>CM067543.1:45338652-47838652 GCA_034509755.1 Anisodus tanguticus | reverse complement strand
TGTCACACCAAAATAATTCTAATAGCTTCTTGAACCAGCCAATTTTTGTGAATCCAGCCTTTCAATTTCAGTGACAATTTGGATGCCATAGGGTGGGTTTGAGGAATGAAGGCAGCAGAAAATATTACAATAATAATTATTACTATGTCTCAATCCAAAGCAAATCAGGTTGCTGCCTAGTATATAATCAACAATTGTAACATATAGATGTGATTAAAGGTCAATGAAAATATCTGACATTTTGTGATTGGTACAATTTGCAAGCAATGTCCATACCACACAAAAAAAAAAAAAGTCAAAGATTGTTGTATTACTATAGAATTTTATTTTTCAGCACGTGTTTGGCAATTAACTATATTGCTTCTGAAATTGTAATAATGTTTTTCAACGGTTTACCTTTTATTTCTATATTTAGCAAAGAAAATGCCAATTTGGTGGGTAGATGAAGCTGGACTCTACTCTCTAAATTAACCTCATTCACCACTTTTTTCTTTCCTTGATTTTTTTAAATTTTAATTAATAATTGGTAAAATAGGGAAGTGTTCATTAGACTACCTAATTCAAGATAAGCTTTGAAGTCAGTGGTCCTCCAATGTAAATCCGTGTTGAAATATTATCGAAATAATAGAGATAATCCTTTGCTGGGATAAACTCCAGACAGAAGACGAATAATGATGTCTTCAAAGATAATGATTATAATAACCATAATAATTTAGGGCTTCTTAACATATTTGGTTGTTCGGCTCAAAGTAATTATACTCGTCAGTTAAATATACTCTAATTAGATATATTATATGTACATTATATATTTAATATAAAATATATATATTTGTCAGCTATTAATATTTGTGACGGCTATTTAAATTAGTTTTATAATATTTTATAAATCACAGTAAATCCTCAATCTCTTGTCATATAGTTGTGTCAAGAAGATGCGAGAAAGCTTGAAAATAACTTTTTCTTTCAACG
Organism: Anisodus tanguticus; assembly: GCA_034509755.1. Taxonomy (NCBI): domain Eukaryota; kingdom Viridiplantae; phylum Streptophyta; class Magnoliopsida; order Solanales; family Solanaceae; genus Anisodus; species Anisodus tanguticus. The sequence goes on along the minus strand of CM067543.1, from coordinate 47,837,683 downwards.
TTAAAAAAAGAATATAAGCCTAGTCTATCCATCAATTAATTGGGACAAATATTAGAAGAGACTAGGACTTAAACTTCAACCAGAGAAAATATTTAGTGCTCATAAAAATTAGCAAGTAAAATTTTCGAAGTGCGTCATCGTTATCACAATAAAAAAAAATAGGGGTAACGTACAAGAGCTAGCATAAATGTGAAAGGTGATTGGAAAAGGTGGCCGTTTTGGACAAAAGAATGAAGGTGATGGCCGTGATGAGTGGCCAAAGGAGTGTGGTGCATGCATGGCTTATCAAAAAGATTTTAATAAAAGAGAATCCACACCTGTCAGACGTTGATATTTTTGTACGGATAAAGGGTGGGTGAGGTAGTTGTGTTCGAGTGGTGCCATAGCTTTGAATTGAAATGCGATTTTCATTGCCGACCAAAATAAATTGAGGATTGTTCAAATTAAATAGGTGAGGGAAATTACCAGAGTCGCTAGTGAGGTGAGATGTGGCACCTGTATCTATGTACCATGCGTCGTTGGGCTGCTGGAGATTCATAGTGCGGTAAGCGTGACTCAGTTCGGCAGGGGTCATGGGACCTTAGGCCTGCTGTTGGGCCGTGGAGAAGTGGGCCTGATGCTGGTGGCCCATGTACCGTAGGCCTGAAGGTGGGCCCAGGATGCTGCGCTGCAACGAGGAATAACGTGTCATGTTCGTGGATGGTAGGTTAGATAGGAAAATTGAGTTCCCTCTTCCTGATATTAAAACAAGGAGGCATATTTTCACGATACACACATCAAGGATGACTTTGGCTGGTGATGTCAATTTAGAAGAATTTGTTATGACTAATGATGAATTTTCGGGTGTTGATATCAAGGCAATATGTACTGAAGCTGGATTTTGCTCGCTTTAAGAGAGCGGCATATGAAGGTAACTCATGCAGATTTCAAGAAGGCCAAGGACAAGGTCATGTTCAAGAAGAAAGAGGGAGTGCCAGAAGGACTTTACATGTAATCATAATGTATCACTTATGTTTGTCCTTGTTCTTGACTTGATATTACCATGAAAGAATCGTTTTATGTTTGCTGCGGATGGAGAGGAGGCCATAAGAGGTTTGAGATGAGGCTAGGGTTTGGCTTCTGATACCATGTAGAATAGTGTAATTCTCCTTGATTGGAGTCTTCTCATTGATACAATATTTATAGGAGTTTACAATTGTAATCCTACTCGAATGAGGATATCTACATTACATAATTACATTAGGATACTAATTACAGAATATATGGAGAATATTTACTTATTCTCTACCATGTAAAGAATGGATCTTGAGCTTAACTCAACCCCAAAAGCTACTTTGTAGGGTAAGAATTGTCCAAGTCCATATAAGGAGTCCATGTTCCCATTCCATATCCGATGTGGGACTCTTAACACTATTGCTTACAACCATATACTTCATCCGACTCAATTTATATAAATCAAACTTTATACTCCCTCCGTCCCAATTTATGTGATGAACTTTCATTTGACACGCACTTTATGAAATAAGGGAAGACTTTTGAATCTTATGGACTAAAATAAGCCAAAGATATTTATGTGGTTATAGATCATCTCGTTTTGCGTAAAAGATAAAGTTTAAAATTAAATTGTTGCCAAATAAGAAAATGTGTCATTCTTTTTTGGATGGACTAAAAAGCAAAGTGAGTTACTCTTCTCGCGACAAAGGGGGTGTAAATTTGTTTGACTGCGCATAGAGTTTTAGAATGAAAGAATAACTTTTCAATGTGTGATTTAAAATAACTCATAGACATTGTGTCGCTATAATTCATCATCACATTAAGTGTAAAATAGACAATTTAAGTCAACTATGTTGTATGGGTCGGAGTGTTGATCAGTCAAGAACTCCCATGTCTAGAAGATGAAAGTTGCGGAAATGAGAATGTTGAGATAAATGTGTGGGCATAATATGAGAGATATAGGGATTAAAAATGAAGAGATTCGGGACAAGGTGGGTGTGACCGCTGTAGAGTAAAAAATGAGAGAAACAAGGCTGAGATGGTTCAGGAATGTATAGAGGAGATGCAAAAATACCTCAGTGCGAAGGTGTGAGAGACTTGATTTGGTGGGTTTTAGAAGAGGTAGAGTGTAACACCCTGTACTTTCGGGTAACGGTTGAACACATAAACGTAGGCAAGTAGACCGGACTCCGGGAAGTTTATGTTGCACTCACGTATGCTAATAAGGAAATTAGTATATGAAAGGATGTGATCTCGAAATAATTTTGGATTTAACAAGTGTGACGACGGGGATCAATAATAATAATTGTATATCTCCAAATAGGTTATGGGCTAGTGTCATATTACAAGAATTATGACATTGAGTATAAGAAGGTTTTAGAAGTCGTCAGAATTTAAGTTAATTGGGATCAAGAATTTAAGTGTGTGTATAATTAATTAATTGTGGGATTAATTATTTATAAAAGGGGACATATTATAGTGGGACTCTACGTGTTATATTATAACGAACTGCCACCAGTGATTAAGCCTTATAAGCAAAGTACGGTGGCAGCTTCACAAGTCTCCAACATTCATCATTCTCCATTTTTTCATCTCTTCAAGCTTCTTCATCCCTTCAAGCTTCTGTAGAAAGATCTTCTTGGAGAAAGAATTCTCACACTTCCATTAGAGAGAGTAACATCTCAATCGATAAAGCTCTCTGAAATTCTCGACCAATTGGGGAAATTTTCGTAAACTTTTGCTTACCCAAAAAGGGAGAAAATTCATGGTGTTTTGGGCCTTGGATCAAGCGAAATTAAACCCTTGAACAATCCTAACACTCAGAAACCAAGTCGAGACCTTGAGTTTGGAGAAAGTTCTGGAAATCAATTTTTTTGGGGTTCTGTTTCTGCTTGTCGAAATCGGGTTTGGGTGAAAGGTTGTTCGACAATTTTTGTCGCAGCTTCTAACAGAGGTAATCCTTCTTATTCCTAAGTTTATACGAATTTTAGAACCTGATTCTTACAAGTTCTGAGGTGATTATTGAAAGTACTAAGTTGGTTGGGTATTGTTGGGGCTGTTGGTGTGAAATTGGAAGTTGGATGTGAAGTTGTTGGGTTGTTATAGATACTGTAGTAGTTAAGGAGGAAGGATTAGGAGGGCTGATTGTGTTGCTACATGTATAGGTTTTCATATAGAAGAAACATATATTCTACGCGTACAAGGTGTTCGCTAGAATGTCTCAATGAATCTATTACTAGTATATTGATTCGATTATGATTTAAATCATCCGTGTGATGTAGATAATCATTCATAACGCTTACAAAGATCCACGGAACTTAGATAATTTCGACAACAAGGTATGCAAGGCTCTACCTTTCTTTTGGCATAATTCCATATGCGAAACATAACCATCGTGTTGCTACATAAATTACACTACTCTTAGTAGTTAGGAATGATCAAGTCATTGAATCCTATGTTGAAAGAATGTCCAAGTATGTTTCTAAGACCTTAATAAGGCACACCGGAAAAGATGTTGATGTTCCCAATGTTAACCAAAGGTGTAAGGGATATTTTGTCACTCCGGATGTTTTATTATTATTCATGCATTTCATTTACATTGCATTCATATGTTACCCTGGACCACTTGTGCTATGCACGTTACTATATGGTAAATATTATATACGCACACCACTTGCTGTTGGTAGAGACTATCAAAAAAGAGCCCGAAGAGGCCAATATGATGTGATGCCCTTGTGTGGCGATATAACCTGATGCCCATAGAGGCGGTTATGGGAGGATTCCTGTGTGGACATTAGTATACCGCATTTGCATCATGCATACATTAATTAATCATTATATGGTATGATGCCCACAGAGGCTATTACAGTAAGGAAGATGCCCGATGAGGCTGATGTATATGAAAACTGCATTGTGCATAACATTTAGGCATATGTATTAGGACCCTCAGAGGCATTTAATGATGATCAATTGTTTCTGTTTCAGACTATGATGTATCTCTGCTATGTTATTTCTTATGCCTGACATACTCAGTACATCAGTCGTACTAACGTCCCTTTTGTTGGAGACACTGCGTTTTATGCCCGCAGGTTCATATTGAGAGAGTGACAGTTCGCCCTAGTAGGTTGCTGGTTCAACTGGTATTTGGAGCACTCTATTCGTTTTGGAGTTGCGATCTGGTCGTGGTATGTTTTACTTTTTAGAGGATTGTAGACAGGTGTCATATGATTAGTTGTCATGTATGGCCTTGTCGGCCTTGGTATATAAATGTGTAAGTTGGGGATTTTGGGTTGGAACTTTATATAATGTATCACGGCTTAGTCCGTGTTTAAATATGATTAAGGGTGGAGTGTAGATATGGTGCCCGGCGAGTAGGGTCCGGGTGCCCGTCGCAACCCTCCGGTTTGGGTCGTGACATAGAGGTGGGCCAAAAAAGTATTGAGGAGATGTGATTAGACAAGACATGGTGCAGCTTCAACGTACCGAGGACATGACCTTAAAAATGAGACTACGGAGGATACGAATTATGATAGAAGGTTAGTAGGTAGTGGTGTGTTGCCTAGCTTCTCATTTCATACTACTACTAGTAGTAGTATTACTCTTGTAGTTTCTTATTCTTCGATTTCTATTCCTACCTGTTGTGTTTTGTATTTCGATTATGTTATTATTTGTTGTAGTTGTTTTTCATTTTTTTTCAGAATGCTTTGTCATGCCTTCTTTATTATTTGTCATGCCCTCTAACCTTTCGTATTGTTTTTTCCAAACTACTTTGAAATAGTTTTTTTTTAGCTGAGGGTCTATATAAAATAACCTCTCTACCTCACAAGGTAGGAGTAAGATCTACGTACACTCTACCCTCCCCATACCCCATTCGTAAAATTATACTTTGTATGTTGTTGAGTGCCATATAATTGGGAGAACTTATTTTGGTCTCAATTTTTTTTCTTGGCTAATTCATAGCGCTGAACCTCTACCTAGTAACAAAATCCTATATTAAATTTATGAATAAGATCGAACTATTCAATTCATTGTCAAAGTTAAATACATTTGGATTGTTGAGATACAGGGAAATAATTCAGTTCCAGAGCTAAAGAACATAGTTCTCAAACGAGGTAGCAATCAAAAGATTCTGGAGTATCTTCGGGATTAGGTATTATTCCCCAGTGATCATAGTAGCAAGTACTTCCCAGCGAGCTCTAATATGATCCTATGTATAAGTAAGCATCGCTTGTAAAATATGATCAGCTAAGATATTCCCGAAAAGTCAAAAATTAAGTGATAAAAATTTTGTGAAATCTTATAAGATATTCATGGGTAGAAGGATCGGGGTTGGTTGAACATATTTTTTGAAATAATTTAATTCTTTTTTTGTAAGATTCTCATAGAAATATGCAACTGATGTGCGTAAGACCAAAGCTATAGCATTTATATCATTCGTGGGTGCGGCTAATCCCGATGATGTGGTCTTCTTTATTAGGCGTGTAATGGGTATGAAAACACATTGAAGCCAAGTTGAGTCTAGGCGCCAAGTTAGCATCAATTAGCATGCATATATTGTATGTATTTTACAGCTTGTTAGTTTGTCATATTTTTAGTGCTAAGGTTGATTACTACTTGACTTGTATATATATTCTTGTCAATTAATAGAAGAAGACAAGCCTTTTCTTCCATACTTGGTAGTCATTTACTTGTATTTTAGCATGATGTTAGAGCAAGACCTAGCCAAACCACAAGGAACTTGGAGTGACGCTAATGTTAGGAGAGTGGTAAAGATGTCATCGCTGTCGGTGAGAGCGGTGGTGTGACAAAACAAACAAATGATAAACTATTTCTCTGTATGATATAAGATCTAATGACAATCTTGGAATTTTAATAACAGAGGTGCAATTGAAATGAGAAAAATATGATGAATGAGCAAGGTTCATGAGGACTGCCTTAAGGGCGAGGAAGAACTTCTAATTTATTACGGAATGATCAAGAGACTCGATGAGAAGTCTCCAGATCTTGAAAATTGGTGGACGAGCAACTCGTTATTGGTTTCTTGGATTCAGAATGCTATTATGTCAACTTTGTGTTCGTTTATACCACGCATGAAAGTTGTTGAAGATTTATGAACTAGTATTAGAGAATGTTTCTCGATCTCTAATGGCTCAAAATTACAGCATTTGTAGGTCAAACTTGGAGAGTGCAAATAGAAGGTCATGATTATGGTGGGGAGACAAACCTCGTGGTGATGGTAAGTCGAGCGAATGCGGTAGAGGACAACAGTAACATTAGAGAGGTAGAATAAATGAAGGCCACAGACGAGGCGCTGAATTTTACACGAATGTTGCGCAGCCCACTGCTGGGTCTCCGCACTCGTGACGGGATAGAAAAGGTTGGGCCTCCGGGGCTGAGTAATGATCATTGGCAAACGTGATTACTATGTTGAATAACCAACAAATAAGTTTGAATGAGAAGATACTGTAACATCCCGTACTTTCGGATCACGGTTTGAATCGCTAAGCGTATGTAAAATCGCTAGGCGTGTGTAAATAGACCCGAGCATTGGGAAAATTTATGTTATATTTACGTATGCTAATAAAAAGAGATTAGCATATAAAAGGATGCAACCCCGAAATAAATTTGGACGTAACAAGTGTGACGACGGTGAGTGAAAATCAATTTGGTGTGTGCTCAAAGAGGCTATGGACTAGTGTCGTACTACAATTATGACATTGAGTATATGAAGGTCTTATAAGTTGTTAAGATTTAAGTGAATTGGGATCACAAAATTAATTATGTGAATAATTGATTAATCATGGGATTAATTAATTAAGTGGAGGGATAAGAGTTAGTGGGGGTTTTGTACTTGTAGTCAGCCGAGTTAGTACCTAAGTGACTAGTTAATAAAGTTAATTAGGTGTCATTGGGTGGCATTAAATAAGTCTGAAGAGGACATGTGTTAAGGGGAATATTATCTTGTCTCCTAACATAAATTGGGATGAAGGCATTTGCTGGCAAACAAACTCCTATACTAAAACGTTAGCTAATGTCCCTCTGTTTCCAATAAGTTAGAACGAATTATTTCAGGAAGCAGCAAACTCCATTTCACTAAAGCAAATCGTGGTTCATTGTTTTTTTTTTACGAAAATGAGACCCAACATGTCACTTTCAACTTTGCTTTGATTTGGGAAAGGAGAGAGTACGAAAAGCAGTAGTTAAAACATTCCCTATTTCATTTCACTTTGAAAGACAAACTTTGCTCCTTTTTCCTTTCTGTGGTTCTGTGATTACTCGGCCAAAAAAATTCCTAGTTTGGTTAAAGGTTTTCTCCACATATTCGAGGTATGTTAAGGCAAATTATTTCTTTCTTTTGGCATGTTCCATGTAACGAAACGTAACCGTGATATTGTTCCATAAATTGTTCTACTCTTAGAAGTGAAGAATATTCATGTTATTGATTCCTATGTTAAAAGCATGTCTAAATATGTTCCTAAGTCCTTATTGAGGCATATAGAAAAGATATTGATATTTACAACATTAGCCGAAGGTACAAGGATATTGTGTCACGCAGGATATGCTATTGTTATTCATGCATTTTTATTTGCATTGCATTCATGATTTACCCGAGACCGTATATTGGGGATGGGAAATGGGATACGCAGACCACCTGATCAACTAGGTTATGATAAAGCTTGTGTGGCTTAATGAAGGAAGATACCTGATTAAGGGTCAATATATATATATATATATATATATATATATATATATATATATATATATATATATATATATGAGTGGGAGGAATATTCCCTTGTGTGGCCAGTATATATATATATTTACCACATTGTGCATGACATTTAAACATATTATGCCCATAGAGGCTGACATGAAATGATGCCCACAGAAGCTGTTATGGTAAGGAAGATGCCCGATGAGGCTGATGTATATGGAAACTGCATTGTGCATAACATTTAGGCATATGTATTAGTTCTGTTTCAGTTGTTGTTATATTATTGTTCATGCCTGACATACTCAGTACATCAGTCGTACTGACGTCCCTTTTATCGGGGGACGCTGCGTTTCATGCCCGCAGGTTCAGTTAAAGAGGGTGACGGTTCACGCTAGTAGGTTGCTGGTTCAACTGATATTGGAGCACTCTATTTGTTTCAAAGTTGCAGTCTGGTCGTGGTACAATATTTTTGCATACGCATATGGGTATGGCGAAGTCCTGTCCCAACCTTGTGATGTCATGTATTCCTTAGAGGCTTGTAGAAAGATGTTTTGTGGTTAGTTGTCATGTGTGGCCTTGTCGGCCTTGGTATGTGTATGTATATACATAAGTTGGTTTTCTGGATAAAGATTTCACGTAGTTTTCTTTCGGCTTAGTCCGTATTTAATTATGATTAGGCGTTGAATGTACGATTAGCGGTACCCGGCGGGTGGGGTCCGGGTGCCCGCCGCGGCCCTCCGGTTTGGGTCGTGACAGTGACCGAACGTAAGCAAACATAATAATAAAACTTTACCCAAAGAAGAAACCTAAAGTGGTATACTGGGACCTGCTTAACCAGCGCCTTTTCCTTTTCATTATGAATAATACTTTAGTCAAATATTTCAATGATTTAACATCTTAATTAATGGCTCTGATATCAATTATTAGATCCATGCATACCGGTAAAAAATTGGGTCACTCTATGGGGCCATATAATATAATATTTGTATCAAATCCCTCTGTGGGGTGAGCTCATAATAATGGCCCGGCCATATAGGACGCGGTAAACATGTGTCCAACTGATCAGTGGTACGCACAGCTACGTGCCTACCCGGTCATCTACGACACGACGCGGTAATGAAAGAAATACACCTAGGCGCACACCTGCCCGGTCGACTATAGCGCGGCGCGGTAATGAAAATAAATGTATATTTAAGTGAAATTCAAGCCATGACTCTGAAGGGCCTTAGGAATCCAATCGGAGTGACTCAACGTCGTTATCCTCCGATTATCATTATGTAGTTGTGTATGTATCGGTTTTCAAGAATCAAACCAGGTTTGAAATAAGGCATATTACTCGAAATGAAATCAAGGCGGAAAATACTCCCGGCACAACCAATGAGGCAATGAGACATATCGATATACAACAACAAGAAGCACATGCTTTAGTCTTAAGATTAGAGTTTCTTTTGAATGGACGTGTTACCGTTACGTTTATTCATCGATCATGCCAAAAGAAAGAAAGGTAAGCCTTACATACCTTATTAGCAGGGCAACACAACTCCTATGACGTCTCCCTCGTCATATAAGTGTCAACCTAAACAATTAAGACAATACGTATCAATATCAAATCAATGATCTTAAGATTTCGTCGTTGAGACATTTCGTCGAACACTTGGTGTACATGCTTTATTCCCTCTTGTTTTCATGGTCCTTCAACTACTCTTACCTTCTCCCCATTAACACAATATCATCAAGGCTACCACACTTATACTCCATGTCATCTAGCTAAAGTTACTCCAAATATCTCATTAAAATCATCCAACAACAAACACAACAACTACCATGATAAAAAAACATGGAGTTTATTTCCATCTATCCATGTTTTACTTTGTCCAAAAGATTACCTTAGATTAAGAGAGACTTGAAAACATAAGGGGTAGCAAGAACCTTACCTTAAGTCAACTAAGAATCCTCCATACCAAAGCTCCTTCCGATTCTTCTAACTTCCGAATTGTTTCCGACAATCCAAGGGAGTTTCCGAGGTGATCCAAGCTTGCTTGAGGGAGAATTCACATCCAAATCTTGTCAATTGGTTCTTCAATGATATATTTACCTTGGGAGAGGGTTTGAGAGCATGTAGGTTTAATTTGGGGCAAAAATGAAATGAAATGAAGAGTGGGTCGAGATTAAGCTTTATATAGGGCAATCCACCGCCTTGCATATGTTGTCCCGTATGTGGCGCATATGCCCATATGATGCAGCATATGCCAACGCATATGGTAGCAGTGAGGTGGTGAAAAAGAGGCCTTGATCCGTGGTGGCATCCGCGAGTCGGAATGGGTTCCATGTAGACCTTCTTAACATCCATTTATGTCATCCATGACCGTCGAAACGGGGCTCGAGTCGTCGGAACTTAAATCGGTTAATCGGGTCCTCAAACGTGCGCGAAATGACAAGTATAACTCAGAATCTTTTGGATACGTTTCCAACTTTGGCCCAAGGCCTTCCTCATTCCTTTTAGTGGTCATTATGCTATTCTCATGTTACATCGGCTCAAAACGACGCACTCAATGTAAGGATTATAAGCACGAAGGGCATAACAGAGCTTTAAACTGTCATGACTCCTTCGGTTCCAACTCGACCATTCCTTAATCTTCCCAATAGAACCTTCTTCCTTATCTTAGGCTCCTTAACTTAAGGTATATTCGATATGCGAATTTACGGGGTAAACGTAACCTTTTGGAGAACAAGATTTTTTTCCACCATTCACCTAACCAGTCAACCTACTGATGACCTAAGAGTTAACGCTTAACCTTTCATGTTCTGAGTCTCCATATAGCATATGTTTATGTCTTTTATCATGATTCTTTTATTGGATTATCAATTTACTGATTGAAGCTTGTTTCATTTGAAGATACCCCTTTTTTTCTCTATGAAGAGATTTTGGGATGGCCTTTTTATTCCCTTTGATGTGCGGCACATATAGGAAGTTTTCAACCTTTTTATTCTACTTGGAGCTAATTTAAAAACCCAAGCTTCTGAATATCACGTTTTTAGTACTTCTTGACATGAGTTGAATATATTTTAATCTTCTGATTACTGCTGGATATGGTTAGTGTCTGAAATCTAAGGGTCCTAGATATTGGCAGTTTAGATGTTATAGATCATGAGCAAAACGAAAGATGCACAGATTTAATGTTTCATAATGACGTGATTTTGAACAATGTTGGGCTTGCGAAGTGTTAATTCCCCTTTAGTTTGTTTTTCTCCCTAATAAATATTGAAAATTTGAAGTAGTACACGAGAATTTAAGATTTGGTCTTGTTCCACCGCCGATGCTCTATCATAAACAACCTCTCTTCTACCACAAAGGTAGGGATAATGTCTACTATGTAAATCCTACCCTCCCCAGACCTCACTTATGAGACTTCACTAGATTTATTATTTTAAATAGAGCTAGTGAGTGAAATATATTCAAAGTGGAGAGGTAATTTCAGATTCAAGACAAACGATTTTTGGCAAGCTAGCTAATATACTGTTTTTTAGCTGCAAGCGAAAAATTCTTGGTCAACTTTAGCATTTTTTAGAACTAAAATACCTGTAGTATTCATTATATATTGAATTCTTTCTAATTTTTAATTTCATTTTGAATGTGTAGAAAAATGGGGGTGATGAAATTATGGCAACAAGTATATTTAATTTACTGAAGTGAACCATGACGATCTTTTGAACATTTGTGACGTCTGAATTTATATTTGATTTTGTGTAATTCATTGCTAGTGCACAACTTCAAGTATTTGTGTAGTACAAGACATGTTTTTTCGAAGTTTATTGCAAATATATACATTTGAATATTATTTTGGGTTATTTATTACCTAAATGTAGTGCTTGAGATTATCTCAATAGATGTATAATGGCGTATAAATATTTTATAGCCTACACAACACATTACCACGTTTTAGAAGTGTGGCAATAGGAAATTCATTTGTGTGACTTATTGAGTGTAAATTGTGGTATGTACATTAGTAAAGGCTACACTTAACAAATGTTGTTTTAGAGGAGATAGCCGTCGCCACACTTTGCAAGTGTGGCTTATAAGGTAGCAAAGACCACATTTATAAAGTGTAGTTTGAGGTCATGAAAAGCGTCGCCATATGAGGTATTACAAGTGTGGCCTTTGTACCTTATAAGCCACGCTTTGAAGTGCGGCTTTTAAAGCAACACCTGAAAAGCGTGGCCTTAGGGAAATGTTACACTAGTTTAGGCTACCCAGAAAAGCGTTGTCTAAAGTAAAAAAGTGTTTCCTTTGATCAAAAATCACACTTTTAGATAGTTTAGGCCACACTTTTCAGGGTTGGCTAAAAGCCTAAAATGTTGTAGTGACCGAAAATCAGGAAAAAAACCCTACATCTGGTTTGGGGATCATAACCCTGTATATGCTAGAAATTACAATCGGGTATCTAAACATGGATGCCCATACTTCATGATGTACCCAATTAGACTTATTTTACTTTAAACTTAGTAGTTCACTTTAATTAGGGTCAGCTTCATAATGATAGCCAACAACATACAACTATTCTTGATCCTAATATGTGTGCAAGTCCATAAATTCTAACAACAAAAGAAAAAAACTAAAAGAGTTTCGTTGGGAGAGGGCAGGGGGGAATTTCATATGTAGAATCTCACTTCTGCATCCCGAATTCAGGAAAAGAGAAACAGTTTTACTTTTATAGTTTTTTTAGTCTGAGTGTTTAACTTTTACAGTGAATAAAAAATTTACTCTAGCACGCAATATAACAAGTAAATATAAGTAATTGTCTATGATAAGTGCTGATTAATTATCCAAAAGATAAGGTAAATGACATGTTACAATAAGTTAAACAAGATTTACTGGACGTGATATACATAATTTAAATTAAAAATAATAATTAAGAAGTCCACTTTTGACCATCTCATTTCTCATATATATCTCAGGACCACAACATGAGAATATCAAACACTTGGTGAATTATAGGATGCATGAGTGCTGCTTCGGTCAAATATTTGGTTTCAGTCAAAAACTGTCCTAGTCCTATTTGCCGTTCACGACTAAACATTACTGATTAGAACCTTTATTTCTCAAGATGAACAACATTGGTATAATTATCCAATAATGTCTGTCTTGTTTTTCTTTTCTTCTTTGTTTTTTGGTTGATAATTTGGTCAGAATAATCCATTCAGTACTTTTAACTGGGAATTAGTCTACTCAGTCTAATCATAATAAGCCCAATTATATGGGAAGGAGTTGGAACATATTTTATTTTTATTCATGCACAACCAAGAATCTATACCGCTGATCTGCCTAAATGCCAATCATCTTTTTTTCTTTTTTCTAGTTTCCATTTATCTTAGAACTGCATGACAATGATTGATCTCTCTTGTAACAGTGTAAAGTGTAGTGAGCGGATTGAGTTAAATTTGGACGGGTTAAAATGAATCAAGTTAAAAAACGGGTCATAAATTAACCCGTTCAAAATTTGTTTGGGTCCATATGAGTTGGGTTAAGATATGTAAAATAACGGGTCATAACCGATCTGACCGTAACCCAAACATCCCCTACTTATAACTATGTTGCTGACCAAATTATAAAAGCAAATCCAAGCACCTTTTGATCCTTCTCATTCTTTTCTACTAAAAATTTGAATATTTTCAATTCCGTTCCTTTCACTTTATCGTTACAAAATTTTCTGAAAATTAATTTTCAACGATGGTTAGTGCTACTGGTCTCCGTATATTTTGTAATTATGATAGATGTATATTTAATGTAACTTAGGATTTTAATTGTATTAGGAATCAACCTTTGTAAGGTAAGTTAGGATTCGTATCATATTAGGAATCAGCCTTTGTATAGCTATATATATTGTGAATAATGAAATGAATCCCTAAGGAAAATTATTCTATCTTTCAGGGTATCAAGTGCCTAAAACCTAAACCCTACTATTCTCCCTTCTCCTCCACTTTCTCGGCCAAAACATATATTTTTTCTTGTTTTTTTCCCTCGGCTGGAAACAACTTTCTCGGCCAAAAACAGATTCTGTGTTTCTTGTTTTTCTTTTCCCTCGGCCGAAAACAACAGCCACCATGTCGTCCCCCACGAATTCCGGTTCCTCCACTGGCACTTTTGACAACCCCTCTCAACGTTCATCGTCTTCTTTTCACCCGTCGTTCGCCGTTACAAATATCAAGAATTCTATCCCTATAATTCTTGACCAAGAAGACTGTCAATATTCCATGTGGACAGAACTATTCTATATTCATGCATGTGCATACAACGTGCTCGACCATATTGATGACTTCGTTCCTCGTGGTAGAATCCCTTCTTAATATTTTATCAACTAGCACACTCCAAAACAAGACCCCTGCCGAAATCTTATACCGTAGGCTACCATCATATGATCACCTACATATTTTTGGATGCTTATGCTACCCCCACATTGCCTCCACTGCACCTCACAAACTTTCCCCTCGCACTCTGCCATGTGTCTTCCTTGGTCTATCTCCTAATCATCGGAGCTACCTGTGCTATGGCATTGCTACTCGCAAAATCATCGTCTCCCGTCACGTCACCTTTGACGAGACAACCTTTCCTTTTTCCAATCTTTGGAAATTTCAGACCACCGATTACTTCTTTCTCGATGAACCAAGTTTGTCTCCGGTCATCCAAAATCTATACCAACAACAGCCCACTATTCCGACACCACTGCTGACTCCAGCCAACTACTCTCGGTCGATAACACCACTGCTATCTTCAGTAGTGTCGTCTGACCCTCCAGCAGCAAGGCTGCCACCCAGTCCAGCTCCTTACTCTCGGTCCTAAACACCACCCCTGCTGCACCCTGTCGAGTCTCCTACACCACCCACACTGCCTCCAGTCCAGCAACCAGTCCCGACCTTCCACTGCTGCCCTCTCACCGCATGGAGACTCGTGCACAACACAGGATCTTCAAACCCAAGGTTCACTTCAATCTCTCCACACAAACCTTATCACCCATTCCAAAGAATCCAAAACTACTTAAACTGGACCCTAATTGGAATGCGGCCATGTGCGAGGAGTTTAACGCTTTAACCAAGCAGAACACTTGGGATTTGGTACCTTGACCAACTGGTGTGAATGTTATCCAGTGTATGTGGCTATTTCGTCACAAGTTCAGAGACACTTGTGACTTAGAGAGGTATACGACAAGACTAGTTGCAAATGGCACTAATCAACATGAGGGTATTGATTATGGTGAGACATTCAGTCCGGTTGTTAAACCGGCCACTATTCGGACTGTTCTCAGTATTGCTATGGGCCTGCATTGGCCGATTCATCAGCTAGATGTCAAGAATGCATTTCTTCATATGGATTTGAAAGAAATTGTATACATGCATCAGCCCTCTGGCTTTGTTCATCCGGCAGTTCCGCAGTTTGTATGTCGTCTCCGGAAATCACTATATGGATTGAAATAGGCGCCCCGCGCTTGGTATGATCGTTTTTCCAGGTATCTTCTGCAGATTGGATTTATATGTAGCATGTGTGATAACTCTCTCTTCACTTTTCATCGAGGTAGCAGCACTGCTTACTTGCTATTATATGTCGACGATATTGTTCTTACTGCCTCCTCTGACGGTTTGAAGAATGAAATCATTGCTCTACTTAAAACTGAATTTGCTATGACCGACTTGGGCAAGCTGAGTTATTTCTTTGGTATAACAATGACCAGATCTGTAGCTAATATGTTCTTGTGTCAACGTAAGTATGCAGAAGAGATATTGTACAGGGCAAAAATGGCAAATTGTAAAATTATGCCAACTCTGGTGGACTCAAAATCAAAGCTTAGTGCCAATGACGGCGCGCCAGTCTCTGATCCCACTCTATATCGGAGTCTAGCAGGTGCTCTTCAGGATCTTACATTCACTAGGCCACGATATTGCATATGCCGTTCAGCAGGCGTGTCTATTCATGCACGACCCCCGAGAGTCTCATTTTGCCGCCCTCAAACGTATTATCAGATACGTTAAGGGCACACTAGACTTTGGATTACACCTATACCCCTCTGCCCCCACCAAGATACTTGCCTACACAGATGCAGATTGGGCAGGATGCCCCGACACACGTCGCTCCACCTCAGGGTACTGTGTATTTATTGGGGATAATCTTTTCTCATGGTCCGCCAAGAGGCAGGCCACACTATCCCGTTCGAGCGCTGAAACAGAATATCGCGGTGTTGCTAATGTAGTTGCTGAGATCTGTTGGCTCTGAAATCTTCTTTTGGAGCTCCAGTGTCCACTCCGTAAGACGTCTATAGTCTACTGTGACAACATATCTGCTATCTATATGTCTCATAATCCGGTCCAACATCAGCGGACTAAGCATATTGAGATGGATATCCACTTTGTGCGAGAGAAGGTTGCCCGTGATCAGGTCAAAATATTACACGTGTCTTCCTCTTATCAGTATGCAGACATCTTCACAAAGGGACTACCGCGACAGCTCTTCACCGACTTCCGATCCAGCCTTAGCGTTCGGCCTCCTCCCACTCCGTCTGAGGGGGAGTATTAGCGAATATTCTCCGTATATTTTGTAATTATGATAGATTTATATTTAAGGTAACTTAGGATTCTAATTGTATTAGGAATCAACCTTTGTAAGGTAAGTTAGGATTCATACCATATTAGGAATCAACCTTTGTACAACTATATATATTGTGAATAATGAAAAGAATCCCTAAGGGAAATTATTCTATCTTTCAGTTTCAATTGTTAAACATTTTCTATTTGAATGTAAAAAAAAAAAACGACTTAGTAACAACACCAATATATTCAGTGTAATTTTACAAGTAGGGTATGGAGAGGATAGAGTATACGCATATCTTATCCCTACCTTGGAGGTAGAAAGGCGGTTTCTGACACTAGTAATTTAGGAAATTCCCCTTAAAAGGATAGGATTGATAGCATCAGTAAGTGAAAATGTATATTCATATTTATTAATGTTCTTCATTTGGCTCTGTTAAAGAAGCTCAAGCTATTTTAACAGTAAACATTACAGCTTATTCTGACCAAACATAGGAATCAGGTATATCTAAGTTACGATATACTAATTCATTATTATGATTTATTTACATGATATGATACGGTATCGGACCTCTCTATAATAACCATCCTTTATAATAACACTTCACTATAACGCCAAGTTCTCTTTGAAACCAATTTTCAGTAGTATATTATATGTTCTCTTAATAGCATTTCATTTAGCAGCCAAAAAATATCAGGCAAATGACGCAGTTATAAAGAGGTTTGACATTGATTGTACATTATAAGTCAGTTAATTGTGCATAACATACGTTTTAAGTTATACTACAATTTCATAATTTGATATGATTTCGCGATACATACTCTGATCAGTTATTCATGCATAGCGAGGCTTGTTCATTTGTTCAACAAGGATGCCAGAGTTGTGTTATCTTAATAACCAAATCGGATGTAATTTCGCCTTCATAATTGAAAAAATCGGATAACTTTTGGAAACAGAAATCTATGCATCTGTGAAACCATACACATGGTGATAAATTAAACAGTTTAGAACTATCACAATCTTTATATAAGTTACAGGCAGTGAATTGCATACAAAATCAAAGGCATGAAAGTTTGGTCATATCAAACACAACAGAGATAAAAACTAAAAGGCTGGCGATCAAGCCTATGTATTCAAGCATCGTTCATCGCCTGGATATCGCGACAGCTAAGAGCCGATTAGAGAGCCAGCAGATCGCAGGCAGAAATCTGTATACTGTTGACAAATCGAAAACCAGTTTGCAGAAGAGTTCCCATTATGAGCTAAATATACAATGGCAGCTGCTGCAGAAGCTCCAGATGTGAGAAGAACCAGCATTATCTTCAAAGGATTCAAATGTCATGATAACAGATATCAGTACAACTCAGTGGTTAGCAATTCAAGGGGAAAATTTAACAAGAAAGTTCATGAATAATTATAAGTACTAAACTGTAAGATTCAGAAACAAAATCTAATTTTCATGATAGTTAAGTACAATTCACTTTTCAAGGACTAATCAACCACCAGTTATAGTGAAACAATACAGTCAGACCTCTCTATAACATACATCATCTATAATAAAATTTTATTTATAACGACCAATTTTCTGTGAAACCGATTTTTCATGTTATGTTATATTGTATGTTCTCTATAACAACATTTTGTTATAGCAGTAAAAAATTAGCCAAACAGACGACGCTGTTATAAAGAGGTTTGACTGCTTAAAGAACAACTCAATATATTACCGCATCAAGAAAGATGAGCAAGATCCGACTTTTTCCTGCTCTGCTCCTCATAATGTGAAAGATGGAGAATGGGAGAGAAAGCGCAAGATATGCACAGACTATTGCATTCACAATCACGAACAGCTTACGTTAAAGAAACAGAAAAAAGAATTAACCTTCTTTCATTTTACTGTTGTATCTCACATTATATACAAAGATCACTACAAAAAAACCAATGGACTATTCTGTAGCTAAACAGCAAAATCCGTCCCTAATCTTATTTAGCGACATATTAACGACCAAATTTAGCTAATTTCATTTTTTTTCCAGTGATGGACTTACTTAAATGAGTCAAAATCACCATATTGAGCTGAAAATTGGACAAGCTGCGTGACAAAAGGAAGAGTTTGCTCAGCAGTTCCCATTGCTATAGCACCTGCCAATGTTCCAACAATCGCAACAATACGCAGAACAAGATCAAATACAGAGAATCCTCTGTTCACTCCATGCCCTGTGACAGCCTTCGATGCTTCTCCAGATTCAATCAATACCGCCTTCATCATTCCTTTTCGATAACTCAAGCTTGAAATTTTCTGTATGTTTTGTATTTTTAGCTTGTGATAAGTGCTTTGGTTTGATCACCAATTTATATTATGAATACTAAGGTGTGTTTGGAAAAATAAATGTGTAATTTGAACCAATAGGAAGTGATTGATGTGGATTTGCTGCAATCCAATTAAATATGAGCATTCTTGAAGTAGCTAAGATGTGCACTCAGCTTTGCAGACTCTTTACCTGCTCTACTTTCTCCATAATACGTACTTAAACAACATTCTTTCAAGAAAAGATTTAAGTTACTCTACATGTTTGAAAATACTTGGTTGCTCGTTAGAGTTATGTACCGTAGTTATTAGTAATAGTTATTAGTAATGCATGATTTAGTTATGCATGTATTATGAATTCATACATTAATTATTTTATTTTCTATCTTGTATAAAATAGTACATACATTGACTCATAACTTATGCATGTATTAGTTATGTGGGATTGTAAACTGATAACCAAACAATGTAACATATGTCACGACCCAAACCGGAGGGCCATGACGGGTACCCGGGCCCTACCAGCCGAGCACCACTCTTCACATATTTACCAGCTAACCACAATCAGTCATGGTCACAAGGACCGTCACCAAATATCCTGCTGACACATACATCGAGGTCAACATGGCCGTACACGACTACTATACACAGGACAACTGTCCACAAGCCTCTAAAGAATACATTTTCCAAAAAAAAAAAAAAAAGGTGAAACTCCCACCCCAGGAGCCCCCACACCCCGGTCCGACAGGTCTGTGAAGGAGGTAAATCATGGTGACTCAATTGATTTCAAAGGTTAGACCAGTACCACGCTGCGCACAAGGGGTCCTCCTTTATTTCAAGAAGTAACCCCCACACTGCCGCTAACGGGATTCGATCCTTGGCCATTTTCCAAATATACCCCTTGATAACCAATTGAACTGCCCAAGCGGACGCCTCTAAAGAATACATGACATCACAAGTTAGGGACAGGGCCCCACCATACTCATATGCATATGCAAAAACATCATACCACGATCAGACTGCAACTCTAAAACAAGCAGAGTGCTCCAATATCAGCTGAACCAGCAACCTTCTAGTGCGAACCGTCGTCCTATCTATCTGAACCTGCAGGCATGAAAAGCAGCGTCCCCCGACAAAAGGGACACCAGTACGACTGATGTACTGAGTATGTCAGACATGAAGAATATCATAATAGAGATACAAAAATAAACAGAAACAACCGCAACAATAGCCGATAGAACTGCCGACAAAAACAATTGACAGAATTAGCCAATAGTAAAAATTTGTGATAGCAATGATAGTAACAATGACGAAAGTGGCCGACGTAAATAACCGACCAGTAGTGAATGCCTCTGAGGGCCCTAATATGCCTAAATGTCATGCATAATGCAAATGTTGTATACATATATATAAATTGGCCTCATTGGACATCTTTCTTACCATAACAGCCTCTGTGGGAATCATTTCATTTTGGCCTCTGTGGGCAATATCATTATCATATTGGCCTCATTGGGCATCTTCATTTTCGTGATATCTATACCAGCTGTAGGTAGTGTGCGTATATAACGCCATTCCCTTTTCCCCATCCCCTACATATATATAATGCGTACCATATAATAGTGTATATAACACATGTGGGTCTAGGGTAATATATGAATATAATGTAAATGCTTGAATGACAATAAAACATTCTGAACTTATCGGATGACATATTATCCTTCACCTTCGGCTGACACTGTGAACATTAACATCTTTCACATATACCTCAATAAGGATTCGGGAACATATACCTTCAGCTAACATTGGAAATATTAACATCTTTCTCATATACTTCAATAAGGATTTAGAAACATATTTAAACATGCTTTCAACATAGGAATCGATAACATGAACATTCTTAACTTCTAAGAGTAGAATAATTTATAGAACAATATTACGGTTACGTTTCGTTCTTAGAACATGTCAAAAGAAAGAAATAATTTGCCTTAACATACCTTGGATAACGCCCCTTCGATAGCTATTATAAATCATCCCGTCCAACATACATTAATCGTGAATAATTTTCAGATTAACGATAGTACCACGAGTTTTTAGCAACTAAATGAACATACATCTTACTGCGACGAAGACAAATCAGCGAGAGTGAAGTAGTGAGCGAAATTCCCTTTACTATTTCGTGAGAAGAGATCATATTTGTCCCCTTTAAATGAAAAACATGGCTGCTGCTACAAGGAAAAAAATGAGTTCACGTTGATGTATTAGTTTTGGAAGAGACAATGTCATTGTCCACTTCTTTAAACTCTTCTTTAAATAGCTAAATTAATGAAGGAGCACTTACTCTTTAGTGACTCATAATATGGACTTGCCAACTCATCCTTATAGATACATAGTCATTAACTACATACTCCCATGGTTCCACGTGGAATCCACTAAATTAAAATTATCCATATATTACTAATTAGTACCATAATTAATCCTTTACTCTCCCACTTTATCCCAACATTTAATCACTTACATACATAATAGTCTGAAATAGAATTCACCTTATGCTTCTCTCGGAACCTAGGCGTTGGTCTGAAATAGGTAGGGATATTTATGTTTCATCTCCTCTTCCGCCTCCCTTGTCATTTCTTCTACATTCTTATTCCGCCATAGTACTTTCACGGAGGCTACTTCTTTAGTCCTCAACTTGCGGACTTGTCGATCTAAGATAGCAATTGGAACCTTTTCCTATGATAGGTCCTCTGTAACCTTCACATCGTCAATCGGTACAATTCGGGAAGGATCTCCAATACACGCTCCCAACATAGAAACATGGAAAATCGGATGAACAAACTTTAACTCTGGAGGCAAGTCCAATTCGTAAGCCACTTAGCCGATTCGTCGAATTATGAGATATGGCCCAATGTACCTTGGATAGAGCTTTCCCATTTTTCCTAAATCTCATTACACCATTCATTGGAGAGATCTTCAAAAAGACCCAATCATCCACTTGGAACTCTAAGTCCAGCCGCCGCACATCTGAATACGACTTCTGACGACTTTGAGCGGTTAACAATCGTTCTTGGATAAGCTTCACATTCTCTATGGCTTGGTGCACTACGCCAGGCCCAAATAATTCTGATTTGCCTACTTTGAACCATCCGATAGGAGATCCACATTTCCATCCATATAAAGCTTTATATGGAGCCCTTTTAATACTAGCATGTTAACTATTATTGTATGCAAATTCAATAAGGGATAGATGATCATCCCAACTTCCCTGGAAGTTCAATACACAAGCTCGTAGCATGTCTTCTAGCGTTTGAATCGTACGCTCAGCTTGCCCATCTGTCTGAGGGTGGAAAGCTGTTCTAAGATTAACTTGAGTGCCTAAACCTTTTTGAAATAATTTCCAGAAGTTAGCTGTAAATTGTGCATCTCGGTCAGATATAATATAAATAGGCACACCATGAAGGCGAACAATCTCCTTAACGTACAACTTCGCATAGTCCTCGGCTGTGTAAGTAGTTTTGACCGCCTGGAAATGAGCTGATTTAGTCAGTCTATCAATAGTCACCCAAATAGAATTTAAACTTATGATAAGAGCGAGATAAACCCATAATTAAATCCATATTAATCATTTCCCATTTTCACATTGGGACCTCAATGTTCTGATTCACGTCGTCGCCCTTTTGGTGCTCCGCGTTGACATGCTGACAATTAAGACACCCAATTACAAACTCCGCAACGTTCCTCTTCATGTAATTCCACCATTACATACCGATGAGATAATGATACATCTTAGTAGATCCAAGGTGAATGGAATATCGTGAGCAATGAACCTCCGTCATAATCTTGTCTCATAATCCTGCTACATTGGGAATACACAAATGAATCTTCCACCTGGGGTTCCTCTCCCATTATACTCGAAGGTTACAATTTTTCTTTTTTTTGTTAAATATCCTTTCCGATCTTCTCTAACAATGGGATCTTTATCATGACGTTCCTTTTCTTCCAGTATGAGGGATGACCCTGCTGTATTCTGAGTCATAGGGCTATCACTATTTAAAACCTCCAATTGGACTCCCACTTAGCTAACTGATGTGTTCCCTCAACTCAACTTCTCTCCTTAGTCCTCACATTAGTCAAACCGTTTGTGGGTGAATGATTCTACTATCAACTTAGCTTTGTTTACTAACTGGTGTGCTGAAAACTCTTATATTTGTAGTATCTCAATCATGAACACTTTATGGATAATTTCATTGAATCTGAAGTACACGTATCATCGTAGTTAACTCTCATTCATGGTCTGAAAAGAATCTTCTTCTTCCTTTTCTTCATACTTTCTCACTACTTTTAATTAGGAGTGGCCAGTGGGCCGGGCTCGGGTCTGGCGGTGTCGGGGTCGGGGCGGGACGGGAGAAGGGGCGGGGTCGGGTCTGGCGGGACTGGAGCAAGTCCCGTCCCGATCCCGATCCCGTCGGGCTCGGGTCGGGTCGGGCTCGGGGCGGGCTCGGGGCGGGCTCGGGGCGGGCTCGGGGCGGGCTCGGGGCGGGCTCGGGCTCGGGTCGGGATACGGCGGGTTTTTTTTTTTTTTTTTTTTTTTAAATAACATATGTATAAAAAAAACTCAATAAACAAAATAAGATAGTGTAATAAAAACATCCCAAGGCTGTTTTTGTGCCTCTTATATTATTTAATAGACATATGATTTTTTTGTAATACAAATACAATTGTCTAAAATCTAAATTGCAACTTTGTGGTGTTGTCCAAAAGTTACAAATTACATAATAAAATTACAATTAAAAAAATTACATTCTCAAAAAAACCTGTTCTAATTGCTTGATGATTTCATGTGGTTCTTCGGTTGGAATTGGTATTTGTTGGTCAAATTGATCCACGTCGCTTCCACTACCTTCGGTTAAGATTTCGTTGTAGTTTTCATCATCTTCTTCGTTGATCTCCGGTTGACCGCACCTTCTCCGCTCCGCTCGTATCCAATCTCTCGAATAATACCGCAATTTCCAAGCCGTCTCGGCTAATGAGTGTCCGTGGTCTCCTATTTGATATCTCGCTGCGAGAAAAAGCGCTTTCGTACGCGAGTTGACGACGCTTGAATGTTCAAAACATCTCGAGCCATCATTGAAAGTGTCGGAAAGGTCTTCTCATTCCCCCTCCAGTATTTCAGCAAGTCTTCATGTCCATCTCTAATTATTAACTTCTTGATACGGTACAGAACCCTGCAAAACAAAAATATCCAACTAACTAATTTGGTTAGTAGTAGAGGTACGACCGCACATTCTATTTCTGAGGCTTTCAATACTAGCCGCAGAAACAGCATGTCTTTTGTGAGGTTGCGTTGAAGATGAAGAAGATGGTATGGAAGCTGGTAAGTTACTAGCATTTTCTTGTTGATAAAATCTATATATATTTTTGCATTGGTGTTCTACGCTAGACAATACTTCTTCTTTAGTTTGTTCAATAGGTGGTGGGTGATTTAGATTTTTGGGACTTGGAGGTGGTAGTACTTCTATACAATCGTAAATAGTTTCAATTAGTGATTTAGTACCGTCTATTTTAATAGTAGGATTTAATACAGAACCAATAATATAAATAGAGGGAATAGGAATAAAATATTTTTTTATTTTGAGAAACATTTTTTTAATAGTCGCCTTATAAATTTGGTTTTTCCATATATTCACTAAGTAATAAAAATATTAGAGTTATATAAAATAACATAGTTGAAATAGTAGGATAATATATACCGGAAAATTCTTTTGTTGCTTGAAAAAAATTCTCTAAAAATACAATAAGTTCGGAAATTTTTTCCCAATCACTATCTAAAATCATATCAGCTGGCTTTTTATTATGAGAGTTAAAAAATAAAGTTATAGGTAATTTATAGTCATAAGCAACAAGTAGTTGCTCGTATAAAGAATTCCACCTAGTGGATACTTCTTGTGGAATTTTTCTAAAAGGTAGTCCACAATCATGACAAATTTTTTTATATTCTTTTCTACGTTGTACTTTATTACTTTTAAAAATAAAGTTTATAGCAAATTGTATTTTACTAAGAATGTCTTCAAAAAGTGATAGACCATCCTTTACAATTAAGTTATATATATGGCACGCGCATTTTATATGAAAATGGTCCGGAAAAGACGGAGTTAAACTATTTTTTAAAATTGTAATTGCGTAATTGTTACTAGAAGCGTTATCTAATGTAATAGTCATAATTTTATCGGTAATTCCGTAATAATCGCACACTTGATAAATATTTTCTCGCAATAAAAGTACCAAAGTGTGCCTATCATCTATATATCTATACGCTAAAATACGTTTTTGCATAGACCATTTATAATCTATCCAATGACAAGTTACAAGTTAAATAATCATGGTCGTTAGTACTACGACCTATATCGACGTTATGGATACTTTGCCATTAAAATGATATAATGAAAAACGTAAATATTGTTGATATTCATGCGCGAATTTAAATACATCTCTCTTAACAGTTGATCTAGGAAAACCGTTAAAAGTAGGATTATATATATCTCTAATGTAATGAATAAAACCGGGAGATGAAGGAAATGAAAAAGGCAAACCCTCCACAGCAACTAATTTTGATATTGCTTCCCTATCTCTATGTTTATTGTATTTAGAGCCTACAATTCCCCCCGTCATAGGGTTAATTTGACCCTGTACTTGGTCCGGGACAGTATCAGTATGTGAACCTTGTCCCGATAGAGCGGGCGTTTGCGCACCCGGTTTTGAAGCCTGGTATTGGGCATACCTAGCTGGATGAGCACTTACTACGTGTCTAATTAAACCCCCCGTCCCACCGTGAACTTTTCCAGTTTTAAATTTTAAAACATTTTTACAAATTTTACATATGGCTACTTGATTCTCTACATCCCTATCAAAAAATGTCCATGCATCTGATTTTAATGGTCGTTTTGCTGGACCTCGTCTCATACTAGGGGGAATAGGAGGTATTTCGGTGAAGGTGCACTAGTGGGTGTGTTGTCATCAACATTAGTGGGTATATCATCTAGATCATCGTCTAAATTAAAGTCTTCTTGAGTTCCAGAAAATAGCTCCTGGTCTAAATCTAATGGTATTGTAGGAAAATGTTGAGTATCAACAAAATCATCCTGTGTAGGAATAAGATGACTAGAAGAAGTACCCTTGCCCCTGGTTGCCCCTACTAGAAGAAGCACCCTTACCTTTACCCTTAAACATACCTTTTAATCCTTCCATTTTAATTATGATAATAAATAAATAATTAAAGACAATAAAATTAAGTGATCTAAACTAAATAAACAGACAATAATAATTTAATGAAGGAACGAATGTACCAAACGCCGACGTAACGTCGACGTGTAGTCGAGAGGTTGAAAATTGAAACTTTGCTCGATGGAAGATCCTCAAGCTAGTTGCCAACTTCACTACCAATTCCCAAATGAATAAATAAAATTGAATATTTAGCAAACAATGTAGAATTGTAGAGAGATATATTGAGAAATTAGAGAGATTGTAGGAAGATTTGTGAGAAAGATGAAGAGAAAATGAGTTATTTATAGTTGAAAAATTGGGTTAAAGTGTAAATATAATAACTTATGGGTTAAAAATAAATATTAAGGGGTAGGAGGTTGGGGGAGGGGGGGGCTAAAATGGCCGTTGGCCAACGGCCATAATCTAAAATGGCCGTTGGTGCAATGACCATTTTTGCAAAAATGGCGGGGTCGGGGTCGGGGTCGGGGTCGGGGCGGGCTCGGGTCTCGCGGGCCTGGAGCGGGCTCGGGTCTCGCAGGACGAGACCTCGTCCCGTCCCGAGTTCGAGTCCCGCCCCCGTAAATTTTTTTTTTTTTTTTGGCGGGGTCGGGGCGGGACCGGGGCGGGCTCGGGTCGGGGTCGGGCTATCCCGGCCCACTGGCCAGCCTTACTTTTAATTATAAACAACTTCATTTCTTTACTTCTTTTGACACTTGTTCACTCATTTTCTTACTTGTTGTACTCTTCTTAATTCCAAAATATTTTGGTATACGTACGTAATCTCAAACATTGCTCCTGATTCCAATCATTGGCGTTACTACTCTTTAAAAGATGAGTTGTTAACTTATTCCCTTATTCAGTACGTGCAATATTCTGAAGAATTTGCATTACATGACATTGGCCTACTATATCCGAACCTTGTCATTATACTTAGATTCGAATTCCTTCACTTGCCTCATGGTTAAGACTTTCTGTAAATGGCGCTTTGGGAAAAGATTATTTTGACCTCGTTAAGCTGTAAACCCATTACTTTATCCATCTCATAGAACCTTTGGTCAGTTCAATAATGCTCATAGACATCTGTATTTACCTGACATTTTATCTTCATTATAATGTCATTATTTCTTGACATATATCTTTAATGTCTACCTTGTATTCATAGACGTCATTGGCCCCTTTTCACCCGTTTAGGTGCTAATCTCGAGCTTTACTCATTGTTGTTTCCATTTACATACTTTCTGAGATGTATGACTGCATATGTTGTGGAACTGATGCTTCTTATGGTTAGATCCACTTCACGGTGTTTCATGATCCAATGGCTCGTCAAGCTTCCTTTTTTTTAATCATTATTAGATCTCTCATCGACCGAGTGCTCATTCGTCTTACCCTTACATTTCCATTTCAAGTTGCCTTGGGGGTCTCTTATCTCAAAGTGTTTCTCATATTATCTTCCTGAACATCAGAGGTTCGTCACCTTTGGCCGAAGATTTCTTACTGTCCCTCATCTACCATTGATCCTTACGTTGTCCTGGAGTAATCATACCTTTGTGAAACCTGCATAACTATAATCTTATTCACATTTATCCTTCTTGTCATAATCTTTCCTTCTACACGTCATTAAACAAAAAAAATATTTCTGCCCTGATATTTGATCATACCATTCCATTCATACTTATTAACCGTTTTCATATTTCTTACAACCCTTCTTCGATGGTTCCATGGTTTTGGTCCTCAATTGCCCCTAACAAGCTATTGTTATTAAGAGGTTATTTAGAATTGTAACATGCTACACCAGGAAGCCGAAGACCTTACCAATCCAATACCTATAACATGCCTTAGCTTACTAACATTGATACATGTAATTCTCAATAATATGCGGTATGGCCCTTTACGCATGGACGAGAGGCTTATGTCCTCTTCCACTATCGTGGATAACTCGATCTTTATATATGACTTAGGCTCACTATTCTGGGTACATCACTTTACGTGGTCTTCTTGAATTTACTGATGGTCACTCTTCACATGACTAGATTGTGGCAATCCATTCTCGTTAATGATATCCTGGGACAATTCCCAATCTATTCTAGGTAAGACATTACACTTTAGGTCGCACATACATAACATATTCCCTCATCCAAATCAGCAAAAGTCACTATAAAATGTGTAGATTTTCATAACCTACTAAACCTTCCAATGATGTTTTCCACTTTTCATTTGTACAACTCATAATCATCTTATCATTTCCTTTGCACATCAACTTGGAACACTTCGGAACATTGTGTCCATGGCTGCCACACTAAACCAACCCCTTATACCTTTACGGTGTAATCCAGCATGCGTTCGACCATACTGACTACAAAATGGTCGGGGCGGTCTCATTCGACCTTTACAACTTTGACCCTAAGATATTGGCATCTTTGAACCCTTTAAATATCGTCGATACCTGACTAATAAACTCTCTGGGTTATGAGCTCCCTGACTCCTCAAGGGGCATATCTCTATCGGATTCTCTAGGATGAAGTCGTGCCTGGGAGACAACCAATTGATTCAATACATGCACCGCTTTCCATACATCCTTATCAGACAGAGACAGTGGTAGGACTGATGGTACGAGAGCTTCCCTCAACTCCCCTGGTACTACTGGATTTGTCGATATCTGGGAAAACAACTTACTCACATCCTCTGACGTATATGTATCAATAGAGAGCATACTACTCGTATTTATAATCAGTCCAACCTTAATCTCCCTACTAATCATAACCCTATAGGAAGAAGGAATTGTTGTTATCATAAACACGATAAGGTTTACAAAGAGAATTCTTACAATTCACCTCTATAGCACGATTCTAGATAAAGGAGAAAGGTAACCATCATCCTAAATGCACTCTATCCTCATGTCTATAAGTGTGGTGCACAACACACCCATAAATAAGACTCTACTAGACACGACTTGTAGACTCCCTAGGACAGACCTTCTCCGATACAAAGTTTGTCACGACCCAAACTAGAGGGCCATGATAGGTACCCGGGCCCTACCAGTCGAGCACCACTCTTCAAATATTTACCAGCTAACCATAATTAGTCATGGGCACAAGGACCGTCATCAAATATCCTGCTGACACACACATCGAGGTCGACATGGCCATACACGACTACTATATACAAGACAACTGTCTACAAGCCTCTAAAGAATACATGACCTCACAAGGTAGGGACAGGGCCCCACCATACCCATATGCATATGAAAAAACATCATACTACGATCAGACTACAACTCTGAAACAAGTAGAGTGCTCTAATATCAGCTGAACCAGCAACCTACTAGTGCGAACCGTCGTCCTATCTATCTGAACTTGCGGGTATGAAACAAAGCGTCCCCCGATAAAAGGGACGTCAGTACGACTGATGTACCGAGTATATCAAGCATGAAGAATAACATAATAGAGATAAAAAAATAAACTGAAATAGAAACAGCCGGCAACAATAGCCGATAGCAACACCAACGAAATAAATTTGATAGAATTAGCCGATCGTAACGGTGACAAATATAGAATAATGATAGTAACGGTGACAAGTAGCACCCGACAGCGTAGAAATAGCCGACCAGTAGTGAATACCTCTGAGGGCCCTAATATACCTAAATGTCTTGCACAATGCAAATGCGGTATACATATATATATTGGCCTCATCGGGCATCTTCCTTCCCAAAATGGCCTCTGTGGGCATCATTTCATTTCGGCCTCTGTGGGCATAATCATTATCATATTGGCCTCATTTGGCATCTTCATTTTCGTGATATCTGTACCAGCTGCAGGTGGTGTGCGTATATAACGTCATTCCCTTTTTCTCCATCCCCTACATATATATAATGCGTACCATATAGTAGTGTATATAACACATGTGGGTCTAGGGTAATACATGACTATAATGCAAATTCATGAATGACAATAAAACATTCTGAACTTATCGGATGGAATAATATCCTTCACCTTCGGCTGACACTGTGAATATTAACATCTTTCCCATATACCTCAATAAGGATTCGGGAACATATACCTTCGGCTAACATTGGGAATATTAACATCTTTCTCATATACTTCAATTAGGATTTAGAAACATATTTAAGCATGCTTTCAACATAAGAATCAATAACATGAACATTCTTAACTTCTAAGAGTAGAACAATTTATGGAACTATAATACGGTTACGTTTCGTTCTTAGAACATGTCAAAAGAAATAAATGATTTGCCTTAGCATACCTTGGATAACGCCCCTTCAATAGCTATTATAAATCATCCCGTCCAACATACATTAATCGTGAATAATTTTCAGATTAACGATAGTACCACGAGTTTTTAGCAACTAAATGAACATACATCTTACTGCGACGAAGACAAATCAGCGAGAGTGAAGTAGTGAGCGAAATTCCCTTTACTATTTCGTGAGAGAGAGATCATATTTGTCCCCTTTAAATGAAAAACATGGCTGCTGCTACAAGGAAAAAAATGAGTTCACGTTGATGTATTAGTTTTGGAAGAGACAATGTTATTGTCCACTTCTTTAAACTCTTCTTTAAATAGCTAAATTAATGAAGCAGCACTTACTCTTCAGTGACTCATAATATGGACTTGCCAACTCATCCTTATAGATACATAGTCATTAACTACATACTCCCATGGTTCCACGTGGAATCCACTAAATTAAAATTATCCATATATTACTAATTAGTACCATAATTAATCCTTTACTCTCCCACTTTATCCCAACATTTAATCACTTATATACATAATTAATTCTCGATCCCAATTCACTTAAATCTTAATGACTTATAAAACCTTCATATACTCAATGTCATAATCGTGCGATATAGCACTAGTCCATAACCTCTTTGGAGACATACAACTATTATTATTAATCCCCATCGTCACACTTATTAAGTCCAAAATTATTTCGGGACCGCATCCTTTTATATCCTAAGATCTTTATTTGCATACGTCTAGATGCTCAAACCATCGCCCGAAAGTACGGAATGGTACACATACTTGATGTGCTAAATTTTATACCTAGAAATTAAAATGCTACCAAATATGATACTAGTTATATTGATTTTAATACAAGAATAATTCACTTCTTAACCAGTAACCAAATGACCCCTCAGTGTTGTTTATAATATTACAAGAAGTTAGTGTAGTATCACTTTAAATCAGGTTATCAATTGGAGTAATGATTATTATAGAGTTTTACCTGTCAAATACTATGCATAAAACTTAAACTCATAAAGAAAAATGATACAAAATGGCGAGAAATTGGCAACATCATTTACCCCAAGTTGTTTTCCTCTTCTAGACTACTTATGATCAATTTTGTTACATTTTGGTCACATGATAAACTTGTACTCAATTAACTTTTTAAAGAAATAATCTCTTCATTATTTTCATTAATGAAAGAGTATATATACCATTTACAATTTCCATAATAGGAAAAGCATATTCCTAGTCTACTTCCAAAACCTTATTCTACTTGTACAATAATTATACAATTATGGTAAGTGTACAATTCTAATTATATATAAAATTGTCCTAAAATCAATACACCAAACCGTGATATACTTATGGTAAGTATATCACGGGTATACTATTTATCAGACCCCCGCAATCATAGCGGGCAGTCTTCGTACGCTGAGATTGTCCCTAAAATCTTTAAAAAAGACCGAGAGAAGACCCTTTGTAAAGATGTCTGCAATTTGATACCTGGAAGGTACATGGCAGAAGTGTACTTGTCCACGAGCTACCTTTTCGCGATCAAAGTGAATGTCCATTTCGATATGTTTAGTGCGCTGGTGCTGAACCGGAGTCCCAAAAAGGTAGATGGCACTAACATTATCACAATAAACCAAGGTAGCTTTCTGAATATGACAATGAAGCTCTAAAAACATATTACGTAACCAACATGATTCAGAGACCACATTAGCAACCCCTCGATACTCAGCCTCTGCTCTGGAGCGGGACAAAATCGACTGACGTTTTGCAGACCAGGAGACCAAGTTGTTACCAAAAAATATACAATAGCCAGACGTAGACCGTATGGTATCTGGACAGCCACCCTAATCAGCATCTCTATACGAGACAAGTGTAGATATCGACGAATGATATAAATGTAAGCCATAGTCATGTGTCCCCTGGATGTATCGAATAATGTGTTTGAGAGCATTCATATGTTCAACCCTGGGATCATGCATAAACAAGCATACCTGCTGTAAGACATACGTAATATCTGGTCTCGTGAAAGTAAGATACTAAAGGGCCCCTGCAAGACTGTGATATCGGGTCGGATCCTCATACGGGGAGCCAACCGTAGCCCCTAGCTTGGGTTTAGTATAAACTGGAGTGGAAGTGGACTTACATGATGACATACCAGCTCGCTCAATGATCTCAGTTGCATACTTCCGTTGGGACAAGAACAACCCACCTGCATGATGTGTGACAGCAATTGTCACGACCCGACCAGACAGGGCCGCGACTAACCGCCCTAATGACGTCATTATACTAACCTGTCACACATAATCCAATTAACACTTAATGAGTCTGAAATCCAGAAGCATAACGCTTTAATAACAACATATGCTAGGGTAGGCAAGCCGACAAGGCTGCCTTTACCCCCGAATGTACCTGGCTCCTGAGGAGTCACAACTAGCCAACACAATATAACAGGCAAGCCGACAAGGCTGCCAACAAATAATATCACATATACACGGGAACACCCCCAACATAGAGTACAATAATATAGCTGACCGAGATAGATTTCTAACCCTTACACCAGTGCAACCCACAACTGTCTACAGACCTCTACAAGAAGGATAATGACATATGACGGGATAGGGCCCCGTTGTGCCCCTAAATATACATAAATCAAAAAGATAGGGTTCCGTACAAAAATGGTAAAGCTCTGGATCAAAGGAGCTTTCCCAACAGCTGCGCAGGAACCTAAACCGGAGGATCACCAAACTGAGCACCTGTACCTGCGGGCATGAACGCAGCCCCCCGAGGAAAGGGGTCAGGACGAAATAATGTACTGAGTATGTAAACATGAAATACTGGAAATGAGATCATAAGTAGCCAATGGATAACAAGAGATCAGTATAAAAAAAATCAGGATTCAAATCCAACTGTGTCATAACAATAGAAGTCAGTTGCCTTATAACAATGAGAGTCAAGTCAAGAAAACATGAGTGTCTGTCTATATACATATATATATATATATATATATATCTGTAACGTAAACCGGCCCACTAGTGCGGGACTCGGTGGAATCATATCATAACCCGGCCCATACTCGAACTCGGTAAAGTCATATCTCATCTATGGATCCATCCTTCGTAACCCGGCCCTCTAGTGAGGGTCTCGGTGAAAAATGCAAGGTTGTGCACGAACGTAACCCGGCCCGGGACTCGGTGAGGTGAAGTAGTAACACTTAGCACGAGTAGATATCATGAGTAACCATATGCAAGTAAAAATTATCATTTGACTCTCAATAAAATCATTATAATAATGTCATAATAAACTCTTTGCTGAAAAATCATAGGCACTTCTCATAACAATCCTCTTTAGGAATTAAACTGTATAAGAATCAAGTACGTCCGCCGTACCTTCATTAAATAAAAATCATGCAAAAGAAAGAAGGAATAGTTCACATACCTCTTAGACGAACTAATCAACTCCATATTAGAGTACGTCTCGATTTAGAACTTCAACCTATAATCCAATTTCGTATTTCAATACTTCCATATAACTAATTCCAACTAAATCTCAATGTTTCCTTTAAATTTCATCATGCAATTACTGATAATAATAACAACAATAACCAACGAATCCAACAACACCAAAATCTGTCCCAAATTGGCAACTAGCCCAAAATTGTCACATGTAATGCTTAAATTCCAATTTTTCCTTAACACAAATTCATTACCTTAATTCTAACAACATGCATTCCAATTATATCATAGAAAGAAGAATTTTTATACCTCAAATTCGTCCAAAACAGTCCGCAATTTTCTGCCCACTGTTTGTCCGAAAATCCCCACTGTTTTCGTATTTCTTTCCCTTTTTTGTTCACTTCTTCAACTCCAATTGACATGCAAGTGAGCTACAATGTTAAGCCATCATCCCTACACGTTTTTCTTCCAAAATTTCATCCCAAAAATTCGAAATTTCTGGGCTACAGTTTCAGCCAGCAGTGGCTGTTTTTGCCACTGTTTTTGGTGTTGTTTTGTTTCTAATTTTTGGTGAAAAATGTAGTCTAGGAAGAGAAGATAAAAATCTTAAATTGGGTATGGGTGGAGGGTCTTTTTGGCTGAGCTTGGAGGAGAGAATGAGAATTTTTTTTGGTTAAGTTTAAAAAGAAGATGAAGAGGTAAGTGTAGGTTTATAAAAACAAATCTGATTTTTCTTTTTTTCACTTTGGCCCCCAAGTTCTTCAATTAATAAATCTCAAACCCACTTCTTTTAATTCCCGAGAATTTCATAAGCCTCGTATCCTCAATGTCATAATTTTATAATACAATACTATTCCATAACTCCATTGGAATAAATTCAACTGCTAGGATTAATTCTCGTCGTCACGTGTATAGCACTAAAGAAAAACTATTCCGGGATAACATCCGTTTATACACTAATTTCCCGTATTAACATATGTAAGCATTCCTTATATTCAATATCTGAATCTTACTTCCTTAATGACATTCTTAATTATCATCTAAATCTTACGAGGTGTAACAGCAATCCCCAAAAAGTAACTTAAGGGCCCCAAGTCTTTCATAGCAAACTCAAAACTGAGCATTGTCATGATAGACTGGCGTAATGCATCAGAAGAGGCAGTCAAGATAATATCATCCACATATAACAGTATATAAGCCAAGGAAGAACCACGACGATATATGAATAATGAATTATCAGATCTACTGTGAGGGAACCCAATAGTCGAAACATAGTCTGCAAACCTCTTATACCAAGCCCGTGGGGACTGTTTAAGCCCATACAAGGACTTCTTCAACAAACAGACATGATGAGGATATTTGGGATCCCTAAACCCCAAGGGTTGATGCATATAGACTTTCTCCTTGAGATCACCATGTAAGAAAGCATTCTTCACATCTAACTGATGAATGGGTCATGCTTTCGAAAAAGCCAAGCTGAGCACAATGTGAATGGTAGCCGGATTGACCACCGGACTAAATGTCTCACCACAATCGACACCCACATGCTGAATCTTACCATCACCTACAAGACGAGCCTTATGTCTCGCAAACGAATCGTCAGCATTGTCTTTATGAGCAAAAATCCACATAGACCGAATAATATTAATACCAGATGGATGGGGAATCAACTCCCACGTCTTATTATCAATAAGAGCATTATATTCGTCGGTCATAGCAATTTTCCAATTCAGGTCATTTAAAGCAGACACTGGGTTACGAGGTAGATGGGATTTAAGAACATTAGAATTTAAATTAAAATATCTTTTTGGTTTAAAAATACCCCATTGACTATGAGTGACCGGTCTATGATACGGGGGAGAATTGGGCAGATTTTGGGAAACATTGGGACACGTGACGGACTAGCCAGCAGGCAGTGGGCCTGTTGGCCCAACACGGTAAGGGGCACTAGATGTAAAAACTGAGTCTAGACCAGTTTCGGAATTGGGCTGGATCACTGGCCCAATTACCGCGCCTGGCCTAATCACGGGGCTAGTAACTGGGCTGTGCACAGTCACTGAACCTGAAACTGGAACAGTAGACAGTACGACATGTCCAACGGGCAGTGGGCTCGCTGTAGGATTCGGGGTGCGGGACATGTCTGAGAAATGGTGGATAATATACGAGGAGATACCGTCATCTAAAAAATTATACGAACTAGACACAGGACTACTCACTTTAGCAAACGGAAATTGGGATTCATAAAAAATAACATGGCGACTAACTATGATTTTATTATATGATAAATCAAAGCATTTGTAACCACGATGATTAGACGGATAACTCAAAAACACACAAGGAGTAGAACGGGCCTGAAGTTTGTTAATTGTGGTGGACGAAAACAACGGCTAACATAAGCACCAAAGACCCTAAGATGGGAATACGAAAGAGTCTTATTATATAAAATTTGAAGGGGAGAGAATATGACAAACCTTTGGTAGGAAGAATGTTAAGAATATATGTAGCCATTTGTAGAGCATGATGCCAAAACGAGGGGGTATA
The DNA here is from genome assembly GCA_034509755.1 of Anisodus tanguticus. Taxonomy (NCBI): domain Eukaryota; kingdom Viridiplantae; phylum Streptophyta; class Magnoliopsida; order Solanales; family Solanaceae; genus Anisodus; species Anisodus tanguticus. The sequence goes on along the minus strand of CM067543.1, from coordinate 47,801,585 downwards.
GAAGCATGAATCAATAAAGTTCGGACAATGTTATTAATGGTACGAATTTTGCATTCGGCTTTCCCATTTTGTGAAGACGTATGAGGACAAGAAGAATGAAAATTCATCCCATTATTAGCACAAAACTCCCGAAATACCCCATTATCATATTCTTTTCCATTATCACATTGAATATTTTTAATCTCCCATTCGAATTGGATTCTAATGAATGCTCTAAATTTTAAAAAAATGGAAAAAAAACTTGAGATTTTTTCGCTATCGGAAACATCCATAAAAATTTAGAATAATCATCCAGAAATAGAACATAATAACGATGACCCAAAGAACTGAGAACGGGAGATGTCCATAAATCAATATGAATAATATCAAATGGCATTAAATTATGAGAATTGGAGTCTACAAACAGCAATCTAACAATTTTTCCTAAAGAACAAGATTGACAATTCTGAGTACTACACGTACCCTTACATAAAATAAAATTATTTTAATCTAAGGAAGATAAAATAGATGCTCCCGGATGACCTAGATGAGCATGCCACAAGGAAGGAGTAAGGTCTGCAAAAGTTGATGGCAAGGCTTGACTCGATAAATCGAAACTTGGCGTGATAGGATAAAGATCTCCCCTACTATCACACCTCATGAGAGGACTCCCCGTCTTGAAATCCTTCACAAAAAACCCAAACGGATCAAATTCAACAGAAACGGAATTATCAGTGGTGAATTTACAGACATACACCAATTTTTAATCAATTTAGGGGCATGAATGGTATTTTTCAAGATAAGAGGTGGATGGGGGAGATAAAGTTTTATGACCATAATCACAAATTAGAATTGAATTACCATTACCAACAATTATACCACGAGGGTTGCTCAAATTAGAATAAGAAATGAGAGTACCTTGATCCGATGTCATGTGGGTAGTGGCTCCGGTGTCCATGTACCAATTCGGGTTCGATGGAGTTAAACCAAGTGTGTCCATAGAGGCTTCAATGTCGGTCGGGGTGGGGCCCGCTGCGTGATGGGCCTGCGGAGGCCGGGGCCCAAGAATACATGTATGATGCCCTTGTCCAGTACCGTGTCGGGAGCCACTAGCCCAGTTGGTAGTGGGCCGATAGGGCTATTGTGATGCCCACTGGCCAGTGGCTGGAACGCTGGAGGAATATGGGTCTTTGGGCCACTAGCCACTGGCTCAAGCCCACAGCCAAACAGCCCAAGGCTAGGACTAGTGGGTCGGTGGTCCACTATAGCCAGGATAGGGCCCACCGCCACTGCTTTGGCCACCGTTACCACTGCCAGAACCGTCGCGTTTGCCCCTGTGATTTTTGCCATTATTTTTCCGACTATTTTTACCCCCCCCCCCTTGAGACCGGTTTGAGGACGAATTGTCACCAAAATTCTGAGAAGGAGAAGAGGACATCATCATGACCACAGGACTAGCACTAGTAGCCGCCTTTTTAGCCAAGCCGGCTTCTTCCAAAGTAAGCATGGAGCGGGCTTGATAGAACTTTAGGAGAGGATTACTTTGACGAAGGAGAGTACCAACGCCACTATAGGCCTCAGAGAGGCCATCAACCATTTGGAGAACAAGACGATCGTCGCTAACAGGCGCACCAACATTGCGTAGTTAGTTCGCCAATTCTTTCAACCTTTTGCAATACGCTGAAACGTTTGGGAATTTTTTCATATAAACGTGGGAAAATTCCTGCTCAAGTGTAACAGCTCTAGAATTGCGATTATCTTGGAATATGTCATGCAGCCTATCCCAAGTAGTCATCGCCGTAGCGTCCGGCTCAATAATCGTCTGCAACAGGTCGGTAGAGATAGTGGAGTAAATCCACTGAAGGACAGTGGCATCAAGAGTCGTCCACAACTTAGTATCATCCTCGCGTTTAGGCACCTATGTGTCCTCAGGAGCCGCGGGGATTATGTGATGGATGACTTGATGCGACCGTGAATTTTGAACAGTTCGGCCCACGTCGCATGTTGGACGTTTTCTATTTCAAGAATAAGAGGGATGTGATTCTTGATATTAGAAACAACAAGGGCAGGGTGAAACGTGTTCTTGGAGGTAGACATAACGAAAGAATAATAGGTGATTGAGGAATTAGGAAGAAAGAATTTTGGGGATCGAAAATTTTGCACGGAAACCGAGGAAGAAAGCTCGGAACCGACGGCAATTTTGGGGAGAAAAATTCTCACCTAGACTTCTGATACCATGAAAGAAATAATCCCTTGATTATTTTCATTAATGAAAGAGTATATATACCATTTACAATTTTCATAATAGAAAAATCCTATTCCTAGTCTACTTCTAAAATCTTATTCTACTTGTACAATAATTATACAATTATGATAAGTGTACAATTCTAATTATATATAAAATTATCCTAAAATCAATGCGCCAAACCGTGATATACTTATGGTAAGTATATCACAGGTATACTATTTATCAACTTTTACTCTGTCTAGCAGCAAAGTTATTATTTTGCTTCTCAATATTTGTTTTTGGTAAATAATGAGGTGGCAATATGCTTTAGGTAGAGGAAATAAAGGTTGAGTTCTTGGTCAGTTGAGTTTAGTTTTAGTGGATTTTGGATTAGGTACGATGTGTTTGCACTCCAAAATATAATAAATTCGTTGATTTATAATCCCAGGCTGACCATTTGATTGAAAATATGAAGCAAGAAAAAAAAACTAATGGAGTTGGTCAAAATATAGAGGACTTATGATCTGAATCTTTTCCTTTTCCGTGTATTATAGACTTATGTACACTGAAGTTTGTTTGCCTTCTTGCTGTAATAAATCAGTTTACATAGGTACACTACCATGTTCAAAATTTATTTAACATATTTAAACGGTTAGCGTAAAGTATAATGTGACATAGAATATTACATGTATCACTAATTCCAGATATTACGGTCAGTTACCTATAGTTATCATTTAAATAACTTAATAGCCTAAATACTTATTTATAATATTGGTGCATAAAAGTTAAACTCACTCCAAATTAACTTAAATTTTTGCCTAAATATGCTTAACTTCAGCCTATTCTTATAATTTCAATATCTTGAACCATGTTATAAAATAATAAAATAAGAACAAGAATATTGTGGAGGAAAGGGAGAAAAGAGGAGAATTCTTTATTTCTCTTGACGGATGTAAATACAATGAAGGAACATCTCTATTTATAATAGAAAACTGACTTGGTCCCAAAGTGTAACACCTCGTACCTCCAAATTAAGTCATGATCATGATTCAGGAGTTTAGGAAATTAAGACGGGGAGTTAAAGTTGAAAAACCAATTTCAGTTCTGCAATTCCAGTTTTACGTCCAAGATATACATACCGTAAAACATGTTACGGACCGTAGAAATTGACCGTATAAATCACCGTCGAATTGACGATGTACGGTACGATTATATGGACCGTATAAAAATATACACAAAGTTCTTTTTTACAGTAAAGTTTTCTCCAACTTTTGGCAGTCACTGGTTAGTTGTATTTGGGTGACAGTCGTTTTTGACGGACTGTACAAAATTGTACGGCCCGTACCCCTCATTGTACAGAAATTATATGGCTCATACCCGGACCGTACAATATGGTTGTAAAACCTCTGATTGATTGAACAATATAAATACCCAGACTTGGTTCTGAAAATTAGTTTTCTTATTTTTCTAAGCCCTAGAACGAAATTCTCTTCTCTCGTCATCCTCATAACTCAAGGTAAGCTTTTTTCATGAATTTCCACATAATTCTAATCATGTATTCTCAATTCCTAAGTGAAATTCATTGTTTCTAACCTAGGATTTTCAAGAAAACCCAACTCAAGGAATTAAAGTTCAAGCTTTGGGTTTCTTCTCCAAAGATCAGATTTTTAATACACGTATTGGATCAAATAAGGTATGCAGAGCTTCTATCCATGTGTGGGAACATCATTATTATTTCCCACGCTACACATAATCCATGAAACACGAATAAAGTTTGTTCAAGTTCATGATTGTCACATCCCAAATCAAGAAACGCACAGGCACCTACCCTTTTCCCACCTGGTAGGCAAACTCGTCCCTTAATCACAACATAATCAATAATAAAGTAAACTCAAACCATCGATAATAATAACAGGTCTATGGTAAAATAAGAGAGAGTGTGGAATCATACATAATCTGGTCTAAGGCTTACAAGAGCCTCTACTGCATAATGAGAGTTTGAATATAAATACAAGACAGATTAATACGATACTGTCTCGGAATGACAATAAGACAAGTAAGTGATAATAGAGTCATCCGGGCTGCGGATCCACTCAAGTGCTCACCATGGATGCTCGATAGCTATGCCTCGAGAATCAGTCTCGAGGGAAGGAAGTGGAACCTGTCATGAACTCTGCACTCATAAAAGAATGCACCAAGGTAGTATCGGTACAAACACTATGTACCGATAAATATCATAGGCTGACAACAGTTAGATAACATATATAAAGAAATAGATTGTAAGATAGGTATGTTCACAATAAAATATAAATACTACATAGTCCACGAATAGCATCACAGGTTCAATACCAAGGCTGAATCCAATATATATGAATATGAGAATATGAATGCATACACAAACGCTCAGAGCGAAATATCTCTACGTTCCGGTAGTCATGACCCGTGAGGGACCCGCGAAGTCCATGTACCAACAACCCGATCCAATATAAGTGTATGATGCGGAACGCGCAACTCAATCCAAAATAAGTATATGTTGCGGAATGCGCAACCCGATCCAATATATATATATATGTTGTGGCGCGCAACCCGATCCAAATGCATGATCATGTATGCATGAATAATATCAAATGCCAAGAGAATATATCAAGAAAACTGTGCCACACAAGGACACATAATCATCATCTCATGAGTGAATCAATAATCCCTCTACATACGGTTAAGTCTAGTATCATGTACCTGACTACAAGTGACAAGATCAATAAGGCAACAACCACAATCAATCAACAATACCAACCTAATTATTTCATCCCAACTTCATACCCGAAGGTGTACATTCTTTCTCCAACAATTACTAACCATACATATGATTCGCTAACCGGAGTCTAACCAAGAAGGTAAATCGTAACCTACCTGAATGCCAAACGGGAGCCACAAATGATCACATCGGAGCCTTGCCTCTCTTTGGGTCTCAATTATACTCGTAGTTTAGTCATTATTGAAATCTAAGTTAGAAACAGAAACTAACAATACCCATATTACTAGACTATTCTTTGAATCCAAACTAACTATGGGAAAAAGGGAGAAACGAGCCTACAAGGGTAAAATGGCAATTTGAGAGTGAAATCGGTAATCCAACATTCTAAAAGTTCAAATATACTCACCAACTGCTAAATTAGTCCAATAATAGGCTAATTTTATCATCCAATTTAAAACCCCTAAATTAGGCATAAACCCTAGATTTTCCAAGTTCAATTTCTCAATAAAAATGGAAGATTCAAGCCTATTAATTACCAATTAATGAAATCCATGCTTAAATTAGTCAAACCCAATAATTAATTTCATAGTTAAGGCTTAAGAATCAATTAACACCATGTAAGTAGAACTCATCATTTTTAACTAGATTTTCTAGGTTTTTCCACTATAGATTCAACTTAAGAAAGGTACATAAAAGGGAAACAAGGTCAGAGAGACTTACCCAAAGAAGAATCCACATAGAATCACTTCAAATCATCCTAGAGATGCCTTGGAGGAATAATTTGGGAATGGGAAATGAAGGGTCTAATTATACACTTAAAAGGTTTCTGGTTTCCCGTTGTCCACTACAGCGGTCATTGGTCCGTTGTAGTGGGGTACGCGCCAGGAGCCACTCGCATGCAGCCACAACTCCCCACAAGACCCCAACACTCCACTGTAGAGGCTCACTGCCCATTACGACGGCCCTCACACAACCTGTCTGTAATCCATGAACGCATGTTGTGAATTCCATGAGTTCTTAAACATCAAGTCATGAATCATTGTCATTCAAGCCATGCAAATTATACATGTTTGCCATGATTTATACAAGTTATATTATATATCTATTCACATGCTAAATTACAATTACAAACTATGTTTTACAAGTTGTTTTCATGAAATTCATTAGCTTACAAGCCAACTATATTCATGTTCAAGTTCTGGGAGTTGCACAGATTATTGAGGATGCTCATACAGCCTGAAACTACGTTTGCCAACATAGGATAATAATCGCTTCGTCCAGTTAGGACGATACCTTCATGTTACCCATTGCGGGTCATTGGATCCATTCATGTCATGTTCATGTCTCGTACTCCGGGAAGGTACGAGATGGCTTAGCTGATTGGATAGAGGTCGGACGCCATGTTCACACATGGTGGTTACATGTCGGTTTTGTTAATGCTCTCCCACAGATATACATATTTTATACATGTTACTATATTCATGTCAGATTGTGTTCATGCTCAATGTTCAATTTCAGTTACATGTTCCTATTATTTCATGTGTCTGCTTATTCCTTCAGTTGTTTTACATACAATACAATTCAAATGTACTTACGTCCCTTTTGTTCGGGGCATGCATTTCACATTGCAGGTACTGAGTTCAGGATGAACGATATCCGCAATGGAAGTAAGGAAAACAATTTCACAAGTAACATTTCAAGTTCATTGTCTCCTCCCCACCCACCCAACACCCCCTACCCCAACCTGTTGACCATCCTACCCCCGCCACCCCTTATCCTCCACTCCCCACCCAATTTTATCTCACTAGTGTTTTTCTAGATTGCATATAAATACTTTTGTAATAATATTTTCTTGCTTACTTACCAGACACTAGAAAATAAGTAAGAAACCCACTTATTTTTCAAGAAAATATTTTTTAGGAAAACATTTTCCTTCATACCAAACACACCCTCCGTAAAAGCTTTCATACTTGGTGAAATTTCTTCGCAGACATTTCTTATTGCTGCAGGGCTTTGGTTAAATGGTAAAAAAGTACAACTAGTGATGTGTGGTAGGTCCAGGATCTAATTCGAACCCTGCAGCTAGCTAGAGGGATAGGCTTATACTCCCCATTCCCCAAGCATGTAACTTTTGCGCCAACTAGGGACAGGTGAAAATGTCTCTAGTAGATAGCTCAACTAATTAAAAGCAGATAGTTCGTTCGAAAAACGTTCTGCACCAGGATACTAGAAATCTGAAAATGAGGTCCATAAATAGAGACTTCGTGTGTAATCTACTCATCAAATTGAAGATGTTACCTCTATCCACTGGCCAGATACAACAATTACTAAGCCTCAATCCCAAACTAGTTAGGTATTAACCAATTAGCAAGCGAAACTCGTCCTTAATTTCATACTAGCTGAGCTACCTTACCACTTTCCTAAAGTCTGTTTTATTTCATCAATTAGCGCCCTACCTTATCACTTGACTAGTAAGGTAAATCCCTTTACTAAACTAAAATAATAGAATAGATAGCCGATGTTCTATCGAAAACAGTTTCTCTAACTCCATGAGGTAGGGGTACGGTTTGCGTACACACTATCCTCTCCAGATCTCACTTGTGGGATTACACAAGGTGTGTTGTTTTTGTTGTTGTTATAGGCTTTTTCTTAAGCTGGATGCTTGGAGAAAATGTTACACTCTATGGACTAATTATAATTCTTCAGTGAGCCATCTGTGATATCACAATGAAATCTTACTCTTCAGCACGAAAGGGTTTATTTTATCGTTCATTAGCATCATTACAATGGGTGTAGCTTTAAAATTAGCTTCTCCAATTAAATGTGTCTTACAGTTTAGGAAAAGATAGCTAAGAGGAGTTAATCAAATATAGTTAACAGTACACTAGAGAAAAACAAAACATAAGCATACACAAAAATCAAAAGGTTACATGAACAAACTTACCGGAGATTTTAAAAAAAAATGGAATGAAGGGTACAGATTATTGCTCCAGGTGAAGAAGGGTACAGATTATTACCGGAGATTTATCGACCCATTATAAATCAGCAGCTCAAATGAACCCATTATAATGTCTAAACTTGACCCACGAAAATGTTCAATCTTAACGATTAAAGCTCCACTCTAGATTAAGATTTTTGTTTATAAATAATTAATTAAAAAATTATTTATTATTTCGGAACAATAAAAATATACCAACGCACCCCAACCACCCACCACACTATCCATCCACCCTACCCCTCCCCTACACCAACCTCCACCCCAAGCACTGAACCACCCTCACATCTCTAGCCCCTACCTTGCCTACTCCACCCACCCCTACCTCTCTACCACCCCTACCCACCTCTACCCCACCTCCCGCCCTACCCTATTCTCAAATTTATATTTATATATATTTTTTTTACTTTTATAGACAATTTATGAAAAATATGAATTTTTTTCTTACCCTCCGCCCTACCCACACCTACCCCCATTGCCCTACCCCTATCCTCAAATTTCTATTTCATATTTTTTTACTTTTATAAAAAATATGAAGTTTTTTCTTACCCCCTACCGCCCTAACCCCCACCTACCCCCCTCCACCCCCACCCCATCCTCAAATTTCTATTTCATATTTTTTATTGCTTTTATAAAAAAGTTATTAAAAATATGAATTTTTTTCTTACCTCCCCCTACTCCCCCTCCACCCCCACCCCCTGTCCTACCCCCATCCTCAAATTTCTATTTCATATTTTTTTACTTTACCAAAAAATATTAAAAATATGAAATTTTTTCTTACCGCCCAACCACCCTGCCCTCCCACACCACCCCCAAAGTTTTTATTTTATATATTTATTTTACTTATATATAAAAATTTATTAAAAATAAGAAAATTTTCATACCACAATCACCAAACCCCCCTCCCCCACTACCCCACCGCCCTCCCACCCCACCCCAAAATTTTTATTTTATATATTTATTTTACTTTTATAAACTTTTTATAAAAAATGAGAAAAATTTGCTTACTCATCCCCACCCCCCACCCGAAGTTTTTACTTTATATATTTATTTTACTAATACAATTTTTTTATAAAAAATGAGAAACTTTTCTTACCCCATTACCCCTTGCCCTCCCACCCATTATTTTTTATTTATTTATTTATTGTAAAAAATGAAAAAATTGTTTAAAGTATTATTCTTATTTTAAAAATAAAGATATGAAAAAATCAAATATCATACAAAATAAAATAACATCATAGAAGGTAAGTTTAAAATTTGTAAAAGTAATGGATCAAGTTGGGTTATGACGATTTAGCCCATCTTAGCCCATGTAAGCTTTGGGCGGGTTGGACATTGACTCATTTATTGATTTAGCCCATATTGACCCGCCCAATTTCAGCCCAAACGGCCCATCTGCTACCCCTAGCTACAACCAATAAGAGATGAGGGTTTGTGTTTTCTGGTTGTCATGGGCCGCGAAAGATGGGTATTCATTTTCAGGAAAATCATGCAAATACAGGTTTTTAAATAAGTATTTAAAAAAGTTATAATTCTTTTTAAAAAATTACATATATACAATTTATTTTGAATTTTAACCTTCTTATTACATATTGTACAACTTTTTAATATCCCTTAAATATCTCTATCAAATGCATTAAAATGAAAAAATTGACTTTATTAAAAATTTAATTACTTATGAAATCCCATAAATTAGGACTCCTAATTAATAACTGACACCCCATCCCATAAAATTTGGCTTCCTTTCTTCCATCACATATTTATTTATTCTTCAATTTTTTCTTTGTCTTCCATAAAATAGGAAAATTAACTCAATGCAAATTTAAATTTGTATAATTTATATACTATACAGTATATACCTCATATATGAATATTGTATTGTATTTCTTCAATATATCTAATATATGAATACAATAATGTACGTCTCAAATATGAAAATATATATAGTGTTAAAAAGGAAAAAAATGAAAAAAAAAAAAAAATAGTCCTAACTACTCTAAAAAATCTGCAAGAAAAAAAAAGCATTTGATTACTGAAGATTTCAGACCATCTGAAGAAAATAAATTAAAAAGTCCTAAATTGGAGATATCGCCAGTACAGAGTTCAGAAGAAGAAGGTGATAGACTATTCAACGATGCACAAGACCCAAACGATGATGACTCACGAATGAGTTTTGACTCAGTCGCTCTACATAATCTAGACACATGAGTAGCAATTGAAGACAACAATAGTAAGACAAACACAATGATGGAGCACAGGCACATGGCAAGCCATGTTTGAAAAAATAAAATGAGACACAATCACGGTGTTCCTTGAAAAAGAAGACCCCGTGTAATGGTACAAGACAACTGACGTTACAAAATAAATATTTGAAAGACATCAATGTAAAGGATAAAGACTACCTTATCTTAAAAAAAGACTACTTAAGAAATTCACAAAGGGTGAACATTGGAAATTGTTCGTAGAAAGTTGTAATATTGAAAAATGTTAGAAAGATATAATATTTTAAGTTGTAGTTGATACGAAGATATAATATTGTAGTATTAGAAAATATTATATTTTAATAGGAAGCTGTAGTAGTTATAAAAAATACAGACATTGAAAACTGTATTCCTTCGGATAAAAAGACTACTGCCAAAGAGGAAAATTTGAGGTAAAGTCCGTATTTGAAGTCGGAGGAAGGCCTATAAATACCGCAGACTCACAACAAGAGAAGACACACTAAAGAAAAAAGCAAGAACACTGCAAGCAAAAAAGTCTTTCCATTTTCTACTTTGCCTTAGAACAAATAAACCCATGTTTGTAAAAATCTTTTCCACTTCCTACTCTACTCTGTAAAATAAATAAACATGTATCTCCAGTGTGCTAAGTAATTTACTTTTCAGTAGTTAATCTTTGGATACTCCAAAAGAAAAACCTCTCTCTTGTAATCATGTAAGTTTGTTGTTATAATTTATAAATTTTGTTTCTACTACCGTTGTTATATTTATTATGTTTAAATTTCAATGCATGTTAATACACATATAATTAAACTTTAAATCACTCTAAGTATATGATTAGCTTTCTAATTTCTTAACAACTACGATGGATTAACCTGTAAATTCCTAGGAGATACCGGTTAAGTTAAACCCAATTCATTACCTAGAAAGTGTTATAATGGGTAATCAATTTAACTGATGACCAGGGTGTGATTAAAGAAGAAAGTGTTAAGAAAAGATTAACGATGTTAATCTTTAACAGGTTGGAAAGAAGATATGAACATAGTGGATAAAAATAAAAATAAAAAAACTGAAAATTACAAAAATAAAAATAATATATATAGTTATTTTTAGGGGTGAAAAATAGATAATAGTCTTATGATAAAAACACTACATGATATGGCTACAGAGAGGGAAAGTACTGAGTAGGATTTTACAACATAATTTTAAATCGATCAAAAATTATTGAAACAACACTCTCCCCTTTTGGTATCGGAGGCCTCCCGATCTTTATCAGTTTTTACTATCATTTTCCCCTACACATCAAATTTTTCATTTTCGGATAGAATATTACTATATATATATATAAGTTCAATAATATATATATACTTGTTCAAAAAATTTAGTATAATATATATAATACGAACAATAATATACTTGTTTATCGTTTAGAATGCTAGTGGAGTATGTTACAGATTTTTAGAAAAGTAATTAATGTGCTTTGATATATATTTAATTTCATCATCACTAATATATATATATATATTTATTATGTAATATAGTTAATAGTTGTAGGTTATTAAAATATTTGATTTATCTGCTAGTATTTATGTAATTTTCCCTTGATTTTGTTGCTCTTTGATTTCTTTTTTGGAAAAAAATCACTTACATCCTAATTTTACTTTAAAAATTAAATTTTAGTGTGATGTTCAACAATAGATGTTCTCCCTTTTTATCTTAATTGAGTTATTTAAATATTTATTTTACCCTTAAAAGTATTAATTTTTATCTCTTTTTTTCTTATTAGTTTAATTTTATCCTTAATGGATACCGTTATTTAATTTATACTAGTTTTTAGAAAAAATTATACGTTTATCCACTTCGGAACAACTTCAGATATGCGGTGTCTGAAGTTAAGCTTGAAAAATCCAAACTTCAGAAAAAATGTCTAAAGTTTCACGTTGTTGAAGTTCAGACATTTCTACCTGAAGTTAAAAAAAAATGACTAAAATTTAGACCAAAATACCCAGCTTCAGGCAGAAAATTGCTGAAGTTCAGATAAAAATTAATTGAATTCATCCACATATTGATGAAGGTCAGACAATAATGTTTGAACTTCAATCATATATGTTTGAAGTTCAGAAAAAATTGACTGAACTTTAGTCATGTGTGTCTGAACTTCAACCACATGTAACATCAGATATTGCATGTCTGAAGTTGTTTCGAAGTGGGTAAACTTGCAAGTTTTAACGCACCATGAATATGGCTTAAATGATGAATCCAAAATCGTGTATCTGTGCACTTCAGCCTAATTTATTGAGGTTAGATCAAATATCGCAAATTAATTGAAATTTATTTAAATACGGATTTAACTTGTATATATTGATATCGTTAAAGAGGTAGGTTAACCTATTGTTATATGTCGTTTACCTTATGTTTAGATTACCAAATCATATACTTAATAAATACAATCAATACTGGTAGTAAATGACTTGATGGTATAAAAAGAGTTATTATCAAATAAATTTTCCAAGATTACCCTTAAGCTGAACTTCTAGTGCAAAGTAAAATGAATTTCCTAAACATAGACAAGTGATGATGCATCATAATTTACTTTGATAGTGTAGTTGTTTGTTCCTTTGGAAAGAACAAAACCACGTCGAAAATGGACATAAATTTATAAGAAAGATAATTGTTAAATGTAAGAGTTCATAACTACATGTACAAGGGTTATGGTCCCATAAACAACTCATTCTATTGGGCAGAGGTAAATAGTATAATCAGTATGTTTCGAGATGGATATGATCTATTTTATAAATTGTATATGGCAAAATTCGTATTGAACAGCTGGGAGAATTACGTCATGACACGTGGTAAGTAGTGATGAGTCTGATCTAACTGAGCTTTTAGTGCTACCGGTTGAGCAAAAGTGGCACCGGAGGCATTGGAAGGTCGCAAGGTACCGGAAATTGAAAAGATCAGGTGAACAGTTCGAATCCCAATGGGCAATCATTACTTGTCCGATTTCACACCTTCCAAAGGTGCATTAATGACATTTATGAAGATAGTAATTGTCCAATTATTACAGCATTCATTGTATTAATAAGGCATAAATCGTGAAACGTTTACCCGTCAGCTCAAGTATAAATAAGACTCATTATCCCATTGTAAATCATCATATGAAAGTTATTACAATACAACTTTTTGATATCATTCTTTGTATTAATAAATGTGCCTTCATACTAGCAGAATACCCTATTTAGAAGCCTTAACAGGCAGCTTCTAGCAGCCTCAACCTAATTATCTCTTAATCTCATCTTGTTATTACTTATTTACGTTATTCATCAGCTATTATCTTTGCTTAGTCAGTCACTTGATACCTACGTGTCCTTGACCACGTTTATAAATTCAACTGTACCGTTTTATGGGTAAACAGTTTGGCGCCCTACCGTGGGGCCTAGGCAGTAGTGGTGTCACAACTGACCCCTTCTTCACTAATCTAATCTAATTTTTTCTTTAAGTCTTATTTTTGTTTAAGCAAACAGATAACAGGAATAGAAGAACTCGAAGGCTGACGCAACACCGGGGATAATACTGACAACGTCCTAATCAGACTAGATGGCCTTCCGATAGCAGACCAGGTACCAGAAGATCTGATGGCTGCAGACGGAGCCACCTCTAAAGGTGGACAGTTGGACAGCCTAAAGCATTTCTTCTAAGAGTTCGTGTCCAACAATACTGGCAGCACTCCAGTGACCGCAACAACACCATCGGCAAATGCCCCAAGTGCTGTAAGGAACGATCAGAATAGGCCAAGACATGATGACGCCTTAAAAAGTGAAACTGTTCCTGAATATCCATTTCAGGAGCAGGTTTTGAAATTCATGAATGATATAACAAACAAAGTGGATACCAACGCAAAGGAGGCAGAGAAAAATGTCAATGAGTTTCGGCATCAATTAAATCAAATATGGGGGGCCCTCATGTGATCGAAGGACCGGACGCGAAGAGATACATTCATTTGACATATAAGCTAGAGGTTTGTACCTGATCTCATTCCCAAGAGGTTTAAAATGACGTTCATACCCAAATATGACGGAACTACAGATCCGCAAGAACACATAACAACATATACTACAGCCGTCAAAGGGAACGATCTAAAAGAGCATAAAATAGAATCGGTTCTAATAAAAAAGTTTGTTGAAATGCTCGCTAAGAAAGCCTTGACATGGTATTCACTTCTCCCTTAGCACTCAATTGGATTGTTTGCCATGCTTGCCGACATATTCATAAAATCCCATGCGGGGGCACGGAAAGTGAAGACAAGAAAGGAGGATATTTTTCGCATTGCACATGGAGAGACTAAACTCCTTAGGGACTTTGTTACACGATTCCAAAAGGAACGAATGCTGCTACTCGCGGTCCTAGATGAATGGGATGTAGAGGCTTTCACAAAGGGTTTGAACGAGTTCGGATGCCTGACAGAAACTCAAAGAGAATCTCCTAGAATTCCAAGCTACTACATAGGAAGACGTCTACAACCAGTATGATTCAATAATTTGAATAGAAGATGACTTGCTCGGGACTCAGGACGGAAGCATTTTTCAAAAATCAGACAAAGGAGCTGGGTCAGACCGTAACTCCTCAAAAAGTTATTTCTAACCTTATCCTGTTACTAGGAAACAAGGGGGCGGATAGATTTTTCATTCCTTTGAAAAGATAAATAACAAGGGAGGCCTTGGAAGAAATGATCAAGGACTGGTGAGTTACGACAAAGGAAATTCATCTAGCTCCTCTACATAAATACCCAAAATTATCCTAATATAACTTCGACATCAACGAAGATCAGATGGTAGAGGTACTAAGAACTCATCCGACATCTTAATCTCCAAAAATATTATGATCCGATCCAAATTCTAGAGATCAATCTATTTTATATGATTTCATGGCACTCACAGACACAAAATCACGGATTGTAGATACCTACGGGAAGAGGTGGCAAAATGTTAAACAGAGGCCTCCTACGAGAATATTTGAGCGAAAGAGCTCGCAACAACTATGAGTGGGGACCTCCCACTAAAGGCAAACCTAACCCAGATGCTCTACTACATGTGATAAATATGATCTTCAGTGGGTCTATGATCATCGTTACATCCTTCACTGCAGCTAAGAATTTTGGTCACTCGAAAGAAAAGATTCCGGGAAGTACCAGATGAAAACACTAGTGTATTTACTGATAAAGATGCTTCTGGAGTCATTTTCTCCCCATAATGACACTTTGGTCACTACGGTACCTATTGATTGCTTCCAGGTAAAGAGAATTTTGATCGACCATGGAAGCTCTGCTAACATTATCCGGCTAAAGGTCGTAGAAGAAATGAAGATGGCAGACAAAATTGTTCCGGCCACCAGAATACTCTCGGGTTTCAGTATGTCTGGTGAAACCATGAAGAGTGAGATTGACTTGTCGGTGGATGCTAAGGGAGTCATAAAGGTAACTAAGTTTTATGTCATCGATGGTGACATGAGGTATAATGTTATATTTGGGAGGCCTTGAATTCACGACATGAAGGTGGTCCTATCGACGTTGCATCTGCTGGTGAAACTCCTAACGCCGGAAGGAGTCCAATAAATTAAGAGGGAACAACTCATTGCCAAATAGACGTATGCCATAGTGGAACCAGAAGTAGTGGAGGACCTGAAATAGTAATTAAACGAAGCGGAGCCCGTGTCAGAAGATGTGTATCAAGTTCCGCCAGCAGAAATAAAACCAACACACCCTGAAGAAGAGTTTTTAGATCGATATCAGGTGCCTAGATATTTTCAGGTACCGCACGAGTTAAACACTACCAAATCTATAACTGAAGAGCTTAAGTAGATAACACTACAAGAGGAAACCTCTGATAGGAAGGTATACCTAGGCATGAGGCTAACCCCGGAGCTCAGGAATTTAATTCTAAATTATCTTACAGCTAACAATGATTGTTTTTCTTGGTCACATAAATATATGACAGGCATCCCTCCAGAAGTTGCAACTCATAAGTTCGGCTTGGATTTTAGTTTCCCTCTTGTACGGCAGAAGAAGTGGCCCATAGCCGAAGTCCGCAATAGGTTAGTTAAAGAAGAGGTAACTAGGCTGCTTAATATAGGGTCAATCCTGGAGGCAAAGTATCCGGATTGGTTAGCAAATGTAGTCGTAGTGCTTAAGAAGGGAAACAAATTTAGAATGTGCATTGACTATAAGGATTTAAATAAAGCATGCCTGAAAGACTCATTTCCACTTCCAAACATAGATCAAATGATTGATGCTACGGCCGGATACGAGATCATGAGTTTTCTTGATGCGTATTCAGGGTATAACCAAATAAGAATGCACCCGTAAGATCGAGAAAAAACTTCCCTTTTGACCAATTTTGGCACTTACTGTTATAGTATTATGCCTTTTGGATTAAAAAACACTGGGGCAACTTACCAAAAATTAGTAAATAAGATGTTCAAAAAAAAGAAAGAAAAAACTATGGAGGTATATATAGATGATGTGCTTGTCAAGAGTCTTCGCGCATAAGACCATTTGAGCCATTTAAAGGAAACGTTTGAGGTATTGAGAAGATTCAACATGAAGCTTAACCCTGAGAAATATGCCTTCGGGGTAGGCTTCGGAAAATTCTTGGGGTTCTTGGTTTCTCAAAGAAGAATCGAGATAAATCCTGACAAGGTTAAAGCCATCAAAGATATTTTGGATATGCTAGAAGACATAAAGGCAGTGCAGCGGTTGACGGGGTGAGTTGCAGATCTCAACAGGTTTATCCCCCTATCATCAGAAAAATGTCATAGTTTCTTTTCACTTATAAAAAAGAAGAATGAATTCGTATAGACCCCGAATGTCAGCAAACCCTGTGAGACCTGAAAACTTACCTATCAAGTCCTCTGCTCATGTCGAAGCCTAAGGACAGGGAATAACTCCTTATATATCTTGCGGTCTCGAAGGTAGCGGTAAGCGTAATTCTAGTACAAGAAGAAAAAAGTAAGTAATTCCCTATTAATTATGTAAGTAGAGTAATGTCAGGGGCCGAAACTTGGTACCCATTACTCAAAAGATTGGCTTTCTCCTTAGTTATGTCATCGCGTAAGCTTCGGTCGTATTTCTAGTGTTACCCGATAGCTGTAGTAACCACATTTCCACTTGGAACGTGTTACATAAGCCCGAACCTTTAGGGTGATTAGCTAAATGGGCGGTGGAATTAAGTGAATTTGTTATTGAGTATAAAACCCAAACTATGATCAAGTCACAAGTCCTCGCGGATTTTGTGGTTGATTTCAGTCCGAGAGTAACCCCTCAGGCGAAAAGGGAAGCCATTTTGGTCTCGAAGACCGCCCCTGTTTTTAGATGCCTCACACTGATAGAGCATCCAATGTTAAGGGTACCGGTTTGGGAATATTGTTGCATACTCCCATCGGAGAAGTCTTAAGGTAGGAAATTCATAGTTCTCCTTTGACTAACAATGAAGCCGAGTATGAGGCTCTGATTGTAGGTTTGGAATTAGCCCGAGGCTTATGGTATCAAATAATTGAAGTCAAATGTGACTCGTACCAAGTTCATGAAGTGTTCGAAGCCAAGGAGGAACGTATGTCAAGGTACCTCGAGAAGGTTCTGAAGATGCTTTCTGGGTTCCAAGAGTGGACGGTGGTGCATATACCTTGAGAGGAAAATGTAGAGGCAGATGCACTTACGAACTTGGGCTCTAGCACAAAAGCAGAAGGCCCTAAAGCCGAGTCGATTTTTCAGCATCTAGAGCTTTGAGGACTAAAGTCTCTCAGTAGTGTGTTGTAGATGAAAAACTTTACTGATGGTGTTATTATAGTCCCTTGCCTCGATGCGTAGGCCCCGAAGAAGCCGACTACATGATGAGGGAAGTGCATGAAGGAATATATGTAAACCATTCTAGAGCAAAATCCTTGATGAGAAAACTCATGAGAGTCTGATATTACTAGCCTCGGATCGAGGAAGATACAAAGACGTTCGTGAAAAAGTGTGACAAATGTCATTGTAATTCACATCTGCTACACCAACCAGGAGAG
Organism: Anisodus tanguticus; assembly: GCA_034509755.1. Taxonomy (NCBI): domain Eukaryota; kingdom Viridiplantae; phylum Streptophyta; class Magnoliopsida; order Solanales; family Solanaceae; genus Anisodus; species Anisodus tanguticus. The sequence goes on along the minus strand of CM067543.1, from coordinate 47,783,352 downwards.
GAATTATATCCAATTGTGTCTCCATGGCCATTCATTAAATGAGGGATGGATATAGTCGGACCTTTTCCTGCAATCCTGGGATAGGTATCTCAAATTATATTTAAAGTTGATTATATCTCTAAATGGGTTGATGATGCAGCCTATACAAAGCTCCAGGAGAAGGAGGTCATCGACTTTATCTAACAATATTTTATTTGTCGTTTTGGCATCCCGAAGGAGATAGCTTGTGACAACGGCCGAAATTTTATAGGGGCCAAAGTTACAAAATTCCTGGATGACTTGAACATCAAACGCATCACCTTCACTCCCTATCATCCCAGTGCAAATGGTCAAGTGGAGTCAACAAATAAGACTGTAATCTAGAACTTGAAGAAAAAGCTGGAAGCAACAAAAGAAAAATGGCATTCTATGTTACCGAAGATATTATGGGCATACAGGACCACGACAAAGACAAGTACCGGAGAAACTCCATTTTTCTTGATTTATGGTGCAGAATCATTTATCCTGGTAGAAATTGTAACTCCAAGCTTGGGGTACCTCCGGACAGAGGAACAAGCTAATTCAGAATCAATATCGGTACATTTAGACTTGCTCGAAGAATGTCGAGATCTCGCGAACGTCCGGATGGTGGTGTAGAATCAACGAATGGAGCGATACTATAACTGGCGCACAAATCTCTGATACTTCAAATTCGGGGACTTGGTGCTCTGGAGGGCGACTTAGAGCATGCGAGAATCTAATGCAGGGAAACTAGGTCCGAATTGGAAAGGATCATATACAGTCACTGGGATCGCCGACAAAGGATCTTACCAATTTACAGATCAAGAAGAATATAAACTTCCTAGAAATTGGAATGTAAGTAACTTGATGAAGTATTATGTTTCGCAAGGAAAACATGAGTTGCACTCTTTTTTCCTTCGTCCGGTTTTTGTCCCAATTAGGTTTTTTTGGCAAGATTTTTAAGGAGGTAGCACCAATAAAAAGCATGTTAAAAGTCTTACTATAGAAGAATGTTATCCAGTATCTGGGTCTCCATAGTATGAACAACCAAACACTCGGGGGCCATACATACCCGTATCAGAAGGGTAAATTCAAATCTCCAGGGGAAAAGCACTTATCACCAGGGACTTTCCAGATCATCAATTACATAAATGTAATCGAACTGACCATACTAGATTACAGCCGAATTATTCTTACACTTGTCTTTACAATTATGAGTTAAAGGAATCAGTAAAAAAATTCTTTTATGATTAAATAAATCTTTTCCATTGAATGCATAAAACATGTGTGGTTACAAACATATCAAAATTTTTGTGCCATAATGAACGGGAGACATCCTTTTCTATAGCACCACTAAATAATTAGGGCTCTCTCTTTTAAACAACATTAACAGAAAATAAAAGGTTAAGACTCCGGTTGCTCGAAGCACCAGAGTAAGAAGTTGACCGGAACCAAATAAAAATCGGGACCAACTACAAGGCCATGAGAAGCCTGAATGAAAGATACATCTTTCAAAATAAATTCAAGTCTGATTAAAAGTCTTTAAAAGAAACTTCAAGACTTAGAATTTTTGATAAAGAAGTTAATAAACTTCAAATTTTGCTCATCTTATTGAAATGTGGTAGAATTTCTGCCACAATTTTTATTTATAAGAGGAATGTATATTAAATTCTATAAATAAAAACGTGAAATAAAAACCTTGAGCAAAAATTGCTAGAAAGGGAAATTCATTCATTGATATACTACCGAGCAAAAACCAACCCAGATACAAAAGGTATTATCGGGCCCAAAAGTGACTCAGTTATATAAAAGATGCAACAAAATAAAAACTCGCGCGAAAGGTTATGATACACTTGCTCCATTGTCCGTCGGGGTGTTTCCCAAAAATATAGTAACCAAAAACAATAACAGTCTTAAGAAGTTGGGGCTGAAGGAGGCATCTCAGAAGCTGATGCTTCGGGGGCGTTGTCTGAGGCAGGTAGCATATTTGCTTAGGAAGGAGGAATTTCAGCTTACGAAACGACTTCATCTTCTGATCCCTCTATGGATGATATATTATCTTTATCCATGGGAAGGGGTTCATCGGGACTCTTTGTTGAAGCCAATTCTAACTGCATGGTCTTGGTAATTTTACCATCAATATCGTCAATAATCCCAGCCATCACAGCTTCCAAGGATTTTCGCCGCATCATATAGCCTTTTTTTACCACGAACAAAGTGTAACTATCAATGGTAGCCTGAATTTCCTCTTTCATAGATGGAAGGACATGGGTAAGCTCAACACTAGTTCAATGGAGAAGTTTGTTGGCCTGAGTCAATTCAATAATTGTCTCCAATTGTTTTTCATTTTGAGCCATCACGGTAGATAAACGGGACCTTAAGGATTTATTCTCCTTCCTAAAGGCCTCGATCTCCGTTTCTTTTATCTGGAGATGCTCAGCAAAAGTATTCATATCAGCCTCAAGCTCGAACAGGCACATCGACAAGTCAGACATAGAATTTGAAGCCTCGTTCCATTTTTTCTGCCAATTACCGACACGGTCCTCGTGAAGGGTAGCATGTTGTTTGTAGGCTTCCTTCTCCTACTCTAGGTGCGTAAGTTTGCCTTCAAGCTCATTGACCTTGGCAAGTTTGGCTTCTTCCACAGATGGTGAACAACATTGTCCCTGTCGGTCACTAGAAGGGCCCTCTGCTCAATCAACCATTGAAGCCCCTAATAGCAAAATAAGTTGGTATGTACAAGGGATTCATTGTTAAAATTCATAAATGAAATCCAGGAGCCAAAAAGAATCAAAGGAATGAGAAACTGGTACCTTGGTTGCAGCGTGCATGCCTTCATTAATGGCACATTCCACTGACACCTTACGAACTTTTTTCCAGTCCTTGTTCAAAGCCACATGCTTCATATAGTTAGCCACTCCTACGGTCTTGGACAAAAGATGGCATTCGAAAGGAAGTTAAATGGCCACGGACCAGAATTCTGTAGTTTGAGCAACCGGAGTTAGGTATTCATTCACTAGTTCCTCCCTTCCTGGGGAAGAAGCACAGTCACGAGAAGACAGAACTTCTTAGTAGTCTTCCTGGATAGAGGTTAGAAGAATTGGGGGCTCAAAGTCTTCTAGAGTCGTAAGAAGGACTGAAGCAGGTGGCACTGATAAAGGCTGATAAACAGCAGTGCTTGTTATGACCGAAGCAAATTAAGCATTGGTATGGTCGGCTGTGTGACTGGAAAATTCCATCTCTGTAAAAAACTGAGGGACTTCGACTCTTCTTCTTTCTAGTGGTCTTTCCTCTTCATCAGGACCTCCATCATCTAGGTCAACCATAGAAAGAGAACCAACCACTGACTAGTCACACCAAGGTTATTGATGAAGTCTTTTTTACTCCTAGTCCTGTTGAAAAATATAGGTTGTCGTGCCCAGATCCTCTAATTCCTCTATGGGAGAAGCAGTAGGAACAAATTTGGAAAGACCTGAAATGAGTAGTATGACATAGGGATTTCCAAAGAAACGCAAAAAATAGAAGAAAAGTGTGCCTTACCATGGCTACGGGGAGTCCAAATTTAGTCATCAATAAGTTTTTCCACGTCCAGAGTTCGGGAGTGGATACATCAAGAACTCTTTGAACCCAATCTTCAAGACGGGCATCTCCACAGGCTCTCATTGAGTGGCTGAAATGAAGGATATATTTGATTAAAGTACGGTAGAACGCATTCTCTAAAAATGCAAAGTTGAAAGGATATAAAGAGACTTACTATGGAGGTTCCATCATTTCGGGATAGTACGGCTACCCGAAGGGAGGAGATCAGCGGTGGCAACAATAACATACCTTTTTATCCAGCCCCAGTCACGGTCATCATCGAGTCTGGGGAGAATGGATTTGTTGCCCCTCCGGTGCAGATTGGTGGTCCCACCATGGAAAATGCATGGTGAGTAGAGGCTGATAAGATGATCCAAAGTAAAGGGAACGTTGGCCTCGAAGTGGCGGAGTCATGCAACTGCCCTCCAAACCTGAGGGCTAACTTAAGCTAAACAAATTTTGTAGCGATGACAAAATTCCAGAATAACGTCATCTATTGCTCCCAATTTTTATCGAAAAAGGGTATGTATAGACAAATGAAAACCCTTGCATATATGAAGTTATCCTCTTATTATCCCTAGGGATCAGTACTTCGATTTTTATCCAACAACAGTCAGCCTTTACCATTAGCAGCAAATCGACAGTGATTCTGATCTTGTATTCTCTAGCAGAAGAATCTCGGCCTCTGGGCAAGATCTTAGAGGTAGGTTTTTCTTGAAGATCATGATCTAATCGCCATGTCTTCGGCAAGATATGTGAAGCAGGAGGATTCCAACTAGGTCACACCTCCTCTTGAGAGGTGGGGGTTCCGCTAGTGTTGGAAGGTGTGTTGCCGTCGGTAGAAAAATTTGACATATATTTCATCGATGAAAGAAGGAAATTGTAAATTAGAGGTTCTAGAAAAAATTTACACAAGTTGAAGACGAATGGAAAAGTGATTGAGTTATATTGAAAGGGTTGATATTTATAAGTGTTGGGAGTCATCATTATGATAGGCATCCGATGTAACGGATGCCAATTGATGGTTGTTCATCAGGTAGAATGTGCATGTCAGAACAGGTGTGGTGAAATGACACGCCTCATCATGACTTCGCAGTCTTCCGTTAATCGAGGGAAGTCGGATAGTTGTCGACGTTTCGATACGATGATGATTGGTGTAGTAAATTGGATGGTTGGAGTCTTTGATTCTCCCGCCAAATTGAGGAGTTTTAATTGGTTGTTAGTTTAAATCCACTTCCCGAACGAGCAAAAGACACGCCCGAAAAGTGCGGGACTATCTGTATAGGGCAAAATTCGTATTGAATTGTTGGGCTAATTACGTCATGACACATGGCAAGTAATGATGAGTCTGATCCAACTGAGCTTTCGGTGTTACCGGTTGAGCAGAAGTGGCATCGTAGGCATTGGAAGGTCGCGAGGTACCGAAAATCGAGAAGATCAGGTGAACAGTTCGAATTCCAACGGAAAGTTGTTACTTGTCCGATTCCACACCTTCCGAAGGTGCATTAATGACATTTAGAAGACACTAATTGTCTAATTATTACAACATTCATTTATTTGTATAAATAAGGCATAAATCGTGGAACGTGTACCCGTGAGTTCAAGTATAAATAGGACTCATTATCCCATTGTAAATCATCATATACAAGTTATTACAATACCACTTTTTGATATCATTGTTTGCGTTAGTATTCTGTTTTCATACTAGCAGAATACCCTATTCAGAAGCCTTAACAGGAAGCTTTTAGCAGGCTCGGGCTAATTATCTCTTAATCTCATCTTGTTATTACTTATTTACGTTATTCATCAGCTATAATCTTTGCTTAGTCACTCACTTAAGACCTACGTGTCCTTGACCACGTTTATAAATTCAACTATATCGTTTTACGGGTAAACATAAATAATTCTTATAATTTTTTATGTATATAAAGGCATAATATTTCAGGTTTCTTTTGAACTTGACAATTTTTATTTAGTGTACACATAAACTATTATCGGTCCTATTAACCCCCCCCCCCCCCTTATACCTTGACTATTTGGCATCTCCTGGCCATTCGGCCAAATAAATGGCAAAAAATAACCCACCTTACTTTTATTTGCAAGATTAGCCTTAATTTGGTAATTTTAAGTAGTAAATTGGTTAACTGTAGCCACTTGCAAAAAAAATGCTTATTCTAATATAATATTTCTCAATCCTTTTGTAATTAGGTTAATTAGTTATCTAGTTTGTATCAAAGTAAATATTCGTGTAACCTTATATATATTGTAAATCATTCATCAATAAAATCAAAGGACATATTCCTTTAAGGTATTAGTAGCCTAAAACTACAAACCCTATCCTAGCCGCCAATACACCTTCTCGACCACCACTTTTTTTTTTCACGTCGGAACCCTAGCTGCCGACCTCTCTCGGCCACCCCCCCTCTTTTTCCCACAACGAAACTCTAGTTTTTTCGGCCATTCTCCCTCCCTCTTCCTTCTAAATTTCCTCTTCCATGGCTGAAAAAACCGAATTCCATCCGGCACTTGCCGTAAACAACATTAAAAACTTCATCCATGTGACTCTTGAGATGGAAAAGAGTCAATACTCCTCGTGGGCATAGCTTTTTAAGATCCATTGTTGTGTTTACGAGGTTATCGACCACATCATCCCTCCCATGGCAAAGTCCACAGACGTACCATCGGCTTCGACTTCTGATGATGTACTTTGGTCTCGTTTGGACGTAGCCGTCCTCCAGTGGATATACAACATGATATCTAATAATTTGTTGTACACCATCATTCAGATTGATGTCACTGCCCGCCAACTGTGGGAACGTTTGGACAATATTTTCCACGACAACAAAACTCAACGAGCGTTATACCTTGAAAGTCAGTTCAAGGACGTTCATCAGGACGATTTCCCAAATGTGTCTGCCTATTGTCAAGAACTCAAGATGCTTGCCGACTAACTCTCCAACGTTGGCGCACTAGTCACTAATCAGCGATTGGTCATGCAACTTATTGCAGGTTTGAACGAATCCTATGACAGCGTTGCCACCATCCTTCAGCAATGCACGTCGTTACCTCCATTTTATGAGGCTCGTTCGAAGCTCATCCTTGAGGAAACCCGGAAAATCAAGCGCAGCACCACTCGGGCCAGCATTGCCGACGCCGCTCTCACCACCACCGTCGGGCCCTCCGCCGACGGCGGGGCCTCCTAGTCTGGCAACCAGAACCGTCGGCCAAAGGACCCGCAACAGTCTGCTTCCTCCCGTGACAACCGCCGGAGCAGGCATCCGTCAAGGGCCGCGGCAGAAGAAATTCCGATAACAACTGCGGCGTGAAGGGGCAATCCCCGCCGGCCGAAAACAGCCAGCAGTGACCGCTGCAGTGGCAGCAGCCTCCGCCGGGGGCCGCGTGAGCCCCACCGTCATGGGCCTCCCCTCTTTGCCCGTATACAAACTATGTAACTAATTAACCTAATTACAAAATAATTGGAAAATATTCAATTAGGTTAATTAGTTACCTAATTTGTATCAAAGTAAATATTCTAGTAACCTTATATATATTGTAAATCATTCATCAATAAAATCAAGGAACATATTTCTTTATATTCTTCACTCATCTCGTGTCCCATCCTCTCTTTTCTTCTCCTCTTCTTCTTCTTTGATAAAATCTGTTGGGGTGCTACTTGTCCGTTCTTAAATTTGTTGTTTTTTGGTTCTAGAGTTGAGCCAAAAAATTTGAAGAACAGTTCGAAATTCACTGGAAAAAAACGGCTTATTCATTTGGGGTTTTAAGCTGATGAAGAAGTAAGTGAAAAACTGAAGACCTTTGCCAAAAAAAACACCGTCTTTGCCATTTACATATGATGTATACATCATTCATGAATACATGTATAGTAGTTGGTATACATATGATGTATACATCAAATTCATGAATACATATATAGAAGTTGGTAAACATATGATGTATACATCATATTCATGAATACAAATTTGATATACAATGCATAAAGGGTACTCTCTCTATCCCAATTTATACGATACACTTTTCTTTTTAATCAATCCAAAAAAGAATGACACATTTCCTTATTTGACAACAATTTAACTTAAACTTTATATTTTGCACTTAACGAGATCATCTATAACCACACAAATATATTTAGCTTGTTTTAGATCACAAAATTTAAAAGTCTTACTTTATTTATTAAACTTTGTGCCCAGTTAAACCATATCATATAAATTGAGACGGAGGAAGTATAATTTATCACTGGTTTGTATACATGAAATATCTCTGTATACATAGGTCAGTGATACACCCACTGATTTGTTCAATTAGTTGTAGACACCATGTGTATACAGGTATTGGTTTGTTGATTTTTATTGCAGCTGGGTTTTGTATACATCTATTGTATACACATGCTGGTTTGTAATACAGTTGTATAAACGTAATGTATACACATGTTGGTTTGTTATTTTTTTATTACAGCTGTATTTTTTATACATATATTGTATACACCTAATAATTGCATCCCTATTAAAAAGGCTCCTCTTTACTTAATTGGCTACTAAGTGCCAAAAATTTTAGGCCTAAAATATGCTACCATATCAACTTCTTGTACCAAAACGTCATTTCCCTTTCACCCCTTAGACATTGACATGACAAAGAGAGTGAATACGTTCTCCTTTGAGCACGTGACATATGTTACCTTAACTTTGTATTCCGACTATTTATTCCAATTTTATTCTTTTTCCCAACGAATTCTTACACAAAATAATCTAGAACTCCACTATTTTTATACAAATAATTGTTTTTAGCCAAAGTGATGAGATTTTAACTGTGCATTTCTTTTGTTTCATTTTTATAGGCAATGATGATTTATTTCAACCGTGTATTTCTTCTTTTTTCGGACCAAATATTTTTAAAAAAAAATTGGGTGAGTACATTGTGTAGCCAAGAAAAAAAGTTAGCCTAAATTATGGAGTTCCAAACATATGTTTTACAAATTTGGCCGGAAAATATGACCTAAAAATTAATGAATTTAAAAAGTTAAAATATATATTTTATTATTAAAAATGTCATGTGACCCAAAAAAGCTACGTGACAGGTTGACAGCGAGTATATCACACCTTAGACTAACTAAGGAGGTGAAAGATACCAAATAGTCAAGTATGGAGGGATAATTACCACAAAAACAAATTTAGACATAGATAAAAAAAAAAAAATACTATCAAGTTTAGAGTGATTGGAGCTGAAAACAGCAAGTAGATGCATGTTGAGCTGCTGATGCATACTATATATCGGAAGAATAGCAAAATGGTGGACAAGGGAACAAAAAGGAAGAGGAATAGAAAACTTTATCATCTCATTGCAACCTCTTGGCATCAATAAAGTTATATGCTTGTTGGCCTCAAGTATAAAGGTCTATTGGCCTTTTTGCCACAAAATTCTAGTCTATCTTCACAATTATTGGGGGACCTACCACAACACTGATTATTATTTGATCATTTCTCCTTTTTGCCCAAGAAGCTGTGCATTTGTATTTGTGGTCCCATCAAACTCTGACTAACATTGTACATATTTACCCCATTCAACTAGTACAAAACCTGACTGGAAAGTCACAAGTCAAAACTTCCCTGATAATTTCACTACCAAAAAAACAAAAGTTGGCCACGGATAAATTTTATAGCTAAACAAAAAAATTCATCGCTAATTCTATTTAGGTGACGAATTTTCATACAATTATGTTAGCTACGAGCAATTTAGTGACGGATTAGTGACGAAATTCGTAACTAATTCCAATTTTTATTTTATTTTTTATAGTGATTCAGTTAGATGGTTAAGGGGCATATCATAAGATTGAGAAGACATTTGTAGTAAGTGGTCTACACTGACTATGATTTTCAGAGTATGTAATAGGCTCAGGAACAATTCATTTCATTTGTTTTGTCAAGAGAACTGATTCTAAATGTTGCAAACATCAAAAGGATCTTCAAATGAAACAAAGAAGGCTAAAGTTAATTGGACTTTCAATATCAAGTCAGTAAAAGATTCATATATAGACTCACAAAGAAAGGATATATATTCCAGATTTACATCAACAGATTCTTCCGTTACATACCTACGTACATGCAATCAAGAAGTCGGTACGTTATATACACAAGATAAACTAACTGCAAAACTATAATGCTTCTCCTGAATAGCTAGCTTATGCTGTTGCTAGAGACAAACAAGTCTTGCACAATTACAACAATTAGTTCCTGCATTGACATAAGTTCTTGGGAACCAACATGTTGCAGCCAAGACGAGCTACAATTTTCAGCAATTGTGATATGGAAGACGTAACTTACAGCTGTTATCCTTACGTGCTCTCTTGGAAATTACGTGATCTGGACAAGGCTGCGGGGTTAGCTTGAAGGACTAGATTAGTGTCGTATTTGTTGTTTCTCTCATCAACTTTTGAATTGAAGGCCTTGAAGAGCCTTGATGAGCCATTAGCTGAATCGGTCTTCTCATTCTTAATACCTAGTGTAGACCACATAGAGCTCTTAGCAGCTTCATCTAGATCATCAATTCTCAACGTCTTAGGGATCACTACACTTCTCTCTCCATCTTTCTCCTGCAAAGTATCCTCTTTCCCCGAGTTTGATGGAATAAGCATGCTTCCGTCCCGAGAATGTTTTCCTAAGGTCGGAGAAGTAGGACTCGTGCTATACGAGGGTGGTGGAGATACCCACGGGACATTCCAAGGGCTTGCCACCGTACAACCCCAGTAGGGGGGTGGAGGGTAAAACGATACTGGATAACCAGAAGGAGAAAGGGCCGGCGGTGGCACCGAATAAGGCCAAGGAGGCCCTGGAAAGTGATGCACTTGGGGTGGAAAGGCCTGAATACTCTTCCAGGCTAAATCATGTGTAGTGGAAGAATTATTTCCCTTTTCTGTTGAATTTGAGGTTGTGCTACAAGCCTCGTTTGATCGATCATTCCCAATAGAGTTATGTGATTTCTCTGCAAGGTTCAATATAGAAGCCATGGAATCACAAAGGGGTACTTTATCTGATCCAAACGCAAGGACAGTTCCATTTGCTCGGAAAGAAGAAAGGTTCATCCCATGTGCTCCTTCAAACCGGGCTGCTTGGAGGGCATCCGACACCATTAAATGACGGTAACTTGAAGTGGAAGAACTCTTATTCTTGCGGCGGCCAGAACCCACAGGCACATTTCTCATCGTTCCGCCAGCTGTCCAATATCTCTGACACTTCTTGCAAAAATGACGGGGCTGGTTGACGTTGTAATTATTATAGTAGCAGAATTTGGTTTCCATGCTATTACAGCGAGGACACGGTAGTATTTTGTCCGGCTTTTTCAGCACCTTCTCACTTGGATCTTCCTTCTTGGTAGATTTTGGGGACGATGTTTCTCTATCGGCATCCTGTGTCTTGGGGTCGTTACTTATACCAGATGACGTTTCTGGTTCAACTGACTCGTCTGCAGTTGAATTGGTAAAATCATCTCTGTTTTTACTCTGTGTAAGCTCTCCTTCTGACGTGATCTGATCATTGGAGAGAAAAAGGTGAACTTTTAGCTCTATTACAACATTGAATACAATAGGCAATAAGGTTATGCAATATCAAATTATCAATCTCCTGACTCATGGACTTGGATTATGCAATTTGATTCTATCCATTAGTTCTTGATGCATAAAACACTACGAAAAACAGGAATTAGCGACGGACAATTTTTTGCTAAACAGCAAAATCCATCACTAATCCCTATTTAGTGACAGATTATTAAAATAATTATATTAGCGACAGATTAGGGACGAAATTTGTAGCCAATTCCAATTCTTTTTTGTAGTGACCTAAATCTCGACTCACCGGAATTGTTAACAGTTCTACTTGATGAAAGGAATGAGCTTTGAACTATATCCACCTAGTACCCTTAAAAAATATCTACAAGATAAGAGGAGCAAGCAGATTTAAAGTATTATTGAGGATGAAAAATCCTCTGAACAAGGCAATTAAAGACTGCCTTGTAGCACTTTCTGCGTTTTGATTCAAAATTATTATTGAATTATTTGCTACAACCCCATATGAGAGAAAAAATTGTTGCAGCCATAAAACTAAACTTGGCTAACATAATTAAAAGGAGCAATCCCATGGTAGAATCCAACAAGAAGCTTGCTCAAAGTAGGGTAATCCCATGGCTAACCAACATTTCTTTTCATTAGTTCAAAATAGGGTAAAAAACTCTGCCTGTGTAAGCTTGCTCACATAGTTGGTCTCAAACCAGGGTGAAAGAGGAGGGTAACAACTAATGTAAAACTAGTCAAATTATAAATCCTCATAATACAATTTAAAATAGGGTAAAAAACTCTGCGTGTATAAGCTTGCTCACATAGCCAGTCTCAAATCCTGATAGAAGAAGAGGGTTGTAGGAGCATGACAGCCAATTTAAAATAGGGTCAGAAATTGTGTCTGTACGAGCTTGCTCATCGTAGTCCATCGGAATTAAGATTTTGAGTTTATGAATTTTTTATCCAAAAAAAAAAATGCGGCTAGCTAAGTTCTTAATAAATTATTTATACCTATTAAATAAATTTTAAATACAAATATAGAATTTGATCCAAAGCTAGTTGAACCCGTAGGCGAAGGTATAGCTCCGTCCCTGAGCCCGTCTCAAATCCAAATAAAAGAGAAAGGTTGCGGTAAGTTGACAACCAGCTTAAAATTAATCAATTGACATGATTTGTGACAATACAATTCAAAACATGGTCAAAGGTACACAAAGATAGATATACATATGCATGTTATTGTATATAAACACAAAGAGAAACATATATATATACCTGATCATCATGTGAAGTAGTGTTAAGAAGATCATCAATTGGCAAAACAATTGTCTTTCCAAAAAGTTTAACTTCAGACATTCTTTTTTTTTCCAGTTTTTCTCCACTTAGTTTCTATATATGTAGTTGCTTGCAGAACAGAAAAAAAAAAACTTCAACTCACTGAAACATGTGTGTTTTTGTCGTTGTTTTTCAGATGGGGTACAATTTTTGTTTCTTGATTTTTGGTGTGTACTAGTTGGACTAAAAGAGGAGGGGGGAGAAGAAGGGGTTTTTTCTTTGGGTGCCACGTCAGTAAAGGCAATGAATTCACAGCCACAAATTTGTGTGTGGCAGTGAGAAGATCTTTAAAGGTTTTTTGGGGTCTGTGTTTCTTTTGCTGGTTTTTGATTCCCTACGCACCCCAGCCCACCACACAACAAAAATAGTTTGCTAAAAGGTGAGTAGTAGTAAGTGCTTTTTGTACTGTTTTTTCTCTTTACTTTTTGGTCCAAGTCAGCAATGCCCTTTTTCCTAACTTACTATGCTCCCATGGATTTTATCTAAATCCTCGCCGCTTTTTCATCACCCTCTTAATAGAAAAGTACTACTCCCTCTGTTCTATATTACTTATTCTTTTTTTTTCTTTTTTTTATATTCAGTTTTTCAGGTTACGCCAGATTATTTTTGGAGATAGTAATTTCGGTTCGTCAATATTACTACCAGTAAATCGCGGAATGTGCCTGAATTACCAGAGTTTGAGAACAAAGCAACTGATATCACCTACAAGGTCCTACCCCAGAATTCAATTCCCCTTTACACGACTCTTAAAAAATTATAAATAAAAAATATATTTTTATTATTGTATTTTTATCTCTCAAATAAATTACACTCTAATCAATATTGACTATATTGAAGAACAATTAATATTAAGGGTGTGTTTGGTATGGAGGAAAATATTTTTCAATTTTTTCATGTTTGGCCAAATTTTTAAAAAAATATTTTCTCCAGGAAAACAAGTTCTTCAAAAATGAGGAAAATGACTCCTTAATGGAAGTAGGGAAAACAAGTTACATAAGTGATATTCCAAGTTCATTGTCTCCTCTCCACCATCCAACATCCCCAACCCCCACTCTTTGACCATCCCACCCCCGCCACCCCAAACCTCAACTCCTCACTCCATCCCACCCCCATAGTGTTTTGCTAGATTACATAAAAATGTCCTCGGGATAATATTTTTTTCTTCCTTACCAAACACTAGAAAATAAGTAAGAAACTCATAATTTTCCAAGAAAACATTTTCTAGGAAAATATTTTCCACTTCATACCAAACACACCCTAAGGGTAAAATGGAAAATATTTAATTAATTATGTCTTGATTTTATAAATTGACAAGTAATTTGAGATATATATATATTTTTTATTTAATAATTCCTTAATTTTAATATCTCACATGACAAATTTAAGAGCATACATTTTGTTACATTATACATATCTTTAATTTAAAATTATAAGATTTAAAAAATTTCTTTACTTTTTAAAATTCTATCCCAATCAAATTAAGAAAAATGACAGCCAATGCACTAAGCTTCCGCTATACAATAAAACCGAATTTTAAACATATATTTGGAATCGTTTGCTAATTTGTAATTTGATAATGAATTTTTTATCGGACTTGAATCATTGACTTGAGGTTAATTTTTTAGTTCGACTTTTTATTAACTTTGACTTTGGAGCGTCTTAAAAATATGGGGCCAGTCTAATACATATAATTGACTCGTTAATGATTATTTTGCATAGATTAGGAGTCATTGAGCAAGAAAATCACGGAGGCTACGACTTTTGGTTAAGTTTGATAGGGAGGCTACGACTTTTGGATCCAACAAGACTCAGAGACGACGTTGGCGACACCTCTGTACTCTGCTTCGGCACTAGATCAGGATAGTGTAGGTTGCCTTTTGGAAGACCAAGACAATAGGTTATCTCTGAGGAAAACACAATAACCAGACGTGGAGCGTCGGGTGTCAGGATATCCACCCCCAGTCAGCATCAGAATAAGCAGTGAGATCAGTGAGCGAGGACCTGTATAGATATAATCCGAAGTGAAGTGTACCTTGGATGTTTCGTAAAATATGTTTGATGACATGCATGTGTGCTTCCGTCGGATTGTGCATGTGTAGGCAGATTTGTTACACGTCATAGGATATGTCAGGTCTCGTGAATGTGAGGTACTGTAGGGCTCCAGCCAGGCTACAATAGTGAGTCGGGTCTAAATATCGGGGGCCGGAATTAGCGCTGAGCTTGGCATTGGTGTCTACTGGCGTGTGGGATGATTTGCAAGATGTCATGCCTGCACGGTCAATGATCTCTTCGGTGTACTTCTTCTGACACGGAAATAGGACGCCAGAATATCGAATGACAAAGATGCCCAAGAAATAACTCAGGGAGCCAAGATCCTTCATAGCAAACTCAGAGGAAATGAGAGACATAATGGACCGACGGAGAGCATCAGATGATGTGGTGTGATGATGTCATCAACATTTAATAATAGGTAAGCCATATTTGTACCATTGTTATAGATAAACATGGAATGATCGAATCTGCCGTGTGAAACACTGATAGAGGAGACATAATCGGCGAACCGCTGGTACCATGCTCGAGGAGCATGTTTCAGTCCATAGAGCGATTTTCGCAATAGACACACATAATCTGAATGAATAGGATCCCTGAAACCCATAGGCTAATGCATATATATCGCTTCATGAAGATCCCCATGTAAGAAGGCATTCTTGACATCAAATTGATGAATAGGCCAAGACTTGGATAGAGCAATGCTGAGGACGGTCCGGATGGTTGCGGGCTTTACGACCGGGCTGAACGTTTCTTGGGGATTTTTCATGACAGACTTAGGTAAATTGAGTTATTTCTTGGGGATTTTTGTGACCAGATCCGAGAATGCAATGTTCCTATGTCAACATAAGTAGGCCGAGGAGATTGTTTACAGGGCTAAAATGGCAAACTGCAAGATTATGCCTACTCCGGTCGACTCAAAGTCGAAGCCTAGCTCCAATGATGAGGATCCGATGCTTGATCCTTCTCTTTATAGGAGTCTTGTTGATGCACTTCAGTAACTTACTTTCACTAGGCTCGATATTGCCTATGATGTTCAACATGTGTGCTTGTTCATGCATGCTCCCAAGGAGCCTCACTTTACCGCTCTTAAACATATCATTCAATACGTTATGA
Organism: Anisodus tanguticus; assembly: GCA_034509755.1. Lineage (NCBI taxonomy): Eukaryota > Viridiplantae > Streptophyta > Magnoliopsida > Solanales > Solanaceae > Anisodus > Anisodus tanguticus. The sequence continues at coordinate 47,767,715 of CM067543.1, read as the reverse complement.
GTACTCTTGACTATGGATTACATCTTTATCCATCTGCACCAACCAGGTTGATATCCTATATGAATGTCGATTGGGACGGCTGTCCTGACACACATCGATCTACTTCTGGCTATTGTGTATTTTTGGGTGATAACCTCATTTCGTGGTCTGCAAAATGGCAAGCCACGCTTTTCCGTTCGAGTGCAGAAGTAGAATATAGAAGCGTTACGAACGTCGTTGCTGAAACTTATTGGCTCAGAAACCTCCTTACAGAGCTTCATTGTCCCTTACGAAAATCATCTATTATTTACTGTGATAACGTATCTGCTGTCTACTTATCTCATAACCCGGTTCAACATCAACGAACCAAACATATTGAGATGGATATTCATTTTGTTCGTGAGAAAGTTGTCATGGGTCATGTTCAAGTCTTACATGTTCCTTCTACCTATCAATATGCAGATATATTTACTAAGGGACTTCCTCGACAGCTGTTCCTTGACTTCAGATCCAGTCTGAGCGTCCGGCCTCCTCCCGCTCCGACTACAGGGGTGTGATAGAGAATATATTAATATTCTCCATATATTCTGTAATTATTATTTTGATGTAATTATATAAACTAGATATTGTCATACAATTAGGTTTGTAATTGTAAACACCTATATATATTATATTAATGAGAAGCCTCCAGACAAGGAGAATTACACAATTCTACGGAAAAGACCTACAATCAATGGGCATAAAATCTGATCTTTTGCCTAATGAGCATGGAGATTACCCCTTTCCTATTTTTACTATTACAATTGAACAGAAGTGCATTTTTTAAGGACTTTAATGAATGTGGTTGTTCCAGATGGTTACTTAAGTAATATCTCGAGATGTGTTGATTTGAAGCAACAAAATTTATTTGGGTTGAAAAGCCATGATTGTCACATTCTTATGCAACAACTATTGCCGATAGCATTGAGGAATGCATTACATGGCTAAGTGTCTACATTTTTTCAGCAGTTATGTGCTAAAGTGTTGAATCCCATGGACCTTGATAACCTCCAAAATCAAATCATTCTCACCTTGTGTCACTTAGAAATGATATTCCCTCCATCTCTCTTTACGGTGATGGTTCACTTAGTTATTCATTTAGTTGATGAAGTGAGACGTGTTTAATTGATTTCATAATGAGGTGTTTGACATATTTTTTCTCTTCTAAATGTCCTCTTATTTTGTTGTAGTTCGATCTCAGCGTCTCCAGTTATACATGATATTCATATGGGCAAGATGCTGAGTACTCTTAGAGTAGCGTTGTGTCAAGTAGAACAAGTTAGTGTTTAATTGATTTTGAATTAATATTTTTGTGTGTTGTATGAAGGAATCTCTTATCTATTCTTGCAGGCTGCAACAGTCATTTTGTTTCTGAAAAAAATAGTCACTTTAGTATTTTATGTTTGCAGGCGTCAAACAGGCCAATTTCACCAAGGTTCGGACCATCTTCCTCACCCAAATGTTGAAACCCACCGTGATGCTAATCATGCTGTTCAAAGTGGATTTTGTTTGTGATGAATTTCAGATCTAATTTTGTTAGCAGTGAACTTTATTTTTCTGGCACTGTGAATCTTACTTTGGATGGTTCAGTTGCTTAATTAGTTAATACAAATCAACTAGGGTTCAGTTGTGTTGGAAATTTGTCTTTGACAGGGAGGTGCGTCCACCCATATTTAATGAATTAAACACTAGTGTTCCGCATGTTGGAGGCTTTGTCTCTTATTACATGCATAATCTACTAAGTGAGTAGATGACCGTAGGACCAAGAATCGTCAAATTTCGTTGAGAAATGAAAGAGATATTGGTCCACAAAGTAAGGTGTTTGAGGCATAAACTTATTTTTTCTAAGGAGTTTAACACCGGTGCTCCCGGGTGTCCCAAGCGATTATGCCATAAAGTGGGAGAGAGAGCATCAAAAGTTGATGGAGAGGTGGCTTAGTTGGTGGCGGTGGCGGTGGCGGTGGCGGTGATGGAATATAAATCCTCAGTGCTATTACATATCATTAGTGGCATTCCCGTCCGAAAGTCCTTCACAGAAAATCCAAACGAATCAAAATCAACAGAAACATTATTGTCAGTGGTGAAACGACGCACATATATCAAGTTTTTAATAAGTTTGGGTGCATATATGACATTATTTAAGTGTTAAGGTGGGTGATCGGGGGTGGGAAGGTTTGATTTCCCAATACCACGAATTAGAATTTATTGTCCACTTCCAACTACAATATTTTTATTATTGCTCATATTAAAATAAGTTGAGAGAGTACATTGAAATGCCATCATGTGAAAGGTCGCCCCCGTGTCCATGTACCAGTTGTCATCGGGAACATTGAGAGTCATAGTGTGCATGACTTGCTCGATGTCTGTCGGAACATAACTCGAATGAGATGGTCCATGGGCTGCAAATGCTTACTGCAGATGGCTACCAAGAACCCCGGGTTGCCGAGTGGTTGGAGGTGGCCTAGCCCACGATGCAACACAATTGAAATAAGCCTGAGATTTACGTCTTATTGAAGTTAATGCGTATAATTAAAGGATATAACATATATTTAAGTGGTTAACTTATCTACGTAATGAATACTTAAGATATTCTTATAAAATTTTGAATCGAAAGTTTTTAAATAAAAAAAAAATTATTATATAATATGGTATTTAATAGAAATATATTATAATTTAAATGTCTAAATAAAATTTAATGAAAAATTTGAAGTTGTCGATGTCAACCTAATTCGGACTTCAATTTATTTGAGTTGCAACATTAGAGCATTTAAACATGTCAAATTATAGCACGTGGGTATGGGGTCCATGTTGGAGACAACCCAACAATTTTACAAGGAGAAGAGGGCCACCTCAGCGCCCACCAATTGAATTGGCGTGGGGTCCAGTCAGCAAAAAGTGAATGAAAAGCTCAAGTTGCAATCTAACAAACAGGAAACCATCCATGCCATTCTGTGAAGCTCTTGTTAAACGCCACGTGTCTATTGATCTCAGCATACCAATTCTACTTTGGCTAATAGATCCACAATTTCAGATTTAGATACTCAAATTACAATTTATTTTAATTAAGCATGTGAATATAAGAGAAAGTATTCTTATTAAACATATCTGGTTCAACTTTTATTTTTTGCACATAATGTCAGATGTCCATTACGTAAGATAAATTAATCACTTAAAATATATAATTTTCTTTAATTATACATATCATCTCAATTGAAATATGCATGATGTTTTACAGTCTATTAAGACTAATGTGTAAAGTCAAACCTCTCTATAATTGTCATTTGCTATATTAATATTTCATCATAATGGCCTGATATTTTCTTCGGAATCGATTTTTCATATTATATTTTAGTTCTTTATAACAACATTCTACCTATAACAACAACGACATTCATTATAGCAGTACACTCTTTATAGAATTACCTCTCTTTAACAGTCATACTTAAATATTATGTAATAATATTTGTAAGAAGTATATGATGTATAAAATATTAAAATATTTATGATAATCATCATTAATGGCATGCACATAGTAAATTTCAAGTATGAATATCTAAAAGGAAAAAAATATTTCTCATAGTGATCTGATTTAGACTTGAAAATTTTCAAAATCATATATTTTCAATTCTTTATCGATATGGTACAACTAATCATGAGTTTATTTTTAATTTATTAGTCTTTTTAGTTTTTAATTAATGATATATGAAAATCAATTGAGATTTTAAATTAACAATTATATTATTTTCGTTTACAGCATAAAATTACAGAAAAATAATTCTTTGCGTACTTTCGTTTATAAAACTTAAATGAGATCTAAACATCAAATGTCATTATACATATATAACAACACATCACTATAGCGATCATGAAATTTTCGAATAAATGCTGTCATTATATAGAGATTTGACTGTATTATTATAGAATTTACATATTCTAAGTAGTTGACATATCTACTTAGTGGACATTTGAGATTGCGCACAATTTTTTAAAATTTAAACTAGAAATCTCTAATATAAACATTTCATCACGTGTTTAGATATTCATTTGAAACAATTTGATTCAAGTATTTAAATGAAATTCGCTCGTAAATTTAACGACTATCGATTAATTAAACCTTATACTTTTGTAGTCGGTATAGGAGGGGCGCCCGCCTCCACTAAAGAATCTTCTTCTGGTGTCTATCCTTTGCTGATCATGAAGATGGAGTATCTATTACCGACACCTGTCTAGATTTTTGTTTACAGATAAGATTGGGACCACTATATTAATTTGAACACATTACTCAATTTACGCTTGTCATTTTCACAAAAAGATGCCTACTACTCCCTCCATCCTAATTACGTAATTGTGTTCGATTGTATGGAGTTTAAAAATAAAATAAAGATTTTTGAAATTTGTGATATTAAATAAGTTATAAATATTTTTGTGGTTATAAATCATTTTATTAAGGATAAAATAAAAAATTTAAAGTTAATTTTTCACTAAATATAAAAGGATATTATTTGAGACAAAATAAATAAAAAAGAGCGTCACATACATTGAAAAGAAGGGAGTATGTCATTAGTTTCAAACTTTTGGCATACTTTGAACTTTTCAAAATTTAAGAATTTTTGTTTTGAATTTTATGATCTTAAACATGCTACTATTATATTTATGTAGCTATCTAACTTTTAAATCTTATGGTTTAAACATATTATAATATTTATATAGTTATAAAATATATCATTAAGAAAATATAGTGTACTAACCCAACTGGTCATTTTGAATTCTAGAATCCCTTTACCAATTTGACACTTCTCGTAGGTTCATTTGGTTATTTATGACTTGTGGGTATGAATGAAACGAAGCTCGACGAGCTTGGGAGTCTCTTGGAGCACTTGAATCTAAACTAATGGCTTAAAGTTCTTAGAGTTGACCAAAGTCAACATTTTAAGTAAACGAGATCAGATTCATGATTTGAAGATCTCAATAGATTCGATGATGATTTTGGACTTGTGTGATTGCTCGAATTGGGACCCGAGAGGTCGAGGACTAAGAAGAGACTATTGCCGAGAAAATATGGAGTTTAAGGTTCATAAATTTGACTTGAGGGTTGATTTTGTGTTGTAGTATTTCCTGTTGTGTTTTGAGTCTTTAGTTAAGTCCATATAGGGTATTTGGACGCGTCGAGTTTATTTGGTTAAATTAAAATTAGTTTCAACTTGAGCTTCACTGTCCGATTCAAAAGACAATACTGGCCTACTGCGATAATATTAGTACGATATATCTTTCCGGCAATCCCGTCCAACATCAGCGCACTGAACACATTAAGATGGACATTCATTTCGTTCGCGAAAAAGTGGTTCGTGGTCAAGTTCGTGTCCTTCATGTTCCTTCCAGATATCAGATTGCCGAGATCTTCACCAAAGGACTTCCGCGCATACTATTTGATGATTTTCGAGCCAGTCTCAGTGTTCGTGAACCTCCCGCTTCGACTGCAGGGGTGTAATAGAATATTTTTCAAATATTATTTCATTAATTGTATATCTCTTATTTTATGTAGAATTGTATTATTATTGTAATTAGGCCTCATATTTTAGGTAGAATTCTATTTCCTAGTTTAAATATTCTTGTACTACTATATATATTGTACATTATTGATGAATACAATCAAGAAACATATTCCTTTAGCGTTACCAAAAAATAAATTATCAGTAAATGAAAATTAAAGAAAAAGAAAAGAGGTATACTCACAATAAGCGTAAGATGTTGCTTCATTAAATAAAATGTTGTCACCTCTCAAATCATTGTGACAGAACACAATCTCCTTGGAATCCTTTGTTAATTCCTTTTCCAATATGTTGATTTCCTCTTCTAAATCTTCTTAAGCCAAACTCATATTTTATTTCAGGAATAAACAGAAAACTATAGGTTAAATAAAAAAAAATCAATTCTGAAAAATGGGATTATATTTTACATTAATCATAAATTACACTAATCAGAAGAGGGATTATAACTGAGTTCCATCCAGAGGACAGCACTCTTTGAACCCGATTTGTCAATCATATGGAATTCTTTGATTTTGGCTGCAACTAAAGCTGATATTTCTGGATTCCAAAGGTCATTTTGAGATAAAGTCTGTAAATCCACACAACAACTAATATAATATCGGTTAGAAAAATAAAGAGTCAATTTGACCGCATTATAATTCATGATTGATAGACATATGATAGCTGTTCTGACAGTGGCAAAGATACTAGTTGTGATTGTTTAAATGTTGCATAGAAACATTATATAAAGCTCATAGGGCTCAGGGTTGTTCAGAATTGTTATAAGCAAAATTATACAACCACAAAAAAATTTGCACCTACCTCCAAATCCAGACAAAACAATTTCCAAAAAAAGCAACAAGTCAAGTGAAGGCTTGAACCTCAGATGTTTAGCTTCCCATATTATGTACATTGTGACAGCCACAAAGTTACTTGACGTTTCATGCGGATACAAGTCATTGTTTTTTTTGTTCCCATCTAATATCCGGATTGAAGCTCGATTCTATTCAGATTCGCATTGCGTAGGCTTCATTCAGGGGAAGCGATCCTTATCAAGAATTTTTTCATACTCATGACTTATACTCAAGACATTTGATTAAGGGAAGAACAACTTCATCCGTTGCACCACATCCTTTGACGTTACAAGTCATTGTTGCACCTAGAAAAAATTGTAATTCTAAATGGTGGAAGTAACTGACAGGTAGAGCCGTCAATATGGGCTAGGCTCGTTGGGCCAATCCAGCACAGCTCGTGATATAATAGGGTTGGGCTAAGATTTTTGGAGTCCATTTAAGAACGAGGCTTTTTAGGCCGGCCCGAAAAGACCCGCTGGCCTGTGGGCTTGAGCTACGGTGGATTGGGCCAACCCATGGGATTGAGTGACGTTGGGTATAAATATTATAACACCTATAATAAGAAAAACATAATTTATAGCAAAAATAAATTTAAAACAACAAACATAAATTTTAACGTTCGGAGCTTACGCTTTTGCGTCCAGAACTTACACCTCAAACTTTAGGACGTGTGTCCTATGGATCTACACCATTTGCGCCCAAAGCGTTTTTTGATATGTCCCACCCTGGGACTCATCTCAAAAATGTCTTTGAAAACACTGTTTGAGACTTGGTTAGCAAATAGGAACATCATTTATATTGTCTTGCAAATATTAGCATTTTTAAATTTAAATTTAAATTAAAAGAATTATCAAAAATATTTCTTAATAAAAAGTGGGTTGGTCCGGCTTAGATCTGTAGCCTACGTAGTGATGGATTGGGCTGACTATTTTATGGCTCACATAAAAAAATGGGCAAGTGCGGCCTGGCCACTCAAATTTCAAAGCCCGTGTGGGCTGGGCCAACCGTTTTGACTACTTACAGGTGATCATTTGTTGGATTAGTTTTTGTTTCCACTACAACTACTTTTCTGCGCTCGTATTGTGTATAGTGTATACCTTTGCCGATGGCCTTCTTTTTTACCATGTCTAAATTTTTACACCAATTTAGTGTATTGATAATTCTTTTAGGTCAAATTTTAATATATTTTTTTATATTATTTAGATTTTACTTTAAAACTATAAAAAATAAAACCACATTTTAGACGTAATTTTACTTTTATTTTTTTAAAATAAAAAAATTACAAAAAATGTTTTTTCTATTAATTTAAATTTTAATAAATAAGTTAGTAATTTTTGATATTTTTCTTAGTAATGTTTTATTGATATAGCTATTTGATTTTCTTATATTTTTCTAATTTAAAAATAATTAACTTAGTATTTTATTAGTCTTAAATGAAAATAATTCGTATTTCATTCGTATGATATGAAAATAATTTAAAAATAATTCACTGTCTGTATTCATTAGTATTTTATTTTTATTAGTCTTAAATGAAAATAATTTGTATTTCATTCGTATGATATTAAAATAATTCATTGTCTGTATTCATTTGAAAATAATTCGTATTTCATTCGCCTTAAATGAAAATAATTTAAAAATAATTTACTTCTGTATTCATTCGTAGCTACTTTTACACTATATTCAATTTTGTATTTAAATTCGGATGTATTCAAACAACATATATAAAAAAAATACTGGATTATTCAACTGTATGCAATTCATTGTATTCATTCGTATACACAAATCTCCTTCAAAATACAGAAATACATGTGAAAATACAAAAAAATATATTGTATTTACACTAAAAATGATGAATATACTCAGATCAGAGATACAAAAAATAAAATACATTTAGATTTGATATACAAAAAATATCCGAGAAAATATACTCAAATCTGAAAAAATCCGACCAGTGTCTCTCTATATATAATCTCCTACACACATCAAATTATAACTGACGCATAATTTATTTATTTTTTGTTGACGAAGGAACCCGCAGCCGCTACTCTCTCGAGTGCGCACAGGGTAAACCCCGGACTGACGCAATAGCCTGCAAACCACGTCAGCCGATTAACCACACTTGGCAAGCCATGTGTGACAGGCTCAACCAAGAAAGTTTATGCTCGAACTCGTGACCTTGCGGTCCCGCGCTCTACTGCTACACCAACTTGGCTACCCTCGCGGGTAACTGACGCATAATTTGCGTTTAGCGTTTTGGGTTTTGCGTTTTCTACACTAACAGAAAGATGGCTCTCAGCCGCCGCCGCAATGAAACCTAACGAAGATGAAATGTGCAGGTGATACTCATCAAGGGGATCAAAGTAGAAATCAACAGGCATTAAAGTTTTTGATTGGAAAAAAGAAATTGAAAATCTTTTGCAAAACATTGATATTTCCTATGAAGAAAGACAACCAATCAGAAGGTTGTAATAAAGAAGAAACTGAAAATCAATTTTGGGAATCGTTAGATTTCAACGATGATAGGGTTATGCAGTTACAAGGAGCACTGTTACTCTTTTTTTTTTTTTGGTTTCTCATTCGTGTTTGATGTCCGTTATTCGTGTTGAAGCTCGATTATATTTTAATTCGTATCGGGTAGAGTCCATTTCTAGAGAAAGTACTCTCTCCGAATGATATTTACATACTCAGGACTCAAATAGTAAATACACAGCTTGGGTTTGCTCCGTACAGTAACTTTCCTAAAAAATACGTGAAGAAAAACAAAGGATTAAAACAAAGAAAAAAGAAGTTCAAAAATAGAGAGAAAAAGAGATAAAGAAACTCCCCACTCTCCCGTCAACGCTGGGAGAGATAAGATTTTTACCAAAAGGGTTTAAAATAAGAAGCTGTAAATATGTGAAAATTACAGGATGAAAAACGGGTCAGGCCAACGAAGGACAAGACTAATCTTGACCCGCTAAATTTTAATTCTCCTTGTCATTCTATGTTTAACATTTCATCCTACTTTTGTCTTGCTTCATTGAGTCATTCTTAAAGAATTTTTGTGTTTTTTTCTCTTTCACTTCGCAGAATTCTGCTTTATTTTAAACTTTTTTTTTTCTGAATTAGTGCCTATATATTACTTTAAAAATCACTATTATTCCTAAAAGAGGTGTAAAGATTGAATTAGTAATACTATAATCTATACTCAGTACGCAACTATAAAAAAACTCAACAACATTAATTTCAATATGTTAAATGATAAAAGTATAATTGAAAGTTGTGGAGAACGTCAAAGCAGAAAATTCAATTTGAAGCTGCACTGTTGAACATAATATTGCAAGGTTTTCCGAAGGAAGTATACAATGCTTTGGAAGCAAGCGAAACAAAATTATTTAAAAGCTAAGCAGCGCAGAGCATAGGGCTGTTTCCTATGCATGAAAATTGTGGGGCCAAACGGCTAAGCTTCTCGTCTGTATAAAAGGGATTCATTTTACCATATATACTCATCAAAATTTAAATTTAATCTTACATATATAGTAATATTTTAACGAAGGGGTTCGGATAACTCCATTCTACCTATAACTACTAGGCCTCACACTAACTAGCTTGAACTAATATTTTATTTAGCCAAACTTTTAAGAAGTCAAAAGTGTTTATTTTTCTCAAAGAATGCTTATTTTAGAAAGTTTGTTATAAAATAATAAAACTAGAACTGAAAGAAATAATCCCTTGATTATTTTCATTAATTGAAAGAGTATATATATAATTTACATATTTTCATAATAGGAGAATCCTATTCCTATTCTACTCCTAAAACCTTATTCTACTTGGAGACTAACTATACAATTATGGTAAGTGTACAATACTAATTACACTAAAACATTATATTACATAATTGTACAAAGGATAGGAAAGCCCACGGGTGGGCTGTGACCGAGACCCACAAGATACATAAGTATACATAATATACTCATGTATATTGTGTATATTTAACACACCCCACAGTCATAGCGGGCGGTTTTCGAACGTTGAGACTGTCCCTAAAATCATCAAAAAAGACCGAGAGAAGACCCTTTGTAAAGATGTCGGCAATTTGATACTTGGAAGGGACATGGCAGACGCGTACTTGACCACGAGCAACCTTTTCGCGAACAAAGTGAATGTCCATCTCGATATGTTTAGTGTGCTGGTGTTGAACCAGATTACCAGAAAGGTAGATTGCACTAACATTATCACAATAAACGAAGGTCGCTTTCTCAATAGGACAATGAAGCTCTAACAGCAAATTACATAACCAACATGATTTAGAGACCACATTAGCTACTCCTCGATACTCGGCCTCGGCACTGGAGCGGGACAAAGTCGACTGACGTTTCGCAGACCATGAGACCAAGTTATTGCCAAGACACATACAATAGCCCGACGTAGATCGTCTGGTGTCCGGACAGCCCCCCCAATCAGCATTTGTATACGAGACAAGTATTGACGTTGATGAAGGATATAAATGTAAGCCATAGTCAAGTGTACCCTGAATATACCGAATGATGTGTTTGAGCGCATTCATGTGCTCAACTCTGGGATTATGCATAAACAAACACACATGTTGTACGACATATGTGATATCTGGTATCGTAAATATAAGATATTGACGGCCCCCTGCAAGACTGCGATATTGGGTCGGATCCTCATATGGTGCGCCGGCCGCAGCACCAAGCTTGGGCTTAGTATCAACTGGAGTGGAAGAGGACTTACAGGATGACATCCCAGCCCGCTCAATGATCTCAGATGCATACTTCCTCTGGGATAAGAACAAACCACCTGCATGACGAGTGACAACAATCCCCAAAATTAACTCAAGGACCTCAAGTCTTTCATAGCAAACTCATAACTGAGCATTGTCATAATAGACTGGCGTAATGCATCGGAAGAGGCAGTCAAGATATTATCATCCACATATAATAATATATACGCCAAGGAAGAACCACGTTGATAAGTGAACAAGGAATTATCCGATATGCTGTGAGTGAACCCAATAGTCGAAACACAGTCGGCAAACCTCTTATACTAGGCCCGGGGACACTGCTTAAGTCCATATAAGGATTTTTTCAACAAACAATCATGATGAGGAAATTTGGGATCCCTAAACCCCAAAGGCTGATGCATATAGACTGTTTCCTTGAGATCACCATATAAGAAAACATTATTCACATCTAACTGATAAATGGGCCATGCTTTCGAAAGAGCCAAGCTGAGCACAGTGTGAATGGTAGCCGGCTTGACCACCGGACTAAACGTCTTACCACAATCCACACCAACCTGCGGAGTCTTACCATCACCCACAAGTCGCGCCTTATGCCTTGCAAATGAACCGTCTGAATTGTCCTTATGAGTAAAAATCCACATAGACCTAATAATATTAATACCAGATGGACGGGGTACCAACTCCCACATATTATTATCAATAAGAGCATTATATTCATCCGTCATAGCAATTTTCCAATTCAGGTCATTGAGGGCAGACACAGGATTACGGGCTAAGGGTGATTTAAGCATATCAGAATATAAATTAAAATGTTTTTTTTTGGTTTAAAAATACTATATTGACTACAAGTGACGAGTCTATGACTCGGGGAAGAATTGAGCGGATTTTGGGAATTTTCTGGACTTAGGAAGGACCGGCCAGCAGGAAGTGGGCCTGCTGGCCCCGATATGGAATCTGGAATAGGGCCTGACGCCGAGACTGGCACAGATTCTGGATTGGGCTCGGCAACTGGACCAGTTATGGGAACTGGGGCAGAACCTGGCCCAAGTCCAGAACTGGAAAATGAGAGTGGAATCGGAACTGTAGAACCAGCGGGCAGTGGGCCCACTGGCGGATTTGGGGTGCGGGACATGTCCAAAAAATAGTGAGTAATATACGGGGATATACCATCATCCAAAAGATTATATGAACTCGACACGGGAGTACTAATCTTAGCAAATGGAAATTGGGATTCATCAAAAATTATATGGCGACAAATGATGATTTTATTAGAGGATAAATCAAAACATTTGTAACCACAATGATTAGACAGAAACCCCAAAAACACACACGGAGTAGACCAGGCCTGAATTTTGTTAATTGTGGTGGACGGAAACAACGGATAACATAAGCACCCAAAGATCCTAAGATGTGAATATGAAGTAATCTTATTATATAAAATTTAAAGGGGAGATGAATATGTCAAACCTTTGAAAGGAAGAATGTTCAGGAGATATGTAGCAATTTGTAGAGCATGATGCCAAAAAGACGGGGGGTACGGAAGAATGAATCAATAAAGTGCGGACAATGTTATTAATGGTATGAATTTTGCGTTCGGCTTTTCCATTGTGTGACGACGTATGAGGGCAAGAAAAACGAAAAATTGATCCCATTAGTTGCACAAAATTCCCGAACCCCGTTGTCATATTCTCTGCCATTATCACACTGAATATTTTTAATTTTTTGTTCGTATTGGGTTCTAATGAAAGCTCTAAAGTTTAAGAAGATGGAAAAAACTTGAGATTTTTTCGCTATTGGAAAAGTCCATAAAAAATTAGAATAATCATCCAAAAAGAGAATATAATACCGATGACCCAAAGAGCTAAGAACATGAGATGTTCATAAGTCGCTATGAATAATATCAAATGACATTAAAATATGAGAATTAGAGTCTACAAATGGTAACCTAACAATTTTTCCTAAAGAACAAAACTGACAATTCGGAGTACTACGCGTACCCTTACATGAAATAAAATTATTTTTATCTAAGGAAGACAAAATAGACGATCCCGGATGACCAAGACGAGCATGCCACAAGGAAGGAGCAAGGGCTGACGGCAAGGCTTGACTCGATAGACCAGAACTTGGCGTGATAGGATAAAGATCTCCTCTACTATCACACCTCATGCGAGGACTCCCCGTCTTGAAATCCTTCACAGAGAAACCAAACGGATCAAATTCAATAGACACGGAATTGTCAGTGGTGAAATTTACGGACATACACTAAGTTTTTAATCAATTTGGGGGCATGTAGAGTATTTTTCAAGATAAGGGGTGGATGGGGGGGGGGGAGACAAAGTTTTATGATTATAACCACGAATTAGAATAGAATTACCATTACCAATAATTATTCCACGAGGGTTGCTCAAATTAGAATAAGACGAAAGAGTACCTGAATCGGATGTCATGTGGGTAGTGGCACCGGTATCCATATACCAAGTCGGGTCCGGTGGAGTCAAACCAAGTGTGTGCATCACGGCTTCAATATCGGTCTGAGTGGGGCCTGCTGCATGGTGGTCTTACGGAGGCCGAGGCCCAAGAACCCCGGCATGCTGCCTTGGCTCGTGACTGCTGCTGGAACCACTGGCCCAGTGTGCATTAGGCCGTCGAGGCTGCTGGGAAGCCCACTGGCAGTGGCTGGAAACTGTGAAGGTGTTGGGCCGTAGGGCCACTGCCTACTGTCCACCGCAATTATTTTGGCCGTCGCTACCACTGCCAGAACTGCCACGTTTGCCCCCTTGATTTATCCCATTATTTTTCCAGCTATTTTTGCCGCCCCCATGAGATCAGTTTTGGTTCGAATTGTCACCAAAATTTTGAGAATTAGTGGAGGATGTCATCATGACCACGGGACTAACACTAGTAGCCGCCTTTTTAGACAAGTCGGCTTCTTCCAAGGTAAGCATGGAGCGGGCCTGATAGAACCTCGGAAGAGGATTACTTTGACGAAGGAGAGTTCCAACGCCACTATAGGCCTTGGACAGGCCAGCAACCATCTGTAAAATAAGACGTTCTTCACTAACTGGTGCACCAACGTTGGGGAGTTGGTCCGCCAATTCTTTCAACCTTTTAAGCTGAAACGTTTGGGAAGTTTTCCATGTTGACATGGGAAAAATCCCGTTGAAGGGTAACAGCTCTGGAATTTTGATTATACTAGAATATGTCACGCAGCCTATCCCATACAGCCATCGCCGTAGCATCTGGCTCAATAATCGTCTGTAATAGGTCGGGCGAGATAGTAGAATAAATCCACTAAAGGACGGTGGCATCAAGTGTGATCTATATTTAGGGTCATCCTCGCGTTGAGGCACCTCTGTGTCTGCAGGAGCCGCGGGGATTATGTGATGGATGACTTGATGCGAACGAGCGTGAATTTTCAACAACTCGGCCCACGTCGTGTATTGGACGTTTTCGATTTCAAGAATTAGAGGGATATAATTCTTGATGTTAGAAACAACAAGGGCAGGATGAAACATGTTCCTTGACGTAGACATAACGAAAGAATAAGAAGTGATAGAGGGATTTGGAAGAGAGAATTTTGGGAGTGAGAATCGGCACGGAAACCGATGGGAGATGGGCTCGGAATCCGAGGCGTGATCGGCCGAAAATTGGGAGAGGAAATATTCAACCCAGACTTCTGATACCATGAAAGAAATAATCCCTTGATTATTTTCATTAATTGAAAGAGTATATATACAATTTATATATTTCCATAATAGGAGAATCTTATTCCTATTCTACTCCTATAACCTTATTCTACTTGGAGACTAACTATACAATTATGGTAAGTGTACAATACTAATTACACTAAAACATTATATTACATAATTGTACAAAGGATAGGAAAGCCCACGGGTGGGCTGTGACCGAGACCCACAAGATACATAAGTATACATAATATACTCATGTATATTGTGTATATTTAACAAGAATAAGAATATTTATAGAGAAAGAGAGAAGAGAGGAAAGTTCTTTCTCTTGAAGGATGAAAATACAATGAATGAAACATCTCTATTTATAGTAGAAAACTGACTTGGTCCCACTATTTCTACCGACCTTTTACTGACGATTATTGAGCCGAATACTACAGCTATGGCTACATGAAAAGATTGCGTGATATATTTCAGGATAACCAACATTCCCGCGTTGTCACCCTTGAGCAGGAATTTTCCCAGTCAGCATGACAAATTTCCCAAATATTTCAGCATATTGTAAACGTCTCAAGGAGGTGGCGGACAAACTTCGTAATGGTAGGGCACCTGTTATCAATAATCGTCTTGTCTTACAAATGGTTTTAGGCCTATCTGAGTCCTATAATGGAGTTGGGACTCTACTCCGACAAAGTAATCCATTTCTCCCCTTTTATCAAGCCCATTCGATGCTCACTTTGGAAGAAGCCGGCTTGGCAAAAAGGCGGCTACTGAAGCAAGTTCCGTGGCGATGATGACCTCATCTGATAACTCTCATGGTTTTGTTGAAAATTTGGGCCAAAATCACAACAATGGTAGCGGCAAGAAGGGTCAAAATCGTAAAAATAGTGGCAAGAATCGCGGTGGCAACAATGGCAGTGGCCAGAATAGTGGTGGCACCGGTGGTGGGCCTTGGGGTAGTGGGAAGCAGCCCAATTAGTCTTTATAATGGGCCATATGGCAGTGGAACTGGAGCAGTGGGCCATGGCCCAACAATGGGTATTTTTCTAGTAGCCCTTACCCGAGTAACTGGGCCCAATTCCATCAATAGGCCAAGCCCAGTTTCTCGGGTTCAGCTTTATGCGACTTGCAATTTTCTAGCCTGGGCTAGCAGGACGGTGGGCTTGGACCTCGGCCTCCGCAGGCATTCCAGGCAGTGGGCCCCACACTGACTCCAACAGATATTGAGGCCGCAATACATACACTTGGATTAAATACTCTAGACCCGACTTGGTACATGGACACCGACGCCACTTCTCACATGACGTCCGACCAAGGTACTCTCTCGTCTTATTCCAATTTGAGCAAAAATCGTGGCATAGTTGTTGGTAATGGCAACTCAATTCCAATTCGTGGTTACGGTCATACAACTTTGTCTCCCCCCATCCACCTCTTGTCTTGAAAAATGCCCTTCATGACCCTAACTTAATTAAAAATTTGGTGTTTGTCCGTAAACTCACCACTGGTAATTGGGTTTCTGTTATATTTGATCATTTTGGATTTTCTGTGAAGGATTTCATGACGGGAATACCTCTGATGAGATGTAATAGTAGGGGAGATCTTTATCCTACCACTCCCGCCTCCAGTCTCTCGAGTCAAGCATTGCCATCTACTTTTGCAACTATAGCTCCTTCCTTGTGACATGCACGTTTGGGTCACCTTGGGTCGTCCATTGTTTATTCGTTACATAAAAATAATTTTATTTCTTGTAAGGGTACGCCTAGTACTCTGATTTGTCATTCCTGTTCTTTAGGAAAACATGTTAGATTACCATTTGTAGCCTCTACTTCTTGCACTTTAATGCCATTCGATATTATTCATGGCAATTTATGGACATCTCCCGTTTTAAGTTCCGTGGGCCATCATTATTATGTTCTATTTTTGGATGATTATTCTAATTTTTTATGGACTTTTCCGTTAGCGAAAAAATCTCATGTTTTTTCCATCTTCTTAAAATTTAGAGCATTCATTTGTACCCAATTCGAACGAGAAATAAGAAGCATTCAATGTGATAATAACAAAGAATATGATAATGAGTTGTTTCGGGAATTTTGTGCAAATAATGACATAGTTTTTCATTTTTCTTGTCCTCATACGTCTTCACAAAATGGGAAAGTCGAACGAAAAATCCGTACCATAAACAATATTGTCTGAACTTTATTGGTCCATGCTTCCGTACCCCCTTCCTTTTGGCACCATGCTCTACAAATGGCTACCTATATTCTTAACATGCTTCCTACCAAAGGATTGACATATTCAGCCCCTCTTAAAATACTTTATAATAAGAATCCTTCGTATTCACATCTTAGAGTCTTTGGGTGCTTATGTTATCCACTATTTTCGTCAACTACAATTAACAAACTTCAAGCCCGTTCTACCCCTTGTGTGTTTTTGGGTTATCCATCTAATCATCGTGGTTACAAATGTTTTGATTTATCATTTAATAAAATCATAATTAGTCGCCATGTTATTTTTTATGAAACCCAATTTCCGTTTGCTAAAGTGAGTACTCCCGGACCTAGTTTGTATAATTTTTTAGATGACGGGGTCTCCCCGTATATTATCCACCATTTATTGGACTTGTCCCACACCCAAATTCTGCCAGTGGGCCCACTGCCTGCTGGATCTACTATTTCATACCCTTTGTCCAGTGGGCCAATTCCCCATCTCGGGTCCAGTAGCTGGGCCGAATATTCAGCCCAGTTCTGCCCCTACTTCTGTTTCCAGTCTCGATCCAGCTTCCCGTGTTGGGCCAGCAGGCCCACTACCTGCTGGCCAGTCCGTCACCCATCAGAATTTTTCCCAAAGTCCAACCAATTCTCCCCCGAGTCACAGACCGGTCACTCATAGTCAATGAGGTATTTTTAAACCAAAAAGACATTTTTATCTAAATTCTAATGTTCTTAAATCTCCCCTACCCCATAATCTAGTGTCTGCGTTAAATGACCTGAATTGGAAATTGGCTATGAACGACGAATATGATGTTCTTATTGAAAATAAGACGTGGGAGTTGGTGCCCCGTCCTTCTGGTGTTAATATTATTTGGTCTATGTGGATTTTCACTCATAAAGATAATTCTGATGGTTCTTTTGCGAGACATAAAGCTCGTCTTATAGGTAATGGTAAGACTTAGCAGGTTGGCGTGAATTGTGGTGAAACGTTTAGTCTGGTGGTCAAACCAGCTACCATTTGCACTGTTCTCAGTATGGCTCTTTTGAAGGCATGGCCCATTCATCTGTTAGATGTGAAGAATGCTTTCTTACATGGTGATCTTAAGGAGACCGTTTACATACATCAACCCTTGGGTTTTCAAGACTCCAGATATCCTCATCATGTCTGTTTATTGAATAAGTCCTTATATAGGCTTAAGCAGGCCCCATGGGCTTGGTATAAGAGATTTGCAGACTATGTTTCGTCTATTGGGTTTTCTCACAGTAGTTTGATAATTCATTGTTCATATATCATCGTGGTACTTCCCTGGCTTATATTCTATTATATGTGGATGATTTTATCTTGACTGCCTCTTCTGATACGTTACACAAGTCTATCATGACAATGCTCAGTTCTGAGTTTGCTATGAAAGACTTGGGGGCCTTGAATTACTTTTTAGGGATTGTTGTCACTCGTTATGCAGGTGGGTTATTCTTATCACAACGGAAGTATGCCGCTGAGATAATTGAAAGGGCTGGTATGTCATCGTGTAAGTCCACTTCCACTCTAGTTGATAATAAGCCCAAGCTGGGTGTTGCTGCTGGCTCACCTTACGAGGATCCTACTCACTATCGCAGTCTTGCTAGAGCTCTTCAGTACATTAATTTCACGAGACCGGATATTACGTATGTCGTACAACATGTGTGATTGTTTATGTATGATCCTAGGGTGGAGTACATGAATGCGCTCAAACGCATTATCAGATACATCTATGGGACACTTGACTATGGCTTGCATCTATATCCATCATCGGCCTCTACACTTGTCTCGTATACCGATGTTGATTGGTGGTGGTTGTGCAGATACCCGACGCTCTACGTCTGGTTATTGCATGTTTCTTGGTGATAACTTAGTCTCTTGGTCTGCCAAACGACATGCTACCTTATCACACTCCAGTGCAGAGGCCGAGTATCGAGGGGTAGCCAATGTGGTTTCTGAATCATGTTGGTTACGTAATCTTCTCTTGGAGCTTCACTTTCACATTCAAAAAGCTACCTTGGTATATTGTGATAATATTAGTGTCGTATATCTTTCTGGGAATCCGGTTCAACACCAGCGCACTAAATATATTGAGATGGATATCCATTTTGTTTGCGAAAAAGGTAGCTCGTGGACAAGTACGCGTCTTACATGTTCCGTCCAGGTAGCAAATTGCAGACATCTTTACTAAGGGTCTTCCATCGGTCCTATTTGAAGATTTCAGGGACAGTCTTAGCATACGAAGACTGCCTGCTATGACTATGGGGGGTGTGATAAATACCATATTTGGCTGATTTGGACCGAGATATACATGGTACATATAACCGTGATATCACTGTTTGAGAGGCTTATTTTAGGTAAGGTTGTTGTATTTAATTAGCATTGTACACTTACCATAATTGTAGAATTTTTATACAAATAAAATAAGATTTTGGGAATAGAATAGGAATAGGATTTTCCATATTATGGATATTGTAAATTGTATATACACTCATTCATTAATGAAAATAATCAAGAGATTATTTCTTTCAGTTTCATTCTTGAAGAAAGAGATTTTTTTATAAATGTTCTAAATACAAATTCATTCCCCTGAAGTGAATGTGACAGTATGTAGTAAAACTTATATATACAGACATGCATTTGGTTGTGAAGTTATCACGATTCACCTCCAGAAGAGGTAGTACAATTGAGAAAAAAAAAAAATTCTAAATATTCTAAGCTTTATTCCTGAAGTAGTAAACTCAGAAATCTGTTCCTGAAGTAGAAAATTTAGAAATCTGCTCCTGAAGTAGCAAATTTTGAACTCTACTCCTTGAGTTAAAAAAACTTTGAACTTTACTCCCGAAGTGGTAAGACTTAATTTTTTTTTCTCGTGCTTGACAAAAATAATGAGCTATTAAAAGTTGTGAATAAAATGCATCTAAATGATCAGGTTTGATTCCGCCAAGTGAATGAAGATATACCACAACACACCTCATGAAGAGATAAAATAACAAAAAATATAAATGTTATTTTATGGTATGAAGTTCATTGTTGCACGTACCTATTGTACATCAAATCATCTTATATACTTTTATTATGTGTCATTCTAAAGTAAAAGAATACAAATTTTATATAATACTTTCTATTATAATCACATTAATATGATACGTTTAGTTGCTGATTTACTCTAGTTCTGCTTGTATTACTCTGATTGCAGTTGGCTTCTTTTTTGTTATTTGATTCGATTACTGTTTCTTTTGGATATCAATTGATTATGACATAGTAGTTGAAGTACTCCCATATTCATCTGATAAGTGCATGTAAATTAAGGCTTTTGCTTCTGTTGTAAAGTACCATATTTTTTCTCTATAGAGCAAGTAGTCTAATGCTCGCCTTAATCGGTCAAATAGTTAACATAACCTTGGAGCTTTCTTGTATTGCTAAATACTGCCTTTGTCTGTCAAGAAGAAAAAATTCTAGTGACATTTGTTGAGGGAGTTTGTTTGTGTTCTTTTTGTTTACTTGGTGGAACTGATGGATTTTAATTCATCTTTGATGTTTAATCCTAATTCATACAACGCCTGCTATGTTGATTCTAATTTTCTTTTGAGTTGATCGCAAATCGTCTCTATCCCCTAAAGGTAGAGGTAAGGTATGCGTATATTCTACCGTCCTAGATTCCGCTGGATATATTGTTGTTGTGGTTGTTTACTTGATGATTTTCTATAAGAAAATAATAATTCATGCAAAAATTTCCTGAAGAAAGAAATAATTATGTGGTTGCCACTTTGATACAAAAGATTCGGATGTTAATGAGTATTCTTCCTGAAGGAGATATTTATCATAGAAATTGATGATAGAAGTATCAAATATTGTATAACTTAATATTTACTTTTTGTCATTTGTGAATTTAAGAATGTCTTTAAATATTCATTTGGTTGCAATTTTTTTTTGTCATGACACCAGGGATGTCAGGGTAATATTTGATAGTACAAAATCAATTAAGGACTCCAGAAGAGCTAACTATTTATTTAGAAAATATGGCACTAATAGTGTCCAAACAATATGTGATTATGGAGAATAAATTAAAGGCTCCTGAAGAGCTTATATACTATTATGTAATTCGTAATATACGAAGTTATTATGATCGAAACAAAAGTTGTAGTAAAATCGAAGTTTTCTAAAGTAAGTGGCTGTCATATGAAGCTATAAATGATAGGAGGATTAAATATCTTCAAAATCACAGTGGGTAAAAAATATGTATGTGAAAAGTTACCCTCTCTATTCTCCAAATTGTACTATACAAATATAAGTATGACGAAATCACATGTCACGGTAAATCAAAAGTTTATTGTACAAAATAAAATTCATGTCATAGTAAATCAGAAGTTTACTAAAACAAGCACACGGCATGGTAAACTTGAAGTTTACTAGTATAAATAATTTTATCAATTGGCATGATCAATTTGGTCATCCCGATTCAAATATGATGTGCATATTGAGTATTCGATATAGAAGAACTAGAAGAGTCTTCAAGAAATCTTTTGTGTCGCATGTTCTCGTGATAAGTTGATTATACCAGCTAATATTGGGACTGAATCCCTTAAAGTCTAAACATAGCAAAGGTGAATATGAGCACATGTTATGTGATGTCTTAAATAGATGCATCGATAAGACGATCACATGAGCGTTTATTTTCAATCCGCAGTTTGACATATATAAAGTTACTTGCTCAAACTAATTGAGTTGAGAGCACAATTTTCAAATTATGTAATCAAAATAATTTATTTTATTAATGCTCGTTTATATCCAAGATGATTTAATGTTGAATGCCTCTGATAAATAGTTAAATCATTGCTAACGTGAACAAAGCTTCATGTGTTGATCTGAAATATGATATATTGCATACAACAACACTTGTATGCTTCAGATCAATAAATAATGATAAATTTCTCTCACGATTGGTTTAGGGCCAGGAACCATATATTTCTATCTAACAATTTTTATGTGTGGTATATGATTAATTAATCTACCATGATGCACAAAGATGGATTTCACACAAAAAGATAAGATATGTGTTAGTTTTTTTAACATAAGGGGGAGAGAATAAGCAGCTAAGAAAATGATGATTTATAATTGTTATGATCCTCATTCAAAGATAATTCAAGTCAAGTGCTAGAAGCATTTGCTGACCCAAAATTAATTTCTAATTTCATCTGCAACATCTTCCTATTAAACTAATGTCCCTAAAGGATAGAGTCTACGACATGTATGAAGCTGTTGGTGTACTCTATTGTACTTTATAAAGCAGTACGGGAAGTAATAACTATTACAAATGTTCGAAAGGATAAATAAATGGTCAATCTTCAAAACTGCCGCAAGTGTGTTGTGTCTTGAATCTTGATCACCTTGCAAAGCCAATGTTGAGAACTGCCGCAAACTTTGTTGTGTCTTGAATCTTGATATCCGGAAATCAAGAAACAACTAAATCGGATGGTTACAACGTTGTGTGTTGAGTCGAGGATAGCCCTCTATCCTTAAGACAAGATTGCCCCGTATATATGCTTTTACGTTAGCGGGCAATAGTCTCCCAAGATAAAACAACACTATAATCTCAACACTACAAAGCCAATAGGTTGAGCCTGTCGAAGAAAACAAATATGACTCGACTTGCTGAAGATATGGAATAGGAAGGAAGAGTTTCTCTTTACTCTTCTCTTTTGTCTCTGTGTATATAGTGTGTCTCTATAGTGTATATCTTGTGTATACGTGAGGGTTTGGTCACCGTTTTTGACCGATTTTCAGCCACTGTTTTGCTGATTTTTCAGCCACTGGTTTGCTGATTTTTCAGTGTGTTTTTTGTCTGTTTTCAGCTTGTTTCTGGCTACTGTTTTGCTCTAAAGGAGGCTCAATATATATAGCATGAGGAGGGGCTGCCCAATAGCCACAAATAAGGCTGTAATGGCCCTTAAAGGAGGGTTGTAATGGCAGGTTTTAATGCCATGAATGAGGTGAATAAGGTCATGAAGGAGGTTGTTCAATTGCCCAACTAATGGGCTGTTAATGGAGGAGTTAATCAGCCAAGTAATGGCTGATTAATGCCTCAAAAAACAGTCCCAACGGTAGGCTTTCTGGCTTCCGTCACCTTCCCGTAAACTCGGGGACCAAACTCGTAAATATTGAAACTTCGGGGACCAAACCGTACATATGAAAGAATTCTGGTCCAAACGTACATATGAAACTTCGGGGATCAAACTCGTACATCCGGCGAGTCTCTCGGTCCAAAAAGATAATATCAGAAAGTCCCCACAGCCCACAGACCCACGACCCGTGACCCGAGAACCCGAAACTCGGAACCGGACCGGACGGGCGGGCGGCGGTGGCGCGCGTGTGGGCTTAGCCTTGAACCCAAGCACACCTAGGTCTTCCCTCCTTTAAACACATGGGATACCCCTTGGGGTCCCAAACCCTTTACCAATTTGAGACATATATAGAGAGCAATTCTTCATATTCCCACCGATGTGGTAGATTTGTCCCACACCACATTTCCATGTCTTAAACACCTTACTTCGTGGACCAATATCTCTTTCATTTCTCAACGAAATTTGACGATTCTTGGCCCTACGGTCATCTACTCACATCGTAGATCATGCATGTGCGAAGAGACAAGGTCTCCAACATGCGGAACACTAGTGTTTAATTCATCAAAGATGGGTGGACGCATCTCCCCGCCAAAGGCAAATTTCCAACAATCCCCTCTATGAAAGAGAGATTGTGGCGCACGCACAAGGTGCCTACATTTCAGCAATCTTTCAGCGAAAAGATATTGCATCAGGAGCGGTAGCTTTCGCTTTGAACCTTCCTTAGTTGAATACCATCGGACTTACTTACTGCGCGGTGAACGTGATGTCTTGAACCGTCAGTATTTAGTGTAAGCCAAGACAATGATACCAACACAATAACTCTTCTTATTCATTTTCCTTCTTACGTTTCTGTCCGTTGTGGCCATGGACACACTTGGATTCTTAAGTGCTTTCATTTGAGGCGGCCATCCTCGCACTTAAATAGGTGATCTCCTACTAGGTATCCTGTTATACCCCACTTCACAAGTGTTAGGAATCATTAAAAGTTTCCCCAACCTTAACCTCAACCGTTTGAGGACCATTAAAGGTTTGGAAGCTTAACCTTTACCCCCCCATGCAGGTAGCACTTTTATGTCTATCGCGGGAACAGCTTTGGATTCATGTTTTCGTACAGAAATCATCATCCGAAGTGCTTCTTGCTTCCACCGAAGCGCTCAACTGAACCTTTTGCCGCTTAGTTTTCCCATTGAACCACGTTCTTGGGATCTCCAATCAGTATGGTTGGGTTACCACCGCAAAGGTTCGTATTGTTTGGGTTTTCAGCCCATTCCCCTAGACAGGCAGAACAATTGATCTTCGGGTAATCCCTTAGTTAGTAAATAAGGTAGTGACACCCGTGATGATCAACTGCCATACGGTCTTATGTCTCCTGACAGATATGTCCAGACGCCGTCATCCGTGTCCTTCCTGAAACCGACCGGCTAGCCACAGTGTAGAACTGCTGAAGGCACGGGTTTCTCCCAATAAGGGACGTCCTCTAAGGAGTCGTGAAGTTACTCAACTTCTTTCATGCTTTGTATAAAGCGATAAACTCCGATTCCATCATGAATCGGCCGATGCAAGTTTGCTTAGAGGATTTTCCAAGAACCACCATACCCATTTACTTGTGGCTTTGGTGTTCTTCAGATCTGATATCCAGTTTGCATCACTGTGTTCTCTCAGAACTGCTGGACATCCAGAATACTATAATCTGTAGATAAGCAAATAATTCAGATATCGTCATATCCGACTTAACGCCTTTCTATTGATCATGTATTGAAATCATCAGTGAACCTTAGTTCAACTGATCTGCTTTGTAGGACGATACCAGGCCGGTTGTAGTGTGTACAATACATTGAACTACACATGACCTGTGTATATCGCTCCTTGTCTATGGGTGCACCACGATTCCAATCAGTTCTATGATTCATATCCATTGGTGGCTTCAACGAGACTGTCAACTATCGATCAGTCCGTTAGATGTCTTAGAAATTCAATTCCTAAGATGTCATCTGTGATACCCATATCTTTCATATCGAGACTTTGTTTCAATATGACTTTTACATTCAGACTGTTGATTCTCCAACTGTTAGCTTTCCAACTTCAGAGTCAATGTTTCTGTGGTCAGATTCATTGTTTCTGTTTTATCTAAGACTTTCAGGACCAAAATGTAAACATTTCAGGGACCAAAATAAAAGTTCAGGAAGAAGCCCAACAGTCCAGCAAACCAACTCTGATCCTCTTCTTCCAACTCTCCGGTTGGGAAGGTTGTTTCAACATCCATGCCATATAAGACTACAATGGCCCTGGATGTGAAGCTACTCACAGGGGAGCACATTTTACAACCCAAAAGTTCTTTTCCCGGAGGAAGATCAACCATTACGCAAGTATGGTTCTATATGATAGAATCTATATCTTTCTTTAGCTTCTTTCCAAAGCAGCGCTTTTGGAGATGACAATTATTTGTTAATTGTCCATGGTTCATTCTTAACCATACAAGCTAGAAGGACGGAACAAGTCTTTGTCCCCTTCTTTGCTCCGTCTCGTTCAACATCTAGAATCCCCGAGTTTCGCGATCCGGAATATTAAGTTCCGGATAGCCAGCAACTTTCGAGTCCTGTAGATACGGAACGTCTAGTTCCGGACAGTCAGGCCCTCGCGGGTTCTTATTAACCTTGAGCAATTACTCCTTTTTCCTTTTTCAAGGAAAGCTATCTTCAAAGAGTTCAGCATTCTTTGACACCAAGAGGCGATCAACACTATTGTTATTTGCAGATCCAGTGGATATGCAATCTACAGTCTTAGGTACAACTTGACATGTTTCAGTATTCCAACTTTTACCAAGCCACCCCACATAATTTGGCGTACGACTTTGCGCTTGGCTAACACCGTTGGACTGAAGTGAGAAATGAACAGTCGTTTAATGAACGATGCTTCACATTCTCCCCTCAATTGCTACGAATTTTGCAATCCATAGGCATAGTTGATTTTCAACTTCACTTTGTAGCGCTTATCGCTTCAACAACTTCATCTTTGCTTTTCAACAAACAAAGGATTCCATACGTTGTACCATCATCAATGAAGATCACAACGTACTTGTCTCCCCCCTCTATTTTGTATAAACTTCAAATCACCCAATTAGGTGTGACTAAGTTCTAGAGGAGCGGTGCTTCTTTCGCTATTCCCTTGACGGAATTTGGAAAGGTGATTTTGCCTCTTCATCTACCTCACATTTATTTTGAGGGTTTATGTCGACGAAGGCAACAATCTCAACATCGTTAGCTTTTGAATGACTTGCTATTTAACGTGTCTTAATCTATGATGGCATAGATGCACGGATTACAAATATATCATTCATTTGGCTACAGACGTATTGTACCATTCTTAGTTATTACAGACCTATTGGACTAGTCTCAAACTAGCTTGACCAACAGCGTCCCTTAAACCAAGTTAGGGACATGTATCACCTCATCTTAGAGTGATCTCATTCCCTGAAGTCCTATTGAGGACAACCTCTCCAACCCCTTCTACTTTAGAGGTGGCGTTGCTTCACATGAACAACCTCTTGCCCGTGGTTAGGGTGTAGCCGGATCATATGTGATCGCAATACTCTGGCCCACTGCAGTTGCTTTGCGGCAGACTGAGTGTCCAATTTCTTCACTGCCTTTCTTTAGGCCTTCAGATCATTTAAGACCTGGAAACTCTGGCCCACCTTACTAGGTGTCCATTACTTTTCCTGTGAAAAATGACCTCGGCCCCACTCCAGTCGCCCGGAGGCTTTATATGACTGAGTGTCCAATATCATCATATCAAAGGAATTTTGGCCCACTCCAGTCACCCGGAGGCTTTGTATGACTGTGTGTCCAATATCATCCTATGAAGGATCTTCTGCCAAATAGTGTGACAGACTCAATGTCTTTAACTTTTAGACTTCTTCCGTTATGATTGGTGCCCAGATAATTCTTGGCGCTTACTTAAGAGTGGTAACAGTTTTCGCACAGTTAGTGGATCTCTCTCCATCGTATGTGCGAACATAATTTACACAGTTTTAATCATTACACTTAAAAGAACGGATCTTTTTAAGTCGTTTACAAAATCCAATCTTTAAACGGAAAAGAAGATGAGATTAAACTTCTGATTTTTTATTTTTTATTTTTTATTTTTTATTTTTAAAGCGTAAGGAATATAAATTATTTTCATATTCCTCCTACTTTAATCAATTTTTAATCAGACATCATTTAATATTTATTCTTGACAAGTAAGAAAAACTACTTATCCTCTTTTCGGATTCTGGCTCACTTCAGTCACTTCATCAGACTTAGTGTCCATTTCCTTCTTACCATTATTCGGATCTTTTGTCTGGGACAGTATAGGCCTTCTGCTGCAAGATAGAATAACATCTTCAGTCTTCTTCTCTTGTCCCAGTTGACATCCTCAGGCTCTCAAGAGCGCTTGTTCCAACCGATCTTGGTAGCGGTGACACCATGAACACGTTCATCATCATCACTCTCTTCTACCAGAAAACCATTGCCATATCCAGATTTGGTCACACAACTTTTGACCGACATCTTTCGAATACTAATAGTAATACAATACAATCTTGTCTTAAATTGTTGGTGTATTCTATTGTACTTTATAAAGCAGTACGAGAAGTAATAACTATTACAAATGTTCGAAAGGATAAATAAATGGTCAATCTTCAAAACTGCCGCAAGTGTGTTGTGTCTTGAATCTTGATCACCTTGCAAAGCCAATGTTGAGAACTGCCGCAAGCTTGTTGTGTCTTGAATCTTGATATCCTGAAATCAAGAAACAACTAAATCTGGATGGTTACAACGTTGTGTGTTGAGTCGAGGATAACCCTCTATCCTTAAGACAAGATTGCCCCGTATATATGCTTTTACGTTAGCGGGCAATAGTCTCCCAAGATAAAACAACACTATAATCTCAACACTACAAAGCCAATAGGTTGAGCATGTCGAAGAAAACAAATATGACTCGACTTGCTGAAGATATGGAATAGGAAGGAAGAGTTTCTCTTTACTCTTCTCTTTTGTCTCTGTGTATATAGTGTGTCTCTATAGTGTATATCTTGTGTATACGTGAGGGTTTGGTCACCGTTTTTGATCGATTTTCAGCCACCGTTTTGTTGATTTTTCAGCCACGGTTTCTTGATTTTTCAGCCACTGGTTTGCTGATTTTTCGGTGTGTTTTTGGTCTGTTTTCAGCTTGTTTCTGGCTACTGTTTTGCTCCAAAGGAGGCTCAATATATATAGCATGAGGAGGGGCTGCCCAACAGCCACAAATAAGGCTGTAATGGCAGGTTTTAATGCCATGAATGAGGTGAATAAGGTCATGAAGGAGGTTGTTCAATTGCCCAACTAATGGGCTGTTAATAGAGGAGTTAATCAGCCAAGTAATGGCTGATTAATGCCTCAAAAAATAGTCCCAACGGTAGGCTTTCTGGCTTCCGTCACCTTCCTAGAAACTCTGGGGACCAAACTGTAAATATTGAAACTTCAGGGACCAAACTGTACATATGAAAGAATTCTCGGTCAAAAGCGTACATATGAAACTTCGGGATCAAATCGTACATCCGCAGAGTTCTCTGGTCCAAAAAGATAATATCAGAAAGTCCCACAGCCCACAGCCCACAGACCCACGACTTGAGAACCCGAAACCCGAAACTCGGAACCGGACCGGACGGGCGGGCGGCGGCGGCACGCGTGTGGGGTTAGCCTTGAACCCAAGCACACCTAGGTATTCCCTCCTTTAAACACATGGGATACCCCTTGGGGTCCCAAACCCTTTACCAATTTGAGACATATATAGAGAGCAATTCTTCATATTCCCACCGATGTGGTAGATTTGTCCCACACCACATTTCCATGTCTTAAACACCTTACTTCGTGGACCAATATCTCTTTCATTTCTCAACGAAATTTGACGATTCTTGGCCCTACGGTCATCTACTCACATCGTAGATCATGCATGTGCGAAGAGACAAGGTCTCCAACATGCGGAACACTAGTGTTTAATTCATCAAAGATGGGTGGACGCATCTCCCCGCCAAAGGCAAATTTCCAACAGAAGCATGATAGACTGATCGATTTCAAATGCAATAATTCTTAAAAAGGGAAAGAAGAAAATGAACAAAATGATCATAATAAAGAGGCAATGTTCTCTCGAAGAGCCTACGACACAACATTTCGTGAAACCTCATGAGAGGTTTAGGTACCTAAATCATAATGAAAGTGATGAGATCTCAATAAGTTATGTCACATTGCGAACCGATACAAATGATATATCGTCGATATTATCGTTGGTACAATATAACATAATATTATAAAAGATTGTGGGGATATGAATTCTACGTCTATAAAGCATGCTACGTAGACATTATTATCAAGTGAAATGATACATTTTGATAAGATTCAAGCTTATTGGACCTCCAGTCCAGATAGCTGCAAATGTCACACATTTAAATATTAATGGATATTGTCACTTGACAAAAATTATATGAAAATTCTTGAAGAATTTTAAATGCTTGAAGCATATACAGATTCTAAAAATATGTTCATTATATGGATTGAATCTAATAAGGTGAATGTGATTTTATCATAATGAGTATTCATTGACTATTGTTGTTGTTGAGTATTCATTGACTAAGGGTACGCATGACTCTATTTTTCTTACGTCTTTATGAGTGAAAATTGATTACTGGAATATTCTTCAAACTCTTGAAGAGTTTCCAAAAGCAATAGATTATCTACTGAAAAAAGTTGAAATGAGAAACTTGCAGAACGTTTTGGTCCTGAAGTGTCATATCTTTATGCAATTGATGCATTTATATATTTTGTTATGCCTATGAGGTATTATAGTCATACAATGTTATTCTACATGTCAAATCATATAAATATAACATCTGTTTATAAAGAAAGTCAGAAATGCACTTGGAGTGATTTCAATAATATTATATGTCGATGCAATTCTATCCAAAGATTGAAGATGCAGCAACATACATAGCCCAACTAAAAGGAGGATTCATAAAAGGAGATAGAACAAAACATATTTCACCAAAGTTGTTCTTCTCACACGATTTACAAAAAAATGATGATATCAACATGCAACAGATTTATTCAAGTGATAATATAATTGATTTGCTCACTAACTCTATCAATTGCAACTTTCGAGAAGATGATGCACAAGATTGGGGTGTGAAGATTCAAGTTATGGATTAATGTTCTCATCAGGGGGAGTTAATACGCGTTGTACTCCTTTTCCCTTAGCCAAGATTTTGTCCCAATTGGGTTTTCTTGGTAAGGTTCTTAATGAGGCAACCAACATGCGTATTATTAGAAATGTGTACTCTTTTCCTTCACTAGAAATTTTTCCACTGAGTTTTCTCTAGTAACATTTTCAATGAGGCACACTATCTATCAAATAGACATTCAATGGGGAGTGTTAAAAATATTATTTATTATTATGAATGTCTATCTCTACAAGGAAAGTTAGGGTTGTTAACTTTGGGACCAAGTCAGTTTTCTATAATGAAATAGAGGTGTTCCCTTCATTGCATTCACATCCCTCAACAAAAATAAAGAGTTCTCCTCTCTTCTCTTCTTCTCCACAATATTCTTATTCTAATTTATTATTTTATAAAAAATATAATAATTTAATGTTATATACCAGTGGATACCCACTAATTTTCATATTACCTTATATATAGAACTATTTGTAATTACTTATTAAGTAACATTTAATAGTATGTTTGGCCAAATTTCTAAAATCTACTTATTTGAAAAGTACATTTTTCAAAAGTGCTTTTTAAAAAAATAATTTTTGTGATAATGAATTTGTGTTTGACCAATCAATTTAAAAAACGCTTTTGTGCAGCAATTTATATTTGGCCAAGCTTTTCAAAAAGTGCTTTTAAATGTCAAATTACTAATAAGAATATGAATAGATTTACTTAATAATTAATAGTATTATTAAGTATATAAATAATTTAAATATTTATTATGAAAGACTATGATTAAGTTTTCATTTTATTTAAGTAAAATATGAAAATAAAATTAAAAATTACTTGATTCTTTCAGTGTAATTAAAATATATCAAACGTCAGTCTACAAATATAAAAATATTATCCCAAAAATCACATATTACAAAGCACAAATTTTTTTATATGCAAAATACATAATAAGAACAAATTCAAGAGATCATACATGGTGAAAAATGGGTAGTACTAGTTGATCACACTAAAGGTGATACTGCCATCAAACTATTACCGATGAAGGCTTGGTGTAGAATATCATATTTATTACTAGATTTAATTAAGTAGGGTTATTATAGTATATAACTTTTTTTATTAAGGGTATTATTGCCAAGATAAAAATTAAAAACTGCTTATGTTTTTGGGGAAAAGCTATTTTTTACTGTTTCTGCTACTCCCTAAAAACACTTATTTTTCTTCAAAAGCTTGACCAAACACCTCAATTTTTTAAAAAATAAACACTAACTAAAAAAATATTTTAAAAAAAGAAATAAGCTTGGCCAAACAAGCTAAAAGTCGAAGTAATATCAACCACAGATAGAAAACAAGTCATTGAATGAATTAATTGGAGTTTAAGTTTTGTGCAATATAAGATTTTTTACACTATCTAGTTATTTTAAAGATAAACATGGCAACTTTCTTAAGTAATTAATATTATACCTTTTTAATATAATTATAATTACGGAAAAAGATAATGAAGGCAAGTTGGGTTCTCTTTGTACTAGATCTAATCAAAATTATTTCATAGTTGTGTTCTTAACCAAATTTATTTTCTTTTCTAAATCTGAAATCTCTCCTCGGTTTTACTCAACATCATGTCGAAATCAAAAGTAATTCTTCAATGCCTTAAATAATTTCTTAGTTGTCATTGCTTCTTCTCCTTCTGAAACTATGGCACGTTATGATCCGAACAAACAACAAGAAGAATTCAAATAAGAAGCAATTTATTATTTCGATTTGCAGTATAGGGATACCCAAATATCCTGAGATCATTAAACTAATATAATAGTATAGTCACTAATACAAGTCATAATTGTCCTTGGAAGAGACTACAGAGATTGAAAATAAAAATAGTATTGATATATGAGATGAGAGCCAACTGGTTTTCATTTAATTGAGATTTCTAGAGATTAATTAACAGAGATAATGAATGGTTTTGGGAAGAGGCGTGTTGCTGCTAAATGAGAGATCGAGGAAGAGGGGAGAGGGGAGGGGGAAAATATATTTTTTTTAAACAGAAAATTAATTAGCAAAAAGTTGCATGTTAATATTATCTGATAGTGTATTAAATGATACATTGACGGTACACAGAGACGTGATGTAATGAAAAATAGGTCATTTTCTTAGAATTTTTTTCAAATTTAATAAAATTCTTCTCATATTATTAATTATTGATATTTAAAATATGCATTATTCACTCTCTACAGAATCAATTCATGTTCCTTTCCTAGTCTACCAGAATATGATGCCCATTAGCATATATACTACTTAGCACAAATATTACGCCCGGTCCAATTCCTCACCTTCAATGAAAATTATTCTCTTTTCTAATTTATAGTATAAATAATGAAGAAGTTGTGTGGTATCATTTTTATTTTCTTTCCATAAAAGGGAGCATGTGAAGGCCACCACTCAATGTGGAATCATTTACTTTTCAAATTAATGTACTCCATCTAATATATATATGGTAGTTTTATGCTCCACAGAAAACGTAAGGATTGCTCTCTCCCTCTGAAAGATTGTCCTAGGTTTTTTATTAGTTTGTTTTTAAAAAAATTGACACATTTATATATTTAAAAACAATTTAACATGAAATAATTTGCAATCACACATATATGTAAGACATGTTTTGAATCATATATTTTAAAAATCTTTCTTTATTTCTTAAATTTCGTGTCAAGTCAAACTAGGGACCCTCCAATAAGTCTATTGGAATTGACTCTGTATCAATGGGATCTCATCATCCATACATAACGAGGATAATCTTTGGAGCGGAGGGAGTACTTAGTAAACAAGCAAACCAACACCAATATTAAAATATTATTTTAATCAAAACGGAATGATTAAAATTTTATTAATAACTAACTATAGATCTGTTGGAAATTTGTCTTTGATGGGGAGGTGCGTCCACCCATATTTAATGAATTAAACACTAGGGTTCCGCATGTTGGAGGCTTTGTCTCTCCACACGTGCATAATTTACTAAGTGGGTAGATGACTGTAGGGCCAAGAATCGTCAAATTTCGTTGAGAAATGAAAGAGATATTGGTCCACGAAGTAAGATGTTTGAGGCATGAAAATATGGTGTGGGACAAATCTACCACATCGGTGGAAAAAGGAAGAATTGCTCTCTTTATAGGTCTTTAAATTGGCTAAGGGTTTGGGACCCCAAGGGGTAACTCATGTGTTTAAAGGAGGGAGGACCTAGATGTGCTTGGGTTCAAGGCTAAGCCCACCCGCGCGCCGCCGCCGCCCGCTCGTCCGGTCTGGGCTCGGGTCACGGGTCGTGGGTCTTGGGCTTCTTCTGGTATTATCACTTTGGACCTCAAATTGTTTAATATTTATAGTTTGGTCCCTGGAGTTTCTGGAATGTTGAATTTGGGAACAACGGAAGGAAGAACGTTTCTGCCTACCATTGGAGTTGATTTTTGGGGGTGTTATTGTGCATTAACCAGCCATTACTTGGCTGATTAACTCCCTCCATTAACAACCATTACTTGGCTGAATTACACCCTCCTTCAATGGCCATAAACATCAATTACTTGGGTGTTTAATTCCCTCATTCAATGACCATTAACAGCCATGTTTTTGGAAGTTGAGAGGTCTCCCCTTATGCTATATATTGATGCCTTTTGGCTCAAATGTGTGATAGAGGATACAGAAAGTATACAGAATATGACACACAAAAATGAGACAGAAATATATACACAGAGACAAACAGAAGAGTAAAACACGGTCCAAAACGTGAGCAGTAACATTGGGACGAAAAATAGAAACTCTTCCGTCCTTTTCCATTTCTTCAGCAAGTCGATTCGTATTTGTTTTCTTCGTCAGAATCAACCTATTTGCTTTGTAGTGTTGATTAAAGTATTGTTTTATCTTGGGAGACTATTGCCCGTTAACGTAAAAGTATATATACGGGGCAATCTTATCTTAAAGACAGAGTGCAATCACTCGACTCAGCACACAGTTGTAACAATCCAGATTTAGTGTTTCTTGATTTCAGGTTATCAAGATTCAAGACTCAACAAGTTTGCGGCAGTTCTGAACATTGGCCTACTTGTTTATCCTTTCGAACACTTGTAATATTTATTTACTTCCCGTACTTCTTTACAATATCCAATAAGATCTACTCTAATAATACTAATTGAAAGACTAGTACTCATGCAAACAACTACTGTTACATGATCTTTTATTCACTAACTACTACAACAAGAAAAAATTAAAACACATTCATCTATAACCACAAAACCATCACCAATCAAGTGATCTATCTTTCTTTCAGGGTGGTCAAAGAAATCAACTACATCTAAGTGTGTGATGTCAAATTGATTTTCAAAGATAAAATTTGCTTTGAGATTTTTCTCTTTCCTTTTCATTGATGCTTTATAAAGCTCAATCAAGTGCTTTGGTGTATAACAGGTACCTGACCAATGTCTACTTCCACCACATTGATAACATCTGTTTTCTGAGCCACTTGCTTCAGTCACTTCATGCCTCTCATCCTTCTTTTTTCTCTTTTGGTAGTGATTTTTCTTTGATGAATGATTAACACTAGGGAAAAATTTTCTTCCTTGACTGCTATCATGACCACAATCACTTTCATGACCACGGTCACAACCGAGGCCACGATCTTTTCCACTCCTAGAGTAGTGGGCGTCCACCTCATTCACTTCACGGAGTGGTGTAAAGTCAGTAGGTCGATTCTCATGATTTTTCATTAGTAAATCGTTGTTTTGTTCAGCCATGAGAAGATGAGAAATCAAATTACTATACTTCGTGAAACTTTCTCTCGATATTGCTACTGTAGGAGCACATTCGAGGCATGAAATGTGGAGAACGTCTTTTCCAGCATATCATTATCACTAACCGTTTCTCCACATAATTTCAACATAGAAGTAATTCTGAATATCACAGAACTATACTTCAGAATTGACTTGAAATCTTGTAACCTTAGATGGGTCCATTCGTACCCTACTTTTGGGAGGAAGACCATCTTCAGGTGGTCAAACCTTTCTTTCAAGTTTTTCCACAAAACGAGCGGATCCTTAATGGTGAAATATTCAATCTTCTGGTCTTCATCAAGGTGATGACGCAAAAATATCATAGCTTTGGCATTCTCTTGGTTGAATGCCTTTTCTTTAATGGTGTCTCTAAGACCCATTGCATCTAGGTGAATTTCAGCATCTAACACCCATGAGAGGTAGTTTTTGCCCGAAATATCAAGGGCAACGAACTCTAGTTTTGTAAGGTTATGAAGAAAACAAAATACTACCTTAGCCTTCGAAGATTTCTTGAGACGGTAGAGTCTTGTGCTGATAACATGTTATAAAATAATAAAACTTGAACAAGAATATTTGTAAAGAAAGAAAGAAGAGAGGAGAGTTATTTATTTCTCTTGAAGGATGAAAATACAATGAAGGGAACATCTTTATTTATAATAGGAAAATGACTTGGTTCCAAAGTTACTAATCCTAATTTTCCTTGTAGAGATAGACATTCACAATAATAAATATTGTTTATAACAAAGTTATATTTGGCCAAGTTTTTTAAAAAAATCAGAGCAGAAGCTATTTTTTAGAAATTAAAAAGTAATTTTTCTTCAAAATCACTTTTGAAATTTTGACTAAGCACAAGTCACTGTTCTATTAATATTGATAAAGTTCTTTGACTAAACAAACATTGAACTGATGTTTTCTAAGATTACTTTTTTTAAAGAAATACTGCCAACAAAAAATACTTTTTTCAAAGTAAATAGATTCTAGAAATTTGGCAAGGGCCTGTTAATACCCCAATCCTCTTACCCCGCGTCACACACACACCATTACCTACTCTGCCACTCACATATATCCACTCACCTCACATCACTTCTACACTAGACAATTTTAGGTAGAAATTGAACTACACTCGAATTCACTATTTATCTTCACTGCACACAAAATTAGTTCACTGGACAGAGCACTCACTCTCTCGATTTGTACCTCACATACACTCACATATTAGGCAGTTTAGAGGAGACAAAATAAGACCATTGGTACATTCTACTTTTTGAAATCCTCTCAGCAATAAAAGTTCCACTCATTGCATTCAAACATTAGGATACTTCAAGCCTTAGTCAAATGTAGGCACGTTAAGAACACTACTAAGAATGTGGTGGTATGCGGCTTTTTTCTAGACGGGTAAAAAGAAAGTCAAGAATGCAGTTAAACATTTGTGCCAAATTATTTAAAATAATCAAAGTTCATTAAATCAGATCAAGACGTGCATACAACGCTTATTAGGTGCGACACACACTAGAAAAGAAAGATCTTCTAAACCGGTGTATGTCAAGACCAAAAATGTCGTTATGCATATAGATTGAGACTAATAAAAGTTCAAACAATAAAAATAATAAAATTGTATTTATTATTGTACAAACCGGCTACCATGAGACCAAGTTATCACCAAGAAACATACAGTAACCAGACGTAGAGCGTCTGGTGTCCGGACAGCCACCCAAATCATCATCTGTATAAGAGACAAGTGTAGAGACCGATGACGGATAAAGATGCAGCCCATACTCAAGTGTGCCCTATAAGTATCGGATGATACGTTTGAACGCATTCATGTGCTCAAATCGAGGATCATGCATAAACAAACACACCTGCTGGACGACATAGGTAATAACATGTCTCGTGAAGGTAAGAACTGAAGTGCTCCTACAAGACTGCGATAGTGGGTCGGATACCCAACTTGGTTTTAGTATCAACTAGAGTGGAAGTAGACTAGCATGAGGACATACCAACTCACTCAATGATCTCAGCTGCATACTTATGTTGTGACAAGAATAAACCGCTTACATGACGAGTGACAACAATCCCCAAAAAATAACTCAAGGGCCCCAAGTCTTTCATAGCAAACTCAGAACTGAGCATGGTCATGATAGACTTGCGCAACGCATCAGTAGAGACAACCAAGATAATATCATCCACATATAAAAGAATATAAGTCAGGGAAGAACCACGACGATATATGAACAATGAATTATCAAACCTATTGTGCGTAAACCCAATAGATGAAATATAGTCCGCAAATCTCTTATACCAAGCTCGTGGGGCCTGCTTAAGCACATACAAGGACTTCTTCAATAAACAGACATAATGAGGATAATGGGGTCTCGAAAACCCAAGGGCTGATACATGTAAACGGTCTCCTTAAGATCACAATGTAAGAAAGCATTCTTCACATCAAACTAATGAATGGTCCATGCTTTGGAAAGAGCCAGACTGAGAACAGTGCGAATGATAGCCGGTTTGACCATCGGACTAAACATTTCACCAAAATCCATGCCAACCTGCTGAGTCTTACCATCACCTATAAGACGAGCCTTATGCCTCGCAAAAGAACCGTCAGAATTATTCTTATAAATAAAAATTCACATAGACCGAATTATATTAACACACTAGAAGGATGGGGTACCAACTCCCATATCTTATTTGCAATAAGAGCAGCATATTCGTCTGTCATAGCCAATTTCTAATTCGGGTCATTTAAGGCGGACACTAGGTTACGGGGTAGGGGGATTTAAGAACATTAGAATATAAATTAAAATGTCTTTTTGATTTAAAAATACCCCGTTGACTACGAGTGACCGGTCTGTGACTCGGGGGAGAATTGGGTGGATTTTGGGAAATATCGGGACAGGCGATAGACTGGCCAACAGGAAGTGGGCCTGCTGGCCCAACAATGGAAATAGTACCCGAGACTGAAGCAGTGACTGGACCAGGGACGGTATTGGGCTGGGCATCTGGCCCAATTACCGAAATTAGGGTAGAAGCTGGACCTGAAACAATGGGGTTATTCGAAACATTGGGTCCAGCGGATAGTGGGCCCACTGGCGGAGTTTCGGTGCGGGACAAGTCTGAAAAATGGTGGATAATATATGGAGAGATGGCGTCGTCCAAAATATTATACGAACTAGGCACTTGACTACCCATGTTAGCAAACGGAAATTGGGTTTCGTAAAAACCCAAAAAATATTGAGATAGCTATTTGACTTCGGTGAATGTAATTAAATAACCCAAAAAATATACATAATCGATCAATTATCTTAATTTGTACTTCCTCCGTTCACTTTTACTTGTCTACTATATTAAAAATTAATTTTCACTTATACTTGTTCCTTTTAGCATATCAAGAGAAGATAATATTTTTTCCTGTTTTACCCTTAGTATTAATTACTCATTTCAAATCATTTTTTAAATTCATTAAAATATAAACTAATTAATATGAATATCATGGTAAATTATGGATTTCATTTATTATTTTATAAAAAATGTGCACAGTCAATAATAGATAAGTAAAAGAGAACGGATGGAGTACAAGTGAAGAGACTAAGTAGGAAGTCAAACTACGTTAAGCACACGTCGACAAAGTAGTTAAATATAAAAAAATAAAAATACGTAACAACCTACTTGGATGAATAATAAGGGCAGCTCGGTGAAGTTCTATGAATAATAAATAGATTATATATAAAAGTCAAATAAGTTGATAAACATTGTGTCCACAATGGTTAATTGTCATTATCTTACCTCATCACTCAAAGACAAAAAGAAGAAGAAGAGAATATAGGTTTTTTTTTTTAGGGGAATCAATCTTGTAATGCAAGTATAGGATCTATAAATAGGGCGTGTTTTCCCAGTCCCATTGCATCCAATCATTCAGATAATTGAATTGAATCACTATCGCTCCTCAGTCCTCACAATATTCAAGAGGTTTGTTCTATTTTATTTTATTATAATTTCATTTTTTTATGATCCAATTTGCACTCTCCGATATCTCCCCTTTTTATAAAATAAAATAAAAATATTAAAAAATTTGTTGATTTTTGGCAAGCTAGGGGATCATTGTGTTCCAATTAAAAAAAAACTAGAATTAGTTACAAACTTCGTAGCCAACATAATATTTTAATAATATGTCATTCAATAAAATTAGCCGCGAATTTTATTGTTTAGCTGCATATTTCTCTCCGTTGCTAATTCGTATTTTGTTAGTAGTTATTTTCATGGAAACAAACCAGGAAGGATCACTAGAGAAGGGCAATCTTCCAGAGGAATTGGTGAAGATACTGAAATCACTAGCTTTGGAATGGGGAGATGATGTAGACCATATTGATAATGACTTGGAAATTGTCCGTTTGACTAATTCTTTTACTAATCAAATTTATCGTATGAAGTGGCCAGGAAAGACCCAAGAAAATAATTCAAGAAGTGTTCTTGTTAGGAAATATGGAGAAAGAAGAGATCTTTTCTTAGATAGTGAAGAGGAAATGAAGACTTTCGAGTGGATGTCTAACCATGGCTATGGACCACGCCTCTATGGCTATTTTCCTGATGGACGAGTTGAAGAGTTCATCCATGGCAGGGTACGCAAATAATCCATTGGAACTGTCCTTCTAATTCTTTTCGGGCCTATTACGAAAAATAATAAATACAATATATAATTTACTAAATTATTCCTATTTAATAAAAGTAAATTGATCTTTTCTCTTAAATATTGTGCATGTTAAGGGTATAGTAGAAAACAATTATCAACTTTAGTTTTGAAATTCTAAACTAACACTTATCTTGAGAGAATTATTTTTAACCTAAAACAATAGTTAAAATGAAATGTAGGGACTACTATTTTATCTGATTTATCACGACATTCAAGGTACTCAATTTCCGTGTGAATTTGGCATATATAGAATCTATGTTTTTTAAAAAAATAATAATAATATACATATTTAGAAATTACATAAAACGTAATGTTATAAGTCACAATAAGTACTTCAAAAAGTTGTGATAAAAGAAGAAACTTTTTGGCTCCTGAAATAATAATAGTTCAACATAAAATAGAATAAGATGGAGTATGTTTGCTATTTTAAAGGCCTGTCTAATTTTTATTGTTCAGATGGCACTATAAAGAGTATAAGTAGCATTGCTTGTCCCTATATAATGTTTTAAGGAAAAACAACTTGGTATTATATTTAATATTTGTGTGGAAATACAGACTTTATCTCAAAATGACCTTTGGAATCCAGAAATATCAGCTTTAGTTGCAGCCAAAATGAAAGAATTCCATATGATTGACAAACCGGGTTCAAAGAGTGTTATCCTCTGGATGGAACTCAGGTATAATCTCTCTTCTGATTAGTTTAATTATGACTAATCTTAAAATAATCTCATTTTTTAGGATTGATATTTTTTAACCTAAAGTTTCCTGTTTATTACAGAAACATGTTAAGCGATGCGAAACGGCTGTGCTCCCCTGAAATAAAAAATGAGTTTGGGTTAGAAAATTTAGAAGAGGAAATAGACATATTGGAAAAGGAATTATCAAAGGACTCCAATGAGATTGTGTTCTGTCACAATGACTTGAGAGGTGACAACGTGTTATTTAATGAAGCAACTAAAGATCTTACCCTTATTGTGAGTACTTCCTCTGTTTTTATTTTTAATTATTGATAGCCTCTTAAATTTACTACTAGTAATTTTATTTAGATTCTCGAACTACGATCTATTCCGACTGAGCATCTAAACATATGATAAAATGTTATTTATTAAATATTTTTTGCTCAAATTTGAAAAAGTTTTCAAACGTGTTCTCAAAACGTCAATTACGTAAATAAATTAACAACTAGTAATTAAAATATGTCACATCCTTTAATTATATGCATTAGGTTCAATAAATCGTAAAGTCTTAGACTTGTTCTAATTGAGGTTGATGTATATAATTAAATAAGGTGACATATTTTATATGATTAACTTAACTACCTAATAGATGTTTGAGAATACGCGCAAAATAATTTTCAAAATTTGATTCGACAGTGTATAGTAAAAACACTTTATCATGTGCTCAAGTGCTTAATTGAAACATGTCGTATGTCGAGTATTAAATAGAATTTACTGATAAGTTTAATAGGAAGAGGTTGTCGATATATTAAGCCTTTTATTTTCTTTCCTTTAATTTTCATGTACCGGTGATCATCTATTTTCAAGGTCGATTAAGTTTGTTTTTCACTTTTTTGGTAACGCAGGACTACGAATATGCTTGGTATAATGCAGCTGCTTATGATCTTGCAAATCACTTTTGCGAATGGGCAGCAAATTATAATTCTGAAACCCCTCATCATATATTGGATTACAGCAAATATCCAAGTAACTAATTTCACATTTGTTATTTCGACTGTAATTTCTATTTTCATAATACATAACTTAGTTTGTAGAAGTAATATTTTTCTTATTAATCATTTTATGTGCAACAGGTCCCGAGGAGCGGCAAAGATTTATAAGAATTTATCTTTCCCATAAAGGTAGCTTTTCATTTCTGGAAGTTAAGATAGCTTAGTTTATATGCGCACTTCTAGTGAGTCAGCCTTAAGCAAACATGATAAGCCAATAACTATTACTTCCTCTCGCATTTAGGGCTCGTTTGGTTGGTTGGTGGATGGAATAGAGAAGAATACCTTATGGAATATAACTAACCCATCAATTTAGTTCAAATGGGGGGATAAAATAATTTTGGAACTAATTAATACCCATAACGAAACACGAAATAAAATAATTTCACATTTTATCTCGAAATGATTATCCTTATCTCATCTCCCAAACGACTCCTTTAAGGTTCCGCACATCTATTTAATTGCAGGAATCATAAGGGTGTATGATTAAATTACCCATTTTCTTCATCAGATAAATAATTAATAATCCTAATAGCATTATCAAAAAAATATATTCTAATAGAGCAGTTAAAATGGGTTTAGCCTATGAGGTCAGCCTCACTTAACCTGCACTTTGACTTATGATTTTATTTGAACTCACACATGCTTCTTATTTTGAACTTTATGTATGCATTGTTTGGACAATGCAAAAATATATAGCGACGTAAAAATTATATTCATTAATCAAGATTATGACGAATTCAAGAAAAAATATTTTCTTTCTTGCACAAAATTCTCGTACTTACCTCAAGCTCTCTCTCTATATATATATATAACAAAAAAAATAATTAAAGTTCACTCATCATAGAAATTTTTGATATTGCAGTATAACTAGAAATCTTGAGGGGGAAAGTGATGATTTTAACTTTAATTTTCTAATAAAATTGACAAATAAATATATAAAATTCACACATTTTATTCTTTAATCCTTAACAACATAAAATATAATAAACTTTATTTACGTGTAACATTTAGAAGTTTGTCGTCCTACCAAACAAATAATTATCTCAGAGATTTTTTCAAAATAAAATATGCAAGTCTAGCCCATAGGACAGCCCGCAGCCCGCTTATTAGGGCTGAGTTAGGCTAGCATTTAAGAGGCCCTTTCAAAATAAAATGTGATGGACCAGACTTTTGAAAACTCTAGCCCCCCAAGGCTGAGTTGGACCGGCCAGCTTTGACGTTTCTTTGAATATTAAGAGTGGAATTAAAAAAATAATTTTTGATTATTTAAGGTGATAAATGTTTTGAACCACACTTTTGAAAAAAACATTAGAGTGACAGACAAAGAGGAGCCCGATGACAAAAAATAATTTTAGTCTTTATCTTTTACAAATTTTAGTCAATACATGTAGTAAAAAAAATCAATATATGTATATAATCACTGTATAATCAGTATATAATCAATGTGTATCATAAATTAATTATAAACTTATTATGCTTTAGTAATACACTCGGTAAATACCCGCAACGGCTACAAACTATTACATTAAGTGGGTGAATTTTTTAACCTCTGAGTGAAAACGGTAAAATTCCTTTATAACTAAATTGCCTACGAAAGTATCTTTCAGATAGGTATTTAGATAAATTTAAGAATATTTTAAGACAAACACGTTATCACTTTTTTTTCTTAACGACTTAGTTTACATCATAACTAACTAGATTATTTACTACCCGCAAAGAAGAAGGAATTGGAGGGAAAACACAACTTGAAACTAATATTTTATCTATTATATTAGTTCTATTAACCCAACCTTTTGACCTATAGTATTTATTAGGCACAATGTTTTTTGAAATTAATTTATTGAATCTCTGGTATACAGGGCACCAACCAACAGAATTTGAAGTAGAAAAATTCGACGTTAACGTTGAAAAATACACTCTTGCAAATCATTTGAACTTCGGATTATGGGCAATCATTTCGGTAGGCATTTTACGTTATTTTTCCTTTAGCATGCACTCATATA
Organism: Anisodus tanguticus; assembly: GCA_034509755.1. NCBI lineage: Eukaryota > Viridiplantae > Streptophyta > Magnoliopsida > Solanales > Solanaceae > Anisodus > Anisodus tanguticus. The sequence goes on along the minus strand of CM067543.1, from coordinate 47,724,070 downwards.
TGTCCTTTTCCTCTATTTTTATTAAAATTTTGATTATAACGTAATTTACATTCACTCTTATTCAGGAAGTTCGTTCAACCAATTCAAACTTTGATTTTCTGGGGTTTGCTAGAACAAGATTCCAACAATATCAGTTAAAATATCCGAAATACTTTAATGAAAAACTCTCAAAATCCAAAGATACATTCGATGTGATGGAAGAAGCATCTTGTTGCGAAACCAATAGAATTACTATCGAAATATGACCCCTTAACACATACAAGAAATATATGTTAGTTATTGTAATAAATCAACGTGTTTTTATATATATATATATATATATATATATATATATATATATATCGTGTAGAACGGTGACTTCCCTGGTTATGCAGCAAATGTCACTATCATGTATTAGAGAAATGAAAATGTGATGTTATTGAGAAAAAATGATCGTGACATTTTTCGCTTTCACTCTCATCATTCTAAAATTGCTATATGTGTCATAGCAAATGATTCCAAAGCACGCTTGAAGCATGATAGATCATTGATTTCTAAGACTAGAAATCCTAGAAAATAAAATAAATGGTCAAAATGACACTATAAAAGAACCTCATACAGAAATTCAAGATTTGAATAATCTTGATATTGTTGAAGAAATCAATGAGCCGGAGACTCACGAAAATAAGAAAATATCAATAAATTAGATTGATAGTGGGACTAATTTGAATCGATTGGATATAAATATGGATTATGTCTTTGCATATAATGTTGCAAGTATAATTATTCAAGATAGTGAGGATCTTGAACCCCAATATGTTAAAGAATGTCGACAAAGATGTGATTGGACAAAGTGGCAAGAAGCAATTCAATCTGAGTTAAATCACTTACCAAACGCGATGTTTTTGGATATGTAGTCCAAACACCTAATGGTATTAAACTTGTTGGCTATAAATGGATTTTTATGCGAAACAGAAATGAGAAAAATAAAATACAAATATATAAAGCACGCCTTGTTGCACAAGGATTCTCACAAAGGTTTGGCGTCGATTATGAAGAGACATACTCGCATGTTATGGACGCAATAACGCTACGTTATCTCATTAATTTCGTTGTCCGTGAGAGACTTAAGATGCATTTGATGAATGTGGTTACAACCTATCTATATGGATCACATGATAATGAAATATACATGAAAATCCCTTAAGAATTTAAGATGCCTGAAGCATGTAGTTCAAAGACTTGACAAATGTATTCTATCAGATTGCAAAGATCATTGTATGATTTAAAGCAATCAAGGCGCATATGGTATAACCGCCTTAGTGAGTATTTATTAAAGGAATGCTATATAAATGATTTCATTTGCCCATGTATTTTTATAAAGAAAACAATATTGGAGTCTGTTATACTTGCTGTCTATGTTGACGACATAAACCTTCTTGGGACTCCTGCAGAGCTCAAAAAGGCAATTGATTATTTAAGGATAAAATTATGCCTTAACTTGCAAATTGAACATTTGACAAATAGTACATTTGTCCATCAATTTGCCTATACAAAAAGGTGTTGAAACCATTTTACATAGATGAAGCACATCCATTAAGTACTCTGATGGTTGTTCGCTTGATATGAATAAGGATCTGTTCCAACCTCAAAAAAAGAATGAGGAAAATCGCCATCCTAAAGTATCATATCTTAGTGCAATTGATGCACTAATGTATTTTGCCAATACCACAAGGCATGACTTTGCATTTTCAGTTAATGTGTTAGTGAGATAGTTGTGCTCCTACAAGGAGACACTGGAACAGAATTAAACACATATTGCGGTATCTAAAAAGAACTATCGATATGGGATTATTTTATGCTAACAATTGTAGTCCCAATCTTATTGGTTATGCCGATGTAGGGTATTTATCTAACCCACACAAAGCTAGATCCCAAATAGACTATGTGTTTATATGTGGGGGTGATGCCATATCATGTCGATCTATAAATTAAAGCAGTCTATCATTGCTACCTCATCAAATAATGCTGAGATAATAGCTATTCATGAAGCAAGCCGAGAAGTTGTGTGGTTAAGATCAATGATACATCTTATTCGGGAAAAATGTGGTTTGAAATATGAAAAGATACTCACGATCTTATATGAAGATAAGGCATCATGCATTGCCCAACTGAAAGGGGGATTCGTAAAAGGAGATAGAACAAAGCACATTTCACCAAAGTAATTCATCACACATGAGCTCCATAAGAATGGTGATATCAACGTGCAACTGATTCACTCGGGTGGTAATATGGCTGATTTGTTCTCCAAGTCTCTACCAACTGCAACTTTTGAAAAGATGGTGCACAAGATTGGGATGCGGAGACTAAAGTATTTGGATTGAAGTTCACATCAGGGGGAGTTAATACGTGTTGTACTATTTTCCCCATACAAGGTTTTAATCCCACTGAATTTTCCTTGTAAGGTTTGTAATAAAGCAGCCATAATGCCTATTATCAGAAATGTGTACTCTTTTTTCCTTCACTAGAATTTTTTCCACTGGATTTTTTCTAGTAAGATTTTAACGAGGCACATTATCTACCAAATAGACATTCAAGGGGGAGTATTATAAATAATATTTATTATTGTGAATGTCTATCTCTACAAGAAAAGTTAGAGTTAATAACTTTGGGAGTAAGTCAGTTTTCTATTATAAATAGAGATGTTTCATTCATTGTATTTTCATCCTTCAAGAGAAAGAACTCTCATCTCTTCTCTCTTTCTCTATAAATATTCTTGTTCTAGTTTTATTATTTTATAACAAACTTTCTAAAGTAAGCATTCTTTGAGAAAAATAAACACTTTTGACTTCTTAAAAGTTTGGCCAAATAAAATATTAGTTCAAGCTAGTTAGTGTGAGACCTAGTAGTTATAGGTACTTGTGGCGTACAGTAGGGCGATCAAAGACATGTATGAGGGAGTCAAGACTCAAGTAAGGACAGTGGGAGGAGATTCAGAGCACTTTTCAGTTCTGATGGGGTTGCATCATGGATCAGCTCTTAGCCCATTTTTATTTTCCTTGGTGATGGATGTATTAATGCGACATATCCAAGGTGATGTGCCATAGTGTATGTTATTTCGGGATGATATAGTTTTGATTGACGAGACTTGTGGTGATGTTAATGCTAAGATTGAGATATGGAGGCAAACCCTAGAGTCTAAAGGGTTCAGGTTGATCCGAACCAAGACTGGATACGTGGAGTGCAAGTTCAGTGATGTAATGCATGAAGCTGGTGTGGAAGTGAGGCTTGACACACATGTCGTCCAGAAGAGGGGGAGTTTCAAGTATCTTTGGTCTATTACCCAAGAAAATTGAGAGATTGACGAGGATGTCACACATCGTATTGGTGCACGGTGGATGAAATTGAGTGTGATAAGAAGGTTCCACCGAAACTTGAAGGCAAGTTCTACCGGGTAGTGGTTAGACCAACTATGTTATATGGGGCAGAGTGTAGGGCAGTTAAGAACACTCACGTTTAGAAGATGGAAGTTGCGGAAATAAGGATGTTGCAGTGGATGTGTGGGCATACGAGGAGAGATAGGATTATGAATGAAGGGATCCGGGACAATGTGAGAGTGGCCTCGGTGGAGGACAAGATGCAGGAAACGAGGATAAGATGATTTGGACATGTGAAGAGGAGATGTGCAGATGCCCCAGTGCAGAGATGTGAGAGATTGGTTATGGATGGCTTCAGGAGAGGCAGAGATAGGCCGAAGAAGTATTGGGATGAGGTTATTAGACACGACATGATGCAGTTACAGCTCACTGAGAACACTACCTTAGATAGGAGGGTATGGAGGACACATATTAGAGTAGAAGGTAAGTAGGTAGTAAGGGGTGTCTCGCGTATCCTTCCTTACTAGTATTCATAGTATATCTATTGTAATTCTTGTCCTTTGATTTTTATTATTATTTGATGTTCATTGTCCTTTTTCAAAATATTTTTTCTTGCTTTATATAGTTTGCTCTCGTTGTTTCCTTTTTGACATGCTTTGATATGATTTCTCTTGAGCCGAGGGTCTATCGGAAACAACCTCTCTACCTCCCAAGGTAGAGGTAAGGTCTGCGTACACTCTACCCTCCTCAGACCCCACTTGTGGAATTACACTGGTTATGTTGTTGTTGTTATTGACCGCCTCTTAAATTTGGTAGTATTTTTTTTAGAAACTCGAACCGTGATGTATTCTAATTAAGCATCTAAACACGTGATACAATATTTCTATTAGAAATTTTTGTGGCTCAAATTTTGAAAAAATTAACCACTTAATTTATGTCATTTTCTTTCATTATATGCATTAGCCTCAATAAATCGTAAAGTCTTATGCCTGTTCTAATTGAGGTTGATGTATATAATTAAAGAAGGTGACATATTTTATGTGGTTAAATTAACTACCTAATAGACGTTTGAGAACACGTGCAAAAATTTCCAAAATTTGATTCATCATTGTCTAATAAGAACACTTTATCATGTGCTCAGGTGCTTAATTGAAACATGTCGTATGTCGAGTGTCTAAATAAAATTTACTGGTAAGTTTAAAAGGTTGTCGATATATTAAGCCTTTTATTTCTTTTCTTCAATTTTCATGTACAGATGATCTATTTTCATGGTTGAGAGTTTAAGTTGGTTTTTCCCTTTTCTGGTAACACAGGACTACGAATATGCTTGTTATAATGCAGCTGCTTATGAACTTGCCAATCACTTTTGTGAAATGGCAGCAAATCATAATTCTGAAACCCTTCATGTCTTGGATTACAGCAAATATCCAAGTAACTAACTTTACATTTGTTATTTCGACTATCATTTACATAGCTTAGTTATAGAAGTAATTAATTCATTCATTTTATATGCAACAGGTCCTGTGGAGCGGCAAAGATTTATAAGAATTTATATTATTCCTAGAAGTTAAGATAGCTTAGTTTATAAGCGCACTTAGTAAAAACAGCCTTAAACAAACATGATGAGCCAATAACTATTACTTCCTCTTACATTATATTCAGGGTTCCACACATCTATTAGTTACAATGTTTGATTGCAGGAATCATAAGGGTGTATGATTAAATTACCCATTTTTCTTCCTGAAATGAATAACTAATAGTTGTATATAGAGCCATCAAAATAGGCTTGGCCGATGAGGTCAGCCGAACCTAACTCGTTGACTGGGTGAGGCTAGGCTGAGAATTTTCAGCGCATTTTAAACCTGAGGCTATTAAGCCCAAACTCCGTTAGCGCTCCTGCCTCATGAGGCTGGGCTCGGCTGGCACTTGCAAAAAATCTAAACAAAATACTAATTATTTCTAACAGAAAAGGTGTAAAAATAAAGAAAATGAAGGAGAATAAAATGTTTTTTTTTTTTTTTTACAAGTGAGCGTAGCAAAGTTAGGGATTCTTCTGAAATTAAATTTTCTCAATTTTAAGACTTTAAACTATTAGCTAGTCTTCACTCGGACTTTATATGATCTTATTTGACCCTACTCACGCTTCGTAGTTCGAAGCTTGAACGCATGCAACCACAATTTTGTGCATATATTGTTTGGACAAACTAGTAATATATAATGACAAAAGAATCATATTCATTAGTCAAGATTATGATGAATTCAAGAAAGTTATGTTATTTCTTTACATAAAATTCTTATTCTTATCTCAAGCTCCTTTCGTAAATGTGGTAAGTGTGTATATACTAAAAATAGTAAAGTTGATGCATCATGAGAATTTAGTATAACTAGAGATCTTTTGGGAGAAATGTGATGGTTTTAGCTCTATGAATGAGATTAACGATTAAGTATATAATTTTTTACATATATTATTATTTTTAATCTTTAACAATTTAAAAAATAATAAACCTTATTAACATCTAATATTTAGCAATTTTTCTTCCTCTCCAAGAAAAACTATCTCATATATATATATATATATATATATATTTTTAAAATCAATTCTAGCCCGCCTAATTAGGGCTGGTTTTGCTACCATTTCCAAGGCTCTCCAAATAAAGGGATGGAATTGGTTGGACCAGCCCGTTTTATCAGTTCTAGTCGGGTATTTTCTTTGGATACTAGAGTGGTATTGAAAATGTAATGATTAATGTCTTTTTGATTAGTTAATATGATAAATCTTTTGAACCAAACTTTTTTTTATCAGAGTAACAGATAAAAATGAGCCCGATGAAGTAAGGTAGTTTTACACTACTCATCAGTCTAATAAATTGCACAATATAAATAATTTGTCTTTATGGTTTACAAATTTAGTTAATATGTAATGTATAGGGCAAAATTCATATAAGACAAATGTACGAATTAAAGTGTGACACATGGAATACGGTGCTGAGTCAAGTCCAGATCAACCTAAGGCACTACCGATTAGATACGAGCGGTACCGGGAGCGTCATATGCATGGATGATATCGGTGACTCAGAAGGTCAGGAGAACTGTTTGGATCGCAATGGACAGTCGTTACTGAACCAGTTGTACGTCTTCCAACAGAGCATTGATGACATTTATTGAGATACTAATTATCCAATTATGACAACACTCAATCTCCTATATTAATGAGGGCATATTACGTGAGATGTGTACTCATGTATAAATATGACACATAATTCCATTGTAAGAGGATCATATTCAAGTTATTACAATACACTTGCTCATATTCACTATATTATTATGCGTGTATACGAGTTGTCGTAACTTTGCCCAGAAGCTATCACAAGGCTCAGGTTACTTACTACTTTCTTAATCTTTTTATTGTCTATTTACAATATATTTTATCTAGAATTATTATCGAATCTGTCACTTGAGATCCATGTGTCCTTGACCACGTATACAAATTCAACTGTACCATTTTACGGGTAAACAGTTTGGCGCCCACCGTGGGGCCTGGACAATTATTGTGTCACAAGTAACCCCTATACTAACCGAATTTTCTCTTTAAGTCTTGTTTTTTGCTCAAAATAAAGAGATGACATGAGTAGAAGAACACGGAAGCAGTCGCAACATCGGGGACAATACAAGCAACATCTCACTCGGACTAGATGGTTTACCAATAAAAACCACAATACCAGAGGACCCGATGTTTACAGACAGAGACACTTCTGGAGACGAATAGACTCCACATGAGGATGTTCCCAGCGACGAAACACCTGAAGAAGCCATGCAAAATTTAAGGGTGCAAAATGCTGCTATAAGTGAGCAATTGGAGCGTCTAATGCGGTTTTAAGCAGAGTATATGTCAAAGAATGCTGGCAGTACTCCAATAGATGAACTGATGCCTCTACCAAATGGTAATGGAGAAATCGGTAATGACCAGGGTAGATCAAGAAATGATGGTTCAGAAAGCAAAGCTGTCCCTAAAACTCATTTCAGGAACAAGCCTTGAAATTCATGAAAGCTATGACAAACAAAGTCGACACCAATGCAGAGAAGGTAGAAAAAACTGCTAAGGAGTTTCGGCATCGGTTCAGTCAAATGTCGGGGGGGCTTCTTGTGGTTGATGGTCCAGACGAAAAGAGATACATTCAGTTGGCGTATAAACCAGAGACTGCACCCGAACGGATCCCCAAAAGGCTCAAAATGCCTTGTGTATCCAAATATGATGGAACTACTGATTCACAGGAGCACATAGTGGCCTATACTATGAGCGTAAAAGGAAATGATCTAAGGAAACATGAAATAAAATCGATTCTAATAAAGAAATTTGCTAAAACACTTGCTAAGGGAGCTCTCACATGGTATTCAAAACTCCCTGAGCACTCAGTCGGATCGTTCGCCCAGCTCACCAACATGTTCATAAAAGCTCATGCGGGGGCTCGGAAGGTGAAGAAGCGCAAGGCGGATATCTTTCGCATTGCGTAAGGATAAACAGAACTCATTAGGGACTATATTTCACGGTTTCACAAGGAGTGGATGTTGCTACCCGCTGTCCTGGACGAATGGGTTGCAAATGCTTTTACAAAGGGTTTAAATCCTTTAAGTTCAGATGCCTTCCGGAAGCTCAAAGAAAATCTCTTAAAATTCCAGGCTACAACTTAGAAAGATATGCACAACCAGTAGTCCAATATCAGCATCGAAGATGATATGCTTGGATCTAAGACCGGAAGTATCTTTGGAATGTCTGACAAAAGAGCTGGAGCCGACCAGAAATCCTCGAAGAATCACTTCCAACCTTATCCTACCCTCGGAAAGTAGGGAGGTGGATAGGGTTTTCGCTCATTTGAAAAGTTGACTAACAAAGGAGGCCCCGGACGAAACAATTAAGGATTGATGAATTTCGATAAAGGTAATTAGTCTAACTTTGTTAAGGGTACCAGATACCCAAGATTATTTTAGTATAACTTCAACATCGATGAAAAACAAATGGTGGCGGTACTGAGAACACATCTGATGTCCCGTCCACCGAAACCATTGCAATCCGATCATAGCAAAAGGGATCAGTCTATCCGGTAAGATTTCCATGACACTCACAAACATAAATTTGTGGATTGCAGACATCTATGAGAAGAAGTGGTAGGAATGCTAAGCAGGGGCCACCTTCGATAATATTTGAGTGAGAGCTCGCAACAATTACGAGCGGGGACCACTCATTGAAAATAATCAAATTCGATTGCACCACCTCATGTTATAAACATGATCTATGGTGGGTTAATGATTGCAGCCACATCTTTCACTACGGCTAAGAAGACAAAAATCTCGGTGACCCAAGAGAAGAGATACCAGACGAACATACTATCACGTTCACTGAAAAAGATGCTATCGGTGTAATCTTCCCTCACAATAATGCACTGGTGGTCACAATACCTATCAACTACTTCCAAGTGAATAGAGTTCTAATCAATCCTAGAATCTCTACTAATATAAGTCGACTGAAGGTGGTAGAGGAAATAAATATGGCAGACAAGATAGTTCTGGCTGCTAGAACCCTTCCAGGTTTCAATATGTCAAGCGAAACCACGAAGGGGGAAATGGATCTACCGGTGGACGCGATGAAAGTTATTAAGATAATAAAATTCCATGTCATCATGGTGACATGAGATATAATGCAATATTTAGAAGGTTGTGGATACACGATATGAAGGTGGTATCATCGACACTACATCTATTGATTAAATTCCCTACACTAGAAGGGATTCAGCAAATCTGAAGCTAACAACCCGCTGCTAGGGAAATGTTCACCATAGACGAACCAGAGGTGGTAATAGATGCTAAATAGAAATTATAAGAACCGCACTCATAGATGTCTACCAGGTTCCACCGGTAGAATCAGAATCAACCTATCCGGAGGAGTAGTTTTCAGATCAGTACCAGGTGCCTAGATATTTTCAGGTACTGAATGAATTGGATGCCACCAAATCTACTGTAGAGGAACTTGAACAGATTGCGCTACATTCGAAAACTCCCGATAGAAAGGTATACCTGGGCATCGGGTTAACCCAGGAGCTCAAGAATTTAATTCTTGAATATCTTATATCTAACGTTGATTGCTTTGCATAGTCTCATGAAGATATGATAGACATCCCTCCAGAAGTTAAGACTCATAAGTTGGGCCTGGATCTCAGTTTCCTTTTCGTGCGGCAGAAAAAATGGCCAATCGCCGAACTTCGCAATAGGTTTGGTAAAGAAGAGGTAGCTAGATTGCTTAATATAGTATCAATCTGAGAATAAAAGTACCCGGACTGATTAGCAAACGTAGTCTTAGTACCAAAAAAAGGGAACAAGTGTAGAATATGCATTGATTATAAAGATTTGAACAAGGCATGTCAACTCGTTCCGTTGCCTAAGATAGATCAGATGATCGATGCTACGTATGGGCATAAAAAATAAGCTTCCTCGATGCGTATTCCGGGTATAACCAAATAAGGTTGCACCCAAAAGACCAAGAGAAAACATCTTTTTAACTACTTTCGGTACTTATTGTTATAACATTATGCCTTTTGGACTAAAAAATACCGAAGCAACATATCAAATGTTAGTAAATAAAATTTTTGAAAAGAAAATAGGAAAAATAATAGAAGTAGATATAGATGATATTCTTGTTAAGAGTCTTCGCACAGAGGACCATTTAAGTCATTTGGAGGAAACCTTTGAGGTGTTGATCAAGTATAATATGAAACTATTCCCCGAGAAATGTGCTTTCGGGGTGGACTCCAGAAAATTTTTGGGTTTCTTGGTTCCCTAGAGAGGAATCGAGATAAACTCTGATAAAATAAAGGCTATCAAAGACATATCGAACACGCTTGAAAATGTGAAAGTTGTGCAGCGGCTGACCGGGGGAGTGGCGATCCTGAGCAGGTCTATCTCCCAATCGTTATAGAAATGTCACATTTTTCTTTCACTTATAAAGAAGAAAAATGATTTTTTTTGGATGTCTGAGTGACAACAAGCCCTACTAGACCTAAAAGCTTACCTATCCAGTCCTCCACTCATGTCAAAGACAAAGGATGGAGAACAACTACTTATATTGCTGGCGGTCTCAGAGGTAGCGGTAAGTGTAGTTCTGGTACAGGAGGAAAAATGTGTGTAATTTCCTGTTTATTACATAAGTAGAGTAATGTCAGGGGCCGAGACTCGATACACATTAATCAAAAGACTGGCTTTTGCCTTAGTAATGTCATCGCGAAAGCTTCGACCATATTTTCAATGTTACCCAATTACCGTAGTAACCACATCCCCTCTTAAGAATGTGTTGCATAAGCCCAAACTTTTAGAATTCTTGACTAAATGGGAGGTAGAATTAAGTGAATTTGATATTGAATATAGACTCCAGACTGCGATAAGTCGCAAGTCCTTGCATCATTTGTGTCCGATTTTAGTCCGGGAGTAACCACACAGACGGAAAAAGAGGTTATCTTGGTCTCGGGGACTGCACCCAAGATATGGACACTCTATACAAATAGTGCCTCCAACATCAAGGGGACCGATTTGGGAGTAGTGTTGTGCACTCCCACCGGTGAAATTTTAAGACAAGTAATACATAACACTCCATTGACAAACAATGAAGCCGAGTATGAGTCTTTGATTGCAGGTTTGCAACAAGCCCGAGGTTTAGGTTAAAAAATTATTGAAGTCAAATGTGACTCGTTGCTAGTAGTAAATCAAATCCATGGGGTGTTTGAGGCCAAAGAATAACGCATGTCAAGATACCTCGAGAAGACTCTGAAGCTTTTGTCTCATTTTCAAGAATAGACAGTGGTGCATATAACCCGGGAAGAAGCTCGGTACGTAGGCCCTGATAAAGCTGATTACGTAATGAGGGAAGTCTATGAAGGCATCTGCGGAAATTATTCGGGAGCAAAATCCTTAATGAGTAAGCTCATGAGGGCCGATTATTATTGGGCACGGATTGAAGAATATAAGAAATGTTTATAAAGAAACATGATTAGTGCTAGTGCCATGCGCATCTATTACACTGACCATGTGAAGAACTACATCCGGTGGTATCCCTATGACCGTTTATAAAGTAAGGGATGGACATAGTCGGACCCTTGCTTGCGGCACCAGGACATGTATGTCAAATTATATTTACTGACTATTTCTCTAAATAGGTTCAAGCTGCAGCTTATACGAAAATTCGGGAGAAAGAGGTGAAGGACTTCATTTGGCAACACATCATCTATCGTTTTGGCATCCCGAAGGAGATAGCTTGTGATAACGGTCGGAATTTTATTGAGGTCAAAGTCATGAAGTTCCTAGATGACATGAACATCAAGCATATCACCTCCACTCCCTATCATCCCAGTGCAAATGGTCAGGCAGAGTCAACAAACAAGACTATACTCCAGAATTTAAAGAAGAAACTAGAAGCTGCAAAAGGAAACTGGTAGTCTATGCTACTAGAAATATTATGGGCATATAGAACCACAGAAAAAATGAGTACCAGAGAAAATCTTTTTTCCTTGGTCTACAGTGCAGAGGCTTTGATCCCCGTCGAAGTGTGGACTCCCAGTTTGAGATATCTCGGGGCTGAGGACAAATCAAATGCAAAGGTCAATTTTTGTGCATCTGGATTTGCTTGAAGAACGGCGGGATCTGGTATACATCCAAATGGTAGCCCAGAAATAAAGAATAGAACGTTACTACAACCAGTGCACAAATCTCTGATATTTCAAACTCGGGAACTTGGTGCTCCGGAGGGTAACGTAGAGTATCCGAGAGAATAATGGAGGGAAATTAGGCACAAATTGGGAAGAGCCATATACGGTAACCAATATTGCTGGTAAAGGATCTTATCAGCTGACAGACCAACAAGGAAACAAACTTCCTAGTAATTGGAATGTAAGACATTTGAAGTAGAACTACGTGTAGTGAGACAAAACATATATTGTGCTATTTTTTCCATCGTTCGGTTAGTGTACCAATTGGGTTTTTCCAGCAAGGTTTTTAATGAGGCATGACCGCAATATAATCATGTTAACTATATTACTACCATGGATATCTATCAAGTATCTGAGTCTTTATAGCATAAACTCCTAGACATTGGGGGGCCATATACACCGGAGTGGAGAAAATTTTACGATTTTTTAGCGCTTCAAGGAAAAGCACCAGATACTGAGGGACGCTTAGATGTCCAAAATATATGTAACCGGACTGACCACACTAGATAGCAGCTGGATTATTCTTGCACTTGTATTCAAATTTGTAAGTCAAATGAATCAATACAATTTCCTCTTTATGATTAATAAATATTTGCCATCACGCGCATAAAAACGTATGTTATCTTAAACCTATAAAAAAATTCATGTCATAATGAACATGAGACGTCATCTTCTACATATTAAAAATAAGGGCCCTCTCTTATTAAAACATTAACAAAAAGTTAAAGCTTCGGATACTAAAAGTACCAGAGTTTTAAGATTGACCGGAACCAAGTCAAGTCCGGAACTAACTACAAAGGACATGAGAAGCCCCGATATGAGGTAAAAACTCATCTTACGGAATAAAATCAAGTTTTATAGGAAGTTATTAAAATGTCCCAAAGTATAGTGTTTGTCAGTTGTAAATTAAGTTTTGACGAAAGGTTTCAATTCATGAAGCAAAAGAAGTAAAGATTTGCTTTTAAGAATGAAAAATGAAAACCTTAGAATGAAATTGCAAAAAGAGAAGTTCTTTCATTCATATTTCCCGAATCAAAATCGATCTGGTTACAAAAGGTGCTAAGTTGGATCAAAAGTAACCCGGTAACAAGACAATAGATTGAAAATAAAAACCCCCGTGAAAGGTTACAGCCTACCCGCTCCATGGTCCGCTGGGGGTATTTCAAATGGCATTAACAAAACCAAAAGATAAAAGATCATATGGGGGGGGGGGGGTCTCACCCCTATCATAACCAACCTCCACATTTGAATCCTCTATATCTCCTCGTAGAGCTTCCAATGATGGCTCAGTATCGTGGAGGTCAATTTCTGTGTCTAGGAGTTCAGAAGGGATATCAAACTTTGGTTTTCTGGCCTCTTCTAGGGTATCCACACAACTGTTCAAAAAAAGCCAGATCTCTTTGAAGTTTCCATCTTTAGCAACTAGCCTAGAGCTTAGTGATGGTGTGCTCGGAGGTATGCAGCTTCCATTGGGCCTCTGCAAAATCTGATGCCAACCTTGTCGTCCTCCCTTGAAGGGTCACATAAGAAGTGGTTAAAACCTGAAGGGAATTCTCTTAGTCGTGAAGAGAGTCAATGACATCCTGTAAACGCAACGGGAGAGAGGCTTGAAGAGAGTCTAAATCTCTAACATTGGCTCAGAGGTCTTCAATTTTGGCTCTAAGATGCCGAATTTCCTCCTTTAACTTCTTTTCCTCTTGAGAAGGGTCCGTTTCCTTAGCTAAATCTGTGGTTGAGATAGCAGTGGCATGACCATGGATGAAGGAATTATGGCCAGTGAGAAAGCATGAACATCTGAATAGCAATTAAAAGGAAGAAATATGTTACCTATAAAAGCAAGTATACAAGGTGTGCAAGAGAAGCCTTAAAGTAGTGTTGGGGGTTTCCGGGGGGAAGAAGCAGATGTCTCGGCCTAGTACCGGAAGTATGGATTGAGCTGTGCTTAGAAGGGTCACCAGGAGGAATAATTGTCTGTCTCTGGAGCATCTCGCAGGGACTCCCGGGGCAGGTGCTTTCATTGATCACCTTCTCCTCATTTTCAATCTGAATGACATCTACTTTCGCCTATACATGTACCTCTTTATAGTACTCAGTGAGCCAGTGGCCAATCTTAACCTGGGAACCGATTCCCACCGGGGTCTCATGAGCTTCGTCTTGGGTTTTCTACTTCCGATTTCTAGAAGCAGATTTAAGAATGTTAGAAAAAAAGGTTGTGCCGGATGGCACTTTCTGGGATGCAAATGTTCTTGTCGGGAGCCCCGCAGATAGAATAAATATGATGAAAAGGAATCCCGAGAAATCCGAGGTGAAACCTATATAAAAGGGAGAGTTAGGGTTAAGACTTACAGTGGTATTTTCCCTTCCACCACTCGGAGGTAATATTCTTCCATGATCGGGTGATGTCGAGGGAGGCACGGAGAAGATTGACAGCCCACTCAAAAATCGTTTCAACCAGTTGTGGCTCAACTAGAACGATTGTGAAAAATATGATGTTTGCATGAGAAAGGTTAGTTCTCTTAATCAAAAAGGAAAAATAAACAAGTTTGTGACTAAAATACTCACGAGAAGGGTTTCACTCCTCTAGAAAAGGGTCTGCAGAAGAACGATGGATTTGCTCAGTCCTGATCAAAATAAATTGGGTAAACCAACCTCGGTCAAAATCATCTTCGACATTAACGAGGCTCCAAATTCCACGGGGGTATATATAAATAATACCACCCCGGTAAACACAAGGGTAGTAGAGAAGAAAAAGATGGTCAATGATGAACGGGGCGTTGGCATTATCTGCCAGCATCCATATGAAATAAACTAATCTATAGCTTTGTGGAGCAACTTTCCCCAAGCAGACTCTGTATCGTTGACAAATGTCTTCGATAATTTGGGGACAGGAAGCTTGAAGCCAATAGTAAAAGGGTATATGTAGGTCATAGAAAACCTTTCAACATGGTGGTGAACTCGGTCAACTGGGTCGACTGTTCTAATGATTGTATCAGAAGAGAAGTTGCAATCTTTCATAATATCGGGGAGAATCTTGGCAGTAATCAAAGATTCAATCGCTTCAACATGTTCGAAGTTACTCTGAACACGAAGGTCTCCAGAGAAATCAAAGCTAGAAGGAAGAATCTCTGTGGCAACAGAGTTCAAGTCAGCCTCTTACCTTTTCGAGGAAGTATATTCTTTCCCATGATGATGGGTTGGAGGTTCTTCATTGTTGTTTGGGGCACGAGAAGGAGAAGATTTCGTGGACAACATTATGGAAACAAATTTTAAAGAGGAAAGAGAATTTATGAAGACTATAAATTTGAGGAAGATTGTGGACGCCTTCTATGTGGTATTGGTCTCCTATTTATGGTATGAAAATATAACGTTTATAAGTGAAAAGACATGCATCATCATTGCTATACTTCACGTCGATCAGAGCGATTATTCAGTTGTCGTTGTTTCAGAAGTATTGAATGTATGTGACGTTTGATAAGTCTTGTAATCATTATGTTTCAAATTTTTCGCCGAACTGCTAGGTTCATACGGTCAAGGGTTCAAATCCACTTCCCGAGCGCGCAAGATTTGTGCCCGAAAAGTGCGGGGACTATCTGTATAGGGCAAAATTCGTATAAGACAATTGTACGGATTAAAGTGTGACGCGTGGAACACGATGCTAAGTGAAGTCTAGATCAACCTAAGGCACTACCGGTTAGATATGAGCGGTATCGGGAGCATCATATGCATGGCTGATATCGGTGACTAAGAAGGTCAGGAGAACCGTTTGGATCGCAACGAACAGTCGTTACTGAACCGGTTGTATGTCTTTCAATAGAGCATTGATGGAATTTATTGAGATACTAATTGTCCAATTATTACAACATTCAGTCTCCTGTATTAATGAGGGCATATTTCGTGGGTTGTGTACCCGTATAGCTCATGTATAAATAAGACACATAATTCATGATCATATTCAAGTTATAACAATACACTTGCTCATATTCTCTAGATTATTGTGTTTGTGTGTGAGTTGCCGTAACTTTACCTAGAAGATATCACAAGGCTCAGGCTACTTACTACTTTCTTAATCTTTTTATTGTCTATTTACAATATATTTTATCTAGAATTATTATTGAATCTGTCACTTGAAATCCACGTGTCCTTGACCACGTATACAAATTCAACTGTACTATTTTACGGGTAAACATGTAATGTATTATTATTGTATTATTACTGTATAATTTATGTATAACCAATGTGTAAACATTGGTGGAGCCACATAGGGCTGAGAGGGTTCATCCGAACCCGTTTCGGCGGAAAAAATACTATTTATACATAGTTAAAATTATTTTTTATGTATATATAGTTTATGTTGAACCCCTTTTGGCTTCTTCTTATGTTTACCTTTTTATATTTTGAACCCCTTCGTGAAAATCTTTGCTCTGCCACTGTGTGTATATAATATATACTGATTCTACTATTATACCTTGGTTATACATCAAGTAAATATCAATGAAGGCTACAAACTGTTACAATTAGACAGATATTATTTTTAGACATATGACTAAAAATGTTAAAATTTCTTTATAACTTAATTGTGTGTGACAGTATCTTTCAGACGGGCATTTAGACGAATTTAACTACATGTATTACTTTAAGACAAAACATGTTATCACTTTTTTTTCGTAACGGCTTACTTTACATCATAACTATCTAGAATTTTTCCTACATGCAATGAAGAAGGGGGCGGGGGTCAAAGACAACTTGAAATTAATAATCAGTGAAGTGATATTATCTATTTATATTAGTACTATTGAGTATTGACCCAACCTTTTGACCTATATGAAGTACTTATAGGTAAGAGTGGCCAGTGGGCCGGGTCGGCCCGGTCCCGCCCCGACCCCGATATATAAAAAAAAAAATTATTTACGGTATCAGGACTGGAACCGGGACAGGACATGGTCTCGTCCCGCTCGAACCCGGCCCGCCCCAATCCCGCCAGCCCGCCCCGGTCCCACCACGATCCCGCCCTATCCCTCTCCTTTGCACAAAATAACCGTTGCACCAACGGCCATTTTATAACAACGGCCATTTTTGGCATCCCCTAACCCCCCATATCCCCTTAATATTTATTTTTAACCCCTAAGTTATTATATTTACACTTTAACCCAATTTTCCAACTATAAATACCTCATTTTCTCTTCATCTTTCTCACAAATCTTCCTACAATCTCTCTAATCTCTCAACATATCTCTCTACAAGTCTACATTGTCTACTAAATATTTAATTTTATTTATTCATTTGGGAGTGAAGTTGCCAACTAGCTTGAGGATCTTCCATTGCGCAAAGTTTCAATTTTCAACCTCTCGATTATACGTCGACGTTATGTCGGCGTTTTGTACATTCGTTCCTTCATTAAATTATTATTGTTTCTTTATTTTATTTAGCGCACTTAATTTCATTATCTTTAACTATTTATTAGCATGATTAAAATGAAAGAAATTACATGTATGTTTAAGGGTAAGGGTAAGGCTTCTTCTAGTAGGGGTAACAAGGACCGGGGTACTTCTTCTAGTCATCCTATTCCTAGACAGGATTCTATTCCTACACAGGATGATTTTGTTAATACTAGACATTTTTCTCTAATACCATTAGATTTAGACGAGGAGATATTTTCTGGAACTCAACAAGACTTTAATTTAGAAGATGATCTAGATGACACACCGACTAATCTAGATGACACACCACTAGTGCACCTCCAACTGGAATGCCTCTTATTTCGCCTAGTATGAGACGAGGTCCAGCAAACGACCATTAAAATCAGATGCATGGAAATTTTATGATAGGGACGTAGACAATCAAGTAGCTAGATGTAAAATTTGTAAAGATATTTTTAAATTTAAAACTGAAAAAGGTCAGGGTGGGACGGGTGGTTTAATGAGACACATAGAAAGGGATCACCCAAATAGGTTTGCCCAATACAAGGCTGAAAAATCGGGTGCGCAAACGCCCTCTCCATCGGAACAAGGTTCAAATACTGTTCTAGACCAAGTACAGGGTCAAATTAACCCCACGACGGAGGGAATTGTAGGTCATAATTACAATAAACATAGAGATAGGGAAACAATAGCAAAATTAGTTGTTGTAGAGGGTTTGCCTTTTTCATTTCCTTCATCTCCTGATTTTATTCATTACATTAGAGAAATGTATAATCCTGCTTTTACCGGTTTTCCTAGATCAACTGTTAAGAGAGATGTATTTAAATTTGCACATGAATATCAACAGTATTTAAGTTATTCGTTATATCAATTTAATGGCAAAGTGGCTATCACTTCTGATATAGGCCGTAGTACTAACGACCATGATTATTTAACGATAACCTGTCATTGGATAGATTATAAATGGTCTATGCAAAAATGTATCTTAGCGTATAGATATATAGATGATAGGTCTGGTACTTTTATTGCAGAAAATATTTACCAAGTGTGCGATTATTACGGAATAACTGATAAAATTATGACTATTACATTAGATAATGCTTCTTCTAATAATTATGCTATTACAATTTTAAAACATAGTTTAACTCCATCTTTTCCAAATCATTTTCATATAAAATGTGTGCGCCATATATATAACTTAGTTGTAAAGGATGGTCTATCACTTTTTAAAGACATTCTTAGTAAAATACAATATGCTATAAACTTTATTTTTAAAAATAATAGAATACAACGAAAAAAAGATTATAAAAAAACTTGTTCCGATTGCCAACTACCTTATAGAAAAATTCCCGAAGAAGTACTCACTAGGAGGAATTCTTTGTACGAGCAACTACTTGTTGCTTATGACTATAGAAGACCTATAACTTTATTTTTTAACTCACATAATCAAAATCCAACTGATATGGTTGTAGATAGTGATTTGGAAAAAAATTCTGAACTTATTGTATTTCTAGAGAAATTTTTTCAAGCAACAAAAGAATTTTCCAGTATATATTATCCTACTATTTCAACTATATTGTTTTATATAGCTCTAATATTTTTATTACTTAATGAATATATGGATAAACCAGATTATAAGGCAGCTATTAAAAAAATATTTTATTCCTATTCCCACTATTTATATTATTGGTGTTGTATTAAATTCGACTATTAAAATAGACGGATGTAAATCACTTATTCAAACTATTTATGATTGTATAGCAGTATTACCACCTCCAACTCCCAAAAATCCAAATAACCCACCACCTATTGAACTAACTAAAGAAGAAGTGTTGTCTAGCATAGAAGACGAATGCAAAAAAGTATATAAGTATTACCAACAAGAAAGTGCTAGCAACCAACCGGCTTTCATACCTTCTTCTTCTTCAATACAACCTTATAAAAGACATAATGTT
Organism: Anisodus tanguticus; assembly: GCA_034509755.1. Lineage (NCBI taxonomy): Eukaryota > Viridiplantae > Streptophyta > Magnoliopsida > Solanales > Solanaceae > Anisodus > Anisodus tanguticus. The sequence goes on along the minus strand of CM067543.1, from coordinate 47,704,595 downwards.
TCTGCGACTAGTATTAAAAGCCTCAGAAATAAAATGTGCGGTGGTAACACTACTAACCAAATTAGTGAGTTTGATGTTTTTGTTTTGCAGGGTAGTATACCGTACCAAGCAGTTGCTAATGAAGAAGGACGTGAAGACTTGCTGAAATACTGGAGAGGGAATGAGAAGACCTTTCCGACACTTTCAATGATGGCCCAAGATGTTTTGAATATTCAAGCGTCATCAACAGCTTCTGAAAGCATTTTTTCTGCCGGTAGATATCAAATAGGAGAGCACAAATACTCATTAGCCGGAGACAGCTTCGAGATTGCAGTATTATTCAGAGATTGGATACGAGTGGAGCGGAGAAGATGCGGTCAACCGGAGATCAACGAATAAGAAGAAGAAGAAAACTACAACGACATCTTATCTGAAGGTGGTGGAAGCGACCGTGGAGCAATTTGACCAACAAATACCAAGTCCAACCGAAGAACCACATGAAATTATAAAGAAACTAGAACATGTTTTTTTCAAAATGTAATTTCTTTAATTGCAATTTTACTATGTCATTTGCAACTTTTGAACAACACAAAGTTGCAATTTTGACAATTGTATTTGTATTATAAAAAAATTATATTTCTAGTAAATAATATAAGAGGCACAAAAACAGTCTTGTGATGTTTTTATTACACTATCTTGTTCAATTATTGAGTTATTTATATATATATATATATTATATATATATATATGTGTGTGTGTGTGTGTGTGTTATTTTCTAAATTAAGTGGAAAAAAAAGATAAAAAAAGAAAAAGGAAAATCCCGATCCGCTAGGACCGCTACCTTTTTCCGACGGGACGGGACATCGGTGAATCCCGCAAGTCCCGATCCCGCCAAGCCCGCCCCCATCCCGCCAAGCCCGCCCCCATCCCGCCAAGCCCGCCCCGATCCACCCGTCCCGGCCCGTTGGCATGTTTCAAGAAATTAATTAGTTTATTAAATCTCTGATAACGTAAACAGGGCACCAACCAGCGGAATTTGAAGTAGAAAAATTTGACGTTGACGTTGGGACATACACGTGCAAATCATTTGAACTTCGGTTTATGGGCAATCATTTCGGTAGGCATTTTATCTTTTGTTTTCTTTAGCATACACTCACATATGCTCTTTTCATTGAAATTTTGAATTATAACGCAAGTTATTTGCTCTTTTATTTAGGACGGTCATTCAACCAATTCAAACTTCGGTCTTCTGGGATTTGCTAGAAAAAGATTTCAAGAATATCAATTAAAATTCCAAAATTCTTTAATAAAAATCTCAAAATCCAAAGATATGTTCGATGTGATGGAAGAAGCACCTTGTTGCGAAACCAATAAAATTACTATCGAACTATGACCTCTTGACACCTAGAAGAGGTACATGATAGTTATTGTGATAAATCATCATATTGTTCTCGCCCTGAATTCTTACTTCTGTCGTTTTATCAATTGATGAAATCGGAAGACAAATTAATTCCTTAACTTAAGCGATTTGTGCTAGAAACGTAACTCTAATTTCCAGCAATGGGTTCCCCAACTACTCCAGAAAGTGTTAGAACAATGGTGTGAGTAAACTAAGAGGTAAGAAACATGAATACAACCGAGTAAAGTAAAAGAAAAGGATAAAGTAAGGGATAAAAGATAAAGATAGATAAAATTAGAGTTGTTTGATTGATTGTGTGTGTTTATATACAAAAATCTGTTCTATTTATAGTACAAAAAGAGGAAAAAAATTGTACAAACGTGCCCCCCTTTGTCATCCATCAAGTAATCCATCAAGTTTAATGGCCGACTATGGGGGAGGTGGTGCCGATTTTCTCGCCCTTTAATCATCTTGCTCGGATAATGGCCCCTTTTTTTAGCTGTAGTTGGCCGTTATCGCTCATGGGGTTCTGAAAAACCTTTTGACTTGGTCGTTGAGACGTCTGCGTCTGAGTAGGTCCCAGTCATACCTCTAACTGACAACTCGACTGAGATGTCTTGGTAGCCGATGAAGTTCTTGTAGTCAAAGGCTAGAAGTAAATTCGGCTCCGGAATAGTTTGGTTGTCACTGAATTTGGCTAAACACTTAGCTATTTTTTGAGTGTTAACAACTGCCTCCCTACATTAACTCGAGTGTGATCGTTGAGTTGATGTATCCAAAAGTAGTCGTCATTTCAGTTTGACAACCGCGCATGTTACTTCAATCATCTCGTCTCCAGTGCATGCAATGATGATTACTTTTTTAGATGTGTTTCCCTATAACCGAGGCATCTTCATTACCACAAGTTGGCTCTGATAATTTTCGGTCATGCTTTTGAAAATAATAAACTAATCTCAGCCGCGCCTCTGCAGGTAATTTAAGGAAAGGTATTCCCATAGGTTTCTCACCTAATCTTTGACCATTTTCTTAGCCGGAAACTATGGCTTCATATGTTTTATCTCGGAGATCAGGAAACATTATTCTAGCCGATAGTGACCTGACCTCCGCCTTGGCCTTCGTTGATGAATAGTTGGTTCTGACTCAGTATGGTGGACCGGAACAAGGTGATTCTTTCTTGTTTCAGTACCTCAGCCTGATAAATCATGACTTTTTTTCTACTTGTGACTGGTTCACCGGCGGCCGCTGTTCGTCTAACCTTCATACTTGGCCAACCAAGGTCGCTAATTATTCGGGTTGGTTGGGTCCTTCTGATTCCCCCGTACTTTCGGAATTTGATTTCCGCTGTAACGCCGGGTTCAAGTATGCGCGGCGCCTCTGTTTTTGTGCTTCGTTTATCTGGATGTGGGAATCCATATCCCACCATTTAACTTCAGCATTGCTCTCGGTATTCTTGAGTAAATTTAGAGTAAACCTCACAGATTTGATGGGCCATTATCTTTGACCACTTGGGATGGCGTTTCTTCGCCTGAGCAGTGCGACCAACCTTACGACACATGCGTGTGAAAGAAATGGCTTTATATTTTATGACCAGGCAGCCGGTTTGTGGCTGTCATTTAGCCATACATCTCCCGTCAGAGGGAATTAGCTTATTTTGTGCCACCAAGAAGCCGGTCTGTGGCTGTCGATTACTTATGCACTCCCCAAAATCAATGGGTAACATGTCTACCATTTATATTTCTTTTCCATGCATGTTCATCACTTGATCCATATTGCTGGCAACCCGTGAGTTCGCTACGAAGGGTCCTTTCCTAGTTTGGTAATTTACCGTCTTTGACTCTTTCTATGATTGTTTGTCGATTTTCCTCCAATTGACCCAACTCCATTAGAATGGCCTACTGATATTCTTCCAAACTTAGAAATTTTGGTTTGTCCATCCATAATGATATTAACTTCTGAGGACAACACTGCATCTTGGCCATATATTTAGCCGATAGGATGTCGTCCTCACAGTTGTAGATTTGGAGTTTCTGATTGCCTATTTCATTTAAGACATGTCTTTGTAAAAATAGTTTATTCAAACTTTGCACAAAAACATACACAACGTGGGGTACAATATAACACTCGTGTTTTGTACAAGCTTAGAATAAAGACAAACAAAGCTAGGCGTAAAATTCCTATCGGCAGCTCAAATATTGTTAGCCGCCAGATTTGGTTTTCCGTCGTGGTTCCCCATCTGTGATACTTCGGCTATCCTTGCCTCAGAATTTTAGGGCAGTGTGCCGATGCTACAGATCACGTATGACTTGGGTTTCCTCAATCATTTAAATCCTCCAAGGTAAGTCATGGCTCGGCTAATTATTTTATTTCAAACCCTCGTGAGGTAAGATTACATAATTCCCAAGATCCTTCTTCATACTGCTCTGTGACAGTTATGGGAGCCACATAGGGTGAGTAGAGGCTAGCCTCTATGTTCTGAACCCCTTGCTGGAACGGGTTATCATCCGTTGGGACGATTTCTATCTTGTCTCCTTCCCAAAAGATGAGCTTTTGATGCATGGTAGAAGGAAGGCATCAGCTGGTGTGAATCTAGTCCCTGCCCAGCAGAATGGTGTAGGACGGCTTGCCATCTATTACAAAGAAGGCAGACCTGACCGTCTTAGGACCTACAATGATTTCTGCTACTAGAATCCCCAATGCTTCAGAAGCCTCTCTCATAAAGCTAGCCATTTTCATGTTAGTTGGGATGAGATCTTCTCTGGTTTTGTTGAGGCTTTTCAAAGTAAGCAGCGGCATCGCATTCAACACATCCCTATTGTCGATGAACACTCAGCTAATAGTTTTGTCGTTGATGTACGCCTTCACATAGAGGGGTTTGATGTGTTTAACCATCTCTTCCATAGGTGCACCAAACGTAGTGCTCAAAGCGTCTCTAGCCGTGGTATCGGCTATTGTTGCCTATTATGCATCTTCTATGCAAACATCACCTTCTAGGCTATCTAGTACTAAGCGGCTGGCCCAGAATTCACATGGGATTAGGCTGACCATTTCAATGTCTGCCCACATCTCGTCAACCAGGTCTTGGCTAAATAAATTGAGGATAGAGTCTCCTCCTTCATTCAATTCGGCTGACTAGGAGCTCATATCTTCCATACTTTGGAGACAAATGGGGATCCGCTGAAGATCATCTAATAGAATCCTCTGCATGATCTGTGGGTTTGCCTTGGTTGGAAGTCCATTCGGGGCCACGTTCTTTTGCCGGGGTTCCTCCGTTGGGTTGTCGGTAGGCTGTTCATCCAACTCTGGTTGACCCGACATATCTCCTTCAGATGACATTGCCCCTGAAGCAACTGAGTCGAATGCCCGCTCGATAGCCTCGGCTACGACAGACTCAGGAATCTCCTGATTTTCGACTGCCTTGGTATTGGAAATTAGATGCAATGTCTGTTGCATCTTACACAAGGCCTTGGCACGTTGTATCTTTTTTTCCTGAGTTCTGGATGTGACTCTCGGTGGTGCTTCTTTCTTTTCGGGAGCTTGATTGATAGACCACTTCCCCTCTTCTATGTTGGCGGCTGGTTTAATCATTCTCCGGGGTCTTGTCTGGTCCTCATTTCTCGCTATGATACGCAAGGACAAAACACCCTTGTTGATGTTAAACTCGACCACCCTCTATTTAGTTTTAGGGAGTGGTTCCTCATCTATTCCAGGCATGCTCGGCTGCCGATTGGTTGACATCCGTACTTGCCCACCAGGCCTATGTCTAGCATCAATAGGGACCCTTCTGAACCTCATAGTTTGTTCCTGAAGTTCTCGTTCAATGTCCCTTGAGTATTTAGGGTGGCCATGAAAACTGCTCCTAGCTGGCTGTCTGTTATCACGAATGTCATGTAGGCTGCCTAACCGGTTGAACACAGAGGTCTTTGTGGCCTTCACCCCTTCGGTAGGTTTCTTTGGGACCCACACCCTTTTCATCGGTTGTGTTCCCTTTGGTGTCTCTTGACTCATCGGGCTTAGCAAAACATACCATATATATTGGTACCGCGGGAAAGGAGTCGGTATCAATGGACATTTCATCCATACTCTTGTCGGCTAGCTTGAATCTCCCCTCCTTGATGCCCTTTTGGATCACTTTTCTGAAGATCATACAATTAGAAGTAGATTTACTGTATGAATTATGCCACTTACAATACTTCTTATCTTTTAGTTCCTCGACAGGCGGAATTTTATGACCATCAAGCAGCCGAATCTACTTATCTTTGAGCAGATGATCAAAGGTCTGATCTGCTTTCATGATGTCAAACGAGTAACCGATCATGTCATTGGATGCACTCATCTCCTTGCCTTTTATGGCTTTCAAGGTTGGGCAAGAGTAAACCTTACCCCTAACAATCTCGGCCACCATTGCGTCTGCCGTGCAATCGGCTAACTCTGAGTCAGACTTATCCGCTTCAATGATTGATACTAAGTGGGAGCCTCGATTTTGGCTAGCTCTTCTCCGCTCCTTTTCCTGGACGTGCTGCTATATTTGGCTAGCGTTTTTGGCTAACTGGCTCAGGTCAGAGCAAGATTGTCCTACCAGATTCTCCTTTAACTGAGGGTTCATGTTGTTGATTATCATGTGGACACACTTAGACTCGGGGAAGTGTACGGTGCATTTTCCAACATTCTTTCTGAATCTCTCGATAAAATCGGCAGCCAATTTTATCGACCTGCTGCTTGAGATTCTTTAGATCAGTCATGGTAACCTAAGGTTGGGGCCAATAGAACCTATCATGGAAGTAACCCTCCATGTCGGCTCAGCTCTGTACGGAATCAAGAGCCAAAGAGGAGTGCCATGCAAAGGTTGTTCCCGTTAGAGAGAGGGGAAATAGCTGCAACTTGTGATACTCATTTTGGCTAGCCTCGCCACATTGGGCAGTAAATCTACCGATGTGTTCGATAGTGGATTTGTCGTCATCGCCATAGAAGATGGCAAACTCTTGTGTTTTGAAGCCCCTCGGCAAATGTGCTATCCGATCTACCCAATCGGGGTAGGGCTTCTTATAAACAGGCATGTCCAAAGGTTTTAGTTGATGCTAAAGTACCTCCGCATGGTATTAGCAATAATCTCCGGGTTTATCAGTCGTGACGTCTCCTACCGATTCTCTACTGAATTCGCCTAGTAGGCGTTCTGCACTGGCAGCCTTCATTCTCCACTACCAATAATAATATTATGATTTAAATTACTCAAATTAGAATAAGACGAGAGAGTACCTTGTGATGCCGTCATGTGAGATGTGGAGCCTGTGTCCATACTCCAATTTTCATTTGGAGCATTGAGTGACATTATGTTTATAGCTATTTCAATGTCAATCGGTGCATAAGTTGAGAGCGGGGGGCCTGTGCTGTGTAGGCCTATTGTGGACGTGCACCGAGTATGCCATGTTGGGCCTATCAGGTCGGAGGTAGAGTCCACGAGGATGTCATATACGTGCAAAGAAGAGAGGCCCATGGTGGTGGGCCTACGCAGCCCATGGCGGGTAGGTAACCCACTACGGAGGCTGTTGCCATTGCCACGCTCGCTACTGACTGTTTCCTGTCAGTAGAGACTGCTCTTTCCTTCGCCGTTGTTGCCAGAATTTAGTGTATGATCTTGATCCTCATTTGTACGATGCAGCTAGTATTACAGCTCAGAATAAAGAGATGACTATTACAAATATGGTTACCTTGATACAAAGTAATGAGAGCATGTTGAAATAAGAGGAAGCCTTGCAGAAAGAGAATGACATGGAGTTTAATAAGAGGGCTAAGTCTTCAGGTCACTTCATTCATAGGGGAGGTGGAGGCAGACAATACTTCAAGAATAGGTCATCCGAACCTGCTCCATCTTTACCCAGTGCCCAGTCCCTAAGTTTAGGAAGGATTACATACGACAGAACTTCAGAGTATTAAGTTCTCGTCATAAGCTAGCGTGGATCAAGGTATTTTTAGTAATCCAGTTTGTGGTAAGTGTGGTAGGAGAAACCCATGGGAGTGTCGTATGGGTATGGATATTTGCTATGGTTATGGTCAGCATGGTTATTTTCTGAGGGACTGTCCATCAGCGAGGAAGGGTGCAGTAGGTATTGTGGCTCAGTCCGTAAAATCTATAGTTCCTCGTAATTCTCAAGCCCAATCAGGGCGTGGTCTAGCTAAGTCCAGTAATACAGGCAAAGGTCCAAACTGCTTGTATATGCATTATCAGGTCGTTAGGATACAGAGGCCCGCGCAGATGTGGTCACATGTATATTAACCATTTTTACTTTTGACATTTATGCCCTTATGGATCGTGGAGCCACTATGTCATATGTAAACCCTTTTGTTGCTAAGAAATTTGAGATAGAACTAGAAAAGTTACATGAACCCTTTGAAGTATCCACTCTATTGGCGAGTCAGTTATAGCCAGACGGGTATATAGGAGTTGTCCAGTTAAAGTCTATCACCACATTACCATAGCCAATTTGGTAGAGTTAGAAATGGTAGACTTAGATGTAACAATGGGAATGGATTAGTTATCTTCATGTTATGCCACAGTAGGTGGTAGAACCAAAATTGTAAAATTTGAATTTGCTGATGAACTAGTCATATAATGGAAGGGTGATGCAGTAGCACCCATAGGGAGGTTTATTTCCTATCTTAAAGCCAGAAAGATGATATCCAAAGGGTACATCTACCATCTAGTTTGGTTTAGGGATGCAGATACCCAGACCCCGACTCTTCAGTCAGTACCAGTTGTCGATGAGTACCAAAAGTCTTTCTAGAAGATCTTCCCAGAGTTCCTCCCAATAGAGAGATCGAGTTCGAAATTGATTTACTTCCCGACACTAAGGTGATATCTATTCCATCATAAATAATGGATCTAGCAGAGTTAAGAGAACTAAAATCCCAGTTGAAAGATCTTATTGATAAGGGATTTATTAGACCAAGTGTCTCACCATGGGGTGCACCAATCCTATTTATTCGAAAGAAAGATGGGTCTTTGCGTATGTGCATTGACTAGCGGCAGTTGAACAAGGTCACCATTAAGAACAGATACCCTCTTCCAAGAATCGATGATTTATTTGACCAACTTCAGGGTTCTTAGTGTTATTCCAAGATTAAGCTCAGATCGGGTACCATCAGCTTATGGTTAAGGAAGTTGATATTCTGAAAACCGCCTTCAGAACTCATTATGGTCATTTTAAATTTTGTGTTATGTCATTCGGATTGACGAATGCCCCACCTTCTTTCATGGATCTTATGAACAAAGTCTTTAAGCCTTATCTCGATCTTTTCGTCATTGTCTTCATTGATGATATTCTAGTCTACTCCCATAGTGAGGCCTCATACATAACATCTCAGAATGGTGTTGCAGACAATTTAGGACCGCGAGCTTTATGCAAAGTTTTCCAAGTGTGAATTGTGTCTTAAGTCAGTGGCATTCTTAGGCCATGTGATTTCAGACGAGGGTATCCAGACGGATTTTTAGAAAATAGACGTTGTTAAGATTTGGTCCAGACCCACATCTGCTTTAGATATATGGAGTTTCTTATGTCTGGCAGGCTATTACAGGAGTTTCGTAGAAGGTTTCTCTTCCATCTCAACTCCTGACTAGGTTGACTTAGAAGAAAGTCAAATTTCAGTGGTCAGATGCTTGTGGGAGTAGTTTCAAAGAATTGAAAATGAGACTGACTTTTGCTCCAGTGTTAACTTTGGTAGAGGGAACCGAGGGATTTGTTGTTTAATGTGATGCTTCATGAATTGGTCTTAGGTGTGTCTTAATGTAGCATGGTAAGATTATAGCTTATGCATCCAGACAACTTAAACCTCATGAAAAGAATTATCTAACCTAATGGCTTAGAATTGGCAGCCGTGATTTTGCACTCTCGATATGGCATCATTATTTATATGGAGTTCACGTCGACATTTTCATAGATCACAAGAGCTTTCAGTATATGTTTTCAAACATCAGGAGTTGAATCTCAGATAGAGAATATGACTCGAATTGATAAGGGATTATGGTGCGGATGTTCTCTATCATCTAGGGAAAACGAATGTGGTAGCTGATGCTCTTAGTCGGCGATCCATGTAAAGTTTAACTCATGTTGAGAAAGGTAAGAGGATAAGGACAAAGGAAATTCATCGACTAGCCAATCTAGAAGTTCGACTCATGGACTCCTGAAGAAGGTGTTGTTACAATCCAGAACAAGTCTGAACCTCCTTAGTAGCCGAGGTGAAGGAGAAGCAGCTTAACGATCCCTACTTGTTTGCAGGTAGAAGTGAGATTCACAAGCATAAGACTATGACTTTTGAACAAGGGGGAAATGATGGTACTTTGAGGTACTGAGGCAGATTGTGTGTTCCAAATGTGGATGGACTCAGAGAGCAAATCATGGCAGAAATGCATAATTCTAGGTATTCTATCCACCCAGGTTCTACGAAAATGTATCATGATCTTAAAGAAATTTATTGGTGGAACGACATGAAGAGGAATATGGCAGACTTTGTAGTCAAGTGTCTGAATTGTCAGCAAGTGAAAACCAAGCACCAAAGGCCTAGTAGGTTGGCTTAAAACATTGATATTCCTGTTTGGAAATAGAAGATAATAAACATGGATTTCATAACAGGTCTACCTCACTCAGATCGAAGGCATGACTCGATTTGGGTGGTTGTGGGCCGACTTACTAAATTAGTCCACTTCTTGCCAGTCAAGACCACAGATTCAGTAGAGGATTATGCTAAGTTGTATATATGAGAAATTATTAGGCTTTATGGGACCCCAATATCTATTATATCAGCTAGTGGTGCTCAGTTCACGACACACTTTTGGAAGTCTTTCCAGAAAGGATTGGGTACCAAGGCAAATCTCAGCATAACTTTTCACCCTCAGACAGATGACTATGCAGAGCGTGCTATTCAGAACCTTGAGGATATGTTGAGAGCATGTGTTCTCAATTTTAAAGATAATTAGGATGATCATTTGCCTCACATTGAATTTTCTTATAATAACAGTTATCATGCCAATATCCAAATGACATCGTTCGAAGCTCTGTATGGGCAAAGGTGTAGATCACCAATTGGTTAGTTCAATATTGGTGAAACAGAATTGTTAGGACCAGACTTGGTCCATCAGGCTATGGAGAAAGTCAAGTTGATTCAGGAGAAGCCCAGAGTCGCCAAAAGTCCTATTCAGATGTGAGGCGTAGAGACTTGGAATTTCAAGTTGATGATTGGGTATTTCTAAAAGTTTTACTTATGAAAGGTGTCATGAGATTTGGAAAGAAAGGGAAGCTCAGTCCCAGATATATCGGACCATACAGGATTTTGAGAAGAGTTGGCCAAGTGGCTTATAAACTTGAATTACCATAAGATTTAGTTGTTGTTCATACAGTGTTTCATGTATCCATGTTGAGAAAGTGTGTGGGAGACCCATTGTTGGTTGTTCATGCCGATTCCATTACAGTTAAGGATGATCTAACCTTTGAAGAAATCCTTGTGGGTATTTTATATCATCAGATTCGAAAGTTGAGAACTAAGGAAGTTGCCTCAGTGAAAGTGTTGTGGAGAAGTCAGAATGTTGAGGAGGCTACATGGAAAGCCGAAGAAGACATGAAGTCCAGATATTCACACTTATTTAAGGAGCAAGCAGAAAATAATCAAGGTAAATTCCTTCAGTATCCATGTCATATCCCTTGCGTATCCATGTCTCATATTTCACGTTCATATATTCAGTACTCATGTTCTATGTCCCTATGTTCATGTCCAGTTCCCATGTTTCATGTCATGTTTCTTCACGTTCATGTGCTCACGCTATGTTCAGTCTCATTCTTAACCATGATCCATCATTCGAGGATGAATGATCTCAAGAGGGAGATATTGTAACACCTCATACCTTCATAATAAGTCTTGTTTATGATTTTGGAGTTTAGAAAACCAAAACGGAGAGTTTAAGTTGAAAAACCAGTTCAATTTTGTAGATTAAATTATACGCCCAATTATACGGATCGTAGAATTAGTTACGGTTCGTCAAAATGAACCGTCGATTTATATGTAAAAGCTGAGTGCGCTCAATTTTGGATTCCAACTGTCAAATCCCCTCAGCTTTTACATAACATTCGAAAAATAGAAATTTCAAGACGGTCCGATTATACGGGTCGTACATAAATTTACTCCGACAAGACTTGAAGTAGGGGCCATTTGTAGAATCAAACTTTTACCCTATTTAAAGTAGGAGTCTACAAGATGAGTCAAATTCATCTTCAAACTCTAAGGTTTGTTAGGGTTTCTTGGAGGCTACTCTACCCTAATCCCTAGCTCACACCTATTTAAAGGGACACATATTTTCTTGAAGAGGAATCTCAAAAATCTCATAAACTTTCCGGGATATTCACAATGAGATCAACATGTGGCCGGATATTTCTTGACAATCAAATACTTCAAGAAGATCCACAATATCCTTTCATGGAGATCAAATACATCCCAAGAAAGTCCACATCCAAATCATCCTACGTTTGAGAAATACGCTACTAACAACCTTCGAATCATGAAGAAAATTTAGGAGAGAAGAATCAAGAAAATATACGGATTTGCACTCCCAACTTTGATAAATATTTTATTTATTTATTTTGTGATTGCAGTTTATTTTCTGTATCTTGAGAAAATTTATAGCAAACACCACTCATAAGGGTATTAGATAGCCCACTATTGCTCCACGTAAAACTTTAAAGCTAGCCTATATAAACACCATTATGGGTATTTAAAAACAACTTTCATTATAATAGAAACAGCTAAAGTATTCACATAAGATCTATATCTGCTTATGAATTATGATGAATTAGATGGCTGTGGATAAAGGGAGGGATTAGTTAGTTGTGGATAACATGAATTTCTAATGACTGGGGGCACAAGTTGTGATTGATTCAAATCTGCTTCTGCTAAGGAAAACATGTAAGTCTCCTAACTAGTATTAACCATCCAAATACAACAAATACTATTCATAGAGAGTTACTAATGATTGTATTGTAAATTATTTGATCGTGGCAATATCTTTCACATTAGTATATTTATAAAATTTTAATTCTTTAATGAGTTGTGCTTCAGAAATTTATGACTTTGATTGCATGTTTGCTCCTTGTAAAAAGTAGTCTCACCAAATTAAAGGTTTCTATGAGGAATCTAAATCATGCAATTATCATCATGATAAGATAAGCAAGAACTTTAGCTCAACTTGATCAATCTATTCGTATGATCATGACAGTTTGTTTTGCGTAAGAAAAACACCAAGAGCAGCATTAAACTTGAAATTACCAGATTTAATTTAATTGTAATGGAAATAGGTCCTGATAGCTGTAAATTTTGTTAACAGACAAAGTCTTGTCCTTTTAAAATCATTTAATTACCAATTGCTTATATTCCTAAACAACACGACGTACTACACTATACCATTTAAAATTATTCACTAAAAGAAAAGAAATGCGATTCACAATAAACTTGACATTCTTCTTATTAGGATTAATATAGCACAGAATGACACATTGCTAATGTCATTATTCTCAAAAGGGTAAAACATATGGTATTATATAATATATACTCCCTCCATTACAAATTACGTAGTGATATTTTTTTTTAGTCTGTTACAAAAAGTTAATTGAAAAGATTAATTTAATTTTTTATTTTATTTTTAATGAGAAATCGTTATAACCACAAATTTTAAGAATCATCCCTTTTCCTTAAATTATACTCCATATGTATATTTATTCAAAAAAATGCATAAATTACAAAAAAGGAAGGTGTATATCGACTACTCTTTCTCGGGATTGATGACTAGCTAGTTCCTTTTGTTTCACTTTTTTAGATTCCTTGAGGCAAATAGTCTTCTCTAATATTCTTTCCTTGCTTTTGATTAATTGATGATCAAACGAGAAGAAAACTTTAATTGAGAGACTTTTTTGATGATCCCAATGTGTCTTTTTTCTTCATGCATCATCCTAGAATCTCCTTTACCAGTTAGAGAATATATTAAAGCAGGAAATTAAAGTAGTTCAAAGTTACATCAACTGTGTGGGATGATTTAGTTGTCCTGACCTTAAAAGTTTTTTTTGTAAATAGTAGGACTTCTTTTTTTTTTCTATTTATTTTGGGTCCAAAAATTACTGATGAGGTGATTAGTAAATATACAGGGATGGTGTATTTTTAAAAATTTCGGGGTTAAATTTCCAAAGTTTCAAAAAAGCCTTTTTCTTTCCCTTTTCTTCATCGTTCCTTTTCCCTTCAACTCCAACGATCATTCAACTTCCTCCTACCACGGTTTCATTCATCTCCAAAAACATATCTGAAGGCAACTTTGGGAGCCAAAAAGCTATTTCTAGAGCCAAGATTTCAGTTGAAGAACAATTGCAGGTTTCAGAAGCACTAATTTTTTCCTATTTCGATTTCTTTCGAGTTTAAAATGATATTTTTAATATCTTATTTTGTGATGTTCTGAGTTTACAATCATTGTGGAGATCTAATTAGTTGATATTGATTCCGATTTACAGTATAATGGCCAAACCCTAATTATTTTTTATTATATTTTTTTGTTGAGTTCCATTGTGTTTTGCGTGTCTTATTTGTTGATTCTTTAGAATCTATAGTCTTAGTGATGACAATAAGACAATCTGAATCACTCTGGAGAGTCGACTACATACCTTCTTCATTTTAGAAAAGGTTAAGAAACGAGGTTAATGACCTAGATCCCGACGTAGGTGAAGTTGAAGGCCAAAAGAAGTTAATTAATAGAGCAAAGAAACAACCAGATGATAACATTAATGGATGAAAGAAACAACATGAGGAGTTAATTAATAAACGAGATGAAGAACCAGATGAGTTAATTAATAGATGCGATGAACCATATGAGTTAATTAATAGATGCGATGAACCGTATGAGTTAATTAATAGATGCGATGAACCGTATGAGTTAATTAATAGACGAGATGAAGTACTAGGTGAGTTAATTAATAGATGAGATGAACCAGATGGGTTAATTTATAGACGAGATGAAGAAGAGGCAGACTCTTCGTTTCTTGATAAGCTTCTCAAGGAGATTGATGAATTTAAATCTGAAGAAGAAGAATTAGTCAATTGTGGTCTTGGAGAAGAGGAATATCTCGAATGCGAGGCTCCGAAATATGAGGAGGACAATAGTAATCGTGTATCTGTGCCTGAAAAGTTCAAGTCCATCGCCGTAGAAAAGCTGGAATGGTTCGGACTGAACTCATGTCTTTTGGAAGGTGTTGATTTCCCATCCAGAATCATTGTAAGGTCTAGTATGAAGTCGTGGTTTGACTTTAATGTTCTATTGCGAAAGCATAAACTTCTAAATCTATTTCGTAGAACTTGTTTTGACCACTTCTTGGACCTGCACTCAGACTGGGACAGATTTAGTGAAAAGGTTGTTCATTCGCTTCTTCTACGAGAAAATAATCAATCAAAAGAAGAAGCATGAGACGTGATTTTTGATTGATGATATGACATGTTGTTTTGGGCTGAGGGAGTTTGCATTGGTCATTGGGTTGAATTGTGGGGCCTTCCCTAGAGGAAAAGAATCGAATAAGGTCCATAGAAAAATAGACAAGATAAAAATTAAATCAGGTATTATGCAGGATTTGCTCGTGAAGAGCTTGAAAAGCGAAACATTGTCCGAATTGGACAAGAGTAAGGTTTCCTTACGGTGGTTTGTTCACTGTATTATATTGGCACATGACAATTCTAAAACAGTTGAGACGAGATGGATAAGATTGGTTGAACCATTGATGTGCTTTAACAAGTCCTTGGGGAAATATATGCTTTGATCTGACTTTGGATTACTTGAAGAAGGTGGACATGTTCAAATTGTTTATTCAATTTTCACTATAAGACCAACTTACTGTCTTTATGGATTCCTCTAGGCATTGCTCGTAAGTTATCCATACCAATATCATTTTATTATAGATCATTTGTATTTGATTGACCCTATTATGTGTTGCATTCTATTATAGACATGGGCATATGAAGTAATCCCCTTTGTTGGACATAACAGTGTCAAATTAGGGGTTGTTCCTCTTCCAACTCCAAGAATGCTGACATGGCGCACTTCATGCTAATATGGACCTGAACCATTAAAAAAATACAATTTGAACTTAAGTCTATTAGAATGTCAATACTGGTACATTATAAACTACTTATTCAAAAAGGAAATACCTGCTGAAAAAGTAACAATTTTAACTTAAGTCCATTAAAATGTTAAAACGGGTACATTATAAACTACTTATTCAAAAACAAAATACCTGCTAAAGAGGTAACAATTTTAACTTAAGTCTATTAGAATGTCAAAACTGGTACATTATAAACTACTTATTCAAAAAGAAAATATTTGTTGAAGAGGTAACAATTTTAACTTAAGTCTATTAGAATGTCAAAACTGGTACATTATAAACTACTTATTCAAAAAGAAAATACCTGCTGAAGAGGTAACAATTTTAACTTAAGCCTATTAGAATGTCAAAAATGGTACATTAGAAACTACTTATTTTATGAACTGATCTTGTTGTTTGTTTGTTGAACTTAAGAGGGTGCGTCCTTTTATTTACCCACCTATTGATGAGATGGAGAAGGACCACATATAAAATCTTGCACCTTATGATGATGAGGAGGTGGATGAAGGAATAGATGCATTGAGGGAGGAGATTGCTGATGCGACATGGATCATTAGGCCAGTAGAGCCCCGCCAACGAAAAAATCTTGTACCTTATGATAATGAGGAGGTGGATGAAGAAATAGATGTATTGAAGGAGGAGATTGCTGATGCGACATGGATCAATGGGTCAGTAAAGTCCCGTCAACGAAGTCTAGTAGAGTGGGAGCCTGTGATTTCTGGAGGTAGTGAATTTCACAAAGAGTGTGGTCGGAGGACGAATGTAGTTCTAGATAGAGTGACAGCAAATGAGAATTCAATTGATGAGTTAAAAAAAATTCATCAAGCTACAATATAATTTTGTAATATAATTTACAATATCATCTTTGTTTGTACATGTTCAGATGGATTAATTGCGTATTGATGTTACATATTAACTTTGTTGTTGCTTTCATTACTGTCAATTTAATTTTAGAATCAGTTGTACATGTCCAAATAAATGAGTTTTCAGTTGCGTCTATTATAAATTGAGTGTAGATAAATACAAGAAACAAAAAAAATACCCAAATCCCACAAGTGAATATACATGAAGTGTAGACATCAAAATTTGAAAAATGCATCGACAAACATGTACAACAGGTCTATAGTTCTGTCTATGAATTTTTTGCAATATTACTCATGATTACACCTCTGTGATACTTTCCAATGTTGCTTTTCAACCACTAAACAAAGAAAAGAGGGTTTTCTCATTAAATGTTTGATGAGAAGTGAAAAAGACAATATATTTTACTCCCTATAAATAAACCCCTCCATCTTGTAAGGGAGTTCATATCTACTCATTCAAAAAGTCTTCTAAACACTCCAATACTAAAAATGACATCACCCCAAAACTTTTCAAATGGCCTTCCAAATGGTCATGTTAACACCCCCTCCGCACAAGATCGTGACCCTCGTGTGGAAAGTATACTATGGGAAGTACCCATATCTAGCAGTAGTATCACACGGCTCATAAACCGTGTTGATCGCCTTCGGGATGAGTTATGGAATATCTGTCACATTGTTGTGACGGAGAGAGAAGAGAACCGGCTGCATCATCAGAGAACCAACATGATTCTCACTGCAGTCTTTACTGAGCGTGGAGAGGTGCTCAAAGACTACTACACCCCTCCTCCTACACCACCACATTCCCCTCAAGCTCCCCACCCCAACAACTCCCAGTAGTTGTGTTTCCTACTTCTCTTTTGTTTTTGTTTTTGCATGGCATGTGATAAAAGTGTTGTTTTTGTTGTTTTGTAAGCATGCCATGTAAATCACCCTATATAAATATTAAGATAGCATCTTGCTATTATGGGTATTCACTTCTTTCCAGTCTATTTCTTCTACTAAGCGTTATTAAAAATGAGAAATACGTTTTGATAACTTAAAGTTCAACGCATAGACACTAGACCTTATTTTATCTTCTACTAAGCGTTGTTGAAAATGAAAAAAAAATGTATTGATAACTTAAAGTTCTGCACATAGATACTAGACCTTATTTTATCTTCTACTAAATGTTGTTGAAACATGGGAAAACACGCACTGATAACTTAAAGTTCAGCGCATAGACACTAGACCTTATTTTATCTTCTACTAAGCGTTGTTAAAAATGGAAAAATACGCATTGATTACTTAATGTTCCGCGCATAGACACTAGACCTTATTTTATCTTCTACTAAGCGTTGTTGAAAATGAAAAAATACACATTAATTCTTGAAAATTATATTGGTTGGCATTTAAAATGGTAATTAACAAATATATAATTTCATATTAATATAAACACCAATATTAATGGGGAAAAAAATTACTATGCACATTGCACTGTTAACTATCACACATAGACACTAGACATAATTGTATCTTCTACTAAACGTGTTTGAAGTTGTTACATTAAATGGGTAAATTATAGTTATGTCACCAATTTAAAGTTGTTATATATGATTATCACAACCAATATCAATGAAAATATCAATATCAAATGTCATATTAATATAAACACCAATATCAATGAAAATATATATGATGTTCACATATAGTTATGTCATCAATTTATAGTTGTTACATATATATGATCATCACAAAATGGGGAAAATATGCACATTAAATGGGTAAATTATAGTTATGTCACCAATTTAAAGTTGTTATATATGATCACCACAACCAATATCAATGAAAATATCAATATCAAATGTCATATTAATATAAACACCAATATCAATGAAAATATATATGATGTTCACATATGGTTATGTCACTAATTTATAGTTGTTACATATATATGATCATCACAACCAGAGACTTTCACTAGCATATTATTAACATTACTCAACTAGTGTCATTGTTTAGATCATTATAATGTTGTTTCACTAATTGCATGATGACTATATATTGTTTAGTAAAAAATGTAAGTTTAAAATTTTAGAGTTAGTTCAATTATTATTTAATAAATATTTTTTGGTTGAAACAACATGTGTCACATTGTATATTCTACTACTATTTTGTAGGTGAATTATAAACTAAACGTTCAGATCTCACAAAATATGTGTCACATTGTATATTCTACTAATATTTTGTAGGTCAATTATAAACTAAACGTTAAGAACTCGCAAAACATGTGTCACATTGTATATTCTACTAATCTTTTGTAGGTGAATTATAAAATAAACTTTCACAACTCGCAAAACATGTTTGACATTATATATTCTACTAATATTTTGTAGGTGAATTATAAACTAAACGTTCAGAACTCGTACATAACTCCAACGGTAACTTTTTCAAACCCAATGTCCAAATAACGATAATATTTCCATTATAAATACCCTCATTTCCAGGCTTTTTACTAAAGAGTAAATAACTGACATTTTATTATAATGCCAGTGAAGATTACTAGAAGCGTCGTTCATTAATTACTAAAATGTCACAGAATTCTTCGTCTAATACGTATGCCACAAAAAAGGGAATTTGTAGGTGTGGTGATTTAGCTTCTATTAGAATTTCAAAGACACCACAAAATCATGAAAGAGAGTTTTATGGCTGTGCGAAGGGAAATGTTAGTATTTAATTTGCTTATGTCTGTTTTAACTTGATACACTATAAATTTTTATTTTGATTTGTGGAGAAAGAAGATGGTGGCTACGGTTATTTTAGATGGGTTGATGATGATACCACATTCGTTGGGGAGGAGAAATTTAATTTACTACACAAGCTCCACAAAGGTGAAGAGTCATTGGGAAAAGTCAGAAGCCTCTTCTTGGAAGCGGAAGCAACGAGGGACTGATTTAAAGATCAAATGAAGGAAGCTCAGACTGAGAGAGATCATGTAAAAAAACTTGAAGGCAGTAGAAATGGAAATGTATCATGCAAAAAAAGAATTGAAGGTTGCTAAAATTGGGAATCAAAAGATGAAGAGGATGATGTTGTGTTTAGTGTCATTTTTAATTACCAAATGGATCGTTTGTGGTTCCTTTTGACTGCATTTTCTTTTTTAATCAATTGTCAGCTTATTTTACTTTATGTATAGACCGAACGCATTCGTCCAAAAGTAAAGTCAAAATGGCAACGTTTAACATTGACCAACAATGGTTATAAATGGACTAACAATTGATATATATTTTACTACAGTCATAGCAAATAAAATGGTAATAGACCAATAGACCACTGCAGCCATAGCAAACAAAATGACAATAGACCAACAATAGATATACATTTTACTACAGCCATAGCAAACAAAATGGCAATAGACCAATAGACCAACAACAAATTCACTGCTCAACAAGTGACGACGAATTTTGTGACAAATTCAAATTACAAGTTGTTCTCTTATGTCCAGATTGTTTGCATATGGAGCATTTATTTCTTCTCTTGGTTGGTTTCTTGGTATTACTACTTTCTCCCTGCAAGCAACTCTTCTTATGCTTATTACTCTTTCGACCCAGTTTAAAAATGTATTTTGGTGGGGAAACTTTTGCACCCTGCATATATGAAGGAATCATCCACTTACTTCCATGAGGAATTTGGACAATATCACCTTCGTATGATTTGTAGTATGCATATGCTGAGTAATATGTAGAAGAGTGGTTACAGACGGAGTCTCCAAATGTATCTGGGTACTTCTTACTAAGAAATTCTATGACATGTGGGCCTGGGAGCTTGCCTACGTCTAAACCTCTGTAAGAACATGGCATAGTGTATAGGTTGACAATTGCATGGTTGTCATTTCTGCACGCGGTGTACTCGTTTTCGTTTACCCCAATGACAACTACCCTTTTGTTTGCTTCTATTGACTTCCTTATCTTTTTCTCATCACGAGGCATGCTTCGGTGGTTTAATAAGAGCAGATTCTTTGCTAAGGTACGCCTTTCATTAAATTTGGTAGCAAATCCCGTATTAATGGCGTTGAAAAAGACAGTTATGGAGAACTCTCTCTCTCTATTAGAAATATTGAGTTGAACGATTCAGCAATGTTTGATGTCAACACATCAAATTTGTTCCCCGAGAAAAATGTCCTTCTCCATTTATCAAACCCAACTTTATCCCTAAGACAATCAGCTACATCTGGTGCAACACGCTGAATTTCATTAAAGTGATCATTGAACACCTCCACAGTGATGCTTTTGCTGCTCTTTAAAAGAATTTCTCGAAGGATTCATTGTGAATCTCCCATGCATTCTTTCACAAGAATGTCTTGTACAATCACCGTGCTGAGCATTACTGTAAACCTCTCGTATTGGCTTCTTGATGCTGTGGTGCTGATAAAATATTATAAATAAATCTAAGTTGTTAGGCACAATTTCAAGCAGTGGTTGGAAAAAATAATTCCAAGAGGAATCACACTCCGAGTCAACCACACACATGCAACTGGGAAAACATGGTTCTCCATATCTTGTGCCACAACAGTCAACAAAACACCTCCAAACTTGCTCTTTAAATATGTGCCATCAACTGCTATGACCTTTCTCATGTGCTTAAATCTCCTTATCCACACTTCAAAAGCCAAAAAGTAATATAAGAATGTCACGACTCTAAAATCGAGGGTCATGATGGCACCAACCCTCACGAGTCGGTAAGCCAAACATTACCCAACAACCCAAATAGTATGAAAGAACTAAGTGCGGAAAATAATTATGAAGTAGTTTAAAGACTTTAAATCAGATCCATAGATATAATAAGATAACGATATAAGAAAGTCCCCCAAAATCGGGTGTCACAGTACAAGAACTACTAAGTGTTATACAAGTCTTAGGACTAATCATGTCCCAAAATACATAAATTTGTCTGAATGAAAGGACATAATGTAAAGATAAAGAGAATCCGGGGATAAGGGTCGTCTGGTAGCTCAACCCGTCAATCCTCTAACACAACTCCTTAACAAGCTGGGTAGTCACGAGTCACACTGGTACGGGGAACTGAACCTGCATACAAAAAGGATGTAGCAAGTGTAGCATGAGTATAAATAAATGGGTACTCAGCAGCATCGTCGACCGACCCAATCCTAGATGGAGACAAGGGCTGACCTATGGAGTGCTACTACTATACCATTGGCTATAACAGTTCAATAATATAAGCATATAACAAATAAGTTCATTAACAGAATTGAATCATAGGTTGTAGAATTTAACCCCTCAATCAAGTCAAATATATATATACATTACTGATATATAGACACAGAATCAACAGTTCATCATCAACAAGGATAAAGTACAATGAAGTAGATACAATGAAAAATATGCAAGTGTTTACTCTCTCCTATCGACACACACACGTTCGAATGTCAATGAAGTGTGACCCATGGGGGACTCGCGAGGTCCATATACCACTCAGGCTCACAGACAGTACCTAAGTTCAGTTCACACAGCAGGCTCACACAATACATGTTCCATTCACACAGCATCAGTACTCGTCTATAATCACAAAGATTCGTACACTAAGATGCATGAATTGATTATGCGCAATGATAAGAAGCAAGTAGAGTAAAACAAGTCACAACTCAATCATTTTCAATAAGAACTCGATTCTTTAGCTTCTTTTTCAATGAAACGAGTATAAAAGGGAATGATGGGGACACACAACCACATAGCACATAGACAGATACCAAATATGTTGCGTAAAGAATGGGATTCATACCCCAATCACAGATCCATAAGATCGTACTATACTATAAGCTAGTGCCTCAAGCATGTCATTCTTCTAAGTATTTAAAAGCACAAATATCCAATACATGATACTGGTACCCGATACAAGTGCCCATCACCTTACAAGTACCAGGACCCTTTTATTATCCCCATTACTCCCATCCATAATTAATTAGTTCATTTAACCAACCAAGACGCCTAAGAAAAGGTTCATAGTCTCAACATGCCTGGAAGTAGGAGTCCAAAGTCATGAAGTCCCTTTGCCTTTTTGAATAGCCTCCTCACGATGCCAATATGCTCAAACACAGATTAAGCTTCAAAATATGAGACAAATGATTTCCACATTACTTTATGCAAGATTTGGGTCAACAAAGTCCACCCTAAAACCCCATTCTAAAACCCTAAGGTTAAATTCATAAATATAATAAAAATTAGAGTTAATATGGTCAACAAAGTACTCTACTAGTTCATACGATCTGAACGGTACCCATAATGGCATACTTTGAAGAAAAAAAAATGACATCCAAAAAGTGATTTCCGAGCCAAAGGGGCAAAATATGATTTTTTCCCCGCAAATTAGTTTACCCATAGTCTAGGGAACCTAGATATGTGATATCAAGTTCTAGCCTTAAAATCATTCTTAATCAAGAATGTATAGCTTTTCAAGCCTAGGGTTTATTCATTTAAGTTCCCCATCCAAAACATGGATTCTATCATGAAAAACTCTAGTAATAAGAGACTTAATTATAAAAAGGGAGTCGGAATCTTACCCTCTTGAAGAACTTGAACAATATCCTTAATTTGAAGTCTAGGGCACAAAATATGTGAATGGGAGGTCAAAACACGAATTTGGAATTTTAACAATCTGCCTAGTGAATTATTATTCGTGATCGCGAGACCACCCCACACGATCGCATGAACACAGAGCACTTGGTCATTGCGATCGGGATAGGAGCCTCGCGACCACGATGGACTGCAGATTAGAGGGCTGCGATAGCGATGCCTTCTCCGCGATCGTGAAGAAGGACTCCAACAGACAACTGAAACTAGAAAATCTGGTTTCTACAATCTCATCCCGAAACCCTAAAATTAATTCAGAATCTCCCAGATACAAACTAGATATGCAACCTAACATATAAAACATGGTACAAACTCATCTGCACACTCAGAATCGTCATACGAGGTCATCTTAATAAAAAGTTTATTCAAAACCTGTAAGGACTTCATAAAGCTTTTAAATATCAACTCAACACCCAAAAGGCTCTTGAGTGCCTCAAGACCGAACCAAGGTTAGTCCTAGACCATATTCGACATTCGAATTTGATGGAATTGGCAAAACTCCGAAAAAGACACAAATGCCCTCAACAACTGCTTAAACCCTCCAAATCTTCTTTCTTAACTTAAGACTTTTCAATTTCTACAAACTAACCTAAAATCCGTCCTAAACTGCCGATACCCGATCCAACGGTCCATCTAAGTCAAAAATCCTATACTGGAGCTAAATGAATCATCAGAATTTGATTCCGGATGTATCTACTCAAAGTCAATTCCTTAGTCAAACCTTCCAAACTTAGAACTTCTAGAACTCAACACTTGGATTTCCTTACGCTATTCTCATCGGATTACCGCGAGATTCGAACCACCCATTTCCACACATCAAATACACAATAACAAGGCTAGGAGAAAGGCCATTTGCGGGAAAATAAGAAAAAATAACAAAATGACCTAACGGATCGTTACAAAGAATCTCCCCTCATTATCAAGTTGTAAGTCTGTTTTGCTTCAGGAATTTGTACTATGTACCATCCAATTTTAAGGAATCAATTTCGAATACCTATCATCCGCGGGCCCCCTTAGCAATTACGCCTGCCTGGTAGGCATTCCAATAGCTAATTTCACAGCCAAAGCATTCAAGTACTTCCTTCTTGTTTGGGAGTGATCCCTGTGCCTTCTTCAAATTTACCCATAATGTGCCTCGCTATTACTACAACTGATGCATTTGAATGTCTAGTGGCAACGTGTTATATGCCACATGTGTTCACATTACAGTACACATTTATAATAAACCTAGAACTTGTTACGTATTTATTGGTGCGCATTCTCCACTTGCAAGAATCATCAATACATCTAGCCACATATTTTTCTGATTTATTATTCCTAACATAGAAATTGAAGCGTGTCTTTAAGGCTGCTAATGATAGTGCTTCCACTAGCGTACGCTTGTCCTTGAAAATATCGTCACTCTTAAAATATGTTCCATCAACATAGCTATGGTTGCTGGAAGCTGGATTTTCTAAATCATCTTTATGAACATTATCAGGACAGTCGTTATCCATTAAAGGTTCACAATGATCTTCATAGATGTCATTGTCCATTGGAGGTTGGCAAGGATCTTCATCGATGATTGGTGAGGCTGACCCAGTAGTATTCGCTGCAACTGATGAATTCGCTGCAGTTGATGAATTTGGACTTTCAACAATCCTCTCATTCAAACTTACATATAACCTAGGCATGTAACCATCCTTATCAACATTCATAAGATATAGACGGACTTGATGGTCATTTGTGATGTAGGTAGGAGGCAGTCCCTTTTTAGGAGAATCAATTACGTAGCTAATTGACACTTCTATCGACATGGGGTCTATATAACCAGACAGAATCATGCTCCTCAACAAATCATCATAGGTGTAATAAGTATCCAATTAATTAGGTTGGATGTTTTGTAGAGAATTCTATTTCCAGGCGATTTTAATACATACCCAGTTACCTTCAAAATCACTAGTTGCTATCTTTTTACCCTCCATAATAAATTTAAATTGGTCTATACTAGACTCAGATTACCAGGAATTATAAATTTAGAAGAACATGAATTAAATCTTATAGATCACGAATAAGTACATATCACGAATTAAATCTTACCAGACCAAATTATAACCAAAAAGAGTAATTCTCAAGCCGTAAAACTCAAAAATAACCACCCAATTCAGAATTTATTTTAAAAAAACTTCAATGGGTTTAACAATGGCAAACCTCAACAATGGAAGTTCAAAAAGAAGGAACCGGAGGAGAAAAGGAGAAGGAAAGCTCTATTATACTAGGGTTAAGATTGAAAGAGAGGAGAAGAACTAATTTGGGAGCTTCAATCGAAGAAAAATGCGGGATATGGAAAGAGACGAATGAGGGGAAAATGATTTATAATAGTTTTTGTTTTATTATTTTTATTTTTTAAATCGTTGGACTAAACTGTATATTTTTAAATTTGAGAGCTTATTTTGATGCCCCAATAACTTCTCTCCACTTAATTAGCCTTAATTCTAAATGAAGTTCTCCCACCATATAATTAAAATTTATAGCCCAAACTTTTAAAAAAACTAACTTGGGGCCTTGCCATCCAACTTGCCCAACTGTAATCCTTCTATTTTGACGATTTTATTACCTTTGTACCTAAAACATTATATTATATAAAGTTGAATCAGACCTATATGTTCCACTTATTTTCTATAGCTTTTTCCTATCTAACTTGAAGCACACACAAAATTAACTTTTCTGACAGTGTAGTGACACTGGTCCACAAGCGCAATATATATTGAACCAATAAGGAAATCAGGAATTCAAATAAGAGAATTCAAAAGAAAAACTCTTATTCAAGAAAATTCAATAACTTATATTTATACAAAAAAATTATTTTTATCTTATTTATGTAATATAATTTTTTAACGAAATGGATGCAATTGAACCCCGTTATACCCCTATGCCTTTGTCCCGGTGTCGTGTAGCTTTTCACTCATAATTAGACTTGAAAGCTCAAAGCTTGGTAACAGTATTATTTTTGTCACGGTTCAAATTACCGAGCCGTGCGGGCACCTACCTTTTCTCATTTCGGTAGACGAATCTTTTCCTTAATCAATAATTCAACACAATAAAGTAAATAAAGCGCAATAAATAAAAGTCTAATTTATATTATAAATATCAAGTGTGGGATACAACAACTACCCAAGGGATATGATCTGAATAGTACAAGAGCTTCTAAGTATACAACTTGAATAAAAGATACACCACAACCTGAATACAACTTTCGTTTAGAATGAAAGTTAAACATAAAATCTAGATGAACTCCACGAAAACCTTGAACGCTAATCGAACCTCGCTGAAGTTACTACAACGACTCTACACCGGAAAAGGGTGTTGCAAGAGTAGTATCAGTACAAACACTATGTACTGGTTGGTATAATAGGCCGTCAACAGTTAGCTAATATATATATAAGAAAAAACTGAAGAATAGTCATGCTCGCAATCAAGTACAAGTAATATTACAGTCCAAAAATAATCAGCCCAAGTATAGAATATCCATTCAGAATTCAAGAGTCATGAAAATGAGGTAGTTACTAAGCACACCCATATAAGACTTGTAGTAAGGTAAATTACACTAGGTCTCAGTTGTCTACAGTTATAGCCTAGGTAGAACCTCTAGTCCTAGCATCCATCAAACTTCTAATAAGGGATTAACCAGTAAACACCATCTCAAATGAGGTAACAATTAAGGAATCAAGGATGGACCATGTCACGCAATACAATGAAAACAACAACCAAAATCAGAGATATGAGTGGATTATGAATGTGTATGTGATGCAATGCACTGACCAATTGTCTCCCGTCGTACACACATGCTCTGGGCAGAATATATCATCATCCCAGCAGTTATGACCCGTGGGGGACCCGCGAAGTCCATGTATCGCTCACTCTGTATCACTCAGCCTAGAGATGACTCTTCCCACCAAACACCCTGCTAGCCATCCTGTATCACTCATCATAGAATGGCTACGCAATCAGTATGTAATAAGAATCAATGTTGTTTCATTCTCATTTATCATTGTCACGTCAATCACAGATAACATCAATATACCATGGAAATTAGTATGAATGTCAAATTCAGCACTAATTATGAGATGAATAACATAACAATATCCGTAAATCAATTACCAATCTGATATTATTCTCAAATCTATACAATGCCACGTCTAGAACACTTTTCCTTCGGACCACATTAGTAACCACAATTATACATGTAAGAGAGTCCATGCAAAATAAGCACATAGCAAACACCATAATAGGAAGCGTCAGATGTTTCACTTTCCCTCTTACCATTCTTAATGTCAAATCATAGTTCACGATAATGATTCATGTATAATGTGTATGAATGATATGCATG
The DNA here is from genome assembly GCA_034509755.1 of Anisodus tanguticus. Lineage (NCBI taxonomy): Eukaryota > Viridiplantae > Streptophyta > Magnoliopsida > Solanales > Solanaceae > Anisodus > Anisodus tanguticus. The sequence goes on along the minus strand of CM067543.1, from coordinate 47,677,194 downwards.
TATCAATATCAAGGGCAAATCATAATCAAATCCCAATCGTGTCACACATGGACACATATCATAATATATGTATCAAGTCAAGTCTGTTTCTCTATCCATGATAATACCAAGATGAATGGCAGACAAATATATCACAAGTTTCGGTATGACAACTATGTACAAGTCCAACAATCACAAATAGGCAACAAGTCACAAACAATCAACATTATCCAACCTAAGTAATTCATCCCAACTTCATACCCGAAGGCTTACATGCTTTCTTCAACAATATCTAACTATATATATGCTTCGTTAATCGAAGTCTAACCAGAAGGTAGTCGTAATCTACTTGGATGCCAAGTAGAAGTCACACACAATCACAAACGAGCCTTGTCTCTCTGCGGGTCTCAATAATACTCAGAGTCTAATCATTATAGAAATCTAAGTTAGAATAGAAATGGACAACACCTATAATACTAGATTGTTCCTCGAATACAACCAAGTATGAGAAGATACAACCAAGTATGAGAAGATAGGGAAAGTGGCATCACGAGGGTAAAATGGTAATTAAAGGGTAAATTTTGTAAACTAATGTTCTAGAAGTTCAATTCTACTCTCCAATTGCGTAATTAAAATAATAATAGGTCAATTACCTTATTCAAGTCCAAAACCCCCAATTAGTATGAACCCTAGAATTTTTCCCCAAATCTCCAAAAAAATTTAAACATGAAATTGATCAATAAATTAACATCTACTAGTCCATTACATTACTAATATATAACACCCATTGCCATAAACTAATTCACAACCCCCAATTTTCCAAATTTAAGCTCTCTTATTCAAAACAAGTCAAACCCTCTTTCCCACTCCCCCAAAACATGGATTGAAATCTAAAAGAGAGAAATATATCAATAGAATTAACTAATTTTAGGGTTTAGAAATTACCTATGAGAAACACCTTGAATCTCCCCAAAACAGAACTAAGAACTTTGGAAATAAAAACTGGGTTCCAAAAGTCGGCTATGGCTCTTTTATCCCGTAGCTACAATGCCTCATTCGCGTTCGTGAGACCCCACTTGCGATCGTGAATGGTTAACCTAATCGGCCCAGAAATACACTTCGCGATTGCGAGAAATGCCACTCGACCGCGAAGCACCGCGACTCTCCTCACCCAGGCGCGTGTCCACGCGATCGCGTCCAACACCATCGCGATCTCCAGAGACTGATTTCATTAAGGCTCGCGATCGGGCCCCTTTCTCGCGATAGCGAAGAAGGAAATCAGAACAGTAGCACCAAATTTTTCTGTTTTCTCCCTAATTTCTACTCAACCCTCGAAATTATTCAGAAGCCAAATAACAGAAACCTAATATGCAACCACATGTAAAAATGCGCTACGGACTCACTCGGACTCGAAATTTCCATCGGATGTCTATTTTACCGAGTCAACCCCCGAGGTCAAAACTAACTTTCCAACCCAATACCAAAAATGCTTCCGTGTGTCTTGGAAACCGAACCAACTATCCCACCGAGTCATAATTGACCTTTCGGACCTCACGAAATCAACAAAATTTTGAAAAGGTCCATTTACACAAAAGTCAACTATTGGTCAACACTTACACTATTTAAAGTTTTAATTTCTCAACTTCTACTAGAATCGTCCGCTATCTTCAAGAATCGAGTTGATAGGGGTAAAATGGTCAAAATACACGTAACGACGGAACATGTCGGTACAATTTTAAGGATTAACTTATATATACTCATATTAATGTAAGTCTTTTTTATGTTGTTAATGTATTTGAACATATATTTTGGCAAGTAAATTGCTTTGTTTTCCATTTACGAGTCTCACTTTTTATGACAGTTACATGTACTATCATTCATTTAGGTAAGTCAATAATGCAAATTTTATTTAGTTTATTTATAGAAGTAAATTAAACTCTAATCTTAATTGGAATTTAGCTAGTGCAATGAGATGGCAAAGTTTTGGGATCAATCATTTGATTTTGATCGAACCCTTGAGTGTTGACCGCAGCCCAAAAAATACCAGCATTGAATAATTGATTTTTACTATTTGTTGTTTGCCTTCTTTTCCTTTTTCATTCTTCTTCTTTCTTCTCTTTATGCATAATAAAAAATTACTGTAGTTATAATTCAGATAAAGTGAATTGTGGATAGAGCTTTTGGAAAAGCCAATCTCCGCTATCCCTTTATTTTTTTGAGCCTTGGAGTAACTGGTAAAGTTGCTCCATGTGACCAGAAGGTAATTTGTTCAAGCTGTGAAAATAGATTTTTTGCAGAAATATGAGGTAAACCTGCGTACAATAGACCCTTGTGGTCCGGCTCTTCCCCAGACCCTGCGCATAACGGGAACTTAGTGCACCGAGCTGCCATTTTTCTTCCTTCACAAATCTTAATTTTCACACAATGTAGCACAAGAAATGTGGACCTTAATTTTGTAACCCTTCCGTTCCAAAATATTTGTCACGTTACATTTTTTGAGAATAAAATATTTTTTACTTTATATTTTTATTTTATTTCTAATCTAATAAATACAAAACAATTAAAAGAGGATCAACCTGTTTCGTTCCGGCCCGACACAATTATTGAGAGCTTAGTTAAAATATATTTAAAAGCCTTACATTTTGTTAGATGGTTTGAATTTTATGGAGTAATATAGTTATTACTGCTAGTTATAAATGCATCAAAAAAAAAATTGTGATAAATTATTTCCAATTCATTGATTCTTTTAGTTGTTTGAATGATTAGAGCTGAGTTCTTAGAGTATTTTACATGAGATTCTGAGAAAGAAAGAAACTGAACAGAAGAAAATGTATATATAAGGAGATCGATATTCAGAATTAGAGAGCTTTAGAGACAATATTCATTATTAGTTTGGATGAAAATCTTTAAAATGGGGATGCAAAATTGGGGAAATTTTTTTATAGTGATTTTCAAAGAATGTGTAGAATATGACCATATGTGAAATTAACCGAGGGTCGCTTCTTGAGGGACATTATAAACTAGGTTTGGTAGTTGTGGCAATGTATTCACTCTACACAAAAGAATTAAGTTTGTTATTTTATACACTCACTTAACTGGTACGATGAAATTCAACATTTTTTCCTTCGGGTAGCTAAAACTCACACAATGCAAACATAAATGAGAAATAAGCATAACACAAGAGGGGGTGAACTGAGTCTACCGAAATTATCACACTCTTAAAATTTGCCTAAAGTTTGCTTAACCTACGAGAACTTAATCTATGGAACAGGTTCACTTGACGTTTCTTGCAATCAATAGTTCCATTATTAAATATTTTCTTCCTTTTTTTTTCACCAAAGCCTATTCATAGTAAAAAAAAATGTTGGTTCTCATAATACACAATGGTGGGGCTGCATTCAGTAGGGAATGAAGGATAGATATATTAGATAAAAACAAAACATATACAAAACATACTCTTTTCTTCTTTTCTCTCCTTTTGAGACTCAATTGACGTATGTGTTCCTTCTTTGTTTTTGCTGTATAAGAGATTCTTTCACACCCTGAAGAGTCAAGGAGGAAAAAAGAGGAAGAGTTGCTATACTGTGAAGCAAAAAATAAATATTAAAGTTCGATATGAAATGGGAAACGAAGAAAAGAAGGGCAACAACTCGTGGAGTATATATTCCCCTCGACCAAATGCCTATGTTTCCAAATATGGAGTGACAAATAATCTGAGGTGGAGTCAGAAATTCTAATACTAAGAAAATACAAAAATATCTCACTTAGAAGTCAAACCCTCAATATAAGGAAATTTTTAAGCCATCGTTGCCCCAACATTATAACCTTCACTCAGGGGATTCAACTATTTATATATTTTACAAAAAGAATATTTTTACCCTATATACACAATAAGATTTTCTGCTGAAGCGGATTCAATTGAACCGGCTGGAAGCATGTAGATCCACCCCCGGTAGGGGCAGAGCACGTGGGACGAAGTGGAATTTACTGACTATGTGTATTCAGTACTAAGCGGAGTGACACCTTTTGACAAAGCCGGTCGGTCCACATGCTTGTTAAGCACCTTATTTTGCTCTGCAAGGTTGGAGGTTCGAACCTCAACTTGAACATAATTTTGGAAAATACTTGAGGAGCCTTTGTTACAAATTGTGGTTAAATAGAATGGAACTCTAAACCTCTTCTAGCTTAAGAATAAACAAAAACCATATGCTTGGCCTATTCTTTCTCTATTAAAGTAATAATTAATAGTATATTATATTTCTCTCCAATAAATATTGACACCGCTTACGAAAAATCTTGTGACACCCCCTACCCAGTGACAACTGCATGGGAAAGTGCCTAACAACTTCCCTATTATATAAACAGGTAGAGCAGCCGCATTTTGAGGATCAAATAAAGCTCCTCTTTCCATGTTTCTAGCTAGCCACTACCTATTGTACCTCCTCCTCATTTTAATCTGTTAAGACCAAAATTATGGCCCCGAGAATTGTAAAAAGTAAAGATATGAGTTTGGTTTTGTCAAGTGATGCCAAACCTAGGTTGAAATGGACACCAGAACTCCACCAACGATTCGTCGATGCAGTCACTCAGCTCGGAGGTGCAGATAGTGAGTATAATTAATTCATTTTCTTCCCTTCTTCTGGCAGTCTGCAAATTTTCTTCATACCAATCATAGTAGTACTAATTATTGATGATTATGCAGAGGCTACACCAAAATCCTTAATGAGTGTAATGAACATTCATGGCCTTACTTTGTATCACCTCAAAAGCCATTTGCAGGTTCTTTTTGTACTTGTCACAGTTTGTAGTTGATCGTAAAAGGAGTTCATTGCTCAAATGGTGACTCAACTATTTGATATTACCTAATAACGTTATGTTTCTTTTGTTTGTAATAGAAAAGTCAATTAACAATGCCTATAGCACTCAGAAAGTTAGGTATTTGGCCGGTTGATTGACCTTCTGAGTGTTATAGCCTAGTTAGCTTACTTTTCTATTACAAACAAAAGAAACATGACTTTACTACGTAATTTCGGATAGCTGAATAACCATTTGAGTAATGGACTCATCATTAAAAAGCTTTTGCTTACTCTACTTGGAAAAGTTCTGAACTGATTGATTATTTCTATCTTCCATGTAGAAATATCGTCTTGCAGAAATTCAACTAGCTCAATCTGATCATAAAAGCAGAGAAGAGGATAAGTTAGAGTCTGCAATAGTACATGACTATCAAAAAGAAGACGAAAATTCAAGGGGATTAAAAGAAAGGAATAACTTTGATGCAGAGCTCAAAGAAAAGCAGAGTGATCAAATGAACAAGTAATTATATAACTTTTCACAGCTCTATCTAATAAATTTGAAAAAGATACTAAAGCAGTATGTAATAGCATTTCGGAATTTCATTAATTAACATTTATGTTTTGTCATTAGCTTGCAAATAGCTAGAGCTTTACAAATGCAAATGGAGGTGCAGAGGAAACTTCATCAACAAATTGAGGTAAATTTATATACTCCCTCAGTCCCTATTTATTGGTATATTTCGCTTTGCCAGAGCCAATTTAACTTATCTTTGAAGCTAAATTGCATTAGATCAACTCAATATTTTAAAATTAAAACATAGATATTCAAAAACTATATGATAATGAGTTGCAATTCTTCTCATGGGCATTATGATGAAAACATATAGATTAAAATGCGTAGTTTGAATCTCGAAAAGCGAAAAGTGTCATGTAAATTAGGACAAAGGGAATACTGTATTATGATATCAATATATCATCTCAAGTTTATGTGCATAATATGCCAAGAAAATAACAGGCTGATGCATTTTTCAGGTGCAAAGACATTTACAACTGAGAATTGAAGCTCAAGGAAAGTATTTACACTCAGTTTTGATGAAAGCACAGAAAGAACTTGCTAAAGCTGAAATCTCTCAATTAGTTCCAATGGCAAAAAAATGTTGTCCAAGTTCTTCGCTGTCAGAAGTTACTAAAATCGATCGTTCAATCTCAAAATATACAGTATACGGAGATTCTCCAAGTTCTTCATTGTCAGCATTAGCAAAAATTGATGGTTCAACCTCACAAGAAATAGGCAGAAAACAATTGAAAGTTGGCACGGTATGTTCAGTTGAAAGTTGTTTAACATCCTTCGAGAGCTTAGGACGGATAAAAGAAAGTCGAGCCAAGCATCGAGGGAAAGAACATGACTTGAATGCTGAAGTAAAAGAAAGAAAGAGGAGCAAAACTAACATTCGTGATGATAATTGGACTGAACAACGACCATCAGGGAAAATACGCGAATGCAACACTCATAGAACTAATGAACAGTTTACCAAACTTGAATTCCTGGAGACAATTGATTTGAATAGAAAGTGCCTGGATGACTTTGATACTTGTCCAAAAGCAATAGACTTTTTTAGCAGATGTTTCTAAGCTTATAAACTTTATAATTAAGTCACTGGTTACTACAACTGGTATGATGTTTACAGAAATTTATGTACATTGTTGTGTAAGAAACAGAAAGAACTTATATATAGTATATATATCACCTTTTCTCCTCTCACACATACGAAACCACATGCACATAATTGAATGAAAAGAATAGATCAAACATGCAGTCAACATCAGAAAAATTGTTATTAATGGGAATTAAACAAATGAAATGACATGTTTAAGGTAATTAAAAGTTGATTCTTCATCCAAAAGGTGAAAAACAACTAAGAAAATATGTGTATTCATATCAAATAATTTTATTCTTCTGATACTTCATTCCAACTCATCTTAAGGCCAGCTGCTAAACTTGAAAATGCTATTTTCCTGGAACCGATTTGCTACGCTTTGCCAAAGTTACATGCAAAGAACTTGGAGCATCACCAGAAAGGAATATTGACTACAAATATTACATTTAAAATAACAATGAGATACAATACAATATGTAACGACCATCCAAACAAGCTGTAAATTGTTTTAAGCCCACTGAATATATGAAATTAAAATTGGTAAGTTCATAATGTTTTATCGTTCAGGTATAATTTGCAGAATTATGTAGGTGTTTGGGCATATAGATTCCAAATATTTTTCACTTTATTTGAAATTTATGAAGTTAGAGTTAAAGATGGAGTTGTGTTTAGTTATACTTTTGCAAAATAGAGAAGAGAGCACAATATATAGTATAGAAAGATGAGTTGAAAAATAGGTTTGGTGCACTTTTTCAAAATTATTTTTGAAATAAAGTGAAAAATTATTCTATAATACTTATGACCAAACGTTTACCTAATTTACTATTCAATCGTGTTCACTTATAGCTTCAAGGATCTTCATCCTGATTTCAAAGTTGACACTTTTGTGTAGTGGCGGAGTTAGGATTTTAAAGGGGTAAAAAAAATTCTTATATCAAAGGAATTCAATAATTTATATATATGCAAAAGAATTATTTTTGCCTTATTTATACAGTATAATTTTCAGCGAAGCTTACGAAAACTTAGTTTGTCAGATTGACATTCAATTGTCATCCTTACTCCTCTTTATTCTGAAAAAGGATTGAGTAATGATCGGTTATTAGTGGTGAACATGATTGAAATGAATGGTGGAAATGTAAGAAATTCGATAACTATGTGGTTGATCTGATTTGGATTGAGTAAGGTGCATCTTCGAGATAGGAAAGGATTCGAATTTGAAACAATAGAAATTCTTGGGTTAGATGTGGTTATGGTGTTATTATTTTTTTTGCATCTTTCAAATCGAGTGAAATGGTTTGATACGCTCGGAGGGGTAGGTCTATCGTAGTGGACTAAGTGTTATGATGAATGTTTCATGAGGTTTGTGTTGGGCGACTGGTAGTAGACGGTGTTGAGACATTATTAAATGATAGCATGAATAAGTATTTTGGGTATTAAGACTCTGAAGTAATTGCGCAATGAAAGGTAAATGGAAGGTAAGGTTGATATGTAAGAAATTAGTAAGGCTAGTAATTATTAGGATGTGACATATAGGGATTTGACAAGGTGTCCAGAGTGTGGGTGAGTTTAGAGAAAGTATCAAGGAAAATTTGATGTATTTAGAGTTCGTGTGGTCCTATCAGGCTTGCGTATCAGGTAGAATTGGGGAACTTGGAGATTATAATAAAGGGTACGGTTCATTAGTGTTAAATTGATGACTTAGATAGAATCCCGCTCTTGAAGCTGTGGGTGACGGCACGTGATTAATTGTTCATGAGAAAAGAGATGGAAGAGGTCATAGCATGATTATGGGAAGCTTACTGGCTAATTTGGAATCAGTTCGAGTAGCTATCGATGAGTTAGATATTGAGCATTTTATTTTGGGTCAGAGTTGTTCGTTTGAGGATGGGTGGCTTGTGTTTCTATTGCGTAAGGGACTTATGGTATTCTAGTAAACCACCGATATAGGATCGATGGATTTCGATTCGGAAGGGAGGTATGACAGTATTACATGTTCTTATCGAAATCACAAGTAAGATTGATGATAATTTTCGGATGACAGCGATTCAGACGGTTCTAATGGTTTGCACAGTTACTTGGCATGCATTGAGGAAGTACAATTAGCTATGAAAGACCCACTATCATGAAAAGAATTGCAATAGCTAAATGGTGATGGGCAATATCAGTTAGTCACCAGTTACTGGATCTAATCCTCCATGAAAAGTAAGAAAGTTAATAAAATTGAAATAATCATTATATGTAAAATTCAAAGTGATCAATCATTTTCTACGAATTTGACACGACAAAGTAATTAGTAGGTATGATTATAGTATGGTGATTTGGTAATTTGGGAAAAATTGAACTTGCGATGGGTGTTTATGTGTTCTAATGAATCTTGGTGCGAAGGACAGAATTGATAGGTGAGAAAGAAGACTAGTATTATCAGACTATGTCATTAATACATGATGGATGATGATTGAGGCTGCAACTAAGGGATGTTAGTAACTATTGTGGTAATTATGGATTCCATCGGACTCGTAAAGTATAGTTGTGATCAAATGAGGGATTTCGAGTAGAGTCAGTTCTTACATTCGAGAATCAGTGGTGAAAGAAATTTCAGTTATGAAGGGATAGAAATATGGGGTGTTGAGGTAAGTTATAGTAGCTTCTACTGGTTGAATGAACGGGTGGTGCTATCGTCTTATTTCTGGCATGTTGGGACCATAAGGTTATTAAGGGGATTCCTTGGTTACTCGTTGGTTTCTGTTCCTTCCTTCTTCGTTCGAGGATGAACGTTTATTTAATGGTATCTGATATAATGACCCGTCTGGTAATTTTTAGCTAAAGACCCTTATTTGACTATTTTATCATTCCCATAGTATTTATGTAGGGTTTGTGATGCGCGGGGATGGGTGCCACAAATCACAACGTCTAATTTCATGAGTTTCGGATGAAAAAGCCCAAGTCTAGAAACTTAGAATTGATTAGTTTGGCTCAAAGTTGACTTCTGGCTAGATGGGTTCATTTTTGGATTCCATTGCTTCCGGTAGTTCTAGAGGGTCATTTATGACTTAGTAAAGTCATTGATTCTCTTCCCGAGGCAATCGAATATATTTTGTGGTTTTATTTGTAAGTTTAGACTTTTGGTTTGTCTCAAACGATTCTTTAGAAAAGTATGCCTTAGCTTAGTAATATGTGAAATTTGAGAGTACGAACAAGTTTGTAGCTCTGTTTTCCTTAGACGGATATGTTTTGTTAGTGTCCAGAGGGTTCCAGGAGTGTTTCGGGTGTTTAACGGAGGATTTAGGTTGTTTTCCTTTGCTGGTGTCTGTTGTCCGCCATGGAGGCACCAACATCCGCTCTGGTGGGTCTACCTCGGTAAGAGGTTGGCTCGCCGAAGAGAAAGATGAGGACTGGGGGGTTTCCACCACTGCGGAGTCGGATCCATCATGGCGAGGGGTGATGTGTCACTAACTCTCGCCCCAGCGAACCCTTTTTCGCTGCAGCGAGTCTGCTCGAGCAGAGTCGATTCCGCCGGGGCCGAAACACTGTTCAGGTGGATATAAATAATTTTAGGTTAGAATTCTCTTTCCCAAATTAGTCCATCACGATACCAGCACCGTTTAGGAGTATAACCAGAGCCGTAAGTGCAATTTCCACCCTTGGATAAGAGTTTCCTTTATTAATTGGTTTAAGTTTATGATTCTAAGCTTATTAATGGTGGTTTAGCATATTATTTAGTTGGAGAAAATGAGTGATGCATGTTGTGAGAATAAGATAGCTATATGGGCGATTTTAATGGCGATTTATGAATCAAATGGTGTTAATATCATGAATTAGGATTGGATTATGCTAGATTAGCATGTTATAAGTCTTAATTTAATTATAGAAAATTATTTTCAAAAGGGGACAAATTCTAGGGTTTCAACTTGGGGCTTTTAGATTATTGTTCAATTAGAAGTTGAAATGTGTATAGTTTTTCAATTAATTTAAGGATATGATTACTTAGTATGTAATAGAGGTTTTGAGTATTAAAGTTCGAGTCTTGGTGATGTGGGCCCGGGATGTGTATTTAAAGTCTTATTTTTATTGTGATTAGCTTTATATGAATGAATAATATTACTCAGACATACTTCGACTATCGCGAGGCACATCAGAAGGGCAAGGCTATCACTTAGTATTTAAAGTCTTGTTTTTATTGTGATTAGCTTTATATGTAAGCTACTATTTAGCTTTTTGAGACTCCGATAGAAGTACGTAGTAGTTGTGAATGTTGAGGGGTATTGGGCGTGTTTGGGGTCCCACTCAAACAGTTGTGATAAACGTTTGAGCAGGTACCAGTGTTGAACTGTGATGATGAGTGACTTGGGGAATCAATCTTATGTTGATTCCGACTGCTGTTATTTGGGCTTGTCGTCATTATGTGGGCTCGTCGCCATATTTGATATTGTTGTGTTTATTCATCAAACATGCTTGATATGATATCCTGATTTTACGATGATTATGGTTGATGGACTACTTTGATTTGAAATCATGTATATTGGATTATATGTGTGTTACTGAACTCTTGAAATCATGTGATATTTCATCTGCTTACTTGGTTGCATCTCATTATATCATGATAACTTGCCTTATATTTTTATTTGCATTCATACACTCATGGTTTTGTGATATTAATATGAGTGTGGTATGGATATGTTGTGGCCCAAGAGGTCAGAAAGGTAAGAACACTTATGAGATTATGGCAATATTAAGATGATAATAATACAGATGACTCGGGTTACACTCCACAAGGATATTGATATGCGGGGAACGGAGTTACACGCCTGCAACATGATTGAGACTCGAAAATGAGTCATGGTCTCTAGTTAGATTCGTGCGTAGAATTCCGATTGGCTAGGAGCGGTATATGAACTTTGTGGGTCCCACATAGGTGTACAATCATAATTAAACATTGATGTATTGTATACCAGGTTGAGACATGTACCTTACATACGCATTGCATTCATATCATACATACATCTATACATTGCTTAATTATGGTTTGGTAATGTGATATGGTTGGTTATTGGAACTGGAGTGAAACCTTGATTTACTTGGATTGAATTTATTTTATTGGACTGGAATGATCGCTATGTTTGAGCTTCTCTTTGTGACTACTTGGAAATAATGATTATGTTGGTCTCTATGAATGCTTAGATAAAGGGTTGAGGTTGTTGAATTGATTTAGTTGTCGTGTGTGGCTTGATTCCTCGTGTATGGGTTTTCAGGTTTAATTATTGTAAGTCTAAGTGTTTGATGTACTGTGGTTGGGAATGTAAACTATGTCATGACTATTGTCTAGGTCCAGGAAATTATGTGCATTTATGTGTTGTCTAGTAATTGATTGTGTGATTGGGTAATAAGTCTAGTAAGGAACCTGTGTTAAGTGTCACTAGTGGAAATGTAGGTGTGGAACGATCTACGTGTGTCAGACTACAACTATATAATGACTAAACTAAGTATAAATGCTAAGGTTAATAAAGAAGTTAACGTCATCATTCTTAGCTTTGGTGTAACACTCTTGGAAGCGTTCTAAAATGGTTGTTATGTAAGTTTGACTCTTTTATTTAATGTGATAAGTTGGATAAGTAGGGTTAACTTGAATATGACTTGGACAAGGTAGTACTAGTCGGTGGATACTATGATAGTAAGGTCCATGTATATGTGAATAGATTGATTGTACTTGACTCTGATTGGAACCTTATGTGAACAATATGACTTGATGAATCGGTGAATTGATATGTGTACAACGTGACTCATATGGACTATTGAACTTTCTAGTATAGGTTTATCTGGTGTCAACTTGATATTTATTTTTGTTACATATCTTCCTACATTGTCGGCCTATGAAGTCTACGAGGGTACGTTGTGTACTCATGCTACACTTGCTGCATCATTTTTATGTAGATACAGGTCCATTTTCTAGTTCGAGGTCTCGAGTTTGAGACCGAGCAGGTTGGCTTCCAGTATTCAGGGTGAGGATGCTATCTTCCGGCATACCTTGGATGCTCATTCTCTTACTCTATCTTTATCTTGATTTGAGAGACACGATTCAGATTTTTAGACAATGTAGTTAAGTTTGGCTTATGTGGCCTTTTATTCAGACTTGTATCTGTATTAGCGCTCTTGTATTATTGACCAGATCTTGGGGGGTGTATTTGATGATTCTTAGATGTATGTTCTGCATTTCATACTTGATCGTCAATTAATTTAAGTTTTTGTTATCTTTCCGCATTTCTTCTTGTATCATGTTAAATGAGTTGGGAGTGGTTCTCCTACTGATGGAAAAAGTGTAGGTGCTACCACGATTCCTAAAAGGGTCCGGTAGGTCGGTCGCCCTCTAGCCAGTGACTAGCCCAGCTATGGAGATCGTTTATCTTGAATTCATTGTTATCAAGATAACTTGAATCACTGGAATAGCTGCTATGATTTGAGTTGTCATCACCATTGCTATTCGGATCCTTTGTAAGGAATACCGACCAATCTACATTTCTAATACTCGACATTGAATATGTTGTAGTTTAATAACAAATTAAAGACTACTTATATAGTTGCAAACTCTAAGTACCCTTGGGGTCGTCATTATGACCATACCTACCTACTTTATTTAAAAAAAATATTAATAGGATCATGGGGAATCATCTTCATCGGACATCTCACGGTCCGAATCTCACTTGGATCTAAATTTGACGTAATCATGTTGACCATATTCTGCAGTGAGGCAATATATTTTCATCTGATTGTTCTAATCGCGAAAATGGTTAAGAGAACAATTGAACTCTTGTGGTGTACCACGAGGCATTGACGTAGCGTGACTTTTTAGTCGTTTGAGTCCGAGTGTCCTCAAGTTTTGTTCTAGCATTTCAGCCTCCCTAACACGCCAATTCCACTCAACTGTCATTGTATTATTGTATTCCTGATTGTATCTGTGATTCGGGTTATTTGAGTATTTAAAATAATCATCTAGTTTCCATGTCCTACCCATTGCTTCGAATATTTCTGTTGGGGTAAAACATGTAATACAACCAATATCAGAAAATTGGTTCCAAATTGACATAATACCCCGTTTTAATGTGAGTGCTAGTTGTTCGTCATTCATGTTATATACTACTCCTTGATTTGACAACACTATGCTCACTTTTGACCGCTTTATATGACACACTTATATTGTGCAACTTTTATATGCGCAAAATAGGATGTTTCTGAATGACATCGTAGATTTGACAACACTATGCTCGCTTTTGACCGCTTTATATAACACACTTATATTGCGCAACTTTTATAGGCACAAATATGATGTTTTTGAATGACATCCTAGATTTGACAATACTATGCTCGCTTTTGACCGCTTTATATGACACACTTATATTGTGGAACCTTTACATGCGCAAAATATGACGTTTCTGAATGACATCCTCGATTTGACAATACTATGCTAGCTTTTGACCGCCTTATATGACACACTTATATTGCGCAACTTTTACATGCATAAAATATGATGTTTCTGAATGACATCCTTGATTTGACAACACTGTGCTCGCTTTTGACCGCTTTATATGACACACTTATATTGCGCAATTTTTACATGCGCAAAATATGATGTTTCTGAATGACATCCTTGATTTAACAACACTATGCTTGCTTTTGACCACTTTATATGACACACTTATATTACGCAACTTTTACATGCGCAAAATAAGACACTTATATAATGGAGCTTTTATATAACTCATTCCGTTAAAAAACTCACATTTTAAAAATGTCTAGAAATATTATATTTAATAGTTGGTTCAGAAATAGACAAAAAGGCGAGGATAGCTCAAGAAGGCCTTATGGTAGGATAGAAACAAACAAAAACACAATTAAATCATACTTTGAAAAAGAGTTATTAGGATGTTACACGGATTTTATCTGATGAAAAATGGTATGGTGTTCTTCGTCCGTTTGAAAATCAACCAATTTGTATCAATGTTGATTTAAAAGTTGTTGGACACATAATTGAGGGTGACACATACTCCTCAAAATCAGAAGGAGCTATAATTTGGGGTGAAAAGCTTCCATGGATTCAATTATATTCGAAAAGGTGTGATTATGAGGTATTATGTCGGTGGCATAGTTTAGTTGTGCCAAAAAATTTGTCTGCTACATTTTAGACCTCCAAATTCAAGGATGAACCACTGGCTATCCAACACTTGATGAAAAAAAAATAGAAATGCAGAAAGCACTAGGCATGTATCATGCTTTGGACGATCTTAATTTTTGAGGAGCGGATGAAGAAGACATTGGAAACTGTTAGAAAATAAAAATCTTCATCGAGACTTTTCTTATCTAGTTTTTCCAATAATTCAAGAATGGATAAGTCTTCCAAAATATTTACCACAAACATTAGATTATGGAGTGCCATATTATTGTGTCAACCAAGCAAGTGCTCCCAATGATGATAGTTGGGAACTAGACTACAACGAGAATGATGGAGAAATAAATGAAAGGGAAGAAGATGAAGAAGAGAATGTAAGTAAGGATGATGATGAAAATGATGACGACGACGAAGTGGTTTCAGAAAGCGACGAAGATTAAATTACTTTTCTAATTTTTGTATGTTATGAAAAATTTTAATATAATTTTCTCGATGATAAAATGCTTAATTCAAGATGCTTCTTTAGAAGAAATAATGCATCATTCAGTACAAGAAGAAAAATACTTAAGATTCATAATTCAAGACAATTCGAATACATCAAGAATAATTAAAATACATTCATAAAATTATGAGGTTCTTCAACCACGAGAGGTTCTTCCACCACGAGAGGTTTTTCCACCACCAGAGGTACTTGCACCACCACGGTCCCGTAGGTGACACAAATGCTTATCATGACCAAACTCCTTCCACATCGTGCACTTTCAAGAGTATGGCCTATCCGGGATATCCATTTAATTGGGAATCTGAGTTCATGCGTTAACACACAATTTACGTCAGTATATGATATCAGTCTGGTCGGTGCAGATGGATAAATATGTAACCCATAGTCAAGAGTACCCTTAACATACCTAATGATACGTTTAAGGGTTGTGAAGTAAGGCTCCCTGGGATCATGCATGAACAAACACACCTGCTGAACCGCATAGGCAATATCGGGCCTAGTGAAAGTATGATACTGAAGTGCACCAACGAAATTCCTATAAAGAGAAGGATCAAGAACCGATCTCCGTCATCTGCGCTAAGCTTCGACTTTGAGTCGACTGGAGTGGGCATGATTTTGCAGTTTGCCATTTTATCCCTGTAAACAATCTCTTCGGCATTCTTACGCTGACATATGAACATTGTATTCTCGGATCTAGTCACGGAAATCCCCAAGAAATAACTCAACTTACCCAAGTCTGTCATGTAAAATTCGAATTTGAGCATGATAATGATCTCATTTTTAGCACATAATAGGAGACAGTCAGGACAATATCGTCTATGTAGAGCAAAAGGTATGTAGTTTCATTAACTCGATGAAAAATAAAAAGTGAGTTATCACTTTTGCTGCACAAGGAACCAATCTACAAGATGTAAGTGGCAAAACGGTCATACCAAGCCCTGGGTGATTTTTTCAAGCCATAAAGTGACTTTTGAAGACGGTAGATATAGTGAGGAGCCGAAGGATGCACAAAGCCAGGTGGTTGATTCATGTATACGGTTTCTTTCAAATCCCCATGTAAGAATGCATTTTTCACATCAATTTGATGAATCGGCCAGTTCTTTCCCATAGCTATGCTTAAAATAGTTGGAATGGTGGTTGGTTTTACCATTGGACTGAAGGTCTCACCACAATTAACTCCCCCATGTTGTCCCGTGCCATTTGCCACAAGTCTCGCCTTATGGCGTTCAATCTTACCACTCTCTCTGAATTTTTGATGATATAACCACATGCAATGAATCAAATTCACCCCCTCTGGTCTCGGTACAAGATCCCAAATGCGGTGTGTAGTGAGCAAATTAAATTCCTCACGCATGGCCGCATTCCAATTCGGGTCAAGCTTGACTAATTTTGGGTTTTTAGGTATAGGTGAGATGGTCTGAGTGGATAGCTTAAAGTGGACTTTTGGTTTGAAAATCCTGTGGTAGGCATGAGTTTCCATATAGTGGGTCAGAATCAGGTCTTTTGGACTGACGGGAAGTGGGGGCAGTGGGGTTAGCGATGGTTGTGGGGCCGTTGGGGGCAGAGGGTTAGTTGATGGGTGCTGCTGGGATGTCAGCGGGGGGTTGGTGCAGTGAAGCAGGGGACTGGTTGACGAAGACAGGAGGCCGTTACTGGAGCAGTAGGAGGGGGTGTTCGACGGGACTTGGGGCAGTGACGGG
The DNA here is from genome assembly GCA_034509755.1 of Anisodus tanguticus. NCBI lineage: Eukaryota > Viridiplantae > Streptophyta > Magnoliopsida > Solanales > Solanaceae > Anisodus > Anisodus tanguticus. The sequence continues at coordinate 47,660,401 of CM067543.1, read as the reverse complement.
ACAACGGGGGGAACTGTGATGGGACAACTAGAATATTAGCACTATGTATGGTGTTTTGTAGGAGAGGGAGAATTGTCAGGGTCATTAAGGAAGCCGTAATCAGTGACTTGAAGTTGTTGGATGTTTGCAAATGGAAAAACGTTTTTCACGAATGTGACATGGCGAGAGACTAGGATTTTATGTGTGGACAAATCATAGCATAAGTACTCCCTATGGTTCGACGGGAAACCTAAGAAGGTACAAGGAGGGGAGAATTGTTAAACTCACGGCCATTGTCACATTGAAATGATATTATGGCTTTTTCAAACTGTGTTTTAACATATGTTCGAAATTCAAGAAACGTGGAGTAAACTTGACTTATATTTGAGCGGATAGACCCAAAGAAAGTGAGAGAAGTCATCTAATAATACCAAATAATATTTATGACCCAGTTTTCTAGTAATAGGAGATGTCCATAAATCTGCATGAATGATGTCGAAAGAAGAAAAAGTAACATTTAAAGATGACATAAACAGAAGTCTAACATGCTTTCCTAGAGGACAAGAATAGCAATTTTGGGCAAATTTCCCTTTATTACATTGAATTAAATTGTGACTTCTAAGAAAGTTAAAAACTGGTGCTCCCGTGTGTCCAAATCTATTGTGTCAAGTTGATGGAGAGATTGTCGCTAGGGAGGTCGGTGGATTGACACTTGCGGCAGAATTGGATGAGAAAGGATATAGGTCCCCACACTATTACATCTCGTAAGAGTTGTCCTCGTACGTAGATCTTTCACAAAAAACCCAAAAGGGTCAAACTCAATAGATACGGAATTGTCACTAGCAAATTTCCTAACAAATATTAAGTTTTTAATTATATTAGGAGCATATAGGATGTTTTTTGAGGGAAAAGGGAGGGTGAGGTGGTGGAGTTTGAGTTGTGTCAAAGCCTTGAATTGGAATGCGATTGTCATTTGCGAACAGAATAGATTGAGGATTATTCAAGTTGAATAGTTGCGAAAGATTACCTGAGTTATGAGTGAGATTTGAAGTGGCACCCATATCCATGTACCGAGCATCATCGGGAGAAGCCATGTGGTCGCCGGAAGTAAGGAGAAAGAGGAGGTGGGCAGCGGAATTTGTTAGGGTTTGGGAGGGTTCCGCTGTAACCAAGGAAAGAGAGGAGGGGATGGGCGCCAACTAGAGGTTAGGGTGTTTTTGGCTTTGGTTGAAAACCCACTCACAAGTTTCTTCCACACACAGAACAGTTGGCAGTCTCAAGTGTCCGGTATACAATCCAAATTGGTGGCAGTGATAAGCAAACTTGGAATAGTCACAAGTGAATCTACCGATGTGTCCCCCTATTATCAATATAATTTAGAATTTATTCTGGAATCACACCATCAATTTCCCACTAAAAGTAAAGAATCATAAATTTATGATCACTGCTTGTTAAACTCTTCCAAACCAGTGACGAGAACTGACAGATCAAAGAAAACTCTCAAACGGAGAATAGTGTTTACAAGGAGTTTGAGAGGAGGCTATGGTCTGACTTCTGATACCATGTAGAATAGTGTAATTCTCACTGGTTGAAGGTATCTATTAATGTCATATATATAGGTGTTTACAATTACAAAACCTAATTTGAGAAAGATCTCTAAACGTAATTGGAGAAGGATCTCTAAGCCTAATTGGAGAAAAATCTCTACTTTACATAATTACACTAGAATAATAATTATTGAATATATGGAGAATATTAATATATTCTCTATCAACAACAATGGCTCATTTCCAAAAAGTTGTAATAAGAATGCCTGTTATGATAAAACCCAAGTAAGTTAAAGAAAAAAAAAATGGCTATTTTCGTCTCAATTTATGTGATACTTTTTGTGTTTCGAGATTCAAACTATGTAAAACTTGACCAATATTTTAAAATAGATATTTTTCTTTTATATATTGACAGGAGAAGACTTGCAAGTACTTTTGTTATAGTTTTTGAATATGTTTATTTTAATTTTTAAATATTTAGTTGGTCTAATCTAATTTAGCTTAAAAAATTAGTCAGAGTAATTCCAGGAAAACAAAAGATGCTACATGTAACATGGAAATTTAGCTTTTGTTTTAATTACTGAGACTGATTTTTATTACATTCGATAATACAGATCTCGGACCTGATCAGTAGTATGCAAAAAAATTGGCCAACACTATCTTGTGCATCAAACAACGGTACAAGGTTTTGGTCTCATGATTGGAAGAAACATGGTACCTTTTCTCTTTCTGTGATGGACATGCATTCTTATTTCGAAGCAGCTCTTACTCTCAAGGAAAAGGTCAACCTGCTTCAAATTCTCAAGGATGCAGGTAATATAACGTAGGCAAAAGCATTTTTAATAACATTGAGGCTAAGTTCTATATACTGTGTAAAAAAATTTAGATAATTATTCACTTATAAAATAACTATTTAAGTTATATACACTGTCTGACAATGTATTACACCATCAGGAGTGATAGAGCTAGGGTGCAAGGTGGTTTATCCGATACCTTTGCCGTAAAATTACATTGTATATATAAGGTTCAAATTTATGTATATACTGTAGTAGATGTTAAATCCCCTTAATTTCTTAATGTATTTATTCTTTTATATTTTGAATCCCCTTGATGAAAATCATGACTACGCCACATCATAGGTGACAAATTTATTATAGATTATTAATCAATACTTATTAAAAGGAGTTAGTTGTAATTACCTGATAGTGCAAATAAATCTCGCATCGTCAGTTCCTAGAATATTTTAAAATCATATATGAAAATAATAAGTAACGATTATCAATGATAAACATTAATATGTAACCCGATAAAATTTAATTAAACATATTTTTATATAGTTCGAAATCACAAAAGTTTTACAATATCAAATGTATATAACTTAAATCCGATAACATCTAACTCAATGTCAAAGTTAGGATGGTATTCTTTAGTTTGGTTTTTTGATATAAGTAAAAATATTTTACAGGTTGGAAGCAATTGAAAAAGGCATTGGACATACTGCTGGTGTGGAATGCAATATTGATTTATCTGGAAATAGCCAGCTTTTTGAGGTTTATATGTGTGTTGATAAATCTGGTTTGGAACTCATTGACTGCCCAATTATCCCGGAGAGTAAGAGATGTAATGAAATTGTTGAATTTGTTGTCTTTGGATCAGAAACTGTCTATTCGCTCTAACGACTTTTATCTTTAATTTTCATGTTTTTTTAAGGGATGCTTACAAGTTGTAAGTTCAAGTCAAGTCTCTATGTTTCTTTATCGAGAAAATACATAAAATCCTTCGTCTCCAAAATTCATTTTAGTAATTTAACTTTATGATAATTTAAATACATCCCTAAACAACTTTAAAATATATTTAATATCTTCTCAAAAGATGATATGACATGAGAAGTGTTTTCATTCTCCCAAATCCGTGTGGAAAGGAGAAAAAGAGATTAAAATTATTGACCAATTCTTTTTACCTTTTTTTTCTCTCTCCGCCTTTCTTCTTCCATCAACAACAATAACTACCTTTCTTTTTCTATAAACAACAATGGAGCTCCAAAAATCAGAAAAAAAGTCAACAAAATTCAAACTAAATCACGCAACAATTACAACAATTTTCACCACAATCAACCGTAGATGGAAAGAGATTTTGCTCCAAAGACAAAAAATGAAATTGGGATTAGAGATTTTAACACGACATTTATATACATTAAGCAAGTACCCATTTCGATTCCTTTTAGCAGAAGTGATTAATTCACCATATAAATCAAAACCATCATTTCCCTCACTTTTATTAGTATCACATTTAACATCAAGTTTTTATCAGAATTACTTGGTTTTTGAGGCAAAGTTTGTGTCTTTGAAGGTCGATTTTGCCTATTTTGTGATGAAAAATTATTGACATGATTTGTGGGGAAGAAATGGATAGGGTAATTTATTTGGGAAGAGGTCGGATTCTTATTGGGGGCGGGTTTGGAATTTATTTCATTTTTTTAGTTAGTTTCGATCAATTTTATTTTTAAAAAAGTCATGACGTGGACGAATCACAAAGCGAGTGGTGATACAATACCTGATGTAGGCAAAGTAAGATTGAACATAATTTATATTGGTAAAATTTAATTGTTAAAGTAAGTTTTTGAGACAAGTTTAAGAGTGATTTTATGTATTTTCTTTTTTATTTCATCGGATGTCTATTAACCATTTTGAAATCCGACTAATCCGAATTTACGATAGGCACTTAACTAGCTACTACTCATAAGGCAAATCATTTAAATTAAACTAAAGCATGCAATAATTAAGTAAAGAAGGACAGTATAGTGTCAAACTGACTCAATAATAAACAAGTGCGAAATTCAAAGTAAAGCATAAATCTGTCCATTCAACCCCAGAGTATACAAGTCATAGACTCATGGAGCTACTAATATCTGGGGTACAAGATAAAATATGAGGGATAGTGCGGTAATATGGAATACTAAGTCCGCTAAGAGGCAGTGGTCACCATGAAGGCTCACCTCGGCTAGCATGACTGATGAACGCTGGAGTCACTGCTCAGCTACACCACCTTCTCCCCCATACATCCAAATTACAACAAGCATGAGTCTAAAGACCAAACAAGACCGTTGCCTCGTTGTTGATATCCAATTTTGACTTTTCACATAAAAATTAATTTGTCAAGCTTCTTGGATTCGAAATAGAGTAAAATAATTATTTATAAAATCAAATATTTTCCTACTTGTTTTTTGTGCTAATTTACCATTTCATTTGACAGCCCTCCCCCCTCCCCCACATAATATATATATATAAATGTTTTTAGTAATTTGAAATTAAATTATTTAAAAAATAAGTGTTTAATTGCGTACATATTTTATTTTTTTAATTGATAGCCATTTACAGCTTAATTATTATATGTAGTCTACTTTGCAAATATGTATTTTATCTTGTTAAGTTCAAGAAGCATAATTAATTTATCTCAATTTTATTTCAATTTGATTAAATTTTAAAATTGTATGTGAAAATTAATTAGTCATTTTAAAGCATAGTTGAGCTTTTTGATGATTTTTTTCTTAAAATCAAAAATCAAAACCAAAACCAAAACCAAAACCAAAACCAAAACCAAAATCAAAATCAAAATCAAAGCAAATCAAATAGAAAAATAAATTTTACATGCGGTAGATAACATCTAAAAGGTATTTACCTACAGTAATTATATTTTTAATTAATTATCTACCGTAGTTATACTATGTATTTAATTATCTACCGTAGTTATCCTATATATTTAAAGAAGAATACTACACGAGAGAGAAATTACTTTGAGAACAAATCTCCTTCTTCTCCCTCATTTCTCTAGATCGGGTCGTCTCCTTTTCCAATCTTGCTCGAGCCGCTCCAGCAAAATTCAAAGTCCGGCCCGGAGGAGGAGATGCGGTCGTCATCATTTCTGGCTGGAATCCATGGCCAACTGATCGAAATTTCTCAGATCTGAGTGTATTTTATTTCTTGTATTTCTCGGATCTAGCCGAATTTAAGGATATTCTTTATTTTAGTGTAAATATAGTGTATTTTGATATTTTTGCTTGCATTTCTGTATTTCGAATGATATTTTTCAGGCAACCCTGTACAAATACAGTGAATTGAATAGTGTAAAAGTAGCTACGAAATAAATATAATGAAGCAGCTAATGCATGTATTAAATACAACAGAATACACGGATCCCATTCCTTATCCTAATAAAGCAGCTGAAAACAAAGGAATGTAGAGAAGAATATTCATATAATAAAGCTTTCCCCCAATATTAGTGTAAGAAAGCACCAATGAAAGTGAACCTTTATTATTTCGTTTCTTTTTCTCTTCGAACCGATTAGAAACGCTGTAGCTGGTAATTAGTAGCTACGAAATGTAAATTTTGTACCTAGACTCTATTTCATCTTAGTGTAAACAGAATATTGGAATTTCGAGGCCCTTCCAAAAGAAACCACTTGAAAAAATTGAGATGCATTTGCGCTTGAGCAAACCTGTAGGACAAGTTAATAACATCTTACGGGAATTGGCTCAAGCTCTCAATACGTTCAGGTTCATTTCAGCTTATATAATAAAACTGACTGATGCTTTAAATAACTATAGAGGAATAATCGACGTTGAGAAAAAACCAACCTCCTATGCAAGTTCAATTCATTTTGAACTTCAAAAGGGCAAGGGACAACATTATAAAGGCAGCATATCAAGATTTTAGCATATAGTAGCATTTGGTATTCACTTTACTCAATTAAATAAGCCACTGTGTTAGAAAATGACTACCAAATCTAACCTAATATCGTAGACATGCAAATTTAGCAACTAATGCTACTAATAATACTGATTAATGAAAAACAATAATTTTCAGTGCATCTTGTACTTTGGCCAGTGTAAATTCACTAGCTCTTCATTTATCACTTGTCACGACTCATGAAGATGAGTAAATAGCAAATAAAGTAACACATAAGTAATGAATGCTAAAGTAAGTAAAATACAACAAGCACTCCACAATTACTTCTCAAATCACCAAAAGAACCACATGATTACAACTACCTTTAAAAACAATGATACTAACTAATCTTACAAATATACATCATCACAAACACATGATCTCTAAGTGATATTTTATCATTATATACACATCAACATATGATAATATCCTCTTGAGGATGAAGGAGTAAATGGTATTGTGTATACTTTCAGGAGAAAAAAGTGAGAATGGAGAAGTTGTCGCCATGAATTGCTGGAAAGGAGTAATCCCAGCAAAGAGATTTACATATTCACTTAATGACTGCAAGCTATATATTAACCATGCTTTTGTTAGACATAATGGCATAGACTTTGACTAGCTCTTCCTTCACCATGAAAAGTACAGAGGCCGCAAAAACGCTCTGCACTATCTTTGTGCGCATTCCCTGATAGAAGCTTCTGAATCCTTCGTAACGAATCATCTTAATAATAGCATCCACAGTACCCGAATATCTTAACGAGACATTTCCACTGATCTCCTGCTTTGCTTGCAGCCTCGACTTCACGACCAACAACGGATATGTGCAAACAGTTGCTCCAAGTTTAGCAATGGCTCCGATTACAAAAACCTCGAAAGCAGTTATATTCTTCTTCGCAGCACGTTTAGTCCTTAACCGCTTTGACAAACTCTCATAAATCATGAACTGAATCGAGGGATTAGACACCATTATTAATGCTGGTATGACTCCTTTCCAGAATCCTCTAACTCCTGATTCATTATAAACTTCCCATGCTGCTTGAAATGTTCCATAAGGATGAGGTTTCGATGAATCAAGCTCGGCCAGTTGGACTTCCAAGGAAATAGCTGACAAGACATTTTGAGAAGCTTCCTTTAATAGGGTTTCCCTTTTTGCCTCCACAATTTTCCTTTCCGCCTGTGTATGAGTCTGCATTCGAGTAACGAGACACCATATAGGGTTTGTCAGCAATACATTTAGTGAACCAGCAAGAGCTGCCACGACCAGCCAAGAAAGCATCCCAACAGAACCATCCCCTCGGCCTCTTTTCTTATTTGCAGATGCTATAGCCTCTGCCCTGTTCTTGAAAAGCTGGTAAAAATAGTAGTAGACACCTTGCGACACGGCAGTACCAAGCAGAGAAGGCTTCAGGCCACTGTAAAGACCCGACAAGCCTTCACTTCTAACCACCTGCAAGATTTGAAAAAGGGCACTGCCACGAGAATCACAGCCTTGTCTCGCGACCCTCTCAGTCTGCTGCCGAGTATTGACCGTTTGGAGGGGGTAAGTAATTATTTGTGCAATTATGCCTCCACCAGCTCCAGCCAGCCCATTAGCCAAGGCACTTGACATGTTCTGTCTTAACTGTGCAGAGTAAAGATACTAGAACACCAACTTCCTATATAATCTCAACAATAGTTAGTAACAAGCCCCACAAAATATTGATAATACACTTGGGAGTCGTTTGGTAAGTTTATAAGAATAATGTTAGAATATGGTGTATTAGTAATGCTAGGATTAGTTATGCTGGCATTAATTATGCACAGATTTATCTTATCCACTGTTTAATTTGGTGTATTGAAATAACATGCATTGCATAATTTCTATAAAAAATTAATTGTTTACAAAAATACCCTCCCTACAATACTATATGAGGGACTTAAAGAGCAATTGTGTCTTTAACCATGCTTATGCATGTATTAAAAAAATTTGCATTGTTAATACCATTATTTGCTATGTATTAATATTTGTATTAGTTATACATAGGTTGAAAGGAAATACCAAACAATATATTAGTAATATACGAAGCTAATGCATGTATTATTTTATCTAATGCATCCCACCAAACGACCAGTTCATAAGATGTATTAGACAAAATAATATATGTATTAGCTTTGATATTATTAATCTCTTGTTTGGTAGTGTTTTTTACCCTATGTATAACTAATACACATAATTAGGTATTATTCTTATACATAGCAAACCATGATATTAGCAATACAAAAATTGTTAATACAGGGATAAGCATGGTTAAGGACAATTGCCCTTGATACATTAAATCAAACAGTTGATATGAAATAATCTCAATATAACTAATTTCATCATAACTAATGTCAATATCACTAATCCCAACATTACCAAATAAGGTTCAAAAGACATTCCAGACTAACAATGTGTTTGGATGGTTGTTACATATTGTTTTATTTTGGATTGATTGTATAATTTTCTGTAGTGGTATAATGTCACGCATAAAACAATTTGAAGAATAAAGTGACAATATCATAGAGAAAAATAATATAGGTAGAATTATCGAAAAAAGGGAATTGGATAATATATGATTATTACTAAATATTTCTCTGTCCGATTTTACTTATCACATACTGACTAGACACCAGTGTTGTCAAAGGTGCACTTTAAGCGCGCTTAAGCCTTAAAGCGAGGCTCAAAACATGTTGAGCGTTTCGTCTCACTTTATGTGCGCTTCAGTGTCATCAACAAGTCTCTAAGACATACTTTTCCTTGCCAATGGACATCTCCTTAAGATGTGACGCTAGATAATTGATATTTCACTTTATCGTAATGTATTTAAGATTTCTTTGTCCATATATTTGTTACTCGTGCTTATTATTATATGTCTTGGACTAAACATATGTATATTCATATTTTTGCACCATTGCGCTTTTTTTCATTAAAGCTCACGCTTTATTTGCGCTTAAAGCCCCAGCTAATCTTAAGTGTTTTTGTGCTTTTGATAACACTGCTAAACACACTTATTAAGAAGTCAAAAATAGAATGAAAAGTGATCTTATTATTCCAACTATTATTAATTACTTAATCATTGAAATCAATTAAAGTTCACCAAAAAATATGTGCAGCCAACTAATTACTTAATGGATTACAAGTCACATTCCCCATAAAATAAGAATAAAGAGCGGAGCCTTGGAAAAAACAAAGCTTAACTAATATAATTCCAAAAAAATAAACTGAAAAAATTAAAATTATTAATACTAAAGGTAAAATAGAAGAAAAAGGTACTTCTATACCGTTTTACTTGTCCACTATATCAAAAATAGTTAAAGAGATAATTTAACACATCTTTCTTATTTTACCATTAGTATTTATAAGTTAAATTTTTCAATTTATTTTTTCAATACTTCAAAATTATACTAGTCAAATTTGACTTTTCCAAGGCAGCACTCTTTAGTTTTTTCTTTGTTCTTTTTTTATAGGGAATATTTAAATTGTTGAAATTTATTATTTAATTAGTTGGCTACACATTTTTTATAAGCTTTAATTACTTTCAATCATTAGGTAATTAGCAATAATTAGGAGTAATATAGTAAACTATCCATTCTATTTTTAGCTCATTATTAAGCATGCCAATTTCATATATGACAAGTAAAATGGGACGGGGAGTAATTTATCTCTTGTTTTCCTAAAGAGAACAAATAAAATTGAACAACTATTTTTAGTATAGTGAAAAAGTAAAACTAGACGGAGGGAGTAATAAGCAAAGCAAAATGAGAGAAAAATAAGGTAAGAATGCATCCACACCAAATCCATCCTTACATAAAATGGGACTTTTCGTATGAATTTAACAACACTATACAATAAAATTTCAATTGTTGGAATGCCAGGATTATGTAAAATGTAAAACCAAAAATTATACTCTTATCACTCAAATCATAATAAATTTTTGGGCAGAGATGTCTTACCCAATATAGGCACCCTAACAATTAAGATAACATGGGGTACAACAATCCTTCAAAACCAACAGTTGATTTTCCTATGAAACAGTGAGGCGCAAAACTGGATTTTAAGGGAAACCCTACTCATCTAAATGGGGAAGAGAAAATGAGGTTTTATAAAGGGATACTAGGTTAAAGGTCTGGACATTATGCGCAAAACTGGAATAATGTGGGCTTCTTTTAGTTTTATAATGTGGGCTGATGTTTCAGTTTTAGCTTGTGAGATATGGGCTGCAATTGATGGATTTTGGGTCATTTGCACTTTTTCCCTATTTTATGCTGGTTTTTAATTTTTGTCATTTAAATGAAACTTATATTTATTGGAGCATAAGTTATTTAAGGAATTCGACAAAAATTATGCTGGATTCTTTAAAAAACTTATGCCCCAATAGGCATAAATTCTATTTGAGGATCAAAAATTAAAAATCAACCTATTTGAAGAACAAACCGTGCAATTAAATGTTCGCACAAATGCTCCTATTTTGGATTGGTCTTTAATTTTTGCCCCTCAAAGTTATGTTCTTTAATTTTTCTCCTTCATAATTTTTTGGTGCAGCATAATTAGGATTTCGCAAAGTATAGCTAGTGTTTAGCTTCAATATATGTATCATAACAACCCACAAATTATGCCGGATAAGATATAACTTTCAACATTTAACATAATCTTAAAAAGGCATAATTTTATATTTCGGCGGACATAATTAGCATTTAACTTTGACATATGTATCATAACATTCACACAAATTGTGTCAGATAAGACATAATTTTCAACACTCAACATAATCTGGAAAAAAATACTACAAAACTATGTCGCATAACTTAATTCCTACGTATTCTAAAAATATCACAGAAACTATACCTAGTGAAGAATGCCTGGATATTTTCATAAATATCAGGGGAAAATATTAAAGACCACATATATAAAGGGGAAAAATTATAGACCAGTGTGTTTGAAGGGAAATCCGTGAGAAAAAAATAATGGATTTTGCTGATATTGGGCTAACGGTGAATACCAGTTGCCGTTCTAAATTCTAATTGTGCTAAAAGTTTCTCAACCATACTTTTTTTTAAGGGGAAAACAACATGGTATGTCCTAAGGGTCCCCGGTAATTTGTGGAGTTGTGCACGTATTAGTAATACATGTAGGAATAGCAGATGGGTATAATTTTGCGGATTCCGCACCGCACCCGCCCCAGTTGGGGCAGGTATGGGTATAACTTTGACGGGTAGTAAGCGGGTATGGGTATTGAAAATATACCCGTCACGGGTAGGCGGGTAGGTGGTGGGTTTGCAGTCATACTCGCCTACCCGCCTATCCGCCCGCCTTATACCCGCCCCAAGCCCAAAATATTAGCAGCCCATAAGTCGTGCCTTCAGCCCATAAGTCACGACAAGTCTCTCATTCTCCAACAAAACTCAAAATCCTACGCCTCTTCAGTCCTTCACGCCTCCACGTCTCCCTCTCTCTCGTTCCCCTTCACGCCGTCTCTCCTCCCTCTCTTATTCTCGACGTCTTTGCCTTTTTCTTTAAAAGAGATGCTGATCGGGAAATATTGGAAAATATTGTTGTCTTTACTTTGTGCTTTGGGGTTGTCTTGGTGAGGTCATTTTTTGTGCATTTGTTAAGTTTTACCTATTGGATTTGTGGAGTTCAATTGAAAAAGTTGAAAAACTTTAGCTTATATAGCTGAAATAATATTTGGGTTTTGTCTACATTTGTAATATATAGCTATTTGGGTGGATAATTTTTGGGTTTTCTTGGAAATTTTATTTTCTTGATTCTTTGTTGTGCAAGGGGGAAGAGGTGAAAAAAATGGGGAATTCTGATGGTGAAAAAATTCGGAATTCTCCTCCCTCTCTTCCAAAGAAAATGAGACCGTGACAATATTGATTCTTGACTCAAAATTTTGGGATAATTTTTTTAATTTGAATTTTTGGGATCATGTTGATCACTAATTGATCACAAATGAATTGATTACAAAATATGGCAGGCGGGTACATGCGGGTATTGGCAGGTATTGGCGGGTGACGGATATCCACTTGGGTGGTGGAGCAGGTGTGGATTTAGGAATATACCTGCCTTATACCCGCCTAGGCGGGTATGGATGTTGAAAATTGTACCCGCCACGAGGGGCGGGTAGGTGGCGGGTATAAAATTTTCTGGCGGGTACGGGTGCGGGGGAGAGGGTACCCGCACCCGCCCCGCCCAATTGTCATTCCTAAATATATGGATTAGTTATGAGAGATTGTAAGTATTATTTTATGCAAGATTTAATTATTCATGTACTTATTAGTCATTTCATTTTCTATCCTGCATAAAATAATATATAGATTTCCTTAAAACTTAATCATGTATTAATTATGCGGATTTATAAAATAACGTATTAATTTTATATATGAATAATTTACTTGCTAACCATCTACCAAACATGACTTACTTATAAATAATTTAATACATGCATAACTCACCTCCAAATCAGCTATCAAACGATACTTAAGAAAATAGGTGTCAACACCATATAACATTAAAATATTTTTATTTCACTGTGATACCCAACATTTTTTAAATCCATTTTAAAGTTTTTAAATACTCCTTCTGGTTCAATTTGTTTATCTTGTTTTTCTTTTTAGTCAGTTTAAAAAAGAATGATTTTTATTATTGACAACTACTTAATTTCAACTTTTCACAATACATTTTTAAAACATTAAGGTTAAAAGGACATTTTGGTACATCCAACATGTCCTTAGTTTAAAACTTTTAAAAATCTGCTTTACTTTATTAAATTCTGTGTTAAGTCAAAACCAGACAAACAAATTAAAAGGGATGGACTAAAATTGTATGCCAACTTAACAGTTTCCTTAATCACCAAAAATATTCGAAACCAAAAGTTTATGTATAGGTAGGGGTGGGTATGGTACGATATTTGAAACTTCGATACGGTAGTTATGATTTTCAATTTTTAAAAATACGATATCATTACCATACCAAATTAAATTGGTATAGTTCAATATTCTTAAGTTCGGTTTCAGTATTTTGAGGTACGATAAATCGGTAATCATAGTTTGTTCGATTTCGACTTACGTATACTCATATAATATAAAATTATGACTTCAACTATTCAACAATTATCTCAATCATATTGTACTAATACCTTACACATGTAAAGATATTTAAAAGAAAGTACAAACAACCCCCTTCGTAAATCAATTATACAAAAAAGACATTCAATCAAGATAGATTAGTCAAAATTCCAACGTCTAAACAATTGGTTTTGTACTAATACTAGTTTATATATTTGTTAGTATTATAATATTAATATATATGTTTTGTATATGTAACTATATACTTCGGTATGATATTCAGTATTTTGATATTTTTTTATAAAGATCATATACCGTATCGTATACCAAAACCTTTTTAAAATGCATATCATATGCTGTATTAAATATCATAATATCGAAACCGCAATATAAAAATTTTCGACTTCAATATCGTAATCGGTAACTACTGTACCATGCCCACCCCTTAAGTGTTTAGATGTATATAATGTAATTTGAAGGATAAACCTACAAGAAAAGTAGGTATGAGACTAAATTGGCTGTTACACAAAATGATATTTTTGGTTGTTTCATAATGATAAAATTTAACAATACAATAAAATTTAAGTAACTATCAAAACAAAGTTGTATTTAAACTAACAACACAATACAATACGATAGTAGGAGCCATTGTGTGTTTCAATTAGATATTATACATGATGCTATTAGTGATATCACTAGCTTCATCAAAGTGTTAATCGTGATTTAGTAGCTAAGCTGCAAAACTTTTACTGAGCTCGAAGTGCTTTATTGATAATAATTTGGAAAAATAATGCATGTGATTACCTGATTAGTGTTTCCTAAATGCTAACTGCGGCAGTGAATTATCACATGAAGTTGCTTTTTGTTTTGTTTGATGAGATTCGACACTTTTAAATAAAAAGTGTTCCCCTACATCTAAAAAATGTTTCTTGTAAGGAGAAAGTTGAGAATAGAATTTGTTTTTGACAAAATTGCTGAACAATGTGTATCATATTCCCAAAAGAAGTGGAATTTAGTTGATCTAGTAGCACGTTTTCTCACAGTGACGAAGAAGAAAGAACATTGTTGAGAACGAGTGGCAAAACATTTAGAGCAATGGATTTAGAGTTCCTCCAATGATGTAATATATCTTAGTTAAGACGGTCCATCTCTTTTAGGGACATTTCTACTCTGAAGGCCGTTGATGTAAAATTGTGCAAGTAATCTCTATGGGTTTGCCATGGAGATCAGGGCAACACAGGTTGAAGAGATGAAAATTCTGCTTGCAAGTTGCTACTTCAGAAGTAGATAATGATAGGATAATAATACTCTAACGTAATAGAATATTTCCTGAATATTCTTCCATTAATTGTATTAATTATATATATCCTATTTTAGGTAGAATTATAATCATTTTGTAATTAGGTTGATTAGTTACCTAGTTTATACCAAGGTAAATACTTTTGTAATACTATATATATATTGTAAAGCATTCATCAATAAAATTAGGAAACATATTCATTTATGATATCAGTAGCCTAACCCTAAATCTCCCACCCTAACCGCCGACTTCTTCTCTCGGCCGCCCCTTTCCCCACGACGGAACCCTAGTTTTTCCGACCATTCTCCCTCTCTCTTCCTCCTAAATTTCATATTCTATGACTGACAAAACCAAATTTCATCCTGCACTTGCAGTCAATAATATCAAAAACTTCATCACTGTCACCCTTGAGATGGAAAAGGCTCAATATTCCTCGTGGGCGGAGTTTTTTAAGATCCATTATCGTGTTTATGAAGTTATCGACCACATTATCCTTCCTACACCGAAGTCCACAGACCTCCCCTCGGCTTCGACTTCTGATGATGCACTCTGGTCTCGTTTGGACACAGCCGTCCTCCAGTGGATATACGTCACGATCTCTAATGATCTGTTGCACACCATCATTGAGACCGATGCCACTGCCCGCCAAACATGGGAACGTTTGGAAAGTAATTTCCACGACAACAAAACTCAACAAGCGTTATACCTTGAAAATTAGTTCAACGATGTTCATCAGGATGATTTCCCAAACGTGTCAGCCTATTGTCAAGAACTCAAGATGCTTGATGACCAACTCTCCAACGTTGGCGCACCCGTCACTAATCAACGACTGGTTATGCAATTTATTATAGGCTTGAACAAATCCTATGACGGCGTTGCCACCATCCTTCAGGAATGCACGATGTTACCACTGTTTTATGAGGCTCGTTCGAAGCTAATTCTTGAGAAAACCCAGAAAATCAAGCACAACACCACTCAGGCCAGCATTGCAGACACCGCCCTCACCACCACCGTCGAGCCCTCCGCCGACGACCGAGCCTCCAACTCCGGTAGCTAGCACCACCAACCCGGGGACCCGTAGCAGTTCGGATTGACCTGCAACAACCGTCGAGGGCGGTAGTCCGACAAGAGCCGCAGCAGACGACATTCCATCAACAACGGCGGCGGGAAGTGGTAGTCCCCGCTGGCAGGAAACATTCAGCACCGATCGCGGCAGTGGCAGCAGCCTCCGTCGTGGACTGCCTACCCGCTATGGTCTACGTAGGCCCCACCGTCATCGGCTTCTCCTCATTTCCCATATCCGACATCCTCGTGGACTCTACCTCCGACCCGACAGGCCGAACCTGGCATACTCAGCGCACGTCCACAACATGACTACATTGCATACACCCCTCTTCACCCTCAACTTATTCATTGACTGACATTGAAGCAGCTATGAACACAATGTCACTCAACGCTCCAAACAAAAATTGGTATATGGACACAGGAGCCACATCTCACATGACGGCATCACAAAGTACTCTCTCGTCTTATTCCAATTTGAGTAATTTAAATCGGAATATTATTATTGGTAGTGGACAAGACATTCTTATTCGCGGTTTTGGTCATTCATCCTTATCCCTACCACATCCACTACTAATCTTAAAAAATGTCCTCCATGCCCCTAAACTCATTAAGAATCTAATCTATGTGCGACGTTTCACAACTGATAATATGTTTCCCTTGACTTTGATCCTTTTGGTTTTTCTGTGAAGGATTTTATGACAAGGAGACGAATAATGAGATATGACAGCACCGGAGATCTCTACCCTATTTCAAACGCCGTCAAGAATCCAGCCTCAGTTCCATCAACCTTTACCGCTCTTTCGTCTTCCTTATGGCACTCTAGATTAGGACATCAGGGAGCTTCCCGTTTTACGCTCCCTTAAGAACAATAATTTTATTAACTGCAATCGTATTTCTAAGACTCCTATATGTGAATCTTGTATTTTTCGGAAACATGTTAAATTACCATTGTATGCATCCACAAATTGTACTATAATGCCTTTCGATATCATACATAGTGATTTGTGGACTTCCCCTATTTTAAGTACGGCTGGCCATCGATATTATGTGTTGTTTTTGGACGATTATTCCAACTTTCTATGGACTTTTTCAATTGGCAATAAATCTCAGGTCTACCCCATTTTTTCCTTATTTAGTGCTTTCGTACAAACACAATTTGAAAAGAGCATTAAATATTTCAATGTGACAATTGCAGAGAATTCGATAATAACCAATTCAAACAGTTTTGCTCCAAAAATGGTCTTACCTTTCGTTTTTCATGCCCTCACACCTCCTCCCAAAATGGTAAAGCCAAACGGAAAATCCGAACCATAAACAACATAATTCATTTCCTACTTGCTCACGCCTAAATTCCCCTTCAATTATGGAATTACGCACTCTCTATGGCTACCTAACTCCGAAACATAATCTCAAACATGTCTCTAGCTCAACGGTCACCCACTCAAGTTCTGTTTCGTAGGAACCCCTCCTACCAACACTTGCGTATTTTTGGATGTATCTGTTATCCTTTCCATTCGACCACTCACAAACTCCAAGCCCAGTCTTCCCCGTGTGTGTTTCTGGGTTACCCTGCCAATCATCGTGGTTACTCGTGCTATGACTTATCAAGCCGTAAAATTATTATTTCATGTCATGTCCTATTTGATGAGTCTCAATTCCCCTTTGCCTCCCTAAACATGCCACCTCGGCATTCCTACAACTTCATAGATGATGGCATGAACCCCTCTTCGAATTCATCATTTAAATAGTTCGACGTTCCAGACCTCGGCACCCGCACCCACCGCATTCAATCAGGGACACGCTGCCCACTCGGTTTTACCGACGGTGACCCGGAACAGCCCATCTCAGGGTGATTCCGCAACCACCTCTCGACAAACTGAGCGTCGACCAGCCGATCCCGCCACCCCTGCCCTTCTTCCTCTTCCTGGTAGTCCCGAGGCACTAAGTAAATGTACTATTTTTGAAAGATCCAACACGCACCCGTCAATAGTTTTGAAGAGTCCGAGCAACATAGCTTGGCAACGGCACAGGAGGAATTTAAGGAAGAATAAAGGAAAATTGAAGAGATTGCTAAATTTTGTGGGTAGAAGAAATCTGCGACAGGTGAAATTGCGATATGGTAAAAAACAATTGATGCTGACTTGTGATGTTCTACACAAGCCACATTTTGTAATCTGCAGATCCAGACGTCTGGTATTGTACTTAATGATTCATTTGAGCGTTGGAAGTTCTCAGATTCTCTTATACCTTCCTCGGGTTAGAGAAGTGAAGGTGCATGCCTCCCATGAGTGCAATTCTATTCTAGTCTAAAGACTCTAAACAATGTCTTCTCTTTTTGTGCCATAGGAAGAAAATAGATTACGTCAGCAATGTGAATATTGTATCAGCGCATTTTGAACTTGCAAGAACTTATTTCCTTTAAAAATGATTTGTGTTTCAAAGGTCTCTATATGGGAATTCAAGTTGTTTGGAACTCTTTGTACTTATTGATTTGAGATTCCGTTGTTTACTTATTATGGAACCCTTTGTGTAGGAAAGTAATTCCTTGATTAATATTCTTCTAATGGTACAATAGATATACAATCCTATTATGCTTGTCTAATGAAAGACTAATTTTCCTTACAATAAAATATAAAATACTAATTACAATTATCCTAATTATAATATATTATACTATCAATTAAAATAAATGAAGAATAGAGGTAATTATGGGATTGCCCCATAATTACTCTAACAGTCCCCGCAGTCTTAGCTGGAGGTTCTCGAATGCTGAGACTGTCCCTGAAATAATCAAAGAGTATGCACGGAAGACCTTTTGTAAAGATGTCAGCAATCTGATAACAGGACGGCACATGGAGAACACGGACTTGACCACGGGCAATATTTTCTTGGACAAATAAGCTATCCATTTCAATGTGTTTCGTGTGCTGATACTGAACAGGATTTCCAGATAAGTAGATTACACTCACATTGTCACAATAGACGACTGTTGCTTTGTCAATTGGACAATGAAGCTCCAGCAATAGATTATAGAGCCAACATGATTCAGCTACTACATTGGCAACCCCTTGGTATTTTACCTCAGCACTCGATCGAGACAATGTGGATTAGTGTTTGGATAACCATGAAATGAGATTGTCACCCAAGAACACACAAAAACCGGAAGTAGAACGACGTGTGTCCGAGCAGCAACCCCAATCTGCATCTGTGTAGGCAGAAAGACTCGAGATGGTGGACTTATACATATGAATTCTGAATGGGAGAGTACCCTGAACATACCGCAGAGTCCTTTTGAGAGCTCTCATATGTTCCTCCTTCGGATCATGCATGTGTAAACAAACTTGTTGAACCGCATAGGGAATATCTGGTCTTGTAAAAGTCAGATACTGCAAGGCCCCTGCTAGGCTACGATAATGGGTAGGATCGTTGTATGGAGCTCAGGTATCCTTACTCAACTTCACCATTGTATCAATTGGAGTATGTGAGGGTTCGCAGGATGACATCCCTGCCTTTTCAATTATTTCTTTGGCATATTTCTTTTGGTTGAGAAACAGACCACCTGCATATTAAGTAACAACAGTGTCAAGAAAATAATTCAACGGACCCAAGTCTTTCATTGAAAATTTTTCTTCAAGAAGAGACATAATTGACGGGCGAAGTGAAATGGATGATGCTGTGAGAATAATATCATCGACATACAAAAGTATATATGTCATGTCAGTGCCTTTCTGATAAATGAACAATGACTGATCAGACTTACTGTGAGAGAATCCCAATTTGGTAACAAATCTTGCAAACCTGTTTTACCATGCTTGAGGAGCTTGTTTCAAACCGTATAAGGATTTCTTCAATAGGCAAACATGATCAGGACGTGTATAATCTCGGAAACCCAATGACTGATGCATGTACACAGTCTCCTGAAAGGTGCCATGTAAGAATGCATTTTTAACATCTAACTGATGAATGGTCCAAGATTTGGAAAGAGCCAAGCTGAGAACAGTCCGGATAGTTGCTAGCTTAACCACCAGACTGAATGTTCTACCACAATCTACCCCAACCTGTTGAGACCTGCCATCACTAACAAGACGAGCTTTGTAACTCACAAAAGAACCATCAGAATTCTTTTTATGATAAAAAACCCACATAGATCGAATGACGTTCGCATTAGACGGACGTGGTACTATTTCCCACGTCTTATTTGTAATAAGAGCATTATATTCGTCTAACATGGTAGCTTTCCAATTTGGGTCGGATAAGGCAACTTTGGGATTTTTTGGTAGAGGTGATGGTTGAATGGAGGATAGTAGGTTAAAGTGATGTTTGGGCCAAAAAATCACATGCATGGCACGTGTTTCAATGGTTCGAGGCCGTTCCATAACTGGTTGGGTAGTAGGATTCTCGGGTATGGGATTGGGCCGAGGGGATGGATTATGGCCCAAGGGAAAAAGTGTAGCAATACCAGTATTGGGCTGGGATCCAAAATTGGTTTGAGTTAAGGGCATGATTGAGGTAGTAGTAGACTGCCCCAATTAGGCATGTCTTCCACGAAAACAGGACTGCACCGAGACCAGTGGTGACAAGGCAGTAGTCTCCAGTCCAATCCCATTTAGTGGTTGGGCCAAAAGTTGTTGGGCTTGTTGTTGGGTTGGTTCCACATGGGTTTGGACATTTAGGTGGTGGTGTAAAATGGGATGTATTCCATTGTCCAAAAATCATATGAAGGTGAGGATGCCATATGAGACTTAGCAAACGGGAATGTAGACTCATCAAAAATCACATGACGACATACAATTATTTTTCCATTCGTCAAATCATAACATTTATATCCCCTATGATTTTGTCGGTACCCCAAAAACACACAAGGAGTGGAACGAGCCTGCAACTTATTAATGGAAGTAGACTGAAACAAAGGATAACACAACATCTGAACACCCTCAAATGTGTAAAAGACGGGAGATGATGATATAGCATTTATGTAGGAGACACATTAGAGAGCAATTTACTAGGAAGAATATTTAAAAGGTATGTAGCCATTTGAAGTGCATGGTGCCAAAACTTTGGTGGTGTGAATGAATGCACAAGAATAGAGCGAATCATATTATTAATCATTCGAATTTTTCTTTCGGCTTTTCGATTTTGTGGTGAGGTATGTGGACACGAAAGACGCAAAGACATCCCATTTTGGTGACATAAATCATTAAAGTGGGCATTTATGAATTCCCCCTATTGTCACATTGAAAACATTTAATGCTTTTGCTAAAATGAGTTTTGATAAAAACACTAAATTGTTTAAAAATGGTATAGGTTTGTGATTTATGCCCTAATGGAAAAGTCCACAAAAAATTCAAATAATCATATAGAATGAGGATATAGTATTTATGACCCGCAGAACTTACAACTGGTGACGTCAACAAATCATAATGCACAAGATCAAATGACATAAAAGTATGAGAATTAGATGATGCAAAAGGAAGCTTAACATGTTTACCAAACACACAAGATTGGCAAACAGAGGAGTCCAAAGGTTTATTACAAGAAAACGAATTATTCTTCCTAAATTTATTAAAAACTTGTGCTCCTGGGTGTGCCAATCGATTGTGTCATATAGTAGGAGAAATGGCAGCAAAGGTTGATGGTTTGTTCAAGCTATTTTGGAAACATAGGTGATGGGATACAAGTCCCCGTGCTATTGCATCTCATAAGTGGCATCCCCGTCTGAAAATCCTTCATAGAAAAGACAAATAGATCAAAATTTACAGAAACATTGTTGTCAATTATAAAACATCTAACAGAGATCAGGTTTTTAATTAGATTTGGTGCAATGTAAGACATTTTTCAAGTGTAATGGTGGGTGTGGAGAGGGTATTGTTACATGACCAATACCACGGATTTGAATTTCCTGCCCACTGCTGACAACAATATTTTTATTATTGCTCATGTTAAAATAAGATGAGAGATTACCTTTAGATGTCGTCATGTGTGACGTATCCCCTGTGTCCATGTACCATGACTCATCAGGAACACTTAGATGTATGTTGGTCATGGCTTGTCAATGTCTGTGGGTGAATAACCAGCAGAAGATGGTGCCTGAGCCACAAACGCATGTTGTGGATGAGATATAAGAATACCGGGTTGGCAATTTGAAAAGGGAGGAGGCCAGTCCCACGATGAGGTCGGATATGGGCATGGTGGGGAAACCCACTATGGGGCCCAGGCCCATTGTGGGTACTGCCCCCACTAATTTCCGCTACTGCCCGGACTGGCCACCGCCTCTCCCCCGTCCCTTTCCACCATTATTTTTTCCTTTATTGTTACGGTTTGAACCCCATTTTTTTACCATTATTAGAACGATTATCGTGGCCCCTTGAACCAGAATTTTGGGGTTCGAAATATGTGAAAGATGAGTTGGTGGAGACGAGAGTAGTTCCGACAGTGGTTGCCCAAGAGGATGCCTGTTTTGCTTTCCGCGTTTCCTCAAGAATTAACCTCGAACGAGCCTCATAAAATGGAGGCAACATATTTCTTCGATTATGAATGTAGCAACACCATCATATTATTCATTCAACCCCGCAATCAACTAAAGGACCAACCTTTGATTTGTCATAGGCGAACCAACGTTGGACAGTTGGTCCGCAAGTACCTTTAATTCTTGACAATAGACGGAGATGTTGAAAAAGTCATCCAGTTTAACATTTGTAAATTGGTGTTCAAGATAAACGACCCTAGAAATTTTGTTATCTTGAAAAATGATTTGTAACCGTTCCCACGTCTGTTAAGCCGTAGAATTTAGTTCTAAGATGGTATGGAGAAGATCATTCAAAATTATACCATAAATCCATTGAAGGACTATAGCGTCTAACCGAGACCATAGTTTCTTTTCAACTGTGGTCGTATCTGACGGTGACTCGGACGGGATGATATGGTCAATTACCTCATAAGCGCGATAATGAATTTTGAACAATTCTGCCCAAGAGGTATACTGCCCTTTCTCCATTTCAAGAGTTATACAGATAAAGTTCTTGATGTTATTAGAGGCAACAGTGGGATGAAATGTTTGTTTTTCGGCCATTGGTCCACAAGAAATCAAACTAGAGAATGAAAGGAGTAGTGTTTGATGTTTTGGGTGTGGAAAAAAAACATAAGGTTTCAGATAGGAGGTAGCCGAGAAAGGGGGTTGGTTTTTAGATGGCGGCTAGGGTTTTTCTAGGTTGAAGAAGTGGTTTAGGGTTTTTGTGTTAGGGTTGGCCGAAAATTAGGCGAAAGAGAGGGTGAAAATTGTGTAGATGGAGGAAAGAATTAGGGCTAAGGATCTTAGACTCTTGATACCATGTAGGAAAGTAATTCCTTGATTAATATTCTTCCAATGGTACAATAAATATACAATCCTATTATGCTTGTCTAATGGAAGACTAATCTTCCTCACCTAAAATATAAGATACTAATTACAATTATCCTAATTACAATATATTATACTATCAATTACAACTAATGAAGAATAGATGTAATTGTACAAGTGTCTTAGTGCAGATTATACTTATTTAAACTCTAGTATCCCGTCCGTTTCTGTAGATTAAAGGATAGACTGGAGTTCTTGTATGGTTTTGTTGGGTTCAAAACACATAAGTAAGGCACATCAGAAGTTTAAAATTTTATTCTTACTTACCCCAACAATTTCTACTGGCATGGTTATATGACAATAAAAACATGTAACATAAAACATGAACACTTACAGGTTGTATTATATGGAGTCTTTACTTAGGGATTACACGCGACTGTCCCTTCGACTGCAAGCACTATGCTATGGTGTATTCCTCTGTCAAGAAAGCCAGGAAATCTTGGAAGAGGTTTGAGAGAGTTTCATCCTAGACTATAAGTCCAGAATTATTTATGATAATTGGTGTAATTCTTGTATGTGTTTAACAAATGAGATGTACTGTATATATAGAAAAAAACTAAGTCAAAAATCAGATTTGGACTGGGCTCAAATCTGGCCCAAAATCGAGGTGCGGTGGTGATCAACCGAACCGGGCTCCGTTACGATCGGGCCGCGGCGCCACACGTCAAATTTCGGTTTCCATTTTTCGTTTATATATTCAGCACATCTAATTAAATCCAAAATCCAATTTTGACTTAATTAAATAATTTTCATCTAATAGAAATTTATCCCATAGTTATTATCAATTTAAATATTCAAATTGAATATTTGATACTTTCTCAATATACGCTTAGATCGAAGAGACAATCGACATAGTGTGGCCCTTTAGGCCTTCATATATCGACACTAATCCAATTAAGGTCCATACGGAACTCCTAGACTGCTCCGTACGACGAACTCAATATATGAAGTACGTTTACATGAATCCAACAAACATAACCTTTATGTGAGATGATAAATTTCTTTCATTCGCGACACACTCGATCAAGCTTAGGATTTTCCATGTGTCTATCCAAATGGCTTGATCACTTTATCTCATCCATATTAGTCAACAACTAGACCATATTCTAAATATGTCTCTTGCATTGGCCATTGACTTGGTTAACCTAATATCACTGAGAAGTTAAGTGTTCTTTCGAATATCCAATCGAGGAATGAATCATATTCTTGGCTCAACTACCATCTTAATTTACATTATAATGCACCCAACACAAGCCGTATCTTATCCTATAATGAGTTTAAGCTTAGGACAGGGTCAAAGTACATTACTCTGTAAACAAGGTGCGTATTGACCTCAAGTCAAAGTACACCATTCATTTGTGGCATTCCAGGAGGTGTCCATTGTGATTGGACTCCATGAAGCTTCAAGTAATCCAGAAATTGTTTACTTAAGTATTCACCTCCTCGATCTGATCAAAGGGTCTTGATATTTGTTTCAAGTTGCTTCTTTACTTCTGACTTGTACTCCTTCAATTTCTCAAAGGCTTCGGACTTGTGTTTCATAAGATACACATGCCCAAACCTTGTAAAATCGTCTGTAAAAGTGATGAAGTAAGGGAAGCCTCCCTTAGCTTGAGTTGAAAATGGCCCACATACATCAGTATGGACCAACTCAAGTACTTCTTTGGCTCGCACCCCTTTCCCAGAAAGTGGCTTGTTTGTCATCTTTATTCTCAAGCAAAATTCACAGTTACCATAGGACTCCAAGTCAAATGGTTCCAGGTAGTCTAACTTTCTTAATCTTGATATCCTTGATTCATTGATGTGACCAAGTCTACAGTGCCACTTGGATTACTTATCTTACCTCATTTGTTTTGCACATTGAAAATTTCACGACTACAGTTTAGAACATACAAACCATCCACAAGCGGAGCATTTCCACAAACAAAACCATTAAAAGACAGTACATAACTGCCATTAGCAATAAATGAGGAAAACCCCTCAATGTCTAACACTGGGATAAGAATAATATTCCTCGTCAATGAGGGAACAAAATAATAATTATTTAGTTCTAAACAAAAGCCTGAAGGTAAATCTGGTCTATAAGTTCCCACGCGTTCAACATCCACTCGTGCTCCATTTCCAACGCGCAGGTCTACCTCCCAAGGTCCAACCTTTCTACAGTCAATCAGACCCTGCACATTGTTACAAATGTGTGAGCCACAAACGGTATCTAATACCCAGTAGTGAGAGTTACTTATAGACATGTTTATTTCAATGACAAACATACCTTGTCCGGTAGGGCCAGGAGCACCTAGTGCTTTGCCTCCTCCTGGAGCTGTACAGTCCTTCTTCTAGTGCCCTTCTTCTTGCAGTTGAGGCACACATCCGAAGCTACCTTTGCCTTCTTTTGAACACTTCCTCTAGGTTTCATAAATATAGGTGCAACAACTGTCTTACCCTTCTTCTTCTGCATGTTCTTACCCTAGGGTTTGAACTTGCTAGAAGAGCCCACCATGAACACGACTTTACCTTTAGAGGTAGATGATTCAAAAGTCTTCAACATGTTGTGAAGCTCTAGAAGACTTACCTTGGTCCCATTCATATTGAAGTTCACAATGAAATTCTCAAATGAACCAAGAAGTGAATATATGATCAGGTTGACAGAGACATTTACAGGAAGTTTCGTTCCAATCGAAGGCAACGTTTCTATCAGCCCAATCATCTCTAGAACATGTGCTGACACTTGACCCCCATCATTCAACTTACACTTGAAAATGTCCCTCAACAATTCATACTTCATTGTTTGAGACTGTGAGTCATAGAGACCCTTCAAGTGTTCTAGCATTTTGTTGGGGCCCATATTTTCATGTTGCCTCTGTAACTCCAAGGTCATGGAGGACAACATTACACACTGTGCCGAGGTAGCATCGTCTAGATGTTTCTGATAAGCCACATTGTCAAACATGGCATACTCAACAGAATCTTCAACAGGGACTGTGGGGAACACTGTGTCTAACAAATACTCAATTCTTTCTAGTTTTAACACCAATCACAAATTTCTTAACCAGTCAGGGTAATTTGATCCAGTCAACTTGTTTGTTTCGACCAACATTTTCAGTGATAGATTCGACATTCTATATATAGTCTGAAGAAATAGATAGACTTGAATTTACACTCTAATATAATTTCTATTGAACACATTCGTTAACTAATTAACATGGCCTTTAGTTTAATTAGCTCCTACTATTTTAACATACTCTTCGACCCCATGGAAGAATACAGACTCATATCAAATATGGTCATAATGGGCCAAAATCCAGGTTCATGCTATCTCCGCGTTTGATGTGGCTGATAACTTTAATAGCATAACCCGGTAGGTCTCCAAACCAATTACAAATAATTTGTAACTCTTGTTTGACCGAATGTTCTAAACAATCAATCTGTGTCCCTCGGCTTGTCTGACACTGTGGCGCCAAGACAGCCTACCCCGTTATACGACTGCAATTATGTATCTAAGTGAATTTTTCCTTATAGAGCAAACACTGTGGTGTAAATACTCATAAAGGTTTATCACCCACTTCTACATTTAACATGCATCTATGAAAGAGTCTGAGTCCTCGTAGACTTAAAGCAAATGCTGTGGCATAAATAGTCATCTTGCCGAAAAGGATTTTGCACTACAATCAATTATAACAGACGACGCGTTCATTTTAAAAGAGACTTGTATTAAAATTTTAGGGAACGTTTTCATTCAGGGTTTTAACCAAGATCAACTCTAGTATGCTATATCAAATATAACATCTTAATTATCATGGAAAGTCTATTAAGCACTTATTGGGTACCACCTGCCCAAACATGATATTAAGCGGTTTAAACACATACTGGGTGCCACCTACCCAGACAGTTATTTGCCGACGTTATTCTAGTCATTTAAATGACAAATAATTTGACATTTAGCACATAAATAGTATACTTATCAAATAAGATACTTTATAATAATAATAATCGTGGGTTAAACATTCTAATTTTTTTTGGACCGATGGAGCCGCGACGCTAATCATTAGAGCCACGACTCCAGTGAGGCAGAATCCGAAATTCTTCTTCTGCAATACATTAGCGCCGCAACAATCCACCATGGAGCCGTGGCGCTTGCAAGGCAGAAACCTTCGATTTGCATTAGGGCCCCGACGCTTCACCATGGAGCCGCGACGCCTAATGTCCAGAAAGTCCGAAATTAAAAAAATGAAGCATTAGGGCCGCAATGCTCCACCATGGAGCCGCGACGCCGCCTTGAAACCTTAGCAAGTGTCGCGGCGCCCTACCATAGGGCTGCAACGCCGACGTCCTGACAAAACATTTCTGTGTTGATTTATCAAAATCGTTCGAGCCCTAAATCCAATTTTGGGATCAAATCACATATACTTTTCATCACCCACTATTATCAATAACGCACTTATCGACCATCATCCGTTCTTTGTCGTGCACCGTGCAATAAGCCAGATATCCACACTTTTGGCTTAGTTCGAGTTAGAGCAGAATGACTTGCTCGAGTTAGCGTAGGAGATAATTTAGGGTGACATAAAAAGGTCTACTTCATTCAGCCAAGATTTGTAGGATTTCAAGAAGCCTTATTTTAATCCAATTTTATGTTTAACCTATATTATTATATTATTCAATTTGTTATATAACTATTGAACCAGCCTAGGCTCTGATACCACTGTAGGATTTTTGTTGGGTTAAAAACATATAAGTAGGCACAATGGAAGTTTAAAATTTTGTTCTACATACCCCAACAATTTCTTCTGGTATGGTTATATGACAATCAAAACATGTAACATAAAACTAGACCACTTACAGATTGTATTATCTAGAGTCTTTACTTAGGGAGTACACGCGACTATCCCTTCGACTGCAAGCACTATGCTACGGTGTATTCCTCTGTCAAGAAACCTAGAAAATCTTGACAGAGGTTTGAGAGAGTTTCGTCCTAGACTCTAAGTCTAGAAAGTTTATAGAATTGGTGTGTTAATTGACAATGGGGAGTGCTTTATTTATAGTTGAAATTTGGGCAAAAATCTGATTAGGGTTGGGCTCTAAGCCTGGCCCAAAAACCGAGGTGCAGTGGTTCAGTCTGACTGGGCCCACTGTCGGGTCGGCGTCGTGGCGCCTTACGTAAATTTTGTTTCTCGTTTTCATTTAATATATATATATCCAGCACATTAAATCCAAAATCTAATATTGATTTAATTAAATAATTTCCATCTAATAGAAATTATCCCATAGTTATTATCAATTTAAATATCTCGATCCTAAATCGAATATTTAATACTTTCTCAATACACCCTTAGATCGAAGAGACAATCGACATAGTGTGACCCTATAGGCCTTCATATATCGACACTAATCCAATTAAGATCCATACGGAACTCCTAGACTGCGCCGTACACCGAACTCAATATATGAAGTACGTTTACATGAATCCAACAAACATAACCTTTATTTGAGATGATAAATTCCTTTCATTCGCGATGCACTCGATCAAGCTTAGGATTTGCCATGTGTCTATCCAAATGGCTTGATCACTTTATCTCATCTATATTAGTCGACAACTAGATCATATTCTAAATATGTCTCTTGCAATTGCCAATGACTTGGTCAACCTAATATCACTGAGAAGTTGAGTGATCTATCGAATATCCAATCGAGGAATGAATCCTATTCTTGGCTCAATTACCACCCTAATTTACATCATAATGTACCCAACATAAGACGTGTCTTATCCTATAAGGAGTTTAAGCTTAGGACAGGGTCAAAGTACATTACTCTGTAAACAAGGTGCGTATTGACCTCAAATCAAAGGACCTTTATATCCCACACACTGATAACACTCTAGACATGTCTAACAAATAGTTTATCAGCAGGGTATACCAATACTTTCCAAAAGTATCCATGTGTCCATCACTAGTAACCATTACTAAGTAGCAGGTGAGACATACTACATTCTCTAAGAATGTGATGCAGACCACATGTCGACTTATAACATATCATCGATATCCATTCTCGATGATCATTAGTCGAGGCTATTTTAGAGTTACGCTCTATCATCAATATCTCACTCTATTAATGACAACGTAAGCTCAAGGGATGCATATTAATGAATAATTACAAACAATCAAATAATAATTTAATAATTGCAAATATCATAAATATTAATCTTAGTAATAATACGAATGTGTTCAAGTACATTTGTCCCTAATAATGATTATCTCTAGGACATACATACTTTCAATAACAAGATGGAAACTAAAGAAAAGTACAAATAGACCTAGCAGTTGAAATTATTGTCAATATTGACAATAATATAGTGTTACATAAATAAGCTTCTAATAATGGCTGCTTGAGCACTATCACTTTCAGTAGATTCCAAAAGCACAGATAATCGATCACTTAGGTCTTCCACTTCTCTGTGTAAACTTCTTATGTAGTTACATGTCTCTTGCAATACTTTGGATGCTGAAACCTGTTTTAAAAAAAAATTGGTACGATAAAAGTTAGAAAATGCTCACGACATGATATAGAACAAATTAATTATACACTTTTATGTTTTTAACATAAGATCAAATGTAGGAAAATATATGATGCATGTGACTCTACCAAGAAATGTAATGAAGTGACAAATTAAGTCCTATACCACATGCTGAAACACAGTATTAAATGGGGGGCTTATGGGCTAGTGGGCATGAGAATATGACTCTCAAACTTATCCCAAAAAAGAAGAATGAAGGCCACACAAAATATGAATGGCTTCATGAAAATGTGTTCATTTGTACACACACAACATATATAGTAAGTAAAAGAAGACAACAAATGACCAAATTAAAATAAATAGCTAAACAATAATATTGGACTTAAAAGTTATATCCACAGACAATATAAAGATTTTTTCCATGATAAGTACAATTCATCATGCATATTATGTAACTTAATAGTGTAAAAAAAATTAGACCGTCAGTGTATATAACATAAACTCGAAATGTGCATTTCTGGTACCTTGTCGGAACACCTAGTGCGGCTTTCAGGGATAAGCAGTTGTAACTTTGATACTAGATCGGCAATCTGATCATCACTTATTCTGGAAGCTCCTGATTGTCTCGACGAACGTGATCTTCGGCTTGACATTGTCAGGAAAACTAAGAAGGCAAGAACTAGCGTTGAGCTTTCACGCAATACGCCAAAATAGGAAAGAGTTTGTAATTAAGCTGTCAGAGAGAAGTTATAATAGTAATAAAATCTTGAATGAATATGTGAGAGTTCTATGTGGTGTGGGGAGTTTAAAAAGAGCAGAGGATGATGACTGTTTGAGAGACAAGTTATGGACAGAGATAGAAGGGAACCATGAAGAAGACAGAGAGAGAAACACTAAAAGAATAAGTGTTGGAGGTGAAGAAGACAAGTGCATGGGAGAAAGATGTGGGCTTTTCTTGTTTTTAAATAGAAAGTTTGAAATATTATTAAGAGAGGAATAGATGAAAGAGAATGAGGGGCTTAAACTTGAAGGGCGGGTGCGTGGTGGGATGGGTTGTTGTGATTAAGGTTAAATTAATTTAGCATGAAGTATTCGGTTTGTCTTATATTTATTTATCTTTCGATCCATGGAAATCACGTATCTTATATTCCATCCATCGCAATTTATGTGATATAATTTGATTGGGCACAAAATTTAAGAAATAAATGAAGATTTCTTAATCTTGTGGTCTAAAACAAATTAAAAATATTTGTGTGGTTATAAATCGTCTCATTACGCTTAAAAGATAAAAATTATAGTTAAATTGTTGCCAAATATGAAAACGTGTCATTCATTTTGGGACTGACTAAAAAGGAAAGTGTGTCATATAAATTGGAACATAGGAGTATTTATTTTGATAGAAGGGTGTGGAGGTTGATAATTAGGGTAGAAGGATAGTGACTAATCGGGCGCATTTTTTTCTATTCTCGGAGTTTTAGCATTATTCTTGTATTCTCTTATTCTTTGATTCTATCACTATATGTTGTTTTTTAGCATTGGTTATCTCATTATTTTGTTGTTGTTTCCGCTTGTTGCTACTACCTCTTTTCTTTCTTTCTTTGAGTTGTGGGTCTCTCGGAAACAATATCTCTACCTTATCAAGGTAGGGGTAAGGTCTGCGTACATACTATCCTCCATAGATACGACTTATGGGATTCTACTGAATTTGTTATTATTGTTATTGTATCTAGGCATCTTCTAACTAGTAGCTCAGTTGGTTGGCTACCTGAACTCTCACCTTGTTGATGGGGGTTCAATTCCCCACCTTATAATCCCCTCCCCCGTTACACCTTTCATACCCCTATGTAGTAAAAACAATTTTTTTTAAAAAAAAATCTTCTAACGATTGTCGAGGTTGGCTCTAACATTTATCATGGATGAGTTATGCAAACAAACAAAAGATTCAAATTTATTCCTAAACTATCAAATTTATTTATAAAATATCTTTTGTAGTAATTTGAAGCATGCCCTCAAATAACTAAACATCCAAATATGCTTATATTTTTACGTGGACGTCATCATCACCAACAACAACATATTCAGTATAATTTCATAAGTGGGGTATGAAGAAGTTGATGTGTATGCAGATCTCACTCATATCTTTGAGAAGGTAGAGAGATTACTTCCTTGGCTCAAGTAAAACTTCCACCATATCAGTTAAGTCAAACCAACTTTTCCATAGTGGAAAACAGTTAGTGGTGGAAGGGCATATTTTAGACAAAAGATAGCAATGGGAGTTTTTATGGAGCCAAAGGTAAATGGGATAAAAATATGACAAATTTGGGCCTTTAATCGTACATACTAATTTTATTGTAATTATTATTTTCTTATTTAAATAGGTTTAAGTCATAGTATACAAAAAATTTAAATCATCATTGTAGGTCAATGTAAGATATCAAGTTAATTATCATTTTAATTAACTAACTAATTAATGCATATGATAAAAATTACTTGTAAATGTAACCGAATTATATATAAGAAACATTATACCGTTATCGTATACAACTTAAATTCATTTTTTAAACTTTGTATAAGTAATTTTATTTTAATATGTCGTAGCAGGTGACTTTGTTTTAGGATATTAATCCCACTTAATTATTAATTGTTCCCCATATGTTTTTTTAAAGTAATGTGATAGTAATATAGAAATTTCTTTGCACTATAGATATATATAGAGAGAGATAGCTGTCCTTCTCCATATGTCTCCCAAACTAGAGGTTACATTACAAAGTCAAGTGGGGAAGGAAGACTAATTGGAAATTTTCCTCTTGTTTATCTGCCAAGTTTGGGGCCTCTTGTGTCAGTAGCAGCACGCAAGCCCATGTTATCTTATTAATGGTCTCCTTGTCAATTTTAATATATGTAACAACAAAGACCACTCTAGTCTCTATACTTTCCCCCTACCCCAACTAGGATATATAAAATTAAATTCTATTAACATAACAAATAGTATATATGTTGAAGTTCATTTACATATAATATGTTCATGTTTTATGGTGATGAATTGAGAGATGTAAATCATATCAATGATGATGAGGTTGGTTATAGTAAGTGAGGATACTAATCACGTGCAGCTATGTGTAGAGCTTCCTCCATTGAATAATTAATTTTCTTCCATTAGCTCTTGGCACTTGCTAATTAGTAATGTCAACTAATGAATAATGATTAATCTCAACACATTCTTAAATCTTCTAAATCAACTAATTAAATGCACTAGCCCCTTCTTTTATACCAGCTAGCTTCGGCAAGAGAAATGACCTTCACTATATCAGTTGCTCTATTCTCAAACCCTTGTCATTCAGGCACATTCCGTGATTTACTGGTACTAGTGCTGAGAGACCGGGACTACTATCTCCAGGAATAGTCTGGCGTAAGCCGGGGAGCTGAATATAAAAAAAAAAAAGACCTTCTCTATAACCTTGAAACTAATCATATCTAAAGATGTTTTTGGTATGGAGGAAAAAATATGTTTTCTTATTTTTTTTTTATGTTTTTTGGTTAAAATTTTTGAAAAATATTTTCTTTAAAAAAATAAGTCCCTTGAAAATAAGAAAAATGATTTCTCCAATAGAAGCAAATAAAACAAGTTCCACATCTGACATTCTCTTTCCTTGCCACCCTTCAACACACTCAATCCCTATCCCCCTCCCCCATACGACCACAACACCCTACCCCTAGTTTTGTTTTTGAGAGTGTATAAAAAAAATTGAGATAATATTTTCCACTTACGTGCATGTAAGAAGTATTCTTCCTTGATTATTTCATTCCAAAGAGGTAATATATATACTCAATAATACAATCCTAATCCTATGTACATAAGGTAATAAATTATCCTAATCCTAGGTACATAAGGTAATGAATTTGACTAAATATACTCTTACCATATACAAAATATATACAATTATGACTAATTATATTTATCCTATTCTATCACACCCCCTCAGTCGAAGCGGGAGGTCGGCATATGCCGAGACTGTCTCAAAAATATTCAAACAAAATCAATTAAAGACATTTCGTAAAAATATCTGCGATCTGATAGCGTGACGGGACATGTAAGACACGTACCTGCCCACGAGCAACCTTTTTGCGAACAAAGTGAATATCCAGTTCTATATGTTTAGTGCGTTGATGTTGAACCGGATTTCCAGAGAGATAAATCGTACTCACATTATCACAATAAACCAACATTGTCTTCGGAACAGGACAGTGGAGCTCGAAAAGAAGATTGCTAAGCCAACACGATTCGAAAACCACATTGGCAACTCCCCTGTTTTATGCTTCAGCACTGGATTTATACAAAGTAGTCTGCCGTTTGGATGACCAAGATACCAAATTATCACCAAGGAACACACAGTAGCCAGACGCGGAACGTCTGGTGTTCGGACAGCCACCCCAATCTGCATCAGTGTAAGCAACGAGAGTAGATGTCGAAGATGGATAAAGATGCAAGCCATGATCAAGGGTATCCTAAATATAGCGCACAATGTACTTGAGAGCCTGCATGTGATCCTCCATCGGGTTATGCATAAATAAGCAAACCTGTTGCAAAACATAAGATATGTCGCGTCTCGTGAAGGTAAGATATTGACAGGCGCCTGCAAGACTGCGGTAATGTGATTGATCATCATATAGTGTATTGGAAGTGGCACTCAACTTAGGTTTAGTATCAAGTAGGAAATATTCTTCCTTGATTATTTCATTCCAAAGGGGTAATATATATACCCAATAATACAATCCTAATCCTATGTACATAAGGTAATAAATTATCCTAATCTAGGTACATAAGGTAATGAATTTGACTAAATATACACTTACCATATACAAAATATGCACAATTATAACTAATTATGTTTTTCCTATTCTATCAGTGCCAACACACAAGAAAATTAGTAAAAATCGCTAATTTTCTAAAAAAAATAGTTTTTTGTGAAAAAACATTTTTCTTAATACCAAACACACCCTAACTCAAAGAAAGTTTTCTGTTTCATCAATCACTTATAAGTTATAAGCCCCGTTTTGGAATTACATGTCAATGTTAAGACTTGAGAGAATAGACTGTCTCCCTCTTTCCCACGACATTGATTTGTAGGGGTTTTCGTCTAGTACCCGATGTTTATATACATGTTCTTGCTTTTAATTTACCTAATCAATTACAACCACCTTTAGACTCTTTTTTTTTAAGAAAAAATTAAACATAATGTAATTTTTTTATATCTTCACCTCGTTTAATTGACCAGTAACTATATATGGATAAGAACTTTCCCATGGTGCCTAGTAATCTCTGCATTTGACTTACCCGGTTTCCTAAAAAAGCTTATCTTATAGTACAACAAAACACAGAGATATATAGAAGAAATTCATATTTAAGGGAGAAACTATGATATAAAGTACTAGTTTTGAAATAATATTGGTCAATGGTCATATATATAAAAAGGATCGGTACCAAAGAGATACTATATATATATATATATATATATATATATAAATAAAGATCTCTTTGTCATGGTAGTACTCCCTAAAGAGTTATTTCCCTTTAGGTTAATAGTAAAGCTAATTTATATATATATATCTTAATTAGTTGAGATCACTTGGGAGCAAAATGGAACTACTAGACTAGTGCAAATAGGATATAATTCATCATATACACTATAATTAGAATTACAAATCAAAGTGTGTCCGGGAGAGAATAGTAAGATGAGTGACCCTCTTGAAAATCCTCATGTTCCCTTTCTGTCGAAATTCAATCATAAAAAAATATTATAATAATTTTTTACACTATTACAAATTATTAATACTAGTAATTAAACAAACTTAAGATGCAGTTATCTTTTAATCGACCTGAACTTAAACACATCAAAATATAATTTGTGTAAATTGAACTTAAACATATGATGGGGATGTTTACACCTTTCCCTAGCATGAGAGTGTTGATTGCTCAATATTTATGAATTGAAAATATATGTACATTTACCGTATGGATTAACAATATATACATAATTCCAAATGTTTAATTTGGGTGTGTTAAAATCAAGAAGTGGCGGAATTTTAGAGAGAAGAAAAATATTGGGTGAATTCTTTCTTGCTTTCATTCATCATAATGACCTCTTTATTTAGGGGTAAGAGTCTTCATATTCCTAGTCTAACAAGGAAACCTTATTCTAATAAATTATAATTTGTCAAATATATTTAGACTAGAATTTTACCATAAAATTATTACATTTAAATTAGGAAACCGACGGCTTGGGTCCGACATCGGTGCCATGGGTCCGACGTCGGTGTCTTTAGTCCGAGGTCGGTCCAAATCTTCAATACCCCCTCAAGTTGGAGCATGGGGGTCTCGAATGCCCAACTTGTCAAGCATATATTCATGTTGTGATTTCCCCAAAGCCTTTGTAAATGCGTCGGCCAATTGTTCGTTGGTTGACACATAACTCGAAAGTATTATACCAAATTGGAGTGCATCCAAGACATAATGACAGTAAACTTCAATACGTTTAGTCCGTTCGTGGAACACCAGATTTCGTGCAGTATTCAATACTGCTTAACTATCATAAAACATATTTACTGGAGATTTATGTTCGACGCCAAAGCTATGTAGGATTCCCTTCAACCATTTCAATTCACAAACCGCCATTGCCATTAAACGGTATTCAGCTTCTGCTGATGAGCTAGAGAAAATGTGTTACTTTTTGTTTTTCATGACACCGGTGAATTTTCGAGGGAGATAAACTAGTCGGTCAGCAACTTTCGGGTCAACGGACATCCAACCCAGTCCGCATCACACCACCTATACAACCGGAGATCACAATCCTTCCTCAACACAATTCCTTGCCTAGGGTTCTTCTTCAAGTATGTTACCACCCGGAGAGTTTCTCTCCAGTGTGCTTCCTTCGGTTGGTGCATGTATTGGGACAGAACATGCACACAATAGGACAACTCCGATCTTGTAAAACTGAGGTATATCAATCTACCAACAAAATGTCAGTATGATTCTAGATCTTCCAAATTAGCCCCTTTGGCCAACGCCAAATTATGATTCTGTTCCATGGGCGTATTAATTGGTTTTGCTCCCAGCAACCCGGACTCCAAGATTATATTCAAGACATATTTTTATTGAAAAAGAAATAATTTGATTGGTCCACGTGCAACTTTAACCCTTAGAAAATATTTCAGGGGATCCAAATCCTTCATGTGAAAATAGGCTCGCATATAATCTTTGAACCGTGCAATTGCACTATGGTCATTGTCGGAGATAATCAAGTCATCCACATAAATTAAGACGTTAAGTTGTGTACCCCCGGTGCATCATGAAGAGTGAATAATCGGAGTATGAATGTTTGAATCCATATTTCATCAAAGCACTTGACCATTTGGAAAACCAGCACTGTGGGGCTTGTTTCAACCCATAAAAGAATTTTCAGAGTTGACATACTTGTCCCAGACCAGATATATGGAATCTTGGTGATAAATTCATATAAACTTCCTCCGCCAGTTCATCGTGCAAAAAGATGTTATGAACATCCATCTGATGCAACTCTCAATTTCGAGCGGCTGCTACCGCCAAGAAGGTTCGAATGGTCACAACCATCGCAATCGGAGCAAATATTTTATTGTAGTCTATACCTTTCTCATGCTTATTACTGAAGATGACCAACCGGGCTTTATGTAGTTCAATTAGTCCGTCCGAATTGTATTTGATCTTGTACACTCATCTACATCCAAGTGTTTTCTTATCCTTATAAGATCTATTTGTCCTTTTTATAAGAAGGTATTCCGCCACTCAGACTCAAACCGAGATGCATTAGTACTGCTTCCTAACATCGGTAATGTTTCCAATGTCCATGTGCCATTGTCCTCCAATACTTGGATTTCTTGTTGCATGGATTTTCTCTAACATTCTTTCTTCATGGCCTCCAAGAAGTATTTTGGTGTTATGAAAAATAATTATCACATCATATATAGTGAGCTAAAGGATAAGGCGCACATAAGGGTTTCTAAGGATCGGGAAAACTCGTCGATGGACTTTCTTTTCAGAATTTTTCGGTAACGTAGTCACGCAATCAAACTGAGTCATTCTTCTGTCGTTGACCCCGACCCAATCGTTCCTCTGATGAATTTTCATTAGTCCGTGTACCTTCCGTTTATATTTCTTCCACATTTTTATTATTCGAACTAGTATCTGTCCGATCTAATTCTAGCTGATCCGTAGGTTTGGTATCCGGTGTCCAGATTTCTACTATTCGAGCTTTCTTCGTACCTACATTATATGTTTGTTCTTCTTCAAAATCATGTTGATTCCTTTCTTCATTTGTTTCATCCGGGATCACTTCTATATTTTCAACCAAATTATATTTTCCTTCGGCAAAAGGGAACTTAGTCTCGTAGAAGTTCACATCTCTCTAGACTAAATACTCATCATTTTTCAAGTCATAAAATCTCCAACCTTTCTGTCCGTATGGGTATCCCAAGAAGACACACCTATGACTCCGATTCTCAAATTTGTCTCTTGGTTTTCCCTTCGTATGTGCGCAGCACATCGACCCTAGCACCCGTAGGTGATCATAATGAGGTGCCTCTCTGTATAAAATTTCATAGGGGGTTTTTCTATTCAACACTGATGATAGTGTTCTGTTGATTAAGTATCCCACAGTCAAAATGCATTCTCACCAAAAAATGATCGGAAGATGACCCTGAAACCTTAATGCCCATGCCACATTAAGAATATGATGGTGTTTTCTTTCAACTCTTCCATTTTGTTGTCGTGTCCCTGTGCAAGAAGTTTGGAAAGAATATCATGTTCAAAGAAGCAATTCTTCATACATATGAATCTAGTTCCGTTATCACTTCCAACAATTTTAACGAGTTAGTTCGATGGAGTTACGAATCCACGACATCAATAAAGAGTTTATAGTCCACCAGTCTTTCAAGTTCGGTGATTCTTCATCCGGCTTCTTGATCGTACTATCAACAAAGCCGAATTTCTTCCTTGCTCTTAGGGTCGTCCTCATGGATCGAGCCCATTCTTCGTAATTCTTTCCCTTCAATTGGACTTGTGTTACCACAATTACGGGATTATCATTTGACGTAATGTCATATGGGGAGATTTTTTTTTGAATTTTGTTTTCTTCACCAGTGATTCCTTTGTTTTTATCACTGATTTCTCCGTCACTTGCCATTATTTAGGATTTTGTGTTCTTTCAACGTGACTTTGATACAATGTTAAAATCAATAAGTGATGGAATTTTAGAGAGAAGAAAAATATTTGGAGAATTCTTTCATGTTTTCATTCATCATGATGGCATCTTTATGTAGAGGTAAAAGTCCTCCTATTCCTAATCTAACAAGGAAACCTTATTCTAATAAATTATAATTTACCAAATATACTTAGACTAAGATTTTACCACAAAACTATTATATTTAAACTAGGAAACTGACGACTTGGGTCCGACGTCAGTGTCTTGAGTCCGAGGTCGGTCCCAATCTTCAATAGGGTGGACCTCGACATCATTGAAACTTGTTGTATCGAACTATATTTAAAATAAGAACATCATGATTCCACTAAAATATTTAACGTCATGCTTCCATTTTTAGCTGTTACATTTGTTTTTTGCATGAAAGCCACCATATCTGCCGGTCATCATGTCGCGAGAACTTTCTGTTAAGAGTCTCACATCAGAAATAGAATGAGAACATGAACTCCTTATATGGATTTGGACAATCCTTATTTTACAAGCTAGCTTGGGGTTGAGTTAGACCCAAAATTCATTCTTACACTTTCGAAATAAAAGAAACCATTATGTATTAGTCTATTACACCAATCACTACTAAAAAAACACGATCTAGCTAGGGATAAATTCAATAGATAATAACAAAATACGTATGGCTAATCCTATTTAGGGATAAATTATATAAAATATTTGCTCGCTATGATCTATTTAGCGACGAAATAGCGAAGAAGATCGTAGCTAATTTTAGTTTTTTTTAGCGAATATCCAATAAACATATTAACGTATATTAATAAAATATATTTCATATATTTTGTAATATTTAATATTGTATAATTATGATAGATATAAGATCATCATTGTATTAGAATTTCATATTGTACACATTATATATATTTATATTAATAAAAAAACTCTTCAAAGGGAGATTAATACAATCTTACGAAACACACCATCAATAATTTGATAGATGTCGACATAATTCTTGCCTGTGAACAAATTTGAGTACATCATAGTCATACACACACGCATATGTGGATAATCAATAAAGAACTGAAAAAGTAAAATATAAATAGATCTTCCGGCATCATATTGTTCTATTGATAAATTAATATATAAAGTTACGGTAAACAATTGACATGGCCATACTCACATATATGACTATATAGAATTATAGATGAAGTGGTCATAATTCTTGGCCACACTTCAGTTATTTAAGTATCTTATAAGCAGCTCATATTTTTTAGCCATGTTAAACCTAATTCGATTCGATGTGTACTTCCTAAAGATATAGCAATCAATCATAATAAACACATAAATAATTTCATTTCTAAATTTAGTTTTCTTTATATCAAATAGGCGAGAAGAACTTATTCACATGACCACGTACGTTTACAACTACCATACTTTTATAGCCTGTTTGCCAAGTTTATTTTTTGTCTAAAAATGCTTATTTTTAAAAATTAAGGTGTTTGACTAAGTTTTTGGGAGAAAATAAGTGTTTATGGGGAGTAGCCAGAGTTGGTTTTCAGAAGCTTAAAAAGTAGCTTTTCTGAAAAACACTTTTGAGAAAAATACACTTAGAGAATTTTTTAAACGCTTGGCCAAATACTAATTGTTGCTCAAAAATATTTTATAAATTAATTGATCAAAGACAAACTGGTTCTCATCAAAAGTATTTTTTTTAAAAATAATTTTCAAAATAAGCTGATTTTAAAAGTTTGGCCAAATAGACTATTATAATTTTCTCTATTTATATCAAATAGGTGATGATAAGAACTTCGATGCCATATTTGGTTTTACCTATGTCATATGCTAGCTTAGGTTTGTTGCTACAACTATTGTGATCGAATTATTTAATTTATAGCTCAACCATCCTAGGTTAGTTATGTAAACGTGTAAATATAGGCGTCAGAAAGTGTGGAAGAATCAGGGATAGCCATTTAGAGAAGAGAAGAAAGGAAGAACAAAACCCGAAAAACAAGAAGAAAATCCAGGAGGGCCGCGGCGTAGGAGAGGCAGCCGGCGGCTGTGGAAGAAAAAAGTTTTTAGGATTTTGTTTATTTGGCTCTTGATACCATGTTAGATGATATTAATCTCCCTTGGGGAGTCTTTCATTAATATCAAGGTATATATAGAGTACAATATTCATCCCTTATACAATAGGAATCCTAAGCCTATACAAAAGAGGAATCCTAGTCTTACCATAATTATATTTACACAATATATGAAAATATTCTAATTATGGATAGGGAATATATTGTTTCCTATATTTACACGTTTACAAGTTCAATTGAAAATAGAGGACGCAGTATTAATTCTCCTTTATTTCGAAAAAAGAAATACAAGAATAGACATCCAGGCTTCAGTTTCATCTCGGCCTATTAAGCTTTTAGAAGAAAGGATATAGAAGCTAGATTTCTACCTGAGTAGTTGGAGGAATTGCGGATTTTATTAGTATCATTCACTATAAGAAACTGAGGATTAGGGCTGGCAATGGATCGGAGATGGATCGGGTGGAGCTTAATCCGCCTCCACCCGTCAATCATCTATCCACCACCCGACCCATCCATCACCCTATTTTTTTTCATCCACATCCGATCCACCCATCATCCACAGGTGAATCGGGTGGATCGGGTGCTTCGCGGATGAAAATTATAGCATAATCAGTTTGGTACTTTTGGTTTATTTTTCAGTTTTCATACTATCTTGCTTTACCATTATAATTTGATCTTGATCTCATTGTAATATTCATCAACCTATTATATTGCTAACAGTTATAGTCATATATAGAGCGATGTTCAACATAGAAAATGTCAATTATGTATAACGTAGTACAAAAATAACATTTTTGATACTAGGAATCATCGTTATTGTCATGTTGAAATTGAAAAAGAATTTCCATTCACTTTAGAAAAATAAAGACAACTATTGGAAATACAACCAAGTACTAATAACGACATGAGTCAGGGGTATGTTATCACTGAACTATACAAAAAATAACTAATTTATAAACGGGTGGATGGATGGGTCGGGTGGTGGATTAGGTGGTGGGTTGGATGTATGTACACCCGAATCCGATCCGATCCGTCACCCGATCCATCCGTCACCCGATTAAAATTCGTGTTTTGTCGGTTTCTCGTCCATATAATCGGGTCGGGTGGATGAATATCCATCGAGTTAGGGTGAAATTGCCAGCCCTATTGAGGATGCAATGATATTTATTTAGTTACATTTGAAATAAATATGAGAAAAATTCAAATTCATGAGAGTATCGTAAGAACAGTGATATTTGACGCAAAAATATTACAAAATCAACATTGGACGCAAAAATGTCATAAAATGATGACATTTGACGTAAAATATCATTAAAATAGTGATTTTTACGCAAAATGTCGTTGAATATTATGACATTCGAAACAAATGTCATATGATTAGTTCCTAATTACCAAAATTTACACCTAATATTGGAAATCTAAATCTTTTTAAATTAGTTACGTTCATCAATCTTTATACCAAACCCTAAAAACCTTTCTCTTCCACAGCCGCCGGCTGCTTCTCCTACGCCGCGGCCCTCCCGGATTTTCTTCTTGTTTTTCGGGTTTTGTTCTTCCTTTCTTCTCTTCTCTAAATGGCTATTCCTGATTCTTCCACACTTTCTGACGCCTCTACCTCCACAAATCCCACCACAAAGTCATCACCCACGTTTCATCCCGCCCTTACTGTTTCCAACATCAAGAACCATATTCCCATTATTCTTGATCAAGAAAATAACCAGTATTCTTGCTGGGTTGAACTTTTTCGAAATCATGCATGTCTCTATAACGTGCTTGACCATATTGATGACACTATTCCGCGCCCTACAGAGGTTGATGATTCTATCTGGCATCGTCTCGACGCCGGCGTCAAACAATGGATATATGGTAGTATCTCTCGGGATTTGCTCCTTACTATCATGAAATCTGACTCCACAGCCCTTGACTTGTGGAATCGTTTGGAGGAAATTTTTCAGGACAACAAGAACACTCGTGCCGTGTATTTGGAAGAACAGTTCAACAAAACACGTCTTGAAAACTTCTTCAATGTCTCTGAGTACTGCAAGCAGCTTAAACTTCTAGCGGATCAACTCTCCAACATCGGCACACCTGTCACTAACGATAAAATGGTGTAACAAATGATTTCTGGCCTTTCTAAGGGCGAATATGATACTTTGGCCACCATTATTCAACAGGCAGATCCGCTACCGAGTTTTAACAAAGCTCGCTCACAATTGTTGCTTGAAGAAACCCGTTGTGCTAAGCAGGATGAGCACGCTCAACAGGTGTTAGCTGTCGACACGCAACCCCAAGATCAGACGCCACCAGACAACTCCTAACAGCGGCAGGGCCGCGGCGGCAAGGGTGGAAAAGGCTGCGGCGGTAGAGGAGGCCGTGGTTGTGGCAAGGGTCGCGGTCAACAGAACCAACAACAGCAACAGAGATCGTAGAACAACTAAGCCGCGGCTCCTCAGCAGTTCGTCTACAGCGCCGCGACGCCCCAGTACAGAGCCGCGGCACCAAGTCCATTCCAGTACTAGCAGCCATACAATCCGTATTCTTACCCCGGTTTGTTAGGCCCTGCTCCAGCCACACAGCAGGCCCACTTCATGCAAGGTCAGGTCCCGCAGCCCTCCTCCGGCATGACACCCACTGAGTTGGGTCAAGCGTTCAGCACCCTCTCTATGCAACAGCCTGACAATACTTGGTACATGGACTCAGGCGCCACATCTCACGTCACCAGTCTGCAGGTACTATTCCTAAACTATTTCGGTTAAAGCATCCCAAATATGTTACAGTTGGTAGTGGACAACGCATTCCAGTTAAGGGTTATGGTACCTCATACACACTACCTCCTCATCCACCCTTCTCCCTCAAAAACACCCTATATGCCCCACACATGATTAAGAACCTCATATCTGTCCGCCAATTTACTCGTAA
Source organism: Anisodus tanguticus (assembly GCA_034509755.1). NCBI lineage: Eukaryota > Viridiplantae > Streptophyta > Magnoliopsida > Solanales > Solanaceae > Anisodus > Anisodus tanguticus. The sequence goes on along the minus strand of CM067543.1, from coordinate 47,616,556 downwards.
TAATTCTGTCTCCGTGGATTTTGACCCTTTTGGTTTTACTGTGAAGGATCTTCATACGGGGACACATCTTACGAGATGCAATAGCACGGGGGATCTCTATCCATTCACTTCCACCTCCGCTGCCAGATCTTGCTCTCCCGTCACTCTAGCGGTTGTTTCTTCTTCAACTTGGCATAATAGGCTTGGTCATCCAGGAGCCCCAGTTTTTAATTTCCTTAGAGGCAATAATTTTATTGCTTGTAATGGGAAACTTGCCCAAAATTGTGTTTCTTGCTCTTTAGGCAAATATATTCGTCTTCCGTTTAAATCATCTACTAGTGTTACATTTGCTCCTTTTGATATCATACATGCCGATTTATGGACATCTCCTATCTCTAGTTCTCTCGGTCATAAATACTATCTTGTGTTGCTTGATGATTTTTCACACTACGTTTGGTTATACCCTCTTAAATTTAAATCGGAAGTGTTTGTCAAATTTCTTGAGTTTCGCAAGTTCATTCAAACACAATTTGGAAAAGGCATAAAATCATTTCAGTGCGATAATGGTCGTGAATTCAATAACTCTATGTTTCACCGCTTTTGTACCAATAATGGCATGGTCTTTTGCTTCTCCCGCCCTCACACCTCACCACAAAACGGTAAATTTGAAAGAATCATCCGCACCATTAACAATATGATTCGCACCCTATTGATTCATGCCTCCCTCCCTCCACCCTTCCGGGTCTATCTTTGCTAAAATGTCGAATACACTCTAAATATTCTCCCTACTAGCACTCTTCACAATATGACCCCTACCAAAATCCTCTACCATAGAATCCCCTCTTATGATCATCTACGGATTTTTGGTTGTCTGTGCTATCCCAACCTTAGCTCCACCGCCCCTCACAAGCTAGCTCCTAGGTCCACTCCATGTGTTTTTCTAGGATTCCCGCCGAACCATAGGGGCTATCTATGCTATGACTTGTCAACTCGTCAGATCCACATATCTCGTCACGTCACATTCGACGAGACCACATTCCCGTTTTCGAATCTTCCAAAATTCCAAAAACAGGACTACTCATTTCTTGACGAGTCTGCCATCTCTCCCCTCATAATCGAACAACTCACATCCTTTGTTCCGTCGTCAGAGCCGCGGCCTCGAGGGGAGGCGCCTTGGCGCCTGATTTCCAGAGAGCAATCTTTTAAAACACCGTCGACAGCGCCGCGGCCCTATGCTGAGGCGCCGTGGCGCCCAAACTTCAGAGAAGCCTGTCAACCTTCTAGCGCCGCGACTCTCGATCTAGGAGCCGCGGCGCCTCCGACGACTTCGCCCCCACCTTCTCCTTATCCGACTTTACCCCCGTCTCAGACACCACTCCACCACTCACTGTCCCTACCCATCCAATGGAAACTCGTTCAAAGTATGGAATCTTCAAACCCAAAGTCCATTTCAACTTGTCTGCCCAAACCATCTCTCCACTTCCAAAGAATCCAAAACAAGACCCTAATTGGAATGTAGCTATGTATGAGAAATTCAATGCTTTAACTAAACAACACACGTGGGATCTAGTACCTAGACCTGAGGGGGTGAATGTCATTCGTTGTATGTGGCTATTTCATCACAAGTTCAGAGACAATGGGGATCTTGAGAGGTATAAGGCCCGTCTTGTGGCTCATGGCATAAATCAGCAGGAGGACATTGATTGTGGTGAGACCTTCAGCCCGGTTGTAAAACCGGCTACCGTCCGCACAGTTTTGAGCATAGCCATGGGCAAACACTGGCCGATCCATCAACTTGACGTGAAGAATACATTCTTACATGGGGATCTGCGAGAGACAGTCTACATGCATCAGCCACCAGGGTTCACCCATCCAGCAGTTCCTCACTATGTGTGTCATCTCCGTAAGTCACTATATGGCCTGAAGCAGGCCCCCCGTGCGTGGTATGATCACTTTGCCAGGTATATCTTGCAGATTGGGTTTGTATGCAGCAAGAGTGATACATCACTTTTCATTTTTCATCGAGGTAGTAGCACTGCTTACTTATTACTTTACGTGGATGATATTGTTCTTACTGCCTCCTCCGACGGATTGAAAAATGAAATTATTGTCTTGCTCAAGTTTGAATTTACAATGACTGATTTGGGGAAGCTGAGTTACTTTTTGAGGATATCAGTGACCAGGTCTGCCAATCATATGTTCTTGTGTCAGCGTAAGTATGCAGAAGAGATTGTGTACAGGGCTAAGATGGCGAACTGCAAAGAGGTGCATACTCCAGTTGATTCCAAATCTAAGCTCAGTGCTATGGATGGTGCTCCAGTCTCTGATCCTACTCTGTATAGGAGCCTTGCAAGTGCACTTCAGTATCTCACATTCACCAGGCCAGACATAGCTTATGATGTTCAGCAGGTGTGCTTATTCATGCATGCCCCTAGGGAGTCTAATTTCACTACTCTTAAGCGTATCATTCGATACATTAAGGGCACTCTTGATTATGGTTTGCACCTATACCCCTCTGCACCAGACAGGTTGCTTTCATATACGGATGCAGATTGGGCAGGGTGTCCGGACACGCGACGCTCCACCTCCGGCTTTTGTGTTTTCTTAGGGAATAATCTGATTTCTTGGTCTGCCAAGCGACATGCTACCTTATCTCGCTCCAGTGCCGATGTTGAGTACAGAGGCGTTGCAAATGTAGTAGCTGAGATTTGTTGGCTCAGAAATTTACCGTTAGAACTTCAGTGTCCTTTGCGTCAGGCATCTATTGTGTATTGTGATAACATCTCTGGCCATCTATCTTTCTCATAATCCGGTTCAACATCAGCGAACCAAGCATATTGAGATAGACCTACACTTCGTTCGTGAGAAAGTTGCGTTAGGCCATGTCAGAGTGTTACATGTTCCATCATCCTATCAGTATGCAGACATATTTACCAAAGGACTTCCCAAACAGTTATTTCTTGACTTCAGATCTAGTCTCAGCGTCCGACCTCCTCCCGCTTCGACTGAGGGGGTGTGTAAACGTGTAAATATAGGAAACAATATATTCCCTACCCATAATTAGAATATTTCCATATATTGTGTAAATATAATTATGGTAAGACTAGGATTCCTCTTTTGTATAGGCTTAGAATTCCTATTGTATAAGAGATGAATATTGTACTCTATATATACCTTGATATTAATGAAAGACTCCATAAAGGAGATTAATATCATCTTACAATAAGTATCGACAAATTAAGAAGTTCGAGGATTATTTAGCTCATTCACTTGTTTTTTCCTTCTCCAGTTATTGCTAGCTCGACGACAAATTAAGGTAAACCCTCGTGTTTATACAGTTTTAGAAGAATAAATTGGCCTATTAAAAGAAAATCGATCGTCAGCAAGCTTATATGCAGGAAATATTGTTTTAATTACAAACGAGAAAAAACCTGACAAATTAGTGCTTTTCACAGTTCACAGTTCACAGTTCACACCACCTTCCTTAATTTTCCCTTTTCCAATTATTTTGGGTATGCAATATTTATTATTCATAAGCAGTTAAGCAACTCTGTTAACTGTTTAGTATTTTAAATTCAAACTTTGAATAAAACTAAAAATAACTCTCAAACTCATTTTTGCCTTCCCATGTGGGACACTCCCCTTTACATAGACTATTTAACAAACTTTGGACTCAAGATAGTGATGAGTCACTTTGGTTGCCCAAGATCTATTTAACGATATTAATTTATGTCACAAATACAAAGGTCATGTTTCATGCATATATTTACAAATGACACAATACTTCTCACACACGAGGCGAATAATATTGATGCGAATAAGTTCATATTTGGTCAAAGTTGCAAACTAAGAAAAATAATAACAAACTGGATTCATCTAATGATGCAAGGATTTATGATTAAAGACGGAGTGAGAATTTGGAGTTTGTGAATTTGAGATTTTAGTCTTTTAAAGTTATTGTGTTCCAAATTAATAATTTGTACCTATTCAATGAGTTTTTTTTATATATATAAATACATCATTTGGATAACTGAATTTAGTCTAACTTGTAATCGAAACGCTAACGCCGCCCAGTAATTATATATGATTGCATTCCCATTTGTTTATGAGAAACATGTAAAAACGAAGGAAGTCTGACATGATGCATAATCTATATTATTGATTTTGTCTGCGTTGTGAATTAAAGAAAAAACTAAAGGGAATAAAATCAGGATTCAGATCAAGCTAATAACGTGAACTACTAATAGTAGAATGTGGTAATTAAGTTTATCATTCATATTTGTCAGAAATTTGATTGAGAAGATCTTTAATAGAAGGGTTGAGTATCTTTCATTAATGTGCGGTCCCTATTCACTACATGTGCCCTTAATTACAAAGTATTATAATGCGCACAACTTTGTCTCATATTAACATACATTTAGCTAATAAGTACATTAAGTTATCTATTTCTTAGATATGGATTTGTCTCTTCTTTTATTCCATCTACCCCTATCTCATCCCACAACAATGATAGAAAAAAGTGTAAGCGCTACTCGTCCAGTTCAAAATAAGTGTTCATTAGCCTTTTTATATTTCTTAAAAAAATTGTGACTCCTATAAAAAAAACACTAACTCCTAGAAAAAATAGGTAATTTGACTAAACTACCCTTATATAATAAGACTCTTGCCTATTTATTGCCTTGAGTACATAGGGGTAAATATGAAAAAATAAAATCAATTCCTTCTTGATTATGTAAGTGGTCACTTAGTTTGAACCAAAACAAAAGAGCTAAATGAACACTTATTTTAAACTGGAGAGTATTAAAGCGCAGAAACACAAGTAGAGGAAGATATGTAAATAAGTATTCTTATTTCACTTTACATAGTAATGAGTATATTTATATACATTGGAGTTTTAAATTAATAGACAAACAGTAAATACATAAAAAAAAATCTAGTAGGATAAGGAGAAGAATCGTAAGCTGTCAAGGATTGTGATGCACCGATATCCCCTTCCAAATTGAAGGTGGCGCACACACTTTCTGATTGTCACACAAATTGTAAGAGCGTGTTTGGAAAGCCATTCAAGTAATTGGAATTAGGTGTAATTAAGTGTAATTACACAGTTTAATCTGTTTGTTTGATCAAGTAATTACTTGATTAGATGTGAATTAAGTGTAATTGAGAGGGTGTAATTATACTCTCCAATTTTCAAGAGGTAGGGGGGTTGAGAATTGGGTGTTATTACACTCTGTTATTACAGAGTTACTTTTTAGTTTCTTTCTTTCTTTTTTATTTTATTTTTTATTTTAATTTTTATTTCTATTAATTTACTTTATTTTTCTATTTACTTTTTGTTTTTTAAATATATTTTTATTTTTATCTTATTTATCTTTCATTTCCTTTCTTCTCATTCCCAACCTTTACTTCTTGTGATTTCATGTAATTACTCGTATTTTTTTAAATTTATTTAGCATAATTGTGTTATTATTCTAATTTTTGAAACTATAACTCTTAATATTAGAAAGAATGAGTCATTAACAAACTTAACATATAATGAGTGATGATATTAAAGTAGATTTTCATTGTGAATGAGGTTATAGACTTATATTTTCCCTTTCTTTTGAATTATACTTACTTATGTAATGTTGGAATTTGACATAAGAGTATTGTGTTAATTTTTTTGATTTTGAATTTAGGTTATATTTTTAATATTAATTTATTTGCTCTAGTACTATTAACTTGTTATTTCACATTGCATGCTCTTTAATTTTTTTTTTACTTACAATTGATAGATTTTGTTGGGTCAAATATTTGAATAATGTTATGGCATTATATTTATAAATATTAATTTTTCTTGGTCAAACATCAAATCCATGATGTTCTCACAAAAAAGTATGCTTTTAATTTTTATAATTAATTAAAATATTATTAATTTAAAAATATATGTCAATTATTTTTACAACATTAGTTACAAATATATGGTTATTAGTTAATATATTTCAAGAAACAATGTGTTGGTAAATACCTAATTTGATATCATTTATAAAGACACATATTTTTTTAAATATTATTTTTAAATTTTTTAATAATTAAAATTGATTTTAAAATAACACTAATTATGTAATTACACATGTGCAACCAAATAATATGTTTGTAATTACACTGTAATTACGTTATGACAAACAAAAAAGTCATTGTAATTATAATACTATGTAATTATTACCATAGTAATTACACCAATTCCATTTACCAGGTGGCTCCCAAATAAAACCTAAATGAGACTTTGAAAGAGGTTTGCTGAATATGTCTGCCACTTGATCCTTTGAAGAGAGAAATTGAATCATGAAATCATGTCGTCAATTTTAATCTGAACAAAATAAAAATCAATTTCAACATGTTTAATGCGAGAGTGAAACACGAAATTGATTGAGTTGTCGTGCAAATCAAGATGACATGCTTAGTGTTGACATTAGCAAGAATGACAAGTATATGTTTTGATGATTGACAAATTAACTGAAAAGGAGAGTGAACCAGGTCAACAGACATGTGCTATCTTAGAGAGACATATTTTATCTCAGCCATAGAGCAATATAGAGGTTAGATGTATGAATAGATCAGAGCAGACATACAGAGCAATATAGTGATAAATGAAGCAGGTCTGAGGAAGCAAGGTAATGAGATTGATAAAGTGGATGAAAAATGCGAATGAACTAGGTCTGTGGACTTGCCATCCAACTGACAGATGCAACATAGAGTTAAACGAATCAGACATAAATCAGAGGTGAATGAACCAAGTCAATAAACATGTTTTATATCAAACACGGATGCGAGACAGAGTCGAAATGAACAGATGCTTGAACCAGGTCCAAGAACGTGTTCTTGCTTTGAGTCCCACCGCGAGTAGGATTTGTGTTATGATAAGGACTTGGAGTACAAGGATGCAAGGTTTCTTGCCATACTTATCAAGATACTTCGAAGTCCTATAAGAAAACTAAATCCATGTTGAAGATCAAGAATCCTAAGTCAACTCAAACCCTAACTCTCGTATTAGCCTTACCAAATAAAGATTGAGTTCAACCGACTTGATGAAACATATAGTTATCCAAGTCCTGCAGTGAAGAAGTGTACGCACTCACAAAGAGAGAAAATCAGAATATTGAGCAAAACCTTGTCAAGCAAATTTGAGAGAGTTCTGATTTCACAAGTGCGACCTAGTACATCAAATGAGATGAAACTGTTTAATAGAGTTTATGTTTTACAGTTCTTGAGTCTAGTTTTGTGTATTATGATTTATTATTGAGTTGTACCTTTATCAACTTTCATAAAAGTAATATATATATATAGGTAAAAGTTAGTCAAATTCAATTTCAAGTTGGGATAGCTTGGAGTGGGATCAACAGTCTAGGGAGATTATTGGGATAGAAATTAGAGTTTAGTTCATAGGTTACATAGTTTGTAACTTGAATTTGCAGAGGCTCACGTTGTAATGAAGTTTAGGATAAATCCTACAGAGGTGTAGGTCATAGTTTTTTCTACCCTTTGTGATCCGGGTGACTTCCACGTAAAAGTTATGTGTCCTTACTTTACTGTTCATTACTATTCCGCAATCGCTACGCGTAAAACATGTAGAGTAATGTGTTCTGTCCTAACACAGGATAGATAATTGGTCCTACATAATATCAATTGGTATCAGAGCAGGTTCTCTTCAAAGAGGCTAACACCTTGAGAAAATATCAATATGAACGTTGCATAGAGATGTGGACACAATAGAGGACCATTTGTTTGCAATCCGACATTGTTCAATGGTAAGTGTTATGCCTTATGAGAAGATCGTATGAAAATATACATGAAGGAGTTGGACTATGAACTCTAGACGATCATAACAAAAGGACCACTAGTCCCCACCAAGATCAGACATGATGACACAAAGAGACCAAATCCCAGTGAGGAATTTGTTGTTGAAGACTTTAGAATGATGGAACAAAATGCTACAACGGTAAATATCTTATATTATTGTTTGGAAAGTGATGAGTGCAATAGAGTCTCAGAATTCACTAGTCTTTGGGAGTTCCTAAAACAGATACATGAAGGCCTGTCTCGAGAAAAATAGCTTAGATTCAATGATCTGATAAGAAAGTATGATTTCTTTGTTATGTGCAAAAAATAATATGTCAGGAATATGTTCATCAGATTCTCCAAAATTGCATGTGTAGTTAAGAGTCTAGGAAGGGAATTCTCTATTGAAGATCTAGTCAGGAAAGTAATAAGAGGTCTTCCTCACTCATGGATGCCAAAAGTGATAGACATAGAAGAATCCAGTGAATTAAGCATAATGTAAATGAAGGACTTATATGTCAACTGAACTCCTATGAATTCAAAGAAGTTGATCAAAATAAGAGGGTCCCTCTAGGGTCAATAAAAGCCAAGTCAGACACAAATGTAGACAAGCCGAGGATACAGGTGCAGAAGAGTAAAAATAGTGTAAGAAAAGAGAAATTCGAAGAAGAAAAGTCAAATAATAAGGATAGGGAAAATAATGCTTCGTGTGTGAAGAATCTAACCACATGGTCAATAAACACAAATTATGAGGAGCATAATGGGAAAAGGCTATGATAGTTTCATGAAGCTCAGAATATAAGAAAGATTCAAAAGAAGAAGCTGAATCAGTTTGGCAATTTCACCACTAAAGATCAGGCCCAGACACATGAGAGGATACAAAGGTGGGTCTTCTCGATCTAAAAAGAGTTGATAGTCTCTCTATTAGAATGTTGATGACATCGATAATCTCCTTAATTGATGTATATTAAGACTTAAACTCAAAAATAGTCGGGTTGTTTAGTACCCTTGCTCTGTTAAAGGATGAAACAACAAATATCAAAACTAGCGAGAATAAAAGGAAAAGGGAAAACTGCTCCTTCAAAGAACAGATAGAGCAACATGGTTCATCCACATTGGTATACAAACCAAAACCGAAGAAATTGAAAAGAGAACCAACAGAAGAAGTTTCTGAAAGTCTACAGGGAAAAACTAATAATCACATAACCAGGTATGTGGTAAACGGAGGATACAAAATAACGAAGCTAAACATTGCGAATAGACTCTTCAAAATTTCCAAGTGGAATGGGACTGGTGCAGAAATCAGGGCATTCTATATCTCCCCTGAATGAATCATAAAAGAGTTAAGGAACCTTGATGTAAAGGAAAAAGGAACCAAGTTAACCTGGGTTCCTAAAACTAACCTTTGATTGTGTTACAGAAGATAGTGAAAGAAAGCAAGCTATACCGATACATGAACAAAGCTTTCTCTAATCAGATAACATGAGTTAAACAAACAATTTTAATCACTCTCAGGCTAAAGAAGAAAAATGTGGATTCTTATACTGGCAGGAAGGAAATGCATATTGATAGGGGGAATATGGGTTGAAACCTTTTTGTGGAAATTGGTTCATTATTTTAATGTCTGCAGACTATAGAATACATAGATGCTACGTAGAAAGAATATTATGTTTGCAATAGGTTGAATACATGGGATGATTGATATTGCTATAGTATCTCTCATTGCTTGGCTAGAATAACTGCTTCAAATTAAGTTAAAATATTAATTGATTAATGTTCTACTCAGTCTTGTGCATTCATTTGTATGTCTTGTACCATGATAGATCATGATCTCATAACTTCTATTGAATATTTGATGTTACAATGACTAGCTTAAATTTGAAATTGCGGATGGCTTATAAAAACTGAGGAATGAGAATCTTCCATGTGTTTAAATTGCAAAATTCAGGTCATGAATAAAAATTAAGGCACCTACCCATTCTTTCAAAGTCTAAAATTAAATGAACCTTCAGCATATTTTGAAAAACTCCTTGTGGCGGAACAAACCATCATTATTCACTAAAGAGTCCATTGTAATGATGAATCTGATCTAGAAAGAAAACAACCATCATGTCAATCCCTTCCCAAGATTTATACTTGGACTAAAACTATTACACCCTGTAATTTCATATATCGAATATACCTTAAGTTAGGAATCCTAAGATAAGGAAGAGGGTTCCAATGGGAAGATTAAGGAATGGTCGAGTAGAAACTTGAAGAAGGTATAAGATTTTAAAGAGCCGTTAAGATCTTCAATTTTGCAATCCTTATGTTGAGTGCAAACATGAAAATAATTGACGAAGATGGGACAATACGCTAAGCGTTTCGCCCCATAGAACGCATTCTGCCTTGCAGACGAGGCCATGGACCAAATCAACTTTTCCTTCACCTTACTACCACCATATGTGGTGGCATATATGTCCGCAAATGGGAATATGCGCGGCATATGGGGACGCATATGTGTGGAATTTTGGTTGGCTATTTAAGTCCCAAAGTCGGCCATTTGCTCCAAAAATATTCCAAGTTCACCCCGACATTTTCTAGATCTCTCAACCCTTCTCTAAAGACATAGACACCATTAAAGGTCACATCCTTAAGCTTATAATGCAAATCTTCCATTATAGAGACTAGATTAGCTTGGAAATTCCACCTTGATCTTTGAAAGGAGATGAAGGCTCTTAAAGGATTGAAAGAAGATTTAATGTAGGGATTTCTTAATTGGTTTAAGGTATGTTCCTACTACATTTTAGTATTCATAAACCCTCCTATCTTAGAGTGATCATGTCATAAAGTAATCCATGGAAATATTGAGATAAACTCTATAGTAAAGCATGATAAATTTTGGATGTTTTCAATGAGATTGTGGAGGTAATTATGGTTGGATTCATGGAGTATGATTGTGATAATATCTATAGCATTGTGATTATGGTTAAGAGGGTGAAAATAGTTTAAGTTACCATACTAATAAGATGAGATAAGGTATGCATGCTAAGTGTTTGATGGAATGTCACTACGACAAATTCGTGAAACTGTTGATGGGATCTTGACAGAGATTATTTTTATTACTTAGGTCAATGATTGCAAGGAGAGCGAGACATCATAGAAGTAGTGTTTCCCTACTAATAAGGTATGTAAGGTTTCCCCTTTCTTTCTAATGGCATGACCCAAGTATAAGTAATACATTGTGAAACGTCCCTTAAAAGAATCTTTATTCTCAAGAAAATGCTAGTATGGTTACTTTTAGTCTTTGAAGTCATGTTTATTCATCACTCATGATATGAGTTCTATAATTGTCATACGTCTCTTGTCAAAAGGTGTTTCATGAACTCTATTGAGGTGATTGGACTTGGTCCATTGTCAGGATACCTTAGCGCTCTTCTTAAGGGTCTTTGGTATACTATAGATTCTATGAGCTTTGTATGTCCCTCATACAAGATGTCCGTTACATTTTATTAAAGTGTATTGACTTGTTTCCCTTGTAGGGGTAGTTTAACACATCTCTTGATAGTTATGGTTGTATTATTGACCTTGAGTTCGGGATGAATTGTAACGTTGGCTGTAAAGGAGTTCCATAACGATTGACGGAGGGTTAACAACCTTATGTCATCCCATCCCATTTCTATTGGTTTCTAAGGTTAGTTATGCACCACATATATATTTATGTATCTGTTTTATGACATCGAGTCCCATATTAGGGCCGAGTACGACATTTATCTGTGTATACCACTACAGCTGGTTATGGTAACACTGAGACTTAGTAAGACCGGGTATGATAACAGCAAGACCTAGTAAGGCTAGGTACGATAACACCGAGACCTATTAAGGTCGAGTATGATAACACCGAGACCTGTTAAGGCTGGGTATGAGAACACTGAGTCTTACTAAGGCCGGGTACGATCACACTGAGTCCCCTATTAGGGTTGGAAACGATATGATATTGACATTTCCCCAAAGTGTGTGTATATATATATATATATATATATATATATATATATATATAAATGGTCTTCAGTGATATTATTCATTGTCTATGCCCACAACGGCTTCATGAGGCCCAGGTTGTTCCTTTACCACTCAGTACTTTTGTTAGCGTTAATTTCCATTGACGAGTTAGGAAGTTAGACATATAGATTACGATTGGATATATGAGATAAGAATGACCCGTAAGTATGTTGTGGCCCTCAGTGGCATTTTAGAGGTTTATGTTGACACGTATCCTTCTCACTTACGATTATGTAATATTATGCTTTATTTTTTCGCCTTACATATTCAGTACATTATTCGTACTGATGTCCCTTTGCTTGGGGACACTGTGTTTCATGTCATGCAGGTTTAGGTATGTAAGGAGAGGACCCACCCTGGTAGTTCGTGTCCAGATATCATCTTTGGTTGGTGAGCTCCATCTCTTCCTGTAGTATTACCGAGTCAGAAGTATGTTTATATTCTTTGGTACTTTGGGTATGTCGGGGGCCCTATTACGACTTATGTATTATGTCGATGCTCTCTGTAGAGGCTTTGTAGATGAGTCATATATTGTATCGTTTGTTCAGTGCAGCCTTGTAGGCCCAAGTGTGTATTAGATTATACTAGCCTTGTCAGCCTTTGTATGTATACATGCTTAGATAAGATTCTTCTATTTGCAAGGATTGGAGTCGTATCGTGCAACAATTATTCTTCTGAGGCCTGGTCGGCCCAGACGGTTAGATATTTGCGCAATAATATCTAGATGGTTCGTTCGGGCTGTCCAAGCACAGGGTGCCGACCATAGCCCCCAAAATTGGGGTGTGACAAAAACTCCTTGAAGCAATTGATTTAACCACATCTACTCACCCGGTTCCTCCCCTTTCTCCTCTACTGAAACCAAAACTATTCACCTTTCTCTCTACTCTCTCATGATACAAAAACCATCTCCATTCTTATTTCTAAGATTATAAACTCTGTACACTCAATGGAACAACAAGTACCTACCTACACTCACCCTAAACCTCAACTCCAATCGATTCTGAACCATCCACCACTGTTCCCACCATCAATATGCCCAGACCTCCTCTTACTATCTCACCACAAACTACTCAACCCATCAACACTGCCCTCAATCCGATTGAATCTCCAACACCCTCTGCCATACCAAGTGAAGAAGGAATAGACTGCACTCCTGAATCACTCAGCCCAAAGGATTACAAATAGGACCAAATAAGATAATATGTTACTGAGGAAAACTCTTAAAGCCCTGATATGCCTGAAGAAGATGAAACTAAAATAAGGAACTGTGATGCCATAACTAGGGAAGAAACAACCGAAGCACTATGTGAGAGGGAACAAGTGTAAAATCCTGAGGTTAGATCAGGTCCACCAGAAGGTTGTGGGAATTTGAAAGAAAAGTTTGAGAGTACTGATGTACAAAAAGGGGGGGGGGGACAAATAGAGAAGAAACATAGAAATGAAACTCCATAGAAGAGATGATAGTTAACACAATTGAGCATCTAGGAGAAGAGAGATAGGGAAAAGAAGGAGAAGTTGAAGGTATATAGTAAATAATTGGTACTCTTGTACAGACGGAATAGATCGATCAACCTATTCCAACTTCAACTGATACTGGAGACATGGAATATGTCACATAAATTATTCCATGAGGAACCACTATCACAGTTAGTAAAGATGAGGTTCCTATAGCCTTGTTAGTAAATAAAAAGTTTAAATCTAGGCCCAGTAAAGCCTCAGGAGAATATATTTGTATGCCTATTGATGAAATTATGAAAAAAAGAGTCCCACAAACTCTGCCTAGAACTCCTCGCACTAGGAGTAAAAGGAGGTAGACTAAGGCTGAAGTTGAATAGGATTTGCATGCAAGTATGAATCCTAAACGAGTGAACACCAGGACTGAGACGATAGGTGAAAGCTCTACAAAAAGTAGCATGAGAAAAATAAAGGTTGCAACCACTGTTAACTTTGAGGCAATTGACACTGGGAGGTGTTCCTTGAAAGGGAGAACTCAAATTGATTTGAGAGAGGGTCATTATGGGAGAGAGAAAGAGGTTGATTATGCCTCTGAGAAAGATGACAAGGATGACCTTGAGATCGTAGGAGATGTAACTGAAGTAACAACCCACACAACATAAAAAGTGACTCATTTTTTATCACTGACTATGTTAAGGGGAAGGGTAGTTACTGGCACGGTGGCCCAGAAATGCCCATTTTTTTGGAAAAAAAATCTCTACAGATTTTGAGTAGTTTACTTCTACCAAGAGAGGAGAAGAGAAAATTGGCAAGGGAGCAGGTTACCGAGTTTTACATTAATGCCATATACTCTGCCACTTCGTTGACCTACACTGTATTGGGTATGCAGTTGGCACTGGATGCTCAGGTATTGGGGGAAATTTTGCATGTGCTATCAGAAGGATGAGAACATTATGTGAAAAGTGAGTTTCCACCATTGGAGGATATATCAGAATCCTTGGACATCACTAGAAAACTATCCAACAACCCTGCAACTACTATGTCCAAAGGAGTGCAGAAGAAAGACATGCTTCGATTGCATTAGTACTTTGAGATAGTACACAAGATGATTCTTCCAAGAAAAAAAAGGCATGAGTGATGCCAGTTTTCTATACATGACCTTAATGGAACTTATAGACACAGGTGTTCAAATTAACTTGCCCAGTCTCACACTTCAACACATGGGAATGATTGCTCAAAAAGGAAACATGGACTATGCTGTTGATTATGGATTCTGGATAACTGACATATTTGAATATTTTCAAGTGCCAATTAATGTTTGGAAGTATCATACCTCCAAGGATATTGCAGGCATCAAGGAACAGGCCGATAGACCTGGTCCTATAGGAAAAAATGAGGCTAAACTACAGAATATTAGGAATTAACTAGACGCAAAGGATGTTGAAATTGCAGCACTATAAGATATGCATCGGCACGATCTGGATCAGATTCATATTGAGTATGGGGGTTAACACAGAAAGCTACATGCTTAAATTGATAGTCTATAGGCAAAATTGGTGAAGGAGAGAGCTGACAATACCAAGACTTAGTCAGATGCCTCACCAAAGATTCCCCTTAGTCCTCCAAGCCTTTATCTTGATCTTACCTAGCTATCCTGAGATGTACAATTTCAATCTTAAGTAAATTCTGTCATTTGTGTTGTTCAAATTTGTATGGTACTATCACTTGATCTATTTTTTTTGCTAACCATGGGTGTTATAATATCAAATTAACGACAATTGTTTACTCTTTCTTATATCTGTGTGAAAATTATGTGCGTTAAATATTCAACAAGTTATAATTGAGATATTGTTTCTATAATGTTTCATATGCGATAGCTCTAGTGTCCATGAGTTAAATATTAACACTTTCTGTGGTGACTTTTTAATGGTGCCACAAGTGGGGGGAAATTGTGTTATATTTATAACCCATATATTCTAACCGGGTTCATCCTAGTTCGTTATCATAAAAAAGTGAATTTGTTGGCATTAACAAGAATGACAAGTATAAGTTTTGATAATTAACAAAGTAACCGAAAAAGGAGACTAAACTAGGTCAACAATGTGTTATCTTAGAGAGACATGTTCTATCTCAGGCACATAGCAACATAGCGGTTAGAGGTATGAATAGATTAGAGCAGACATACAGATCAAGATAGTGATGAATGAAATATGTCTGTGGAAGCAATGTAGTGGTGATTGAAAAAATGGATTGACAAGGCGAATGAATCAGGTTTGAGGAACTGATCCATCCAACAGACAGATGCAACACAAAGTTGAATGAATTAGACATAAACAGAGGTGAATGAATCAGGTCGATAAACATGTTTCATATCATACATAGATGTGAGACAAAGTCAAATGGAATAAATGCTTAAACGAGGTCCAAGAATGTGTTCCTGCTCAGAGTCCTACCGCTAGTAGTATTTGTATTATGGTAAGGACTTGGCGTACAAAGCTACAGGATTTCTTGCCATACTTATCAAGATACTTCAGAGTCTTACACAGAAACTGAAGTCGTGTTAAAGAGAAAGAATCCTAAGTCAACTCAAACTTTAACTCTTGTATTAGGCTTTACCAAATAGGGATTGAGTTCAGTCGACTGTATGAAAGCTATATATATCCAAGTCATGCTGTGAGGAAGGTTACACACTCATAAAGAGAGAAAATCATAATATTGACAAACCCAATCAAGAATATTTGAAAGTGTTCTAATATCACAAGTGGGACCTAGTACATCAAAGGAGTTGAAAAACTATTTAATAGAGTTTTTGATTTACAGTTTATGCATCTCGTTTTGTGTATTAGGATTGATTATTGAGTTGTATATTTATCAACTTCATAGAAGCAATATGTTACACCTCAAAGTTTTTGCATTGTTTGTATCGTACGTATATTCATGTGAGTTTTTGGAAGCCATGAAACTCCTAGAATGCTAAGGGAGATAGTAAACAAGTGCTAAGCAAGTACTAAAATGTTTCGGGGTTAAACAAATTAAAGATGTTATAACCCGTACTTTCAGTGTAAAACTAGGAGTGATTAATATGTTAAGGAGGTCATATTTTAAGGTATTTGAATCATATAATATTCGTATGTTAAGTTTTGAAGTCAAGAAAGTTGTGAAACGAAAATCGGTAAAAGTTATTGCAATTTACGTTCATGTTTTTGCTGAAATTTGGGTCAAATATTGCAGAGCTTTTCTCCCAATCTATATGTAATTATGGGGTGATCCACCCATGAAATTGAAGGTATACAAGTTTAGTTTCCAACACATTGAACAGTTTCTCGATGCAACATTGGAGTAGAGAGATATTTGCATTTTTGCGAGGCTGCGCAGGCAACCCTCTTTTGGGACCCAC
Organism: Anisodus tanguticus; assembly: GCA_034509755.1. Taxonomy (NCBI): domain Eukaryota; kingdom Viridiplantae; phylum Streptophyta; class Magnoliopsida; order Solanales; family Solanaceae; genus Anisodus; species Anisodus tanguticus. Next base: position 47,599,866 of record CM067543.1, on the reverse strand, counting down.
ATAGGTGGTGTCCGACTTAGTCTCTTTTTAAGTATGTTTCAAGGATCATTTTTGATAATATTTTGACCACATTTCGTACATATACTCTCCTAAGAATCCTCTATCAGTTCATTAGGGTTTGGAGGTAAATTCAAAGTGATTTCACCCAACTTCAACAACAAAAGTTATCTCTAGTGAAGAATAACACCTCTATGATGTTGTGATGGATTCAAAGATTGTTGTGAGCTGTTCAAGGCTTTGATTTAAAGTTATAATTATTGTGTAAGGTGAGTAAATCACTCTATTATTTGTGCTTAAACGTTTTCATGGGTTGGTTAAGTAGTTTGGATGAAAAACTACAAGTTAGTATTTGAAATAATATGAAATGTCGTTGTCTTGTTGTTGGACTTTTTGGAGGATATATATATATATATGGCTTATTATGGCTGAAAATGATGGAAAATAATTTTGTTATGATGTTGTTGTTATATTTCTTGACCAAGTATCGGTTTGATGGATAAGCTAGAAGAAGAAATGGCCACTCGATGCTTGAAAGTTGTTCGAATTGATTTTTAATTCTTGTTGGGATGATTTTGTTGATTATTAAGGATGGATATAAGGCTGGATGATTATAAAAATCTGCTTGGTAGCATGCTGGTTATGTTGTATCTTTGAGTTAAGATCAAGAAAGGGAATAAGGGTTTGAATGAGTTCCAATCTAAACAACGTAAACGAATGTTTGTTCAAAATGACTCTACTCTTGAAAGCTAGAAATATATATGTCCTTCATTCTATTGAAAAAGTTTATTGAATTATGTATATCTTGTCTTATTGACTCATAATGAAAGGTATATTGAGGAATGTAGCGAAAATAATAATAGTCAGGGGATAACGACCTTAGGTTACTCCGACTATGTTCTTAGTGTCCCCTGAGGTCTGTCTTGCACTGCACTTATATATATATATATATATATATATATATATCTATTTTCTTACTGATTCACACTATAGTCGGACGGGTACAACACTTATACGTGCACACCACTGCGGTTGGTTTTGAAATTATCGAGTCCTATTAATGCCTGGTACGACCGAGTCCTTTAAAGGCCGGGTACGTTATGATATGATATGATTTGTCCCACAGAGAGGCTTGATACTATATTATGTGGCCCCATTGAGTGGCTAAATTTTTACAGACATGCATATATATATCCATGGTTGTGACAGTGTATGCCCACAATGACCTTTTAATGAGTTATAGGTTGATTCCTATACTCTTCTTTTGTATTTCATTTATATACATGTTTAACTTTCTTACATACTCGGTACATTTATTTGTATTGATGCCCCTTTTACATGGGGACGTTGTGTTTCATGCCCGTGAGTCCCAGTAGACAGGTTGGTAGTCCTCCCAGTAGGATACCGGTTCAGCGGAGGGTGTGTTGCACTCCACTTGTTCTGGAGTTACCTTTTGGGTCATTATATTTATGTTATGTAGCTATGGGTATGGCAGGGCCCTATCCCTACCTAATGTTATGTTGCACTACTCTTAGAGGCTTGTAGATTAGTGGTTTATGAATTTGTCATTTTGTATGGCCTTGCCGACCTCTTATCAGTCGGTTAGTATAACTGTTTGGCCTTATCGACCTTCTAATGTTAATTATGGCCTTGTAGGCCTTGCTGTATATCCACATGTTGGTTTGCTATCATTTTATCAAGTCATCATAATTAGTTTTCCCCCCTTGTGGCTGTTATCCTGAGGCCTTGTTGGAATAGTTTGTTTACAGTTATGCGATGATATACATGTGGTACACTTGGGCCGTTCAGGCATCGAGTGCCGGCCACCCCCCGGAGCTGGGGTGTGACAAACTTGGTATCAGAGTCCTAGAGATGTCTACAATGCGTGTCTAGTAGAGTCTTGTTTATAGGTTTGTTGCGCGCCACACTTATAAACAGGAGGCTGCGGGAAATTTAGAATGGTTACATTTTATTTATGTTCTAGATCGTGAGATACAAACCGAGTCATAAGGAATGAAAATTTTGACCCTAACACTTGTGTTTCTTATAGCTGAGAGATGACTTCCACTAGAAGGACTAAAGGTGATCCGAGGGCTGAGACAGAGATGGAGATGGGAGTAAGTTACTTCATTGAGACAGACTCGTCTGAAGTTATGTCCTCTATTGAGACGGACCCATCCTAGAGTATGCATCCGTCTGAGATATGAGATGAGTCACCACTACGGGAGTCTCCAACCTCGATGGTATTAGAGGAGCAAAGAAGTGCTCCAGTATCACCAGTTTCCCCTATGGCCTTAGTTGAGCGAGAAGTAAGGAGGGCAACACAAGTGTTGACTAGATCAGTTGATCCCCGAACCCCGTACTATGATAGCGCCCCAGAGAATATGGGGTCTTCTGAGGAATTGAGAAGTCCACGGTCTTGGGAGTCGGTTAACCAAGACTCGCCAACATCCATAGAACAAGACCCAAATTAGGGTAATGGTCGGATCAATAGGGTCTGAATAATGGGTACTTTCATTGGATTCTCGAGCGGTGATAGTCAACAAGTAGAAGGACAACAGGTTGGAGTACTTTCCTAGCGTATGTTAGAGTGGTTTGTACTAGATCAGGGCTCTAGGGTAGGGCCATGGTAAGGTTCACATACATTGGGATCTCAGGACCATAGTGACTTATAATGGAAGGTATACTTATCGTTTTGATAAAATATCTATATACCCATGAGTGTGAGCTTGAAATGTCATATGTTATATTATGATGATAATTCATAAAGCCTTGTCGGTAGGACTAAAGTGGGAAAAGAGTAATGTTTAAGGGAGAGACTAAGATGGGATTCTTGGTTGAATGATAGTTAAAACCGTGCTTATATTGCGATTGAAGGGTAAAGTAGGAGTGCTTGACTAGTAAGTCAACGATATGTTTAGATAAATGTTATGTTTTCCTCTTAAAAGGATCATGAAAAAGGTACGTACATGTGGTAGATTGATAGTTAAATTTCATCTATGCAAATGTAAGTAACAAGTATTGGGAGTTACTAGTAAGATACAAATAGATTATAAGCTAGAATGAGGAAAGAGTATAGATTACACGGTTTAACATCTATAATGATATGATATAAAGTTACGAGATTCTTACGAAGGTAATTACATTATTTTTGAGCCATGCAATGATTATACAGATAGATAGGGTTAAAAAGGTGACATATGATACTCGATGAGTTATAACGCGACAGAAGTAATAAAGGAAAACAACAAGGGCATGATAGGAAAGTATCCCAAGGAAACCCTACAGTTAGAGGGTTAAACTACAGAGATATAAGAGACGACCACGAATAAGATTAGCTAAGGCAGGAGGTATTAGAAATGGAAGAATACCATAGGAAGATTTAGAACAAACATAAGGTAGAATGTTAATAAAGGACTAGTGAAAAGCCAAATGGAACACGACAAGTAAAGACAAGGAAATTATGAAGAGAAGACTCAAAGGCAAAATTTAATCGTGTGATGGCAGGTTGTGTAATTCTAAGAATTTACCTCGCTAGCTGACCGGGACTAGTAAATTACTTAAAGGACAAGTTCTCACAAGCCGGACTTAATGGGGAACCGCCTTAAATCACTGGTAAGAAAGTGAAGTGACTATTTAAATAGAACATCTACGCAGAAGTGTGATCCGCTTGATGAGTACATAAATCAATATATTAAGACTGCAAGCAAGCAAGGCAAGGATGCGTGACAATCTGGGAGAAGCACGTAAACACAGACGATGGATTGGTTAGAATGAAACTGATGGACGGAAGTACAATTGAATCTTGTAGTTAAATAAACAAGCATGCACCCAAGGGAACTATTATGATTGCGGGATAGGGATGAACGAATAAGGAAACCTAAAATAAGCCAAAAGAGAGATATTTACAACTAGGCCTAGAACGATAAAAGAGTCGACAAGGTAACAGAGTGGCGTTCCAAGTAAAGACGTGAGGAATAACCATAAAAGATGGACTAAAGAGGTCAACGAGGATACGACAATGAGATGAACTGTTAGCTTACCACCCACCAGGCGCATTAGCTAAGGAAAGAGAAGCAAATATAGTGTTGAAGTCATATACATAAGAAGCCTTAAGACATGTGGGAGCTAAGGCACATACAGATAGCCAAAGATGGAGATTGATTTACGAGATACGCTGAGGAGAGGTAGAGAAATTACGCCCCTTCATGAATATAACTACAATAACATAAGCACCTCATACATAAAGAAAGACCATACAATAAGTATGTCAAAATATTCAAAGCAGGAGAGCTTTATTATTTTAAATAGATGAGACACAATGATAATGATAACAGTGATGTAAGCCACCAAAAGTTATAAATGAGTACTTATCAACATCGAAATAAGATCGAGGTCGTGAATGACATCCTAGGGATGGAGACATCTATGTCAAGTTAAGTTGTCGCAAGTCCAAATTATTTAGCTTTGATGATAGTAGAATTCACACTCAGATGACACTAGTGTAATCAAAGCAATACTACAAATCGTAACTTAAAGAGAGATCCGATAAGAAATGAAGCAACAACAAAGACTATGAAGCCATGAAGACGAGATGATAAAGTATTAGGCCAACAATGTGCCTTGTTAATGACAAAGAGATAGAAAGACTATGACAAAGGGATTAAAAGATACTTTAAAGTAACACATGAGTAGAAATGACATGGAATGGAAATGAACTGATGATAGGCATGGTCAGACACTCTGTACACGAGGATATCAACTTGAATAATGAGTTAATATTGGCAAATATAAATCCAAAGGAAAATTGTTGAGATTGAAATATGAAGATAGAATGACGAATCAATCATAAGGGATAAAAGAGGCACCCAACTATGATTGCACTTGAAGTTAAAGACAAACCATGATATATCTAAATGGTGTAGTCATTCTAAATTAGTCGTACCGCTATGAAATTGTAACCTTGAGGGATAGCCGAGATGGCAGCAATGATGAGGGAGTTACTACAATTTTTCAAGGAAAGCCTAAAGAAGAGAAACCATCCAAAATGAAAACTACAACGTGGAAATTGAGGATAATATTTGGAATTGACAATAAGAGAAGGACAAAAGTAGAAAGAGTTACTATAAAAGTAAGCTAGTATATGATGATAGTTCTTCTATATCCGGAAAAACTATGACGGAATATGAAAAACATGTATGGTAACATGGAGGCGGAAGCCAATAGATGATATCCACAATTTCATGTACAAGAAATCCAGAATTTGAGGGAAACTAGAGTTGAGTTGCAAGTGAAATGCAATAGAATGATCCTAAATGAGAAACGGTTGTCTATTGATGGTGTGTTTAAATTAAGGTTCATAAAGATAGAGCTAACTTTATAGCGAATACGTTCACTCATAAAGCCACAAGTGACTGATATATGAGCGAGCACATAGGGGAAAAAAGAATTTCTAGAAGCCCATTCAAAATAATATAGCAAGATTACCTTATAACCAAGGAGAAAAGAATATCGACAAGAAGATTATATTTTAGAAAAAAAATAGAGTGTTTGATAAAAGGAGAGCCACATACTGGAATTTAATAAGAAGAGATTTTGAGATCGGGGCTGATGGCATGTTCAAATGTGACAGAAATTGTGAGGCAAGAGTCCAACATAGGTCTATTATCCACTCTATTCCATTCGTTTTGGAACATCAAAGATATACCATGGTATCAATGAATTACATTGACAAGCTGATATGAAGAAGAGAGTTATAGAACATCGAGAACATAGCAGATTGATTTGGAATATGATAATCAATATGGATATGAGGAATGATTAATATGAAATTTGGTACAAATGTGGCAAGTCTGATCCTACATGGGTGACTACAGACAGCTTAATAAGAACCAACCTACTTTTATTGGACGAGTACCAAAAGTTATGCAAAGTGATAAAGCACAGGAAGTAGTATGAATATATAATATCTCCACCGTCTATAAGGTCCCTAACTACAGAGAATTTCCACAAACCCTCTCAAGAAAACTTGGATGTATAAGTTACTCTTAGCATAGTTTCACAGATAGATAGTTAAGGGAAGCATATAAATTAGATGGTTAAAGAAAATATATTGCGAGCAAAGATTCCAGATTTCATGAAAACATAGATCAATTATCGCTTATCAAGTTAGCGCACAACAATGACCATCATAGTATCATGAGGATTATAGAATAGCTCATTATAAAGCATGATGCGGAAGATTTCCCATAAGATAGTTTGAAAGAGGAATGGGATTAAATGTATTCAAGATAAAGAGAAGGTTATCCAAGGATATCTATATTTAAAATCACTAAGACTCGAACGCCAACCCATGACAACGAAACATAAGAAAATTTCGAGTCAATGAAAAGGTCTCCTAAAACGACTCACTCATGATGAACGTAATGACATAGGGTGATAAGTTTACCAAAATATATATATGCAGCCCGTCTAGATCACTTGGAGCATGAACTGGGTGGCTTGTAAGTTGGAGTGTCCTTGGAATTGAGATCTATTTACCCAGCTACTGAAATGTATTAGATGATGTCCAAGTAATGGAGAATTCCAGTAACTATAAATAAATCAACAAGGCTGAAAGTCAAGGTTTAAGTATTCTTATCTATTTCAGATTAAAGATAGTGTTCAAGAGATGAACACGGCCTAATCAAGGAGAGGAAGTAAGTCTGCATGTAAATAACCAAACAACTTGGCATATAATGTTATATGGTTTTATAAAGAAATATCGGAACCTTTCTATTTGCACTGAGATTTGGTTGATCATATTTATAAAGGAAATCCTGCCGAATTTTCTTCGAGAACCATATGGATCAATGGCTGCCCTATACACCCCTACATTCGAGAACGAATGTTATTAAGAGGGGGATGTTACAACTTGAAATATTTGGATTTTTCGTATCGTAAGTAAAATAATGTGAGTTCAGGGGATTCATGAAACTCCTACAAGGCTAAGAGAAATTAAACAAGTGTTAAGCATGTACTAAAAGGTTTCGGGGTTAAACAAATTAAAGATGTTATAACCCGTACTTTCGGCGTAAAACTAGGAGTGATTAATATGTTAAGGAGGTCATATTTTAAGGTATTTGAATCATATAATATTCGTATGTTAATTTTTGAAGTCAAGAAAGTTGTGAAACGAAAGTCGATAAAAGTTATTGCAATTTACGTTCATATTTTTGTTGAAATTTGGGTCAAGTATTGCAGAGCTTTTCTCCCAATCTATATGTAATTATGGGGTGATCCACCCATGAAATTGAAGGTATATGAGTTTAGTTTCCAACGCATTGAACAGTTTGTCGATGCAACATTGGAGTAGAGAGATATTTGTATTTTTGGGAGGCTGTGCTCTTTTGGGACCCACATAGGCAGTGGCCGACTTAGTCTCTCTTTAAGTATGTTTCAAGGCTCTATTTTGACCACATTTCGTACCTATATCTCTAGTGAAGAATAACACCTCTATGATGTTGTGGCGGATTCAAGGGTTGTTGTGAGATGTTCAAGGCTTTGATTTAAAGTTATAGTTGTTGTGTAAGGTGAGTAAATCACTCAATTGTTTGTGCTTTAAACGTTTTCATGGGTTGGTTAAGTAGTTTGGATGAAAAACTACAAGTTAGTATTTGAAATAATATGAAATATCGTTGTCTTGTTGTTGGACTTTTTGGAGGATATATATATATATATATATATATATATATATATATATATGGCTTATTATGGCTGAAAATTATGGAAAATAATTTTGTTATGATGTTGTTGTTATATTTCTTGACCAAGTATCGGTTTGATGGATAAGCTAGAAGAAGAAATGGTCACTCGATGCTTGAAAGTTGTTCGTATTGATTTTTAATTCTTGTTGGGCTGATTTTGTTGATTATTAAGGATGGATATAAGGCTGGATGATTATAAAAATATGTTTGGTAGCATGCTGGTTATGTTGTATCTTTGAGTTAAGATCAAGAAAGGGTATAAGGGTTTGAATGGGTTCCAATCCGAGCTTGCCATTCGTCGTGAGATATTAATGACTTATTGTTGATATAGTATGACTTGTTGTTGGTGTTTGTATTTGTTGTGTTGCTTTAGTTGTTGCTGCTTATATATGGAGTTGGAGGGAGTCAATGTTATACGGGATATGCTGCCCAAATTTATGTAGACAATTTACAAACGTAAAGATTCGACTGAGTCTCTTAACGGTATTAACCATAGACTTTGTTGTGCTTATGTAGATTAAGTTGTATTGTGGACTTCATTGGGATACTGTGGAGTTGAGGAGACTGAGGTATTGTAAGGATATCTTTTCCTTCTTTTGGCATGACTCGTATGTAAATACCGTAAATGAATGTCTGTCCAAAGTGACTCTACTCTTGATAGCTAGAAATGTATGTCATTCATTCTATTGAAGAATTTTATTGATTCATGTATATCTTGTCTTATTGTCTCATAATGAAAGGTATGTTGAGGAACGTAGAGACAATAATGTTAGTCAAAGGATGACGACAATAGGTTACTCCGACTCTATTCATAGTGTCCCTGAGGTCCGGCTTGCATTGCACTTATATATATGTATCTATTTTCCTACCGAGACGCGTTATATTCAGCCGGGTATGAAACTTATACGTGTGCACCAGTGGAGTTGGTTTTGACATTATCGAGTACTATTAAGGATAGGTACGAGCGAGTCCTTTCGAGGCCGGGTACATTATGATATGATATGATTTGCCCCTCATAGATGCTTGATACTATATTATATGGCCCCATTGTTTGGCTAAATTTTTACAGACATGCATATATATCCATGGTTGTGATAGTGTATGCCCACTATCACAAGTTGATGGTACATGTTTACCTACCTTAGATACTCGATACATTTATTCGTACTGACACTTTTTTGCCTAAGGACGCTGTGTTTCATGCCCGTAGGTCCTAGTAGACAGGTTGATGGTTCTCCCAGTAGGATACCAGTTCAGCGGAAGGTGTTTTATAGTCCACTTGTTTCGGAGTTGCCTTTTGGGTCAGTATGTTTATGTTATGCAACTATGAATATGGCGGGCCCCTGTCCCAATCTGATGTTATGTTGCACTACTCTTAGAGGCTTGTATACTAGTGGTTTATATATTTGTATTTTGTATGGCCTTACCGGGCTCTTATCAGTCGGTTGGTATAACTGTTTGGTCTTATCATCCTTCTGATGTTAATTATGGCCTTGTCGGCCTTGTTGTATATCCACATGTTGGTTTTGTTGTCATTTTATCAAGTCGTCATATTTAGTTTTCCCCCCATATAGCTATTATCCTGAGGCCTTATCGTCCTAGACTGTTTACAATTATACCATGATATACATGTGGTACACTCTGGTCAACCAGTCGTCGGGTGCCGGCCACACCCCCGAAGCTGTGGTATGACACAATATCCATAGGTATAAAAGTTAGTCAAATTCAACTTCAAGTTGGGATAGCTTGGAGTGGGATTAACAGTCTAGGAAGATTGCTGAGATATGAATTAGAGTTTATCTCCTAGGTTACAATGTTTGTAACTTGAATTTGCAGAGGCTCACGTTGTAGGAGAGTTTGGAATAAATACTACAGAGGTGTAGGTCATGGATTTTTCTGCCCTTTGCAAGCCGGGTGGTTTCCACATAAAAGTGATGTGTCCTTACTTTACTTCTCTTTACTATTCTGCAAACGCTACGCGTAGAACATGTAGAGTAGCGTGTTTTGTCCTATAAGTAAAATTATGTATCGTATAGGATAGATAATTGGTCGTGCATAATATCACGTAGGAACTAAATGATATGTGTCTATTCTAAATGCTCTAATTAATCCACATTTACCATTAATTAGTGAAACTCGACATTTCTTGGCTACTCCATCCATTCCAAAATAAGTGGTATTTTTACCTTTTCACTTTGTTTCAAAATAAGTGATGTTTCACATAATCAAGAAGGCATTAATGATATTCTTCCAATTTTACCCGTATTTAATTAATGAGAGCTTTACATAACCAAGAAACTACTAAAGAACTACATCTTTTCAAGGTATTATTAAGGGTAAGTTAGTAAAAATACATTTTACTTTCTAGGAATGTGTATTTTTCTTAAAGGGTATGCCCAAGCTAAAAATACCACTTATTATGAAATGGAAGGAGTACGAAGATTATCTCTTTCTACTTTGGAACTATTTATATGCATTGATAATGTAAATATATTTTACAATGTCTAGGTGAGTTACCATTTTAAATTCATTGACTATTAAACCATTCATCTCAAATTATGTGGCACGAAGTTTTAAAAAAATGAAAGATTTGTGAAATTTATAATCTAAAATAAGTCATAGATATTTATATAACTATAAATCATGTTATAAAGGGTAAAAAAAAGTTTATAATTAAATTATTTCTAAATATAAAAAAAATATCGTTCTTTGGACACACTAGAAAACAAGTTGTATGAGATAAGTTGAGACAAAGAGAGCAATACTTATCAATGAATTTTATTTGTAATTTTTTAGAGTTTTTTCGCACGGGAGTGTGAAGAACATTATAGAGTGGTGAGTCGTTTGAAGCTAATCATCTGTACAAGCGGGTTATAATTTTTAAATTAAGTAATATATGTGGACAATTCATCGGGTTTATGATGTTGGTTTGACGGTTGAGACAAAAAAATAGATTGGGCGTGTTTCTAGATCAAAAGATGGATGAAGGGTATTTGCAAGTCATTTTCAATATGTTAAGGATATTTTTTGCCCTTTTCTATTAAAATATTTATTTTATATGTTCTAATTAATTGTCTGGTTATGCTCATTTATGTCGCATGGACTTTCACAGTTCATGTTGCAACAGTATCGACATGATATCGGTATAGATATGGATGTGAAATCACCGGATTTGATCGACTTACCTTGTATACTTCGATCACATTCTATGACCGAGAAGTATAGATTGATGCGTTATATGTTTATATATATATATATTTGTAGTCCTATTAGGGTAAGGAAAAATTGTAGTCTTATTAGGCTAGAGTTAGCTTAGGGGGTTATGCACTTGTATATAAGGATGTCATATTGTGAATATAAAGGTAGAGAAAATTATCCCAAAAATATTCTTGTCTCTTTCATCGCTTTCGTTCCCTTCGAATTTAGCCACAATAAAAAAGAATTTGGAAAATCCTAGAATATGTGACGATGGCTAGTGACAATGGCAAACGAGATCCAATGAGAATTTGCGCGTAGCTTTTGGTCTTTGACATCACCGCGGGTAAAGAATACAAGAATCGGACAAAGACAAAATCTATGTACCACATTACGTCTAATGAAACTCTGAAATTGTGATAATACAAGTCTAATTAAAGGGCAAAAATTATGAATAATGGATAGATCCTTGAGGATAGCCTTGAGAGTAAGAAAGAAATTCGATTTCATTGATGAAACAATCAAGAAATTGGATGAAGAGCCGTCAGATCTATAAGACTGGTGGACTATAACTCATTGTTAGTGTCGTGGATCGGCAACACTATTGAATTGACACTTCGCTCGACTATTTCATATAGAGAGGAAGCAGAGGAATTATGAACAAGTATCCGAGACTGTTTTGCAGTTGTTAATGGTCTCAGGATGCAACAATTGGAGGCGGAACTAGCAGAGTGCAAGTAGAAGAATAGGGCTATAGTTGATTACAATGGAAAGGTGACGAAGTTATGGGAAAAGTTGGAAAACTACCAGCAAATCCCAACGTGTATGTGCGGTAAGTGCACATGCAATATGGGAGCAACCCTAGAGACCAAAAGAGAAGAGGAAAAGATGAATCTCTTTCTCATGAGATTGGATGAGACGGTGTATGGAAATGTGAAAACTAACCTGCTAGCGCAGGACCCGTTTCCATCCTTGAATAAATTCTATTCGAAGTTGGTATAAGAAGAGCGTGTGAAATAGGTTGCACATAGAATGGATTACTGGAGTGAAACCATGGCCTTAACAGTGCAAGGAAGATACTCTTATTCGTATCAAGATGAAGGGAAAATAATGGTGTGGTTTGTTCAAATTGTAGGAAATTCGAGTACGACATTGAAGGATCATTTCAACTCATTAGTTACCCGGACTGGTGGTCGGTTAATCCAAAGAGCAATGGGTAGACAGATGGCTGGGGAAGAGGACAACCACAACAATTGAGAGGTGGTCCAAGATCTGGTCTGGGAAGAGGCAATTACCTGGCTAACGTTGTGGTGATAAGGATGAAAATCACACACAGCCAGGTCCGGTGAACGTAGGTAGGGTAGGTCCTCTCGAAATGAGCAACGAGAAATGACAGACTGTGATTGGGATGTTAAAGTCTCAAAGATAGAAAATGAATGGCAAGAAATACGGTAAGCCTAATAACTTGTCGGATTATTGACTTCGGATAACTAACCATGTGATAGGTAATCTGAAAGGGTTGTCGTATCACTCGGAAATTCCAATATGTTTGGTTGGACTTTAGGATGGAAGTAATTCGGTGGCCACCAAAAAGGGATAAATTAGGCTAAATGATACGACATGGTTAAAAGATGTTCTTTATGTTCTAGATTTGACATGCAATTTAATATTTGTGTTGCAACTAATTAATCATTTAGAATGCAATGTCATATTTAATATAGTTATGTGCTATACAGGACCCTACCATGAGGAAACTTATTGGAGCGGGTAAACAATGAGATGGATTTTACTACTTTTGGAATGTGCCGCGCATACGGGCTATGAAGGCGGAAGTTGTGGATTGGTTCGATCTTTGGCAAAAGCAGCTGGGACATCCTTTGGTGCAAGTGAAAAAATTAATTTCTGCATTTGTCCTAAAGAAGAACATCGATGTATTAATAAAGAGTGTGATGTCTGTCAGCGGGCGAAACAAATTAGAAGTGTATTTCATAAGTGATAATATACCTACTGAAAATTTTGAATTGATTCATTGTGATTTGTGGGGGGCTTTATAGGACTCCTTCTTTTTGTGGCGCTTCATATTTTGACCATTATGTCCATGGGTGGTGTGAAATTTTCAATTGATTGATGAGAAAGAAGTATCTCAAACCTTAAAAAATTTCTTCGCGTTGGTAGACCGATAATTTGGTAAACGAGTGAAAATAACTAGAAGTGATAATGAAACTGAATTGACATGTATGACGAATTATTTTTTTAAACATAAAATTATTTTTCAAACATCTTGCACAGGAACTCCCCAACATAATGGAAAGATTGAATAGAAAATACGGTTACATTGTCAATGTGGCACGAATATTGAGATTTCAGGGTCACCTTCCAATAAAGTTATGGGGAGTGATTTTTGACTGTCGGTATCTAATTAATCGGATATCGTCCTCAATGCTGAATGAAAACCCCTGTGAGATTTTAAATAGGCAGGCGCCACAGTATGAATATTTAAGAGTGTTGAGTCACTATGTTATGCATACAAACTAGAAAGAACACTGGTTAAGTTTGAAAGCATGAGTCATAGGTGTGTACTTGTAGGATATCCCTATGAGAAGGGTTGAAAGTTGTTTGATTGAAAAAACAAGGGATATTTAGTCTCAAGATATGTAGACTTCTACCAGACCAAGTTCCCGTTTGCTTCAGGATCGTGGCTTAATTAAAAAACAGGGAGTCCGAGGATTCATCCCAGACGATGGAGATTATGTGGTGGGGGATTGAATATTGAGTGGGATGAAATAGAGGAACAAAGGACATAGAGATCCAGAGAATAAGCGCGGACTAATACAGTCTATGTGGATGACACAGGGAAAATGCCTAGTTAGATACGGTCCAGACATTTGACACCGACACTGAATTTAGATAGACACATCCTAGACGGAGACTAGCATGAATGGAGAACTTACAGAGGAAGTTCGGACAGAGAAGGTCTGAATCGAAGAAATTGTATAAGATGAATAGATGGCCAAGGAAAATGTCAAAGGAAGGAATCAGTTTGTTTGCACGACTATGTCACCAATACGGTCCAAAAACAAAGTCCATCAGACTGTACACCTTCTCCACAACAACCTTCAGGTGCTCCTTATCCTTTAGCACACTATATGACCTGTGATAATATTTCTTTGCGACACCAAAATTTTTGAAGGAAATGAGCCAAGAAATTTTTGGAACCCATGAGAAAGGAACAATGTAAGAAATCAATGCAACAAGAGATATAATCATATGAGGATAATGGAACATGGACACAGAGAAGTTACCATAAGATCAGAATGTGCTCGAATACAGGAGGGTGTACAAGATTAAGTCCAACTCTGATGGCACTATAGAGCAATATAAGGAACAATTGGTTATTCGGTAATAATCAGGTGGAAGAATCGACTACAACAAGCATTTTTCTCTGGTTTCCAAGATGGTGACTGTTCAAGTATTTTTGGAAATTGCGGCAACTCGAAACTGGAAATTGCATCAGATGCATGTTCAACATGCCTTCTTGCACGAAAATATAAAGGAGGAATGTATAAGAAATTTCTGCCCATTTCTTATATTTTCATTCCGAAAATGATGTGTCATCTCCAGAAATCTTTGTACGGGTTGAAACAAGCTCCATGGTGTTGGTTTGCAAAGTTGTCAAACGCTTTCACGAGGTATGGATTTAAACAGTCGTACTCAGATTACTCTCTCATTATAATACACCGTGATGGTGTGCATATTAATATTCTAGTTTATGTGAATGACTTGATTATTTCTGGGAATGAACACGGTGCCATTGAATAGTTCAAAGACTATCTTTGCAAGTGCTTTCACACGAATGATTCATGCACTTTGAAGTATTTTTTGGGAGTTGATATTGCAAGGGGTCCTACCGGATGCTTCCGTGCTAATGAAAGTATGCCTTGAACATAATCTTTGAGACCGGATTATTGGGAGCTAATCTCGTCAGCACTCCCATGGAACAGAATCACCGATAAGCACTAGCTGGCATATCCAATCTAATAGATCTGGAACCATACTGATCGATCGACTCATACATCTTTGTTTCATCCGACCAGAGTTGTTACACGACGTGCATACACTATCTCAATTCATGCAACTACAGGAGGTGAATTGGGACACGACCCTTCGAGTGGTATGTTACTTGAAGAAGAACTCAGGACAAGGAATAGTGATGCAGAAAAAGTGTGATCTCCGATTGTACGGATGGTGTGATCAGACTCGGAAGAATGCCTGCTAACTCAAAAATCGCTTACCAGGTGATTTATCTCGCTCGGAAATTCATCGGTGTCTTGGAAAACTAAGAAGCAACATATTGTGTCACACTCTTTAGCAAAGGCGGAATACCAGTCAATGTCGATGACAGTCTGTGAATCGAAGTTCTTGAAAGATTTCTTGCATAGTTTGGGAGTTAGAAACACAAGTATCCGATTAATGTTTATTGTGACAATCAAGCGACACCATATATTGCTCACAATTCGATGTTTCATTAACGAACCAAACATAGTGAAGTAGATTATCACTATGTTTGGGATGAGCTCCAGATCAGTAGTATATCCCCAGTTACTTGTCAAAGCGTGAACACTTGGCGGATACTTTTACGAAGCCATTGGGAAAGCCACAGTATGAACATTTACGTCACAATTTTGGCATTAGGAATCCTCATGCTTCAACTTGAGGGGTATTATATGTAAATGTGATAGTATTGTTATTATGGTAATTGTGCTATTGGAATTGTAGTTCTATAGGGTTAGGGAATATCATAGTCCTATTGGTTAGAGTTAGATTAGGCGGTGTACTTGTATATAGGAAGGTCATATTGTGAATACAAAGATAATTGTGCTATAAAGAATGAAGTTTTATTAGTTTCAGTTTATTAATTTTAACTAATCAAAATATATATTTATTGTGGTATCTCAACATTGTATTCTCAAATTCATATGCCTGAACTTTAAAATTTATGTTCCATTGATAGATAACATTCTGATCGAACACTAGTCGATGCTCGTTGTTTTACCAGTTGGAGCCGCCTGTCACGTGACAAATGGCAATCCAACGAGGAATGTCCTCAAGAAACATAACAGACCCAGCTCAGAAATTTAATTTCATAAGCCAAAGCTATCACTATCACTATAACCATGGTCGGTCTGTGAATTGTTTTGGTCAGGTTTTTGACGTTATTATTGATTGAACCGACATCCATCACGTGACTCTTTTTCTTCATTATAATTAGAACTTACAATCAAATCTCACTATACCGACACCATTTGTTCGAGAATTTCATAATCGCTATAATGAGGTGTTGTTATATATATATATTGACATTTTATGTTTGAATCTCATTTAGCCGTTATAAATGAAAGTACGTAAAACATTATTTTTCTATATTTTTTATGTTATAAACAAAAATAATATACTTATTAATTTTAAAATTTCAATTAATTTTCATATTTTATTAACTAAAAATTAAAAAGTCTAATATATTATAAATAAATTCATGACTACTTGTACCATACCGATAAATAATTGAAATCTAAGGAACATATGCATTTAAAATTAATTAAGAATTTAAATACACTTTCAAGTTTGACGTAATAATTCTACAGTTGTAGGTTGTTTCGTAAATTTCAGTCTCTTAGCGATAATATAATATTTTAATTGACAAAGAATTTTGTCCAAACTTTCATCAAAATGGAATTCAATAGCTTTTCCTTAAAGGTTGTCTAAGAGCTTAACAATTGACTCTTGTATCTCACCCCAAGTAGCAATAGGTTGAGGTTCTTCATCAACACTTTCATTGTCACCTTCTGTATCGGTTGTCTCTTGTTCTTCCACTCCAATCATTTGTGCAATAATTTCTTCATCAATGTATGTTTCAAGGATTGGAAGAGTTGCATCAAACTCCGTATAAGTGGTAGCATCCATTGCTTGATTGGTGTTATGAGATGGGATTTGGGCTATAAGTAATGACACACTATCAACATCCTCAACAATTTCTAAACTTTCGCGATTAATATTGGAGTTTTCATCTGTAGGTAGAATTTTGGTATTTCTCCAACAATGGAGAATGATATTTCTACAATTGTAGGTTGTTTCGTAAATTTCAGTCTCTTACTGATAACATAACGCTTGAATTGATGATGATTTTTGTCCAAACATTCAGCAAAAAGAAATTCAATTTTTCCTTTGATGATTGTCATAAATATTTTGATATTTTATTTTTTATACATAATATACTTCTTACAAATATTATTACATAGTATTTGAGTATGGATTTTATAGAGAGGTAATTTTATAAAGAGCGTATCACTATAATGTTGTTATAGAGAAATAAAATATAATATGAAAAATTGATTCTGAAAAAAATTATATCGTTATAGTGAAATGCTATTATAGTGAATGACAATTATAGAGAGGTTTTGAGTGGTATATGTTTGGCCATTACTGTATATTGAATGTGTGTACAAAGACCAAAAAGAAAACTGTGTTTACACACAAAGTCTTTCCAAAGTCAAATGAATGTAAGTGGAAATATGTTAAAATATGTTTTTTGGGAACGAACACAACACGTTTAAGAGCAAATGTTTTCTTCTAGCTTCACGTGACAAACTGCTGCTTTTGTCTAACAATATATATGCAACAAAAATGGGGAACTTCTTATATGAAAGAATAAATTATTGCAAACTTAATTCTAAAATAAAAAGAAATGCTACTTGTTGTTGTGCCAACTTTACTTGGAGTAGTTTAACTTAGGTCCGATCCGATTGTTCGTTAATTAAAATTCAAAAAGGTTGTGGATAAAAGCTTTGAATCGTGGTGAAACTCTAATTAATATTCTGCTCTTGATCTTTGTCTTCATCCTGTTAGTGGAGTTTGTGATTGCGTCAGAAAGGAAAGGAAGTTGTGATCTCTTGTTGGTAGAATATCACAAAAGGGAAGAATGTATTGGGTTTCAGGGACCCCGATCATCCTAATCATGTCTGGTTGTTCAAAAAGTCCTTGTATGGACTTAAACAGGCCCCACAGGCTTGGTATGAGAGATTTGCAGATTATGTGTCTACTATTGGTTTTCTCACAACAGGTCTGATCATTCTCTGTTCATCTATCGTCATGGTACTTCTCTGGCATACAATCTTTTATATGTAGATGATATTATATTGACTGCCTCTTATGATAAACTGCGCAAGTCTATCATGACTCTTCTCAGTTCTGAATTTGCTATGAAAGACTTGGGGCCCTTGAGTTATTTTTTTGGCATAGTTGTCACACGTCATACAGGTGGTCTATTTTTATCACAGAGGAAGTATGCAGCTGAGATTATTGAGAGAGCTGGCATGTCATCCTGTAAGTCTTCTCCTACTCCGGTTGATACAAAACCGAAGCTGAGTGCTAACTCTAGCACACCTTACGAGGATCCATCCCACTATCGCAGTCTTGCAGGGGCTCTTCAGTATCTTACTTTCACGAGGCCCGATATTACTTATACAGTGCAGCATGTGTGTTTATTTATGAATGATCTGAGGGACGAGCACATGCATGCGCTTAAACGCATTGTGCGTTACATACAGGGCACTCTTGATTATGGTTTGCATTTATATTCATCCTCTCTCTATACTCTCGTGTATTATACAGATGCTGATTGGTATGGATGTTCAGATACCAGACGTTCGATATCTGGTTATTGTATTCTTAGGGATAACTTGGTCTCGTGGTCGGCAAAATGCCAGGCTACTTTATCGCGATCCAGTGCGGAGGCCGAGTATCGAGGGGTAACCAATGTGGTGTCTATGTCCTGTTGGTTGCGTAATCTTCTATTAAAGCTTCACTTTCCTATTCAGAAAGCTACCTTGGTCTACTGTGATAATGTTAGTGCAGTCTATCTCTCTGGGAATCCGGTCCAACATCAGCGCACTAACACATATCGAGATGGATATTCACTTTGTTCGCGAAAATATAGCTCGTGGACAAGTACGTGTCTGTATGTCCCTTCACGGTACCAAATTGTTGACATCTTTACTAAGGGTCTTCCCTTAGTTCTGTTTGAGGATTTTAGGGACAGTCTCAGCGTACGACAACCGCCCGCTATGACTGCGGTGGTGTGAAAGACACAGTATACACGGTTTGACCGTGTATATCACTTAGGTGGATTTTGTATATATTTTACCATATTTGTAGAATTTTTGTACAAGTGTAATTATGGTAGTAGTCTTGTATTAGGAAAATGTATTAGTCTTGTATTAGAAAAATGTAAATTTATTTTCATAATTAGATATTATATATCATGTATATACCTCTTCATCAATGAAAATAATCAAGGGATTATTCTCTTTCATTTTCGTTGTATTTACGTAATGGGAGAAACATTAATAGACATAAGGAAACTCATTACCTCAAAGTAGTCGGAGGAATGTTGAGCGGAGAACACTAGGGAGATGTCATTAATATACATGTGATATACACTGAATATACAGCAGTGTATATCACATATATATTGCTTTGTTTAACACAAGGTAATGAAGATGTCGAGTTGAGCTAAAATTGATTTTGATGATTATCAGAAACTAGCGTATGAACTAGGTCCGTTGAAGATATTTGTTAGTACTAATAATGTATCCTGATGATTAGTCAAGCAGATATCGAAGAACTAGGTCCCTCTATATGATCATTGATCAGGAGTTGCAAACACATCCCGAATGCAAGTAGAATTCTTCAATAATATTATTATTTTATGGAAGATTTGACTTTATGAAAGTACGATACATCGGTGTAAAAGATTTCCTTTTTTGTGAGCTTGCTTTACTTGACCGAAGGGTGAAAAGTTTGTTTATGGGAACACTTGCATGAAAAGAAAAACATATGAAGTAAGATTTATTTAAGAAAACCAAGTCCTATTAGGAACGGAATGTTTCCTTCAATCGATTTCTTCTAGGTTTTGGAACAAAAATTTGAAGGAGAATTTTTTGCCCAACTTCACACTTATATAAAGCACCTTCTTGTTGTTGTTGCAATTGATGCTATTTTCATGCAATCACCGAAGATTGCTCACGGCAAATAGCAATCATTACAATAGAGGGATTTCAAGGATTCATGTTGCATAACGGAAATACTTGATATGAAGATGTTGCTGCTAAATTCTTTAGTTGTTGAGTCTTGATTCATTGTTCCTAAGTTGTAGTAACTTATTTTACTTTTGAGAAGCATTTTCGTAGGTAAAAAAATCTGGAGAATTTATTTTGCTTTCTGTGCTAGTGTAGTATTGAAAGTTTAACTATAATTGAGTTGATTGTAGTTAGTCTCTTTGGTTATTGAGTTGTAACCTAAAAGCGCTCTTGTTGTTTAGTGAAATTTTGAGAAAAATTCTACACGAGGTAGGTCATGATTTTATCCCTTGAACAAGGAGGTTTTGTAAGTGAGATTATAATATTATTCACAATTATTCATTTTTGACAGAAGCGTTTTATTGATTAGGCATGGGCATGCTCTGTCAGACAACCTTTGATAGAAGGTTACTCACGTGAAAGATTGTGTCTTTGTGAATAAATACATTTGAATGGTTGTGTCATTATGAATAAACATCATTCAAATATTGTGTCTTTATGAATGTATACCATTCAAAGGTCATGACCTTATGAAATGATACATCTTCGAGAAGGGTTGTGTCCATTATGAAAAGAGACTTAAAAGTCTATAAATTATCCAGATTTTACTATAGATTGAGTTATAGATCAATATAGATTTATAATTAGTTCTAGAAACACCATCTTATTTGCTTGAGATAGTGTTTAGGATTTGTTGTATCTTGGGGGTAATTTGCCAAAAACTCTTAGCAAACCTTGTGTTGGTGAGGGCAAATAAAACCTTAAAGGAAAGTGTTTCTACCCGCCTCAAATCCTGTTTTGTCATTTCTCTTCTTTTGCCTCCTTATTCTTCTTTTATTCCAACAGGTTTTCCACGTAAAATTTTTATGTTCTTTACTTTCTGCACTTTATATTCAGTTTAGTCCAAGAATATTTATATTGAAGAACCAGATTCTTCAATAGGTAAAAATTGGGCAAGACACAATTCACCGTCCCTCTTGTGTCTAGGTGCACTGTAAAATAACATAAGAGAACATAGAGACTGAAAAACACGATAGTGACTGTTGGAAATTTAGCCTTTGGCGGGAGTTGTGACCGACCAACTTTAACGGCTTAAACACTAGTGTTACGTATGTTGGAGAATCCGGTTCTTCACACATGCATGATGTACTAAGTACGTAGATAACCGTAGGGCCAAGAATCGTCAAGGAAAGACCACACGCGCGCCGCCGCCGCGCGCCCGTTCGGTCCGGTCCGGTTCCGGGTTCCGGGTTCTCGGGTTCCGGGTTCCGGGTTCCGGGTTCTCGGGTTCTCGGGTTCTCGGGTTCTCGGGTTCTCGGGTTCTCGGGTTCTTGGGTTCTCGGGCCGTGCGCCGTGGGCCTTCTGATATTATCTTTTTGGGCCAGAAAACTTTGCCAGAAGTACAATTTGATCCCAGAAGTTTCAGATGTGCAGTTTGGACCAGAATTCTTTCAGATGTGCAGTTTGGTCCCTGAAGTTTCAAGATGTACAGTTTGGTCCCTGAAGTTTTCAGAAAGTTAGAATTTCGACGGTCCAGAACAGAAACGTCCAGCACTCTCAATTCAGCCATTTATTTTGGCTGAATTACACCTCCAATAATGGCCAATCCGTTGGCAATTTTCTCCATTTATTTGGTGGCTTTACTACCTCCATAATGGTCATTATTTGGCCAATAATGGCTGTTATGGAGGCAGTCAAACAGTCCCTCTTTCTCCTATATAAACACCCCTTACACCATTGTTGAGGCACACACTAATATACACGAATTTACACAAAGCAGAAAACAAAGCAAAACAGTTTCTTCCTAATCTTCCAAGCATCATTTCGTTATTCAATATTCTTCACGGTAGCTTTTGAGTTTCCTTTGCTCAATTGTTCCATTGTTGTTTTATCTTGGGAGACGAATTGTCCGGAACGTATAAAGGATACATACGGGGCAATATTGTCTTAAGGACAGAATGCCACACTCGACTCAGCAAAAATCAAAGCAGTTTCCGGTCTTCTTGTTCAACAAATATTGTAATTTCAGTTATTGTTATATTGTAATTTTCAGTTTCTAGTTGAATTGTAATTTTCAATTCTTACATAAGCAGTTACTAGTAATTTCCGTTTCTTGCAATCCTTTGTAAATCCAACAGTGACTATACAAGTAATACTTAGTCGTGGAGGAAGAATAATAACAAAAATCGATTCAGAGTACACTCTTAGGAGACTCCGAAAGAGCTTAATACTAAATCAGTTACTTCTGACGAGTTTCATTGAACAAACAATTTGGCAAAATCTTTCTACAGAGAGGTATAAGTACTTGTTTATATCGCTAGAACATATATATCATATGTGACTAAGTCTTCTCCTCTTCTCTTACCAATTTTCAAGAGAAAAAAAAAAAAGAACTCACATCTTATTCTTGTGTGAACTTAATTTTTTCCTGGACTTGGAATTTTATTTGGTTTCATAAATCCTACGGAAATTTTGTCAAACACTCAGCAATGACATAATTGAAGGCGTAGATTCCTTGACAACAGTGATTATTTCCTGTTCCCCAATTATTCACCAATAATCCCATCTCTTGGAGACCAGGACTTTACAAAAATTCAAAGACAGATATATAATCGTAACTAGACATTGGCAATCACTGACAAATACGAGCCTGCTTGTTGACTTTTATTTATCAGAAGTCTTTGGATTTTATCTGCAGAATTTCAACGTAGATGTTTAAGTAAGGTTGGTAAATGAGTGGGTTTTGTTGGATTTGATTTGGTTGAAAATGGTTGGATTTCAACCTACTCATATTTTATGTGGATAAATATAGGTTGGGTAATAAATAGGTTGATTATGGTTTAGCCCATATTACCCATGTTATATAAGTGTAATATTTTTCAAGTGTAACGTTATATTTTTTTTTGTCAAATTAAATTAATTGTTTTCATATAATTATATAAATGAAATTTTTACTATTTTTTTTAAAAATAAAATATATAAAATAGAAAATGTGTGTGTGTTTGGGGAGGTGGGATAAGAAAAAATTTACCACCTTTTATAATTTTTTAAAATAAAATTAAGATAATATATACAAAATAAAAAAATGTGTCCGGTGGAAGGGAAACAAATTTCTCATTCTTTATATTTTTTTTATAAAAGTAAAATATATGAAATAAAAAATGTCTGGTGTCTGTGGAGGGGGAGGAGCAGGGGGTGGGGGTGGTGGAGTTGGGTAGGTAGGATAGGGGTAAGTATAGGTTGGTGGGGTACGTGGCGGAGAGTGGGTTGGAGTTGGGGTGCATTGATATATTTTTTATTGATCCGGAAAATATTTTCCCTCATATTTATATTTTCTTCTATTTTGAGAAAAATAAATTGTTATTGGGTCTAGTGAGTGTATCCAAATTTTATCCATATTTACCTATATTTTTATGGATTAAAAAGAGAATTGAAGTTCATATTTACCAATAAAAAATATGAGTGACCCAATTCACTAAAATATGAGTTAAATGGGTTAATTATTTAAATATGAGCTAAAATTATCACATCTAACAGTACGTAACAAGTTGTTCCAAGACATTTGCGGTAACTTTTTGGAACAAATTAGAATTTTCCTCAGCCAAACCTGACCTCATTTCATTTTTCCTTCAAAACAATGAATTGTGTTTGTGTTAGCATTTGCATGTGCCTACTGCCTATGACTCCTATTCTAATTAGGCCACTTTA
Source organism: Anisodus tanguticus (assembly GCA_034509755.1). Lineage (NCBI taxonomy): Eukaryota > Viridiplantae > Streptophyta > Magnoliopsida > Solanales > Solanaceae > Anisodus > Anisodus tanguticus. The sequence continues at coordinate 47,576,087 of CM067543.1, read as the reverse complement.
ATTTATATGTTTAATAGCCTACTTTGCTAAGCTCCTGAGATGTCAAAAGTGATTATGTTTTTTTTTTAAAGAAATTCTTATTTTATAGAGTTGAGATGTTTAATCATGCTTTTAGAAATAAAATAAGTGCTTGAGTAATAGCAAATATTATTTTTAGAAGCTAAAAACAGCTTTTCCTCATACGTACTTTTGCAACCCTGATCAAGCACAAATTAATATTGTAATATTAGCCGAAGTACTTTTGAAATTGATTAGTCTAACACAAATTGCTACTTTTCAAAAGTATTTTCTTATATCTCATATTTAGACTAATTTTATGGTCAGGGGCAGATCTAGCCTTCGACGTATCGGTTCACATGAATTATAGCTTTTGCACGAACCTTATATTTGTATTTATAAGTTTCACTAAATATATATAAATATTTCACTGTGAACCTAATTATTATTATATATTACCTTAAAATTGCCGTAAAAACTCATAAACTTTTGATTCTTGATCCGTCCGTATGAAACCGTCGACAACTCTCATTATATTATTTATTCGTCATCTAGGAGCCGGCTCTGCTTTTTTTTGTGTGTGACATAAGGCTCGGTTTGGTATAATTAATTTTACGTCAGACAACATTTTTGTTGGTCTTAATGCAAGTCTTTAATATCTTGGCAAAGTGACCTAATGGAGCAGAATGGCTAGAAGTATGCTAATTTTTCTGTAAGTTGAGTCATGACTAATACTGACAAATATAATGCATTATTTTTTGGGTAGCATTTAGGGAATTGAAAATGGGTTAAGAAAGGGTCCCATATTCAAACTGCTCAAAAGTTGTACAAGTAACAATAAATTTGATGAAAAATTATCCCAGCATTAAAAAGTTAACTCAAACTATACATTATACATTATACATTATACATATTCAGTCAACAACAGACAAGCATTAGCAGGTACTGTACTTGTTATTTTGTTGTTTGACCCAATAATGTTTTTGCAAATTGAAAATGGGTGTCGATATTTTTTTTGATATCTAGCTTCCAGGCTTATGTCAGACTATTCTTAGAGATAATAGTTCCGGTCTCTCAGCACTATTATCAGTAAATTGACAGGTGTCGATACTTGATAGGACTACACCCCAACTATATTGTAAAACCCCGGTTCTGTTGCTACCGCGGGCTTTACGCAATCGATCGGATTAGCTAAATATCCCTTCAACATAGGTCATCAAAAGAATATCGGAGACCCACCAAAGTATGAAAGCCATGATCTTTCATAAAACAGAAGGAACTCGAATTTTTGGTGCAATCGCCCGAGAATTGAGAGAATTAAATTTTACTAAAGTAATTTCATTAGCTCCCGAGGTAATTTTCTAATTGTGAAACATTTAATTACTCGAATATATCAACATAATTATTTTCTTATTTCTACTAATGATTCTAACAAATATTCATTTTTGGGAAAAAAGATATAAAACAAATGCATGCAGGTTGACGAGGCAACCAATGTTTTCTTAAGTTTCATTAATTTAATTAATGTATTTATTAACGTATATTAATAAATTATACTTTATATATTTTGTAATATTTAGTGTTGTATAATTATGGTAGATATATGATCCTTACTATATTAGGGTTCCACCTTGTACACACTATATATATTTGTATTAATAAGAAAGACTCCCCAAGAGAGATTAATACAATCTTACATGGTATTAGGAGTCAAAACCTAAACCCTATTTCTTTCTCTAACCCGCAACCTCACCTCAATTTCTTCAACCGACGGCGGAATTTTCTTCTTTTCTCAGCCTTCTGATTTAATTTACCCGAGGAGCACAATCCCTTGTCTTCTCATTCGCCCAAATTGTCAGAAGAACATAAATCATTGCCCGTTTCTTCTCTTTTCCCTTTACAAAAAGTTACGTACTCTTTTTCCTTTACCCGAGAAAAAAAAACTTCATGTCTGCTCCCACCACTCCAAAAGCTTCCGCATCTTTCACGGTTGTCCATGACAACCTCCCTCCCTCCTCAACCATTTCATTCCATCCGGCGTTTACCGTCACTAATATCAAGAATTTTTTTCCTTTAATTCTTGATCAAGAGGAGGGTCAATATTCTTCATGGGTTGAACTGTTCTATATTCATGCTTGCGCGTACAACGTGCTTGACCACATCGATGATTTTGTCCCTCGCACTCTCGATATCCCCGACACGACATGACATCGTCTTGACGCTATTGTCAAACAATGGATTTATGGCACTATCTCTAAAGACCTGCTTCATACGATTATGAAATCAAGTGCCTCGGCTCGTGAAATTTGGGTACGTTTGGAGGAGATATTTCAGGATAACAAAAATACATGTGTCGTGTATTTAGAAGAACAGTTCAACAACACACGTCTAGAAAACTTCGCCAACATGTCCGAGTATTGCAAATAATTGAAGCTTGTTGTAGACCAACTATCCAATGTGGGGACACCAGTTTCCAACACGAAAATGGTTCTCCAACTTATTCCAAGATTACCGAAAGGTGAATATGATACACTAGCAATAATGATACAACAAGTCGATCCTCTTCCCAATTTCAACAAGGCTTGATCAAAATTGTTGCTGGAAGAAACACGACGTGCTAAACATGATGAACACAACCAGAAAGTGTTAACAGTTGACACTCCCGTAATTTCTGCAGCCCTTGCCGCGAGCCAATCACCGTCGAACAATCACCAACAGCGGGGTGGCCGCGTTGGTGGTAAAGGTGGAAAGGGCCACGGTGGTGGAAAAAGTGGATGTGGCTGAGGGTGTGGAGGCAAGGTTGGCCCCCAGCAAGCCGCGGTTCCAGGGACTTGGGATGGCCCAGGGCACTGGCCCAATACTGGACCTTGGGCCTCTGTCCCATGTTATTTTTCACAGCAGCAGCCGGCCTAACAGCCTCACCAGCAGTTCAAGCAGCCGGGTCTTCTCAGCCCCATTCCCGGTTCACGTCAGTTGGCCACCCACGCCCATTTTGTCCAAGCCCAGCAGTCGCCTAATTATCAAATCTTTTCAGTGTGATAATGGTCGTGAATTCAATAATTCCATATTTCACAAATTCTGCAAAAATAATGACATGGTTTTTTGATTTTGTGCCCCCACACCTCCCCTCAAAATGGCAAAGCAGAACGAATCATTCACACCATAAATAACATGGTTCGTACTTTCCTGTTTCATGCCTCTCTTCCTCCATCGTTTTGGATTTATGCAGTCAAAATGGTAGAATACGTCCTTAACATTTTACCAACTAATACCCTTCATAACATGACCACAACCTAAATATTATACCATCAAATCCCCTCTTATGATCATCTTCGGACTTTTGATTGCCTGTGTTATCCGAACCTTTCATCCACCGCCCCTCATATATTAGCACCCTGAACCACCACGTGTGTCTTCGTAGGTTTCCTATCTAATCATATGGGCTATATGTGCTATGACATGTCCACTCGTCAAATTCATGTCTCTCGTCACGACACATTTAACGAAACCATATTCCCATTTTCGAACCTCCAAAAATTTTGAAAAACGAATTATACCTTCATTGACGAGTCCGACATCTCCCCTTTCATCCTTAGCGAGCTCTCTCGTACCGCCACCAATGCCACCGTGTCTCTGTATCCGACCCATGATACTGCCACCGTCGGCAGTGTCTCTACTCTACGTCGGTCATCACTGAATGTCACCACAACCACCGCCACTCAGCCCACCGTCTCTCAGTCTCATTAAGTCCCCATCTCCGACATCGAAGCGATGCCCACTGTGCCCGGTCACCGCCCTCCACCAATCCCGACACTGTACCAGTAACTGGAACCCAACCCAGCACCGGTACTCGGAACAACCCAACTACCCCACCACACCGTCAACCTTGTTCCTACTTACCACAGTCACCAATACCGATAACAACTACCCCAACCCACATCGATCTGCCCAGATTGGTGCCCACACCCATCCCGATGTCCTTTTCAAAAACAACCAACCCAGTTTAGTTTCCTATTGACCAACCCTACAAAAAACCCGACATCGTCCTAGCCATAACCCGACACCACATATCCACCAAAATACCTAACCTACCCCTGCCCCCACACACCATATAGAAACCCATACCCAACATGGAATTTTCAAACCCAAGGTCCAATTTAACCTATCCACACAAACCATTTCCCCAATTCCTAAAAATCCAAAATTAGTCAAACTAGACCCTAATTGGAATGCGACCATGCTTGAGAAATTTAATGCTTTAATAAAACAACACACTTGGGATTTGGTTCCTAGATCGGAGGGGGTGACTGTGATCCATTGCATGTGGCTTTTTCATCACAAATACAGAGACAGTGGTGACTTGGATAGATATAAGGCGAGACTTGTGGCTAATGGTACTAATCAGCAGGAGGGTATTGATTGTGGCATGATGTTCAGTCCGGTTGTTAAACCAACCACTATTCGCACAATTCTGAGTATTGTCATGGGTAAGCATTGGCTGATTCATCAGCTTGATGTGAAGAATGCATTTTTACATGGGGACTTGAAAGAAATTATTTATATACACCAGCCACCAGGTTTTGTCCATCCTGCAGCCCATCACTATGTATGCCGTCTCCGTAAGTCACATTATGGTTTACAATAGGCCCCTAGAGCGTGGTATGATCACATTGCACAATATATTATGCGGATTGAGTTTGTATGCAGCAAGTGTAATAATTCTCTATTTATTTTTCATAGAGGCAGTGACATTGCTTATTTGTTGTTATATATGGATGACATTGTGCTCACTGCCTCCCCTGATATGTTGAAAAATGAGATCATTGCATTGCTTAAATCCAAAATTGTTATGACTGACTTGGGGAAGATGAGTTATTTTTTGGGGATATCAGTGACTAGATCTACAGATACTATGTTTTTGTGTCAACACAAATATGAAGAAGAGATCGTATACAGGGCTAAAATGGCGAACTGCAAGATAATGTCCACTTCAGTTGACTCAAAATCAAAGCTTAGTGTCGTTGATACCAGTGTCTGATCCTACCCTTTACAGGAGTCTTTCAGATGCACTACAGTATCTTAATTTCACCAGGCCTGATATTGTGTATGTTGTTCAACAGGTATGCTTATTCGTGCATGCCTCCAGAGAACCTCATTTTACTGCCCTTAAGCGTATCATTCGATATGTTAAGGGCACACTTTATTATGGATTGCATCTATACCCCTCAGCACCGACCAAGTTGTTATCATATATGGATGCTGATTAGGAAGGTTGTCTGGATACGCGACGCTCCACCTCCGGCTACTGTGTGTTATTAGGGGATAATCTAATTTCTTGGTCTGCCAAGAGACAAGCCACATTATCTCGTTCGAGTGCAGAAGTAGAGTACAAAGGCGTTGCAAATGTTGTTGCCGAGATCTGCTAGCTCTGAAACCTTATTTTGGAGCTTCAGTGTCCCTTGCGTAAGGCGTCTTTGGTTTACTGTGATAACATATCCACCGTATATTTATCTCATAATCTGGTTCAGTATCAGCGAACCAAGCACATAGAGATGGATATACACTTTGTTCGTGAGAAGGTTGCTATCAGTCATGTTAAAGTGTTGCATGTGCCTTCTTCGTATCCGTATGCGGATATCTTCACGAAAGGTCTTCATAGACAGCTATTCCTTGACTTCAGATGCAGTCTTAGCGTCCGACCACCTCCCTCTCCAACTGAAGGGGTGTATTAACGTATATTAATAAAATATACTCCATATATTTTGTAATATTTAGTGTTGTATAATTATGGTAGATATATAATCCTTTTTGTATTAGGGTTCCACCTTGTACACACATATATATTTATATAAATGGAAAAGACTCCCTAAGGGAGATTAATACAATCTTACAGTATTGAAAATCGGCAGAATTTTCTCTTTCTCTGATATAATTACACTTCACAAGAAAACTAGTAAGAAGGTTCTCATTAAACTTTTTCTAACTTTCTTTTGGAACATAGATCTTATTGTCACAAATTCAAATGGATCAGAAAACTTTGAAGAAAATACAAAACCAAGATGAATGGTGAAAGAATTTCCTTAATAATTCCTGCTAACCCTTAATTAACTTCTTGGATAAATTTGAGTTAATTAAAACTATATTTAACTATTCCACCAAACTACTAAAATATGCAATTACGTTTTAATTTGTTTGTCTTAGTTTCTTTTTTAGTCTTTTTAGAAAAGTATGTCTCTTTCCTAGTTTGACAATACTTTAACTTCAACATACACATAGCATATTTAAGACTATAATATTGAAGAATATTTTGGTACATTATGCATACTCTTAGTTTAAGACCACAAGATTCAAATGTTTTTTTTATTCTTGAATTTTATGCTCAGTCAAACTAAAGACAAATAAATTGAAGCGAACAGTGTATTATTATCCACAAAGTACAAAAAGGTATTCTTACGATTAATTAATAGCTCCCGAAGAATGAAGGTGGAGTACAATGATTCATCTCTACAAGAACAAAGGTGATATCCAAAGTTCCAACAACTATAGGGGTATCAAGTTGTTAAGCCACACTATGAAAGTTTGGGAAAGAGTCGTGGAGATGAGGGTGAGAAGAGGTGTGTCTATCTCCGAGAATTAGTTTGGATTCATTCTGGGGCGTTCAACTACAAAAACCATTCATCTTTTTAGGAGGTTGGTGGAGCAGTATAGGGAGAGGAATAGAGACTTACATATGGTTTTCATTGACCTAGAGAAGGCATACAACAAATTACATAGGGAGGTTCTATGGAGATGTTTGGAGGTTAGAGGTGTACCTATGTGATACACTAGGGCAATCAAGGATATGTATGATGGATTCAAGACCAGGGTACAGAAATGAGGAGGAGACTCGGAGCACTTCCCATTGATGATGGGGCTACACCAGGGATCAGCTCTTAGCCCATTCCTATTTGCCTTGGTGATGGATAGACTGACGCAACAAATACAAGGGAAGGTGTTATGGTGTATGTTATTCGCAGATGACATAGTCCTGATTGATGAGACTCGCAGCGGAGTGAACGCTAAACTGGAGGTTTGGAGACAGACTCTGGAATCTAAAGGTTTCAAGATGAGTAGGACCAAGACAGAATACTTGGAGTTCAAGTTCAGTAATGGGAGCGACCTTGAGACATACATGGATGTGAGGCTTGGTACTCAGGTCATTCCAAAGAAAGGGAGCTTCAAGACCTCGAGTCTATTATCCAAGGGAATTGGGAGATTGATGACGATGTCACAAATCGTATTGGGGCAGGGTGGATGAAATAAAAGCTCGCATCTAGAGTCTTGTGTGATAAAAAGGTGCCACTGAAACTTAAAGGCAAGTTCTATAGGGTGGTGGTTAGACCGACTATGATGTATGGGGCGGAGTGTTGGTCGGTCAAGACTTAGCACATCCAAAAGATAAAAATTGCGGAGATGAGAATGCTAAGATGAATGTGTGGGCATAGAAGGAGGGATAAAATTAGAAATGATGATATTCGCGACAGAGTGGGAGTGACCTCGGTGGAGGATAAGATGCGGGAAGTGAGGTTGAGATGGTTCGGGCACGTGCAGAGGAGAGACACAAATTCCCCAGTGCGTAGGTGTGAGAGGTTGGTTATGGATGGGTACAAGAGGGGTAGAGGTAGGACGAGGAAGTATTGGGGAAAGGTGATTAGACGGGATATGATGCAGGTGCAACTCATTGAGGACATGACCTTAGATAGGGGGTTATGGAGGACACGTATTAGGGTAGAAGGGTAGCAGATAGTCCAGCGTAGTCCTACCTTCGCTTACAAACTGATAGTTGTAGTATTATTATTGTAGACTTGCTTAGCCTATCATACTAGTAGGCACAATATTGCCTTATAGTCCCTTGTCGCTTGATTTATGCTGCTATGTGTATATTGTCTGTCTTATTTACTTGCATTAGTTATTGCTTCTTATTGCTACCTTTACTTTTCAGAATCCGCTATCATGACTTACTCACTTTGTTTGTCTTGCTTTTCTTGGGCTTGTGCTTTGTCTTGAGCCGAGGGTCTATCGAAAACTGCCGCTCTACCTACCAAGGTAGAGGTAAGGTCTTCATACATTCTACCCTCTCCAGACCCCACATTGTGGGATTTCATTGGGTATGTTGTTATTGTTGTTTTTGATAAATATTTAACATCACCATACTAGTAAGAGAATTAATACCCAATGGAATCAACTACGGGTAACCAATAGGGATGGCAATTGGGCGGGGCGGGTGCGGGTACCCCCTCCCCCGCACCCGTACCCGCCAGAAAATTTTATACCCGCCACGTCCATACTCGCCTACGCGGGTATATTCCTAAATCCACACCCGCTCCACCACCCAAGTGGATATCTGTCACCCGCCAATACCCACCTGCCATATTTTGTAATCAATTCATTTGTGATCAATTAGTGATCAACATGATCCCAAAAATTCAAATTCCAAAAATTATCCCAAACTTTTGAGTCAAGAGTCAATACTGTCACAATCTCATTTTCTTTGGGAGAGAGGGAGGAGAATTCCGGATTTTTTCACCCTCAAAATTCCCCATTTTTCACCTCTTCCCCCTTGCACAGCAAAGAATCAAGAAAACAAAATTTCCAAGAAAACCCAAAAATTATCCACCCAAATAGCTATATATTACAAATGTAGACAAAACCCAGATATTATTTCAGCTATATAAGCTAAATTTTTTCAACTTTTTCAATTGAACTCCACAAACCCAATAGGTAAAACTTAACAAATGCACAAAAATTGACCTCACCAAGACAACCCCAAAGCACAAAGGAAAGACAACAATATTTCCCAATATTTCCCGATCAACATCTCCTTTAAAGGAAAAGGCAGAGACTTCGAGAATGAGAGAGGGAGGAGAGACGGCGTGAAGGGGAACGAGAGAGAGGGAGGCGTGAAGGCGTGAAGGACTGAAGAGGCATAGGGTTTTGAGTTTTATTGGAGAATGAGAGACTTGTCGTGACTTATGGGCTGAAGGCACGACTTATGGGCTGCTAATATTTTGGGCTTGGGGCGGGTTTGAGGCGGGCGGGTAGGCGGATATGACTGCAAATCCATCACCTACCCGGCTACCCGTGACGGGTACATTTTCAATATCCATACCCGCCTACTACCCGTCAAAGTTATGCCCATACCCGCCCCAACTGAGACGGGTGCGGTGTGAAATCTACAAAATTATACACATCTGCCATCCCTAGTAACCAACTATGTAATTGCTTCAAAATCTGGGCGGTAAGATGAAGAGATGTGTACATGTTGGCCCAACCAAAATCTAGCCCAGTGCGCCCAAGTATTTTGTTGCATTCTAGGAAGGAAGGTAAAGTCCAGTATATCAATATTAATGTGAAAATTAGGTGGACTGGCCACTTTTTGTCCTCTTTTTAATGTTCAACCAGCATTTAAAAATTATTTAATATTAATATCACGTAGTACTTATTTTATTAAAGAAAATTTCTAATTAGGATTGTATAAGTTTTGAGATATATTAATATTTGTCATCTTGTGCTATAACAAATGAGACTAGAAAAAGTACATGAGATTCTTGCGATTTATTTTGTTGTTAAAATACCAAATAATTGACCAAATCAAATTGAAACCGAGATGATTAAAGTGGCTCAAAAAGTCTATATTTAATTAAACACAATAAATTAATCAAAAAATTTGTATGATATAAATTTCTTAAAATAACAATCAGAACCGAACCATTAGCCCCCCTAGACTCAAACAACAAAAAGAGTTAGCGTTATAGCAACAAATCTGATTAAACGTCTTTGAAAAAAAATCTAGATTAAAAGGCATCTAAGAAGAGATAAGCTGGGCAGTTTAAAGCAATTTTACTAGTATCATTTTGTAAATACTAGCTAGATGATCTTATGATCCATTTTAACGCATGCTCTTATGCGTAAAAACAATTATACGTTTAGACATTTGAACTATTTACTCATCAGAATTCAATTTATGTGAAACTTTTCACTTTTTAAGATTCAAATTAATATGAAATTTGATCAACATTTCATTTTTTTTAATTATATTGAACATAAGAAGAATTTCAATTTATAGTACTTTTTGTATTGGTTTTTCATATCTAAGTTAGAATTTTTATTTTAAAATGTTGAGGTGATCTAATCCATTTTAGCTTTGAAGATAAGTGATATTAACTCTCTATAAGTGAAAAACATCACATAAGGAAGATGCTATAAGTTTATGTTGGTTACAAAGGTGCAGGAAACGGAAATTACAAGTAACTGCAAAGTCTTACAAGAACTGAAATTACAATTGAAGAATAAACTGAAATTACAAAGAAGTTGAAGAATAAACTGGAACTGTTTGTGGTATGCTGAGTCGAGTGTTTGCACTCTGTCTTTAAGGAAATATTGCCCCGTATGTATCCTTTCTACGTCCTGGACAATTGTCTCCCAAGATAAAACAGCAAGTGAACAAATGAGCAAAGGAAACTCAAGTGTTACCGTGAATAATTTTGAGTAATGAAATGATGCTGGAAGGTAGTAGGAAGAACTGATTCTTTGTTTCTATTTTTTCGTCTATTTTTCTGTGTGTCAACAATGGTGCAATGTCCTGTATATACGAAAGAATTCTGGTCCAAACTGTACATATGAAGGAATTCTGGTCCAAAAAGATAATATCAGAAGAAGCACAGCCCAAAGCCCACGACCCGAGACCCGAAAACCCGGACCGGACGAGACGGGCGGGCGGCTGCGGCGCGCGTGTGGGCTTTCCTCGAACCGAAGCACATCTAGGTCCTCCCTCCTTTAAACACATGGGATACCCCTTGGGGTCCCAAACCCCAAGCCAACTTTAAGACTTATAAACAAAATAATTCTTTCTTCCTCCACCGATGAGGGAGAATTGATCTCAATACCACACTTTTCCATGCTTCAAACACCTCACTTCGTGGACCAATATCTCTTTCATTTCTCAACGAAATTTGATGATCCTTGGCGCTACGGTTATCTACTTACTTAGTAGATTATGTACGTGTGAAGAACCGGATTCTCCAACATGCGTAACACTAGTGTTTAAGCCGTTAAAGTTGGTCGGACGCAACTCCTCCAAAGGCAAATTTCCAATAGTTTATCCCTGTATGCATGGCTTCATATTCATGAGACATGAAATAATATGCAAATACGTGTCCATCATCATCTTATATTATATATTATAAATATTAGAATGTGTATGACACAATTCGTATAATATAGCTGGGTGAATTATGTCATGACACGTGGCAGGTGATAATGAGTCAGATCCGGGGGCATTAGAAGGATGCGAGGTACTGATAATCGAGAAGATCAGGTAAACGGTATGAATTCCAACGGACGGCCGTTACTTGTCCGATTCCACATCTTCCAAAGGAGCATTAATGACTATGGAGTCACTAATTGTCCAATTATTACAACATTCATTCTCTTGTATTAATATGGGTGTATACCGTGGGTTGTGTACCCATGAGCTCAAGTATAAATAGGACACATTATCATTGTAAAACATCATATGCAAGTTATTACAATACACTTATCAATACTATTCTTTGTCTCAATATTTTTGTTTTCACACTAGCAGTGTACTCGGTTATGAAGCCTTAAAAAACAACTTCTACAAGGCTCAGGCTATCTATCTCTTAACTTTGTCTTAATATTACTTATTTGCATTATATATTATTCAACACTTTTGCCAAATAAGTCACTTGAGACCTATGTGTCCTTGACCACATGTACAAATTCAACTTTACCATTTTACGTGTAAATAATTTGGCGCCCACCGTGGGGCCTGGGCAATTGTAATGTCACAAGTGATCCCCTTTTTTCAATAATATAATATTTTCTTTAAGTTTTTTTTTTATTAGAGCAAACAACTGACAGGAATGAAAGAACTCGTAGCCAACCGCAATACCGGGGATAATGCTAAAAATCTCCCAAACGGATCAGATGGCCCACCGATAGTAGACCAGGTGCTAGAGGATCCGACGGTTCCCAATTATGAGACTTCCGAGGAAGCCATGTAAACCTTGAGGGCGTAGAATGTCGCGATGAGCGGGAAATTGGACAACCTGATGTGATTTTTCTCCACGTTTGTGTCCAACAATGCTGGAAGCACACCAGCAGCCACAATAACACCACTGGCAAATGCCCGGCTGTTGCGAGGAACAATCAGGATAGGCCAAGACTTGATGACTCTTCATGAAGTGAAATAGTTCCTGAAAATCCATTACAGGAGCAGGTTTTGAAATTTATGAAAGATATGACAAACAAAGTGGATACCAACGCAAAGAAGGCATAGAAAAATGTCAAGGAGTTCTGGCACCGCTTAAATCAAATATTGGGGGCCACACCTGTAATCAAAGGACCGGATACAATAAGACATATTTAGCTGGTGTATAAGTCAGATCATACTCGTGAGTAAAGCCTACCTCCTCGGTCAAGCTGGCTATGACAGTCTGATCATACTATATCTTTTCTAAATATTTGGCATCTCGATCATCCGCTTGTCTCTGAATGCGGTGGGATTATATCTCGACCTTTGAATCCCGATCTCGTCTGGACTTGTAGAGGTTGGGCCCTAGTGCTAGTGTACCCTGCAAATGTGCTCTCAACCAGTCTATGTAGTCTTTATCACGACTCGGGCGAATATGATTATCGGCTAAGGTCCCTGGACCCTACCTGATTCGGCCTTTCCACTCTCGAATATTATTGGCAACTCTACGGATCTTGTCGCCTTCGTAGTTAACCACATATTCCATATTTGAGGGGATTACCCGTTCCTTTCCAAACTGTCTCATAACCCTAAGAGGTGCGTATGGTCTGATTCTCTGGATCCCCATAAGTGGTAGGAAAGGGCATTTTCTACCTATCACAGATATGGTCTCGGATATGAAGTTAGGAAATCTCCATTGAATACAATCCTCGAGGAGTCTAGAAAGGATGAAAGCCCACCCCTCTTTGGATTAGGTCCCGAAATTTGGATAAGTGGCTAGGAGGTCACTTTTTTTACGCACAGGGTCTCAGTATGATGGAACCTCAGTTTTGTGGAGGTGCTTAATGATCCACTATTGGACTAAGAGGTTGCAACCTTGGAAGTATCTTTGCAGGTTACGACATTGACATAAGGCTCAGTAGATGTCGGCCAGGATGACTAGGACTAGGTCATAGTACTTGGTTTTCCCATTAGTGGGTATGCTATGAAAGATAGTATGAGTGACAAAGATGACTGGGGTAGCTGTGGCTTGGTAACAGTCTTTGGGAAACACCATGGTTCCTAGGAGACATATGGCGAAGGCTAGGGGTTGGGTAGCTTCACAAGCGGTGAAGGAGTGAAACTCTACAGAGTGCTCTATGTAACCCAGGGTAGACCCAAACCTGGTATGGAGGTCCCTAAAGGCTACAGTTGGGCTGAATATCCAATCGACGCTAACTAAGGACAATATCTTAAGGATCTCACAAGGAGTCGGCATATGGGGCATTAGAAGGTTGCGGTTTGGTTTCTTTCTCTACCTCATACATATACCTACATTGTCTATGTAGTCTCGGATCTCTTATAGGGTCGGGGTTATCTCAAAATCACCGAACCTACAAACTATTCTCTCGGTATCCCGATACTCGGTAAGGACGTCTAGAAGGTCGGTATTGCCTTTTATGGTCATACGAGAGGGTAGGAGTCCTAGATAGTTTGTTACTTCCTTTTGTTGTGGGGCGCTTAGACATCACCACCAAATTTTCAGCATCTCGGGTGCTCCGGTAACCATGTCGAATTTTAAGTTTGCAGGCATCTACAAAACAGAACACAATTAGTTTTTTCTCCCACCCCACCCTATGGAGCAATGATTCATTATATAAGGCACGCTAAATGCTTCCACATAGCAAGTAGTTGGATGCAGTGCCATCAGGTCAGCGACCGTCAAGACACGAAGGAGTCAGCCTGTCAAGTCTAGGTAGGTCTGAGATACCCGAACCTGTCTAAGTCAGTATGCTCTAGTTCAAAGGATTTGGATTCTCTCTATCCTAGTTATACTAGAGTGGTTTAGCAAATGACTTTTGGGAGCCGAGCGGACAACCCAGGGTGAACCATTGTCGACTGTTGGAACGACCGCATACCAACTTCGTCTTCAACGTGTTCCAAGGAAAGGTTTTTGGTTTTATACTGGATGGTGATTGTGAAATCCGAATAATCACCTTTGTGCACTAATGCAAGTGTGTGTGCATGCCAACTGGCGGAAGATGAATGCATGAATGACAGTTATAATTGCGGTATTTAAACACATAAGCAATTTATATCATTTTAAAAAGCATGTAGTATCAGAACCCTTATGGTTATAACCTAGGTTTATTTCTAGTGAAGTCGCCATCGGTCTTGTGACAAGCAATGAAATGAGCCATTATCAAGAATATATCTATAACCACCATGATAGAGTTATTGTCCCGTTGTGTTTTTAGTAAGCCGAGGATGAAATCCAAGCTCACACCTTCCCATGGTCGCTCCGGAACCGGTAAAGGAGTATACAATCCTTTGTGGAAGAAACTTTTAGCATTTTGACAAGTGGAACACCTACTAATCACTCCATTTACATATTTAACCATTTGTGGCCAGTAAAAGTATTCTTGTAGAATCTCCAAAGTCTTCACTACCTCATAATGTCCAACTAGTCCACCCGAATGCACTTCATGTACAAGTAATTCTCTCATGGAACATTTAGGCACACATAATTTGTTTCCTTTGAAAAGTAAACCTTCGCAAGATCAACATCTTCCTCTAGGGCCTCCTTGACTTCGGTTCCTCGATAATAAAAGAATCCGTAAACTCTTGATATTCTTCACTTTCATGCCTTGGGCTGGTTTGTAGAACCCCAGACTCGGAATTATTGCTCGCGGCACGCCCCACAATTTTTTTTGCAAATAGGTCACTTATGACCTCTGTAGTTCTTCATTTATAGGGGTCAAATGGAGGTTGACGGGTTTCTGGGCAGTGTGTGTTTGGTGGGAGGTGTGTTTATTTAGAGGGTGTTGGGCTAAGGCATTTGGAGAGGATGAACTAGACACGTTGTAGGTTATGTTGGTGGTTGGTATTTGGTGGTTGGGTGGTGGTAAGGTAGCAGAAATTGGTCGAGACGGTAAGGTTGGCAGAATAGGGGTGTGATAGGGATGATGGGGAATTGGTTAGGGGTTTCAGGTGTTTGTAGGAGGAGTCGATTGACGACCTTTTGGGTGTGAGTTGGGGAAGTGTTGGTGTGTATTTGGGTGCAAGGAATTAAGCAGTTTGGAAAAGTATGGGGCACAAAATTGATAAACAAATTCATGTACGGGTAAGGTAATGTAGGCCGAGAAGACCTTCAATGTGTTTGTAACAAGTAACCGGATAAAACCTTGACTTGGGTATAGTTAGATCATAAAAGTTCTAACTATACTTACACTGAGGGTTTGGACCACAAAAGGATCAAGGGGTGGCCCACAAAAGGACTAGGGTTTGGACCACAAAAGGACCAAGGGTTGGACCACAAAAGGTCCGACTAAGATAACAACACCAAAGTTGAAAACTTAGTATGTTTGAGTAAACTCAAATATATTTCAAAAAACTTCAATGTCTCCTTACATCAATTACATCTCCTATTTATACTAGTTATATACCTTATAGAAGAGGAAACAAGAAAGACACAAACATGGCACTCGACCGAATGGGAAAGGGGAAGGTGTTCGACCGGTTTGGGAGAAGGAAAAAGGCCAAACTTTTCATGTTCTCTAGGCCACCCTTTTATTTCATCCATGTAGATAAGTGCATGAACTAGCTAGTTCATAAATTACCTCCTTGGGGCACGTTGGAAGCTTCTCATTCTAGATGGTTCTCGGCCTAGTCATCTCATCATATTACATGGCATAGTGATTAAGTTATAAGGAAATTAATCTAGGAATTAAAATAAGTTAAAAGTTGGTCTCGGCCAAGACCTACATAAAAGCCAAAAATTAATGTCACTTCGCTTGGATATTCAAGTCTTTTCTTCAATTCCACTCTATACTCCATTCTACGTTAGGCATGTCACCATAGGATGGTTAGAAATCTTCGGCACTCCTAGCAAATCACCTTGCGGCTCATGCTGGAAACTTAAGTTCACGGCCTTGTTTTCATCAGGTGGTGGAATGGCAAAGTTTAAGAGAATGTGGAAACGAAGAAAGTGGCACATGGAAAATTGGTAGAAATCAAGGATAAGGTGTAGAAGTAGACGAATAGGGAACTATATAAGATGGCGAGGAAGGAGGCAAAACTTGTAGTTACGGCGGCGAAAATGGCAGCTTTTGAACGCCTGTATGTGGAATTAGAGGAGAAAGACGGGATAAGAAGTTTCACATACTAGCCAAGGCAAGGAAGAGGAGGGCCCAGGACTAGGATCACGTGGGTGCATCAAGGACGAGGACGAAAAAGTACTGGTGGAGGATGCGCATATTAGGCGGATGTAGAAGTCTTACTTCCATAAACTCTTAAACGAAAAGAAGATAGAGACATTGTGCCGGGAGATCTGGAGAAATCTGGTAGGTATCGGGATTTTGGGTATTGTAGAACCATTAAGGTTGAGGAGGTTAAAGGAGATATTCACAAGATGCGCAGAGGATGAGCGATCGGGCTTGATGAGATCCCAGTTGAATTTTTGAAGAGCGCATGCAGGTAGGTTTGGAGTGGCTGACTGTGTTATTTAACGTCATTTTTAAGACGATGAGAATGCTCGAAGAATGGAGGTGGAGTAAAATGATCCCTTTTTACAAGAAGAAAGGTGATATCTAGAGTTGCAACAACTATAGGGGTATCAAGTTGCTAAACCACACTATGAATGTTTGGGAAAGGGTCATGGAGATGAGGGTGAGAAAAGGCATGTCTAGTCCTGAGAACCAGTTTGGATTCATGTCGGGGCGTTCGACCATATAAGCCATTCATCTTATTAGGAGGTTGGTGGAGCAGTATAGGGAGAGGAAGAGAGACTTACATATGGTTTTCATCGACTTCGAGAAGGCATACGATAAAGTTTCTAAGGAGGTTCTATGGAGATGTTTAGAGGTTAGAGGTGTACTGGTGGTGTACACTAGGGTGATCAAGGATATGTATGCTAGAGCCAAGACCAGGGTACGAACAGTAAGAGGAGATTCGGAGCACTTTCCAGTGATGATGGGGCTGCACCAGAGATCAGTTCTTAGCCCATTCTTATTTGCCCTTGTGATGGATGGACTGACGCGACAAATCCAAGGAGAGGTGTCATGGTGTATGTTATTCGCAGATGACATAGTCCTTATTGATGAGATTCGCAGTGGAGTGAATGCTAAGCTGGAGGTTTGAAGATAGACTCTAGAATATAAAGGGTTCAGGCTGAGTAGAACCAAGACATAATACTTGGAGTGCAAGTTTAGTAACGGGAGCTACCTTGAGAGAGACGTGGAAGTGAGGCTTGGTACTCAGGTCATTCCAAAGAAAGAAAGCTTCAAGTACCTCGGGTCTATTATCCAAAGGGATAGAGAGATTGATGACGATGTCACACATCGTATTGGGGCAAGGTGGATGAAATGGAGGCTTGCATCTAGAGTCTTAGGCGACAAAAAAGGTCTACCAAAACTTAAAGACAAGTTCTATAGTGTGGTGATTAGATTGACTATAATGTATGGGGTGGAGTGTTGGCCAGTCAAGACTTTGCACGTTCAAAAGATGAAAGTTGCAGAGATGAGGATGCTGAGATGGATGTGCGGGATTACACGGAGTGACAGGATTAGAAATGATGATATCGGGGACAGAGTAGGAGTGGCCTCGGTGGAGGATAATATGCGGAAAATGAGGTTGAGATGGTTTGGGCATGTGTAGAGGAGAGACACAAATGCCTCAGTGCGGAGGTGTGAGAGGTTGGCTTTGGACAGGTTAAGGAGGGGTAGAGGTAGGCCAAAGAAGTATTGGGGAGAGGTTATTAGGCGGGATATGACGCTGGTGCAACTTACTGAGGACATGACCTTAGATAGGGGGTTGTGGAGAACATGAATTAGGGTAGAAGGGTAGTAGGTAGTCGAGCGTAATCCTACTTACGCTTGCAAATCGGTAGTGGTAGTGTTAGTATTGGAGGCCCGCTTAGCCTATCATACTATAGTCCCTTTCTTTATAGTCCGCTTAGCATGTAGTTTGATTTCTGTTGCTATGTGTCATTTAGTGTACTCTGTTTAACTTATTTACCTGCTCTAGTTATTTCTTACATTTTCGGAATGCGCAATCATGGCTTAGTCGCATTTGATACCAGCATTTTCATACTGCTTTAAATTTTTTCTGACCGGGTCTGACCGTTTCTCTTGCTTTGCCTTTGCCTTTGCCTTTGCTTTTGCTTTGCTGGTGCTTATGCTTTGTCTTGAGCCGAGAGTCTCTTGGAAACAGTTGCTCTACCTATCAAGGTAGAGGTAAGGTCTGTGTACACTCTACCCTCCCCAGACCCAATGTTGTGGGATTTCACTGGGTATGTTATTGTTGTTGTATTAAAAAAGACATCCTGGAAAATTTACAACACCGAACAAAAAGAGTTCAAATCGGACTGAGACTGCATGGAGAGTCCTGATAGAGAGAAACAAAAGCTGAGAGAATCGGACCCGGTCAAGAGCTCACTTCAATGTATTTGTTTTTCTACTCTTTCCTTATAAAAGTTTCAGTCTAGCAAAAGTTGCAAGCTAGTTGTGTATTATTCAGGTTGTAGACCTCCTTCGAAAATGAAATAAAATGCATACATTAAATTTTATCTTTGTCTAATTAACAAATTCAGCAAAACCCGACCAACTTACGTAAGTGTTCTTTCACACTTTAAAGTAGGTTAGAATCATGAATCTCAAGTAATTGTGCCTAGGTGAATTCGAGACGTCTCTTCGTAAGCACCAAACATAAAAGGCCCTCTTTTATAAAAAAACGGATGACCTTTTCGAGGTTCTTTCTCTTACATCAGAAGTTAATACCCGAGCATGGTCGTTTACCTAGGCTGCACTAGCACTTGGCTTCGATAAAATAATAAAAGAAATGGTAAAATCCTTGAAAACCAGCGAAGTCACAGGCCGAGTCCGGATGTCGTTTACCCGGTTGCTAAAAAAAGGAACGTAGTTCTGGAATGGAGTTAAAGCAAAAACATTCGTAAAAACTGGTTAAGTGTTCGAATAAGGTCGGAATATGCTTACCTAGTCTATATATCTATATAATCCCGGGACATAGGCACGGTGACGTGTCATAACTAAAACTCAGTATTTGTATTCTCTTTGGCCATCCTTGTGTTCTTTACTTCTTCTGTTTTTTTAACTTCACTGTAATATCTATTTAGTTTTGGTCGAGTTTGCAATATCTAAAACGAAACTTATGATCTTTTAGTTGAGGGTCCTTCACTTGATATGAGATCGGATTGAGAGTAACTTCACTAAGGTGTTTCGTTTGTGCTATAGAGATTAGTCATTGCATATAGTTGATTTGCTTCGTGTTAGGTGTTTCATCTGCAAGCATTCAATTCATACAGATATTTGCATCTTGTGTCAAAAAGATATTTCATTTGGGAGATTGCTCTGGATTAGTAACAAATTGCCATGCTTTGATCTGGGAGTTCAAATTGCACTTTATCAACCTGTTTAATTTTTATTTTCTTTTGACTATATAAAATTCATGGTATGATAGCATATTGGTCCTGCTCCGTTTTTATATCCATTCTACTCTTTTGTGTTCTGCTTCAAGAGCGAATTCATTTAGCTATGCTTTCTTTTATCAACCAAATGTGTTTCATGTCCTCTCTAAAGTAATTATAGATCATGCACATCAAATTTAACTTCTTTTCCTTTTCTTTTCTTTTTTTGCTTTTTTTTTTTCTCTCTTAAGTTTTCTTTTTTTTTATCATATAGGATTTCTATAATGGATAAAAATATTATAGATCATGCACATCAAATTTCTTCGAATAATTGTCAAGGTAAATTGCATTAATTTTTTAGTAATATTGTTTAATTAGCAGGTCTTACGAGCTTGCCAGATTCTACATTTATTGCATTTTTAATCATTCCTATTTCTCTAGGCCGTTTTTCTTTTTACTTGACGTCCTCTCTTATTCGTTTGCCATGTACATAAGGTGTAAGATAGTTGATTGTCCTGTTTGTGAATCAGAGAATCAACTTGGACTTTATATATATTATCTTCCATTGTTAAAGGTAATGCCCATTTCAGAAGTGTTAGGTACCTGTTGCGAGGGAAACTCTTCAACGAAGGCACTTTCTTATTATTGGATGAGTATAATCTCCTATGTATTGAATATGATTCTTACATCAAATACTTACATACTTTTCTCATGCTCCATTTCATTAACCCTTAACTCATTAATTAGAATAGTCCATTATTGTAGCCAGATTGAGTCAATGACCATGAGGAGAACTCAAGAACGCGCATTTGAAAGTACGAGGAGCTAATTATCTTTCTCATGAGAGATTTATTATGGCACATTTACGAGTGCTTATGGACAATGCCATGGAAGAGCAAGGAAAACTTGCTGCTAGAGGCTTGAGAATAAGTGTAGTATACGCCACAAAATTGAATATTTTATACTTCTCATGTACACAAAATAGAGAAAGTTAAAACTATTTCATGAAAAATTGTTCAATATTGAGAAGCCAATTATATTCAAGGAACTTTTATTGCTAAAGAGATCAGTTGCTAAGCTTCCCCTGATTTGGTTAGTTTGATTTATGACCGCAACAAGTTTTTGAATAGTAGCTTTTATTTTGGAGTTGGTAAAGTTTTGATAACTCCATGTGACCAGGAGGTCATAGGTTTCCATTCTCTTGCAGAAATGTGAAGTAAGACTGCGTACAATAGACTTTTGTGGTCCGGCCTTTCTCCGGACCCGCGCATAGCAGGAACTTAGTGCACTGAGCTGCCTTTGCCCTTTTTGGTAATGTTTTGATAACCTCCTTTTCCGGGTTTTCTAGCTGATGTTGTTGATGACTTGTGAACATTTTATTGATATTTACTCTTCTATTAAGCGTAGAATTGAGAGGGTTGTTATATCTCTTATTATATTATGGCAGCATTGATAATTACGATTCTTGCTATCCTCATAAGGATAAATTAAAGGTGTGAATTATCTTCTTAATTCAGAGGTCTTCTTCGTGTTAGATTTTTTACACTTTGATTGTGTGTGGAAGTTTTTTGACATTCTATAGATATAGTATAGGGCTTATGCCGTTCTACTGTTTGACTTTTTGTTATGGTGCTAATAAATTTTTTAATTCACTAACAAGGGAAGGGTATTTATACTTAACTAAACAATTAACTTTTGGAATCAATTGATAAAAGAGTAGAAATTTTGCAATCATTTAGGTTTTTCCTATATGTGATGATAACCCCACTTGGAATTTCACCGAGTATATTATTATTGTATATATGTGACAATACCAAACATCTATTTTATGTTGAAAAATGTTCTAATTATCTTTGGTTTTAACAAGAATCTACATTTTCATTATTTTTAACATTTTGATATTAAAGAATAATCAATCATAAGCTTGGTAGATTATTCATGACCGCATGAACCTCAGGTAAATTATCTAATTACTTCATAAAACCCGAGTAAAGGTTTGTGTACAAGCCCGAGCCTTGCATCTTAAATCCTTTAGATTCAACAGAAAGAACAAAATAAAACATAAAAAAATCATAAGCAAAGTAACAAAAAGCTTATTCATTCAATTTAAAAGCAGCGGGAGCAAAAACACAAACATAGACACAAAGACAAAACACTTGGATCGAATTTCCAATAGTCTAGTCCACAAACCACAACAGCAAGAAACACAAAACAAAAGGAGAGGGGTTGTGAGATCACAAGATCAAAGGAAGAATGGCAGCAACAACTGAGGCGTCACGAGGAGGAGCATCCTTTTTTATTTTTATCCAGGAGGTATTGGCAACAATAGAGACATCCAGATTATTAGGAATGACCTAGGCGTCGGGGACTGATGCAGGCACCGCCGTATCAGTGACCAGGGAGGAAGGGAGTGATTCATAATCATCTATCTCTCTTTCCCTGTCGTCAGCAGGTTCGCCTAACCTAGATCCAACTCCCGAAGACCTACCGACATCCGTGGGCTGAGGTAATACCTCCTGAGCCTGCTCCAAATTTAGAGCCTGGTAATTCAGATTGTCGTCTCGAGCTTCTTTGAGAGTCACCTTCCGGGTGCGCCAAATATGGAAGTTTCTGTCCAGCACCATTTCGGCCTCCATCTTGACAAGTTTTTCGTGGGCCTGTTCATACTTCTCCTCAAACATCTTATTTACATCTTGTACGGCTTGGAGGGCGGCTCGAAGGAGGGCTATATTCTCCTCCTGTTCCTTGGCCTTGTTTTGGGCCGTGACTAGAGCAATCTCGAGTTTGACCATCTTGGCATCCTTCTTGGCTAAATCAGCCTGGTGTACCCGGACTTGCTTCGCCAATGTAGACTCCTTGATATTGTACCCACTCTGGACCTTGTAGAACTCCTTTTGGCGGACTTCGCGTTCTAGTTTCTCCGTCAGATCCAAAGACTTTTGCTTTTCTGCCTCCAGCTCCCTCTGGCTCTGCTCCTTCTCCTGAAGATACTTTCGAAGGCACTCAGATGCCAACTCGACCGCCTAAGAAAAGTGACAAAAAGGAGGCATTCAAGGAGAAATAAGAAAGTGAACCTAAAAATAGCCCAAAAGACCGGGGACTTACCCTGGAGGAGGCATGCATCTGCTCGTAGAAAAGGCTCTCAACTGGGACTTTGTCCATCTTTTTCCGATCCTTGGCAGGGCAAGAGGGGTCGAAACAAAGTATTACTCTAGCTTTTCAACTTACTTTATGTATACTATATATGGTTTAAAAAGATTGGTTTAAAACACCCATATAATAAATTAAAGCTGAACTATAATATTCGAAAACAGAGAAAACTATATGGAGAGAACTAGAATGCGATTCAGGAGTGAAAAATAAAGGAACAAAAGAAGGTTTTTTATAGGTGGTGTGAAGTGTTTTTACAAGATAAAGTTTAGAAATCTTGTAAATAATCTTCTATATATATTGGTTTACATTAGATTTGATCTGAAATCAAAATTAGACCAAAATCTATCAATGTTAAAAACTTACCAAAAACATAATCTTAGTAAAATAAAAGCAATATCATAGAACGGTTAAGTAATTTATTATTATTATTTCTATATTTACTAGTCAACAATTAAATATCTTAAAGTTGTGTTCTCGTCTCTGCATACATTCAACTGTTAACGACTAAATGCATACCTTACAGTTTATAATATTAATAATCTAATAGTTTAAATTATTTTGACTCTTTATTTTATTTATAACCGAATTATTTCTTTGAAGAAGTTGAATCACAATCATAAAAGGACTACTCTATACAAAGAAATGATAAAAGAAAAAACTAAAGCAAGAAGTGAGTCTTGTTACAGACTAGAAAGTAGAGCAAGTTTGGTTCATAAATGAATGCATGTGCAGATCGATAAGGAAATTAATTTAATGTTTATATATTTTTAACAGGATAAATAAAGAAATAAAATAATTTATAACCATGTAATTTCACTTTCTAAATTAAATTTATGTTTTGGTAGTTTATTTTTTGATAAAGTAAAAATAACGTTTTGAAAGGTTTTTAAGTTAGGTTAGATTAGGTCTAATTTTAAATTTCTAAAATCTAATTGGAAGATTTTTAAGCTAAGTTAGGTATAATTTTAAATTTCTGAAATCTAATTGTAAATCAATATAGTAAGTTATTATCGATCTTCCCTTATTTCATAACTTTGAATTTTTTCAACTATGGCATGTCTCACTCAGAGTAACTATAAAAACCCCTCTTTATTTATTTTCCTCACCCAACAATTGCATTAACATGTACTTCCTCTCTGTGCATTATTTCCTCCATTTTGGAGATCATATTTCAGTTTCTTTTATCAATGTCTCATAGATGGTCCAAATAATTACATAGCCTACAGTCTGTCCCAAATAATTCGTCCTATTCCATGTTGAATCCTCTTTGTATATGGGTTCATCAAATTAAACTAGAATAATGAGTCATCAAATTGTTCAATAAACCACAATGCAAGCAATCAGATTGACGAAGTAAATGTTGAATGAAATTGGATGTCTCCTCATAGATAGGGAGTACCTTTGATTGGAGTCATTTCAAACAGGTAGTTTTTTCTATGGACAATTCATTTACCATTATATTAGGTAAATTCATAATTAAATTATATCTGTAATATATATATATATATATAAATTTCTACAGAACCTTTGATTTATGGTTTGTTTAGAAAAGGGAATTTTAGATTCTTATTATTGGAATCAAAAGATATGAAATCATTAACTACCTTATAAGGAGTGATAAGATTTATGAACGGTGTTCCTAAGATGACGGAGTTGTGTATGTCTTTTTTATCATCTATAAAGGATTTGAGGAGTCTATTCAAATAATCCTTTTGGTGTGGAACATCTACGTGTTTAACCATTTCTAACATGAACTCTTGGTCTTTCGTTAAAGCATAAACATGTTTTCCCTTACCCTTATCAGATTTTTCAGATGAACTGGTCGTGATCAATTCATCTATTTGGAGGGCTTTGTTGTCTTCAGAAGACAGAGAAAAATAGTCAGGTTCTGACTCGGCGTTTGAATCGGAGGAATCAATGAGAAGATTGGAAATGTTTTGGGTCACTTCATCGCCGAGTTTCAATTCTTGTAGTTTTGTATTCATTTTACAGTATCTCGAAGTATGACCTTTTTTGTGGCATTTGTAACACGTAATATCTTTGTACTTGGAATCGGTCTTTTTGGGATTTGGTCTATTTTTGGAATAACGAGTATTTTTGTAAGAATTTTTGTAATACTCTTCGTTAGTCTTGCTGAAATCCCTCTTTTTGTAACCTCTCGATGTACTCGTAAGGGATTTATGAGTCTTGCTACAGTGTCCTATACAACTCGGAGAAGGTTTTGTGAAATTAGTATCAAAATGTTTGCAAAAACTACCAAGTTCGCACCTAGTTCTCTTTAGCTCCAATTTGAGGTGTTTTTATAATTTCAGGTCTTGACATACCTTTAAACCTTCTTGTTGAGTTATACTGACTAGTTATCCATATGTAAACTCACTGTAGGGTATAATATGTTTATCACAATTCTCTTTGATTTTGTTCCTAACCTTTTCTCCTAAAAGGGTAGGTAGTCCGGCCAGGAATTTCTCTTTCCAAAATGGTTGGTTGGAATCTTCCATGAGCATAACTCTGGTTAAGAAAATATTTTTGGACCATTGAAAATCACTGAGTTTTTTGTATTTAAGGTTAGAAAGTAACTCGGCATTTTTATCTTTCAGATGCGAAGAATCTCCAATGAAATTTAAAGAGATTGTGAGTATCAAGGTTGATACTGCATCTTGTAGGGGTTCACCTTGTTCATCAAGGATTGGTATTCCTTCTTCATCAGTTTTGATGGAAATGATGATATCTTCCTTTTGTTGATCAATGAGATAATTATCCCACCAACCTTTCAATTGACCAGAGAATCCTGTGATGAGCAGTTCTGCAATGGTCTTGTCTTGTGTACCATTTTGAATTTTGTAGGAATTTGCGGCCATGGTCATTTATTGGAGAAAACCGAGGATATTGTATTCGGTCATCCCATCTATGTTCCAATCATAAATGGAAGAGGGATTGAAACAGGATTGAGCTAGGGGTTTTACTATTTCTAGATTTGGGGCAGGAATAATCTGTAATTGTTGTTATTGTACCTGTTGTATTGGTTGTTTTGGATTTGTTCTAGAGTATCACTGTCGTTGGAATCATTCGTTAGAGTTGTGATTTTATTGGATGATTGTGGGGTATCTGGAACAACGTGTTTTGTATTAGAACTGTTAGATGTCTCAATTCTACTCAATTGATCTTGTATAGCCTGAATAAATTCAGACTTATTTTGTTAGATGTTTTTGACACCATCTTTGGACACCTGAAAGGGTTTAAAGATAAGGCTTTTCAATTTCGTATCCTTAGTCGTTCCTGGGGAATCTATGGTGACTAAGGGGCGGTCTTTCATGTGTTTTTCCACTCTATCGAGTTGTTTTCCTATGGTATTTAAACTGATATTGGTGAAATTATTTTGTGCGAGAATATTCTTTGTATTTGTTTTTTCATCCTCTGTTTGATTCTTAAGAGGAATCACGTCTATAGGGTAGCCATGAATGTTTAGCCTAATACCTTGTAGAGGAGGGTGGTTGGACTGGACCATCATAGAATTAGCTAGGGTTTCCCACTCCGGTGTTTTATTCCTAATCGTAACGAGATTTACCGTTTTAGAAAAGAGATATTCTATGGAATTTTCAAAGGAATAATAATCGAACCAGTCAAAGAATAGGATGTTTATCCTATGTTCATTAACAAAATCGTAGAAGTTTTCATGTATTTGCTTCCTAGTACTTGAAAAGGTTTTGAGGAACCAAATTCTTTTTTCTAGGTTGTATTTTTCATAAAAATCATTTTGTAGGAATTTCTTATCTATTTGGATTTTTTTTTTGTAAAACACCAATTTCGTTTACTATGTTCTCTGTAATCGAGGAAAAAGTCGGACTAGTGGTTCTTGGTCCTCTATCTTTTCTCTAACAGTGGAATTTTCATAAACTGGTCTCCGTATTTCGTTGGAGTAGTCTACGTCTCTTAGATTGGGTAAATCTGACGTAGAATGTCTAGGTTTTGTTTTGTAAAGAGTATTTATGACTGAAGAAATCTGTGAGACTCTTCCTAAGTCTAGGGTTTCTACGGAATTAGAATCATCGTATCTACTACTCGTAGATTTTCTATGGAATGATAGACTAACTCTACTATCCTGGTATTGGGTTATTTCTGTAAACGGGTATTTGGTTGGGAAGTCTCTATAGGTTCATGTTTAACTATACCTTCCAGGATCCATTCGTCTGGTACGGTCATGTCCTTCCACCTAATAGGTCTTGGTATTACGATGTTAGATCTGGAAAGATCTATTTGTAAAAGAAGGGTTTCACCTTTCTTACTATGGTATCTGACTTTTGTAGCAAAAGCTGAAGTCATAGCTTTGTAATGGAATCTAAAAATTATAGCTACAGAAATTGATCCTTTAAGTATTTGGTAATTGTGTGTCTTTATTTGTAAGACAATGGATTTTTGGATATTTTTGTCATTTAAAGAAACTGGAAAATTTGGGTAACAGTCAAAAGATATTAGTCTTGTGCAGAGACTAGACTCAACAGAACTCAATAGGAAATCTTCAAAATTTGTGAATTTGGCATCTCGTAAGATAGCAAGGATTGAGGTGTTTAATTCTTCCTTAGTAAGTGGTTTTATCCCTACTTGGACTGATCCAATATGGATGTATTTGTAATTTCTTTCTTTGTGTTTCCTCAAGGAATTTTGAGAAAGTAATTGGATTGTTCCAAAAGGTTGAGATAATTGGATATCTTTTTCCTCTATTTCGATAGTGAAATCTTTTTCCTCTAAACATTCATGGCTGCATTGGATGCCTTCTAGGATGGTCCAGTCCAAAAGTCACAGTGCCGTTTCACGAAGCGCCGAATTGGAAACAAAATTAAGTTCGAAGGCAGCATTTCCTAAAATTAAAAAATTAAAAGACATAACTACCCTTCAAGATAACTAAATATCCTACTGATATAAAATAAAATAAAAAACAATATACCTACAAACAATCCTGAAGTCATCCTTCAAACACCTTCATTAACAGACACAACCTTTCCAGTCACAAACTTATATTCTTATGTTAATGACGAAGTTAAAGTCAGACCCATGAGTCAAAAGAAAAAATCAAATCATCTAACATTGAAACTTATAAGGATTCCAAAAAATGAAAACCAACACCATTTTTTCTAGCAAGTAAAATTGGTGGCCGCGACAGGAAAGGGAAAAGCACAACCTTCAAATTTATCAAGGGCTACAATCATCAACTTTGAAATTACACACATTAGCATCATGGTTTCTTTTTTACGGCCGGAAACGCCGAAAAACACCATATTATTTGGGACAAAAGTAATGGTCACATGTTCAAAACAATTTTTGCAGTACTACACAGCACATGCAATGTAAAATTTGGTGATCAAAGAAGAAACAATATATTTCATCTTTTTTCCAAAACCACCAAAAAATCTTGCACTGTTGAACCTGGTGACTTTTTAGATTCTCCAAGGATTTGAAAAAGTGTATTTGCAGCGTTACAGCTTGGATCAAGATCCTTGATCCTTCTCAGATTGTTTATATGTCAGTTGACAAAGAAAGTCAAAAATAAAAATTCCTGGTGATTTTACTTTGCAAGCTTGCTTTTCTAATTCTTAATTTTCTACCCTATATGAAATTCAATTTCTACTACTCCCTTTGTCCCTGTTATGTGATACTTTTTGCTTCACGAGATTCAAACTGCATAAATTTTTACCAATATTTTAAGAGGTATTTTCCACCAAATTGATGTGAAAATTTTTACAACTTATAGTACTTTTCATGTAATTTTCAAATATATAAATTTTAATATTAAAATATTAAGTTAACCTAATCCAACTTAGCTTTAAAGTTTAGTTAAAGTGAATCTCAAAAAGGAAAAAGTATCACATAAATTGAGACGGACCCCCTTAATTTTTCTCGGTTGTGAGACACATTAAATTTGAATCTAAGTCCCCAAAGAAAATGCAAATCAAATAAAGAAAACACGAGTATATATTAAGGTAGATGTTCATTATGTGATAATTTGAAAAATATAAGGCATACATATATTTAAAGGTTATATATCGTTGTTGTTTCTTTTTAATAAACATGCAAATTATTTTGGCCTTTGTGATGGCTAGGGCTTCTAGGAAATGAAGCAGTCAGTTGATTTGTACAAGAAATCGTAAATAGTACAAGCACATATGATTGCTAAATGTCATTTCTCGATATCTTTTAATTTATTCCTGAAAAAATAATACCCCCTTGCCAAACTTTTGTCAAAGTTAAGGCTCCATTTTTGTTAAACCCAATTATTTAATATACTATATTTTTCGCTATACATATATTTGTGTGATTCATTTTAATAATCTAAATCAAACGATATGTGTCATTATGTTCAAATTACAATTAGTTATTCTTATGCCAAATTAATTGTAACCTATTAATTGACATATATTGTTAGCTACATTATGTGAAGAATTGATATTCATTCGTCTAAAATGGTATCCTTTCGCGATGTCACTAATATATGGGATGAATTCGCATATTCAAATATTAATGAACTGATAGTTGTGGCGAAAACATTTTTCAGTTGATTTTTTGCACTTTGAGATCACTATATTTGAGACTTCTTTTAAGTGATTTTATCTCTAGATTTTTTTCCCGTATGGGGGTACCTTTTGTTGAGAAAGAGTTGGAGATGACACATGCATACAAGGATAACAATGCGGAGTCAGCTCAATTAGTTATCAAGGGGGATATTTGGAAACAATGCGGAGTCATGAAAAACATTATATTAAAGACGTATTAAATAAATGGCAACAAAACTAGCCAACATGGACCAATAAAAGACTAGAGAAGTAATTTAACAAGTAGTTTGAAAGAAATCAAAATATTCATTCGGTAAGCACTTCGAATATGAGAGATACAATCCGGTGGGAAGTCTTGTGAAGGAAAGATATATAGTTTTTGTTGAGTATCTCCCTACTCCTAAATGTCGTCGGTAGATCTTCTCATTACTCATAAATGTCGGCAGCAAATCTTCTCGTCCAATATTTATCTTATGAGAAAATTATGAAAGTCAATGAAAACATAGATTTTTTATGTGTGGCATTGCTTAGTACTTGCTATGATTTATTATATTAGATAACAGCTCTTGACTCATTTTCACAAAAGATAATATATTTCTCGACTTTGAAGTACTCCATCTTATTAATTTGGGTGAGTTTCGTACGGAGAAAACTATTCTGCAGATTTTTGTGAGAACTATTTTATCTTAAAAAATCAAGTTAATTTTATAGTCACACCGTTGATAAAGGTGTTGGTCACAAACGAGTTATAATTTACAAATACTCACTGATATTAAATTTTTGTTTGTTCTTAGGATTTTCTTATTTTGTGAAATTTTACTTTCATTGATTGAAGGTAGAAAACTGATTTGCGGTACCAACCTATCTTTGAGTTCATTTAACACTCTTAAAAATGGTTCAGTTATAAACTGAAATGTAATGGACTTTCCATTGACGGTTCCTATAATACCTTTCTTATCAATATTAGTAATTGGAAATAGTTTTTCTATAGAAGGTGTGCCCAATATAATTTGGCTAGAAATATCTTTTACCAAAATAAAAAAATTTTCTATACAAGTTTTATTATTGCAGATATAAGCCTTTGATAATTTGAAGGTAATTTGTAATTTTTGCCCATTAACAGATCTAACACTATGAGTGGTTTTATGAAAATATGTAGAAGGAATAAGTCCTTCCTGTATACAATTTACATTTGTCCTGCTATCAACAAGAGCAGTGAATTCTTTTTTGAAATTATAATCAATTAAAAGACTTATTTTTATATAAAACTTTTGTGAAGTGATTAATTCCAGGGTTTGTAGAAAGTTCCCTGCCTCATCACTAGTATCTGTAATTAATAGATTATCTAAAGCAGAAATATCATATACCGTATCCGGATTTATAATCTCTTTACCTTTTCCTTCAATATTGGAAATTTGTGCGTCAAGCATATTATTACTCTTTTTTAATGCCGAGATTTCTTGCTTGAGATTATTAATCTCCTTTTCCAAATCTCTGGGAATACTTGTAATTCCTTGTTTCTCCCTCATTTATTTTTTAAATTCTGACATGGTATAAGCGTTTGATCATTCCAGAGTTTTCCTTCCTTGTGAAGGTTCGGGAGTCTCCTGGAGTTGATCTATAATCTGTGATCTCATACTTGGATCCTTAATCAATGTTAATAACTCCATAAGGTTATCACCTTTGAGAACATTAATGTTCATATACTGGAATTGAGTAAATATATTATAGAACTCATCATCCTCTTTATTCTGTTTGTTAGAACAAGGTTGTCCGATTTGACAGGGTAAGCACTCTTCTTCCGAAGCAATATAATCTTGGTTATTAAGAACTCTAATTTCCTCATATGAGGAGGAATCCTTTGCTTCATCAGTTTCGAAACCTGAATCATCTGGCTCCGAGTTAAGCAATAGCTTGTATAATGTATCCTTTAAATCATCTTCAATGTTAAGAGCCTTATTTTTTCTTTAACTTTACAATCCTTATAATAATGGCATGTCCTACCACATTTCCAACATGTCTTTGGATTCTTTGATTTTATAAAATTCTTGCGAGTTTTAAACTCTTTCTTTCTTCTCACCTTCTTATCCAGACGTTTTGCTTTCCATTTTATGAAAAATTCCTGATTTTTTGCTTTTCGTCGATGAGACACCTTGGCTTTGGGTATTTCCATTCCAAACTGATCACAAAACTCCTCTAACTATTTTCTTTTATTCAGGTTCTGAATTTTTATCTGATGATTCATCTCAATTTCGTTACACAAGGCTAAACTTCCTTGTATACATGTACCAAGTAGGTTTCCATAAGTATAAATGTCATAATTGATGGTAATTTCCAATTTTCTAAGAGATTATCTAACTTATTCTGCGAAGAGGGCTGGTAATCCATCTATAAATTTGGACTTCCAGTGAGGGCTATTACACTCTGGTAATTCCATGACTCTACTAAGGAAAACATTCGTATACCACTTAAATAAGGTAAGGGTTTTGCATCTTAGGTTCTGGAGTAAGGTTATAATGTTTTCATTATCATTTGACCATCTTCCAGTAAAATTCTCTATAATATTAATCCCTAAGGTATATACTACATTCTGCGTAGGTTCTAGACCTGGTTCAGTTTTTACTGCCCCAATAATACTATTACATTGTTCTTGGGTTAAATAATTATCCCACCAGCCTTTTAATTGACCAGTAAATCCTGATATGATTATTTCTGCAACAGTCTTGTCAGAGTTACTATTAGCTTTGTAGATTGTGCTATACATAAGCATCTTGTGAACCGCCGTATAAAATTGTCTTTTCGTATAACCATCTATGTTCCATTCATAGATACTCTTTCCACTATAACTATTGTTATCCATAATCTCTTACTCCTCAAACAAAATATCCTGAGGAGTAGGTCTGGGATAGTAGTACATCCTTTGCACTGGTTTTCTAGGTTATTAATCTCATCAGACATCCTCTGCTTATAATAATCTCCAAAAAAGTCCAACTCGTAATCTTTTATTAAAGGGCTGATTCGTAAACCCTTAAACTTATCATCTAGTAATTGCTCAAGCTCTAAGTATGCTCTTAACTTGAAATATTTAATTTCGGACGGAGGCTGTACACTAGGAGTAGTTGCAACTTGCAGGTGTATGACGGCTAGAAGAAGGAATCGACTTCATAATTTTCGAAGTTAATTTCTCTACTCTATTTTGTAAAAGAACAATTTCTTCACCCAATATGTTCATATAAACCTTTGTGTAGTTATTCTGTTTGAGCATACTATTAATATGCGAAGTTGTAACCAAAGCAGTATTATCATCAAATAATTTTAAAAAGGCATCAAAATCAAGAACTTTATTATCCTATTTAATTTTAAAAGGTTGTTGTGGAGGGAAAGCAGTATGAACGACTTCCCCACTAGATAGTTTGTACTCTCTTTCTAAAACAGAGATATAATCTCTCACATAATTAGCCATAAACCAGGGAACAAAAGATATAATTTTGTTAGCTTGAGAGAGATCTTTATAAAATTCCTCTTGAAG
The DNA here is from genome assembly GCA_034509755.1 of Anisodus tanguticus. NCBI lineage: Eukaryota > Viridiplantae > Streptophyta > Magnoliopsida > Solanales > Solanaceae > Anisodus > Anisodus tanguticus. The sequence continues at coordinate 47,543,208 of CM067543.1, read as the reverse complement.
CACTAATCATTCACTGTTATCAAAAGTTTCAAAAAAACTATTTTCTAAATGGTTCCCATCTAGGTTTATAAAAGTCCTCATTGATTTTTATGTGTGCGGGCGATCCCCGACTAAAATTAATTTTTTGACTTTGATCCATTAGACACTTGGAAAACCCATTTCTGACTCAGTTATATCTGGGTCTTCATTAACTTCTCTGGCAATATTATCATTACCAATTATAATCCTATCAATTCTATTTCTATCAGTATTATCTGGGATGGATGGATTTATAAAATCTTGAATAGGTCAATTAGAAGCTCGTGATGGAGATCTAACAACATAATCAACTAGTGAAGTATAAGAACGACTTGAAATATCAGATCTAATAGATCTTGATCCAAAATCATTTGTCAAGTAATTAGTTTAGAAAACTTTAGTTTGACAGTCTCATCTGGGCTTGTTCAGTATGAGTAATATCAGTATTACAATTACTCTTAGGAGGAGGAGCTCCCTCTATGACCCATTCTTTAGGAAAATCTATTTCATCCCATTTGATAGGTCTTCTTGTGGTAATTTTTGATTTACCAAAATTTGTTTCTATTAAAATAGTTTCATTTTTAAAATCCATGATCTTGCACATATGATTCATGGTGTATAAGGGTTTAAAATAAATTCTAAAATAAATACATATAACCTCAGTTCTAGGCATATAATCATATCCATGCAACTTAATACTTATTATTAAAGAATTTAATGAATTCTCATACTGCAAAGATACCTGCAAGTTAGGATAGGCATTAAAATAAACAGGGCCATATACTAAACTGGTCTGTACTATCCCTATAAGGGATTTTTTCCAGTTTTGATTTCTACCATCCCTTAGAGTTGTTATAAAGCTCTCTGGCAAGTCTCTTAATGTAAGTGACTTAAAAGCAACATGTACTAACCCAATATGCATAAATCGATGGGTTTCCCTATAAGGAGCAATATCACTGTCATTTAATAATTTAAAGTTAGCATGATCGCTATCTACACTGATTGTTTCTTACGTAGTTTGACTACTTGTTTAAATCCTAATTTTTCGAAAGTACCCATATGATATATTAACTTGGGTTGGGTCTTTGGAATAGTTCACTTATTAAGTAGATCTAAATGTTGCAATAGCTTGGATAATGTATCCTTTAAATCATTTCCAATGTTAAGGGCCTTAATGTTTTCCTTAACTTTACAATCCTTATAATAATAGTCTGTCCTGTCACATTTCCAACATGCCTTTGGATTATTTAATTTTATAAAATTCTTGCATGTTTTAAACTCTCTCTTTCTTCTCACCTTCTTATCCATACGTTTTGCTTTGCATTTTTGAAATCTTTCCCGATTTTTTGCTTTTCGTCTATGAGACACCTTGGCTTTGGGTATTTCCATTCCAAACTGACCACAGAACTCCCCTAACTGTTGTCTTTTATTGAGGTTCTGACTTTTGATCTGTTGATTCAGCTTGATTTTGTTACACAAGGCTAAGCCTTCTTGTATACATGTACCTATTAGGCTTCCATAAGTATAAACATCCTAATTGATGGTAATTTCCCTTTTCTAAGAGATTTTCTAATTCTTTCTGCGAAGAGGGTTGGTAATCCATCTATAAATTTGGACTTCCAGTGAGGTCTATTACACTCTGGTAATTCCATGACTCGGCTAAGGAAAACATCCTTATACCACCTAAATGAGGTAAGGGATTTGCATCTTAGATTCTGGAGTAAGGTTATAATGTTTTCACTATCATCTGATCATCTTCCAGTACAATTCTCTATAATATTAATCCCTAAGGTATATACCACATTATGTGTATGTTCTAGACCTGGTTTAGTTTTTACTACCCCAATTATACTATTACGTTGTTCTTGAGTTAAATATTGATCCTACCAGTTGATCCTACCAACCTTTTAATTGACCAGTAAATCCTGATATGATTATTTTTGCAACAGTCTTGTCTGAGTTAATGTTAGCTTTACAGATTGTGCTATACATAAGCATCATGTGAATCGCCGTATAAAGTTGTCTTTCCGTATAACCATCTATGTTCCATTCATAGATCATTTTTCCACAATAACTATTTTTATCCACAATCTATTTCTCCTCATACAAAACATCATGAGGAGTAGGTCTGGGATAGTAGTACATCATTTGCATTGGTTTTCTAGCATATTTTTTTAGGTTATTAATCTCATCAGACATCCTCTGCTTGTAATCATCTCCAGAAAAGTCCAACTCATAATCTTTTGTGAAACGACTGATTCGTAAACCCTTAAACTTGTCATCTAGTAATTGCTCAAGCTCTGAGTATGCTCTAAACTTGAAATCTTTAATTTCAGGCGGAGGATGTACACTAGAAGTAGTTGCAAGTGTATGACGGCTAGAAGAAGGAATTGACTTCATAATTTCCGAAGTTAATTTATTTACTCAATTATGTAAAGGAATAATTTGTTCACCCAATATGTTCCTATAAATATTTGTGTAGTTATTCTGTTTGAGCATTCTATTAATATGGGAAGTTGTAACCAAAGCAGTATTATCATCAAATAGCGGGTCAAGGGCTCCTTCTCCCTCCCCTTCTTCAAACTCCGATTCATATTTTTCATAGAGAAATCTCTGATCAAAGATAGAACATCCAATTCTTTATGTTTTTTTTCAAACAAAAATTGAAATTTTGAAAAGGCAGCAAAATCAAGAACTTTGTTATCCTTTTTCAATTTGGAAAGGTTTTTGTGGAGGGAAAACAGTATGAACGACTTCCCCACTAGATAATTTTACTCTCTTTCTAAAACAGAGATATAATCTCCCACATAATTAGCCATAAACCAGGGAACAAAAGATATAATTTTGTTAGCTTGAGAGAGATCTTTATAAAGTTCCTCTTGAAGCACTAATAGTTCATTGTTATCAAAAGTTTCAAAAAAACATTTATAAACGGTTCCCATCTAGGTTTATAAAAGTCCTCACTGATTTTTATGCGTGCGGGCGATCCCCGACTAAAATGATTTTTTTGACTTTGATCCATTAGACACTTGGATAACCCATTTTTGACTCAGTTATATCTGGGTATTCATTAACTCCTCTGAAAATATTATCATTACCAATTATAATCCTATCAGTATTATTTGGGATATGTGGATTTATAAAATATTGAATACGTGAAGTAGAAGCTCGTGATGGAGATCTAACAACATAATCAACTAGTGAAATATAAGAACGAATTGAAATATCAGATCTAGTAGATCTTGATCCAAAATCATTTGTCAAGTAATTAGTTTAGAAAACTTTAGCTTGACAGACTCATCTGAGGCTTGTTCAATATGAGTAATATCAGTATTACAATTACTCTTAGGAGGAGCAACTCCCTCTATGACCCATTCTTTGGAAAAATCTATTTCATCCCATTTGATAGGTCTTCTGGGGGTAATTTTTGATTTACCAAAATTTATTTCTATTAAAATATTTTTATTTTTAAAATCCATGATCTTGCACATAGGATTCATAGTGTATAAGGGTTTAAAATAAATTCTATAACAAATACATATAACCTCAGTTCCAGATGATTTCTCATCTTCCAAAGATACCTGCAAGTTAGGATTGGCAATAAATTAAATAGGGTCATATACCAAACTAGTCTGTATTGTCCCTATAAGGGATTTTTTCCAGTTTTGATTTCTACCATCCCTTAGAGCTGCTATAAATCTCTATGGCAAGCTTCTTAATGTAAGTGACTTAAAAGCAACATGTACTAACCCAATATGCATAAATCGATGGGTTTCCCTATAAGGGGCAATATCACTGTCATTTAGTAATTTAAAAGTAGCATGATCGCTATCTACACTGATTGTTTCTTAAGTAGTCTTGACTACTTGTTTAAATCCTAATTTTTTGAAAGTACCCATCTGATATACTAACTTGTGTTGGATCTTTGGAATAGTCCACTTAATAAGTAGATCTAAATGTTGCAATAGCTTGGATAATGTAACATTTAAATCATCTCCAATGTTAAGGGCCTTAATTTTTTCCTTAACTTTACAATCCTTATAATAATGGCTTGTCCTGCTACATTTCCAACATGCCTTTGGATTCTTTGATTTTATAAAATTCTTGCGAGTTTTAAACTCTTTCTTTCTTCTCACCTTCTTATCCAAGCGTTTTGCTTTCCATTTTTGGAGACTTTCCTGATTTTGTGCTTTTCGTCTATAAGACACATTGGCTTTGGGTATTTCCATTCCAAACTGATCACAGAACTCCCCTAACTGTTTTCTTTCATTCAGGTTCTGGATTTTTATCTGATGATTCAGCTCAATTTCGTTACACAAAGCTAAACCTTCTTGTATACATGTACCAAGTAGGTTTCCATAAGTATAAATATCATAATTGATGGTAATTTCCAATTTTGAAGAGATTATCTAACTTATTCTGTGAAGAGGGCTGGTAATCCATCTATAAATTTGGACTTCCAGTGAGGGCTATTACACTATGGTAATTCCATGACTCTACTAAGGAAAACATTCTTATACCACTTAAATAAGGTAAGGGTTTTGCATCTTAGGTTCTGGAGTAAGGTTATAATGTTTTCATTATCATTTGACCATCTTCCAGTAAAATGCTCTATAATATTAATCCCTAAGGTATATACTGCATTCTGCGTAGGTTCTAGACCTGGTTCAGTTTTTACTACCCCAATAATACTATTATGTTGTTCTTGGGATAAATAATGATCCCACCAGCCTTTTAATTGACCAGTAAATCCTGATATGATTATTTCTGCAACAGTCTTGTCAGAGTTACTGTTAGCTTTGTTGATTGTGCTATACATAAGCATCATGTGAACCGCCGTATAAATTTGTCTTTCCATATAACCATCTATGTTCCATTCATAGATACTCTTTCCACTATAACTATTGTTATCCATAATCTCTTACTCCTTAAACAAAATATCCTAAAGAGTAGGTCTGGGATAGTAGTACATCATTTCATTGGTTTTCTAGCATATTTTTCTAGGTTATTAATCTCATCATACATCCTCTGCTTATAATAATCTCCAAAAAAGTCCAACTCTTAATCTTTTGTTAAAGGAATGATTCGTAAACCCTTAAACTTATCATCTAGTAATTGATCAAGCTCTGAGTATGCTCTTAACTTGAAATCTTTAATTTCAGACTGAGGCTGTATAATAGGATTAGCTGCAGGAGTATGACGGCTAGAAGAAGGAATCAACTTCATAATTTCCGAAGTTTATTTATCTACTCTATTATGTAAAGGAACAATTTGTTTTTGACTCATCCATTCGTGGAGCTCCTTCTCTAGCATGGCGAGCCTTTCCAAGTCTACTTCCGGTGCTGTAGGCTTCGTCTTCTCTGCGTCTGCTGCGAAATTCCTAAGTACTTCAACTACCTCCTAGGGGGACCCTCTCCTTTGAACATCCCTTCTGCCTTGGAGTGCGGGTGTCTCTTTCTTTTCTTGGTGTACTGCTCTTTTGGCCGTACCTCTTTGATCTCTGTCGAGTGTCTTCATGCGTCTTCCTCAACCATGGGTTTGTTGAGGGCCTCTTTCGGGAGTGTTATCATCTCATTCCTTAACTGTTGTGTCCCCAGTTTCGGCTGGTTTTCCTTGTGAGAGCTCCGTAAGTTTGTTGGTTGTGTCCCTTGCGAGTCCTTGGTTTCGAATAGGACACCCATTCCGGATACGCTGCTGGTCTGGTTGGCCATAACCTGGATTTTATTTGATAGACTGATTTTTCTTGTATGTATGAGAGTTTCGAGCAACGAATCAGGACAACACCACAACTGTCTATCTCCACAGATGGCGCCAAACTGTTTTCCAGTGAAATTAGTTCTAACCAAAAATACAATTTGAGATTTGTGTTTTAGGGTTTAATGACAAGTGAGTTGTATCCGATCCAGAGAAACCCTCAAGGAGACCGGTATTATATGATAGGTAACGAATAAGTAAATGAATAAATAAATAATATGAACAAGTAAGCTTTGATTCGAAACTAGTAGCGGAAAATAATGAACAAGTGCTTCTTTTAGTATATTGCTCTAAAGGAGAATGGAATTTTGGTTACAAGTGTGAGCTTAGAGAATACAATGTGTCCTTCCTTTCCTTCAAAATCTTATATAAATAAAATAAAATTAGACTAATATACCCCCTAAAGTCATGACGACGTGAGTGTGTTGATATCATTGAACCCATGCGCGCCGCAGCACTCTGATCGAGGAGGGTTGATGTGATGGGAGTTGTTGAGAGTGGAAGACAACTGTGTGAAGACTCGGAGCTGTTGGGATACCCGGATGCGCTAATCCACCCGGAGGCGTTCTCACCCAATACAAGTTCTTTTGTTTGGAAAGTAAAGATAGAGCCGAAGTCAATCACGTATTAAATGCTAGTCAAAGTTTAAGGAAGGTTATCATGGCGTTTAAGAAGGTAACAACAAACTGCAAAGGAGAAAAATTCAAAGAAACCTAATCTAGGAACAAAAGTTGAAAACATGAAACAAAGTATAAGTTTGACTTGTACAAGTATGCATCGATAAAACGTGTAAACTTATTGTCAAAAGGAGTCTACATATATTCAAAAATCTCGTAAAAGAATAATATAAAATAAAAATAATAAAAGAATAAAAGAAACACTAATGATCCGTGGACGTTAGATGAGATTATCAATACATTGAACGAGGAAGTAGAAAGGGACCACAAATCAATCATAGTTGGTGAAGTGATGAGTACTTCTTTATTTATAACTAAAGTTTTATGTTTCAAATTTTGATGGCTATAGAATCGTCTTTATTAGGGAGTATTTTTATGCTTAATATAGGACGAATTCAGATTTAGTCGGATCATAATGCAGTTACTGAATAATATAGGATGAATCCAAATGTAATCGAATTCTAATACAAATATTGAATACTGAGTTGGAAAAAAAGAAAAGAAATAGGACCACAAACAACAAGGAAATAAAGAATATGGTTTAGAATTACATTCATTGACCCTACCATCTCTTTTCTATCTTTCGATGTTTGGTTCATTGGTAGAAGGATCATCTTGAAGTTGGATTATGGTCATTTTCACAATCGATAGATAATGACTCAAATCAAAAGGTTTAAATTCTCATAATAACAAAGAAATCCCTAAAGTTGTATGCTAAAAATTGTCAGTAAGTTGATGCATAATTATCAATTCATCATTTGGGGATTGCGATTGGTAGTTTATTTTTTGTCGGCAATAATATTTATTCTTATATACCGTATTTATTTGTCGTTTTAATACATTGAATATGTTTCAAAATATTTATTATATTTTTCTAAATTGCCTCTTACTATTTCAATCAGTGCATTTTACGAAATGTTTAAAGAAAGATAAGTTAGCGTAGACTAATTGTTTAAATACAATCAAACTTCTCTATAATGACGACGTTTGTTCGAAAATTTGATGGCCGCTATAGTGAGGTGTTGTTATATATGTATAGTGGCATTTGATGTTTAGATCTCACTTAGCCGTTATAAACAAAAGTATGCAAAGAATTATTTTTCTGTACTTTTTATGCTATAAACGAAAATAATATACTTGTTAATTTTAAAATCTCAATTGATTTTCATATCTCATTACTAAAAATTAAAAAGATTAATAAATTATAAATAAATTCATGACTAGTTGTACCATACCGATAATTAATTAAAATATAAGGAACATATGCATTTAAAATTAATTGAGAATTTAAATACAATTTTAAGTTTGACATAAGAATTTTATTATTGTAGGTTGTTTCGTAAATTTCAGTCTCTTAGCGATAATATAACGCTTGAATTGATGAAGAATTTCGTCCAAACTTTCAGAAAATGGAAATCCAATAGCTTTCCTTTGAAGGTTGTCTAAGAGTTTAACAGTTAAATATTCTATCTCACCCCAAGTAGCAATAGGTTGAGGCTCTTCATCAATACTTTCGTTGTCACCTTCTGTATTTGTTGTCACTTGTTCTATTCACGTCACTTATGCAATAATCTCTTCATCAGTGTAAATTTCAAGGATTGGAAGAGTTGCGTCAAACTCCATATAAGTGGTAGCATCCATTTCTTGATTGGTGTTATGAGATGGTATTTGGGCTATAAGTGATGACACACAACCAACATCCTCAACAAGTTCTAAATTTTCACTATTAATTTTAAGATTTTCATCTGTAGGTAGAATTTTGATATTTCTCCAACAATGGAGAATAGTAGAGGTCTTAACATCATTCCATTATTCTACAAGAGTGTTCATTGATTGTCGTAAATTGAACTTGTTGTCATCAGATAATGTGTGGCTTCCATTGCGCTCATATTCATCAATTAAATGCTTGATTAAATGACTTTTATACTTGACCTTAAAATTTGCAATTATGCCAACATCTACGGGCTGAAGATGTGATATCGTATTAGGTGGAAGCTAATGAACCTGAATAACTAGATGTTAGCACAATATTATCATTAAAAAAATATAATCAAAGCTACATAAATCACCTTAATATGTGTTAGTCGATCTTTGTATTCCTCGATGTCATGAGGAGTAGCATTGTCCATCAACAACAGAATCTTAAGATTTTCATCTTCAAATTTAACATTGAGATCAAGCATGTATTGTTTAAAATGTCACTAGTCATCCATGCTTTCTTGTTAAAGAAATAATTGATGTGGGGGAAGAGAGGCCATATCAACATGTTTATAAACGAGGATTAGCAACCGATCCAATAATCAAAGATTTTATTTTCTCTGTCCCTGCGAATAAAGTGCGCATAAGAAAATTTAATTTAAGTTTTTTTTTTGTATAAGAAAATTTAATTTAAGTTTTTTTGTATAAGAAAAATCAACTAAAATAAAGCATTTAATCTTTAAAAAAGTCAAAAAATCAAATATGTTTTAGGAAAAAAATATCTTACCCAGAGCATTGCATGTTAACATCACGGTAATTCTAGATTTGTCTTTCTTACGTCCACTTTCTGGCATTTGAGCAAGAGTCTTAATATTTTATTTTTTTATACATAATATATTTCTTATAAATATTATTACTCAATATTTGAGTATGACTGTTATAGAGAGATAGTTTTATAAAGAGTGTTCCGCTATAATGAATGTCATTGATGTTATAGGTAGAACGTTGTTATAGAGATGTAAAATATAACATGAAAAATCAGTTTCGGAGAAAAATAGACCGTAATAGTGAAATGTTGTTATAGCGAACGGCAATTATAGAGAGGTTTGACTGTATAAAGGCTATTTAACAATTCTTACGTCCCAATTTATATGTCATATTTTTTGTTTTAGTTTATCCTAAAAAATGCCATACTGAAATGATTTATATCCATAGAGAAATAAATGTCTAACTTGTTTTAGATCACTAATTTTAAAAACTTTTCTTTGTTTTTTTTTTATTTTTTAATCCCTCCCAGGAGCTCTCCTCTTTATTCCCTTGGTGATTCAAACTCTCAACTTTCGAGTTGAAAGTGAAGGGCGCTTACCATCTTAACAATCCCTGATCACTAATGTAGATTTTTTAGAAATATGGTACAATAACTTTAAGATACAGAACGGAGGTAACAAATAACTTCGGTTCGTGAATTTCACAAAGGTAATCTTTTCCAATTCGAATAAAAGAGAAGTTGCATGAATTAATGATCAATTTAAATATAGTCAAATTAGGACGACACTGATAAAGACGGCACACGATAATGGTGTTTCAAAGTTTTCAAATTTGAGAAATTTGGTGAGGCGTGGTTGGTGGAAGAGTGAAAAGGAAAGTTTGGACCTAGAAAAGTTGCTCTTTTGGTTAAGGGGCGCAAAAACATGATCGTATCTGAAGTGTCAATTATAATTGGGCAAGTTACACCTTTGATCAATTTAACCATTAGGTGCGTGGAATTTAGGGGGATAAAATGTACACACTTTATCTCTATTTTTGGAGTAGAGAAGTTATTTTTCATAAATCTTCGGCTCATAAAAAGTGTAAAATAAAATAAGATTGAAAGGAGAAATAACGAAACAGCAAAATTGCAAGATAAGCAGAGCAAAATGAAGCAACTGGTGATCGTGAAAATTGAATAATAATATATTAGATGAATACTAAAAAATATAACTAAAGTTACACATCGGCTAAAAATAATTACATCCACTAATTAAATATATTAAAAAATATAATATTTTATATATTATATGGAGTAATATATAAAAATAATACATACTATTCGATTATTATTTTGATTGAAGGATATACCGTGTAAAACCCCTTTTATATAATTATCAGAGATGGGGAGAACTCCTATTGCAATAGGGAAACTTAGCTACTTTTTTATGATAACCAAATTCTTGGAGTCTTTTCTTTTAATTGAAAAATTATATTAGTGTCAATCTTAAGAAGAAAAATTAAAAAAGGAAGTCACCAAAAAGACATAAGTAGGCGGGGAATGGGGGTGATGATTATTCCACAAAGCGGCACCTATAAGCATTTTAAAAGTGTAAATAATCAAAAGTTGAAATGGTTATTTGATATATCCACAGTTTAAAGCAAAGGAAATTTGTTAGACCCAAAAAAAAAAAAAAAAAAAAAACGCACGCAAACTCGAGATTGAGAGAGAAAAAAAATTGTTAGGCAAAATTTCTCATCTCATTAAATAATTGAATTAGACCACTAATTATTTGAAGTTAATGAAAATTAAATTTTGGTCATTCATATTTTAGAATATTAAGTGCATTTAAAAAAAATTCTTTACTATCCATTTATCCGTTTTTTACTATATAATCATCACCGTCAACCACCAATTACGACATCATTATCACCTCCTACTATGTCCATTTTCACTATAGAGGCACCATCGGCCATCAGCAGCCAACTACCATCATGGTTGTCAATTCCAATTTCTTATTCTCATTTGTTCAACAAAGGAGGATCGGAGTACGAAATTGATAATTTTTCATCATATAATTTCATAATAAGAGAAATATATTGAAGATGAAAGATGTGCATCTACCACACTAATTGAAAGGCGTGCAGTGACGAAAAAACCAATTAATTAACAAAAACACTCGACACGAGCCTCAAAAAACATTTACAATGCATGTGCATTAAGATTTTCTTTTCATATTTTGTTGACAAGATATTTTTAAAAATTTAATTAATTATCCAGTAGTTAGATTTAGGGAAAAGGGTCAAATATACCATTTTACTTTATTTTATTAGCCAAATTTATCCTCTGTAGTGAAAGTGAATAAATATACGTCTATCGTCAACAAAGTTTACATCTATACCCCTATTTGAATATCTATACCCCTATTTGAATGGAAAATCTTAAATCAAATTAAATTATCCGATTTAGAAAATTACTCAATTCCTTCCCGCCCGAACCTAGCCCCGATTTCAACTTCTTCTCCAACGTGAATATTAGTTCTTTCTTTACTCAAACTACAAATTTCACAAATATTTTTTATAACAATGGTGTCCATACCAGCTTTCCTTCACCTAATCCTATATATAATCTGTACTAAATAATAAAAGGAAAAAAGAAAAGGGGAGGTCCTAAAACTGCTCTGCCGTAGAATTCACTTAAATTAGGTCTTCAAACGAAAAGGGTATAATCAATTATGCATCAGATTTCATAAGCAAATAGTAATCACCATTTATGTATGTATTTACACACACCCCACAACAAAATACCAATTCACTTAATTAAGTCTTCAAATGAAAAAGGTATAATCGTCAATTATGCATCAGATTTCATAAGCAAACAGTAATCACCATTTATGTATGTAGTTCATGAATGCATATATATAACACCCCCACAATGAAAATGGTGGAAATTATTTCACTGCCTTACTTGAACTGCCAGCAAATCAAGCCATCCAAGTTTTTTTCATTGTTGATTCAATGTTTTGTCTGAAGAAATTGGTGGTTGAAATTTGTTCACTGAATTTTGTTGAAGTTACATTTCAAATTTGAGCTCATTTGATTGAGAATTGAAGGAGATTGGCTCAATTTTTTGAGCATTTTTTTTAGAAGAAGATGAAATCAGGGCGGGACATAGAAGAAATCGGATAATTTAATTTTATTTGAGTTTTTCCATCCAAATAGGGTATGGGTGTAAACTTTGTTAACAACATGAATATATTTGGTCACTTTCACTAACGGATGATAAGATTTTTCACTAACGGATGATAAGATTGACTCATAAAATAAGGTAGAGGTATATTTGACCATTTTCCCTTAGATTTATACTCACAAGAAATGAAGTTTATGTACATTAATCTTTAAAGGGAAAAAGGATCAAAAATACCTCAACTAATTGAAAATGGGCCAATTTTACTGTTCGTTTGCAAATGGAGTCAAATATACCCCGGCCGTTAATAAATTGGGCCAAATCTACCCTTAAGTTTTATAAGGGTAGGTATCAATTCAAAATGGCAGAAAGAACAATTGGGCGATTTTTGAGGCAAAAAACAGTGAGGATCTTTTTAGATGGAGAAAAGTCGTAAGATATAAAAAAGAAGGGTGAGGTAAGTTTTATTACCATGTCGCAGTTCATGTCATCAATTAAATAAATTTATAATGGGTCAAAGAATGATACGGAGATCCGTTAGTTTTTAAGGGTAGATATGGTCTAATTTATTAACGGCGCGAGTATATTTGACTCCATTTACAAACGAATGGTAAAATTGACTCATTTTCAATAGTTGAAGAGTATTTTTTACCCTTTAAACAAATGGACCCAAATGAAGTTCTACTCTATCTCTACATTGCAATGATACTGTTTTCCATATATAAAAATACATATAATACTATTATTATTTTAATTGACGGATATACCGTGTAAGCACCCTTTATATAATTATCAGAGATCGGGAGAACTCCTATTGCAGTAGGGCAACTTAGCTACTTTTTTTATGATAACCAAATTCTTGGAGTTTTTTCTTTAATTGAAAAGTTAGTGTGAATCTTAAGAAGAAAAATAATTTTAAAAAAAAGGGGAGCCACCAAAAAGACACAAGTAGGCGGGGATGATGATTAAAGTGTAAAAAATCGAAAGTTGTTTGAACATAATGAAATGATTATTGGAGAATCTACCCACACTTTATAGCATTTTAAAGTGTAAAAAATCGAAAGTTGAAATGATTATTGGAAAATCTACCCACAGTTTAAAGCAAATGAAATGTTTTAGACCAAAAAAAAAACCCACACGCAAACTCGAGATCGAGAGAGAAAAGAAATTGTTAGGCTAAACACACACACACTCCTTGTCAAGATTTGTCATCTCAGTAAAATTTTGTTCCCACCTCAATTTTATCCCGAATCTAGCTTTAATAACTGAATTAAAGACCGGCCACTTGTTTGAACATAATGAAAATTTTAAATTGTTAAGTGCATTTGATTTATTTTCTTTACAATTCATTTATCCATTTTTACTATATAATCATCATCATCAACCACCAACTGCAATATCGTTATCACCTCCTACTATGTCCATTTTCACTATACAGCCACCACCGTCAGCAGCTAACTACCTCCAATTTCTTATCCTCATTTGTAAAACAAAGGAGGATCATAGTACCAAATTGATAATTGATCACCATAGAACTTAGCTTCTTCATAACAAGAGAAATATAAAGAAGATGAAAGATGCGCATCTACCATACAAATTGAAAGACTGGCATAGATGAAAAAATCGAGTCAATTGACAGAAACACTCGACACGATCGAGCCTCGAAAAACATTTACAACGCATGTGAATTAAGATTTTTTTCATATTGACAAGATAATTAATTGATTAATTATCCAGTAATAAGTATACTCACAAGAAATGAAGTTTATGTATCTTAATCTTTAAAGGAAAACAATTGGACCTAACTGAAATTCCACTCTATCTCTACCTTTACAATGAGTAATGTTTTTCATAAAGTAGGATAAGTTCAAGAAATGACAGGTGATTGTTTTGTTTTCTACTTGTGATTTGTAACGTTTAATGAAAGACCGACAGTGTATATCATGGTCCGAATTGGTCTTCATAAATTCTAAAATTATTGTACAATTATAATTATAGTATTAGTCTTGTATTAGAAAAAACTATTAGAATTAAAGTAGGAAAATGTAGAGTTATTTTCCATACTTAGGAATTGTGTATTTGTATATATACCTCTCTTTATTAATGAAAATAATTAAGAGATTATTTCTTTCATGGTATCAGCAGTCGAGGGCAAACTTTTCCTTCTCCAAATATTTCTCCTTCCGCTGCCCGGCGTGAATAGTGGCCGACTGCCATACTCCTACCTCCATTCGAATATTTTTCTTCCAAAACCCTAATTCTTCACTTGTTCTTTCATTATGTCCACATCAAAGAACACGTTTCATCCTGCCCTTACAGTCTCCAACATAAAGAACCACATCCCTATATTCCCGTGACCCATCTCTGCCAGCAGGTCCACTTCCTGCTGGCTCAAATACTCTCGGTACTAGCCCAACATCGTGTCTGCCCAATCCAGTTCCATCAACCCAGCCAGTAGGCCCACTGCCTACCGGCCCAACATTGCCTACTAGCCCAGTACCTCTGTCCGTCGATCCACTATTACGACCAGCAGGCCCACTGCCTGCTGGCCCATCCAACAACATTTTGATATCGTCACTGGTCCAGTCCACTTCTATTCCTAGTCAAGGGCCCATTACTCGTAGTCAATGTGATACTTTTAAACTTAAACGATATTTTAATTTGAATTCTAATGTCACTAAATCGCCCCTACCACGTAACCTAGTGGCTGCCCTTCATGACCCGAATCGAAAAATGGTCATGGATAATGAATATAATGCTCTTATTGAGAATAAGACATTAGAGTTGGTGCCTCGTCCGTCTGGTGTTAATATTATTCGGTCTATATGGATTTTACTCATAAAGAAAATTTTGACGGTTCTTTAGAGAAGCATAAGGTCTGTCTTGTAGGTGATGGTAAGACTCAATAGGTTAGCATAGATTGTGGAGAGACGGTTAGTCTGGTGGTCAAATCGTCTACCATTTGCACTATTCTCAGCCTAGCTCTCTCGAAAGCATGGCCCATACATCAATTGGATGTGAAAAATGCTTTCTTACATGGTGATCTCAAGGAGATAGTATACATGCATCCGCCCTTGGGTTTCAGAAACCTCGATCATCCTAATTGTGTCTGTTTACTCAAAAAGTTCTTCTATGGGCTTAAGCAGGCCCCACGGGCTTGGTATAAGAGGTTTGAAGATTATGTGTCTACTATTGAGTTTTCTCACAGCAGGTCTGATCATTCTTTGTTCATCTATAGATGTGGTGCTTTTCTGACATACAATTTTGTTATATGTTGATGATATTATATTGACTACCACTTCTGATAATCTGGGCAAGTCTATCATGACCCTTCTCAGTTCAGAATTTTCTATGAAAGACTTGAGGCCCTTGAGTTATTTTTTCGGTATCGTAGTCACTCGTCTTGCAGGTGGTCTATTTTTATCATAGAAAAAGTATGTCGCTGAGATCATTGAGAGAGATGGAATGTCATCTTGTAAGTCATCTTATACTCTATTGGATACCAAACTGAAGCTGAGTGCTACTTCTAGCACACCATATGAGGATCCCACCCACTATCGTCGTCGTGTAGGGGCTCTTCAGGATCTTACTTTCACGAGACCGGATATTACTTATACAGTACAACAGGTGTATTTATTTATGCATGATCCGTGGATTGAGCACATGCATGCGCTCAAACGCATTGTATGATACATACATGGCACATTTGATTATGAATTGCATTTATATCGATCTTCCGTCTCTACTCTCATGTCATAAACAAATGCTGATTGGGGTGGATGTTCCGACACCAAACGTTCGACATCTGGTTATTGTATATTTCTTGGGGATAACTTGGTCTCTTGGTTGGCAAAACCCCAGGCTACTTTATCGTGATCCAGTGCGGAGGCCGAGTATCGATGGGTAGCCAATGTGGTGTCTAAGTCATGTTGGCTGCGTAATCTTCTATTAGATCTACACTTTCCTATTCAGAAAGCTACCTTGGTTTACTATGATAATGTTAGTGCAGTCTATCTCTCTGAAAATTCGGTCCAACATCATCGCACTAAACATATCGAGATGGATATACACTTTGTTCAAGAAAAGGTAGCTCGTGGTCAAGTACGCGTCCTCCATGTCCCTTCGAGATACCAAATTGCAGACATCTTTACTAACGGTCTTCCCTTGGTTCTATTTGAACATTTTAGGGACAGTCTCAGCGTACGACAACCGCCCGCTATGACTGCGGGGGTGTGAAAGATCGATATACACGATCTTAATATCGTGTATATCATGGTCCGAATTGGTCTCCATAAATTTTAAAATTATTGTACAATTGTAATTATAGTATTAGTCTTGTATTAGGAAAAACTATTAGAATTAGAGTAGAAAAAGGTAGAGTTATTTTCCATATTTAGGAATTGTGTATTTGTATATATACCTCTTTTTATTAATGAAAATAATTAAGGGATTATTTCTTTCATTTAATGATATCTTATTTTATTTACTATGCTAGTTGGAATATACTTTCACGTGTTATCTATTTGGTGATCGAGAAAAAAAAGTAAATTTCTTAGTGATAAACAAATTGTCATGCATGATCCTATTTTGAATCGACGATATAATGTCCCAACAAGTCTAACATGTACTTATAATAGTTTTCAAGCACAATGATATCTTATTAAGTTGTAGTAGCCAATGGCTCCTCGCACAATACATACTAGCAGCTTCATTCATATATCTAAACAAAAATCACACATTAAGAAACAAACCAACATCCACTTAGTTCATACTAAAAGTCTTTGTGAAATAATTAAGCGTTTAGATTATGGAGTAGTTCAATACTTCAATACAAGGAAATATAATAAATGGCAACCACAGATGATGTGGCGCTCGCCTCTAGTAATAGTAGAAGAAAAAGCTCTTTAACTAGAGGAATTCGGCTGCTAAAAGTCATAATCTGATTGCTAAAAGTCAATGAAAAATTAGGTCATCACCGATCACTAAAAGCTCCAACTTTAAAAGTACATGATCGGATTTCAATCCAATTGTTAAAAAGTAAAAACCATTAGTGACAAAACCGTGAGAAGAAATGACTCTCACAGCCCGCAAGTAATAAGTGGACCATGATTCTTTTTACAAGCAATCTTTCTAAGACATGCTTTGATTATCTAAATGTATATGCATAAGTTCCTTTCCAAATAAATACACAATATTTATCACGTACTTTTTAAAATCATGTAGAAAATAAATACTTCTTCCGTTTCATTTTAAGTGTCTTTGTTTGACTAGACATGAAGTTTAAGAAATAAAAAAATACTTTTGAATCTTGTGGTCTTAAATTAAAGATGTGTAAAATGTACTAAAATATCCTTTAATTTTGTGGTTATAAACTTATCATGTAGGATATTTGAATTATCAACTTATTAAAAAAAGAAAAAGATACTTTTTTGAGACAGACTAAAAATGAAAGTAAGACACTTAAAATAGGATGGAGAAAGTAGTACGTAAGTCAATAAACTACTACTTATATATTGGGAAGTCACAAAACAGTATGCATGACATATTGAGAGAGCTTGAACTCCTACCCATTGGTCAGATACCACACATATTAGTAATGGATCATATGACATACTGATTTATAAAGCCCCATAGATTTTGGACACTTTACGGACTAATTAATATCTTAACGAAACGTTTAAAATGACCGAGATGTATCCCGGCCCACACGAGGATGGTGACATCATTGAGATACGTGAACATCTTTTTGGCACAATTTGGAAGTAGTCATTTCGAAGGGTGGAAGAGCAAAAGGAACCAAAATATAAAAGTTGGAAAATAAGAGTCCAGGTTCTAGGCCATGCCTTGTGCATATGCCGCATGATGGGACTTAGGCATTTTCATGAGCTGATCTGGGTGGAGGAAGATCAGTTAACCTCTCCATCACATGTGCACCACTCTAGAACCAAACATAGGCCATGCGCCGCATGCCCATAGCATGAAAGGCCTGAGTGATTATGTAACAATGCATGAGCATGAGTCGGATGAAGAGTTTCGGAGTTTCAAATACATCCATGTGATACTCATGCACCACATGAGTACTACATGAGGCCTAGACTAAAAATATAAAGTTGATATAAGGGAGAAAGAAATTAATTATTTGGAAAAAGGGTTAAGAGCATTGGATGATGGAGACACGTCATTCGATACTCATGCGCTACATGAGTACCACATGACGTCTAGACTATAAATATAAAGTTGATGTCAAGAAAAGAGAGGAATCTATTATTTGGGAAGCATAGGGTTGAGAGCATAGGAGGTGGAAACACGTCCGAGTGTTGAAGAAAAGAAGACATTGAAGAAATGCAGTGCCCAACAATGAAACAGTGCATTTCCTAGAGTTAGTTAATTGTGTTAGAAAGCAGTTTAACTGCCTAGTTAATTAGTTAACTGCTTATCCAATAATTAGTTATTTGTTATATGAGAAGTTAGCTAGTAGTTATCAAGTTGTATATATATATATATATATCCATAGATGATAGAGTGGGGTACCGGGTCAGCAGGGAGGCAGGCCTGGCCCCACCAGGCCCATCATGCAGCGGGCCCCACTTCTACCGACATCGAAAGCCGCGATGCACACGCTTGGAATAAATTCTTGGACCCAAATTGGTACATGGACACCGGCGCCACTACTCACATGACATCCGATTCAGGTACTCTCTCGTCTTATTTCAATTTGAGCAACAATCGTGGTATAATTGTTGGTAATGGTAATTCAATTCCAATTCGTGGTTATGGTCATAAAACATTGTCTCCCCCTCATCCACCCCTTATTTTAAAAAATACCCTTCACGCTCCAAAATTGATTAAAAATTTGGTGTTTGTCCGAAAATTCACCACTGATAATTCCGTGTCCATAGAATTTGATCCATTTGGGTTCTCTCTGAAGGATTTCAAAACGGGGAGTCCTCTCATGAGGTGTGATAGTAGGGGAGATCTTTATCCTATCACGTCATGTTCCGGTCCATCGAGTCAAGCCTTGCCGTCAACGTTTGCAACCCTTGCTCCTTCCTTGTGGCATGCTCGTCTAGGTCATCCGGGATTGTCTATTTTGTCTTCCTTAGAGAAAAATAATTTTATTTCTTGTAAGAGTGAGCGTAGCACTCCGAATTGTCAATCTTGTTCTTTAGGGAAAATAGTTAAGTTGTCATTTGTAGACTCTAATTCTCATACTTTAATATCATTTGATATTATTCATAGTGATCTACGGACGTATCATGGTCTTAGTTCTTTGGGTCATCGGTATTATAATTCTCTTTTTGGATGATTATTCTAAATTTTTGTGGACTTTTCCAATAGCAAAAAAATCTCAAGTTTTTTCCATCTTCTTAAAATTTAGATCATTCATTAGAACCCAATTCGAACGTGAAATAAAAAATATCCAATGTGATAATGGCAAAGAATATGACAATGGGGTGTTTCGGGAATTTTGTGCAAATAATGGGATCAATTTTCATTTTTTCTTGCCCTCATACGTCTTCATCAAATGGGAAAGCCGAACGCAAAATTCGTACCATTAATAATATTGTTCGCACTTTACTAATGCATGCTTCCATACCCCCGTCTTTTTGGCATCATTTTCTACAAATGGCTACATATCTTCTTAACATTATTCCTTCCAAAGGTTTGACATATTCGTCTCCCTTTCAAATTTTATTTAATAAGACTCCTTCGTATTTTCATCTTAGGGTCTTTGGGTGCTTATGTTATCCATTCTTTTCGTCCACCACAATTAACAAACTTCAGGCCCGTTCTACCCCCTCTGTGTTCTTGGGTTATCCGTCCAATCATTGTGGTTACAAATGTTTTGATTTATCTTATAATAAAATCATCATTAGTCGTCATGTAATTTTTGATGAATCCCAATTCCCGTTTGCTAAGGTTAGTACTCCCGTGCCTAGTTCGTATAATTTTTTGGATGATGGTATATCCTTGTATATTATTCACCATTTTTCAGACGTCTCCCGCACCTAAAATTCTCCAATGGGCACACTGCCCGCTGGCCCCACTGCCCCATCACGAGCTACAATACCCAGTATAGTCACTAGGCCAGTCCAACCCAATTCTGAAACTGGTCCAGTTCTTACACATGTTTACCGTAATGGGCCAACAGGCCCACTACCTGCTGGCCAGTCCATCCCGAGTCCAGAAAATTCCTAAAATCCGCCTAATTCTTTCTCGAGTCATAGACCGGTCACTCGTAGTCAATAAGGTGTTTTTAAACCAAAAAGACATTTTAATTTACATTCTAATGTTCTTAATTTACCCTTACCCGGTAATCCCGTGTCTGTATTAAATGACCCGAATTGGAAAATTGTTATGACCGATGAATATAATGTTCTTATTGATAATAAGACGTGGGAGTTGGTACCCCGTCCATCTGGTAAATTAATATTATTAGGTCTATGTGAATTTTTGCTCATAAGGACAATTCGGATGATTCATTTGCCCGACAAAGGCGCAGCTTGTGGGTGATGGTAAGACTCAGCAGGTTGGTGTGGATTGTGGTGAGACATTTAGTTCGGTGGTCAAGTCGGCTACCATTCGCACTATGCTTATCTTAGCTCTTTCGAAAGCATGTCCTATTCATCAGTTAGATGTAAAGAATGTTTTCCTACATGGTGATCTCAAGAAAACAGTCTATATGCATCAGCCTTTGAGATTTACGTATCCCAAACATCCTCATCATGTCTGTTTGTTGAATAAATCCTTATATGGGCTTAAGCAGTCTCCACGGGCCTGGTATACGCGGTTTGCCGACTATGTTTTGACTATTGGGTTCACTCACAGCAGGTCGGATAATTCCTTATTCATCTTCCGTCGTGGTTCGTCCTTGGCCTATATTCTGTTATATGTGGATGATATTATTTTGACTGCCTCTTCCGATGCCTTACGCCAGTCTATCATGACAATGCTTAGCTTTGAGTTTGCTATGAAAGACTTGGGGCCCTTAAGTTATTTTTTGGGGATTGCTGTCACTCGTCATATCGGTGAGTTGTTCTTATCCCAAAAGGAAGTATGCAGATGAGATCATTGAGAGGGCTGGGATGTCATCTTGTAAGTCCACTTCCACTCCAGTTGATACTAAGCCCAAGCTTAGTGCCGCGGCCGGCGTACCATACGAGGATCCGACCCGCTATCGCAGTCTTGCAGGGGCCCTTCAGTATCTTACATTCACGAGACCTAATATTAAGTATGACGTACAACATGTGTGTTTGTTTATGCATGATCCCAGAGTTGAGCACATGAATGCGCTCAAACGCATCCTTCGGTATATTTAGGGTACGTTTGACTATGCTTGTATTTATATCTTTCATCCACGTCGACATTTGTCTCGTATACAGATGCTGATTGGGGTGGTTGTCCGGACACCAGACGGTCTACGTCTGGGTATTGTATATTTTTGAGTAATAACTTGGTGTCCACCGAGGCCACTCCCACTCTGTCTCAGATATCATCATTTCTAATTTTATCCCTCCTTGTATGCCCACACATCCATCTTAGTATTCTCATCTCCGCAACTTTCATATTTTAGGTGTGCGAAGTATTGACCGACCAATATTCCGTCTCATACAACATAGTCGGTCTAACCACCACCCTATAGAACTTGCCTTTAAGTTTTAGTGACACCTTTTTATCGCACAAGACTCCAGATGCGAGCCTCATTTCATCCACCCTGCCCCAATACGATGTGTGACATCATCATCAATCTCCATTCCCTTGGATAATAGACCCGAGGTATTTGAAGCTCCATTTCTTTGGAATGATCTAAGTACCAAGCCTTACCTCCACGCTTGTCTCAAGGTCGATCCCGTTAATGAACTTGCACTCTAAGTATTCTGTCTTGATTGCCCTAGTGTATGCCACATGTACACCTATAACCTCCAAACATCTCCATAGAACCTCCCTAGGGACTTTGTCGTATGCTTCTCGAGGTCGATGAAAACCATATGTAGGTCTCTCTTTGTCTCCCTATACCGCTCCACCAACCTTCTAATAAGATGAACAACTTATGTAGTCGAACGCCCCATCATGAATCCAAATTGATTCTCGGAGATAGACACGCCTTTTCTTACCCTCATCTCCACGCCTCTTTCCCAAACTTTCATAGTTTGCAATCAATATATTTAAATAGTTTTCAATAACACCAAAAAAAGAGGAGATTCCGGATTTTCCAACCGAGGTAAAAATTGTTTCTCCCTCTTCAATTTGAAGGTTCAAATATGATTATCTGTGGAGCATGAATAAATGTGCGAATTGCTACAGTAACCTTAAAAAGGGTGTTAGTGAGGAAGAAAATGATTAGTGACTTAGGACTAAAGATTGAGTTAGGTAATTAGAACCCTGATGAGTAGTAAATACCATGTATGGGAAATAATTTATAATTATGAGAGTAATTAAATAGAAGAGACTTGGATGGCTTGAGCCAATTGTGATCCCTAAAATGGGTTATGTGGAATTTTTGGAATCTAAATTGATGGAGTTCAATTGCGAATTATTTAGATTGATACTTATTATTTAAGTGTTGAATGTGTTTAAAGTATTTAGGGGAGTTAGGTTCAAGTAAGTTAAGATATATCTCTTTTTAGGGTGTTTTAATGAAATAATACATGTCTCTATGACCTAAGCTGTAGGGGTCCACAGCCTTCTTCCTCCACACTTATCCTTCTACCCCTTTTTTATATAATCTCTCTTTTTTATACACACATAATAGTAAAAAAAGCATATACATTCACACATATCCTTCATCAACAAAAAAAAAAAAAAAAAATAGTAAAAAAAGCATATACATTCACACATATCCAGCTGTCTATATCTAAGTATGTAAATAACTGTTATGCTAAAATGAACAGTATTTATTATTTTACTATATATATTTATTTAGTAGTTGACATAAAATAGGGATAAAAGGGGCCTCTAAAATTATGCCCCAAAGCAGAAGCCAAAGTCTACTTTGATTTACAGAATCCACAGAAACAAACTAATATTTCAAAACCAAAATCCCAAATCACACACACACACACACACACAGTAGAATTTTAACTTCAAGATGTATACATAGAGAAAAGATTGTTGTTTTCACATAAATTCAATCAGGTACTCCTTTTTTCTTATCCAATTCATAAGTAACAACCCCTTTTAATATGTTTGAAATCTGTTCTATTTTGGACTATTTTTTAGTATGTTATAAGTGATGATGCCTTTTTATTTTTGTAATACATGGAGTAGGGGAAGGGGAAATGGAGAGGGATTACAACGTGGAAATTAGAACCTTTATCAACTGAGCTATTTGATCTCTACTGATGCCTTTTATTAGATAAAGAGATCTAATGGAATTACTGTGATAGAAATCAATGCAAGATTGGAGTTTTTTTTGGTTTTAATTAATGGTGTTTGGAGAATTTGAGTTAATGAGTGTTTTTTCTGATCTGAAATAAGAGATCTGGGTAGTTAATTTGATAATTCTTGCATGCTTATTTGATCTAAAGTTTCAGTTTTTATGGCTCTTTTGGTTGTTTCTGATTATGGGTATCTGTCATTTCTGATGAATTTAATTATTTTTGTATGGAAAAATTGGATCTTTGGGAAAAAGTCACTTATTTGGATTGTTGTTCTTTGTTCTTGCATGTTCATTTGATGTAAAGATTCAATTTTATGGCTCTTTTGGGTGTTTGTGACAGTGTTCAGGAAAGCGTGAAGCGGAAAAAAGCGTTCTGGCTCCGCTTCAAGCTTTAAGCGAAGCGCTCACTTCATTGAGGTGAAGCACAATTTTTTTTAAAAAGAGCAAAATAAATAGAAGATATATATATAAGCAAAAGTTCAAATTAAAAACTAAAGTAGATATCACAAAATCCTCCATAAACTAAAAGTTCAAATAAAAAACTAAAGTAGATATCAAAAAATACTCCATAGACTATAGGTGATAGGACAAACAAAGTTAAAGCTATTAATGCTTCAACATCTAATTCTTATTCTTCTACAAGATTGTCAAAATCTTGTATTCCTGCATCATCATATTGCTCATCATCTTCTTCAATTCCATCATCATCTTCTTCAACTTCATCAACTAGGGAATGACTTGTAGCTACTTCTTTTCCCCTCCTAGGTTTTCTTGAAGTATTCCCCCTTAAACCATAGTGGTTTTCCTCAACCCCCATTGCCTCGGCAACAACACCGAAAGTGAAATCAGAATCTCCCTCAAAAATTGCTTCATCTTCAGCATTCTCAGCTTCGGTGAGCCATTCATTGGCATTATCAATATTGTCCAAAGCAATTGGATCAATTACATTGCGAGCATTGTAACGACGCCTCAATGTTCTATTGTATTTTATGAACACTAGGTGATTGAGGCACTTTAGGGTTAGTCTATTCCTCTTCTTGCTATGAATCCACAAATAAGTTGTGGCAAGTAATTAGTAGGAGTTAAGACAATTGAGATATAATTAGTTATCTCAATGTACTAAATCTTTCTTAGTTCTTACATGTTCAAACACGTTCCAGTTTCTCTCACATCCGGATGAGCTACAAGTTAGACCTAGAACTTTGATGGCAAACTTTTGTAATTTTGGAGTGTCTCCACCATAAAGGCTCCACCATTCAACTATTAAAGTAGAACAAATTTTGAAGAATTAATAAGTATAAAGAAATAACTTAAAAGTTGAACTATAAAAAATATTGATGAATTGGCTCACCCGATGACTTCTTCTTTCTTTGTCTTATAGCCATTGCAAATCCAAAGGTTCCTTCAGATTTAGTTTAATCACTTAGTTGTTCCCCTATTTTATCTTTCTCAACTACATCCGGAACCAACTTAGCAACACTCTCATAGAATCCCTTCGACACTTTTGCATTTATTAATCATGTCTCATTGTTATCATAAAAGGTTGATGGGTTCAACAAATTCCCAGCGGCATGCAAAGATTGATGAAGTTGACCCGCCCACTTTTTATCAATGATCTCAAAGACCTTTGCATACTTATGCGGGTCACTAAATGATTTTCGAATAGACTCCTTAACCCTATCCATAGCTTCAAAAAAGTAACCCATGGGTGGTTTTTGTTCTTCATCCACCAAACGAAGTACTTTAATCAACGGCCCACCAATTTTAAGAGCATGAACAACATTATTCCAAAAAGTATAAGACATCATTACGCGTGCAACTTCTTTCCCTCATAACTTCTTTTGCAAATTTACTATTGTTCCATTCATTTGAAATGAACAAGCTTCTCAAATTGGCCTTTTGCGTGGGCATACGATGCAAGGTCAAGAAAGCAGTAGCGAATCTAGTCTTGCCAGGTTTCACCAAGTTTTTTTGTTTTGTGAATCTCCTCATCATGTTCAACAACAAAGGCCTTTGAATAATGTAGGAATGTACCTTAACTGCCTTAGTGAAAACAAGGAGAACATCTTGATGGAATCAGTAGACGAGTCACTCGCATCAACAGATTCAAGAAATAAGCTTCCTTTTGGAGAATTCACCAACACATTGAAGATCATTTTTTCAGTTCTTGCCGTCCACTTATCCATCATAATGGAACATCCGAAATGCTTCCATTCTATCCGATGCTCCTCTACTATTTTTTTGTCTCTTCCACTTCTTTAGCTAGATATGAGTTACTAACTTCATGATAAGTGGGCGGCTTCATTCCTGCACCATAATGGCCTACAACATCAATGAAGTCTCCAAAAGTATCGGTATAGTTGACACAATTGAAGGGGAGCCCTGCATCGTACATCCATCGTGAAAAATCCGCAACTGCACGATCCCTCAAAATACCCTTGGCGGTGTCTTTCAAACTTTTTTTACCAATTGTCCCTGCATTATCATTTGGCTTCTGTGGATAGTAACAATCTAAAGGACCTTTCGCACCGGTTGATCCATAACTTGAAGACATTGTTTGCCCGTTTTTGTGATTTTGAAGTAAGGTAAAAATCAGCAGCTTCATCTTCTTCCATCATCATCATCATCATCATCATCATCATCATCATCAAGATTAGTCACATTTAGTTGATGTAACATTTGACGTTTTAGCTCCTTTTTTTCCTCCACATGTTTTTTTATTTCTTCCCTCACAACCTCCAGGCATTTTAAACAGCGTTGGACGTCGCTATAAGTACCAATAAGATGATGTTTTTGGCGCCAAATTCTGCCGCTAAATGTATTGTTACAAAAAAACACATGTAACTTTGATCTTATTGGCGCACTAGCTCTTGTACTATATTTCCAAGCTGGGTCAGACATTTTTAAGCAGTGTTCAGCAAGCCAAATAACAACATTAGTATTGTAAATAGAGCTACTGCTCAAACCAGAGCAAAAATGAAAAACAGAGCAGAACTGTTCAAATGGAATCAGAGCAAAAAAACAGAAAAAAATGAGAAGTAGAAAAAAACAGAGCATAAGTCCAGAAAAAAACTGAGCCAAAGTCGAGCAAAAAACAGAGAAAAAAACCCCTAGAATTCTTAAGCTAAAGAAGAATAAGAAAGAAGAAATAAGAAAGAAGGAAGAAGGAAGAAGGAAGAAGAAGAAGGAAGAAGAAAGAAGAAAGAAGGAAGAAGAAAGAAGAAAGAAGTAAAAAAACCCTAGCCGAGCTTCATCAGAAGAAGAAAGAAGAAAGAAGAAAGAGGAAAATGAAAAGAGAAAGAAATTACCTGAAGAGAGCTTCAGAACCCTAGCCGAGCTTCAGAAGGTTGGGAAATTCTGATCGCTATTGGGAAATAAGGTTTGGACTTGTTATTTTAATTAAAATATGCCTTTCAAAAAGCCCACTACATGAAGCGACCGCAACAACTCGCTTCTCGCTTCATTGCGCTTCACGCTTCATGCCCTGAATCAATCGGTACCTTTCACTTGCATCGCTTCAGCTTGTTGGAGCGAGACTGGGTCGCATCGTTCGCTGCGCTCGCTTTATTGAACACTGGTTTGTGATTATGAGTATCTGTCATTTCTGGCGAATCTTTGTGGGAATCACTTATTTGGATTGTTGTTCTTTGTTCTTGCATGCTCATTTGATCCAAAGTTTCAGTTTTTATGGTTCTGGGTATCTGTCATTTCTGGCGAATTTAATATGTATCGAAAAATTGAATCTTTGTGGGAGTCACTTATCTGGATTGTAATTTTTTGTTCTTTCTTGCTCCTTTGATTGAAAGATTCAATTTTTAGGGTGTTTTGAGGTTCTTTTGATTCAAAGTATGTAATTTCTAGCGAATTCAATTGTATTTGGGGGTCTCTTGACATTCTTCAGTTATTGTATGTATTGAAAAAATGAGTCTTTATAAGAAGTCACTTCATCTGGATTGCTATTCTTTGTTCTTGCGTGCTCATATGATCGAAAGATTCAATTTTTAGGGCGCTTGAGGTTCTTTTGATTCTAGGTCTGGCGAATTCAAGGGTCTACGGACATCTTCAGTTATTGTATATATTGAAAAATGAATCTTTATAAGAAGTCACTTAATCTGGATTGTTAAATCTTTGTTCTTGCATGCTCATTTGATTGAGAATCTTCAGTTTTTTGGTTCTTTGAGGTGTTTCTGATTCTCTGTATTTGTTATTTCTGGATAATTTGATTGCCTTTTGAGGGAATACTGGCTTCTGCAGTTATGATATGTATTGAAGAATCAAATCTTTGTAAGGGTCACTTTATCCGGATTGTTATTCCCTATCCTTAAATGAGTGTGTGGTCATAGATTTACTTTATATTTTCCTCTCATGACTATTCTTTCTATTTGCGTTATTTGTTGTAAGATATTTCCCTTAGTGGGATTGCTTTATTTTGTGATTAAATTGATGTGGATGGAAATACAGTTAGAGATTTCTTTTCTTGTGCTTTGATGAGGGAGAATTTTGTTGTTCAGTTCTCTTCAGTTTCTTAGAATTCAATAGGTTTCTATCTGTGTTTAGACGATTTCTTATTGGTAATTCTCTGATTTGCATTTCAATTTCTTTCAGCGGGTATCAGCTGGTGAGAATTCAGATCAAACTTAGGCCGTGGTACTGGTTCTTCTATCCAGGTTGAACCCGGACGATATGTTGGAAGACCGGTCTTGTTTGGTTCCGAGGGATTTTCCAAGAGAAAGCAACTGGGCAGCCTGCATGAATTACAGCCTTGATAGGATTGAAGTTCAGCGCGGTAAAAGGCCATTGGAAAATAATCCGGAGAATGAAGTTTCGCAACGCAAGTTGCCAAAGCGATCTGATTCTCTCAATGGAGAAGTTGCTTTATCCTTACCAGATGACCATGCTGGTAATCACCGTCATGCTGCAGATAATTCGGATTCAAGTTCTCTTATTCCTGCCATTGGCCGAGACAACTCCATCAGCTGTCTCATTCATTGCTCCAGATCTGATTATGGCGCTATTGCATCTTTGAATACTAGCTTTCGCTCATTAATTAGGAGTGGGGAGCTTTACAGATTGCGGCGGCCATATGGTGTGGTTGAGCATTGGGTTTATTTTTCTTGCCAGCTACTTGAATGGGAAGCTTTTGATCCCAGTCGTTGCCGTTGGATGCATCTACCATCAATGAACCCCAATGAATGCTTTGTTTTCTCGGATAAGGAGTCTTTGGCAGTTGGCACGGAACTGCTCGTGTTTGGAAAGGAGATTTTGTCGCATGTCATTTATCGTTACAGTATACTGACAAACACTTGGTCATCTGGAATGCAAATGAATGCACCGAGGTGTTTGTTTGGCTCTGCCAGCCTTGGGGAAATTGCCATTCTAGCTGGCGGTTGTGACTCACAGGGCAATATCCTTAGCTCAGCAGAACTTTACAACTCCGAGAGCGGAACGTGGAACACTTTACCAAGCATGAACAAGCCGCGTAAGATGTGTTCTGCGGTATTCATGGACAGAAAGTTCTATGTAATCGGAGGCATCGGAGGAACTGAGTCAAAACTATTGACCTGTGGAGAGGAATATAATCTAGAAACAGGAGAATGGACTGAAATCCCAAACATGTCTCCTGTCCGAGCTGGTGCAGCTGGTGAAGCACCTCCTTTGGTGGCAGTTGTAAATAATGATTTGTATGCTGCTGATTATGCCGACATGGAGGTGAGAAAGTACGACAAGCAAAATAAAGTATGGGATACCATAGGAAGGTTGCCCGAAAGAGCAGCTTCAATGAATGGTTGGGGTTTGGCTTTTAGAGCTTGT
Organism: Anisodus tanguticus; assembly: GCA_034509755.1. NCBI lineage: Eukaryota > Viridiplantae > Streptophyta > Magnoliopsida > Solanales > Solanaceae > Anisodus > Anisodus tanguticus. Next base: position 47,513,936 of record CM067543.1, on the reverse strand, counting down.
GGTGATAAGCTAATTGTAATCGGAGGGCCTAGAGCCATGGGCGAAGGGCATATCGAAGTGAATTCATGGGTCCCAAGCGAAGGACCGCCTCAGTGGAACTTGCTTGGACGAAAGCGATCAGGTAGCTTTGTGTATAATTGTGCTGTCATGGGTTGCTGAGTTTCCAACCCCGTGTGTACTATAGCAGCGATTTTTGCTAATAGATACAGAATTGTTTTCTGGGGCAACAAGATTCTTGCCAATTGGTAACCTTTTCTCTTTTTAACTCTTCTTTTTTTTTTTAGTGGAGGATTACCAAACTATACCCAATATTCAACAGAATTATGTTCTTTAGAAGGTCTCGAGTACAATTTTATTCCGCTTTTAAACTTCAACTGGTAGTTCCTTTCAACTGAACTTTCTTCTCCCATTTCAACTGCATAAAACTCCAAAGGTGGCCATCAAAGTAGCAGAGGTAAAATAATAACTTGAAGATGGGAGCAATACAGTGATAGATTTTTGGTTTTCCTAAAGCTTCTCTGGAAAAATCATAGAAGGTAATCGTTTTGGTTTTCATGTGATCCTTATTTTTCTCGACACTGTTGAGGAAGAGAAATAAGGTTCTGTCGTGATGTTCATTTGACATCACAGGTTATGTACTCAATACATTTATTCTTGTTGACAGGCTACAGATTGAGATTACTTTTGAATAATTGGTACCTTTAGCATTTGTGTGTTTCCTTCTTTCAGTTTCCGTTTGTGTTATTTCGAGCTTTATTCGTTTTATTGTGATAGATAGTGCATTAAAGGCATGTTTGTTCATTATCTGATGCTTACATGATAATTTTCATGTTTTGATCTGTGAAAGAAGTAATTGGAGAAAAGATCTGTGCACCATTCACGTAGTTTTTGACATTAATTATGGATTCATAGATGGTAGACCAGCTTTTATCGAAGGTTAACTTGATTTGGAATTTGAATGACAAGCTGGCTAACAGTTGGTGCATAGTTGTCATTTAAGCTTACCTAGTTGCTGTCTAGATTCATTTATGATTAGCAGGGAACTTGGCCTTCTCTGCGGATTCGACTTTCATGTTTCAAAGTTCGGCTATACTTGCCCTTACAAGTCGTAAAATGGATAGATAGGTAATGAGGATGCAAATTTGAATGCCTATATGTGAAAAACAAACGTATTACCCGTTTGATACCAAAAAAAAAGACATGATATATACCGTCACCAGCAAAGATGGGTACATGTGAAAAACTTAAGATGATAGGGAGGGCATCATTTGAATATCTTTCACGGAAGGTGTTTCATATAAACATGTTGGTAGGTAACATATGCTTGGGTGAGATCCTCAAAAAGATGTTTCACAAGTGTAGATTATCTCTCTTAGATTAGTCCTCTATGTTGCTTGGACTCTCCAAAACTGTTGTCGTACCCGTGTTGGATCATAAAAAATGCACTACTTTTGGAGGATCCGACATGCCCCCAATAGTTTTTTGAAGAGTCCGGGCAACATAGGACTAGTGATGTCGATTTAACTCTTCGTTCGAGTTGCCACAGTTAGACTTATGGTTATGGTGAAGTGGATATACGTGTACATGTGTATTATGAATCCTAAAATCTTGTGGAATTGTATAACTTGGTTCAGAGCAAAATCAAGTATTCTCCAACTGTTGCACACATCTTTCTATTTTCTGAAATGAAAATGTGTCCTCTCAAGTGTTTGGACTTTCTTTTGTCTATTTAAAGTTTGTCCTTAGCCTAAATATTCTACCTCCTTTGCTGATTCCAAAAATTAGAAAAATAGCCTGACACTCCTTACCGTTTGGGGCTTCTTTTAGTGTTTTTGTTAGTGAAAGAATGCAAAACCTGGGAAACTCCTCACCCTAAGTTACACAGGCTGTCATAGTGTATGTTGCTTGAACTCAGGTGTGTCGGATCTTCTAAAAGTAGTGCATTTTTGGCGGATCCGACATGGGTGTGGCAACATTTTTTGAGAGTTTGAGCAACATATGTCATAGACTCATAGTTGTGTTTTTTTCTCCTTGCTTAATCATCTTAGCAGAATATGTTGTAAATAAAGAATGGTTAAAGGAGAAAGGAACGAATAGATTTGCAGTTTGATCAGTGGAAGTACGGTAGTGAAAAGGTCATAGGGGTGTAACTCATACTGGCAGTATTTGTTGTTATACCATTTCTGTATCAGCTATTTATCTAACTACTTGTGACGTATTGTTAAATTGTAAATGCTACCCTATTCATTTGACATGTGTATTGATTGTTGTAAATTCAACAACTATGTCTTAGTTTCAAACTTTGAAGTCGGCTGTATGAACCTGAACATGTTGCTTCATAGTTTATGGCATGCCAATATTATGCAAGTTTAAAAAACAAGTACTCTAATAGAAGTTCTATATATCTTCTAAATGTATAAATCTCTTAAAAGGCTAAACTATTTCTAGAAAATATAGGACCTATAGTAAACGTGTTAACATGTATAAAACACTTCAATTAATGGGTGTCGTCTATATAAATCTTTTTTTTTATTGGTGTATCTTTTGCTAAGTTTGTTTAGATTCTTAGAGATTATAGATTCATTCAAGATAACTATCTTACATGTGATTTTAGGTTTGCCTTCAGTGCATTTGAATTCTCGATACTTAGTTTGCTCTATCTAAGTTCATTTTATTATGAAATTAAATAGTTTGCCTTGTAAAGAAAATTTGTATTTTCGAATTTCGGATTCTGCACGGATAAGTAGTTTAATTATTAAATAGTTGGTAATGTTCGCTTCCCTTATATTCTGTTCTGCAAACCTAATGATTTAAGACCTATTAGTTTAGGTCTATTTCGGCTAAACTCGTACTTAATGAGTTATGGGGATAGCTAGTAGCAAGTCTATAAATGAACCAAATGGACCAAACATGCTCTTGGTAGGTTTTTGACATTTCAGTTATGGTATTTTTGGTATTCAATTTCAAAAAATGCTATATCATACCAAATTAAAATCGGCATATTTTGGATTTTCTTATTCTGATTTCGATTTGATAACTTTGGTTTGTTCGGCTGGGATAAAGAATGGTAATTTTTTGTCTTTAAAAGGTAAAAGAATAATGTACAAAAACACTATATTAAAGAAGGTGTCTACAGAAACATTCAATTTTCTAGAGGGTGAGTTAAAGAAAAGGCCTGTATGTGTGAACTTTAGTTGGACGTCTATCCGTTCTAAAAAGAAAGGGTATCCCGGTGCACTAAATCATAAATCATAAAAGAGAAAGATTGGACCAAAATGATTTGATTTATGAAATAAAATGTAAGTAGAAAACTGAAATTGTCTATTTCTGATTTCTAAAACATAAAAGTCAGAAAGCCGGAAAAGTAAGTGGTAACAAAAAAATGTGGGAAAGGTAAAAAAAAAAAATCGCAATGATAAAGGAAGCAAGATTTTAGGACTTTTATATTTACTAGGTGGCTATGTGATTAAAAGGAAACAAAAAAATACACAAGCTTTAAATCTGAACTGACACTCATGTCCCTGGAATTCAAGTATTCAAGTAAAAGCTTGTATTTTCCTATCTTGTTATTTTAGTGTCGTTATGATTTATGTGCTTCAATGTTGATGTAACTTAGTTTGGAAGTTATACTTAGTAGATTGGTTGTTGTATAGTATATTTGTCATCTGCCTTAATTTAGAAAAAAACACCAATACGAACATGGAATTAGTTTCTACATAAACAATGAGATAAGAATAGGTTTTACATTGTCAGGCATGTCCAAGGACTATGATTTAGTACATTAAACATTGAACATTCGATTGTCAGTCATGAATAAGGTTATCTAGAAGTCCCCAAGTTAATTAGGACAAAGGTTGTTATGTTTAATTGAACCAAAGATGGGAAAACCCTGCAACTGCACTTTTGTGTCTTATCATTATTAAGTTCATTTTTTATTTATAATGGTAGACTATAAAGGGACCCGACTATAAAAGTATTTGGTCACGTAAATTCCTTCTCCAACTCCAATTCACGTTTAGACAAATCCTTCATCTAACCCTTCTTCATAATAATCTACATCAATATTACTCCATTATTAAGTATGTCCCAAAAGCAATATATGGCAAGCCCACGTCGCCTTCGTCTCCCATTGTAGTGTAATAGTCTTTTAGGTTTATGAAATATGCTAAAAAAAAATAGGATTAGAGCTTATTAAGTATATGTATTATCATTCAATATTTAAAAGATATTTAATCCAGCAATATTTTTATTTGTGCTTACATGACCATAATGGCAGTATCAAAGGCTAGAGGTTGGCTCTTCGCTCGGCTGCCAGGATATGAAATACAAGAAGATGTTTAAAGTAAAATCATGCTTCTTGGGTGACCCAAAGAACAACCTAAGTCCTAAATTTTATAATATAGAGAATAGTAGAAGTTGCACGAAAATTGCTTTAGCTTGAGCTTTGAATTGCAATTGTGACATTCTGTCATTTTTCTTTAATTTCCTTATTAGAATTTCTAGCTCCACAGTCCTCTTTTTAATAGTCCCCTAAAAGTAACAAAATTAAACAACTACTGGAAGATTAAAACTTGCCTTCTAAATTTTCTCACAATTTAAAGCAGTATACGTAAATGAGCTGCAAAATCTTGATTTGCTCTACGCTCGTGGCACAACTATCATTTGAAATATTACCTTAACCTCAATGCACTTACCAAAAAATATATTCTATGATTAACGTATTTAAATGAGCTGCAAAAGATTGCTATTACAATCAATCAAAGCAGAGTAGACAAGACATCTTTAGCATTTAGCAGAAGAAAACAAATTGCAACTCATTTGTATTAACTTAATTAAATAAGGATAAAGTACTTCTACATAACAAGTGTCCTATTAAGGAATCAATTAATTAAACACATGAACGTCACCTTTTATATGCCAAGTGTCAACACCTTTTATATGCCAAGTGTCATTTCCAAAAATAAATGATATCCTTAAGAAATCATTCAAATCAACAGGTGGGAGGTTTTCATATCAATAGATGGACCTTTTGCAGATCGAGCATGTTTCACTATTCTTTAATTTGCATACAATTAAACATCTCACCTTTAAGATTTTGAATTGTGTTAAATAATATACAGAAGCAAAACATCATACTTATTGATGTTACTAGCAATGTATGCCGGTGCGATGCGCGCCTAACATGATTAATTATTTGATTTGTAATAGAGCAAGGATTCAATTAACAAATATAGAAGGCAATGTGGACACGAGAAGTTTAGTAGAAACACCTACTAAACCTTCCAAGTTAAGAAAAAGAACTAAGGACGATTTAGGAATAATGCATTCGCTTCCAAAGATGAGATTGTCATAACCATACACACGGATCTTGTATACCATCAATTATAGGGTGATGTTATCATGGTTCAAATACCAATGAAAGGTATAATAGTTAAAAACTCTTATTAATTAATATTTTTTAAGGGACGTGTAAAAAAAAATCACAACAGATAACTTGAGACGGAGGGAGTACCTTTCTATATTTAATACTCCCTAAAGCACTTAGAAAGAAATGTCTTTATTCCTTTTGGTCTCCTGTCTTTGTCTCAATTTATGTGACTCTATTTTTGTTTGTTTTAAAAATAATGATAACTTTCTATATTTAATATTCTCCCGTCCAAATAATGTACCGAGTATGTAAAACATGAATAACAATATGAATTTGTAAAGTGTAAGGAAAGGCATAAATGCAATATGAAGCGATAAGCTGTAAATGAAGGCATAAGCAACCTGAATGCCATATGAGGCGAATAATGAAACTCAGAAACTCAAGTACAACCTGTCTGGATAGGCCTCTACTGTATAAACGACCCTCGTTTATAGTGTGAGGTGTATAACATGTCACTACACTTAGATATACTTTAAGGTGTATGTATGGATATGCAATGCAATGTGCACACCGATTTATGCATGTGTTGCAGAACGCGCAACCCGATCCATTATATGTGAAAGAAATAATCCCCTTGATTATTTTCATTAATTGAAAGGCTATATATACAAGTTACATACATATTTCCATAATAGGAAGATCCTATTCCTATTCTACTTCTAAATCCTTATTCTACCATAATTCTAACTATACAATTATGGTAAGTGTATAACACTAATTAAGGTAACCTTTACACTACAATATACTACAAATATATATACCATATATACAATATTGTGTTGTCCACAAATCTGTATGGTCTGGCCGAGAGGCCCACTGCAGAGGCCCAAGAGTCCCTCTGCTTTACTGCTGCTGGCCGAAGGCCCACTGGCGAGGCCCAAGCGGCCACTTGTTTTTTGCCGCCTTGATCCGGCTGCTTTGTATACCTGTGATATATCTTTGCTGTATATTCGGTGTATATCACAGGTATATTACCTTTGTTTAACACACACCCGCAGTCATAGCGGGCGGTCTTCGAACGCTGAGACTGTCCCTAAAATCTTCAAAGAGAACCGCTGGGAGACCCTTTGTAAAGATGTCTGTAATTTGATACCGAGACGGGACATGGCATACGCGAACGTGACCCTTTGCAACCTTTTCACGGACAAAGTGAATGTCCATTTCGATATACTTAGTGCGTTGGTGTTGAACTGGGTTACCTGAAAGGTAGATGGCACTAATGTTATCGCAATATACCAAGGTTGCCTTCTGAATGGGACAATGAAGCTCCAAAAGCAAATTACGTAGCCAACATGACTCGGAAACCACATTTGCTACCCCTCGATATTACGCCTCGCACTTGAGCGTGATAAAGTTGCACGACGCTTTGCCGACCAGGAGACCAAGTTGTTGCCGAGGAACATACAGTAGCCAGACGTCGATCGTCTGGTGTCGGGACAACCACCCCAATCAGCATCCCGTGTAAGAGACAAGTGTGGATGTAGATGACGGATACAAGTGCAACCCATAGTCTAGTGTCCCCTGAATATACCGAATGATGCGTTTGATTACATTAATGTGCTCAACTCTGGGATCATGCATGAATAAACATACCTGCTGAACCGCATATGTAATATCTGGTCTAGTAAAGGTAAGATACTGGAGGGCCCCTGCAAGCTCGCGATAGCGGGTCGGGTCCTCGTATGGTGCACTCTTTGCGGCACTTAGCTTTGGGTTTGCATCAAGCGGCGTGGAAGTGGACTTACAGGATGACATCCCAGCCCTCTCGATGATCTCAGCATCATACTTCCGTTGAGACAGAAACAACCCACCTGAATGACGCTTGACGGCAATCCCCAAAAAATAACTCAAAGGCCCTAAGTCTTTCATAGCAAACTCAGAAGTGAGCATGGCCATGATAGATTGGCGCAAAGCATCGGAGGAGGCGATCAAGATGATATCATCCACATACAACAAGAATATAGGCCAATGACGAACCACGGCGGTAGATGAACAAGGAATTATCTGACCTGCTGTGAGTGAACCCAATAGTCGAAACAAAGTCAGCAAATCGTGTATACCAGGCCCGTGGAGACTACTTAAGGCCATATAATGATTTCTTCAATAAACAGACATGATTAGGACAGTTGGGATCTCTGAAACCCAACGACTGATGCATATAGACTGTTTCCTTGAGGTCACCATGTAGAAAAGCATTCTTGACATCCAACTGATGAATTGGCCAAGTCTTTGAAAGAGCCAAGCTAAGCACAGTGCGAATGGTAGCCGGTTTGACCACCGGACTAAACATCTCACCACAATCAATTCCAACCTGCTGAGTCTTACCATCACCAACAAGTCGCGCCTTATATCGAGCAAAGGACCCATCTGAATTCTCCTTGTGAGCAAAAATCCACATAGACCTGATAACATTAATACCATATGGACGGGGCACCAACTCCCACGTCTTATTAGCAATAAGAGCATTATATTCATCAGTCATAGCAATTTTCCAATTAGGGTAATTTAATGCAGACACAGGATTGCGGGGCAAGGGGGATTTAGAGACATCCAAATGTAAATTAAAATGTCTTTTAGGTGTAAAAATACTCCGCTGACTACGAGTGACCGGTCTATGACTCGAGGAAGAATTGAGGGAATTTTGGGAATTTTCTGGGCTCGGGACGGATCGCCGGCGGGCGGGCGGTGGGCTTTCTTGGCCCAAATCGGAAAATGCGGAATCATTTTTGGAGCGGTTCCGAGTGGGCTGGACGGCCCAATTGCTTGGAACTGTTCCGTGGCTGGAAATTGTGGGTGTGGCGGTGCTTGTGGGGCCGGCGGGCGGTGGGCCGCATTTGGAGGATTTTGGGTACGGGAGTTGTCCGAAAAATTCCGAAAAATATACGGGGATATTTGGTCATCCAAAAAATTATACGACTTAGGTTCGGGAGTATGAACTTTCGTAAACGGGAATTGAGTTTCATAAAAAATGACATGGCGATTGATTATGATTTTCTTGGAGGATAAATCAAAACACTTATAGCCACGATGATTCGATGGATAACCCAAAAACACACACGGGGTAGACCGAGCCTGAAGTTTGTTAATTATGGTGGATGGGAATAACGGATAACACAAGCACCCAAAAATCCGAAGATGAGAATACGAAGGGTCCTTATTATATAGGATTTTGAGGGGGGAGGAATATGTCAGACCTTTAGAAGGAAGTATGTTAAGAAGATATGTGACTATTTGTAGAGCATGATGCTAGAAATATGGAGGTATGGAGGCATGAATTAAGAGAGTTCGGACAATGTTATTGATGGAACGAATTTTGCGTTCGGCCTTACCATTTTGTGGAGATGTATGAGGACACGAAAACCTAAAATTGATCCCATTATTAGCACAGAAATGCCGAAACTCCCTATTGTCATATTCTTTCCCATTATCACATTGAATATTTTTTATGTCTCTTTCGAATTGAGTACGAATGAACGCTCTAAATTTGATGAAGATGGAAAATACTTGTGATTTATTTGTAATTGGAAACGTCCACAAAAATCTAGTATAATAATCTAAAAAGAGAACATAATATCGATGACCCACTGAACTTAGAACAGGAGACGTCCATAAGTCACTATGAATAATGTCAAATGGCATAGAAGTATGAGAATTGGAGTCGACAAATGGTAACTTAACAATTTTTCCTAATGAACAAGACTGACAAATTGGAGTACGACTCGTACCCTTACAAGAAATAAAACTATTTTTATCTAAAACTGATAAAATAGAAGATCCCGGATGACCTAGACGAGCTGCCACATGGAATGAGAGATGGCTGCAAAAGCTGACGGCAAGGTTTGACTCGATGGACTGAAACCAGGTATGATAGGATACAGATCCCCCCTACTATCACACCTCATGAGATGACTCCCCGTCTTGAAATCCTTCACAGAAAAACCAAAAGGATCAAATTCAACGGAAACGGAATTGTCAGTAGTGAACACGGGACGAGACACTAAATTTTTAATCAATTTAGGAGCATGTAAAGTATTTTTCAAAAGAAGGGGTGGATTGGGGGGAGACAACGTTTTGTGACCATAACCCTGAATTGGAATAGAGTTGCTATTACCAATAATTATACCCCGAGGGGTGCTCAAATCGGTTGAGTCAACCCCAACGTGTGCATCGCGACCTCGATATCAGTCTGAGTGGGGCCTGCTGCATGATGGGCCTGCGGTGGTCGGGGCCCAAGAACTCCTGTCCGTGGTGCCCCTGGGCCGTAGCTGCTGTTGTTACCGCATCGGGCCCGCGGCCGATGGGCCGCCACCGCCGGGTATTGGGCACTGGATGTTGGCCGGCCCCACCGGCCACCGGAAGCCGCCTTTGGATGGTACGGGTTCCACTACCATTGGCCCCACTACTGGGCCCATGGCGGTGGTGGGCCACTGTACCCTGGCTGGGACCCACCGCCTGTTTGTTGACCACCGGAACCGCCGCCAGAATCGCCGCGTTTTCCCCCGCGATTTTTGTTATTATTCTTGCGATTATTCTTGCCGCCACCATTATTATGGTTTTGGCCCGAATTATTAACAAAACCCGAAGGACTAGGAGAGGACGCCACCATGATAACTGGGCTTGCTCCGGTAGCCGCCTTTTTAGCCAAACCTTCTTCTTCCAATGTCAGCATAGAGCGGGCTTGATGGAAGTCGGGAAGAGGGTTGCTTTGGCGAAGGAGAGTTCCAACACCATTATAGGCCTCCGAAAGCCCGGCAACCAACTGTAGAACTAGACGATTATTTGTTACTGGTGCTCCAACATTACGGAGTTGATTCGCCAACTCCTTTAGTTTCTTGCAATATGCAGAAACGTTCGGAAATCCGTCCATTCGAACTAGAGAGAATTCCTGCTCGAGTGTGACGACACGGGAATGTTGGTTGTCTTGGAATATGTCACGCAATCTATTCCATACAGCCATAGCCGTGGTATCCGGCTCCATAATCGTTTGTAGAAGGTCCAGCAAAATAGTGGCGTATATCCACCGAAGAACGGTAGCATCAAGTGTAATCCATAACTCAGGATCCTCCGCAGGAAGGGGTCTAGCGGGAGGAATGATGTGATGAAGAACTTGATAAGATATAGCGTGAATTTTAAACAACTCCGCCCACGTTGCATATTGAACGTTTTCCATATCAAGGACAATAGGGACACTGAGCTTGATATTGGAAACTGTGAGGGCAGGGTGAAAATTGTTCTTAGACATATTGAAAGAACAAAGAAGGAGGGAAAATTTAAGAGAGGTTTTTGAGAGCGGAAGACGAATTTTGGAAGAGAAACCCGAGGGGGGAGGGGGAGGGTGTCTCGGCCGAGGGGGTCCAAACATTCGGGTTTCTCGAAGGGTAGCAAATGTGGTTTCCGAGTCATGTTGGCTACGTAATTTACTTTTGGAGCTTCATTGTCCCATTCAGAAGGCAACAAAGGAATTAGCAGACCAACTCCGTAATGTCGGAGCTCCTGTTACCAATAATCATCTTGTTTTACAAATGGTTGCATGCCTATCTGAGGCCTATAATGGCGTTGGGACTCTCCTCCGTCAAAATAATCAACTTCCACCTTTTTATCAAGCCCGTTCAATGCTCACGTTAGAAGAAGTCAGCTTGGCAAAAAAGATGGCTACCGGCGCTAGTCCTATGGTGATGATGACGTCCTCCAACAGCTCTCAAGGTTTTCTTGATAATTCGGGCCAAAATCGTACTCACGGTGGAGGCAAGAATAATCGGAAAAATATTGGCAAAAATCACAGTGGCAATAGTGGTAGTACTGGCGGTGGTGGAGGTGGCCAAAACAGTGGCGCTGGGCCTCGGCACGGTGGGGGTGGGCCGCATCCCAACTAGTCCCAACCATGGGCCCCCTGGCAGTGGGGCTGGGCCGGTGGGCAGTGGGCTTCTCAGCCGCCCTTCAGGCCCAATGTTTCACATCCCAGTGGATTTCGACACACTGCTGGGCCTGGACAGCGGGAAGTCCTGCTTGGGCCTCGGCCCCCACAGGCTTTCCATGCTACGGGCCCGAATCTGATCCTGACTCCGACAGATATTAAGGCTGTCATGCATACACTTGGATTAAATCATCCGGACGCGAATTGGTACATGGACACCGGCTCCACTTCTCACATGACGTCCGACCAAGGTACTCTCTCGTCTTATTCCAATTTGAGCAAAAATCGTGGCATAATTGTTGGTAATGACAACTCAATTCCAATTCGCGGTTACAGTAATACAACTTTGTCTCCCGCACATCCACCTCTTTTTTTTCAAAAAACCCCTTTATGCCCCTAACTTAATTAAAAATTTGGTGTCTGTCCGTAAATTCACCACTGATAATTGGGTTTCTGTTGATTTTTATCCTTTTGGGTTTTCTGTGAAGGATTTCAAGACGGGGATACCTCTCATAAGATGTAATAGTAGGGGAGATCTTTATCCTATCACGCCACATCCAATCTCTCGAGTCAAGCCTTGCCATCTACTTTTGCTGCTCTACCTCCTTCCTTATGGCATGCACGTTTGGGTCACCCTGGGTCGTCTATTATTTCGTCTTTGCATAAAATAATTTTATTTCTTGTAAGGGTACGCATAGTACTCCAATTTGTCATTCATGTCCTTTAGGAAAATATGTTAGATTGTCATTTGTAGTTTCTACTTCTCGTACTTTGATGTCATTTGATATTATTCATAGCGATTTATGGACCTCTCCTGTTTTAAGTTCTGTGAGCCATCATTTTATTTTTTCCACATTCTTACAATTTAGAGCATTCATCCGTACCTAATTCGAACGGGAAATAAAAAATATTCAATGTGATAACGGCAAAGAATATGATAATGGGTTGTTTCGGAATTTTTGTGATGCTAATGGCATAAATTTTCATTTCTCTTGTACTCATACGCCCACACAAAACAGGAAGGCCGAATGAAAAAATTATACCATTAATAATATTGTCCGAACTTTATTGGTCCATGCTTCTGTACCACCTTCCTTTTGGCATCATGCTCTACAAATGGCTACTTATCTTCTTAACATACTTCCTACCAAAGGATTGACATATTCATCCCCTCTTAAATTCCTGTATAATAAGACTCATTCGTATTTACATCTTATGATCTTTGGGTGCTTATGTTATCCACTATTTCCGTCAACTACAATTAACAAACTTCAAGCCCGTTCTACCCCTTGTGTGTTTTGGGTTATCCATCGAATCATCATGGTTACAAATATTTTGATTTATTGTCCAATAAAATCATAATTAGTTGCCATGTTATTTTTTATGAAACCCAATTTCCGTTTGCTAAAGTGAGTAGTCCCGGGTCTAGTTCGTATAATTTTTTAGACGACGAGGTCTCCCCGTATATTATCCACCATTTATCAGATTTGTCCCGCACCTACTATCCACCATCGGGCCCACTGCCCACTGGACCCACTGCCTGCTGGCCAATCCGTCACCAGCCCACCCACTGCAAAAAATCCACCCGCTTCCTCTTTGAGTCATGAGCCAGTCACTCGTAGTCAAAGAGGTATTTTTAAATCAAAACAACATTTTAATCTCAATTCTAATATCTCTAAATCCCCTCTACCACGTAACCCCCCGTCTGCCTTAAATGACCCGAATTCGAAATTGGCTATGATCGACGAATATAATGTTCTTATTGAAAATAAGACGTAGGAGTTGGTCCCCCGTCCTTCTGGTGTTAATATTATTCGGTCTATGTGGATTTTTACTCATAAAGATAGTTCTAATGGCTCTTTTGCGAGACATAAGGCTCGTCTTGTATGTAATGGTAAGATTCAGCAGGTTGGCGTGGATTGTGGTGAGACATTTAGTCCGGTGGTCAAACCGGCTACCATTTGCATTGTTCTCAGTCTGGCTCTTTCAAAGGTATGACCCATTCATCAGTTGGATGTGAAGAATGTTTTCTTACTTGGTGATCTTATGGAGACCGTTTAAATGCATCAACCCTTAGATTTTCGAGACCCCAAATATTCTCATCATGTCTGTTTATTGAAGAAGTCCTTATATGGGCTTAAGCAGGCCCCACGGGCTTAGTATAAGAGATTTGCAGACTTTGTTTCGTCGATTGAGTTTTTTCACAGCAGGTCTGATAATTCATTATTCATATATTGTCGTGGTACTTCCCTGGCTTATATTCTATTATATGTGGATGATATTATCTTGATTGCCTCGTCTGATGTTTTGTGCAAGTCTATCATGACGCTACTTGGTTCTGAGTTTGTTATGAAAGACTTGGGGCCCTTGAGTTACTTCTTGGGAATTATTGTCACTCGTCATGCAGGTGGTTATTCTTATCACAACGAAAGTATGCCGCTGAGATAATTGAGAGGGATGGTATGTCCTCGTGTAAAGTCTACCTCCACTTCAATTAATACTAAACCCAAGCTGGGTGTTGCGGCTGGCTCACCTTACGATGATCCTACCCACTATCGCAGTTTTGTCGGAGCTCTTCAGTAACTTACTTTCACAAGATCGGATATTACATATGTCGTACAACAAGTATGTTTGTTTATGCATGATCCTAATATTGAGCACATGAATGCGCTCAAACACATTATCCGCTACATCCAGGGAACACTTGACTATGGCTTGCATCTTTATCCGTCGTCGGCTTCTACACTTGTCTCGTATACGGATGTTGTTTGGGGTGGTTGTCCAGATACCAGACGCTCAACGTCTGGCTATTGTATGTTTCTTGGAAATAACTTGGTCTCATGGTCTGCGAAGCGACAATCTACGTTGTCACGCTCTAGCGCGGATGCCGAGTATCGTGGGGTAGCCAATGTGATCTCTGAATCATGTTGGTTACGTAATCTTCTCTTAGAACTTCATTGTCCCATTCAGAAAGCTACCTTGGTTTATTGTGATAATATTATTGTCATCTATCTTTCTGGTAATCCAGTTCAACACCAGCGCACAAAACACATCGAGATGGATATCCACTTTGTTCGAGAAAAGGTAGCTCGTGGACAAGTACGCGTCTGTCATGTCCCTTCCAGTTATCAAATTGCAGACATCTTTTCTAAAGGTCTTCCCTCGGTTCTCTTTGAAGATTTTAGGAACAGTCTCAGCATACGAAGACCGCACGCTATGACTGCGGGGTGTGATAAATATACCCGTGATATACACGGTATATACACTGCCTTGTGTATACCGTGTATATCACGGATTGACAAGCTAAACCGTGTATACCCATAAACCGTGTATACCCATAATTGTAATATGTTAGTTGTAATTAATTAAGTATTGCACACTTATCATAATTATAGTATTCTTGTACAAATAGAATAGTGTTTTAAGAATAGAATAATAATAGAATTTTTCATATTATGAAAAGTGTAAATTGTATATATACTCATTCATTAATAAAAATAATTAAGAGGTTATATTTTTCAAGTATTCGACTAAGTGCCCAATTGATTTGGTAAAACGCAGGTCGAATATGGATGAAATATTTTGCCAACTTTCAGTAGTGATGACAATTGACGTTCCAACTAACTAGTTCACTGTTTATTTGATGGAGGCTATTTGGGATATATCGAAACTGTATAATTCTCTCTGAAATTAAGTACACTCCCTTCTTCTAAAAAATTTAAATCCTATTTCATTTTTCTGCGATTATTTGACAAGCTGTTGATCCTATATATCAGGCATAAATTAGACTTTGAATTAAACTGAGTATATATTTGCTGTTAGTACTTGGTAGCTTTAGGAATGAGGACAAATTGGATTGTTCAAAGGGGATGTGATATCATAAAGTCCACCGGATCAGAGTGAGCCCCTCGCCTTACCCGCATTCGCTATTTACCAACAACAACATACCCATTGAAATCCCACACAGTGAGATCTGAAAGGATAGAGTGTACACAGACCTTACCTTCACCTTGGTAGGTAGAGCGGATGTTTCTGGGAGACCCGGCTCAACAAACTGGAACCAACCGTTGTTGCTTTGATGTTTGAAGCAATGGTGGCAATAGCAGAGGAGGAAAAGGAAATTTTAGTGGTGGAAGAACAAATAGAGGGGAGGGGTAAAATGGATTAGGGGTGTTGAAGTGGCATGTCACGTGACATCCACATCATCAAATGTTAGTGCCATGTAGGATTGGATGTTATCTTGGACAACTTTAAATGAGGACGGGTATATTTGAACCAATAGTATAACGGTAAGGGTATATTTGGACCCACAGTATAACGAGGGGTATATTTGGCCCTTTTCCGATAATATAGGGATATATTTGGCCGCTTTCAGTATATTCTACATATATCTATCAGATTATGGCTTCATATACTAAATATTTCAATATTGTTGCATCAGTTCTTAGAGTACTCGTTTTCCATTCAAAACCTTAATTACACTTCTCTCTCTCTCTATATATATATATATTGCATATATGTGTGTGGAGGTCAGAATATATTGCATATTGAACACCCTTAACATATATATTATATATTACTTCTTCAAAATTCGAACAATCTTGATAAAATTTCTGACTCCGCCACTGATGGAGGTCTAAACGGTATAAATTCCCATGCACTGGTTATATTTCCAGTTAGCTTTAGCTTTGTTATCCCCTAGATCAAGATGATTTGTTCTTCTTCTTTTTTCCCCATATGTAGATGACTTAGCTATTTGAAATTTCGTTGAAAAGAACTTCGGTTTCTAACGGCAAATCATCCTCTTGTATAAATGCAATTTATACATAACTAGAAATGTACAATATTCATTATTTTGCTAAAAGAAAATGATGCATAATCGCTTCAAATCTTTTATACGGAGTAAATCATAATGGCTTGACGTGACTAAGATAAATATTGTTGATTTTTAGATTGGATTCCATGAGATTTGTGGTTCTTGTTGGATTTGAGGATCAGTCCAACGAGTAGTGTATATCTTTTTTTTTGTATACACATTTTATACATGATAGTGTTTACACATTTTATACATAATAGTGTATATTTTTTTATATTTGGCTAGCAAACATAATTATTTTTTGCTGCCCGGCCGAATGTGTAACTTAGGGCACTAATACTTTGCCCATTTAGAGGACATAGCATGTGTAGTAAAGTTGGTTGTGACCTGTGATAGGGGTGAATATTGGTGGTCCTTCACGGAGGGTTATCTCATAATATACCAACTTGGCATGGATTTCTTCAAAGGAGAAGAAGATTATCTCTGGAACAAAGAGTCAGTTAAGCTTTTGAATTCTTACGGAAGACCGTTGAAGAAGCATAGAGCAATCTTATAGTCATTTAGAGGGTTTCTTGACAAAGCTAAGCTGCTCTTCATAGAGGTATTTGATTGATTTAAGATGGGAAATTATAGAAGTGTGTGACCATCAATCTAAAATCTTAATCTGTTAGATAGAACACACTTTTAATATTTGATTATATTCTCAACACGGCCCCTCACGTGCTGACCTGATTTTTTTTCATGGTCTAAGCACGTGAAAATTCTTTTTGAGAATGAGTGACGGTGAGGTTCGATTCCAAGACCTTTGGCCTACTCTGATATCATATTGAAGTGTGTGACCATCTGATCTAAAATCTTAAGCTATTAGATATAATACACTTTTAATATTTAATTATATTCTCAACAGAAATGAAAGAGAGCTAAAACATGATGATCATGAGTTGGTTTTGGCGTGACCACAAACTGAAGTTTAGATATCTTTAGTACTGGATTTGACATGAATCCATAGTCACGCAGGAGAGATTTCCATTGTGTGTGCCGTGAGAAAATGCTTGAGGATGCAAGTCATAACAGAATTTCAGAGTTAGCTTCACGTAAGTATTTAGAGCTGGGATCAATATAAAGAGGTATTGCAGTTACCAAATTGTGTGTTGGGCATATAGTGGAGAGAGTATGGAGTCAAGTTTGAAGGGATATTCGTTCCTTACATGGTAAGGACTAAGATGTTCTTTTAATCTTTTTACTCGGGAAAGATTTGGAAGGAAAGGAAGGACACATTTAGTCAAAATGTTTAAACAGCGCAAAATCCAAAATTAAAAACTTCATCCAATTCATGTTTAACACATTTCTTTCTACTACATGAAGGTAACCACAAAATTGCAGAAAAATAAGATCAGCCGGTAGTATAGCCCAATACTCCAAACACTAAGATAGTTGCTCATTCTTCATCCTCTTCATCTCCATCACCACCAGAAGCCTTCTTGGCTGCAGCCTTTTGGTTCTTTCGCTTGACTCTTCCGGGACGTCCACCACCAAATGGACTAGTCAGAGAGAAGTCAATGTGCTTCTGGGAGTCGACTCTCACCATAAAGGAAGGAACATTCACCACCTGCCTCCCAACTCTGCAATGGAAAGATATCATGAATCAAAACTGAGATTCAAATGCCAGGGCACCAAATAAAAAGTAGGTCTATTACTATAGGGAGTGGCAAACAGGCGGGTCGAATTGGATATGGCCAGGTCAAAATCGGATTAAACAAAAACAGATAAAATAACCAACCCGACCATATTTAAATAATGGGTTAGCCGAAGGATAATATGGATGTCCATATTATCCATGGTTTTAAGAATAGTCAAGTGAACACAATAAAAGCCAAAATAAACTTAGAATCCCAAAAATAAAGAACTCATGAAAATAACATGTAGACAAATGGGTATTGATAATATGGATATCCATTTTAAAAAGTCAGTTATCCAACCGATGTCTAATTGGTTGGATGGGATGGTTACTAGTTTTTTTTACTATTTTGCCAGCCCTAAATACACACAGGAAGACACTTGGAAAAAAAACTCACACACTACCCTGGGGATGCGTTGTATACATGCTTCTTTAGTACATTCACAGAGGATTCTGCTTGTGTAAACAAAGCTAGTGCTAAGTGCAACAGACCTTTTTCTTCTGAAAAATAAAAGAAAAGACTAATCATGCAGCAGACATTATTCTCATGCCATGTATTGTACGTCATCATAAATTCATTACATTAGTACAATCTATTTGCACGGAAATGGCAATCATTAAGCTAATATTGATTGACAAAATATTAAAAAGAATTATTTGATTGACCAAACAATCTTCAAAATATGAAATTTGATCTAGTTCGACAATGTGACAAAAAAACTCTTGTTTAATAATTGATGGATCTTTGTAGCATTTGCAGAATTGTCTAAACATCTGGTGTAAAAGCACTTATTTACAATAAACAGGGAAATTTAGAAATGCCAATAACTCGGGAAGATTTCGAAAAAAAGAAAAAAGTGGTTGAACCCAAGAATGACTACTTCTTACAGACTTCAAGAACATTTTTTTCCCAAACATAATATATAGGTGAAGTTCTTTTCAGAATAAACAAAATCTCCCTTTTGACTCTTTTCCTTCTACTCTTTAGGACTTACCAAAATAAGAATGTTGGACCATCAAAAACATTACAAGTGACAAATGTTATGGTGTCAACAAAGGTGATATTAGTAAATTACATTATTCACAAATCCAGTACAGACCTTATGCACAGCAGGGGGAAAATCAACTATTTCTTTGCATTTTCCATTAAAGCAACTAATTTGTACCTGATATGCCTTTGCCTGATGAGTACTCTAGCGTGATGAATGGACTTAGCCATGCCAGTCTTGAACACGAGTGTTTGGAGACGACGCTCAAGAAAGTTCTCCACAGTGAGTGCCAAGACATAATCGAGCTTGTTTTGGCTCTCATCCAATAAACCATACCTATTCATCCTCCTCAAGAGAGCTTCACCTTCAAAAATACGGCGTGGGTCCTTCTCATCCAGTGTAAGAAGCATTCTAGCAGCATTCCTGATACGGCTCAAAGCATACTGAACTCTCCAAAGTTCCCTCTTGCACCTAAGTCCATATTCTCCTACAAGCTTCAACTCTGCATCCAATCGCTCCTTCTCGTACGGCCTTCGAGGCTTCTTAAAGGTCTTCCCATCTGAATTACATACAACAATTATATAAACATGTGAATATACCATACATAGTATGAAGTTATGAGCTAAGCATATCACAGCAATATTGCAGATACAGACTATGGGTGTGTTTGGTATGGAGGAAATCATTTTCCAGAAAATGTTTTCTAATTTTTCCATGTTCGGTTGGTCAAAACTTTTGAAAAACATTTTCTCCCGGAAAACATGTACTTTAAAAATGAAGAAAATGACTTGCTAGTAGAAGTAGGGAAAACAAGTTCTACAAATGACATTCCGCATTTTTGTGTCGTCCCCACCCTCCAACAAACCACATCTTCACCCCACCCCTGTAGCCCCCGCCCCCACCCCATCCCCATTAGTATTTGTCTAGATTATATATAAATGTTTTTAGGATAAGTAAGGAACCTACTTATTTCCTAGAAAACATTATCCTTCGTACTGAACACACCGTATATATCACAGCAAAATTGCAGATACAGACTACAAGGCTTAAGAACTTATCAATGTAGGTCATATGCTTATCAGCTTAGAACGGATGGTGTTCTACAAAAATATCAATCGATCACACATCAGTTGCCGTCAACTAAAACAATCCGAATACTGGTATATTATTGTCATTAAGGTAAATAGATTTTCTATAAAAAAAAAAAAACAAATAGACGCTAGTCAAAATGAAAAGTCACCCAATTTCAAATTCAAGCAATACAATTGAAATTTACATTCCAAACCAGCTGATCATAACCTTTAATAAATGAAACACCTAATGGAAAATAAACTTATATAAACCGGGACAATTACCACGTATTCAATGATACAAACGTAGGTTCAACACTGGAAATTAACAATAATTTGCATTTAATCGAAGAAAATTCTCCAACAAAAAAATATTATACATATTGTAAGACTTACAGTTGCGGTAAAAATTGACGTGCACCATGCTTGTTTGTCAAGTGATCGCAAATACAGAGAAGGTCATATAGACAAAAGAATATATACTCATCTAACCCTAATGGACTTTGAATGAATTCTGAAGTAACGACTTGGGCCGGCCCAAACTTTGTTTGTGTAGTAGTAATTCAAATTTGGGAAAACAGCCCCAATTGCCCGCCCATTCCAAAAATATTACGCGAGCGTGTGCCTTTTCCAAATATTTCCGGTTATGACCAGCCCAAACTAAATTATTTACCCGTCCTATCCCCTCTCCCAAATAGGCCCAATTTCGCCCCTTCCCCCGGCCCACATTTTGTGAAGTCCAAGCCCTAACCCCTTTCCCATTAGCACGTATTCTTCTCACGTCTTCATCTTCATCTTTGCGGGTTTTTTGACATTGAAAAAGACAACTTCCATCTTCAAATAACATCCATTTCAATAGGTACATGATTTTATCCTTCTTCTTTGTTAGATTTAATATTTTGTTTTGATATAACTTTGTAGCTTGTTTCATATATTTTTGAACTTTTACATAGTTTTTTGCTAGTAGATTGTACAAAATTTTGTAGTTCTCTGTGTGTGTTTTGCTTAGGTATTAGTAGTGCGTGTTTTTTTTTGGATTTTTGTTGGTTATATTTTTTTATACATGGTGGGGTCATCGTCCTCGAGACTGGGTGGATGATACTAACATGAATCATCCTATAGACAAAGGTGTAGGTACACAAGAAGAGTATGTTGTGTAAATTTTGATGTCGGACCCAAATTTTCGTTGCATGTTGATGCGTCGCCATCGGTTTTTGTTGGTAGTCCAAACATCCGGGGAGACCCAAAAAATCAACAATCAGGGGATGTTGCTGAAGT
Organism: Anisodus tanguticus; assembly: GCA_034509755.1. Classification (NCBI taxonomy): domain Eukaryota; kingdom Viridiplantae; phylum Streptophyta; class Magnoliopsida; order Solanales; family Solanaceae; genus Anisodus; species Anisodus tanguticus. Next base: position 47,492,763 of record CM067543.1, on the reverse strand, counting down.
AGTGGTGGAAAAAGACTTGACAATGTGAAAATAAAAGGGAAAGGAAAAACGGTAGCGGATAGTTCACATTATGAGAATTCGAGAAAGAAACGAAAAACTACAGTTGAATCACAGGATATTTCTTGTGAATCAATCCCTGAAATAGTACCCGATACATCACCTGCAACACCCGATGAACTTATCAGTACGAAGGTAACTTATTTCGTGTTCATGAAGTAATAGTTTGTGTGTTTTGAAGTGATGAAACTTTTCTCTATTGTATGATACTATATATCTATATATATATATATATATATATATATATTATGTGGGCATAATATAGCAGTTAGGCGAAGAAATGTATGATCCCTTATGATATCATATAGGATTTTTTATTCACATAGTATGTAACATAACAGTAGGTATGTGTATTGATACTGTTGCAGTTTATATATATATATATATACACACACTATGTGGGCATCTTAGAGTATTATATGAGATATACTAATTGAGTATCATTTGTGTTTTCAGGTTGGAGATTTTTATATCAAGATGGATATTAACTATAAATCGAATTTTGAATGCAACACCAACTGCAATATTATTAGTGAGTTGCATTCAAAGTTGTCGAAAAAGCAACTTAAAATGGTCAGAAGTACTTGTTTTGGTTATTTTTTGGACATGCCTTCAATTATGGTGTAAGGACGTGTTTTGCACAATTTGTTGATGAGGCGGGTGCATTGCATTGCATTTTGTGCTGAGTGGGGCCAGACTATTTTTTGGGTTAGGTGAGTTTGCTCTTGTTACTGGGTTGAAATGTAAAGGCGGGACTTCTATTACGGTAAAATTATTGCTCAATAAGTGGGTTGAAAATGTGACGTGGGCCCAGCTTGAAGACTATTTTATTTATACAAGATGGAGGTTAGATGTTGATGCCGTGAATATTACAATTTTTTACTTTGTAAACACTTTCTTGTTTGCTTCATTGAAGAAAAAATATATTGATATGGAGCACTTTGATTTGGTTGAGAGTAGTGAGGTCAATACCTATTCATGGTGGATAGACGTGTCTAATGCGACTGTTGAAGCGTGTACGGACAAGTACAAGACAAAGCCCACGTTTTATCAACATGGTGAATTTCCTTTGCGCTACAGATTTGGTTGTATGAGTGATGTCCAACGTTGGAAGATCATATTGCTGAACATGTTTCTGGCCTAACCCACGTATTCTAAACTGGAAGACTTATAAAAAATTAGGCCATGATTATGTTTGTTTGTGAATGCTTAGATTAGAATCTGATCAGGTATATCATTTAGTCTTTTTACATATTAGTGTTTGTTACTTTTGACACTATATTTTTCTATAATCTTTTAAACTTTTGTTAACTGTAATTGCAGCTTGTTAACTGTAATTGCAGCTGAGGAATGTCTTCCCAACTGACGATGAGATGGTGGTGTTAGATTTAGAAAGTTTAACGTTTGAAACTGCCACTAAGGCTTCTCAAAGTCAGCGCATGAGTGATGGATTCTTCTGCACACAAGTGCCAAAGGGAGATATGGGTCAGAGTAGTCATGGTGACAACGAACCCAGCAATGCTGATATGAAAAAAGAGTTTGAGTCATTTTGGCTTCATGTCGATTCAAAGTTTGGAGAGATCCTTCAAGCCATTGGGGATTTGGCGAAGAAAGTAGATGAAAAATGTGATTTACCGGTATGGTTCATTCTTTTTTCTTGGCTAGTATGTGAGATACACTTGAAGCTATTTTATGTTATGTATGTCTAATAAGTAGTGATGCTTGAACCTTGTTCCTCTATGATATTCTCTATCAGTATATTTATATACCATATGGGTATCATAGTAGGATTTTGTGAGGATTGAACCTTTATCCTCCCTCATACTCATATGATATATAAATATACTAACAATATATCATTTAGGATAAAGGTTCACATGTGATACTCACATAGTATAGCTTATATACTGCCAGAGTATCATATTATATTTTTAGTAGTGTTTTTAATGTCAGTCCCTTTTCTAAAACTTGTGTTCATAATTGCCCATTTTATACACAATTATCTCAGGATAAGAAGAATGATGATTTTGCTAACTATGATGGGCCATATCTAGTTTTTAATATGGATGACAAGCAAGATGGGGGTGATGTTCGTGCTAGTGATGATACAATTAATGATGTCAATGTGAATGTTGGTGTATGTGGTGGCGAGAGTATGAAGGAGGTGGTTGGTGAACAAAATGATTCTCAAGGTGACTTTGTTTTTGACTCCATGAGCCAGTCGGCTATTGCTGTCATTACACAAAATTATCATATCAATAAGAAAAAAAAATGAGAAGGTACCTAACTTGAAGTCATCAAATCCATGGAATTTGTTGGATGATGAGTTGTTTTGTGAATTTGAGCGATTCTGCTATAGCATCGGTTACACAAGCTGCAAAAGTTGGTGCTGCATCAACTAAAGGTGAAGAAGATGAGCAAGCTACAAAAGATGCCACGCTTGAGACCATTAACGTTAATGCAGCTGTGAATGAACAAGCTAGATAAGATGCATTACCTCAAGGAGGAGATGTAGTTACTGAGGGTAGTAACTTGTCTGTAGATGTGTTGGGAGCACGGAGTGAGGTTATAGAGTATGTAGTTCCCCCGCCACCAGAAAATGATATTCCTGCCAAGGTAACGCTGCAACCAACAGATGATATTATGTGGACTGAAGCTAGTCAGGTGGCATAGGAGGTTCTTGCCAATGCAACTGGTGGTGTTAAAGATTCTAAAGTTTGTTCATCTGAGAAAAGAGTTGGAGTTTGTGATTTTAAAGATGAACCGCCTGAGTTTTTGATTCCAACAGGTATGGCAGTAGTGGAGATAGGTGATGATGAAATAACACATTTAGCTCCTCAGAATGCTAGGCTAAGACATCTTGCTAGGGAAAACAATCGCCATTTGTGGGTGGGTCTGGTCTTAGTGCTTTGGGTGATACACCTATTAAGGCTATGAAAGGAGGTCCCCATTGATGTCGAGTATAACAATTCCTGTTGATTACAAACTTATACAGGAGTTCTCAGCTTTTTGTGATAAAGATATGATCACGTAGTTGTTTTGGTTATGGTTTTTTTCTTATAGTTTTGTGTTGTTTTAAAATGTTTTTTTGTATGTCGTGTTTTTGTAAGGGCGTGCTTACATTTATTCTCTGGAGGTTGACTATCTGAACCTATGCTACGAGTTTGAAGTTTTCATAGTTCGGTCTAAGACGTGGTTTCACATGTTAAACTATGTTGACAGACCAATATCATTTGATGTATGTATATATGAATGTCTAGTTTTTCATTTTTTGTATGAGTTTGAACTAGTGGGTACTTATGCATTTTTTGGTGTTATTTTTTTCGCAGCACTTCGATGTTATTTTTTATTACTTGAGGAAGAAAGCAAAATATGGGTCAATGCCAATTAGGGTGACAACAACAAATTATTGTTTTCATAACACCATTACCAAGTTGTTTGCAAAGTTTGTGTCTGCTGGAAAACAGAATCACTTGATAGATAAGTTAGCAAATATTATGAAGTATATGTATGGGTATCGTTTGTTCTGTAACACTCCATGGACTGGGTAACGGGCTGTCTATCCATCTATGAAAGGTGTTTCTTTGTATATGATTCTATGTGAACTCCTCAATACTCCTTAGCTACTCCAAAGGCGGTATATTCATACCGTGTGTTGTTGCCCCTCTTTTTGGGAACAATTGACTTTTATTCGGCTAGAAAGGATATTGTACTCGTAGATGGTCTTCACCTAGGTCAAAAGTTAACCGATCCATTTGAATTTGAAATGGTTCAAAATCTGCCTATAAAAAGCAACACATGATTTTAATGATTTGATATTTTCCCTTTCTTTATTCATTTTTTATTGTACACATTATAATCATATATCTTTTTTATGCAGTGATTGTGGAGTGTTCACTGCTTGTTTTGCTGAGTATTTTATTGAAAACATTAAATCCTAGTTGATAATTTGGATATTGATGGTATTCGAAGCAGATATGGGATATTGTTGTGGCATTATGGGAGATAGAAGTAGGTTAATGGTGAATGCAGCGATTTTGAGAATCCTGGGCGGTGGAGAAAACAGAAACGTGAAAAGACGAAGAAGAAAACTTAGTTCTATGTGTGTTGGTTTTTGTAGTGATGTGAAAACTTTCATTGTTTAAAGATGTAGTAATTGGGGGAGGCGAACATGTTTATTTTATGACTTTTTACTTATGTGTTATGTTTTGAAGGCCTGAACCTTCCTTTCATTTTTAGTATGTATTGTATGTGTTTGATTGTTATGATGTATTTTCATGTGATAAGAGTCTGTATGTTTTTTTAGATTTTATTTAAAAGTTGGGTTCAACATTGAATGAACTTGGGAATTTTTTTTATGTGAATGGATGATGTAGTCCTTAAATAACACATGTCTAAGCATGTGGTATACCATGATGGTATCATGGATGATTGATGAATGTCATTTGAAGATATGAAAGCAGTCCTCCATGATACCATCTCAGTATATGCATATACTATAATGGTATCATGAAGATTCACTTTGAATGACTGAAGTGGTCTTTCATGATACCATCTCATTATATGCATATACCATGATGGTATCATGAAGGACTCTATTTGAATTACTGTAACAGTCCTCCATGATACCATCTTAGTATATGGTATATACCATGATGGTATCATACAAGAGTATTGATACATGTGAAGGACTCAAGAAATCATTCATGATACTATATCAATATATTTTTGTACCATAATAGTATCATGGAGGACTATGGACTATTTCATTCAAGGACTTCAACAGTTCTTCATGATACCTTCTGAGTATATGATATATACCATGATGGTATCACGTAGAATCTCTTTGAATGACTGAAGAAGTTCAATATGATACCATCTTAGTATATTCATATACCATGATGGTCTCATTCAGGTCTGTTGAAGAGAATCATTGATGGACATTCAGCAGTCTGCTTATACCATATCAGAATATGCATATAGTATCATGGAGTACTGATGAAGAGCCCCTCATTGATGGATTGAATCAGTCCTCAATGATATCATATGAGTATATGCATATAGTATGATGTTATTATGGAGGACTGCTGAAGATTCCATTGATGGACTGAAGCAGTTATACATGATACCATTTTAGTATATTTATATACCATGATGGTATCATGCAAGTCTGCTTAAGAGAATCATTGATGGACTGTAGCATTCCTCATTGATTCCATCTCATTATATGAATGTAGCATCAAAGTATATGAAACTCTGATAGTGTTTTGTTCTTATTAAGTATGTTTTTGAATGAAGACCAAACATTTTAGACTAACAAATTGACCTTCCTGGTCTAATTCTTGCATTTGGTGAAAGTACTGTACGAGTAGAGACGTGTTGTGGAATCTCGCACATAGTCTGGTGCGATAGAGAATGTACTGACATCTCATATGTTTTGATTAGAAAATCTCTGGTATAGTATGGAGATCAGTATTTGTACTTGTTGAGGTAGAATTTTGTCACAACTGTCATTGTGTGTGGACATGGCAGCTCATCCAATTGGAACATACGACATGCACAACTTTTCTGTTGTAAAGACACAATGTGTTTCATTCAACCATGAATTACTAAGTGGACAAACTGTGTTGAAGACACGACCTGTATTATTTTGTGAGTAAATGTTATTAGTGGTGGATAAGCTTTAAAAATATATCTCATCGACATTTTTTGTGATGTTTTGATGTTTACAGTCAACACATCTTCATACTTGTTGCTCGGTGTAGTATTTACATATTTGGCAGTAGCATCATTTTTGTAATTCCATTTTCGCACCAAGTTTGTCATATAGTCAAGCAAATCTGTAATTGGGAGCTCTCTTGTGTGCCTGTTTGCTGAATTTATTGATTCTACGCTATTTGATATCATTGTTGTTGTTCGGTTAGTTGTGCAATGTGTCCGGGACCATTTGTGGTATTCAACTTCTTGCAAGTAGGATTTTACTCGGGGATCAATATCATCTAATTCTTTCATAAGGGTGTTGAACTCTTGAATTGTGTATGCTCTTGACAATGCAAAGTAAATGACTTTAATCAGTTTTTTTGTCTTTTTTGAAGTTTCCTTTGACGTTGTTCATCCAGTCTCATATAGATACAGTGACAGACTGCTGGATAAACAGTTGTAGCCACCTTAGCTATGTTGTCGTGTCTATTTGAGATAATACACATTAAATGCATATCCCCATAAACCACTTTGAACGTGTGAAGAAATACTCTAAAAAGGCATCATTCTCTGAATCAACAATTCCATACGCAAACGGTAAAATTTATTCTGTATGAACAAATATAGTAATGTCACTATGAGAGATAAAAAATGAATTCATGAAAATGATATTTCTTAGTAAGGAATTGAAGTAGTCCCCACATGATATCCATGCAATATATTTTTATACCATGTTGGTATCACAGATCAGTGGATGTACTTTTTATGTATTACAGGCAAGGCATGGGGTACACTTACCTTCTGCATCTTGTGTGGCAATTGTGAGCATGTTCCCTCTGTATGTTGCCTTTAGGAATGTATCATTGACTACTACTATAGGTTTGCAGTACTTCCAACCTTGAATTGATGCATTTAGTGCTACAAAGACATACAAGAAAGAGTCATCTTGTTCTGTGTCTAGTCTTGTAACTATCCTCAGGTTCTCATACTCCAATATGTACAGATAGGTTGGTAATTGTTTGTATGAATCTTTTGGGCTTCCTCTTAAAGTTTCAATGGCCCTTTCCTTCGCGCGCCATTCTTGTATGTACGACAAGTTGATACCATATGCATTTTTGACACCTCGCTGGATATCTGATAGTGTGTATACTGTTTTTGGATCAATAAGCTTTTCTTGTATGATACCATTAACAAATATCATGGTGGCATTTCTTTCTGAGCAATTTCTGTCCTTCTTTGGGCAGTTGTGGACGTTATTGAAAAATGTCAGTCGAAACATGTTTGATTTCGTACACTTCCTTATTTAAGAGTCCACGTGTATCCTTCTTTGACACAAGCAACATAATACCTGCATATAATGGTTGAAACATGCGAATATTTTTTAAAGCAAAACAAGAGGTGTACATAGGTGAATAACTGCACCTAATCCTTTATGATACCATATCAATATATGGATATATCATGATAGTATCACGTGTGTACTTCACCCAGTCCTTCATGATACCATCTCAGTATATGGATATACCATAATGGTATCATGTGTGGACTGAGGGAGTCCCTTTTTGATGGACTGCACCCAGTCCTTCATGATACTATCTCAGTATATGAATATATCATAATGGTATCATGTGTGGACTGAGGGAGTCCCCTTTTGATGGACTGCTCCCAGTCCTTCATGATACCATCTCAGTATATGAATATACCATTATGGTATCATATGTGAACTGAATGAGTGTCTCATTAGTGGATTTCACCTAGTCTTTCATAATACCATCTCAGTATATGGATATACCATGATGGTATCATGTGTGGACTAAGGGAGTGTCTCATTGATGAGTCATTCATGATACCATCTCAATATATGGATATACCATGATGGTATCATATGTGGATTGAAAAGTGTCTCATTGATGAACTGCACCTAGTCCTTCATGATACTATCTCAGTAAATGGATATACCATGATGGTATCATATGTGGACTGAAAAGTGTCTCATTGATGAACTACACCTAGTCCTTCATGATACCATCTCATTATATGGATATATCATGGTATCATGGTATTAGGTACAAACCTTCTATTATATGATTTTTTAGTTCGATATTCAAATTTATCTTATATTGAGTATTGTCGCACAACAACGATTAGTGTGATTTTGTTAATATAAATGTGGCCAACTTCAAGTGCTTGTTTGTGCGGATCATTAATGATGATGTTGTGATCCGTGTGTTGTGGTTGATGAATAACAATGTCAATCATATTGATGTCACAATCGTCATCTAGTTCTGGTAAATTGATCAGTTCTGTCTTTTTTATGAAGTTTCAGCGATATGAATTTGTGGCGACAATAAAAATTTAAGTGTTCCAAGGAAAGCCTAAAGTAATATTTCAAACCAACTGCAACTTAGGATTTCGCCTTGAAGCACACTTAGGGCAAATTCTAGACTACAAGAGAGATAAATGAACTTAACAAATAATCTTACCACACATGGCACATGCAAAACTCAAGTAGAGTATGTATTGAAAGCTCAATTGAAACACATGACTGAAAAAGCCACATCTAACCTCGAAACTACTTAGTGAATAAAGAATTAAAAATTGAAGCTTAAAGTCACAACATGAATCATCACTTTAATCTTCTTCTTTTTTTCATTTCAAAATCATAACGCATAATCCAAAGTTTAAATTTTTATTGCTACCAAACAAGCCACAAAAACTTTTCAAGAGAATCACTAAGATTTTATTCATTACTAAAATACTAACAAAGTGCTAAAAATGCTAGGTTCCAAAAGTTACTTCCTAGAAAAAAGCATCATAGCCATAAAAATCAAGGAGGTTATTACTAATCTACCAAAATAGTCAATTATCCAAGAAACATCACTATCCAATTACCTAAAATCACATCACAATCATGCAAATCATCATAAACAATCTTATAACCCCTTCCCCAACTTAAAAATTAGCAGTGTCCTCAATGTGATACAATAAAGCAAAGCATAGTGAAGGAGGAGAAAACATCCCTGGTTACAAGACCACTCCACCAAAGAGCTATCTAAGATTGGATACACTACCCCAACGTTTACCCACTTGATTGTTTCCTTTTTGACCACTTCTTACATAAGAGGATTGAGTCTCCTTTGGTGTTCCACACTTGTCTTATATCCTTTCTCCAAGTTGATTTTGTTCATGAAAAATGGACTAATTCCTCAGATGTCCCCAATAGTTCATTCCAATGCCAACTTACAATTTTTAAGCACATTGAAAACTAGAGAAACCTGCACACTTGACAAAGAAGATGAGATAATAACGGGTAAGGACTCATTAGGATCGAGAAACTCATACCTCAAATTTTAAGGCAAAGACGTCAACTCAAGATTTGGTGGCTCAATGATGAACGATTTAGTAGGAGGAGTTGCCCGATTCTCCAAATCAAGGGACAACTTTGCTGGCTTATAAAAAGTCCCTCCAAATCCATGTAGGCTTCAAAATAACCTTTCGTGACATTATTGTTTGAACTGCTGAGAACCACTTGTAGAGCTTCATCCATGCAATAGTCTTCCATGTCATCAACCACCACCTCATCTACCATATCAATTATGGATATTATGTTATAATCATGTGGTTGTTTCATTAACTTTTGAATGTGGAAGATCACCTATTCGTCATTTAATCTAAACTTAAGATCTCCCACTTCCACATCATAAATAGCTCGCCCGGTTGTCAAGAAGGGCCTGCCAAGAATGATTGAGATTTTAATATCCACTTCACAATCTAAAATAACAAAGTCGGACGAAAAATAGAAATAATCCACCTTAATAGGAACATCATCAATGACACCCAATGGTTTCTTCAAAGTGTGATCTGCCATTAGCAACTTCATAGTAGTTGGTCTAGGATCACCTGAACCCAACTTCTTTAATATGGAATAGGGCATCAAATTGCTACTTGCTCCCAAATCACACAAAGCTTTTGCAAAGATTGTCAACCCAATAGAACAAGGAATGGTGAATGTCCTCCGATCGTCGATCTTTTTAACCTCGATTTGTGAGATAATTGCACTACGTTTATCCTGACGGTTTTAAAGTTCATATTTTTGTTCTTGGTTACTAAGTCCTTCATGAACTTAGAATAGTCCGTCATCTTTTCAAGAGCTTCCAAAAAAATCACAGTGATGATTATTTGATTCAACATATCACAAAAATTTTGTATTTGACTAACTTATTATTTCTTAACAAACCTTTGTTGAAATGGGGGAGGTGGCCTCGGTATTGGCTTGTATGCTTTATGAGTCTCCATATTTTCCTCCTTGACTAGCTCTCTCCTTAAAATTGTTTCATTACCATTAAGAGAAGTACTTGGAGATTGGTGCTGCTTTTGACCCTCAACGGATTTTCCTATTAATCCATCAATAACATGAAGCTTGTCATCCATGGTAAATTCAATCACCTTGGGTTTTTCATCAACTCTATGAGGCATCTCTTCACCTTCATCATCATCATCAATCACCATGGGCCTTTTCTTGAGAATTCTAACACTTTTTGTGGTGACGGCATAAACATGTTTTAGGTCCTCATCTCCTTTCGGATTAGCAATTGAGTCACTTGGTAGAGCGTCATATGGTCTGACATTCAACTGAGATGAGATTTTTTCTAATTGAGTTTCAATTTGCTTGATTGATGTGGTATGAGAGATCACCACTTGATTCATTTCTTGGCTTTCCTTGTCGAATTGCTCTTAATTCTTAATCATCATTTCCATTAAACTTCTTATCTCTAGATCATCTGATGATTGTCCTTGATTGTTGTATTGAGGTTGTTGGTAGGATCTTTGTTTATATTGTTGGGAAGAACCCCCGCATCGATTGCCTTGAGTACTACCATTTCAATCTTAGTTGCTTTGATTACCACCACTGCAACTTCGGTTGCCTTGAGTACTACCATTTCTCATACTCTTCCATTTTGAGGTGATACTCTTCAAACTCCCCATTATGAGAACAGTTGAAAAAAATCCAAAACTTTTTAGAGAAAAAATATATTTTGTTTGGATAACCATGCAAATAAGCATGTAAGGGAGAAAAAATAAAATACTCACGAGGGAATTTAACTCTTTCGAGAAAGGACCTGAAGAAGGCTGGTGAATTTGATCAGTCCTCATTAGAATGTAACAGGTCTACCAACCACGATCGTGATTATCCTCTGCATTATTTAGGCTATGAATTTCTCGGGGGTACATGGCAATAATTCTGCCTCGTAAAATCCTAGGGTAATACATGAGGAGGAGGTGTTTGATAGTAAACGGAGCATCGGCAATGTTGGCTAACATCTGAATGTAGAAGACAAGTCTCCGAATCTGCGTAGCCACTTAGCCTAAGCAAACCCTATACCACCGGCAAAAATCCTCAATAATATTTGGGATGGGGAGTTTGAAACCAATGGTGAATGGATAGGTGTACGTCATAGTAAATCCTTCGATATGGTAATGCACACGATCGACAAGATCAACCGTTCTGACAACTATGTCAGGAGAAAAAACACAATCCTTTATAACAGTAGGAAGAAACTTGATTGTTATTTTTTACTCAAAGTTCTCAACATGTTCGTAGTTGGTTTGAACACGGAGGTCTCCTGAAAAAATGAAGCTTGGAGGAAGTATTTCGGCAGCAATAGAGTGCATATCCACTTTTTGGGTTGTAGGGGAAACATGTTATTTCCCATGGTGATGGCTGAGTGGGTTTTCATTACCGGAAGAAGAGTGGGAATGAGAAGATTTAGTAGAAGACATTGTTGGGAAAGTTTGAAAGAAAGAAGGAAAAGTTCTTAAGAAAATCGGCAAAATATGTGGTTGCCTTATGTGAAAGATTTGACCTCCTATTTATGATAAAAAAATATATAACATTTTTGGATGTGAAAGGACGTGAACCATCATTACGGCAGTTCACGTTGATCAAAGAGATGGTACAATGGCTGCCGTTTCAAAAGTAGTAAATGGATGTGACGTTTGACAGGTTCTGTAATCATTATTGTTCAAATTTTCTACTAATGCATGAAGCGTCGATTGGTTATGTCAAATCCATTTCCCGGGTGCACAAAAGTCATGACCGAAAAGTGCGGGGACTGAATTATGGTGTGACACGTGGAGTGTGATGCTGAGTCAGACCCACGTCAGGTTGCAACGCTATTGGTTTGATACGCATGGTACCGGGAGTGACACATGCAAGACCGGTACCGATAATAAAGAAGACTAAGAGCCATTTGCAACGTAACAAATGACTGTTACTAAAACCGATCATACGACTTCCAAAAACCTTTTAATAACATTTATTGAGAGATTGATTGTCCAATTATTACAATATTTATTCTTCTGTATTTATGAGGGCATATTTCGGGTACTTTGTACCCGTGTAGCTCATGTATAAATAGAATACTTCATTCCATTGTAACTCATTAGATTCTAGCATTTATAAAATACTTCTTGTTATTCTCTTTATTTCTTTGTTTTCATACAAGTTACCATCACTTTGCGCAGAAGCTGTCATAAGGCTTAGGCTAAGCATTACTTTATCTTATCTTGTTATTATTCATTTTCAATACAATTCATCTAGAATTTTTATCTAACGTGTCACTTGAGATCTACGTGTTCTTGACCACATACATAAATTCAACGGTATTGTTTTATGGGTAAACAAGCTAGATACTAATAATTCACTAATTGTCTTAGTTATACGGAAGTGGAGTTCAGAGGCGAAGTCATGATTTGAGGTTTGGGGGTTCGAAATTGTAAGACATGACAACGACCTCAAGCTAATATATAACATTCTCAAAACCAACGTGTATAATAGTAAAAAGGGAAAAAGTTACCAAAGAAAAAGAACTGAACGTAATTTCTTCCAATTTTAAGAAGAGAATCTTGCTTAACAAAAATTGAAAAAATATTGCACTAGTGATGTTCGAACAAATGTCTCAGGAAAGAGAGATTTGTTAGCCCCATCTTTACCAATGAGCCATCCGCTTACTTCTATATGTGGATCCGCAAGTAAACCAAATCTATGCTTACTAAAATTTTCTAGTATAACGCAAAAGCTATTGGGTTCGCCCAAAACACCTTTTAACACTGTAGCTCCGCCCCAGGTGGAGTTATTCATTTGATCGAAAGTTTCGGTTTTCTTCATAATTGTTAGAGTTTATCCTTATGTATATTAGTTGTAGTAGGATTCTATTTGTGGTTATTCTGTATTATACTTATCTACACCTATGCGTTAACTTTGTATTATAAATATAAATCCTATGGGTGAGCAAACTCACATGTTAACCCTTCAGTCTTTGTCTTTCATCTGGGTATCAAGAGCCATATACGCTCTTTTTTTAATGGCCCCAGAAATCTCCTCCTCCTCTTCCACTCAACAAAGCATGAATTAATATTCTCTTGGTCTTCCCACTTCCCCTCCAACAATTTCTAATATCAAAGGTTTAGTCCCTATTGAATTGACATATGTTAATTACCTTACTTGGAAGAAGGTTTTTGTCACAGTTTTGAAAAGTCATAACCTTCTATCCATTGTAGAGGAAAAAATACCATGTCCCTCGAAAGATCAGGAAGATTATAAATTATGAATTCAGTGTGATACTATTACAGTGATTTGAATTAATACAGCACTTTCTGCAGCAGTTCTTGACACACTTTTGAATTATACTTGTGAGACATCTGTTAAATATAAGTGATATACATTTGTAGCACTTACCATAATTTTGTACCACACGGTTTAGTGTACCGATTTAGTGTAATTGTACCATAATTAGAATTGTATACTTACCATAATTAAGTAAAATAGGGTTTTGGGAGTAGAATAGGAATAGGATTTTCCTATTATGGAAATTGTAAATTGTATATATACTCTTTCATTAATGAAAATAATCAAGGGATTATTTCTTTCATAGTATCAGAAGTCTAGGTTGAAAATTTATTCTCCAAATTTTCCGTCAGTTTCGAGCTCCTCCCCTCGGTTTCTGTGCAATTTCCAATCCTCCCTTCTCTCTTCTAAACCCCTCAATCACCTATTGTTCTTTCATTATGTCGACGTCAAAGAACACGTTTCACCCTGCCCTTGTTATTTCTAACATCAAGAATCATATCCTTCTTATTCTTGAAATAGAAAACGTCCAAAACGCGACATCAAGTCATCCATCACATATCCTCGCGGCTCCTGAGGATACGGAGGTGCCTAAACGCGAGGATAATCCTAAGTTATGGACAACTCTTGATGCAATCGTCCTTCAGTGGATTTACTCCACTATCTCTACCGACTTGTTGCAAACGATTATTGAGTCAGACGCTACAGCGATGGCTGCGTGGAATAGGCTGCGTGACATATTCCAAGATAATCGAAATTCCAGAGCTGTTACCCTTGAGCAGGATTTCTCCCACGTCAACATGGAAGACTTCCCGAACGTTTCAGCTTACTGCAAAAGGTTGAAGGAATTGGCGGACCAACTCCGCAACATTGGTGCGCCCGTTAGCGAAGATCGTCTTGTTCTCCAGATGGTTGCTAGCCTATCCGAGGCCTATAGCGGCGTTGGAACACTCTTTCGTCAAAGTAATCCTCTCCCGAAGTTCTATCAAGCCCGATCCATGCTTACTTTGGAAGAAGCCGGCTTGGCAAAAAAGTCGGCTACGAGTGCAAGTCATGTGGTCATCCCACTGGTCCATCCATGGGCCTCGTGGCAGTGGGCCTAGGCCAATGGGCAGTGGCCCAATAGCCCCTATCCACCTATGTTTTCATCACCTAGGCAGTTGCCTAATTAGCCTTCGTTTCGGCCCAATACAACCTGGCCCAATGGTTTCTGAAATAATTCTGGGCCGGGGCAGCAAGTGTGCTTGGGCCTCGGCCTCCACAGGCCCATCATGCTACGAGCCCCACCCCGACCGACATTGAAGCCGCTATGCACACACTTGGTTTAACTCCCCCGGACCCAAATTGGTACATAGACACCAGAGCCACTACCCACATGACATCCGATCAAGGTACTCTCTCATCTTATTCCAATTTGAGCAACAATCGTGTCATAATTATTGGTAATCGTAGTTCAATTCTGATTCGTGGTTTTGGTCATAAAACTGTCTCCCCCTCCATCCACCTTTCATCTTGAAAAATACCCTTCATGCCCTTAAATTGATTAAAAATTTGGTGTATGTCCGTAAATTCACAACTGATAATTTTGTTTCTGTTGAATTTGATCCGTTTGGGTTTTCTGTGAAGGATTTCAAGACGGTGATTCCTCTCATGAGGTGTGATAGTAGGGGAGATCTTTATACTATCACGTCAACGTCCGGTCTCTCGAGTCAAGCCTTGCCATCAACTTTTGCAGCCCTTGCTCCTTCCTTATGGCATGCTCATCTAGGTCATCCGGGTCGTCTATTTTGTCTTCCTTAGATAAAAATAATTTTATTTCTTGTAAGGATTTGCGTAGTACTCCGAGTTGTCAATCTTGTTCTTTGGGAAAAATTGTTTGATTGCCGTTTGTAGACTCAAATTCTCGTACTTTAATGCCATTTGATATTATTCATAGCGATTTATGGGCATCTCTTGTTCTTAGTTCTTTGGGTCATCGTTATTATGTTCTATTTTTAGATGATTATTCTAATTTCTTATGGACTTTTCCAATAGCGAAAAAGTCTCACGGTTTTTGCACTTTCTTAAACTTTAGAGCATTCATTAGAACCAATTCGAAAGAAAAATAAAAAATATTCAATGTGATAATGGAAAAGAATATGATAATGGGGTGTTTCGAGAGTTTTGTCCTCATACGTCTTCACAAAATGGAAAAGCCGAACGCAAAATTCGTACCATTAATAACATTGTCCAAACTTTATTAATTCATGTTTCCGTACCCCTTCTTTTTGGCATCATGCTCTACAAATGGCTACATATCTCCTTAACATACTTCCTATCAAAGGTTAGATGTATTCCTCCCCTCTTCATATCTTATATAATAAGACTCCTTCGTATTCCCATCTTAGGGTCTTTTGGTTCTTGTGTTATTCACTCTTTCCGTCCACCACAATTAACAAACTTCAAGCTCGGTCTATACCGTGTGTGTTTATGGATTATCCGTCTAGTCATCGTGATTAAAAATGCTTTGATTTATCATCTAATAACACCTGCGTTTTATTGATATTGATCTAGAATCAGCTATTCCTATTTTTTTTAATTATTCCTAGCCAGAGAAATGAAGAATCTCGAGATCCAGAAACCTATCTATACGCCTAGCCTTAAGCAAATCATCGTTAGTCGCCATGTTATTTTTGATGAATCCAAATTTCCGTTTGCTAAAGTGAGTAGTCTCGTGCCTAGTTCGTATAATTTTTTGGATGACGATATCTCCCCGTATATTTTCCACCATATTTCGAACTTATCCCGTACCCAAAATTCGCCATCGGGCCCACTGCCCGTTGGAAGTTTCGTACCGTCGCCTCTGCCCATTATTCCAGTTACGGATCCAGTAATTGGGCCACCTTACCAGCCCAGTTCTGCCCCTATTTCTATTATGTCCAGTGGGCCGATAGTCCTAGCCCAGTCCCCACCTTGTCCTTCTCCAGTTTCCAGTTCTCGTGTTGGGCCAGCAGGCCCACTTCCTGCTGGCCAGTCCGTCCCTTGTCCCGATATTTCCCAAAATTCACTCAATTCTCCCCCCAAGTCATAGACCGGTCACTCGTAGTCAATAGAATATTTTTAAATCAAAAAATATATTTTAATTTAAATTCTAATGTTCTTAAATCTCCTGTACCACGTAACCCCTGTCTGCATTAAATGACTCATGATCTGAATATATTGCAATTAAACTAGTTGGTTGCATCATGATCTGAATTTTTGTTTCTTTTCTATTTTGGATCCTGAGTTATTTACTAATATTAATTTTGTTGAAGGGCAACATTTAGGGTAGGAGAAATGGAGTACGAATTTAATCACCATTGAATTAGCTATCATTTAACTCTTATCTTCATGTGATTATGCTTTAATTATTCATTAGGAGAGGTTTTCTAAAAGTTTCATACCGTAAAAATATACAAATATTGGTAACAGAAAAAACATAATACTCTAATTTTCTTTCATAACAAGGAAATATGTAGTTTTGTGGGACGGTAAAAACGTACATGCACCAGATGTTTGTTGTGACCGAAATAATCAGGGCGTCATGCGGAAGCTAACAATTGCATACTTTGAAAGATGATAAATCAGACAACAAAGAAAAAACTATAAAAAAAGACTTATGATATGATATGAGTTTGATCAATTGACCTACATATGATAAAACTAATATAAAAAAAATTCTTAAACTATTGAGAGAAAAATCTCCCCCTAAACAAGACTTCGTGATAAATATCAAAACGCAGAATAGAAAGATAGAAAGAAATCAAAGATGAGAATTGAAGAAATTAGAGACGAGAAGAGAGAAATAGAAGCAAGACCCAATTAGATTGGATTTATGGGCAAACTTGGATATATGAAATTCAAACCCTCCCAATTGAATCAGCCTAAGAGAACATATACTATTTGAAATTCAACAAAGAGTAATCCAAACGACTCCACAAATGAACAACTCTATTAAAAATCAATGGAAAAGAGTTTCATAGCCAACAATGGAATCCACCATAATTAACTAGCACTAATACTAGATTAACACTATATTAATCCTACCAAATAAACTAACACTCATTTAGAGTAGTCATCTCAATTCATCAAAGTTAAGTAATGAAATAACAAATATAGTATTTAAATTACTAGGCTAAAGAAGACAAGGCTATCTATTACAAAAACATCCTTAATGAAATAAGGGCCTTGTTTGGTTTCCTCTTCATTTATGATGGCTCGTCTTTAAAGAATAGCCTCTTGCATATATAACCACCTTCCGATTTTGACCCATTTAGCATAATTAGCAGATCTTATGCTTCTCAAATATGGTGAATATGCTCCATGGATCATCACTGGCTTGACGCCGAGCCCTGTCATGAATTGTAGCTCTCCTAATCACCTTCGAGCTTTCTAGGATTATATCATCCTCCTCTTCTTGAAAAGGATTCGACCTCGAATCTAAACCATGCAAAACATAGAAGAGAATGAGTACATATCCTCTCATACAATAAACAAGGTAATCATCATAAGGCAAATGATAATACCTAAATTAAGCAAAGCATGTAACCAACATACTTTTATGATATAACCAAGCATCACAAAGATCTAGAAAGAGTGTATATCTAAATAATGGCCAAGACACTTGGCTATTCAATACATTTTGACAAAAGGGTAAATCAAAATAACCAATGCATTTAGGAACACAAACATACAAGTTCTCATTGGTCCTAGCATTCAAGAAGCACATATCTTCCCTTAATTCAAGAAACAAGTGATCTCCCTCACGGCTAAGTGCAACATCACAAACAAAATCAACCCAAGTCAAGAATCTAATCATTACACTAGCCCATCCTAAGAAAGGATCCATTATCAAGTCAACACAGGGGTCAAATACAAAGGTATCCCCCACACTATTTTGTTCACATTCTTTATACAAGCCCAACATGAAATTAAGTAATAACACTAGTAAAGAATCACATGAATGACTAGAAGTGTTACTACCATATTCATCACACAAAGAAGTTACCTCTATGGCTTTAGAAATCCCAAGAATAAGCATGAGCCACGAATACATACCTTCCTCGAATGAAGTACAAGATGTGACATCATACCAAGTTGTTTCCCAATGAGGTTCCCTCCAAAATTCCTCTTCAAGTCTCCTCCTTTGATGAAACTTCACAAATAAGTTAATCACATAATCAAGTTCATGAAGAGATAGAGTTTTACCTTTAAACTCATTGATCCTATGCCAAAATAGTCCTTCCAAAAAGTATGCTCTTTTCCTTTCAAATCGCTCCCCTTCTTTAAAGAGCACTCTTCACTTTCAAAAGCTTTTTCTAAACACATCGTTAGTCCATCAAGTGGGCCACAAACCCTCAAAAAAGACTTTCCATCATTGGGGAGGGCATCATGCTCCCATAGTGGATTACCAAATACTTTATAGCCTCCAAAGGTGGCTACATGTTCATCATTGCAACACATACCACTATGCACCACATTTTCACTAGTCATGTCATTATCAGATAAGACATTATTTTTAAAGAGAGAACAATCAATGAATAATGAGGATTGAAAATATATAATTTCTCTCTCATAAAGACAAAAGTCATTTTTCAAAGCATTTTTCTTTTCATGACTATTCACATGATAACAAATTTGAGGTTCATTAAGCACCTCACAAAAACCTCAATTATTAGGTTATCATAACAATCAAGTTGATCAACACAAATATCCAGTAGTTGGACACAAATCGATCTTGCTAGAAGAATCAATCTAGTCATAAATATGATCAACTAGTGGGTGAGAAATCTCAACACATGACAATGCACAAACACTCTTATCACACGTATCAATACTAGGTGGACACAAATTGATATCATAGGAAGAATCAATTCGGTCATCAAAAGGATCAACTAGTGTTGGAACATCAATATCAACAACATTGTCAATAATCATTATAGAATTATGCTTAACACATGGTAAAGACTCACTAAGCTCACATAAAGACAAGTTATCACTCATACTCAAGTCAACAAGATGATCATTCACATGATTTGGAGAGTTGAGATTAGCTATTTTGCCTTAAAGTTCACACACAACATCTTTTTTACCTTGAGTTTGATCTTTGGAATACATTGGCTCCTTCGAAAAGCCTTCAATTACCTCATGATTGTCTAAAGTTTGAGGTTTCTCATTCAGTTTGCTTCCAAGAATACTTGCACTATTATCAACACAACTAGAGAAGAAAGAAAAGTTAGGAAAAGGTTGTGACAACCCTCTCACATCACTCCTCACTTCCTCTCATTTTTCTACTCTAGAGTTATCACTTTTCACTCTCTTGCCCCTCTCAATTTTTTCTCTCTAAATTTCATGGGAGTTGGAACAAGTGCTAAAAATTTCTTGAGAAGGATTTGGTGAACCCTTCACTTCTTCTTTCCTTTTTCCTTCACTTTGAAGGGTCTTCTCCTCCTTCATTTGTTGCGCTTTAGTCAAGCATTCTATCATCCGATGTATATGTCCTTCCATCCTTTTGAATCTTTTGTCCATCCTTTCAAAAAGTGAAGGATCAAGATCACTCACTCTTGAAAGTGGGGCACTTGCATTAATTCTCGTTTAGGGGTTATGGGTGAAAAGAGAAGTCTCCTTTTATTGTCCATTATATACCTGTACCATTCTTGCTCATATGAAATGCCATATTCTTGGAATCAAGGATATCCCAAATATATATATGACAAGTATCCATGGGAAGCACATCACACCAAACCTCTTCTTGGTACTCACCATGTGTAATGAATATCTTCATTCTCCTATCAACCCAATAACCTCCCTCATCATAATAAGGATCATGTCTCATCACACAAGGTATCCTCAATCATTCAACCGCATGAGGGGTGATGAAGTTTGTGTAACAATCATCATCAAGCACAAGATAACAACCCTCACAATCAAAGACATTAACTTTTATTTCAAGAATTTGCCTCGTCGGGGCATTTCCTCCTTGAAATATTGCATTTCTTCTACTTACATTGCCTTTCGATACTCCCATCCTACCTTCAATATCATAGCCATATTGAGAACATAGCACACTTGTTCTACGATAAGAAGCACCATTCATTGTATTTCTTGAAGTAGAAAATGTATTTTCCCCTTATGACTCCTCTTCTTGTACCTACAAAACAAGAAAACAAGTTAGTAGTAAAAGCTCCTCACGTCACTCGTATTTGCACTCTATTCTTACCACACTTTAGTGTCCTTCCAAAGCTGGCAACAAACCTCTTATCCAAATAAATTCACAAGGTTGTTAATTTTTTTGTGAAAAAATAGATTCATGTTAATTGAAAGTCGAATGACTCAAAGCAAACAGACAAGAGCCAATGAAGTATCAACGAAAATAAAGAAAAAACACAAACGAAATTGGCAAAAAATGAAAATTCGGACTCAAGAATTAGTTAATAATCTAGTAAGAATAATTACTAATTGTTAATTAGCTTAGATGATTAAAGAAATAAGAAGGAAAGAAGAAAAAATCAATTTTCAACACTTAGAAATATTTTTGGAAATTTGAGATGAAAAGTAATGAAATTCAAGAATTAATTAGCGAATAAGTAGGTTTAATTACTTGTTGTTAACTAATAATAAGTATTAAAGTATTAGGAATAGAATAAGAAATCAAACCGGAGAAATTTGGGAAGAAAAGCCGGAAGAAATTTGAACAAAAACAGAGAAAAATTTGAGTGAAAACTGGTCCAAAAAGCACCCAAAATAGGGTTGAAACAGGATTGTTTCAATCAGCTGAAAGTGTACTACAAGCGCGCAGCGCAAGTGAGGTGTCCGCTACGGAGGTGGGTGGCTAGTTGTGCGTTGCGTCAGCTATTGCTACTTCCGTCGATGTGGCGCGTTGATTGGGCAGCCACGCTAGATGTTCTGCTGATGTGGCTTGCTGAATCGGCTGGCACTGCTAACGTGACAATGATGACGTGGAAAATTTTATTATTTTTTTAAATTCTAAAAATTACTTATTTGTGAGGCCTCACCAAACCTAGAACTTTCCTTTTTTGGCCCTACAAACACCTTTTACCACTTGACTTGAACATTTTTGGATCAAAAGCTCCTTTTTGGTGTCTTCTTCATCATGAATATATGAATATGACTCAAGAACATGAAGAACACCAATTTTCCAACACACCTCAAATCAACCTCGAATTTCACCAAATTTTGAATCTAGTCTCTCCTTGATGTAGAGAACAAAACTCAATATGTTTCAAGTTCCAATTTCACCTTCTTCAACAAGACCCACTTTCAAGTTCTTCAAAACTTGAAGGTCATTCAATGGTGGATTCTTTAATACTTGTCCAAATGACCTCCAATTGCCACCAAATTTTATATCCAAGCGCCCTTGATAAGTAGAACAAAACCACCAATGTTTGAAGCTAATATCACCATTCTTCAACAAAACTCACTTTCAAGTTTCAAACCTCCAAGGTCTTCATTGGTAAAATCTTCAATACAACTGCAAATGCCACGAAATTTGAAATCTAGGAGTTTTTGATATCAAGAAACGCAAATTTGGCCACAAATCCACAAAAACAACAACAATTTTTTGTGAATTTTAAGAATTTCAAATTATTTGATTTTATGGAGATTTTCAAATAGAAGAACCTAGGATTAAGAATTGTAGATACAATCATTTAGCCTAAGATCTGATACCAAATGATAAAGATCAAAATGCGGAATCGAAAGATAGGAAGAAATCAAAGATGAGAATTGAAGAAATTGGAGATGAGAAAAGAGAAGTAGAAGCAAGGCCCAATTAAATTGGATTTATGAGTAAACTTGGATATATGAAATCTAAACTCTTCCAATTGAATCAACCTAAGAGAACCTATACTATTTGAAATTCAACAAAGAGTAATCCACTAATGAACAACTCTATTGAAAATTAATGGAAAAGGGTTTCATAGCCAACAATGGAATCCACCGTAATTAACTATCACTAACACTAGATTAACACTACACTAATCCTACCAAATAAACCAACACTCATTTAGAGTAGTCATCTCAATTCATCAAAGCTAAGTAATGAAATAATAAATGTAATATTTATACTACTAGGCTAAAGAAGACAATACTATCTATTACAAAAATATCCTTAATGAAGTAAAGACTTTGTTTGGTTGTCCTCTTCATTGATGATGGCTTGTATTTAAAGAATAGCCTCTTGCAAAAATAGTCACCTTCTGATTTTGACCTATTTAACCCATTTAGCTGATCATGTGCTTCTCAAATGTGGTGAATGTGCTCCATGGATCATCATTTTCTTGACGTCGAGCCCTACCACGAATTGTAGCTCTTCTAATCACATTCGAGCTTCCTAGGATCATATCATTTTGTTTGAGGACTACATTGTGGATGATATTGTGTTGTTATGAGAAAAAAATATCTTCTATTTATAGAAGTCCAAAATTCTCCTCCTAGAAAAGGATAAATATGTTAGAATCCTTTTCTACAAAGAAAACATTTCCACCAAGAAAACCTTTTTGAAGTAAAACACAATTATGGTAAAATTCAAATAAGGTAGAAAATTCAGGGCAAACCCTAACAAATCTCCCATTGGCCTAGATTTTCTAGCAAAATAATCTTGACTCTCAATTTTCATATAATCTTCATCACTATTGCTTGATATGTTTAAAAATGGAGCCCTTGCGGGTTAAAAGTATTGGAGCCTTTTTGGGTTAAAAGTGGAGTCTTTTCGGGTTAAAAGTGGAGTCTTTTCAGGTTAAAAGTGGAGTCTTTTCAGGTTAAAAGTATTGGAGCCCTTACAGATTAAAAATGAGCCCTTTGCATGGTTAAAAATGAGTCATTTGTAGGGTTAAAACTGAGCCCTTTGTATGATTAGAAATAATTTTTGTTTTTCAAAAATATTGCAGGATTGTTGGAAATATCATTAAAACATTTTTTTCTCCACGTGTAGTAGCTCAATTTTCTCTCTCTTATTTGATAAAAAAGAATTTTATTATCGTCAATATGCTGCAACTTGATATGAATCTGCCTTGAACCTGTCTTCAACCTCGTTGAACCATTAGCTGAACCATTGGTGTTGATGCCACTTGTTGTGATCGAAATAATCAGGGCGTCATGCGGAAGCTAACAATTGCAAACCTTGAATGACGATAAATCAGACAACAAAGAAAAATTATAAAAAAGACTTATGATATGGTATGAGTTTGGTCAATTGACCTACATATGATAAACCTAATATAAAAAGATTCTAAAACTATTAAGAGAAAAATCTCACCCTAAACAAAATTTCATTTGAGGACTACATTGTGGATGACATTGTGTTGTATATGAGAAGAAAAGATCTTCTATTTATAGAAGTCCAAAACCTCTCCTCCAAGAAAAGGATAAATATGGTAGAATCCTTTTCTACAAAAAAACATTTTCTATCAAGAAAAATATTTTTGAAGTAAAACACAATTATGGTAAAATTCAAATAAAGTAGAAAATTCAGGGCAAACCCTAACAATGTTTACACCAAACCAATGAAATATGACATGTGTTAGTATATATACGACTATCACTTAATTATTATATATATATATATATATATACACTTCATTTATGGTAAGTTGCATTGATTTGGTACAAACATCTGAAACTAATAAGTATATGAGACTCATCATTTTGGAATTAAATAAAAGATCCAATATGAAGTGTATTCTACTGTTATAGTGTAATTTATATCAATACAAGTGAATTTTTCTGTGAAAACAATCACTTGTAGAAATGTGAGGTAAGGTTGCGTACAATAAACCTTGTGGTCAGACCCTTCCCTGAACCCCGCGCATAGCGGGAGCTTAGTGCACCGGGCTGCCCCTACAAGTGAATTTGTCTGCGAATGTCATTAAAAAAATCAAACTATGATAGATAATAATTATTAAAATTTCTAATTAAAGAAATCAATCTTTTGTCATTAATTGATTTTATCGTCTCTATTCTCTAATTATAACACCAAATATTGTTCTAATTATATTTTCAAGGTTGATATTAAATGAAAAAAGAAAACTCATCTCAACAAATACAATACCCCACATATAACTCTCCTTATCTTTGATCTTCCCATCTCATATGTCACAATAATCATATGTCATTGATGTAGCAAAAGCTGGCAAACCTTCCCATCTTAATTATTTTCTAAAGATTAATTTGTATTAGATATTTTTAAGTTAAAAATTTGGTTTCACGTTTTTAGGAACTTAATTAAGAGAAAAAAACAAATTATTTGATCATATACCTATTACCTTCTTGACATTTTGAAATTTCCCTTTTTTCCTTTTTGTTATTTTTCTTGTTTATCTACCTTTTATTTCTATCTTTTTTTTTCTATTGTTTTCCATCTTGATAATTTTCTTTCATGTAATTCTAGCTCTTCTTTGTATACATCCCAAAATTATTTCCCGGTCCTCACCTTTCTCCACTCTCTTTTCAATTATTTATCTTTGCTTATTAAATTCCTTCAGAAAATTATTAATTATTATTATTCTTCCTTAAAATAATCAAGTCAACTCGCCTTTCTCTTTCTACTAAGTTTATGAAAAATCTCAAATTAAATTTTCTCTTGGTTAGCTTTTTCTTATAAGTACAGAAAAATTTGCTAGCTGAAGCTCGTTAGAAATATATGTATAGATAATGACGAGGTCCTTGTGAAGTAAAATTTTAAAGCATGATAATTAATTTCACAAAGTTAAAGAGTAAATTTGAAGATATGGAATGCCTGTGTACATATAGAAGCTTCGATTTTGGTTATCATATAAACTCAAAAAAGTTATTTCTCATATTCTTCATGGATGACCAATTTCAATAAGTTATATGTGCTCTTTTATCTTCTGATTATCTACTTAGTTTTTCTGGATTATTACATTTAATAGTTGTGTAAAAGTTAAATTAAATTCAAATACCGCTGACGTCAAATACACACGAGGGTTATGATCACTTACAGAAATTTTAGTTGACAATAAACAAGAAAACAAAATACAAGGGAGTAGCAAAAAGGTATGAGGGGTGGTAAAAGTTTATTCATATCGAGTGTTTATATCAAATTATATTAATTTACTATGATTACGTAATTTAAGGAAGTAAAAATATATATTAATTTATTATGATCAAGTGAATTTTTTTTAATGTAAATACATATTATGCATTTGTTTATTAGTATAAATATAGGTAACAGTAAATTTTTGTATGCATGGAAAGGGCGGACGAAGACATAGGATTCTGGAAACAAAAAACGAAAACTTTTTCTTTAGGAGAGCGTGCTTGATAAAAAAAAGTCCTACTCCAAATGAAGGGTAAAAATAAGCATAAACAAAAGAAAAAGGCAAATCAACAATCAACTAATTTTTATGACCTTAAAAGGTGGTTTAACTTTTAATGTGGCAAAAATAAAGTGAAGCCACGCAAGTATATAGGAATCCCAAGTATACAAACGTTACATTTTATAGCTAAGAAAAGAGAAATGAATAAAAAAAGTGATTGTACTCTATTTGATTAGTTGTTAAGTCTATATATAGTCCTTTAAGCTTCATTTTGTAGGGTAAAAATGAAGATCATTTTCGTTTCGTTTCATCATTATCTTTGCCCACCTTTATGTAAGTCGAAGCTTTTATTTTAGTTGAAAAATCTTGTTAAGGGGAGCGTTAGCCTAAGATTTTACAAGGACCCATTTCTCATAATAAAAGCTAAATATTTGCCACTTTTTCTACGAATAGGCACATGATGTAGTGCACAAACAACAAGATAAATATATTTACGTTTTTAAGGGGGAATTATTCCCAACTATACTTTCTGTTGTTTTTCTATAAAAGTTGGATCATATAATTTGTTTTCCTTTTCTGGAAAAAACAGTGAGTTAAAGGAATAAGGATAAATTTTAACTTATTGGTAAATCAACGTTCCTCACATAAGCTATTTACGATTACCGTGATTCGTTTATAACGATGGTACTAGTACTTGCTTTTTCCAGCTTCTTTAATACTAGGAGTACGTATTTAGTTTTTATTGTTTTTTCAAATATTTTCCTTCCTACCAAAAACACACCTTTTAGTGTGAAGAAATTAATTAAGCAGCACGTTTAATGCTAGCTATATCCGATATATACGCAGAAAAATGGAAAAAAATAATAGAAAGAAAAAAGAAATTAAACACATGGGCAAACTCTCCCAATGAAAGTAAATAAAAGATCTCAACATGTCAACATTAGTGTAAAAAATGGATCTTGGTCTAACGCAATCCCAAAAGCTAATTTGTAGGGTTAGGATTGTCCAAGTCCATGTTTCCATTCCATTTCCGATGTGGGACTCTAACACTACCCCACACGCCCAGACTTCATTAACTGGAGCGTGAACAATATAATTTGGGAGCCCAACATCGGTGAACAAAGAATTGGAATGGGTCTGACTCTGATATCATGTAAAGAATGGATCTTGGGCTTAACTCAAACCCAAAAGCTAACTTGTAGGGTGAGGATTGTCCAAGTCCATATAAGGAGTTCATGTTTCCTATCCATTTCCGACGTGAGACTCTTAACATGTAAAGAATTGATTTTTGGCCTAATTCAACCCAAAAGTTAGCTTGTAGGGTGAGGATTGTTCAAGTCTTGTATAAGAAGTTCATGTTCCTAATTCATTTTCGATGTGAGACGCTTAATAATTAGTGTCTAATCAAAGGTAATTAGTTATCATAATAAGCTCATTGAACATTGAGAACTGAATGATGATTAGGACGCAATATGTTTGTCCAATACTGTTTGGTATATCGGTCCACATGAAATTCCTTCTTTTATTTATTTGTGTTTATAATTGTGATTGCTTGGACATATGAAAAGAAATTATACTATTTTTATCTTCAACGAAATATAAATATGAAATTTCATAATTTTCAATCTACTTCATTGATCATTAGATCACATACTTTACCTAAAGGAGACATAAATTTAAGAATTTAAAGCCCCACTCTTGTCATAAAAATCAATTTCTTTTTGGAACTTGGACCTCAGTCTCCCATCTCCTCTAACCCTCTTCTCTTCACCGTAATTATGCACTTTATTAGCTTAAAATATTCTTAACATTGATGTAAGAAGGTAAAAAGATTTATATTTAAGAGATTAGAGCAAGTTTACATTTTTTCCCAGTAGTCCCTACTTGTTGTCCTTTATATTACACACATATATATATATATATATATATATATATTATCAATTAATGCTTATTATAGAGATGTATATGGTACATATTACCTTTAGAGTAATTTAATTGTTCCAATACTGTTTACCCCTTCATGCACTAAACTTGAACTCATCCATCTTTTATTTGTATTTAGTAAATTATACTCAAAGTGAAAGAAAAAAAAAAGAGTGATGTGTTTCATGAAAGTACTCGAGTTCATAATTTGTATCCTCCTTATTTGTGGTTTAGTTATGACCATAGAGTTAAAAAGTGGTCAATTACACTTGAATTCAAAATCTAAGAATGCTATAATGAAAACCATTCAAGCTCATCATTAAGAAATTCGGCTCTAGGTTGAATATATTCCATTGGAATTAGATTCTTTCAAGATCAACTCTTATCATATGATCCTAAAAAGTTAAATGCTATCATCACATTCAATTTGCAATTGACGCAAGTTATGAGTTGCTTAATTATCAATACAACATACGCTCCCTATATAGAAATATAAAGTGGTAGGGAAAAAATCTAGAATAGTGAGTTAGACGTGAAGGCCTTAGAGCATGGACTAATGTTGTCGAAATGAATCAAGAATGAAAAACATAACAAAGTTGAGTAATAGAGATATACCCGAGCGGATATAAGTTATATATAGGTGCACTATTAGTGTAGCTTAGATAATTATAGCAAATTAATTATCATTTTTATCAAACTATCAATTAATAATTATATATCTTAGCATCCAAGGGATTGGTCTAATAGTCAATGAAGTGGGTAGAGAATTATTAGATTTTAAGTTCAAATCATTGCAAAGTCAAAAGACTAGGTGATTTCTCTTCCCATTTGTCCTAGCCTTGATGAACAACGTTATCCTGCTACTTGTTGCTAGTGGGAGGTCAATTACAGGTATTCCGTTAAACTAATTGAGGTGCGCACTAGATGGTCCGGATACCACAGTTATAAAAAAAATTATATATCTTAAAAACATATAATTATAATATAAAAAATTTGGTTGTGTAAATATTTTTTTGAACATTAATAACTTAAAATCAATTTTCAACTTAGAAACTTTTACCTAGGGTTCCATCAGGTTTTCACCCCTTTTGAGTTCATTATCTCTGTTCCACCGAACCTTATATTTCCCCATCTTTCCTTTTACATGCACCTGGCAAATAGATTCCCTCTCTAGAAAGCGTGTTTTGTACATTGTTTTGTTTTGTAGATGTACATCATTTATTTTCTTCTTTTCCTGGAGAAATGATAGTAGATTGTATAATTATTGGAGTATATCCTTTGGCGCTTATTAGAATTTGGAAGATAATGAATGAATAAATGACATGGACGTTGCTACTAGCTAGATTGTACTCATTGTAAGTTAATTTTACGGGTGATTACTCAATTTTATTATATTTCATTAAAATTATCAAATTATCTTTTTATATTAAAAATATCACTCGATCTGTCTAAAGTACAACAGAAATCATTGAGTATATTTTCTTTAAAGGTTGCATAAGTCTCACAAATATAATATTATGTCAATTTTCACCATGTTTCTTTATTTCCTCCGGGTGATTGAAATAAATAATCATTTGATTATTTTCATTAATGAAAGAGAATATATATAATTTACAATTTCCATAATAGGAAAATCATATTCCTATTATACTCCTAAAACCTTATTCTACTTGTACAAGAATCATATAATTATGATAAGAGTACAATGCTAATTAATTACAAATAATGTGGTACAAAATATTACAACTAATTGTAGTACAAACCGTGATATACACTTACCATGTATATCACGGAGACGTGTGGTCTTTTACACCCCCGCAATCATAGCGGGCTGTCTTCGTACGCTGAGATTGTCCCTAAAATCTTCAAAAAGGACCGAGGGAAGACCCTTTGTAAAGATGTCTGCAATTTGACCTGGAAGGGACATGGCAGACACGTACTTGTCCACGAGCTACCTTTTCGCGAACAAAGTGAATGTCCATCTCGATGTGTTTAGTGCGCTGGTGTTGAACCGGATTACCAGACAGGTAAATGGCACTAACATTATCACAATAAACAAAGGTAGCTTTCTGAATAGGACAATGAACCTCTAAAAGAAGATTACGTAACCAACAGGATACAGAGATCACATTGGCTACCCCTCGATACTCGGCCTCTGCACTAGAGCGGGACAAAGTCGACTGACATTTTACAGACCATGAGACCAAGTTATTACCAAGAAACATACAATATCCAGAATTTGTATACTAGACAAGTGTAGACCACGATGACGGATATAAATGTAAGCCAAAGTCAAGTGTCCCCTAGATGTACCGAATAATGTGTTTGAGCGCATTCATGTGCTCAACCCTGGGATCATGCATAAACAAACACACATATTGTACGACATACGTAATATCGGTCTCGTGAAAGTAAGATACCGAAGGGCCCTTGCAAGACTGCGATAGCGGGTCGGATCCTCGTAAGGTGAGCCAGCCTAAGCGCCCAACTTGGGTTTAGTATTAACTGGAGTGGAAGAAGACTTGCATGAGGACATACCAGCTCGCTCAATGATCTCAACTGCATACTTTCGTTGGGATAAGAACAACTCACCTGCATGACGAGAGACAGCAATCCCCAAAAGTAACTCAAGGGCCCCAAGTCTTTCATAGCAAACTCAAAACTGAGCATTGTTATGATAGATTGACGTAATACATCAGAAGAGGTAGTCAAGATAATATAATCCACATATAATAGTATATAAGCCATGGAAGAACCACGACGATATATGAACATTGAATTATCAGACCTGTTGTGAGAAAACCCAATAGTCGAAACATAGTCTGCAAACCTCTTATACCAAGCCCGTGGGGACTACTTAAGCCCATGCAAGGACTTCTTCAATAAACAGACATGATGAGGATATTTGGGATCCCTAAACCCCAAGGGCTGATGCATATAGACTGTCTCCTTAAGATCACCATGTAAGAAAGCATTTTTCACATCTAACTGATGAATGGGCCATGCTTTCGAAAGAGCCAAGCTGAGCACAGTGCGAATGGTAGCCGATTTGACCAACATACTAAATGTCTCACCACAATCCACATCAACCTGCTGAGTCTTACCATCACCTATAAGACGAGTCTTATGCTTAGCAAAAGATCCGTCATAATTGTCTTTATGAGCAAAAATCCACATAGATCGAATAATATTAACACCAGATGGATGAGGCACCAACTCCCACGTCTTATTATCAATAAGAGCATTATATTTGTCGGTCATAATAATTTTCCAATTCGGGTCATTTAAAACAGACACAGGATTACGGGGCATAGGTGATTTAAGAACATTATAATTTTGATTAAAATATCTTTTTGGTTTAACAATACCCCGTTGACTATGAGTGATCAGTCCATGACTCGAGGAAGAATTGAGTGGATTTTGGGAAATTTTAGGACAAGGGATGGATCGCCGGCCAAGTGCTGAGCCCTGGGCCGGCCCGAACCGGAAACCGTAGCAAAGGCTCGAAGCCGAAATCGGGCCAATTTCTGTATTAGGCTGGGCAACTGGCCTAATTACGGAAACTGGGGCAAAAGCTGGCCCAAGTACGGGACTGGAAGCAGAGGGGTGAGACGGGACCGTAGGTCCAGCGAGCAGTGGGCCCGTTGGCAGATTTTGGGTGTGGGATAGGTCCAAAAAATGACGGATAAGATACGGAGAGACGGTGTCGTCCAAAAAATTATACGAACTAGGCACGGGACTACTCTGATTAGCAAAGAGAAATTGGGTTTCATAAAAAATAACATGGTGATTAATGATGATTTTATTTGAGGATAAATCAAAATATTTGTAACCACGATGATTAGATGGTAACCCAAAAATACACAAGGGGTAGAACGGGCCTAAAGTTTGTTAATTATGGTGGACGGAAACAACAGATAACATAAGCACCCAAAGACCCTAAGATATGAATACAAAAGATTCTTATTATATAAGATCTGAAGGGGGGACGAATATGGCAAACCTTTGGTAGGAAGAATGTTAAGAAGATATGTAGCCATTTGTAGAGCATGATGTCAAAAAGAAGGGAGTACGGAAGCATGAACTAGTAAAGTTCGGATAATGTTATTAATAATATCAAATGGCATTAAAGTATGAGAATTAGAGTCTACAAATGGCAATCTAACAATTTGTCCAAAAGAACAAGATTGACAAATCGGAGTACTACGCGTACCATTACAAGAAATAAAATTGTTTTTTATCTAAGGAAGACAAAATAGATGACCCCAGATGACCTAGACGCGCATGCCACAAGGAAGGAGCAGGGGCTGCAAAAGAGGATGACAAGGCTGGACTCGAGAGATCGGAGGTGGGTGTGATAGGATAAAGATCTCTCCAACTATCACATCTCATGAGAGGAATCTCCGTCTTGAAATCCTTCACAAAAAAACCAAAATGATCAAATTCAATATAAACGGAATTGTCAGTGGTGAATTTACAGACAGACACCAAATTTTTAATTAATTTAGGGGCATGAAGGGTATTTTTTAAGACAAGAGGTGGATGGGGGGGGGGGGGTACAAAGTTTTATGACCGTAACCACGAATTGGAATTAAGTTGCCATTACCAACAATTATACCACGATTGCTGCTCAAATTGGAATAAGACGAGAGAGTACCTTGGTCGGACGTCATGTGGGTAGTGGCTCCGGTGTCCATGTACCAATTTGCGTCTTGCGAATTTAATACAAGAGTGTGCATTGCGGCTTCAATGTCGGTTGGGGTAGGGCCCGCTGCATGATGGGCCTGTAGAGGCCGGGGCCTAAGCACACTGGCTTTCTGCCTCGGCCCATCATTGTGACGAAAACTGTTGGGCAGGATCGAACTATTGGGCCTGAAGGGCTGGCCTGCCCATTTCCCATAGTAAGAATTTGGTGGAAAATATAGGTTGTTGGGCCACTGGCCAGTGGCCCAGCCCTACTGCTAGGGGGCCCACGATTGGGACCAGTGGGGCTGCGGCCCATTGCCACCTTGCCGTGCACCGCCGCCACTGTTCTGTCCACCTCCCCCACTGCTGGAACCACCGCGTTTGCCCCCGCAGTTTTTGCCATTATTTTTCCGAGTATTCTTGCCACCACCGTGAGCACGGTTTTGTCCTGAATTATCAACAAAACCTGGAGAAGTAGTGAAGGACGTCATCATGACTACGGGACTAGTGCCGGTATCCGCCTTTTTTGCCAAACCGGCTTCTTCGAGCGTAAGCATAGAACGAGCCTGATAAAATTGAGGAAGATGATTGCTTTGACGAAGAAGCGTGCCAACAGCACTATAGGCCTCAGATAGGCCTGCAACCATTTGTAGGACCAACCGATCATTTGTAACGGGTGCGCCAATGTTGCGGAGTTGGTCCGCCAATTCCTTCAACCTTTTTGCAATAAGCCGAAACGTTCGGGAAATCTTCCATGTTTATGTGGGAGAATTCATGCTCAAGAGTAACAGCTCTAGAATTTTGATTATCTTGGACTATATCACGTATTTTATCCCAAGTAGTCTTCGTTGTAGCGTCAGGCTCAATAATCGTTTGCAATAGGTCGGTAGATATAGTGGAGTAAATCCACTTAAGAACGGTAGCATCAAGGGTTGTTCATAATTTAGGATCATCCTCGGGTTTAGGTACCTCCGTATCAGGAAGAGCCGCGAGGATAATGTGATGGAGGACTTGATGCGAGCGTGCGTGAACTTTGAACAGTTCGGCCCACGTCGCGTATTGGATGTTTTCTATTTCAAGAACGATAAGGATGTGGTTCTTGATATTAGAAACAGTAAGGGTAGGGTGAAACGTGTTCTTATCCATAATAGCAACGCAAGACGTGATGGAGGGATTTGGAAAGAGAAAGAAATACTGTCGGGCACGGAAGCCGAGGATAGGCTCTCAGACCGATGCAAGTGGTCGACGGAAAATGTTGGGAGAAAAAAAGAAGAACCTAGACTTCTGATACCATGAAAAAATAATCACTTTATTATTTTCATTACTGAAAGAGTATATATACAATTTACAATTTCCATAATAGGAAAATCCTATTCCTATTCTACTCCTAAAATCTTATTCTACTTGTACAAGAATCCTATAATTATTGTAAGAGTACAATGCTAATTAATTACAAATAATGTGGTACAAAATATTACAACTAATTGTGGTACAAACCGTGATATACACTTACCATGTATATCACGGAGCCATGTGGTCTTTTAGTGATATTCTGTGATACTTAATTATATATAGTGAGTGATTACAATTTTAGTAAAGGCCGATAGAGGGGTAGCTAGATAGGGTAGGGTTCAAATCTATTACTTAGAAAGGGTTGAACACCATGTTATTTTTTGTTACGCAAAATAATTTAATAACCTTTTGTGATACTTAAAAAATATGAGTAATTTTTTCATTACAAAAAATAATTCACTTTGGTATAACAAAAGTAAAATTTGAGTGATTATACATGAATTTTGGGGTTCTTATAACTTGAAGCCATGACCCCTTTTTGGCGGAGATAACTTTTGACACTTGGATGATTTCATATGACAGAAAACATACAAGAGTTAGATAAATGTCACATATGGAATGATTTTGTATTATACTATACTATATTCAGATGTTATATTTATCAATGCTAATGTATATTATAAGACACTGTGCTGCTGCTTTGTTTAAGAATAAGGTCGTTAGCAATGTTTCATTTGGCTTCTCTTTGGCTTTGGGGATTGAAGGACAAGGGGACAAAGTGGACCCTCTGTGACATCTTTGTACAAAATTTAGAATAACAAAGAATTATGTGAATTTTTTACCTAAATGGTGTCTGGACAAAATCAATAAATGAGTTTGTTAGAATTTTTGTAATCTAAACGGTGAATATGCACTCCTGGTGGAGCACCTTCAGCATACCATTTTTCCATCTAAAAACATATTGTCGTTATATATTTACACTGAAGGTGCTCTGTTTTTACAAGTTTGAACCTCATCAATTTACAAGTCTGGAACAAGGCAGCCATTACCAAGACTTGCTGGAATCTTTCACATAAAACAGACAGGTTATGGATCAAATGAATTCATTCCTACTTTATTAAAGATCAACAATTTCAAACTACTACTATTCCTCAGCAAGCCTGTTGGATGATTAGGAAAGTCTTTGAAGCAAGAGTTAATTTGGATCAATTGACAAGACCAATCAAAGATGGGAAGTGTTTAATTAGTCAGTTCTACCATCAGATAATAGGGGATCTGCCTAAGGTGATCTGAAAATGATTTATGTTCAAGAATGATGCCGGACCAAAGGTCAAATTTACAATGTGGTTGCAAGTCCAACGCAAACTCTTAACTGTAGATAGACTTACAAAATAGGGAATCAAAGTGGAGACCAAACGTTCATTATGTGGTGACTATGATGAAACAATAGACCATTTGTTCAGAAGCTGTGAATATGCACAAATAGTATGGAGAAGACTGCTTGGATGGACTCAAACACAAATGTCAGTAGCTGCCGATTGGAATTCATATTTCCAGCACATCACATCCAGATCAAAAGGAAAGTCTCAAGCTGCCCTATTATTTAGATTGGTGTATGCTGAATATGTGTATGGAATCATGAGGATCGAAAGAAACATGAGGATCTTTGAGAAGAAGACTCGAGATTGAGATAGTATTGCTCGAGATATAGCAATAATCTGTAGTGTTAGAGCTTCTGCTAAAACTCGACATGTTGTCAATAGACTTAGATTCTAGTTTTCTTTGTTGCTCTTGAGTTTAATTTGCCTTTCAATAGGATAACTGGTTGTGTGTAGCCTAGTTATGGTGTTGTAAAACTTCTTCACTTTGGTGATTAATGAAAAAAGTTAGTTATCAATAAAAAAAGGGTGCTCTGCTATTCATGAGCTTTCAGTGAATATTTAAAACTTCCAAGAAATGCTTACCCTTTGTAAAATACCTTTAATGTAAATTTCAAAATTCAGAGAATCTGAAAAAATACATTTTTCTGTTGTGACGGACGATGAGGCAACATTTTAAGACCATAAAGGCTCATGCCTACTAATGCACCTTATCCATAAATGCGTCTTCAGTATTATTTTCCCATTCATATATGGACATGTTATACATTGTCATGTCTATTCACTAAGTTCACAAAATTAGTGTACATTGACAGTTTTTTTGGAGAAAAACGTTAGTGATATTTCCTAGCATATTGCTCTCCCCATGGAGTAAATAACTTACTAATAACTGACGTTTTTTTTTTTGCAGGTCTAAAAAGGTCAAATGAACGTCATGTTATTCCATTGTATTGGGGCGGCGATATAAATATGAATATAACACAATTAGATATAGTTGTGGTGCTTGTGTGGTTGTTAAACCTCCAGTAAATGTTGAGTATGATTGGTTATTAAAACACTTGCATATTAGAATGAAAACTAATCCAATTGAATTAAGGCTTGTTATTCGGGTAGATGACCATTTTCCACAGTTTAGGGTAATGCTCGTTATAATGAAATTTTCATACTTGACAATGAGTCTTTGCAAGATTTTATGGTGGTACCTGATTAGTGCATTATATGATGAATATGTTTTAATATACATCTCCAACAAATCAAGATTCATCATGTTTACCCATAAAACAGTACAGTTGAATTTGTATATATGGTCAAGGACATGTGGATATCAAGTGACACGTTTGATAATAATTCAAGATAAAATATAATGTAATTAAGCAATAATAAGATAAAGAAAATCAATGATTAGCCCGAGCCTTATGATAGTTTCTGCACAAAGTTACGACATCTTATATGCAAGCACAAAGATCGAGAGAATATGAGTAAGTGTATTGTAATAATTTGATTATGATGTACTTTACAATGTGTCATATTTATACATGAGCTACACGGGTACAAACCCCATGAAATATTCTCCCATTAAAGTAGGAGAATGAATGTTGTAATAATTGGACAATTAGTATCTCAATAAATGCCATCAATACTCTATTGGAAGACGTGCAATCGATTTAGTAATAGCTAAGGGTGGAAAACGGGGCGGGGCGGGTCCCGGCAAGACGAGACCCGATGGGATGGGGGTAGGGCGGGACTGGCGGGATCCGCCGATGTCCCGTCCCATTCCCGATCCCGTCGGAAAAGGGGACCGGCATTATCGGGACGGGGTCGGGTCAGGATCGGGTTTTTCCGATTTTTTTTTGCACTTAATTTTAAAAAATAACATATATATAAACATCTCAATAATTGAACAAGATAGTGTAATAAAAACATCACAAGATTGTTTTTGTGCCTCTTATATTATTTAATAGAAATATGATTTTTTGTAATACAATTGTCAAAATTGCAACTTTGTGGTGTTGAAAGTTGCAAATAACGTAGTAAAATTGCAATTTAAAAAATTACATATTTAAAAACACCTTTTCTAGTTTCTTTATAATTCCTTGTGGTTCTTCGGTTGGAATTGGTATTTGTTGGTCAAAATGCTCAACGTCGCTTCCACCTTTGTCGGATAAGATTTCGTTGTAGTTTTCGTCTTCTTCTTCGTTGATCTCCGGTTGACCGCACCTTCTCCGCTTCGCACGTATCCAATCTCTGAATAATACTGCAATCTCCAAGCTGTCTCCGCTAATGAGTGTATGTGCTCTCCTATTTGAAATCTACCGGCAGAAAAATTCGCTTTCAGACGCTGTTGATGACGCTTGAATGTTCAACACATCTCGCCATCTTTGACAGTGTCGGAAATGTCTTCTCATTCTCCCTCTAATATTTCATCAAGTCTTAACGTCCTTCTTCATTGAGAACTGCTTGGTACGGTACAACACCCTGCAAAATAAAAATATCAAACTCGCTAACTTGGTTAATAATGTTACCACTATACATTATATGTCTAAGGCTTTCAATACTAGCCGTCGAAACGGCATGTCTTTTTTGAGGTTGTGTTGAAGAAGAAGAAGAAGATGGTATCGAAGCAGGTTGGTTGCTAGCACTTTCTTTTTGGTAATGCCTATATACTTTTTTGCATTCATCTTGTATACTAGACAACACTTCTTCTTTAGTTTGTTCAATAGGTGGTGGGTCATTTTGATTTTTGGAGTTGGAAGTGGAAGTACTGCTATACAATCATAAATAGTTTCAATTAGTGCTTTACAACCGTTTATTTTAATAGTCGGATTTAATACCGCACTAATAATATAAATAGTGGGAATAGAAATAAAATATTTTTTTAATTTGATACTATTTTGAGAGGGCATTGGCGCACTAGATTTTTCAGCCAGGTATTGGTCCCACCTAGCTTTGTGAAAGTTTTGTGTGTGTCTCAATAAACCTCTCATCCCACCCTGACCTTTTCCCATTTTAAATTTATAAATATTTTTATAAATTTGACATCTAACTACTTGATTCTCTTCGTCCCTATAAAAAAAATCTATGCATCTGATTTTAATTTTCATTTTATTGGGTCTCGTCTCATACTAAGAGGAATAGGAGGCGTTTCAGTTGGAAGTGCACTAGTGGGTGTGTCATCTAGATTAGTGGGTGTGTTATCTAGATTATCTTCTATATTAAAGTCTGGTTGAGTTGCAGAAAATATCTCGTCGACTAAATCTAATGGTACTTTACGGGAAAAATTCAGTTTCATCATGTGTCTAATCAACCAAATCATCATGTCTAGGAATAGAATGACTAGAAGAAGTACCCCTGCCCTTGTTACCCCTACTAGAAGAAGTCTTACCCTTACCCTTAAACATACCTCTAAATCCTTCCATTTTAATTATGTTAATAAATAGTTAAAGATAATGAAATTAAGTGCGGTAATTAAAATAAAGAAAGAATAATAATTTAATGAAAGAACGAATGTACCAAACGCTGACGTAACGTCGACGTGTAATCGAAGTTGAAAATTGAAACTTTGCTCGATGGATGATTCTCAAGCTAGTTGCCAACTTCTCTCCCAATTTTTGAACTTTGACGTAGTTATACAAATGAATAAATAAAATTTAATATTTAGTAGATAATGTAGACTTGTAGAGAGATAGATTGAAAGATTGTAGGAAGATTTGTAGAAAAGATGAAGAGAAAATGAAGTATTTATAGTTGGGAAATTGGGTTAAAGTGTAAATATATTAACTTAGGGGTTAAAAATAAATATTAAGGGGGTAGGGGGTTTGGGGGACGCCAAAAATAGCCGTTGTGCAATGATCATTTTTGCAAAGGGAAGGGATCGGGGCGGGACGGGTCCGAGCAAAACGAGCCTAGGTCCCGTCCCAGTTCGAGTCCCATTGCCGATTATTTTTATTATAGCGGGGTAGGGCGGGATCGGGGCGGTTTCGGGTCGGGACCGGGCTGATCCGCCCCATTGGCCAGCCTTGGTAATAGCTGACCGTTGCAATTCTAAAAGCTTTCTCCTGACCTTCTATTTCACTGGTGCCAACCATGCATATGATGGTCCCGGTACTACTCGTACCTAATCGATAATGCCTTGGGCTAACGTGGACTTAACATAGCACTGTACTCTACGTATCTCATTATAATTCGTACAACTGTCTTATATGAATTTTGCCCCATACATATAGTCCCCGCACTTTTCGGGCGTAACTCTTGTGCATCTGAGAAGTGGATTTGAACCTTGAACCGAATGAACCCTGCAATTGGACGGGAAATTTAAAACGTAATGATTACAAGACTTGTCAAATGTCATATCCATTTAATACTTCTGAAATGATGACAAATGAATAACTTGCACTGATCGACGTGAAGTTTGGCAATAATGATACACGTCTTTCCATCTCCATACATTATACCTTTTTATCATAAATAGGAGTCCAAATCCTACACAGAAGGCAACTATAATCTTCCTCAAATCTTTAATTTTCAAAAAAAAAATCCTTCTCCCTTAAAATTTTCTTCCATAATGTCTTCTACCAAATCTTCTCATTCTCGTTCTCCAGACAACAATGATGACCTTCCTAGTCATCGTTGGGGGAAAGAACCCATTATCCCTACAACTCAGAAGATTGACTTACACTCTACTACTGCAGAAATTCTTCCTTCGGGTTTTGACTTCTCAGGAGACCTCCGTGTTCAGAAATTCTTCCTTGGGTTTTGACTTCTCCAGGTGATCATTCTTATCACAACTCAATCACTACTTTTGGTACTGAGGTCGGGACATTTGCCTATTTCCCCTGGAAATCCCCCAACGCAACTCTTGAGGCTTCTCTTGCGAACTTGATTTTGCAGGAAACATACTTCTTCCTTTTAATTCCTCTTCAGATGCTTTCTCACCGGTCATAATTATTTCATCTAGGGTCATGTCATTACTCTCTCCACCACAGATTTGGCTAAGGGAAGGGCCCTTCTAAGAGGAAAAGAAGTTGAACGAGGAAATCCTACACCTTAGAGCCGAAATTAAAAACCTCAGAACTAATCTCAGGGATTGGGCTCTCTTCAAGCCTCCCTCCGGTTATGCCTACAGGATGTTGTCGACTCTCAAATGGACCGGGAGAATTCTCTTCAAACCTTAACCACTTCATACATGACTCTTCTAGGGAGGACAAAAAGTTTAGCAGCAGATTTAGCAGAAGCCCAATGGCAGCTTAACACCTTCGAGCACACCATCACTGAAATACAGGCTAAATGCCAAAGATGGAAGCTTCGGAGAGATCTGGTTGTTTTGAAGAGCTGCATGGATACCTTTGTAGAGGCCAGCAAAATAGGGTTTGATATCCCTTCTGAACTCCTGGACGCAAAAATTGACCTCCATGATGTTGAGCTATCGTTAGAAGCTCTACGAGAGATAAGAAGGATTCAGATGTAGAAAACAGGTAGAGAGGCTGGTGATGATGGTGATGAGACCCCCCCCCCTATCTGATCTTTTGATATTTCGTGTTTGTTAGTACCATTTGAAACATCCCCGACAGACCATGGAGCGGGCATGCCGTAACCTTTCACGTGGGTTTTTATTTTAGTCTTTTGTTTTATTGTCGAGTCACTTTTGGACCCGGTTAGTATCTTTTGTAACCTGATCACTTTCGATTTGGAACATATGCATGAATAACTTTTGCGTTTTGCAATTCTCCATAAGGTTTTCATCATTTATCTACTTTTAGAAGCAAGAATTTATTTGTAAGTTTATAATTACTTTTCTTTGTGAATCGGAACCTTTGAGATTTACTTAACATGCTAAGATTTGGATGTTTAAAAACTTTCTAACAATCTTAATTTTACTCCAAAAGATGTGTCTTCTTTTCACCTTAGATCGGAGCTTCTCATGACCTTTGTAGTTAGTTTCAGACCTGACTTGGTTCTGATCAACTTAAAACTCCAGTAATTTTTGTATTTGGAGCCTTAACTTTTGTGTTAAGGCTTTAATTAGATAGGGCTCTTATTTTTAATGGTGATATAGAAATGGACGGCTCATGTTCATTATGTCACAAAGTTTTTGATATGTTTAAGACAACATACGTTTTATGCTCGTGATGACAAAGATTTATTAATCATAAAAAAGGAATTTTTATTGATTCCTTTGACTTACAAATATGAAGACAAATGCAAGAATAATCTGACTGCCATCTAGTGTGGTCAGTCCGGTTAAATATAGTTAGAACATCTGAGTAGTCCCTAGCATCTGAGGAGTCCCCATTATCAAGTGATTTGCTTTCCTTGAAGCGCTAAAATTATAAAATTTACTCTATTCCGGGTATATATGACCCCAGTGTCTGGGAGTTCATACTATGAAGACTCGGACACTAGATAGATCTCCTGGTAGTAAGATAGTTAACATACTTATTTTATGGTGCTGCCTCATTAAAACCTTGCCGGAAAAAATAAATTGGGACAAAAACCGAACGAAGGGAGAAAATATGTAGCGCATGTTTTGTCCCACTACACATAGTACTTATTCAAGTGGCTTACATTTCAATTACTAGGAAGTTTGTTTCCTTGTTGGTCTGTTAGCGGATAAGCTCCTTTACCGGCAATACCTGTGACTGTATATAGACCTTCCCAATTTATGCCTAATTTCCCTGCATTAGACTCCCGGGTACTTTGGGTTACCCTCCGGAGCACCAAGTCCCCGAGTTTGAAGTGTCGGAGATTTGTGCGCTACTTATAGTAACGTTCCATTCTTTTTTTCTAGGCTACCATACGGATATATGCCAGGTCCCAAATTTCCTCGAGCAAATCAGGTGCATGGATATTGATTCCACATTTGATTTGTCCTCAGCCGGAGATATCTCAAACTAAGAGTTTCACTTCAATCAGGATTAAGGCCTATGCACCTTATACCAAGGAAAAAGGAGTTTCTCCGGTACTCGCTTTTGTCGTGGTTCTATATGCCCATAATATTTCTGGTAGCATAGACGTCTAGTTTCCTTTTGCATCTTCAAGTTTCTTCTTCAAGTTTTGGATTATAGTCTTGTTTGTTGACTCTGCCTGATCACTCGCATTGGATGATAGGGAGTGGAGGTGATCTCCTCGATATTCAAGTTATCTAGGAACTTTGTGACTTTGTCCCCAATGAAATTACAACCTTTGTCACATGCTATCTCGTTTGGGATGCCAAAACGACCGATAATGTGTTGCCAAATGAAGTCATTCACCTCTTTCTCCGAATCTTTGTTAAGTTGCAGCTTCAACCCATTTAGAGAAATAGTCAGTCATAAATAAAATTTGACATACCTGCCCTGGTGCCGTTGGTAAGGGTCCCACTATGTCCATCCCCACTTTATGAACAACCACGGGGATACTATCAGATGCAGTTCTTCTCCGATTGGTGTAACAAGCTTGTTCTTCTTTACAAACATTTTTGAATGATTTCCTTTACAAATGCCGAATGATTTCCACAAATGCCTTCATAGAGTTCCCTCATCATGTAATCGGCTTCATCGGGTCTTACACACCAAGCTAGAGGACCATAGAAACACATTCGATAAGTTTTCCGTCTATGACACAGTACCGGGTAACTTTGGTCCTCAAAGCTCTAGATTATTTCAGGTCCTCCGAGAGCTTTTCGTTCACAAGATAGTCCAAGAATTCATTCCTCCAGTCCCAAGTTAGGCTGGTTGAATTTACCTCGTCGTACCGATGGGATCCAGTGCCAAATGCAACAGCAGAAAAACTGACTCGGTTTTAGAACCCTTGGATTTATACGCTGGAACCTAAGTTAGTGAGTGCATCTGCCTCTATGTTTTCTTCCCGGGGTATATGCACCACCATCCATTCTTGAAAATAGGACAGAAGCTTCAGAGCCTTCACGAGGCATATTAACATGCGTTTTTCATTGGCCTCGAATACCCCGTGAATTTGGTTCACTACTAGCAGAGAGTCACACTTGACATCAATAATTTGAGAACCTAGGCCCTGAGCTAGTGCCAAACCTATAACCAAAGCCTCATACTCGACTTCATTGTTAGTCAACATAGTGCTATGTATTGTTTGCCTTAAAATTTCACCGGTGAGAGTTAGTAATACCACTTCCAAACCAGTCCCCTTGATGTTGGAGGCACCAAGGATCCATGGATGAAGATAGAAAGTTGATTTCTAATCGTAACTAAATCTTCAATTTCTTATTTGTAAAGAAGAAAGTGAAGCAAAATAGCTATTATCTGTATGAAGTGTCCAGATCTCGGGGGCAGTCCCCGAGACTAAGATAGCCTTTTTATAGCCTATGGGGTTACACCCAAACTGAAATCGGCCACAAAGTCTGCAAGGACTTGTGACTTTATCGCAGTCCGGGGTCTATATTTAATATCAAACTTACTTAATTCTACCGCCCATTTAGCCAAGCCCCCAGAAAGTTCGGGCTTATGCAACACATTCTTAAGAGAAAATGTAGTTACTATGACAATTGGGTGGCATTGAAAATATGGTCGAAGCTTTCGCGACGACATTACTAAGTCAAAAGCAAGCCTTTCGAGTAACGGCTCTCGGACCATGACATTACTCTACTTACGTAATCAACAAGAAATTGTGTACCCTTTTGATGAGTGCAAAACAAAATATAATGTAAGCGCTTCGATAGTAAAAAATAGTATAGTCAAGATCATCTCCACACAGTGATTGGTACAAACAATTACTCAAATAAAACATGCTTAGTATTATTCAGGTGATCAAAACTTGAGTTTGTTGTGGTTATAAACCATGATTATTTACTACAAACATA
The DNA here is from genome assembly GCA_034509755.1 of Anisodus tanguticus. NCBI lineage: Eukaryota > Viridiplantae > Streptophyta > Magnoliopsida > Solanales > Solanaceae > Anisodus > Anisodus tanguticus. The sequence goes on along the minus strand of CM067543.1, from coordinate 47,448,975 downwards.
ATTAAAGACAATTGACAACAAAAGCAAAAGTTACTATTAATATGAGAAGCCAGGGTTTTAGACAAGACATATGCAAGATTTCATTAATTAGTTCTGATTCATTTTATTATTCTCTTCTAAATTTTATTGAGTCTTTCCAAATCAATAAGTAATTAGTTTACACAACAATCTAATAAAACTCTTCTGATTATTTATTCAGATTATACAAATTAAACTAATGCAATCCCTGAGAATTTTCAAGAACTATGGATAGAAATAGATCTTCAAACGACTTCTCACGAATACCGTCAGCTAATAACCCAAGATAAATTATTGAAAAGTCTCATTCGATTACTCAATAGAATTATTTAGTCAAGAGCTAAATCATATATATATTAAGATAATTCCTCTACACTGCCTCATCCGCACGAAGTGGTGCGCGAATGATGTGTCAGGTGCGCGATCGCGCACAGCCTGACATTCTCTCATTCTTTCTTCTTTGTTTCATTCATTTTCTTCTTCAAGTTAGCATGCATATCCGATCCTCGAACCCCAAACTTGATCCCGATTTGTATGTTGAACTTCTACTCAGACTTCAAAGTCCTACACCCTCAATTTAAGCTCCAAACATGCTCATTTTCTCGGAGAACAAGTCCTATAGAAGAAACACATGTAATAAGCATAAAATCTAACATTATCGCTCAAATACAATTGAAGTGTAGTCAATAAAAGGCAAACTATAGCTCAGAAATCTGTATTTTTAGACTACCATCACTTTTTCCTCCCGTACCAAAACTGCACTTACCGCAACCTCCGAAATCGCTAGATATACGAGTAGTTGTTCATCATCTTTTGGCTTTGACATGAGCGGAGGACTAGATAGGTACGTTTTCAGGTCCCGTAGGGCCAGCTGGCATTCGGGCATCTCTACTTCCCTTAGATCATTTTCTTTTACGGCCAAAGTATAGGCCATTATGTGCTCTTATGGATCGGTAGTTCCATCATATTTGGCTACAAAAGGAATTTTGAACCATTTAGGGATCAGTTCGGGCGCAGCCTCTGGCTTATATGCCAACTAAATATATTTTTTGAACCATGATTTCTTAATCTACCCTGGTCATTATTGATTTCTCCATTAGCATTTGGCGGAGACACTAGTTCATCTGTTGGAGTACTGTTAGTATTCTTGAACATATACTTCGCTTGAAATTGCATCAGACGCTCCAACTGCTCACTCATAGCAGCATTTTGTGCCCTAAGATTTTGTATGGCTTCTTCAGGTGTTTCATTAGTGGGAACATCCTCATGCCTAGTCTATCTGCCTTTGGAAGTGGTTCCATCCGTAAATATCGGGTACTCTAGTACCTTGGTTCCTATTAGTAAACCATTTGATCCTAGCCGGACGTTAACATTTGATGTTGCGACTGCTTTCGTGTTCTACTATTCCTGTCATATATTTGATCTGTACAAAGAATAAGATTTAAATTTAAAGGGAAGATTAGATTAGTAGAGGGCCACTTATGACACCACAATTGTCCAGGCCCCACGATGGGCGCCAAACTATTTATCCATAAAATGATATAGTTAAATTTGTATATATGGTCAAATACACATTGATCTTAAGTGACACATTTGATAATAGTTCAAGATAAAATACATTGTAATTAAGTAATAATACAACAACATACCCAGTGAAATCCACAACGTGGGGTCTGGGGAGGGTAGAGTGTATGCAGACCTTACCTCTATCCTTGGTAAGTAGAGCGGGTGTTTCTGAGAGACCCTCGGCTCAAGACAGAGCATAAGCACAAGCAAAGCAAAAGTAAAGCAAGCAGGAGAAACGGTCTGGAAAAGTTTAAAGCAGTATGAAAATGCTAGTATCAAAAGCGAATAAGTCATGATAGCGCATTTTTAAAAAGTAAGCATTAACTAGCGCATGTAAATAAGCTAAACAGAGTACACCAAAGGACACATATCAGCAGAAAACCAGCTACAGGTAACTATAAAGCAATAATGTGCCTATTTAAGCAATAATAAGATTTAAAAAGTAATGATTAGCCTGAGCCTTGTGATAGTTTTTGGGCAAAGTTAAGACAACTTGTATCAAGCACAAAGATCGAGAGAATATGAGTAAGTGTATTGTAATAACTTGAATTTGATGTCCTTACAATGGAATAATGTGTACTATTTATATATGAGCTACCCGATACAAACCCCATGAAATATGCTCCCATTAAAGCAGGAGAATAAATGTTGTAATAATTGGACAATCAATGTCTCAATAAATGTCATCAATGCTCTGTTGGAAGACATGCAACCGGTTCAATAACGGTGACCGTTGCAATTTTAAACGGTTTCTCCTGACCTTCTGTGTCACCGGTGTAATCCATACATATGACGGTCCCGACATTACTCTACCTAATTGGTAGTGCCTCAACGCTGACGTGAAATTGACTCAGCACCATGCTCCATGTGTCTCATTATAATTCATACAACTATCTTATATGAATTTTGTCCCATACACATCATACGACACGGTATCGGGTGCCATGTAATCTAAATGCTCCCTCTTTGAATTTTGTTGCGCCCTCTTTGAAGGTGCCTTAGGATGTATGAATCTTTAGGTCTGAAAAATTAAATCGCCCTACTTAGTCATATCAAAGCAAAAAATTACTTTTTTGCAGATTCTCTAAATTTCAAGTTTACATTGAAGGTTCTTAAAGGGGATGAGCCTTTCTCCAACACTAAAGACTCATGAATAGAAGAGCACCTTCAGTGTAATATATTTAATGGAACGTCTATTTTTAGACATGAAAATTGTATACTGATGGTGCTCCACCCAGGGGTGCCTTTTCATCATTTAGGTTATGAAAATTCTGACAAACCCAATTGTTGTATATATCCCTCAAAGGACACCATTTCAGTCAAAAAATTGAATTATCTAGTGGTGGTACTTTAAAAAGTGAGTTTGTATTTGAAAACTTGTAGAATTATACTCCATCCGTCTCAATTTATGTGACACTATTTAACCGGACACGGAGTTTAAGAAATAAAAGAAGACTTTATTATGTTTATCAAATTGCTCTTACATTAGTACATATTTTTGTTAATTTTTCTTCATAATAAGTACATCTTCAAAATTATATAGGATCCAACAAGGATAAAATAAGAATAGTGTCATTAATAATTGTCAGATAAAAAATGTGATATTCTTTTTTAGATAAACTAAAAAATAAATGATGTCATATAAATTGAGACGAGGGAGTAGTAGGTTGTCTATTCAAATTTTAAAGCAAAAAATATAAGTATTTATTTTACGCCTAAACAAAAAGTAATACCCTTTGATACCTAAAATAAAAACAAAGCTTAAGTGATATGTCTGCATATTTCACTAGACACCCCAATTCAAATATTTACGGATTTCACTAGACACCCCAATTCAAATATGTACCTATTGAATATTTCTACCATTTTAAATTTGAATCACTTAAATAAATTTTGTTGACATGGCAAAATATATGTATTGCACACAAGTCAGCGCGTGAAAGGGCATTATTTAGCCCAAAAAAGGTTCTCTTTCTTCATTGTGTTATCTCCTTACCGCCACACCACTCCGCTGCTACTTTGCCACCGCCACCGCTGCCATCACCATCCACAACTCCTTCCGCGTGAGAGGCATCTAAGTAGGCTTTTCTTAAAGAAAAAATATCTCTTGTTCTTCATCTCTCTTCGACACTTAAGCCTAAAAACAAATTGTGTTCATTAGACACACAACATGACATGGAACAATATGCGTACGTAATACACTAATTTTAAGAACGTGAAAAGATTTCCTCTCCTTTTCTTAAATTTTTTTCTTCGATCTCCTTCTTCTTCGCCCTCACTATTCCACCAAACGGAAAAGTCGGTAAACCATCTTCCTCCTCCACGTCAAAAATCTCACAAGAAATATGGGGATCACCCGAGGGTAATAAAGCTAAAAAAATATTTAGATAGACCAGGATGAGTGTCGAAGTGTTTTGTGTTGGAAATTTGCCTTTGGCGGGAGTTGCGTCCGACCAACTTTAACGGCTTAGACACTAGTGTTCCGCATGTTGGAGAATCCGGTTCTTCACATGTGCATAATCTACTAAGTAAGTAGATGACCGTAGGGCCAAGGATCGTCAAATTTCGTTGAGAAATGAAAGAAATATTGGTCCACAAAGTGAGGTGTTTGAAACATGGAAAAGTGTGGTATTGAGATCAATTCTCCCTCATCGGTGGGGGAAGAAAGAATTGTTTTGTTTATAAGTCTCAAGGTTGGCCTGGAGTTTGGGGTCCCAAGGGGTATTCCATGTATTTAAAGGAGGGAGGACCTAGATGTGCTTCGGTTCGAGGAAAGCCCACACGCGCGCCGCCCGTCCGGTCTGGGTCCGGGTCGTGGTTCTTCTGATATTATCTTTTTGGACCAGAATTGTTTCATATGTACAATTTGATCCCTGAAATTTTAAGAAAGTCAAATTCGGCAGAGAACTTTGCTATATGTACAGTTTGGTCCCTGAAGTTTCAAGAAAGTCAGATTGGGCAGAGAACACAACGTCAACCAACACTCAATTCAGCCATTTATTTTGGCTGAATTACTCTTCCTAAATGCCAATCCGTTGCACATCAATTCACCATTTATTTTGGTGAATTACTACCTCCATAATTGTCATTACTTGGCCAGTAAGCATGCAATTATGTGGGCAGTTGGTAAGCCTCTTCTTCGACTATATAAAGGACTCTTTCGACACACAACACAAAAACAGAAACGAAAATCAGTTCTTCCTACTACCTTCCAGCATCATTTCATTACTCAAAATTCTTCACGGTAGCACTTGAGTTTCCTTTGCTCATTTGTTCATTTGTTGTTTTATCTTGGAAGGCAATTATCCAGGACGTAGAAAGGATACATACGGGGCAATATTGTCTTAAAGACAGAGTGCAAACACTCGACTCAGCATACCAAAAACTGTTCCAGTTTATTGTTCAACTTCAGTGTAATTCCAGTTTATTGTTCAATTGTAATTTCAGTTTCTTGTAATATTTAGCAGTTACTTATTTCCGTTTCCTACATCATTGTAACCAACATTTTGAATAAAAGGTGGAAGCCCAAGAAGATCACAGGACAAAGTCGGCCGGAAGTTGCTGGGGCACGTCAAAGGCTCTCACCTCTCATTTTCAACTTTTTCCAAGTGTTAAGAGACTATGGACTAGAAATAAATCTCATCGTCTATATATGTATTAAAAACACATCTCAACTATTAATTGTTTCATTTCGGAAAAAAATAATACTTCAAATCTATCTTTGATCATTATTTCAATAAAAAAAAGATCATATTTATCCCACTCATTGTTAAGTCACGTGAGTTGCGACGCCTTTAATTCAATCAACTAGAAATAAACCTCCATCTCCCTCCATCCAAACAAGTAATATTTTGAATTGAAGAAATGTATACGGAAATCTGATAAATCTCATAATACGTAGCAGTAGGATCACGAATATTGTCAAGTACCATTAACAAACAATCAGGAAAAACTCCATACACTAGAACAAGTGAAGAAGAAAAAATGAAAAAATATTTTAGTCTTCTCCAACATTAAATATAGTCTCGTGGATTTCAGAGTTATTTTTAAAACTTTCCCCTTCACACCCGCTCTGAAAAGCAAAAATCCATTAATTATTCTAACCCGACTTTGAAGAAAACAGAGAATTCAAGAAAATAATCAACTTTCAGACAGAGAAAGCAACATGAACACTTCACTTCAAAAACATCATTTTTAAGGCTTCATATATATCTTTAGATGTACGTTACTGCATACTCTGTAAACCCAAGTTCACTTCTTTCTCTAAACCAAATCCCGACGCAATATATACAATATATTTTTTGTGTCTCAATTTATATGATATTGAAATTTTGAGTGTACTTTTTATTTTTGACATAAATCTTTAATTTTTTAAAATGAAATTATATATTTAGAAATTATGTAAAAACTTATTACAAATTATAATAATTAGCAATTCAAAATATTTAAAAAGTATAGAAAATAATCGTACTAAAAAAAAAAACTCGTGTGATGCTCAAATCTGAAAGGTGCTGAAAATTGAGTTAGAGGAACTACTCCTCCGTCCCATATTAATTGAAAAGTGTATTTTTATAAATTTATCCTCATCTCTCCTCATAAACAAGGCTAAGTGAATTTGAACGTAAAATTTTTAAAATGAAATTTACATATTTAGAAATTAAAAAGTAAAAATTATTCTATGTCGCAACATTACAACAAATATTTAAAAAGAACTCGTGTGATTCTCATGAATTTAATTGAGAGGGAGGAAGTATATATTTTGTGTTGGAATGCATAGAATTCCAATACTATAAACAAGTGAATCCAAAGTTGTGTTTCATGCATGTTACTGGACCTTACTGGGGTAAAACAAAGTGGAGTGGAAAGTCCGAATCCTAGGAGAAAGTGGAACAGTTTTTCCCCTTTTCTGTCCCCTTAGCCATTTGTTATATAAATCAAAGGGTCTTTTGTATCATAGCATGCAAGCTATAGGTTGAGAAACATGCAGAGTATGAAGAAGAAGGCAGCCAATGCTAACAGTAATGCAAATAATGGTGATGGAGCTAAACCAAAAGAAAGACATATTGTTTCTTGGTCTCAAGAGGTACTAATTACTGTTATTTGGTATTTTTTCTTGTTTTTTTGGATTTGTTTTGACTCTAACTAATTTGGAATTGAGACGTACTTAATTGGTTTATTTGAATTTGTGTTTTGGCATCCGTTTATTGGGATTTTGCTAGAACGACTCTTTTTATTTTTTTTTTTTATAACTTTGGTGTTCGGGCAGCTTGTGCGCACCTAGATTAATTCTACGTGTTACTTGCTACCTCCCAGAAGAACAGTTAACAGGTAACTCTATCCATCAAAGCTTGGATAGATAGGAAATGTTATGCCTCCACTGGAAATTGAACATGAGAGGTCCTTAATTTTTGAGTTGTTGTGTTGGTGTATTGATGATTTTCTGAAATGAAATGGATTGTTTTGAGTTGCAGGAGGATGATATACTACGAGAGCAAATTCGTATAAATGGAACTGATAAGTATAGTTCTCCCCCTTTTGATTTTGTTTAAAATATTCATAAAAAGACCATATATTTGGTATCTAATAAGCTAAAAAGAAAATTTTGGTCATGATGCATTGTGTAGTTGGACGATGATAGCTTCAAACTTTACGGATAAAACAACCAGACAATGCAGAAGAAGGTTAGTCCAACATGTTCTCCGTTTTTTTCTCCTTAATTTATAAGGGCAACCACTCTGTATTTGACTTTTACCTTTTACTATTGTGTCCATCCCAATTTATGTAATCTTATTTGACCGAACATATATTTTAAGAAGAAAATACGAATTTTTAAAATTTCTACTCTAAAATAAGTCATATATATATATATATATGCAGCTATAAATCATCTTATTAAAGGTAAAATAGATATTTTAAAATTAAATTCTTACTATATAGAAAAGTATCATTAGACCGACTAAAAAGGAAAGGAATGTCATATAAATTGTGAAGGGAGTACTATACATTTTTTTTTTTTGTCAACCTAAGTGATTGTGTTTTAAAAATCTGCAGATGGTTCACTTATTTGAACTCTGATTTCAAAAAAGGTGGATGGTCACATGAAGAAGATATGCTTTTATGCGAGGTAAAATTGATTTATGATTGCTTCCTTTCCGAACGTTCATCATCATCACTTATTTTAGCATTGTTCTTAAGTCGTGTTTCTGTTTCGTCTGATGTCAATTAATGTCATTTTGGAGTTGGATAGATTGCTTTGTGATGATAAAGGCATTGTCATTACAATGTCGATATCTGATAGAAAAAGATTACTCGCCCCTTGCAGGCTCAGAAGATTTTTGGAAACAGATGGACCGAAATTGCCAAGGTGGTGTCAGGCAGGTAAGCAGCATTGTATTTGATGCTAATTGTTAGAATTTTTTGTGTTTAGTTGGGAAAGTTGTGTTTTGAACTTTTTTTCCTGCATGTTAATACAGAACGGATAATGCTGTGAAGAACCGGTTCACTACACTCTGCAAAAAGAAAGCAAAACATGAAGCTTTGGCGAAAGAAAACAGCACTTCGTACATTAATCTAAATAACAAGAGGAATATCTTTCCAGATAGGCTCGATATTGACAGAATATCTAATGTTTCCGAGCCTATGAAGAAGTTGAGGTAAATGAATACAGCATGGTTAAATTATGTCGCAGAGAGACCCAAGTTATGTATTATAACATGAAATTGTCTTGATGTAGGAAGAGACATATTTTAGATGATTGTGCGAATAAAAATCAACCGCTTAGACGTCCATTTGCAGTGCTTGGTCAGAATTTCCATATTGCTGGGGCAAATACAGCATCTCATCAGCATGTCAACAACATGAAAGAGACATCTGAAAACGGTAATTAACTAATATATTTCAATCTTTGACAGTACACTTCGTATATAAAAGGGACAGTGGAAGATCAGATGAGGGAACAGCATACGATTGATTATTTCAACTGGCCAAAAGAAATATGTAACTATTTCTGGATTTTCAAGCAGATAGTGATAACAAAAGTCAAGGAACATTCCTTAAGAAGAACGATCCAAAGATATATGTATTGATGCAACAAGCAGAATTACTGAGCTCACTGGCACGCAAAGTTAATTCGGAACACACTAACCAGAGTCTTGAAAATGCTTGGAAGGTGAGGTCAATAGTTTCTCTTTTTCTTTCCTTTTTCTGTATCCAAAAAGTTAGTAATAATTTTCTAGTTTTTGGATATAGACCCTAAATCTAGTTTCTTCTAATTCTACTCCACTCCTTTTATAATAATTGCATAATCCCTGTGGTTCATCACTAGGTAAGCTATTCTTACATTAGTGGCTGCAGAAGTTGTAATCTCGCTGAGGAAGCAACAAGCTGTAAATAAAACCTTACTCCTACATGACTTTTTCTATTGTAGTCAGGCAGGACTCATGATCCACCTACTTGCATGATTTATATATTTGACAATGGCAAAATATTGTTCAGCCCCGTGACAATATTTGAATATTGTGCAGGTACTTCAGGATTTTCTTCATCAAACGAAGGAAGGTGATATGCTCAAGTTCCGACTTCCTGAGATGATTTCCGGACATGATACTCATAAGGACCTGATGACGGACTCAAGTAGTAACGAAGGGAGCGGACCATCTAAAAGGTATTGACCAGAACAAGCTCATTTTTCCTACTGCAGGTTTATCCTTTACCACAGTCTAAAATCTAGATATACAGGCAACCTGATTTACCTGCAGAGTCTGGTGGCAGTTCAGAGTACAGTACTGGATCAACTCTGCTGTCGCGTGCACTGGGTGATAAAATAGAAGGAAGTCAAGTTGAGCCGTGTGCGCATGACATTGAATCTGGATTGCAGAATTCTCAAATAGGTGATCAAACTGGAGTTCAAGAATTGGAAAATGGAATTTTCTGCGATTTATCATTTCCTCATGGTACGACGAATTTCATATCTTGGGCAAATGACTACAGGATTTTATTACATACTCCCTCTGTCCAAATTTATGAGACACTTCTTCTATTTTAGTCGGTCCAAAAATATAATGACATTTTTTCATATTTAGTACTCCTTCTGTCCCAATTTATATGATGTAGTTTGAGTGGGTACGAAGTTTAAGAAATAAATGAAGACTTTTGAATCGTGTGGTCTAAAATAAGCCAAAGATATTTGTGTGGTTAAAGATGTAAAAGATAAAGTTTAAGTAAAATTGTTGTCAAATAAGGAACTGTGTCATTCTTTTTTGGACTGAGTAAAAAAGAAAGTGTGTTATATAAATTGGGACAAACGGGGTATAATTTAACTTGTAGCTTTCCCATTTTACCCTTAATGAAATGATTTCTAGCCACATAAATTTCTATTGCTTAATTTAGACCACAAGTTTGAAAAGTCTTCATTTTTCTTTTAAACTTCATGTCTAGTCAAACACCTTCACATAAATTGGGACCGCTGGAGTACTATATAGCTATGCCGAATCGCTATGTCCTTATAAAAATCGTTACTTTGATTGCAGCAGATACTCCGACTGTTTGTGATGAAATGAGAGCAAATCATGGACCAGAAACAACTGAATGTGAATATCCTAAGGCAGATTTCAGTTCTCCTCTCCAAGTAACTCCACAATTCAGATCATTAGCTGCAGCAATACCCAGCCCAAAGTTTTCTGAAAGTGTAAGAAATCATTGCTTTATGGTTTGGACTAATATTAAGAAGATGTAATGCTTCGGAACAAAACAGTTCAAGTTGAAATGCATTGAGGTAATAAATAAAAAGTTGGACGTGTATTCCTAGATAACTTAATCCATCAACAAAAGGTTATAAGTTTGTGTAAGTGAGACAATGCATAAGCAACAGACATTTGTGACAAGTCTATATCATAATATCCTTATAGGCATAGTTTCTATTCAGCAGTTTCATTGACTTCTACGAAAACTATAACATCACACTGTCTATCGTACAACTAGAGCTACATTTCTAGCTCAAAATTGTTTCTTAAGTTCTGATAACCTAATATTTCTAGCTTAGTTTGATTCTCCTCACCATAGCTTTTTCATGTGAATTCAGATGCAAGACTGACATAAATTGTGTACCATTTTTTTCAGGAGAGGCAATTCCTATTGAAGACACTGGGAGTTGAGTCTGCATCCCCTTATCTAAGCACGCAACCTCCATCTTGCAAAAGGGCGCTCCTCCAAAGCCTATGAACAATTGTATTGATCAACCTCACGCAGAGATTCGTCATAACTTCCATCAAGTGTTTTCAACATATGTACCTAGTTTGCTTTCTTAATATGTCTCATTCTTTTTCCGTGTCATTGTGGAACTCGCGTGGAGGTATTCGATGTTTCCACAAGTTTTTTGGCATTGGATAAGCTCATTGTACATAATAAATGGTGTAATTATAAATTGGCTGTTAGTAACCTGTGTTCAAAATAGTAAACCTGAATATATAATTAATTATCCGAACCCACAGAATTCATTGTGTGTCCTTAAGGAATTTAATCCCCTTATTGTACCCGAAGTGTTGGATTAATTCCTCCCACGATAGAACGAGTATACATGTTATTGGAGTAGCGGTACCTCAAACGCCAATAACTTCATCAAACTTAAAAGACAATCACAAACCACACAAAGACAATACTTTTTTTGTAAGAAAAAAAAATGCAGAAGAAGATTGCATGAATTTGATAGTTCAGTGTTTTAAAATATGCGGCAAAGCCTCTGAATTTATAGACAATGAAAGGGTGAGATGGAGAGGTGCACTCCAAAAGCTGTCCTTTCTCATTTCCCTTCACACCTTAAAAAATCCCAACATTGGCAACTCTTCAAAGTTTTACAGAGAATATGGAAAAGAAGATGGAAGAAATATCAAGGAACCATAGAGAAAGCAAGGAAAACCAGACCTCCTATTTTATTGTTACTTAACAGAGTTTTAGTGCAATTCAGAATTTCTTTTCCCTGATCCATTTGTACTGTAAGTCTGTGACACATTTGACTGAGGGATAATGGAATATGAGTCATGTGTGCAGAAACTTCATATTCTTCACAAGTAAGAGATAGTAGTAGCATTGCTGATATTGAAACTTGAGTGATGACTGTACGTGCACGCTGTAAATGCATAGACATTTTTGGCCATCGGTAGAAAATGCTGGGGGATTTTAAGGAGCATTCAAACTAGAAGCGCAGCGCCTGATGAAGAGAAGGTATTACTCAAACAACAACAACAAACCCAGTGTGATTCCACAAGTGGGGTCTGGGGAGGGTAGGATGTACGCAGACCTTACCTCACCTTTGTAGAGGTAGAGAGATTGTTTCCGGTAGACTCTCGGCTCAGAGAATGTATTACTCACTGTGAAAAAAAGGATCTTACTTTCTCTGGCCAAGAAATAAGAGACTTCTTCCAGGGCTTTCTGGTGCTGTTGTTTCTGTTTGTTGCTGAGATCTGTAAATGGGGTGTATCATGTTGTGGGAAAGGATGGGTGTATCTTGTTTTAGTGATGACAAGTGTGATAATTACTAAAGTGTGAATTAAAGTGTGATAATTACTATATGAATTATTTTGTGGCTTAAATAGTGAGGCAAAAGACAAGAATTAACCTTGATTGGCCAATGTGTCAACACTTTGGAGCAAGGATAATTTAGTGATTAGAGTTACCTGATACTAAGCCATGGCCCAGGAAGGACAGGTTCTCGTTATTTAAAGCAATTAATATCCAGCTAAGAATACAAAATGTCATTGGGTCTACCACGTACTTCATCGTCTCAATTTATATGATGTAGTTTGACTGGGCACGAAATTTAAGAAATAAAGGAAGACTTTTTAATATTGTGGTCTAAACAAGCAAAAGATATTTGTGTGGTTATAAATTATCTCGTTAAGCGTAAAATGTAAAGTTTAAAGTTAAATTGTTGTCAAATAAAGAAATATGTCATTCTTTTTGGGATTGACTAAAAAGAAAAGTGTGTCATATAAATTGGGAGAAGGGGAGTACCATTTTATAACATGCATAAGGCAAGAATTGCCTTGGCCCTTTATATTTCCAGAGTGGTTTCTGCTACATAAATAATAAGTTCATTGTAAAGAAAATCAACTAAACTAGAGATTTGGTGGGCAGAGTTTCTCCATATTTCGCTGGTGGGAGTGTAGCAGGTGTCGATCGAATAGTTATGGTGAGTACTAGCTGGTTCGGACATTACTATCATCAAACAAAAACAAAAGTTTATTGTTAAGCAAATACAACAATCAACCAAAATGTCTCCACCTAAAAAGTAAAATAATAGGAGTAACAATCAAAGGTCCTTTTAATCGGTAAAAAAAAACTAAATTTATCTACTGTGACTGGATCCAAAAGATGGGGGAAAAAACACCATCCAAAAGAACTTCAATCATCTGGAGCTGGGAATACAATTGAATGCTACAAGAATCACCACATCAGCTAATTTATTTATAACATATGATGGTATACTTTCGAGCAATTTGTTGTCTCAATCACAACAAATTGTAACAAACTGTATTCTTGATGAATTGATGTACATTTACACGAGATATATATATAGGAGATACATTGATGAATAAAGACTATTCTACCCTTATAAAGATATGTACAAATAATATTTATACTTATCACCCCCTCAAGCAGGGTCTGAAAGAACACTGAGCTTGTCACACAAAAATATCAACCGTGAAGAGGGAAGATGCTTAGTTAATAAATCTGCAAGTTGATCTTGGTTGGGGACGTATTGAACTTGTCGGAAACCAGAAGCCACCTTTTCTCAAACAAAATGAATGTCAATTTCAATATGCTTAGTGCGTGCATGCTGGACAGGATTATGAGCCAAATAAATACTGCTAACATTGTCAAAAAATATTGTAGAAGGAGACGAAAAAGGTAAATTGAGATCCCTCAATAACGCTTGCACCCAAGTGATTTCCGCAGCAACATGAGCAATTGATTTATATTCAGCCTCAGCACTAGACCGAGAGACAACACTTTGTTTCTTTGAAGACCAAGAAATAAGATTACCGCCAAGAAATAAACAATAAGCTGAAGTAGAACGACGAGTTGTCGGGCAACCAGCCCAATCAACATCGTTATAACATGTCAAATGATCAATTGAACCACCAGGTATATAAATGTAAGCATAACGATCACTAGATCATGAATATCTGTTCAAATTGTGTCTACCGATATTAGGAATATCATCATATAAATATGTAATATCTGTACAGATTTAGCTTTCCATACTTAGAACTAGGAGATATTCAGGAATGACCATATCATATCATATCTACAAGGATGTTACAGGTAGAAATAAATGATATTCAGGGATAGGAATAGCAGATTTTTGGGATGTAAAATCAGCATTCTTTCTATTTAATTGTAGAACTCTCAAATCTGAGAGACACTCATTCAGCACATTGACATGGTATTAGAGCCATCTTTTCACTGTTGAGTCTTAGTTCTTTCATCTGTGATTTTTTTCTAGATTTTTTTGAAAGTCTTTGTTCTCTTGATTGTTCATCAAGAGTCAGTCCTACACATCTAGGGATTTTGATATTGGTCATTCTAGTTATTTTCTTAGATCATTGTGTTTCTGGTGTTCTTATCTAGTTAAGAACATGACGTCACATCAGTTTGAATCCTTAAATGTTCGTTTCACTGGAAAAAATTATTCCGCCTGGGAATTTCAATTTCAACTATTTGTCACCGAAAAAGAATTATGGAGCCATATTGATGGAAGTGAACCTACTCCAACTGATCCTACAAAGTTAGGTCAATGGAATGTTTAAGATGCTCGGGTGATGACATGGATTTTAGGGTCAATTGATCCTCTGATAGTTCTTAATCTCATGCTGTACAAGACTGCTAAGGTCATGTGGGATTATTTATAAAAGATTTACAACCAAGACAATGTCGCAAGGCGCTTTCAGTTAGAACATGAAATTGCTAATTACTCTCAAGGATATCTCTATGTTCAGGATTATTTTTCTGGATTTCAAAACTTATGGGATGAATTTACTGATATTATTTATGCTAAAATACATGTCGAATCTCTCTCTGTAATTAAGAAAGTTCATGAGCAGAGCAAGCGAGACAAATTTTTAATGAAATTACGATCTGAGTTTGAGAGTGTTCGCTCTAACTTGATGAATCGTGAACCGTCTCCCTCCTTGTATGTTTGTTTTAAGGAATTACTTCGTGAAGAGCAGCGCCTTGTCACACAAAACGCTTTCAAACAAGAAAATGGTGTCACTGTTGCATTTGCTACTCAAGAAAAAGGAAAGGCCAGAGATATGACTAGTACTCAATGCTACAATTGTAAGGAATATTGTCATATTGCTAGCAATTGTGGCAAGAAGTTCTGTAATTATTGTAAACAAGGACACGTGATAAAAGAGTGTCCCATGCGCCCTCAAAACCGTAGGGTCAATGCTTTTTAAGCTGGGATAAAAGATTTCACTACTGATAACTCATCTTCAGCAGGACAAGTTCTTACTCCTGAAATGCTACAACAAATGATCGTTTCAACCTTTTCATCTTTGGGGCTACAAGATAATGATATTACATCTAATTTTTAGCTTGTTGATTCTAGCACTTACAATCATATGACCAACTCAACTAGTATGCTAAAAAATATTCGTGAGTATCAAGGTCCATCATTAATTCAGGTTGTCAATGGTAATAATTTACCCATTACCATGGTTGGGGATATTACTCAAACTTTCAAATATGTTTTTGTATCACCTAAGCTCTTTACTAGTCTTATTTCAGTTGGTCAATTGGTGGATAACAATTGTGATGTGAATTTTTCTCGTAATGGTTGTCTTGTGCAGGATCAGGTGTCAGGGACGATAATCGCGAAAGGGCCTAAAGTTGGAAGATTATTTCCTATACACTTTTCATTCCTTGTGTTCTTTCTTTTGCTTGTTCGTCTACAACTAGTAAGACTGAGGTTTGGCATAAGCGTTTAGGACATCCAAATTCTATTGGCACAAGATATACTCAAAAGAAGAAGCTTCAAGTATCTTAGATCCATAATACAAGGAGACAGAGAGATTGACGATGATGTCGCACACTGTATTGGAGCAGGGTGAATGAAATAGAGGATCGTCTCCGAGGTACTTTGTGATAAGAAGTTGTTGCCTAGGCTAAAAGGTAAGTTCTATAGAGTCGTGGTTAGACCAACGTTGTTGTATGGGGCAGAATGTTGGCCAGTCAAGAACGTCCACGTGCAGAAAATAAAGGTACGGAGATGAGGATGCTTAGATGAATGTGTGGTCATACTAGAAGAGACATGGTTAGAAACAAAGTTATACGAGACAAGGTCGGAGTGGCCTCCGTGGTGGAAAAGATGAGAGAAATAAGACTGAGGTGGTTCGAACATATGAAAAGGAGCTGTGAGGATGCACCAGTTAGGAGTTGTAAGAGACTGGAGATAATAAGAGTTAGGAGAGGTAGAGGTAGGCCGAAGAATAATTAAGGAGAGGTAATTAGACAATACATGGCACAACTCCAGCTGACTGAGGATATGACCCTGGATAGGAAGATTTAGAGGTAAAGGATTATGGTAGAAGTTTAGTAGGTAGTCGAGTTTGTCGCACTATGTGTGAGAAGGGTAGGGGTTAGCCTCTCATTCCCCCCTTCTCCCTTTCTTTGTAGTATTATTTAGGTTTCGCATAGATCCATTCTTTTATTTGTATATTCCTATGTGTTGCTTTATTTATTTTTATTGTTATCTTGATATCTTATTTTTCTTTAATTTCTGCATTGACAATGTTTTTTTGAGCCAAGGGATCGGAAACAACCTCTCTACACCACAAAGGTAGAGATAAGGTCTGCGTACATCTTACCCTCCTCAGACCCCATTGTGTGGAATTACACTGGGTATATTGTTGTTGTAGTAGGCTAACCATTAAACCATCTTCTATAACTAGTTTTCTAGATTTCCATCAATGATTAATAACCAATATTTATGGTCCTCCAACCCCAACAATTCATTAATAACTTTAATCCCTCAATCCCAATCTCAAGACTTAACCTATTTTCTCCATCTAGGGTTTTACAAGTCAAGAAAACTCCCAATTTATTTAGCCATAAAATTCCACCTTAATAAGTAAAGAAAATATTAAAACAAATGAAGTAGTTGAAGTTTAGGAATTACCTTTCCCAAGATCCCATGGGGCTTCTTCTCATTTTTGACCTAAAAGTCAGCTTGAAATGAGTGTTGGGTGAAAATGAGGTCAAATCCCGAAATGGACTTTAAATACTAGGTTTGCCCAGCATTTTCTCACTGGGGCGCACTTTGTTCGCGGGGGCGGTGACCGCTGTGATGCAGTTCTGTCCGCAGTGGTGTACTCTGAAGATTACACTTCCTCCGCCGCGGTAGACGAAAGATCCACTGGGGCGGAATCGCAGGCGCAGTCCACCCCTCGCTGGGAGAGATATAGGGTTAGGTAGCCCTAATTCGATTTTCGATTCCTTCTTAACTAGATTAAGGGTCATCTTAAACTAAAATTTCCCCGCCTATGAGTATCAGACACAACTGGTTAAGGATG
The DNA here is from genome assembly GCA_034509755.1 of Anisodus tanguticus. Lineage (NCBI taxonomy): Eukaryota > Viridiplantae > Streptophyta > Magnoliopsida > Solanales > Solanaceae > Anisodus > Anisodus tanguticus. Next base: position 47,431,819 of record CM067543.1, on the reverse strand, counting down.
ATATGGACACGAGGTGAGGAAATTCGGTAACGATCAAACGGGTCGTCACATTATGGCTAATCCAAAATAAGCTTCTCGGATGATTTTCCTGTCTTCAATCTAGGTGGACCTAGTTGACTTGGTGTTGTCTAGATGAGGCTTACGATGTGTCAACTTCTGTGTCAGCCATGTGTGATATTCCATATTCGTATGTTATCAATTCACTATACATTCTTATTTAAGCATACTAGATTTTCATGCCCCAAAATTCACTAAAACGAAAAAGGGTAATAATTGATCAACATTTAGTGACAAGTTAAAAATTTGGTAAATTATAGTTAGGCATAATACATAAATAAGCTTTCAAACTTGGTCTTATTTTTTAAGTTTTCCTTTCAACTTGGGTGTGCACAAGTAGACACCTCAACTTGTTTCCACTTTATTAGTTGAACACGTTAACTTACAAAATAATTATCTAGACACCTCCAAAATTTATATATCACGTCATCATTTGTATTTACATATTCAACTTTTTACAAATTGAAGTGACTACTTGTGCACCCCAAAATTGGAGGACATAGTAAAAAAAATGAAGCAAATTTGAGGGCCTATTTATTATAGTTATAGGGACCAGATTACATTTTGCTGCTTAACTCTCCATTTTTATCTTTTGAACGACCGAAGAGCTAATCTTATGAAGGAAAAAAACAATATCTGGTCCCTATTTATAAAAATTGAGCGCGACAAATTAATAAACATTTTTTTTCTTCTAAAATCAAAACCCTATTTTTGCGTCTCTTAATGTTCCTAAACTAATCGTCTCTTAAATTGCTCTCTCAAACGCTGTACAATCATTATGCGGCGACTCTCAAATGTAAGTTTTTGCGTTCCTTATTAGGTGTTTGCTGGATATTACGTCACAGATTAATTGGTGAACTTGGTGGCTATGTTAATATGGACATTTTTTATGCACATACTTGAAATTAACTGTTGACTAATTCATCTACTTAGTATGTTTTAGATCGTAGAAAGGTTATTGGGAGAGATTTCATTTATTTTGTCGTTGATTCAGAGAATTAGGTTTTCTTTCAGTTAGTTGTATCTATGTATTCCTAAGTGCGCGTTTGGACATAAAAAATATGTGAAATTTGAAAAATAGTTGAAAAATGGTAAGTATTTGGAAATTAGAGTTGTGTTTGGACATGAATATAACTTGGGAAAATGTTGAATTCTTGTGTGTGATTTGGAGTTAAAAATGTGAAAACAGGCATTTGGAGTTTTTCAAATTCCAAAAAATTGTAACAGTTCTGTGTCCAAACATGATTCGGGAGTTGAACTCCGGACGCCTCCCTATCCGTCAAAAGGACTCTACCCTCCCCAGACCCACCTGGTGGGATTATATTGGATTCCAATGTTGTTGTATCCATGGCCAAATAGTCCCTAAATATGTTGGCAGCTAGTTATCTTAAATTATACTCCCTCTGGTTAAAATAAAGTGTCCACTTAGCCATTTGAACACCCCTTAAGAAAATACTAACTCCAATGTAACAACAGATAATTTGTCTAAAATGCCCCTAATTAAATAAGTATTGGGATTTGATCACCTAACACTTAATAAGGGTAAATATGTTAAAGTAAGTTTAATTCTTTCTTGATTTGGTAAGTGGACACTCTTTTTAAACAAAAAAATAAAGGCTAAGTGAACACTCTTTTTGATATGGAGGGACTACTTTATTGATTTTAAAACTGTAGTGATGCATGTATAATTGGAGTTTCTTTCTTATTTATGAATGTTGATGCACTGATGATTATAAGGGTACTGATGATTTCTCTGCATCAATTGATAAAGTAACCGGCAAGTATAAAGAGAAAGCATGGTTTATTTATATTAAGACTGTAACATGAGTTGCTTGAGATGAATAGAAGATGCTATCAAAGTAATTGATTATCCTCTGCTAGTGGTCACTTATGTCTCTGTAGTCAATGGTTCGACGTTATCAAAGTACTTGGTCATTGCTGCTGAAATAGCAGGCAATTGACACAGATAAAGTTTGGTCCAAGTATAGTGAAATTTGGGGATTGATTTTCTGTGTATGGTCAACTATTTGAAGTCCTCTTGGATGATTTTTGTTTGGTTCATTCTGGTTTGATGGCTTCACCTTGATCTTATTGAATTGTCTTCTACCATCTTCTAAGTTGCTTTGGTTACAATGTACAAGTTCATGTTTGTAAGGTGAGGATTTTCACCATCATGGTCTTAGATTCAAAGGGTGCTCTGTTACATTTTTCAAAACAAGATTCAAAGGGTTCTCGACCACCCTATTCAGAGGTGGAGCCAAGATTTTTAGTTTATGGGTTCTGGATCATAATCCCTTTTTACTTATTGAGTTTTGGATAGATTATTTATACTACAACAACAACAACATACCCAGTAAAATCCCACAATGTGGGGATAGATTATTTATATATATTAAATAATTTTTTTTAATACAAATACAGGAATTGAGCCAAAGCTACTGGTCTAGCGAACTCGGACCATTAATGGTGGCTCCGCCCCTGATCCCATCATAATAAATATTTCGTTAGTTTTAGTTTCTAAAATGTCATTAGCCAATGATTATACACTCTTAACCCATTTTCTCAGAAATCTCAGCCTCTTGTGGTATATAGAAATTTAATCTTTTCAATTTATTGGTTTCTTATAGCAATTCACGTATGTTCATTAGTTTTAGTTTCTAAAATGTCATTAGTCAATGATTATTAGCTCTTAACTCATTTTCTGAAAAGTCTCAGCTTCTTGTGGCTAAACACTCATAACTTCTTGCGGCTCAACACACTTAGATCCTTGAAGAATCTCCCTTATATTTCACGTATATAATTTTTCATAATAATTATGTGCATCCTAGTACTTTTTTTGTTATCCTATATCTTTTTCTAATTTAGTCTTTATGTACCCTCCAAGGTTATGGCGCCTAATAAGCGACGGAAGCAACTTGTTGATAATGGTGATGATGAATCCTCCAAGGTTATGGCGCCTAATAAGCGACGGGAGCAACTTGTTGATAACGGAGATGATGAATCCTACTTAATCGGGGTGCAAAAGGCTTTGGATTATGCTTTTGGAATAACAGAAGAACTATATGAAATGCGATGTCCATGTGTCAAATGTTGTTACACAACTATAGGAACACGTGAAACAATCGAGTCACATTTGAAAGTATATGGAATAATTCAAAATTATACTTTAGGGGTGGCTGGAAATGATTCACCAGGTGCTATAGGGAACGGACAAGGGCGAGAGCAAGGGGTTAGATCTATGTGCTCTTTAGGGGTGTCTGGAAATGATTCACCAGGTGCTATAGGGAACGGACAAGGGAGAGAGCAAGGGGTTAGATCTCTGTGCTCTTTAGGGGTGTCTAGAAATGAGGTGGGATCCTTCCATCAGAATTCTCTTTATTCTGGTCAAAGTATGCCAACACCTTGTAATAGTACAAGTTCAGATGCTACAATATCTGATTATTCTGGTCAAAGTATGCCATCAAATTCAAATGGTACAAGTTCAGATCCTACCATATCTGTTGGTCAAGGAATGCAAAGAACAAATAGAAATCCCTTGGTTCAGGAGAAAGAGCAAATGCAAATTGATATTCAATCACCTCCATCTACTGATCAAGTTATGCAATACACCCAAACTGTTGAAACAAGTATGATCTTGCAACTCTACTCTGTTACTGATTTGCATAACTGAATTATAATGCTAAAGTTTTTACTAACATGGAGTATGAAGTTGGAAAGAATATATGATATAATCATAAATTTATGTATTTGGCTTTTATATGATCATAAATTTATTTATTTGTATAATATTTCAGACATTTCTAAATTATTTGCAAATGTAGGTTTATGTACTACTGGAAAGGTAAGAAAAGGTCGAGGAAGGAATAAGTGCAAAGAAGTTGCATCACTTCAAGCCGGGCAGAAGCTGAAAGTAACATTTTATAATAATCGAACTGTTGGAAAGAATAGCAGTATATTTTCCAGGCACTTGGGAAAATTAGTTCGTGACCAAAGTATGTGTCCTTTAGGAGTATCATCGTGGGATGAAATTGAGGAAGAAAAGTTAAATAACATGTGGGCAGCTGTTGAGGTAACAAATGTTTCAATTTGCTTATGGCTCTTTTCTTACCTGAAAACACATTTTGCTTATGTGGACAACATAATTGTCAGTTTTTAGGAACTTGTGTAGCCAAATTGGTGTAATAGATGTGATGGTTCCATGGGTTAGGTTTAGAGCTTTATTAAGAAAGGTTCGAGGACTCTGTAGTTTGGTAGAGCAGACTGTGCGACTGATCTTGATCTTAATCTTAATCTTAATCCGGGACCTCAATTTTGTGTTTGCATATTGACAAATGTCATTTAAATTTGTAGTAACCTTCTTGTTAGTGGCATTGTACAGGTTGCTAGTTGGAAAAGATTATACTACTATTCTTTACTTGGTGTTAATATGCAACTATTAGATACAATAAACAAGAACTCACCATGTCTCTTTAAAGAATGTCCTGGTTGTATTACCTTGTGACTGGCTAGAAGACAGCTTTTCCTCTTACCTTTTTCGTTTTAATAATTACAGTTCTTGAAACAAAAAAGAAGCAGTTCTGATACAATACACTGTCTTTCTCTTTCTCATCTCAGAAGGGGTACAACAAGGAGCTGATTGATTTTCTTATTTTCCATATTTTTGGTTAAATCACCTTCCTAAACTGGTTATACTTGAAGCAGGACCCTCCTTAATATGGAGCAATAAGCCACAAATTGGAAAGACAGATGGATTTTGTAGTGAGGGAAATGATTGGGCATGATAATTTACGGTAGAGGTTATGATAAGTGAAATAGGAATGTCCAATAGTCTTAATCCCTGAAAAGGTTCTGTTTGTACTTTTTTGCAAATAGAGTTCAGCTATTGATTTGGGCTTATTCTAATCTGGTGTTAGGAAAATAGATATCTGCCATTTGTTTATTATAATCTGGTTTTTGGAGTAGTGCATAGATAAAATAAAATAAAAATGTTCAGTAGCAGAAAACTGGACTCTTTGTTAAGTGTCACATAGGAGATAAAATCAAAATCTTTTTGGAGTTGAGCATATTGCAAGTATCATATATTACACTAGTCTACATATCGTCTATGTTGAACCTGTGAGTGAAACAATCTGTTGTGAGCATCAATAACTCTTGTATTTTAATCATACTTGGTGATTTTTATTATACTAATAAGTATTTTAATACTTGGTGATTTTCATCTTACTAAGAACTATTATTCTTAATACTGGCACAAAGACGATCTCTGTAGTTCTAAAGATTCTGTTTTCGCAACGACAATTTTTTTTTGTGTACTGTATGCAACAATTATTTTGTGTATGTATTATTTGCTTAGTACTCCCTCTGTCTCAAAAAGATTGTCTTAGTTTTCTTATTAGTTTGTCCCAAAAAGATTGACACCTTTCTAAATTTGGTGATCTTTTACTTTTGAGTTCCATTACTTCCCCTGCTACTACCTTCGTCCCATTTTATACGAAGGTGTTTGATTTGACACAAAGTTTAAGAAATAAAGAAAGACTTTTGAAATTTGTGATCTAAAACAATCCATATAAATTTGTGTTAGAAATCATTTAATTAAAGTTAAAAGTTAAATTCAAAGTTGAATTTTACTAAATATAAAAACGTGTCATTCTTTTTTGGACTGACTGAAAAGAAAAGAGTGTCATATAAATTGGGACGGAGGGAGTATTCATAAAAATTGACAGGACCCCGCCGAATATAAAGTAAACAATGTGGGATTATTATATTAGGTTGAAAAGTCAATTGTTAAATAGTAAGGTTATGTGTCAGCCCTCTTCCATAAGATTTGGCTTTTACACTTTGTGAAGGGGAAAGTCCCGAAGGCGAAACCCCCCACCTGTACCAGAGGCCCCTTGGCTAGGTGGAATGTAAATCGAGGGATATGCGCGAGTGGCAGCCCTGCAAGGGAGAGGACCAACAGGACACGAACCCAGCAACAGTCCTTACAATATTTCAGCAAAGACTGTCACCACACGGATTCGAACCCGCGACGTTGGAGTGATTGTACCCCAATCACCTTGCCACTTACCAACTCGCTTGTGCCCCTGGGGGCGATTTGGCTTTTACACTAGGATGTGAGTAAGTTACCGGAGAGAGAAGATGGGACATTTCAGGTCCTTTTGACCATGCCTTTATCTTTACGTGTTTTCCGTTCAAAAGCTAGCCAGTGGGCCCTTGAGGGTATAATTGGAAATTTTGTATACATTTAAATGATTTGGAAAAAGTTTCTACTAAAAATTAAATTTTATGTCAAGTCAAACTAAAATAATATTTTTGGGGGGAGGGAGTAAATGAAACATTTATTTTAACCAAAATAATATTTGATTTATTGTAGGGTAAATTTGAGAGTGATGATATGGATACTCATCGCGATCACATCTTGGGATGGATGAAAGAATTATGGAACAAATGGAGAGGACAATTACATGGAAAGTATGTGAAAGGCAAGCCTATCCAAGAGGCTGTTAAGAATAAACCAAAGGGCGTAGACAAGAAACAATGGGAGTGGTTGGTAAAAGAACATTTTTCTACTGAAACTTTTCAGGTTTGGCATAATACCTAGTGATGTAATTTCATTGCCGTACTATGATCTTTTAAATGAGAAATAATTTGTGATTCTTAAATTTAATGTTGTTACACAAATATAGGCGAGAAGCAACAGGAACTCAGCAAACAGAGCTAAGTTGAAGATGTTTCATCGTATTGGTAGCAAGCCTATTAGAGAGGTTATTTATCAAAAGGTGTTAGTCATAAAATCTCCATTCTTTGTTTTTGAAATATTGAGAGGCGTTATTTGACATGTTGACTTTGACGTAAAGGGCGGGAAAAATGGCAACCCACCAGATTTGGCAACTATCTTCTTTGAGACTCGCAAGAAGGATGACAAGCTTGTTGAATCTGAGGCAATTGAAAAATATGTGCGTTTCGTTAATAGAACAGATTGGTTTTTGAACAATTAAAACTTACTTTTTGTTATTATTGTTCTGACAGAAATCTTTCTCTATATATTTGTAGGCTCAAATCCAAGAGTTGGTGCAGTCCGAACCATCTCTTCCTAGCATAGAGATAGTGGAAAAATGCTTTGGACCTCAAATTCGTAGCCATGTATTTGGCTTTGGGGGTGGAGTAAAAGCGAAAGACTTGAAAGATGCCCCATCCTCAAAGGCTGAATTACTATCTGAGTTACGTTCAACCCGAGAGGAAAACCAATCTTTGATTGATCGTTTGTCTGCCTTAGAAAGTGAGGTGGGATCCTTCCCCCAGAATTCTCTTTATTCTGGTCAAAGTATGCCAACACCTTCTAATAGTACAAGTTCAGATTCTGCCATATCTGCTTATTCTGGTCAAAGTATGCCATCATATTCTAATGGTACAAGATCAGATCCTACCATATCTGCTGGTCAAGAAATGCAAAGAACCGATGAAAACCCCTCAGTTCATGACAAAGAGCAAATACAAATTGATATTATATCGCCTCCATCTACAGATCAAGTTATGCAATACACCCAAACTGTTGAAACAAGTATGATGTTGCAACTCTACTCTGTTACTGATTTGCATAACTGAATTATAATGCTAAAGTTTTTACTAACATGGTTTCAAGTATGAAGTTGGAAAGAATATATGATATAATCATAGATTTATGTATTTGGCTTTTACATGATCATAAATTTATTTATTTGTATAATATTTCAGACATTTCTAAATTATATGCAAATGTAGGTTTATGTACTACTGGAAAGGTAAGAAAAGGTCGAGGAAGGAACAAGTGCAAAGAAGTTGCATCACTTCAAGCCGGGCAGAAGCTGAAAGTAACATTTTATAATAATCGAACTGTTGGAAAGAATAGCAGTATATTTTCCAGGCACTTGGGAAAATTAGTTCGTGACCAAAGTATGTGTCCTTTAGGAGTATCATCGTGGGATGACATTGAGGAAGAAAAGTTAAATAACATGTGGGCAGCTGTTGAGGTAACAAATGTTTCAATTTGCTTATGGCTCTTTTCTTACCTGAAAACACCTTTTGCTTATGTGGACAACATAATTGTCAGTTTTTAGGAACCATATGAAGCCAAATTAGTGTAATAGATCTGATGGTTCCATGGATTAGGTTTAGAGCTTTATTAAGAAAGCTTCAAGGACTCTGTAGCTTGGTAGAGAACTTTTACCATTTCAAAAAAAATGGTAGAGCAGACTGCTGATTGTGCAACTAATCTTGTTCTTAATCTTAATCTAGGATCTCAGTTTTGTGTTTGCATATTGATAAATGTCATTTAAATTCGTACTGACCTTCTTGTTAGTGGCATTGTACAGGTTGCTATTTGGAAAAGATTATACTAGTATTCTTTACTTGGTTATAATATGCAACTATTAGATACAGTAAACAAGAACTCGCCATGTCTCTTATTAATTTCAGTTTCTTGAAACAAAAAATAAGATCTAATGCAGTACACTGTCTTTATCTTCCCCATCTCAGAAAAAGTGGGGTATATAACAAGGAGCTGATCAATTGTCTTATTGCCCATGTTTATGGTTCAGTCACCTTCCTAAACTGGTTATGCTTGAAGCAGGACCCTCCTTAATATGGAGCAGCAAGCCCAAAAATGGAAAGATAAATGGATCTTGCGTGATAATTTACAGTAGAGGTTATGATAAGTGAAAAAGGAATGTCCAATAGTCCTCTTAATCCCTGAAAAGGTTCTTCCTCTTTTTACTTTTTGCAAGTAGAGGTTCAGCTAATGATTTACTCTAATCTGATTTTTGTAGTAGTGCATTGATAAAATCAATTTTTTTGTTAAGTAGCAGAAAAATGGACTCTTTGTTAAGTGGCACATGGGTAGTTGTTTGCTTTCTTTTTGCAATACTTTCTTTTCGTAACTGTTTTAATTTGCTGCACTTGAGCCGAGGGTCTTCTGGATATAGCTTCTCTACCTCACGAGGTAGGGGAAAGGTCTGCGCACACTCTACCCTCCCCAGCCCCCCTCTTTGTGGGATTACACTGAGTATGTTGTTGTTGTTGCATATTGCAAGTATCGTATATGATGTACTAGTCTACATATCGTTTATGTTGACCCTGTGAGTGAAACAGCGGGGAATCATCTGTTGCGAGCATCAATTACTCTTGTAATTTCATCATACTTAGTGATTTTCATCTTACTGGCACAAAGATGATCTCTGTAGTTCTGAAGATTCTGTTATCGTATACAACAATTATTTTTTGTGTACTGGATGCAACAATTATTTTGTGTATGTATTATTTGTTTAGTACTCCCTCTGTTTAAATTTATTTGTCTTACTTTCCTTTTAGTATGTTTAAAAAATAATGACTCTTTCCTTTTTTTGGCAACTTTATAATTCCAACTTTCCATATGGATTATTTAAGACCATACTTGAGTTCTGGATTAAAGGACATTTTGGTACATTCTACATATCTTTAATTTAAGACCACAAGATTCAAAAGTTTTCTTTACTTAACTCCGTGCCAAGTCAAAATCATACAAACAAATTGAAATGAAGGGAGTAATATATGTCATTTATTTTAACCAAAAAAATAATTTGATTTATTGTAGGATAAATTTGAGAGTGATGATATGGATATTCATCGGGATCACATCTTGGGATGGATGAAAGAATTATGGAACAAATGGAGAGGACAATTACATGGAAAGTTTGTGAAAGGCAAGCCTATCCAAGAGGCTCTTAAGAATAAACCAACGGGCGTAGACAAGAAACAATGGAAGTGGTTGGTAAAAGAACATTTTTCTACCGAAACTTTTCAGGTTTGACATAATACCTAGTGATGTAATTTCATTGTCATACTATGATTTTTTAATTGAGAAATTATTTGTGATACTTAAACTTAATGTTGTTACACAAATATAGGCAAGAAGCAACAGGAACTCAGCAAACAGAGCTAAGTTGAAGATGTTCCATCGTATTGGTAGCAAGCCTATTAGAGAGGTTATTTATCAAAAGGTGTTGTCACAAAATCTCCATTCTTTGTTTTTGAAATATTGAGAGGCGTTATTTGACATGTTGACTTTGACGTAAAGGGCGGGAAAAATGGCAACCCACCAGATTTGGCAACTATTTTCTTTGAGACCCGCAAGAAGGATAACAAGCTTGTTGAATCTGAGGCAATTGAAAAACATGTGCGTTTCGTTAATATAACATTTTGGGGTTTTGAACAATTAAAACTTACTTTAAGTCATTATGGTTCTGACAGAAATCTTTCTCTATATTTGTAGGCTCAAATCCAAGAATTGGTGCAGTCCGAACCATCTCTTCCTAGCATAGAGATAGTGGAAAAATGCTTTGGACCTCAAATTCGTAGCCATGTATTTGGCTTTGGGGGTGGAGTAAAAGCGAAAGACTTGAAAGGTGCCCCATCCTCAAAGGCTGAATTACTATCTGAGTTACGTTCCACCCGAGAGGAAAACCAATCTTTGATGGATCTCTTGTCTGCCATAGAAACCGAGAAAGACCTTACATGTGGGGCTTCCTCAAAGGCTGAATTAGTATCTGAGTTACATTCAACTCGAGAGGAAAACAAATCTTTGATGGATCGCTTGTCTGCCGTAGAAAATGAGATGAAAGAACTGAAGCAGCTAAAAGAATTGTTTTTGGCTCGATATTCTAATATCCAGCCTCCAACATTACCCATTTCAGGAGAATGACCATTTGATGAACATACCAAGTTAGTAACAAATTAACAATTACCTTCTGGAAATTATTGTGGCTTGATTTTTAGTATAGCTTGCATTCGTTTTTGTTACTGTCAGATGCAATATCAGTATGCCTTGCTCCTCAAATTTCTATCACAACAAAGAAATAAATAAGATATCGATTCTCTGTGATTTGCAAGTGCTACCACTAAAATCTCCATCCTTGAATGATTTATTATATTACCATTTTAGGTCGTGCTGCCTTCTTGAGTTTGTTTTTGGGTTCTGGTCTGTTTGCTGACCTGTCAATATGTTCAGTTGGTGTTACCTGCCTGTGGCTTCACTGTTTTAACTGTGAATTGGTTTCAATTGCCTTCTGGAAATTATTGTAGCTTTATATAGGAAAGGCGACATACTGAACGCAGATTGTCTCTGACTAGTCTTGTAGCGTATAGCTTCTCTTTCCTGCATGACCTACTATATCAGATGGGATGTGTAATTTTGTGGTTTAAGTTCAGATGTTACATATCCATCTACATCAGACAGTGGCAGCCTGTTAGGTTTCTTTGTTTGGCCAGGAGAAACTGAGGGTTCACTTCCTCCTGATTCTAGCTGAAGTGTGATGAGGCACTTGAATGGGACCTAAAATCAGTAGCTACACAAGCGCTTGATTTAGCATATTTTTTTTGAGGTTTTGTAAGTATTATATAGATTGAAGTATAACATGTTGGAAATAGTACTTAGCAGGTTAAGAAATGGAGAGATGTCATTATTAAGATTAGGGCTGACAAAATGATTTTTAAAAAAAGTAACCATCCAATGCGATCCATTAAATATGAGTTGGATAACCGACCATTTAAAAATGGATAATACCAATTTGTCTGCTTGTTATTTTCCATGAGTTCTTGTTTTTTTTGGAGTCTAAGCTTAATAATTTGGCTTTTAACTTGTGGTCTCACTTGTCTAATCTTGAAACCATGGATAATATGGATATCCATTTGTCGGTTAACCCATTTTTTATCTGTGTTAAATATGGGCGGATCAGACATTTTAGCCGTTTTGTTTAATCCGTTTTCGACCCGCCCATATCCGATCAGATTCGATCCGCATTGCCACTCCTAACTTAGATTAATGTCTGCATGACAGATCGGTCTAACTGAGATTTCGGAGATCTGTTGGAAGGATTGAGCTTATTTGGAATAGGTTTTCTTACAGGATTCCAAGTACTACATTTTTCTCCTTTCCTGGTTGGTTGAGTAGAAGATTTTAATACAATGAAACCTTTAATCTACTATATACTTGGAAAATAGAAAAGCTTCACATATTTCCCTAACAAACATGAAAACTCATATTTTCATCTGCTTTTTGATCTCTATGTCAAGTAAACATATGAAAATCACATCAGGACTGAGGGAGTAATATCCTTCAGGTTTTCATAAAGGACATATATTTTACACAGTTTTTCTAATTCGTTTTCATGCAGCCTCTTTTACGTTGCTGTTTTACTTTTGAAGTTGATATAATTACGCTTGATGAATTTGGAGACCTTTTCAGATTTTTCATTAGTAGAGTAAAATTGCAGAAAATTATGTAACCAATTTTCTAGTGAGCTTTATAGGCTTCCCTAAAGAAGATTGTTTAAATACTTTTTACAGGTTTTGGAGACTGGTGTATACAAGTCAAGATGTAGGTTCTGAGACGTGCAAGTTGACTATTATTTTGCTAGAAATGTTGCGCAAACTTTGTATTATAGTCTAGGGATGTTATGATCTTTTGCTAAGGGTTGTATAGGCAATATTTTAACTTTCATCTTGGATGTACAGTGCCACTAATGGGGTATTAATAATTTTTTGCAATTAGTTACTATAATATGTTTATATTGTCTATCAGAATAAGGTTTGGTTATATTTTGTGGGATTATAGGAGGTATGTTATTGTTGTAGTTATTATATATTTATATACATGTGAAAGCACTATTTATCTTTATTATCATTTCGTGAACAAGTTTTCCAGTTGCAAATTGAATATGACTCGCCCGAGAATATTTATTGAAAGTTAGATTTATGGAAATAAAATAGAATGTAATTGATAAAAGGACAATGTAATTTGTTACCCAACCTTCGAATACTTTTTCGTAATAACATCTAACAGAAAACCAGAGCAAGCTTGCAACGTTTTTGAATGACTGTTACCTATATGTATTGTATTTTTAAATTTTTTGTTATGTAACAATGAAAAATGTCATTTTATGTAACGACTAACTTGACGTGATCATGTTGTTATCTTATTTTCCCCATCATCCTGCCCTTATTGTTAATAATTATATTTTATCCTTTACCTTATTTTATTGTTTTGATTTTATAAAATTATACCATGTACCCTATTTTTTCTTTGTAATATTGTAAGTGTTAAACAATGGCCCAATGGCCCAAATGGGGCACCACGGACATCCCAGCAAAGGGGCAGTAAATGGCCCATACAGACAGCCCAGCAAAGGGACCAGCCACGGACTAGAGGCTGAAATCATGGGATCTTTGGATTGGAATCTTGTACCAATCTTGTATATATGGTATATATATTTAATGTATATTGTGGTGTAATTATTTACCTAAATTAGGATTATACACTTACCATAATTGTATAGTTAGAATTATGGTAAATAAGGTTTTAGGAATAGAATAGGAATAGGATTCTCCTATTTTGTATCTTGTATAAATACCTATTCAATTAATGAAAATAATCAAGGGGATTATTTCTTTCATGGTATCAAGAGACTAGGTTTTACAAAAAAATTTCTCTCCCAAAATTTTTGACCATCCTCGGCCGAGAACCCCCCCCCTCGGGTTTCTCTTCCAAAATTCGTCTTCCGCTCTCAAAAACCTCTCTTAAATTTCCATTCCTTCTTTGTTCTTTCAAGATGTCTAAGAACAATTTTCATCCTGCCCTCATGGTTTCTAACGTTAAGAACAATATCCCTATTGTCCTTGAGATGGAAAACGTCCAATATGCCACGTGGGCGGAGTTGTTTAAAATTCACGCTATCTCCCTTCAAGTTCTTCATCACATCATTCCTCCCGCTAAACCTTTTCCTGCGGAGGATCCTGAGTTATGGATTGCTCTTGATGCTACCGTTCTCCAGTGGATCTACGCCACTATTTCGGTGGACCTTCTACAGACGATTATTGAGCCGGATACCACGGCTATGGCTGCATGGAATAGACTGCGTGACATATTCCAAGACAACCAACATTCACGTGTCGTCACACTCGAGCAGGATTTCTCTCTAGTTCGAATGGACGAATTTCCAAACGTTTCTGCATATTGCAAGAAACTCAAGGAGTTGGCAGATCAACTCCGTAATGTTGGCGCACCGATAACAAATGATCGTCTAGTTCTACAGTTGGTTGCCGGTCTTTCGGAGGCCTATAATGGTGTTGGAACTCTCCTTCGCCAAAGCAACCCTCTTCCTGACTTCTATCAAGCCCGCTCCATTTTTTATCCGTGTTAAATATGGGCGGATCAGACATTTTAGCCGTTTTGTTTAATCCGTTTTCGACCCGCCCATATCCGATCCAGATTCGATCCGCATTGCCACTCCTAACTTAGATTAATGTCTGCATGACAGATCGGTCTAACTGAGATTTCGGAGATCTGTTGGAAGGATTGAGCTTATTTGGAATAGGTTTTCTTACAGGATTCCAAGTACTACATTTTTCTCCTTTCCTGGTTGGTTGAGTAGAAGATTTTAATACAATGAAACCTTTAATCTACTATATACTTGGAAAATAGAAAAGCTTCACATATTTCCCTAACAAACATGAAAACTCATATTTTCATCTGCTTTTTGATCTCTATGTCAAGTAAACATATGAAAATCACATCAGGACTGAGGGAGTAATATCCTTCAGGTTTTCATAAAGGACATATATTTTACACATAGTTTTTCTAATTCGTTTTCATGCAGCCTCTTTTACGTTGCTGTTTTACTTTTGAAGTTAATATAAGTACGCTTGATGAATTTGGAGACCTTTTCAGATTTTTCATTAGTAGAGTAAAATTGCAGAAAATTATGTAACCAATTTTCTAGTGAGCTTTATAGGCTTCCCTAAAGAAGATTGTTTAAATACTTTTTACAGGTTTTGGAGACTGGTGTATACAAGTCAAGATGTAGGTTCTGAGACGTGCAAGTTGACTATTATTTTGCTAGAAATGTTGGGCAAACTTTGTATTATAGTCTAGGGATGTTATGATCTTTTGCTAAGAGTTGTATAGGCAATATTTTAACTTTCATCTTGGATGTACAGTGCCACTAATGGGGTATTAATAATTTTTTGCAATTAGTTACTATAATATGTTTATATTGTCTATCAGAATAAGGTTTGGTTATATTTTGTGGGATTACACGAGGTATGTTATTGTTGTAGTTATTATATATTTATATACATGTGAAAGCACTATTTATCTTTATTATCATTTCGTGAACAAGTTTTCCAGTTGCAAATTGAATATGACTCGCCCGAGAATATTTATTGAAAGTTAGATTTATGGAAATAAAATAGACCACTCAGGACTAGGAATGCTTTTATCATTAAATTAAAAAAAAAAAAAAAGGAAAGTACCAGTTAAAACTGGTTGCTAAGTCTTCATGCACTTGAACTAGAAGAGCTATTCCTAAACCCTTTAAAATAAAAACACAAAACAAAATAACAATAACACGCAGGGGGAAATTAATATCAAATCCTTTTCATACCAAATATAGGTTTCCAAATTAGTAATCATAGTCAGGCATGGATTTGTTTGTGAAACTAGTATAAATAAATCTAAGGACTAAACTAATACAGTAAAGTTTTAGCAATATGGATTCAAGAGACTTCGTATGCCACGACCGCTTATCGAGTGCATTCGTCCACGTTAAGCCAATTTCCAAACAAGAACAATTGATCGATATTCCCCCAATTATTGCTGATTCATATTCTTCTTATTTACCCCTTTTAAACATTCAGTTTAACTTTTGTATTAAAGAAGATTTTTGGTTTATACGACCCAATGATCTAGAATCAGTACTCGTGCAAAGTACATGGCAAGGTTCAACCGAGTCATCTCAAATCATTCTTCATCTTTCCGATATCATGCTCTATGAGAGACTCGATCTCGCTTTATCAGAGGTACTTGCGACCTGGAAAGACAAGTTTGAAGATCTGTATGACGCTATAACTGAACGTACAACTCATCGTTTGCGAAGTATCATTAAAAAGAAGTCTAATGAGTATCGTCAAATGTTGGGGGTATCTGTCGATGTAACATTACTGATTGATCACGTTTGCGATGGTAGAATTTTGCTTGCATCGGAAGAATTATCAGACGGGATGGTGCCGGCCAGTAAATCATCAATAGGGCTGCTAGAGCCGAGAGAAGTTGATGAAAATAATACCAAGGATGAGTGTGTTGTGTGTCTAGACGAGATGGGGAATGAGAGACAAGTACTTTGCATGCCTTGCTCGCATATATTTCATGGTGAGTGTATTACCAAGTGGTTAGAGAAAAGCCATTACTGCCCTCTTTGCCGCTTTGAGTTGCCGACGGATTCCACAAGACTATAGAAAAAAGCAACACTAGTGCCAAAACAATTTTGTACATGTCTTTTGCGGCAAATTAATGTACTATTAGGAGATATATATTTATTCGATTATGGAATTAAGTTGGTGTTCTTGATGTTCGCACGTGTTTCATAGTTCTTATCAAGATTCAAGCCTTTCTTTTAATTTGTACAGTAATTATTGCATTAAAAACTAAACTGTGTAAAAGTAGGATTATTGCAATTAAAAGCTGAGATATATAGACCTAAGTGCAACGCTCCAAGTAACGTTTCGAACTTGAAATATTACACGAATCAATCAATAATATTTGAGTGTTTGTCACCCAAGCAGTAAAATATACCTTCGAATACTTTTTCGTAATAACATCTAACAGAAAACCAGAGCAAACTTGCAACTTTTTTGAATGATTGTTACCTATATGTATTGTATTTTTAAATTTTTTGTTACGTAACAATGAAAACTGTCATTTTTGTAACGACTAACTTGACGTGATCATGCTGTTATCTTATTTCCCCATCATCTTGCCCTTATTATTAATAATTATATTTTATCCTTTACCTTATTTTATTTTTTTGATTTTATAAAATTATACCATGTACCCTATTTTTTCTTTGTATTATTGTAAGCTTATTCTTCTACTGTTGATGTGTGACACTATAAATGGATGGAAAATATATAATTTATACAAATAATAATACAATACAATACAGAATATTATGAAAGAATATTTAATAATCATCCAAACAAGTATAAGATATCTGTCTAACCAAAAACAGTGAAAGACAAGGACTATCAACACTATTCTAAAATTGGACTTTGACATGGGTTCTTCCTCTCATTTTTCTTAGTTTGGTGGAATGACAACTCTAACTAAAGTTTTTCATATAAGTGTGACTCACACTCATAATCTCTATATTTCAATTTAAGTATCTAATTTTCATTTTTTAAGTACTTTAATTTTCGATATTTTTTAGTATATTTAACCAGAGGTTAATACTTCAAGTTACAGTCGAATTTTAGAAAGAGAAAGAGGAAAGGAAGAAGAGAATATTTCTGATTGTATTTGATGACTTTCATTTGCACAGTACAAACGGTTATAAGGACCATTACATCACATGGACACCTGTCCAATTCTACTAACAAACTTAAGCACTAATAGGCAATTAATGAAACTAAATTAAGGACTAGGTAGCAAAGGTGTTGAACTATTCAATTAAAAACTTAAAGGACCTAATTGAACTATTTTAAACTTTATTTGAAATTAGTCACAATACACAATTGTGACAATCCATCCTCCTCAAAATGAGTCTTGTCTTCACAAAGATGCAATTTCCGGAAACTGAGATTGAATGAAGTTGTAGTTCTCCCAAGTCGCTTCTTCAGGTAGAAGGTTTTGCCATTGCACTAAAATTTGAGTAATAGCTCTATTACCCTTCTTGATCATCCTCTTAGCCACAGGCTCCACTAGAGGTTGTCCTTCAGGTGAACACATAACAACTATCACCTTGTTAGCTATTTTCTTCTTGAGTTGAGATATATGAAATACATGGTGTATTCTTCAAGTTGTAGGTAAGGCTAACTTATATAGGCAACTGGACCAATCTTCTTTACTACCTAGTAGGGACCATAGAACTTGGATGCTAGTTTAAGACTCTTCCTTATAGCAATGATAGTCTGTCTGTAAGGTTGTAACTTGAGAAATACCCAACCACCTTTTTTAAACTCCCTCTTTGTCCTTCTTTTGTCAGCATTCATCTTCATCATATTCTGAGCCTTGGGTAAATTTTTCTTCAGCACCTTAGCCATAATCTGATCTACAACATTAACATTTGATTGAGCAATTAATTCAAAGGATAGTTATGGAGGATCATACCCATACACTACTTTTAAAGGGGTCATTTTCAGAGTAGTGTGGTAGTTGCTATTGTACCAATATTCAGCCAATGACAACCACTTGTTCCATTCCTTTGGCTTATTCCCAGTAATACATCTCAAATAATTTTTTTAAGTATCTATTGAGTCTCTCAGTTTGTCCATCAGGCTGGGGTGGTATGCAGAACTATAGAGCAATTGAACTTGCAAGAGTTTGAATAACTCTTTCCAAAAGTTGTTGATGAACACCTTATCCCTATCAGATACTATGCTTTTGGGAAGACCATGAAGCTTGTAATTAAATAGTATCCATGCAGGAACAAATGATTATTTGTTTCTGCAGTCCTTCCACAAAAATGGCAGATAGAGCATAGCTGTAGTCCATTTTTTTTGTAGCTTATCCTGTGTCAAACATGCCTTTTTGACAACTAACCATACAAAACAAGCCACCTTATATGGGATCATAGTCTTCCATATGTGCTTCCAAGGCCAAAGGACATTAGAATTGTTGCTAGAGTTCAGCAAATGGTATGCTTTTTTGAATGAGAATTTATCAGAGTTGTGGCCATTCCACCATGATCTGTCTTTGAGAAGGGTGGTTCCATTGAATTGGGCAAGAGTGTTGTAGAATTCTGCGAATCTGCCTATCTCCCAATCATTTAGCACCCTCCTATGCTAACATTCCAGCTATGATTACTCCATACTTCACTAATGTTGGCTCCTTTCTGTTGATTTAGGATGTAAACCTTCGGGAAGAGAAATTTTAGGGCTCCAATTCGAAGCCAGTTATTCTCCCAAAAGGAAATTTTTTCCCCATTTCCAACTTTGAATTTTGTTCTATGGCTGAAAGCTTGCCATAGGTTCCTAATAGTTCTCCAAACACTGACTCCATAAACTGTGTTCACCACATTTTTCTTCCTTGAATCATCTTCTCTATACTTGCCTTTAATAACATTCTTCCATAAGGAAACATCTTCATATGAATATCTCCATAGCCACAAGGCCCTGACATACCTTTACTATAAATCATGACATGTAAATAATTAAACTGACAATCCGAATGAAATGAGACTCACCAATAGCTGATACATATGAAGTCCTAATATGCAGATCTGTCATCCTGAAACTCAGTCATGAAGTGCAGGCCCCGGGCAAAAAGGATGTAAGTACATTTGAATTGTACTGTATGTAAAGCAAGTGAAAGAATAAGCAGACACATGAAATAATAGGAACATGAAACTGAAACTGAACAATGAATATGAATATGATCTGACATGAATGTAAAAACATGTATAAAATCTGTATGTCTGTATATTGGGGTGCTACGCCAAAACTCAACACTGATATTCTTGTTACCACATCAATTAATTACTCTAATATCATAGTATACCTTTATCAAACTTGAGAGAATAAAATAGCGGGAATAAGGCATTTTCACACCAATCTTGTTTCATAACCCCGCTAAACTTGGGACACGCAATTGACTTAGTGTTGGAGAACTCTGTCTCACTTTAACTCTGGCATGACTCTATTACCACAGAACCCTAGCTTCCGATGGTGTCATCTCCAACTTTCCCTTTGTTATTTATTTTTCTTTTGCCATCGGGGTGATATTAACATTCCCTGTGTATCGCTCCGTTACCATCGGAGTCCTAAAATTGGAATTTTAAACTTGCTATTGGTTGAAGCTCATTTGCTAGTCTTTTTTTTGCCTTTATATACGCTAAACCATTTACATATCTCACCTTAGGTTACTTTGAAGGATGTTGTTATGTTCCGCCTGACTTATTCCTTGAAAGGTCATAGGACCGAACTCCTATACGGTTATCTTCCACTCCATCCCTTAAAGGAGAGACACCACTGAGTTCTATATAACACCTTTATCATTGATTTAGTCCCATGTTCGGATTCTCGATCTATTGGCTGGAACAATGTTATGCTCTTGTCTTTCCACCATATTTGTGGGATACTCGACTTGTTGAATTTTAAACTTTCAAAACCCCTTTCTCTTAAGGAGGAACACGTTTTACCATATTATCTAAATCCACCGTTGCTTACTTACTTTCTTATTTTCCTCCTAAGAATCGTCATTCCCTTTAAGAGGGCTCATAAGTCTTTATGCCATGGCGACCCGTCCGAGAGGGTGCCTTTACTTATTAGTAAGAGAAACTTGTCTCAACTTTACATTGAAGGTCCTTGTGATTTCACCTTTAATATGGCTCACTGCTACCGATCCTAAGTCAGGGGATTAACTTCCCCATCCGCTCTTGGAGTATAAAAAACCTCATCCTCTCGTTCATCATGAGTCTTCATATTGTCTTGCATTGACTGATTTTAACCTCTATTATACAGGGGTCCCTTGTATAACTAGCCTTATGCTCCATTTTGGGTTCAAATCTCGGTTTACTCCATCATCACCATTACCGGTGAATCGTGCCCATCTATATGCGAATTAAATCCTCATCTTGCTCTTAGTCTATATATACCCGCTATATGCTTTTGGCAATTTCGTAAGTGTATATTCTTGCAGGATCTTAGATACCTCTAATCTATTACCGCTTATCCTTCTTATCATTACATATCATTTCATTCACTATGGGTGTCGGCTCTGACCGTTGACTTATACTTCCAGGCTCCATAGCCCCGCAACTTGACTGATTTATATTAGCTCTTCTCTCAATTACTTTCGGCTTCGAAATAATTCTTGAGAATCGTTGCCACTTGCTTGTGTGATCAAAGCCTCAAATGCTAAGATCGTCCCTTAATATAGATATAACATAGTCTGATGGCTCATCCAATGGCTCAACTAATCTCCTTATAGATTCCATATACATCCTTTCTGGAGGAAACTTAACTTATCCTTTTATTCATAAATTCAGAATACTCCTTGAGCCTACGTATGTCTTTTTCTTTGATTACTCTCCAGGTTTTCCTTTCTAAACCCTACATGTCTATCGGTCGTAACCGTTTCTTTAACCCCTCTAAATGGGGGGTCACAAGTATCTTTTCTTAATATTAGTACGTACATATCCATTGTTACTCATGACATATTCCAAAAAATATGGATAACACAATCTTAGCCGCTGCAAAACTTCTATTTGCAACCATTGCATTTGCTTACTAAATCACCGTATGGGTCTATGTCGATTCCTTTCCGCACCATTTCCCATGGGTCAATTTTCACGCAGCTGAGATTTCCCCTTTAAGATATCATGTCGTCACATCGACACTTATCATAATCTACAATCCTTCAATGAGTCACAACTTACCTTAAAGTAATATCCCTTGACAGGGTCACTAAATCATTTGCATAAGTAAGGGGTCAGATATTCATGAATGACACGCTCAACCCCATTAACCAAGACATTAATCTTAGGGACTCATTTCCTGCTACCTTCTAGGATCGCCCTTCCATACATTTTACTTCTTTACTGCCTACCTGCTTATTTTGTCATTTCGCGATATCTCTTATTATATCATCTAGAGAGTCTTCGACTCTTGTTCCATCTTACCTGAAGGATCAACCCAACATTAATGTTCCTTGATTTAATGGCTAAATCATCTCGACGGCATAACCCGTCAATTTCTGGGGCTTTCTGTTTTGACTTGCAGACACTTTATTTCGCCCTACGGGGCATGTATTCCGGACTTATTTTATTAGAGCTCTTGTAAGATTCAAATTGGATTTTGGGATATGTTTTGAATGACTTGCTAGTAGTTATGACATTTTGAGACTTAAGCTAAATTGTTTAATTACTATTTCTGCTTTTCTTTTATATTTTACTTTTTGAAATGAGGGATGGTTCGCCTGCCGATGGATTAACTGTAGGTGCCATCATGACCGCGAATAGGGTCGTGACAACTTTAATTTCCTTGTTCTCAACTAGATCAAGAGGGGGATCCTATGTGGCCAGCTTGCGAAACATTCTCTGGGTCAAAGATAGCCAAAGGTTTCCCTTGACTTCGAGTACTTGGCATAAATTGCTGAAGTTACCTGAGATGCTGACACGACCCAAACCGGAGGGCCGCAACGGGCACCCGGACCCCAACCGCCGAGTACTGTTAATCGCACACCCAACACCTAATCGTAATTAAATACGAACTAATCCAAAAAAAATATTATAGAAAATCAGGTAACCGTCTTATACATACACACCCATACACAGGTCGACAAGGCCATACATAACAACTATCCACAGGACACATGTCTACAAGCCCCTAAGAGTAGCAACATCCAAGGTCGGGACAGGGCCCCGCCATACCCATATATATAAGCAAAATTTTACCGTACCAAAATTAGACCAGCACTCTGAACAAGGAGAGTGCTCCAAAAATTCGCTGGATCCGCAATAAACTAACGTGAACCGTCACCTTCCTTAACTGAAACTGTGGACATGAAACGCAGCGTCCCCCGACAAAAGGGACGTCAGTACGACTGATGTACCGAGTATGTCAGGCATGAACAATAGAGTAATATGGATATAACAACAATTGAAACAGAAACAACTGACCAACAGTAAATGCCTCTGAGGGTCCTAACACACATGCCTAACTGTTATGCACAATGCAGTATACTTATACATCGGCCTCATCGGGCATCTTTCTTACCATAACAGTCTCTGTGGGCATCATACCATATAATGATTAATGAATGTATGCATAATGCAAATGTGGTATACTAATGTCCACACATGAATCCTCCCATAATCGCCTTTGTGGGCATCAGGTTATATCGCCACACAAGGGCATCACATCATATTGGCCTCTTCGGGCTCTTTCGTGATAGTCTGTGCCAGCTGCAGGTGGTGTGCGTATATAACGCCTTTCCCCTTTCACATTCCCCGTACATATATATATATATATATATATATAATATTTACCATATAGTAGTGTGCATAGCACAAGTGATCCAGGGTAATATATGAATATAATGCAAATGAAAATGCATAAATGACAATAAAATATTTTCCTGAATTTACCGGATGACATATTATCCTTGTACCTTCGGTTAACGCCATAAATCTTAACATCTTTTCTGTGTGCCTTAATAAGGACTTAGACACATATTTAGACATGCTTTAGCATAGGAATCAATAACACGAATATTCTTAACTACTAGGAGCAGAATAAATTATGGAACAATATCACAGTTATATTTCGTTACATGGAACATGTCAAAAGAAGAAAATAATTTATCTTAACATACCTCGATTTCACTTAATATCTAATCACGTTGGTGCAAAATTTATCAATCCCAAACAATTATAAAGGAATCATCTTTTTATTCTTTCCCTTCACCGGAACGAAAAACAAATTGGGCGCAAGTGCTAAAGACCCCTTTTGCTAACAAGAAAGGAAAGGAAAGGAATTGTTGTCTAATGACTATTTGCTAACAAAAGAAAGGAAAATGGAATGAATTGCTGAATATCTTTTGTCTTAAAGGATTTAAATGACCCCTCCTTATTGCTCTCCACACAACCAACCCTTGGCGGTGGCATTCCCTCATTTCACGCCACCTTGCACAACATGAATTAAGTGACCTGTCTTCGCATAATTTATCAATTACACATATAATTAATTTTAGATCCACTTCATTTAAATTCTAAAAACTCATAAGACCTTCGTATACTCAACGTCATAATTTTCTAATATGACACTAGTCCATAACCTCTTCATGCACATACCAAAATTATTCCCGATCCCCGTCGTCACACTTGTTGTGTCCAAAATTATTTCGGGGTCTAATTTTTTTATATACTAATCTCATTATTAGCATACATAAATAACATAAATTCCAAAGTTTGGGTCTTCTTGTACACGCCTAGCGATTTAAACCGTAACCCAAAAATACGGGATGTTACAGATGCACAACACGAATCAATGAAACAGAGTAAAAACTTGGATGGAAAAATAAAAACTTAAACTAGAAAAAAAAAAATCTAAGTCCAGCAACGACGCCAAAAACTTGTTGCTCCCAAATGCACACGCAAGTATACGCAGTCGTACATGTAATAAAGAATTTAAAGTCCAGATATCGTACCCACATGGATCTATACTTTCTACTGTTTAACTAATTTAAATTCAGTTGTAACTATTCAAGAGAATAACAATGTTGGAGTTTGTTTTAACTAAAGTATCGATCGCAAGAAAATAGTAAAAAGAAAATAATTCAAATGAGAGAAAGCTGGGTTTTAGCAGACGAGAAAGAGTTCCAAGGTTATGGCGATTGACAATCCTGTTGAGCTTTCTAACCATTTTAATTGTTTATTTCCTAAGTTACTAGTTGACGGGTTAATATTGACTTTATGTATATCTCTCAAATTGCTTACAAATCTATTTAAGTTACTCTAACGCCTATATCTCTATTGTCATTAGAAAACAACAAGAACGCATTAAAATCTCTATATTCAACTAAGCAAGACTAAATGGTACATCTCTATCCTCATTAGCGAAACGATCACCCTCACGGGGCCACGAACAAGCTCTACTTATTCTTATTACATACGCATATTCCCTTTCTGAAGTTCAATTCACGCACCACAGATATGGTTAAACTATTGACCAAATAATTAAACGATTAAGCACAACAACAAATAAATAACTCAATAATAAAAATATAATAGATAGAAACGATCATCAAATTACAACGTTCATGTCAATACCACAACCCCAGAACTAATGTATTTAACCATTCATGTTCATACAACGCATCATAACAATGTTTTGAAATATGAATTCAACTAGAAGAAATAAGAAAAGAGAAAAAAGTCGATGGTAGAATCTCCCCTGAAAACTTCACGCGTGCTCTACGTCTTCAAATTATGTCCCCGCCACCATTTACATGATAAAAACTTGTATTATAGGTTAGGTTTAAGTTTGGATAATTAGAACCAAATCCTACTCGAAATAGGAAAACAGTCGTTGATCCTGCACCACCCGTGCGACGTGGGTCCATCACACAAGAAGAAAAAACATCTTCAGAGCATGAACCTGCATGCGGCACCTCCGAGTCGCACATCCATCGCATATGAAGAAAAAATCTTCAGAGCATGGCCCTACACGCAGCATCCATGCGACGCAGGCCCATCACACACTACTTCATTGATTTTGTTTTTCCAAGTGTGATGTGATCCTCTTGTCGTCTTGTTTTAGTGCGGAATGCCTCCAAATTTCACCAAAATGCTCAGAATTAATTTATTTTGCTCATTGCACCTACACATTATAAACACAACAACATAAGCTCAAACACACGATTTTCAACGTAAAAGTGCAATTAAAGTACTAAGAATTATAGGGAAAATGATGCGAAATATAGATATTTATGTCAAATATCATGTGCTGTGACCAAGGGAAAAAGTTCCCATGTAAATGACACCACTTGTTGCTTGGCCATTGAACAGTTCAGGCCATATTGAGGTAACTCTTGGTCCTAGAAATATCAGGGATGATGATTCAAGGATTACCCAGGTCGTGACTAGGAACACCTCTGTTAGTCTGAATCTGACTAGTCCACCTGTCAAGCCTGAATTTTACCCCATACCGAGAGACCCCACTTTTCGGACACTCTATGAGAGTGCTCCAGAAGTGGAAGCGTTTCATAAATTTTGTGGGAAAATAGTCTAAACAACTTCTAACGGTATAGAAATCAGACGTGCATCAGTGCCATAATTATCGCCCTCGAATCTCGTGGCATTCCATGACCAGGCATGACCCTGCAATTACCTGGTGCAATAATTACCCTTCTCCTTATTTAAACCATCATTACCTTTGGAGGGAGTCTACTATTTTCCTACAAGTCTCTTATTCACTCAAAAAAGGGTTTTTTGAATGTGTTTTTTTCTAGTCATCTTTCTCTGTTTTTCAGCAAATCGACTTCACTATGTCTGCTTCTCAATATTCATCAACATCTTCCAAATCATCGTCGGATGGTTAGTCACCCTCTTTTTTCAACGACGATCATCCTAATGGAGTAACCTGAACACCAACGCGTTATAGAGTGAAGGCTCCTATTGATGAAACCACTTATGAGGTTGATGCAGAGGTTCTTGCCACCGACATAGTTCCTCAGTACTTCGTTGTCTCTGATAATTGTCAGGGTGAAGGCGACGGAAAGCCAATGGATGGTGAGAAGTCATTACTACAAGAGAGTAACCTTCCTCGCATGAAGATCGACTGTGGTTGGGGCGATCATGTGGCGTCAAGGTCGTGGGTGAAGGAACTCGGATCACCCATCATGCCGAAGGTTTCTCCATGATTTACACGTATCCTTTCACCAATGGCTTTTAACTTCCTGTCCCCAATGTTGTTGAGGAATTTTGTCAGCGCTAACAGGTTTGCCTTGCTCAACTAGCTCCTCAGATTTGGCGGTTAGTAGCATGCATTCGATTTCGATTTCTATACATGCCTTAAAGTGAGTATTTGTTCAGTTACTATGAAAGGATCAATCCATGAAGAATCAAATAACAAAATTAGTATCCAATGGACTTAACAAAGAAGCCATTAACTTATATTCCCACTTCCACTCTTCTTTATCTCCCACCAAATTCACTTTCCCTTATCTCTTCAAAGTTTGTGTTAAACTAAAAGCTATACCACAAGGCCAAATACTCCATACACATTTAATAAAATACGGGTTTAACACCGATGTATATGCAGCAATATCTGTTATCGACATGTACACGAAATTTACACTTTTGAACAGTACCTTGAAGATGTTCGACGAAATGCCTAAATATTGCTTCAGTTAATGCTAGCATTTCTGGGTTTTCTCAAAATGGGTATCATGTTGAAGGTTTTAGGATGTTTGAGTTGTTATTTAGTGGTTTAAAGATTAGTCCGGATTCGGTTACTATAGCTAGTGTTTTATCACGGTGTGTGAATATTAATCATGGTGTTCAAATGCATTGTTTGGGTTTAAAGATTGGTGTGTAGACGGATATATATGTGGTTACTTCGCTTTTGACTATGTATTTGAATTGTGGTTATTGTGTTTCGGCTACGAGGTTGTTTGAGTTTGTTGAGAATAAGAATGTGGTGTGCTATAATGCGTTTATTTCGGGGCTGTTGCAAAATGGGGCGGAGGAAGTTGTTTTGGATGTGTTTAAACAGATGTTATTAGACGAAGAACCGAATGAAGTGACTATAATATCTGTTCTTTCTGGTACTGCTAATCTTAAAAATGTGAAGTTTGGTAGGCAAGTTCACGGGTTTATTGTGAAAATTGAGTTGCAGTGTCATACGATGGTGGGGACCGCACTTGTAGACATGTATTCGAAATGCGGTTTTTGGTTATGTGCATATGGAGTGTTCAAAGAGCTGGGTGGCAACAGGAACTTGATAACATGGAATTCGATGATTAGTGGAATGATGTTGAATGAGCAAACAGAGAAAGCTGTTGAGCTCTTCGCAGGATTAGACTCCGAAGGATTGAAACCAGATTCAGCAACATGGAATTAAATGATCATTGGGTTTTCGCAGCTGCAAAAAGAGGCTGAAGCTTTTATGTTCTTTAGAAAAATGCTTTCTGCCGGTGTCGTTCCCGGTGTGAAATCTATTACTAGTCTTCTGACGGCGTGCTCATCTCTGTCCTCACTCCGTCGCGGTCAAGAGATTCACGGATATCTTTTTAGGAGGGAAAAAATTATTGATGAGTTTATTGTCACCGCAATCATTGATATGTACATGAAGTGTGGACAATTTCCTTTGGCAAGGAAGGTTTTTGATCAGTTGGAAGTAAAATATGATGATCCTGTTGTCTGGAATGTAATGATTTCAGGATATGGAAGGAACGGGGAAGGTGAAGCTGCTTTTGAAATGTTCTCTCTGATGCTAAAGGAGAAAGTACAACCAAATTCAGCAACTTTGAATTGCATGTTGTCTGTGTGCAGCCAGGTAGGAAAATTGGAGAAAGCATGGCAAGTTTTTAGCTTGATGATCAAAGATTTTGGTTTAACACCAACTCTAAAGCAACTTAATATTATGGTTGATCTACTTGCTCGATCTGGTCGGCTGGATGAAGCTAGAGAACTACTACAGCTCATTCCTGAACCTTCTGCATCTGTTTTTGCTTCTTTATTAGCAGTTTCTGAGCATTTCTCTAAGCCAAAATGGCAGAAGAAATGACCGAAAAGCTCTCAGAATTGGAGCCACAAAACCCTGTTCCCTTTGTGATTTTGTACAACCTTTATGCTAGACAGGGAAGATGGGACGATGCTGAAAGGATCAGAGAAACAATCGATGAAAGGGGACTGAAAAACTACCAGGCTACAGTACTGTGGGAGTGACATAAAAAAACATCTTGTATATGTTAAAACTGGTCGAACAGACTACTATTGAATCTTATGCCTGATCTGCATGAACTGGTCTTGCTCTTATTTTTGACTCACATCATTGCCCCAACATTCCTTGCGTGAGAAAATCCAAAATCGATGTCAAAGATGTTGGTGGTTCAAAGATGAAGCAAGGGATGAGATCTCTGAGTTCAAGCGCACAATTGACTTCACTAACCTCGCCACCTGTCACAGATCCTGTGAACTAACTTGGAAGCTGCAGTACGAAGAGTTGGATCAAGCTTGCGTGTTATTTGTGTGACAACCTTCATAGCACCATTTGTTGCCGAAGCAGTTGTCTGTGAAGTCCTTTACGGTCAGCTTCCTTAAGTTATGATGGGCAAATTAGAATATTGGCCACAGAAAATAACAGGAAACATCTACAACATATGATAAAGGTCAAATCATTGTAACATTGAGTATTGATTTTGAATGTGATTTATTGTGGTCAGTATTTTCTGATTTTTTTAAATCTAGATTAACCATGAGAATGCCTCTTAATTGCAACTGCAATTCTTAGCTCAACCATGAGAAAGTGTGCTGTAATAGCAACTCTAATGATTCTGGAAGTCGTCCAATTTTGTTCTCATATGCTTGGATACTAATTGAATCTGTTTATCGCTTTGGACGCCAATAACCTGGTGCAGATGTGAATCATTTTGAACTAAAAGCAAACTTTTGGGAAAACCTTCAAATTAGCAACATCTACTTCTATAATTTCAGGGCAATATTAACTTATCAGTAGCTAGGAATAGCTGACCTGACCTCCTCGGGGATATGAAAGGTGGCCAAGCTCTGATGTGGGATAATCAGAAATGCAGTCAAAGCCAATCCCTCCCTTTGCACCGTTCAAGAACTGGTCTTATGGCAAATTCAGTTGTGAAGCTCTTAGGCAATGGTAAACTGTTCCTGTCACAGGTACTTCACAGACTATATTTTGACGCGGTAGAAGCCTAACATGGAAGCATCCACGATACTGGAATGAAAGTGACCAGTTGTAGTATCTTATGATTGACCTCACATTATGTAGGTTAGCATGTGTCTCAAGAGGATGACTGTAAGTTCAGTTGAAATTCTCTCCTTATAGTACAACTTTTCATGTACTCAAACTGAAGTGTTGGACCAAGCAGCTCTTTTGTTTTTGTTTTTGTATAGCAGTCAGTGCTGTTAAAAGCCATTGCTTTGTCAGTTGAAGCAATGAAGCTATGTGAAGTAAGGGTCCCCTTCATAGGTGAATCCACGTGCTTCAAGAAGTGTGCCCTCTCAAATAATGACGCAAAGTGATCCAAAAGAAAGGAGTTAGTTCTTTGAATTTCAAATTTTGATGAGTTGGATTAATATCGACATTATTGTATATGGTATGTTGAAATTAGTTAATCTAATTATAATTTGATTATCATAGTACTAAATCCATATATGTAGTAAGTATTTTTTGTTCTTAGATTGTGCGCCTCATTTTTGTTAGTCGCTTTAAGCCTCATCAACGTTGTTGCTTTTTTGTGCGCTTCACTTCTAAAAACATTGATAATGGTGGCTTTAAGACCATCTTGTGTGCACTTTGACTACTCCACATGATACTCGTTTTCTCCCACCAACATATGCATTAGTAAATTCTGACAATCAAGTTTTATATATGGGAAGAATTCACCTTGCTTTTTGCCTTTTGTTGAATCCCATTGTTTTAGTCCTACTGCATTGACAGTTAAGCCATACACGTTGGTGTCCAAGCTATGTTACTAGTGTAACAACCTTTCCTTCTGTCAGCTGCCTGCAATTAAGTACTTTTAAACCTTTGATGAGTTGTTTACAAATTGTTCTTATTGCGACGGTAAATAATTTAGACATTAAAGATGTATCTTACTTCTTCCCCACTTAATTGTTGTACGATTCTTCCTTTTTTTTTTCCACCTTCTTTTGCCAATAAAATTGATTAAGAACAATTTACAAATAACTAGATAATGAGTTGTTTAGTAATCATTTGATGTGTAATATAAAAATGATATTTAATATTATTTCTAATGAGGTTATTTTGAATATATTTTTTTTAAAAAACTCATCAATAAAAGTTATAGTATTTTTTTTAGTATTTTTTGTGGGATTACCTGGGTATTTTATTGTTGTTGTTGTATTTTAGAGAAGTTATACTAGTAATATACGTGAATTGTGTTTTATTTCTATTTTATTCTTTTTTTAAATATTGTGTTACATTGTTTTTTCTTTATTTTAAAATATGACATCATTAATGAAAAATCTTGTGTACGCCACTATACCCTTCACCTAACTCTGTTGACTCGTCGACATTATTGCTAGTCTCACTTTTTTTTTTTTAGCTTTCTTTGAATTATTTAAAAGGACAAAATTAACAGTCGTTGAGTTTAAGAAGAAGTAAAATAGAGGGTTTTTCGGTGGTTTTAACAATTCATGCTAACCGTTTCAACAGATGGAATTAATACTGTCATCTTCACAACTTATGTGATATTTTTGACTTTTAGAAATTTGAATTGCATATCATAGTATTCAACTGGCTCAAATTACGTGGCTCCTTTTAGAATCTTGAGATTTAAACAAGTCTTTTTTTATTGTAATTTTTCATATATCTTTTAACTATTTTGAATTGTTAATATTGTGACTTATAGTATTTTTTTACATAATTTTTAAATATATATATTTTATTTAAAAAGATTTGAAGATTTCATATTCGAATTCACAGTCAAAATTAAATAGTTTAACTCTAAAAAATTGAATTGTGTCAGATAAAATGAGACAGAGAATACTTTTCAAGTAGTTTTTGAATTTCTAAATTTTAGTACTAAAATATTAATTTGATTTAATATAATTTAATTCAAAAAGTCAAATTAACTTCGATAAACGAAAAATATCACATAAATTAAAACAAAAGGAGTAATTTAGGTATTTTATCAATCAACCAATGATATTTACTAAGAGTTCGATTACGCAAATAAACTCAATGAAATCAGGTGAAATATATATCTTATGTGTAATGAATTTCTTTAAATCATTAAGAAATTAAGACCTAAATGTGCAAGAATTTCTTTGCGGCTATTTCTCCATCTATTTAGTAACTGAAATCTTACTTAGCGAAACAGCTGCTAATGATCGATACTGCCAACACTGTGCCTCTCTTTCTTTCTTGGTTTACTCTCTTCGATCAAAAACAAAAACAAATGGCATTGATCAAGATTCAATATTTTTCATTCCTTTTCATAATCTTGATTCTAATATCCCTTTTCCCACCACCATCATCATCATTATCATCCCGCCGTCATCACAGCCGTCAAAAACACCATCATCATCGCCGAAAATCACAGAGCATTTTCCGTCCATCTTTTTTCTCATCATCACCAAATGAAATAAGTGGCAAATGGATTCTTTTACATAATTCAATTGGCGTATCCGCCATGCACATGCAACTTCTCTACAACAACAAAGTCGTCATTTTCGACAGAACTGATTTCGGTGCTTCTAATCTCTCACTCCCCGCTGGTAAATGTCGCTATAACGACGAAGCTCTTAGTGTAGATTGTACTGCTCATTCTGTACTTTACGATATTTTATCGAACACTTATCGTCCACTCATGGTTCAAACTGACGTTTGGTGTTCTTCTGGTGCCGTTAACTCTAACGGAACCCTAATACAAACTGGTGGATACCATGCAGGTGATCATAAAATACGTATTTTTTCGCCATGTTATGATGAAGATGTAACTTGTGATTGGATTGAATTGCCCCAGAATTTAACGGTACAAAGATGGTATTCTTCTGACCATTTGTTACCTGATGGACGTGTTATTATTGTTGGTGGTAGAAGAGCTTTTAGTTATGAGTTTTTTCCAAAGAGTTTTAATAATAATAATGACGTTTTTGACCTTCCGTTCTTGAAGGAAACTACTGACCCTAAAGAAGAGAACAATCTTTATCCATTCTTGTACGTGTTACCTGACGGGAATCTCTATATGTTTGCTAATCAACGGTCTATAATATTGGATTACGTGAATAACAAGGTTGTTAAGGAGTTTCCGATTATTCCGGGAGAGAAACGGAGTTATCCGGCAACGGGGTCATCGGTAATGCTACCGTTATGTTTAAATTCACCTACGAATTTGACGGTGGAGGTGATGATATGTGGTGGCGCGTGGGGTGGCGCGTATCTGGAAGCTATGGAGGGTGTGTTTTGGCCGGCTTCAAGAACATGTGGACGTATGAGAATAACAGATCCGGAACCTAAATGGGTCATGGAGGATATGCCATTGGGTCGGGTCATGCCCGATATGTTGTTATTACCCACAGGTGATGTGATAATATTGAATGGGGCAAGGAATGGAACAGCTGGATGGGAGAATGCGGTTGACCCGGTTTTAAACCCGGTTCTTTACAAGACAAATGAACCCGACCCGAAAAAAAGATTTGCAGTTCTCAACCCTAGTACAATTCCAAGAATGTATCATTCATCAGCTACGTTATTGCCAGATGGCAGGATTTTAGTGGGTGGAAGTAATCCACATGTAAGGTATAACTTTACAGGCGTAAAGTACCCTACGGAGTTGAGTTTAGAAGCATTTTTGCCACCTTATTTGGCTACACAGTACGCTCATCTCAGCCCTATAATCGTAGGCGTTGAGGGACAAATCTTATCGTACGGTCAGCAATTCTGGATCACTTTCAATCTAGGGTTTCCTGGGGAAGAGCTCATGGTAAGCATGATTGCACCCTCATTTACCACACATTCATTTGGGATGAACCAAAGGCTGTTGTTTTTGGACATTGTGGAAATAGAAAGGGTATCTGTGTTTGGTTATAAAGTTACAGTGTTTGCACCTCCATCAAAGAATATTGCACCTCCAGGATATTATATGGTGTTTGTGGTTCATCAAGGTGTTCCTAGTCATTCATTTTGGGTGAGGATGCAGTGACCACTATAGCAATTTTTCATTTTTTTTTCTTCTATTCTTTTTGAATTTAGAGTATGTGAATTTTTTGCTAGCTAGGTGTGCTAGATTTTTTTGGTAGGCGGTTGGAATAAATTTTTTGTGATGGTTGAAAAGATCACCAATGATTTTAATCAAGAAAAAGTGATTGTGTAGAGTCGCAGTCAATGAGTATAAACTTTTATTCTGTGGAATGGCTGAATGTTTCTGAAATTATTCCTTGGGGCTGTTGCTGTTGTAATATTTTTTAATAAAAAAATGGTTAGAAATTTGGTGAGTAAAAATTATATAGTAGTAAGGCCAATAGAGATTTGGATAACAGAGAATTGTGAAGGATGATGAATGCAAAGTTAGAAGTAACTTTTCATTGCAGCAGGTTATATTGTGGTTACAAAAAATATCATCTTTCTGCATGGAAGAATGTAGTAGGACAATGATGTAGGACGGAGGTGGAGCCAGAACTTTTGTGTTTTTTTAATTTTTTAACATAAATAAAGAATTTGAGCCAAATTATTGTGTTCTGCCGAATCCATCGCTACAATAGTAAATAAGTATTGTTTTCGACTGGAACTATATATGTCTTGTCAATTTTTGGCATGTCATTTTTCTCTGTGTTTTCACACAGGAAGGATTCATATAAACCAATTATTCAATCATTCCCGTGACTTTATGGGTTAAGGGTGGCCAGTGAGCCGGGCTCGGGACCGTCAGGCCCGGTTTGGCGGGATTGGGTCGGGATCCGGGGCGTTTTTTTTTTTTTGCACTTAATTTATAAAATAACATATATATAAAAAACTCAATAATTAAACAAGACAAGATAGTGTAATAAAAATATCTCAAGACTATTTTTGTGCCTCTTATATTATTTAATAGACATGATTTTTTTTATAATACAAATACAATTGTCAAAATTGCAACTTTGTAGCGTTGTTCAAAAGTTGCAAATTACATAGTAAAATTACAATTAAAAAAATAACATTCTGAAAAAAACTTGTTCTAGTTTCTTGATAATTTCTTGTGGTTCTTCGGTTGGAATTGGTATTTGTTGGTCAAATTGCTCCACATCGCTTCCACCACCTTCGGATAAGATTTCGTTGTAGTTTTCGTCTTCTTCTTCGTTGATCTTCGGTTGACCGCACCATCTCCGCTCCACTCGTATCCAATCTCTGAATAATACTACAATCTCCAAGCTGTCTCCGGCTAATGAGTGTATCCTATTTGATATCTGCCGGCAGAAAAAACGCTTTCAGACGCCGTTGATGACACTTGAATGTTCAAAACATCTCGGCCCATCATTAAAAGTGTCGGAAAGGTCTTCTCATTCCCCTCCAAAGATTTTTGCAAGTCTTCACGTCCTTCTTCATTGAGACTCGCTTGGTACGTACGTAAGAACCCCGCAAAACAAAAATATCAAACTCGCTAATTTGGTTAGTAGCGATATGGCCGCACATTCTATTTCTGAGGCTTTCAATACTAGCCGCAGAAACAACATGTCTTTTGTGAGGTTGTGTTCAAGAAGAAGATGGTATGGAAGACGGTAAGTTACTAGCACTTTCTTGTTGGTAAAACCTATATACTTTTTTGCATTCGTCTTCTACGCTAGACAACACTTCTTCTTTAGTTTGTTCAATAGGTGGTGGGTGATTTGGATTTTTGGGACTTGGAGGTGGTAGTACTTCTATACAATCGTAAATAGTTTCAATAAGTGATTTAGTACCGTCTATTTTAATAGTCGGATTTAATACAACACCAATAATATAAATAGTGGAATAGGAATAAATTTTTTTTATTTTGATAAATATTTTTTTAATAGCTGTCTTATAAGCTGGTTTTTTCATATATTCACTAAGTAATAAAAATATTAGAGCTATATAAAACAACATAGTTGAAATAGTAGGATAATATATACCAAAAAATTCTTTTGTTGCTTGAAAAAAATTCTCTAAAAATACAATAAGTTCAGAAATTTTTCCCCAATCACTATCTACAACCATATCAGCTGGATTTTGATTATAAGAGTTAAAAAATAAAGTTATAGGTTTTCTATAGTCATAAGCAACAAGTAGTTGCTCGTATAAATGAATTACACCTAGTGGATACTTTTTCTGAAATTTTTCTATAAGAAACTTGGCAATCGTGACAAGTTTTTTTATATTCTTTTCTTCGTTGTATTCTATTATTTTTAAAAATAAAGTTTATAGCAAATTGTATTTTGCTAAGAATGTCTTCAAAAAGTGATAGACCATCCTTTACAATTAAGTTATATATATGGCACACACATTTTATATGAAAATGATCTGAAAAAGATGGAGTTAAACTATTTTTTAAAATTGTAATAGCGTAAATGTTAGAAGAAGTGTTATCTAATGTAATAGTCATAATTTTATCAGTTATTCTGTAATAATCGCACACTTGATAAATATTTTCTGCAATAAAAGTACCAGTGTGCCTATCATCTATATATCTATACGCTAAGATACGTTTTTGCATAGACCATTTATAATCTATCCAATGACATGTTACCGTTAAATAATCATGGCCGTTACGGCCTATATCAGAAGTGATAGTCACTTTTCCATTAAAATGATATAATGAATAACGTAAATACTGTTGATATTCATGTGCGAATTTAAATACATCTATCTTAACAGTTGATCTAGGAAAACCGTTAAAAGCATGATTATATATATCTCTAATGTAATGAATAAAACCGGGAGATGAAGGAAATGAAAAAGGCAAACCCTCCACAACAACTAATTTTGATATTGCTTCCCTATCTCTATGTTTATCGTATTTAAGGCCTACAATTCCCCCCTTGATTTCATCGTCATCGTTGAAGGGCCAGTTCAAGGTATGTTAAGGAAAATCATTTCTTTCTTTTTGCATGTTCTATGTACGAAACGTAAATGTGATTGCATTATGTATTAGGGCCCTCAGAGGCATTTACTGCTGGTCAGCCATTTTCGTCTGTTATTCTTGTCACTTTGTTTACGGTGAATCGTTTGTTTCGGATTTATTCTTGTATTCCTGTTATGCTATTGTTCATGCCTAACATACTCAGTACATCAGTCGTACTGACGTCCCTTTTGTCGGGGGACGCTGCGTTTCATGCCCACAGGCTCAGGTAAACAGTAGAACATTTCGCGCTAGTAGGCTGCTGGTTCAGCTGATGTTGGAGCACTCTATTTGTTCCAGAGTTGCAGTCTAGTATCGGTATGATATTTTTGCATATGCATATGGGTATGGCGGGGCCTTGTCCCGTCCTTGTGATGTTATGTGCTCTTTAGAGGCTTGTAGACAGTTGTCTTGTGTATAGTAGTCGTGTATAGCTATGTCGGCCTTGATGTGTGTGTCAGCATGATATTTTATAAAGGTCTTTGTGGCCATGATTGATTACAGTTAGCTGGTAAGTATGTGAAGAGTCCCGGCAGGTAGGGTTCGGATGCCCGTCATGACCTTCAGATTTGGATCGTGACAGGATAGTACTGGAATTGTAGAAGGGCTTAAAGTCAGACTTGCTATTGCACTACTGGAATTTCTCGATGCACATGAACTTAGCAAGGCAGCAATTAGAACCTAGTTACATAACAAACAATATATTTGCTGTTTGTACAAGATAAAGCTCAAAGCACTCTAATGTAAAAGTAGTTTACAATGAAAGAGTTCTATTTTTGTACACTGACAACAATATAAATCGATTTTTACACTATCAACTATCAAGTCATCTAAAAAATAATTATAGGTCAGTAACTTGGAAAACAAGACGTATGAATCAATATAATCTGAGGCTCTTTCATTTTTGGCCCATTGGCCGAAATTAATTACGGGTGCTTGCCAAAATATACAAAACATATACACTGATCATGTATATAAAATATATATTTATGTTTTATTATATGTATATTCATGCATACAGTATGTATATTATATGTAT
This sequence comes from Anisodus tanguticus, assembly GCA_034509755.1. Lineage (NCBI taxonomy): Eukaryota > Viridiplantae > Streptophyta > Magnoliopsida > Solanales > Solanaceae > Anisodus > Anisodus tanguticus. Next base: position 47,394,383 of record CM067543.1, on the reverse strand, counting down.
ATATATATATTTATATTTAATATACAAAACGTCTACATGGGCCCTATAATCTATCACAATGTCGGTGCATAAAAGTTTAATTCAATTAAATGCTTATAAAACTTACCTTAGATATTGTTGTGAGAGGACTTTCACGAGGAATCTTGTTCCTATAGAAAGGTGAACCAACAAGGAAAATTGGGATTGACTACAATATAGCCAAAGTTGAAATCCCAAATCCCCATTGCCAACCTTTGTTGTCTTCAACCCACACAACAAATGTGACAGCAATGAGGCCACCACAAGAGAGGCAAAACACAAAGTAATTGAAAAATGTTGATCTTTGTTTCCTCCCTTGTGGGGTTTCTCCATCAAACTGTTCAGCTCCATGGGGTGGAAGTGATCCCTTTATAACTCCTACATCCAGTGCCACTAAGTAAAGGCTTATGAATAGTATTGCAGCTTGTGCACCGTGAACTGGTTCGCATGGCATGTCTGGCTTGAATTTTGCTGGTTTCATCGAGTTTGTATCATGAACATAACGAGACCCTGTGTGGAAATCAAAATTTCAAGAAATAGTGAGGAACTATCCACTACTAAAAAATAGGAATTAGTGGCGGACAAATTCTGTAGCTAAACAAAAAGATTCGTTGCTAGTCCTAGTTAGCGACAGATTATCAAAAAAACCTGTTAGCTACGAGCAATTTAGCGTTGGATTAGCGACGAGGTCCGTAGTTAATTCTAGTTTTCTCGTAGTGATCACACAACCTTGTGAAGATAGCAGGTAAATCATATTGTCTAACTGGATGTGAATCCATAATATAAAGATAGTGAATACAACACATGAAACATATAAACATGTTCTAACCAGGTTGCATACAATTTATTGTGGATTGGACTATGGAAAAAACAAAACATTTTGTTTATATCAGCTATGTACATGTATATAGGCTGTGTTCGAAGCACCAAGAGATCATTTGGTTGGAGGGATTGAGAAATATGATCACAGTACAAAACTTAGTGTTATTTGTCCTCTGTTTACTTGACATTTTTATTTTTGGTACAATTTTTTTGATAAAGTATAGGTGATAACTAATAGGAGTACATGTTATATAGCCCACATTGGATATGAGTATTTCCATCATAATTGAGTCACTTGTCTCACATTATCATTTGTCCCACATAGTCAAATGTCCCACATTGATGTTTTTTAAGTAAAGAGTCATTTATCCCACATTGGTGTTTGAGAAAAAGTTTGAACATCATTGTGGCTATATATATATATATATATATATATATATAAGAAAGAAAGAAATAAATATTTTATAAATATTTACAAGGGGACAGGGGACGTTTTTGTCAACGAAAATATCCCTTCGTGAAATGTTGCAATGTTTCGGGGAAACCATTGAGTAGCCATAATCCTCAGTGATTTGCAGAAATAAAAAAATATATAGAGAATACATTACAGAAAACAGAACATAATTTCTGCTTCTGAAATTCCCATTCTCTGAGATTTATTCTTTCTTTAAAGTCTATATTTTATACATGCGATTTCTGCTTTTGAAATTCGTTAGAGTGTAACTTTCGAATTTATGAGAATATAGGTTTTGTATCCTGGAAGGTTAGTTCCTAGTGAACCTTTTACACATGAGAGGGAGAATTAATACCTTTAAAGATAACATCGTTTTTCAGTGTGCCTAACCTATTATTAATTCCATTACCCTATTATACAACAATTTTAAAGGTATTAAGTTTCTGCAATGGAGTCAATATTGGTTAAGGTGCAGTTAAACGATGAAGATAAACTGGAAAGGTTGAACGGACTCAACTACAAGCGTTGGAGTCTAAAGATGGAGTACTTTTTGACAATTGCAAAGGTATTCTATGTTCTGTTTTATGGCTGTCCGGAAGAAGTCACTAATCCGGATGCAACCGAGGCACAAAAGACTGAGGCAACAGAGAAGGCGAACAAATGGAAAATGATGATTTCATTTGCCGCTACACCATTCTGCAGTCGCTGAACAACACACTGTTCAACGAATTTCACATCCACAAAACTGCTGCAACTCTGGAATGCTATAAAACGAAGGTATGTAAATGAAGATGTTGGTAATAAGTATTTTTTGGTTAACAAGTATGTTGAATACAAGATGGTGGATTTTCAACCGGTCATTGATTAGGTTAACAAGTTAAATGATATAGAAACAAAATGTGCTGATGCTGGTGAACTCATTTCTGGAACTTTTCAAGTTTCAACCATCATTGGTAAACTTCCGCCTTCATGGAAAGATTACCAAAAGAAACAAAAACACAAGAAGAGGTCTATCTATTTGGATGAAATTCTTCAGGGCATTCAAATTGAGACCGAAAGCCTTAAAAGAGATGGTTCAGTTTCTTTGAATAATGATGGTGTGAATCATGTTTATGAGAAGACCCTTCATGGAACTTCTAAGGAAAATCAAGGAACGTCTAAGAAGAGGAATTTTTTTTAAAGAAAAATGGGAATAAGGATAACAGAAACAACAAAAAGAAAGGCAGTTGTTGTGTTTGTGGAAAACCTGGCCACTATGCTAGGGAATGTCGTCACCGTAAGGGGAAAGAAAAGAAAAAGGAACAAACAAATGTGGTTGATGACAAAGATTTTGTCGCTGTCATGTCTGAAGTCAACGATGGCACTACTGATTGGTGGGTGGACTCAGGTTCTACCTGTCATGTTATCCCAAACAAGAGTTTGTTCAAGACATATGAAATCGTGAAAGAGGCCAAGGCTGTCTACATGGGAAATGCATCATCAATCGAAGTTCTTGGCGTAGGCACTGTTGTTCTTCCCCTCACTTTGGAAAATACTTTAAGTCTGAGAAATGTGTATCATATCCCCTCTACGAGGAAGAATCTTGTATCGGTCCATAAATTGGACGAAAATGGTTTCAAAGTAGCCTTTTGTTCCCAAAACGTGACTATCACTAAGAATGAGAAGTTTGTAGGAAAATTCTACATGAAAGACAAAATGTATTTGTTAATTGTTGACTATAGTAAGATTGCATCTTCTGCTTACTTTTCTGATGTTTTACTTAATGTTGATGATCATGTTAATTGGCATTATAGACTAGGTCATGTTGGTATAAATGCTATGAATCGCATGATTTCAAATTATTTTATTCCAAAGTCTTCTAAAACTTTTACCACAAAAATTGTGAATGTTGCTCTCAATCCAAATTGACTAAATCTTCTTTCAAAAGTGTTGTTAGAACAAATGGTTTACTTGGGCTTATTCATACGGATATTTGTGATAATAAAGAGCATATTACTAAAGGTGGTAAAAGATACTTCATAACTTTTATTGATGATTATTCAAAATTCACCTATGTGTATTTGCTTAAAATCAAAGATGAGGCTTTTAATAAGTTTAAAATCTTCAAGGAGGAAGTTGAAAATAAAACCAATTTAAGGATCAAATGTTTGAGATCGGACATGGGTGGTGAATATCTATCTAACGTGTTTATATCATTTTGTTTACAAAATGGAATTGTTAGAGAATTTTCAGCACCTAATACTCCACCACAAAATGGAGTGGCCGAAAGAAAAAATAGATTCTTAATGGAAATGGTTAGTGCCATACTAATACATTGAAAAATACCAATGAGTTATTGGGGAAAGGCACTATTGAGTTCTTGTTACATTACTAACAGGATTGTAAACAAGAAACATATGAAAACTCCATTTGAGTTGTTTATAGGGCGTAAGCCTAATATTAAACATCTAAGGGTATGGGGTTGTATTGCATATGTTTTGGACGCAACTTTGAAAAGGCCAAAACTTGGTAGTAGAGCAGTTAAATCTGTTTTTATTGGTTATTCTGTTATGAGTAAAGCATATAGATTTCTTAGGCTTCATGATAATAGTGTATTTGAGGCCGCGCATGCTATATTTTATGAACACTTGAATATTCGTGATGCTGATAAAATAGAAATAAATAATAATTTATTTGGTGAACTTGATATTAATGAACATGCAACCGAAAATGAAATTGTGAATGATGAGAATTTAGAAGAAAAGGAGAATGATGAAATAATCGAATTAAGGAGAAGTAAGAGACATAGAATTGAAAAGAATTTTGGTGCTGATATGTTGACTTACATGTTAGAAGAGGATCCAAAAAGCTTTGAAAGAAGCTATGTCACAATCAGATTCTGATATGTGGAAGAAAGCCATAGATGATGAAATCAAGTCTATACTTGAAAATCAAACCCGGACTCTTGTTGATTTACCTCCTATGACTAAACCTATTGGTTGCAAGTGAGTTCTGAAAAAGAAACTCAAAACTGATGGTACTATTGATAAATACAAGGCTAGATTGGTAGCCAAAGGTTATAGTAAAAAAGAAGAGATTGATTATTTTGAGACATTGTCTCCCGTTTCTAAATTCATATCAATCAGAACCATGTTTACTATTGCATCTATGTATGGATTAGAGGTTCATCAAATGGATGTTAAAACTGCGTTCTTAAACGGATACTTGGATGAGGAAATTTATTTGCATCAACCTGAAGGTTATGTTGTTAAGGGTGAAGAACATAAAGTATGCAAATTAAAAAAGTCTTTGTATGGGCTTAAACAAGCACCACGACAATGGTACAAAAAGTTTAAGCAAGAAATTAAAAGGTTCGAATTTAAGAGTAGCAAAGTAGAAAGTTGTGTTTTTACTAAGGTTACTCTTGAGTGTAAAGTAGTAGTGACTTTATACGTTGATGACTTGCTTATCTTTAGTTCTGACATAAAATGTGTGAATGATACCAAAGAGTTTTTAAAGCAAGCTTTTGACATAAAGGATTTACGTCCTGTTGATGTCATATTGGGCGTCAAAGTGCTCAAGAGAGAAGGAATTTACATTCTAACACAATCTCATTACATTGAGAAAGTGTTAAAGAAGTTTAATTACTTTGATTGCAAGGATAGTACAAGTACTATCAATCCAACAGTAAAATTAGTTCCAAATGAAGGAGAAACTATAAATCAAGAAGAATATGCTAAAATAATCAGTAGTACTATATATGTGGTGAATCACACAAGACATTATCTTGCGTGTTCTATTGGCATTTTGAGTAGATTTACTAGCAATCCGGGAGAAGATCATTGGAAAGAACTAAAACAAGTACTAATGTACTTGGAATCAACAAGGAATTATGGTCTGCATTACAAATGCAATTCATCTACACTTGAGTGTTTTAGTGATGCAAATTGGGTATCAGATGAAAGTGATTCTAAGTCAACTAGTGAATGATTATTCATTGTTGGAGGTACCATAGTTTCTTGGGATTCGAAAAAGAAATGTTGTGTTGCTTTATCTTTAATGGAATCTGAATACATAGCCATGTCAATGGCTTCCAAAGAGCTTATGTGGTTTAGAAGATTCCTAAGAACTATTCCTTTTATAGAACCGAAGAAGGGTCCTATAACTTTGTATTGTGATAATCAAGCTGCGATTTACAATGCAAAGGATGAGAGAATATTTTATCACAATAAACATATTTCTATGAGATTTAATCATGTTCAAAGTATGATTAAGAAGGAGAAGATCACACTTGAATATCTTCCAACAAATCAAATGCTAGCAGATCCGTTAACAAAACCATTATCAGGAGATAAGATCAAAAAGGTCATGCGAGGTATGGGGCTATTACCGATATAAACAATGTCTTGATTGAAACAACTCTATTCTAAGATACAAGTTATATATTTGGCATCTTATTATGAGAGTTAAAAAGGCAATTCAATATTAGACATTGGCGAGATGGAAACTTGGATACATCTCAAGGTGCATAATTTGGAAATAGTGGGTGTGATACTATTTTGAAAGGTCTATATCTGACCTATGCCTTTTGTTTACCACAATAGGTAAAGGTTGGACTCTAAGTCCTTAATATACTTATAGCTATGTGGAATGCGTTGTGGACATTCTTGATGAGTCTACCTAAACAAGTATAAAAGTGAGAGGCCGCTTATTAGGGATCACTCTGTAAGATCCTATAGTACTTGTGAATCCAGGATTCAGCATAAGGCCCATATTTAACGGTGCTGCCAAGATTAAAAAGAAGTAATAAATCATACACAACGAGAATATGATTCCTTAGTGTTTCATATTCAACATTAAGTTAAAGGCCTAGTCCACTTCATGGCTATTAGTTGTATAACGCACGTTATACATATGTTTTATTATTTTCATTATGTATGTAAATAAGTGGGGGATTATTATATATCCCACATTTGATGTGAGTATTTCCATCATAATTGAGTCACTTGTCCCACATTATCATTTGTCTCACATAGTCAAATGTCCCACATTGATATTTTTTAAGTAAAGAGTCATTTGTCCCACAATAGTGTTTGAGAAAAAATTTAAACTTCCTTGTGGCTATAAAAGGAGTTAATGGGTTTGACATGTTGGTCAAGCTTTTGGGCTTCCATTCATTATGGAGGAAAACCAATAGTAGCTTCAATAGTTCAAAACTTTCTCTTATATATAATAAAGAAACAAGGAAATAAATATTTTATAAATATTTACAAGGGGACAGGGCTTAAAACGAAGTTGCAAAGATTAAAATATGAAAAAGTACATAAAGTATACTAAAAATTGTTGGGATATAATTGTTGTAGGGAACGTGAAGTAAGTAACTATTACAATAATAGAAAGGATAAACTAACTATTACAATAAACTGGAAATCAAGAACTTAACCGATTGCTTGTGTGATTCGCTGAGTCGGGTGATGGCACTCTTTCTTTAAGACAAGATTACCCCGTATATCTCCTTTTATGGTGTTGATCAATAGTCTCCCAAGATACAACAACAACTTTAACAAATGAGCAAAGGAAACTCAAGTATTACTCTTGAAGAACTTTGAGTATAGTGACTTTGGTACAGAGAAAGAATATGAAATCAGAAAATGTGGAGAATTTTCTAAGTGTTTAGTGTTGTGTTCAATTGAGCCAAAAGCCTCAATTTATAGTGTAAGTAAAAGACCCCTCACCTAGCCAACTAATGGCCTTCAATAGCCATGTAATTGCACTTGAATAAGGGGTTACATTCAGCCGTGGCAGAATTCATGTGGAAAGTAATGGAGAATCAATGCTCCAAAACCAGCCCAAACATCAGATTTTTCCAACTTCCCGTCGTAGCAATCTGCATTCGAAGCGCCACGGCTCCAGTAGCTGACCAGCCATTTTGCGCCGCGGCTCCGACTGTTGTGGCGCTGCGGCCCTTCACGGCTCCGCGGCGATTTCTGACTCGTTTCATCTTACACATCGTACACTTCTTCCTTCCTTTACCAACGTGGAATAATTTGTCATTTGGCCAATAACCGTCCATAATTCTATGTCTCAAACGTATTACATACGTACCAATATCTCTTTCACTAATGAAATTTGCGATACTTGGCACTACGTGTGCACGTGTGTGGAAACGACGTTTCCGACGTGCGGGCCCAATTGTTCTAGTCATAAATTAATGGGATATACTTAATTCCACATTTAGTAAATTTCCAACAATCCCCTTTTGAAAGTGATTTTGGCGTACACACATGGTGCCTTTTCTAGCAATCTTTCAGCGGATTGATGTTGCATCTGGATAGGTAGCATACGCTTTGAATCTTCCATAGTTGAATACCATCGGACTTACTTACTGCATGGTGAACGTGATGTCTTGAACCGTCAGTGTTTAGTGTAAAACACGTCAACGGTACTAACACAACAACTTCCTCTACTTAGTCCTTAGTAATGTTTTGTCCGTTGTGGCTGTGGACACTTCTTGGATTCTTAAGTGCGTTCATTTGAGACGGCCTGTCCTCTCACTTAAATAGGTGGTCTCCTACAAGATATCCTGCTATACCCCACTTTACAAGTGTTAGGAACCATTAAAAAAATTTCCAAACCTAACCTCAACCGGTGAGGATCATTAAAGGTTTTGGAAACTTACCCTTAAACCACATTGCAGATAGTACATATAGTCTATCGCGGGAATGTCTTTGGATTTGGTGTTTCTCTACAGAAATCACTATTCGAAGTGCTCATGTTTCCACCGAAGCAATCAACTGAACCTTTACAGCTTAGTTTTCCCATTGAACCTAATTCCTGGGATCTCCAGTTAGTAAGGTTGGGTTACCACCGTATTGGTCCTTATACTTTGGGTTTTAAGCCCATTCCCCTAGACAGACAGAACATCTGATCTTTGGGTAAGCGCTTTGTCAGCGGGTCTGCTATTTTATCCTTTGACTTTATGTAATCAATGGATATTATACCCGTAGTGATTAGCTGCCTAACGGTCTTATGCCTCCGTCGAATATGACGAGACTTGCCATTGTACATAGCATTCTGTGCCTTCCTAAAGCCGACTAGCTGTCGCAGTAGATCATTACAAAAGGTACGTATTTGTTCCAACAAGGAACATCCTCTAAGAAGTCATGAAGCCACTCAACTTCTTCTCCTGCTTTGTCTAAATCGATAAACTCTGATTCCATCGTGGATCGGGCGATGCAAGTTTGCTTAGAGGATTTCTAAGACACAGCCCCACCACCAATTGTAAATATATACCCATTGGTGGACTTGGTGTTCTCTCTATCAGATATCCAGTTTGCATCCGACAGACTTTCTTCTTTTGCCCTTAAACCACATACCCCTCGGGTTGGTCCATATAAATTTCTTCTTCCAAATCACCATTTAGGAAGCTGTCTTTACATCCATTTGATGTATCTCAAGGTCACGCAATGCTGCGATCGCAATGACTATCCGTATGGACGTCATCCGAGATACTGGGGAGTACGTGTCAATGTAGTCAAGACCTTCTTTCTGCCGATAGCCCTTGACTACCAACCTGGCCTTGTACTTATCTATAGACCCATCTGCATTATACTTCCGTTTGAGTATCCACTTACAACCCAACAGTTTATTTCCCGGAGGAAGATCAACCAACTCCCAAGTATGGTTATGCAGAATAAAGCATATTTCACTCTCAATAGCTTCTTTCCAAAGCGGTGCTTCTGGAGTTGACAATGCTTCAACAATTGTCCTTGGTTCATCATCAACCATATAAGCTACAAAGTCAGGACCGAAGGATTTATCCTTCCTAGCCCTTTTACTTCACCTTAGTTCCATCTCTGGAGTCTCCAAGTTCTGAGAATCTGGAACACTAGATTCCGGATATTCAGCCACTTCGAGATCCACTAGATCTGAACCATCTAGATCAGGTCCATCAACGACTCCCTATTCCTGAGTGTTTTGTTCATAACTTCGTTTGCGAGAGGTTATGTCTTTTTCCTTTCTAGGAAAGATACCTTCAAAGAATTGAGCATTCCTTGATTCCATGATTGTACCCTCGTGGATATCTGGAATAGCTAACTTATGCACTAAGAAGCGATAAGCACTACTATTATTTGCATATCCGATGAATATGCAATCTACAGTCTTAGACTGAATCTTGACCTACTTTGACTTGGGTACTTCAACCTTTGTCAGACAACCCCACACCTTTAAATATTTATAGGTGGGTTTCTTTTCCTTCCAAGATTCATATGGAGTTTTGTCCTTACCCTTATGTGGGACTCTATTAAGAATCGTATTAGCGGTAAGGACAGCTTCTCCCCACATGTTTTGGGGAAGACCGGAATTGATGAGCAAGGCATTCATCATTTCCTTCAATGTGCGGTTCTTACATTCCACCACACCGTTTGATTGAGGTGAGTATGGAGCCGTCGTTTCATGAACAATGCCTTCTTGGGTACAATATTCCTCAAAAGGCGCTACGTATTCTCCCCCTCTATCGCTATGAATGGATTTAATCTATATGCTTAGTTGGTTCTCAACTTCTGATTTGTAACGTCGGAACGCTTCAAAGGCTTCATCCTTACTTTTCAACAAGTAAAGGTAACAATACCTTGTGCTATCATCAATGAATGTCACAAAGTACTTGTTCCCCCCTCTAGTTTGTGCAAACTTCAAATCACATATATCTGTGTGAATAAGTTCTAGAGGAGCGATATTCCTTTCGACGGATCAAAAAGGAAGCTTTGTGAGTTTTGCCTCTACACACACCTCACACTTATATTGAGGGTTTACGTCGATAGACAACAACAACTCAAACTTTACCAACCTTTGGATGGATTTGTAGTTGACATGTCCTAATCTATGATGCCACAAAGTAGAGGACTCAAGCAAGTAAGATGAAGAGGCTTCAATATTATTGCTTTTATGTAATACAGACATGATGTTCACTTTGAAGAGGCCTTCACAGACGAATCCTCTTCCCACAAATATTCCATTCGTAGTGACTACAAATTTATTGGACTCAACACTAGCCTAAAGCCAGCATTAACCAATAAAGGACCTGAAATTAAATTTCTTCTAATCTCATAAACATGCATCACTTCTTTCAGAGTGAGCTTCTTTCCAGAAGTCATCTTCAGGACTACCTTTCCTACCCCTAGCACGTCAGAGGAAGCATTGTTGCCCATGAACATCTTCTTGTTTGTAACCGGTGTATAAGTGGAGAAGGCATCTCTATTGGAACAGATGTGTCTTGTAGCACTTGTGTCCATCCACCACTGCATGGGATTCTCAGCAAGGTTTTCTCCTAGCACCACCGCTGAGAAATCCTCAATCATGCCGTCCAGAAACTGGTCCTTGACGACGTTAACCTGTGCCTTTCCCTTAGCCTTGGCTTTCTCTTGTTACTCAGTCTTGAGCTTGCGACAGTCCTTGATCATGTGACCAGGTTTCCCACAGTGGTGACAGTTTCCTTTGAACTTCTCCGTTGCTTGGGTCTTGCCGTCTTTCTGGAACTTGCGCTTCTTGCTTAGGTTCCCTTTGGCCTCAGCCAGATTTGCCTTTGCCTCAATGGGTTGTTTACCCCTAGGCAAGGCCTTCTTATTATCTTACTGAATTTGGAGTTTGATAATAAATTCTTCAAAGATCATCTCCTTTGTCTTGAGCTTTAAGTAGCTCATAAACTCATTCCACGAAGAAGGTAACTTTTCAATCAGTGATGAAACCAAAAACTGCTTGTTTGGCTTCATACCTTCCAAATCCAGGTGATGTAAAATCATTTGGAATTCCTGGACTTGGGACATCACTGTCTTACTATCCACCATTTGAAATTTCAGAAATTTCCCAACGATGAATTTCTTAGTACCAACATCTTGTGCGTTGTACTTCTTTTATAGCTTCTCCCACAACTCTTTGGCAGTGCCAACGGTGCAATACACCGTGTAGGGAGGGTCTTACAAGCAGTTCAATATGTAATTCATACACATGAAATCACTATGACTCCCTGCATCAAGAACCATCTTCATGCCATTAATGACATGGATACCTAGGCCCCCTTTACCCGTTTCAGAAGACGAAGGGTCCATTCATCTCCAGCTTGTGGAGGATCTTCCGTTAGGAAATGTGTCATTCCCATAACAGTCAGATAGAAGAGCATCTTTTATTGCCATATTTTGAAGTTTGACCCCATGAACTTTTTATGGCATTCATGGTGAAATCCAGCGGGTGGAGGAGCGGCAACATTCCCTTGAGCGGCAGCAAAGGCGTTGGATTAGCCTTGAGCAACCGGAAAAGCATTAGGAGTTCCTTGAGCAGTGGGGAAGGCAGAGGGATTTCCTTGAGCAGCAGCAGAATCAGAAACAGTTTGATTTACGCCAGTCATCTTTCTAACTTAGTTACTTACAACACAATCTTGTCTTAAAATTGTTGGGATACAATTGTTGTACGGAACGGAAAGTAAGTAACTATTACAATAATAGAAAGGATAAACTAACTATTACAATAAACTGAAAATCAAGAACTTAACCGATTGCTTGTGTGATTTGCTGAGTCGAGTGATGACACTCTTTCTTTAAGACAAGATTACCCCGTATATCTCCTTTTACGGTGTTGAGCAATAGTCTCCCAAGATACAACAACAACTTTAACAAATGAGCAAAGGAAACTCAAGTGTTACTCTTGAAGAACTTTGAGTATAATGACTTTGATACAGAGGAAGAATATGAAATCAGAAAATCTGGAGAATTTTCTAAGTGTTTAGTGTTGTGTTCAATTGAGCCAAAGGCCTCAATTTATAGTGTAAGTAGAAGACCCTCATCTTCAAAAACAAAAAAAAGATGATGCAATTGGATAAATGTAAACACATTAATAGCAACAAAGCAAAGTCAAACAAAAACAACACTTTGCAAGTGTATATACAAGTAGGAAGAAATGGGAGTGTGTGTAAATGGTTAAGATGCAGATAAGATACTATATGTGGTGCAATGGCAAAATGAAACATGTGTTCATATAGCGGTGATTCACTGTTACTGCCTGACATTTGAGGCATACTGTATCCCTACCCCCTAGACAACAACATTAATGCTAACAAACAGACAATAATTTATATAATCGAACAATTTCAACTTTGTCATTTTTTTAACTTGATCTAATTTAAAATTAATTTAACTTAATTTTTTGTTTTATTCATAGTGGCATAAATATTTATAATTTATTTTAGACCACAAATTTTAAATTTTTTATAGCCACACTGATACCATATCATATCTTTTTGCCAAAAATTCTAAAGCTCTTATCCCTTTTTAAACTTTGTAGTGTTGCAAATTATGTCATAAAAATTGAAGTGTAACTAATTTAAGTTTTAGTTCAATTAGTGGGTTAATTGATTAGTTAAAGACGGTTAAATAGGTTGTTAGTCATGATCACTGGTATATGAGTGGCCTCTTTGTAGATACCGTTTTTAATTCAGTTAGTGGAAGAACATATTCTATGAACTAATTTTTCTATCCATATATAATCACAAAAATTGCACAACTCCTATCTCATCCCAAGCACCCAAATTCCACTACGACAAGAAAGACATTTGTCAACAATATTTTTGTTGTCATATGTTAGATATTGTTGTCAAAAGTACTTTCCGCAATAATAATAGAAATTGTTGCATGTCGTTGCAATAACCTCCAATACGAACAAATTATACTCGAGGAAGAATTGGGCGGATTTTGGGAATTCGCTGGACTCGGAACGAACTGGGCAACAGGCAGTGTGCCTGCTGGCACAACACGGTGAACAGGGACTGGACTAGTTGCGGGAGTGGGGGCTGGACTGGACCTGAAACAGGCCCAGTGATTACACTGGTTACTGTAGTCCGTGACGGGGCAGTGGGCCCGCTGGAGAATTTTGGGTGCGGGAGACGTCCGAAAAATGGTGAATAATATACGGGGATATACCATCAACCAAAAAATTATATGAACTAGGCATGGGAGTACTACCCTTAGCAAACGGGAATTGGGATTCATAAAAAATTACATGGCGATTAATGATGATTTTATTAGAGGATAAATCAAAACATTTGTAACCACGATGATTAGATGGAAAACCCAAAAACACATACGGAGTAGACAGGGCCTGAAGTTTGTTAATTGTGGTGGACGGGAATAACGGATAACATAAACACCCAAAAAACCGAAGATGTGATTACGAAGGAGTCTTATTAAATAAAATTTGAAGGGGGGGGGGGGGGAGAATATGTCAAACCTTTGGAAGGAATTATGATAAAGAGATATGTAGCCATTTGTAGAGGATGATGCCAAAAAGCCGGGGTACGGAAACATGAATTAATAAAGTTCGGATAATGTTATTTATGGAACGAATTTTGCGTTTGGATTTCCCATTTTATGAAGACGTATGAGGACAAGAAAAATGAAAATTGATCCCATTATTAGCATAGAAATCCCGAAACACCCCATTGTCATATTCTTTGCCATTATCACACTGAATATTTTTTATTTCTCGTTCGAATTGGGTTCTAATGAATGCTCTAAATTTTAAGAAGACGGGAAAAACTTGAGATTTTTTCGCTATCGGAAACGTCCATAAAAACTTAGAATAATCATCCAAAAAGACAACATAATACTGATGACCCAAAGAACTAAGAACATGAGACGTCCATAAGTCGCTATGAATAATATCAAATGGCATTAAAGTATGAGAATTTGAGTCTACAAATGGCAATCTAACAATTTTTCCTAAAGAACAAGACTGAAAATTTGGAGGACTAGTCATACCCTTACATGAAATAAAATTATTTTTATCTAATGACGACAAAAGAGAGGATCCCGGATGACCAAGACAAGCATGCCACTAGGAAGGAGAACGGGCTGCAAATGCGGATGGCAAGGCTTGACTCGATGGACCAGAATTGGGTGTGATAGGATAAAGATCTCCCCTACTATCACACCTCATGAGAGGACTCCCCGTCTTGAAATCCTTCACAGAGAAACCAAATGGATCAAATTCAATAGAAACAGAATTGTCAGTAGTGAATTTAAGGACATAGACTAAGTTTTTAATCAATTTTGGGGCATGTAGAGTGTTTTTCAAGATAAGAGGTGGATGAGGGGGAGATAACGTTTTATGCCATAACCACGAATTTGAATAGAATTACCATTACCAACAATTATGCCGCGAGGGTTGCTCAATTGAAATAAGACGTGAGCGTACCTGAATCGGATGTCATGTGGGTAGTGGCACCGGTGTCCATATACCAATTTGGGATCTAGAGGATTTAAACCAAGTGTGTGCATTGGGCCTGGACTGTTGTTGGGCAGCCCACTGCCACTGCATAGGGGCCCACTGTGGGGCCCAAAATTGTTGTTGCTGCTGCTGACCACCGCAAGGGCCCCCACCGCCACCACCATTCTGTCGGCTGCCGATGTTGTTGCCACCGCGGTTCTTGCCATTATTTTTCTTATTTCCACCCATTTTGTCGCCACCGTTGTTGCGGTTTTGGCCTGAGTTGTTGGAACCGGTAGGATAAACCGTGGACTCGATCATCATGACTACAGGACTAGCACTGTTAGCCGCTCATTTTTCCATGCCTACTTCTTCGAGTGTAAGTAGAGAACGAGCCTGATAAAATTGCGGAACCGGATTGCTTTGCCGAAGAAGCTATCCAACACCATTATAGGCCTCGGAGAGGCCGAAAACTATTTGAAGGACCAAAGGATCATTCGAAACTGGCGCGCCAACGTTGCGAAGTTGGTCCGCCAATTCCTTTAATCTTTTGCAATAAGCTGAAACGTTAGGGAAATATTCCATATTGACGTGGGAGAAATCCTGCTCAAGAGTAACAGCTCTAGAATTTTAATTATCTTGGAATATATCACGCAGTCTATCCCAAGTCGCCTGTGCCGTAGCGTCAGGTTCAATAATCGTTTGCGAAAGGTCGGTAGAAATTGTGGAATATATCCACTAGAGGACTGTGGCATCAAGAGTCATCCACAACTTAGGATCATCCTCGCGTTTTGGCACCTTCGTATTCTCAGGAGCCGCGGGGATTATGTGATGGATGACTTGATGCGATCGTGCGTGAATTTTGAACAGTTCGGCCCACGTCGCATATTGGACGTTTTCTATTTCAAGAACAAGAGGGATGTTATTCTTGATGTTAGAAACTGTAAGGGCGGGATGAAACATGTTCCGGGATGTAGACATATTGATATAACAATATGTGATTGAGGGATTTGGGAGAAAAAGTTTTGGAAGAGGGAGGATCTCGTCGGCACGGAAAACCGAGAGCAAAGGTCTCGAAATTTCAAGGGGGTCGACGGAATTTTGGAGGAAGTTTAGAGAGAGGATTTTAAGACCTAGACTTCTGATACCATGAAAGAAATAATCCCTTGATTATTTTCATTAATTGAAAGACTATATATGCAAGTTACATATGTCCATAATAGGAGAATCTTATTCCTATTCTACTCCTAAAACCTTATTCTACTTGGACACTAACTATACAATTATGGTAAGTGTACAATACTATTTACACCATAATATTACCTAACCTATTACCTAATCACGGTACACAACCGTGGAGCACTAATTCGAGATAATATATACAAAACACGTTATATACATTAAGTGTATATCACGTGTATACAACCTATATTTAACAGAGTTAGGTCCAAATTCATTCTTTACATGGTATCAAAGCTAGACCCGTCCCAATTCATTGTTTCCGATGTTGGGCCCCCCTCTTATATTGTCCACGCTCCAGACGTCCAACCGTGGACATGAGGCGGGGTATTGAGTTCTACCACATCGGTGGGATAAGTGGTCTTTGATATCCTTATATGGCTTGGACAATCCTCCTCCCTTTAAGCTAGCTTTTGGGGTTGAGTTAGACACAAATCCATTCTTTACAAAATTAAATGACTTACTAATGACCAGAAAACCATATCAGCATCAATGTTTTCAAATTATTGGTTAAGAAGACTGATTATCATGATGAATGGGACTATTTTGGAAAAAAGAAAAGAAACCGAAAAGGAAGATAAAAAGAGAACTTAAAAGCAACCAATTCCCCTTGTATCTTTAATATATGCTGCTAAACTTTATAGCTGGGATTATTAATCACTTTGCACCTTGCTGCTTATTAGTGGAATTCAAAAGTGATTATCACTATGTTAAAAATGATTCCTAATTACTCAAAGTGTCTTGTCATTGTTAGCTATATGTTTAAGTAAGTTTCACCCTAAAGACAAAAAAAAAATAGTACTAGTAAAATTAGATCACCTTTGTTTCAGGCTGACCATCTAGAAGCATTTAAAGTTAGAGAACTAATAAACTAATAATAGGATCAGTTAATAGGGTTTGAGTGCCCTCTTATATAGAATTTCCAAGAGATAAGTTAATCAAAATAATGGTTGAAAAATGGCAAAAGTATCTGAATTATATTATATCTAAATTAAAATAATATAAACAAGCATTGAGATATGTTAATTTGACATTTTAAAAATATAAAATTCATGTATAATTTCATGTATACTACTAGCAGTGTTTTAAAAGACAGTTTCAGAACTCGCCTTGGAACGGGGCACTGGCAAAACGCCCCAGGGCTCATGTGCAGGGCTTAATTCCTGTGAGGCTTACGCCCTGATCTCTCAACTGTACGTCCTAAACATACCTAACGTCCAACGCTCGGGGCTCGCCTAACAGTTCTTACACAAATTACTGGCCAACATCTCGTCCCATCGAAAAAGGGGACCGGTCTTGGCGGGGAGGGGTCGGGTCGGAATCGGGATTTCCATTTATTTTTTTAAATTTTTTTGGCACTTAGTTTTCAAAAATAATATATATAAACACTTCAATAATTGAACAAGATAGTATAATAAAAAATTTCCAAGGCTGTTTTTGTGCCTCTTATATTATTTAATAGAAATATGATTTTTTTGTAATACAATTTTAAAATTGCAACTTTGTGATGTTGAAAGTTGCAAATCACATAGTAAAATTGTAATTAAAAAAATTACATATTTATAAACACATTTTCTAATTTCTTCACAATGTCTTGTGGTTCTTCGGTTGGAATTGGAATTTGTTGGTCAAATTGGTCGACGTCTCTTCCAGTTCCCTCGGACAAGATTTCGTTGTAGTTTTCATCGTCTTCTTCGTTTATCTCCGGTTGACCGTACCTTCTACGCTCCGTTCGTATCCAATCTCTGAATAAAACTATAATCTCCAAGCTGTCTCCCGCTAATGAGTGTCTATGATCTCCTATTTGAAATCTTCCGGCAGAAAAAAAGCTTTCAGACGTTGTTGATGATGCTTGAATGTTCAACACATCTCGGGCCATCTTTGCTAGTGTCGGAAATGTCTTCTCATTTTCCTTCCAGTATTTAAGCAAGTCTTCACGTCCTTCTTCATTGAGAACTGCTTGGTACGGTACAACACCCTGCAAAACAAAAACATCAAACTCGCTAACTTAATTAGTAGTGGAACCACTAAACATTCTATTTCTAAGCCTTTCAATACTAGCCGCATAAACAACAAGTCTTTTATAAGGTTGTATTGAAGAATGAGAAGAAGAAGATGGTATAGAAGCTGGTTGGTTGCTAGCACTTCCTTGTTGGTAATGCGTATATTTTTTTTTTTGCATTCATCGTGTATGCTAGACAAAACTTCTTCTTTAGTTGGTTCCTTAGGTGGTTGTTCATTTGGTTTTTTGGAGTTGGAGGTGGAAGTCTATACAATCATAAATAGTTTCAATAAGTGTTTTACAACCGTCTATTTTAATAGCCGGATTTAATACAACACCAATAATATAAATAGTGGGAATAGAAAAAAAAAAATATTTTGATAAACATTTTTTAATAGGTGCCTTATAAGATGGTTTTTCCATATATTAATTAAGTTACAAAAATATTAGAGTTATATAAAATAACATAGTTGAAATAATAAGATAATATATACCAGAAAATTTTAAGTTGCTTGAAAAAAAAATTCTAAAAATCCAATAAGTTCTGAAATTTTTTCCCAATTATTATCTATAAGCATATCAATTGGATTTCGATTATGGGCATTAAAAAAATAAAGATATAGGTCTTCTATAATCGTAAGCAACAAGTAGTTGTTCATATAGAGAATTTCACCTAGTCCCTACTGCTTCAGGAATTTTTCTAAAAGGTAATCCACAATCGTGACAAGTTTTTTTATATATTTTTTTTGTATTCTATTACTTCTAAAAATAAAGTTTATAGAAAATTGTACTTTATTAAGAATGTCTTCAAAAAGTGATAGACCATCCTTTACAACTAAATTATAAATATGACACACACATTTTATACGAAAATGATTAGGAAAAGATGGAGTTAATATATTTTTTAAAAGTCTCACAACATAATTATTAGAAGAAGCATTATCTAACGTAATAGTCATTATTTTGTCAATTATACCATAATAATCGCAAACTTGATGAATATTTTCTGCAATAAAATTTTCATTGTGCCTATCATCAATATATCTATATGCTAAAATACGTTTTTGCATAGACCAATTATTATCTATCCAATGACAAGCTACTGTTAAATAATCATGGCCGCTAGTACTACAACCTATATCAGATGTGATAGATACTTTGCTAGGAAAATGATATAATGCATAACGTAAATATTGTTGATATTCATGTGCAAATTTAAAAACGTCTCTCCTAACAGTTGATCTAGGAAAACCGTTAAAAGCAGGATTATACATATCTCTTATGTAATGAATAAAACCAGGAGAGGAAGGAAATGAAAAAGGCAAACCCTCCACCGCAACTAATTTTGCTATTTCTTTCCTATCTCTACGTTTATTGTATTTAGGACCTACAATTTCCCAGTTATCGGGTTAATTTGACCATGTACTTGGTCCGGGACACTATGTGAACCTTGTCCCTACTGAGAGTGCATTGGCGCACCCGACTTTGTAGCCTCGTATTCATTCCACCTAGCTTTGTGAAAGCTTTGTACATGTCTCAATAAACCTCCCGTCCCACCCTGACCTTTTCCCATTTTAAATTTATAAACATTTTTACAAATTTTGCATCTAACTACTTGATTCTCTTGGTCCCTATCAAAAAAATCCCATGCATTTGATTTTAATTTTCATTGTGTGGGGCCTCATCTCATACTAGGGGAATATGAGGCGTTCCAGTTTCAGTTTGAGGTGCACTAGTGGATGTGTCATCTAGATTGTCTTCTAAATTAAAGTCTGGTTCGGTTGCAAAATATATCTCATCATCTAATGGTATATCATTAAAAAATTCAATTTCATCTATATGAGTGTAATCAATCAAATCATCATGTCTAGGAATAAGATTACTAGAAGAAGTACTCCTGCCCTTGTTACCCCTACTAGAAGAAGCATCCTAACTCTTACCCTTAAACATACCTCTTAATCCTTTCATTTTATATATGCAAATAAATAATTAAAGATAATGAAATTAAGTGCGATAATTAAAATAAAATAAGAATAATAATTTAAAGGAAGAATGAAGGTACCAAACACCGACGTAACGTAAACTTGTAATCGAGGTTGAAAATTGAAATTTTGCTCGATGGATGATCCTCAAGCTAGTTGCCAAATTCAGTCCCAATTTTTAAAATTTGATACAATTATACAAAGGAGCAAATAAAATAAAATATTTAGTAGGCAATGTAATTGTAGACTTGTAGAGAGATAGATTGATAGATTAGAGAGATTGTAGCAAGATTTGTGAGATAAAATGAGGTATTTATAGTTTAAAAATTGGGTTAAAGTATAAATATAGTAACTTAGGGGTTAAAATAAATATTATGGGGTAGGGGGTTTATGGGGTGGGGGGAAAAATGGTTGTTGCACAACGACCAAAATATAAATTGGTTGTTGTGCAAGGGTTATTTTTGCAAAGAGGGGGTCGGGGTGGGGTCAGGGCAGGACGTGTCTGGGGTGGGACGGGCCTGGGCAGGACGAGCCCAAGTTCCGTCCCGGTTTTGAGTCCCGAAACCATTTTTTTAGGGGGGATCGGGGAGGGACCTGGTCGGGTCGGGTCTGGACCGGGCCGACCCGGCCCACTGGCCAGCCTTAATTTATACTTGTAAAATTATGTTATATATAATTACAAGTTGTAAATGGTGTATAATAAATTACTTAGTAGTTTTTTGTGAGGATCAAGCAAGCGCGTGCACTCACACACACATACATATTTTATTTATTTATAATTTTTTTTATTTTTATATAATTTTACTTATTCAAAAATATTTATTATAATTATATTATTTTATAAAATATTAAAAATTAAATACTCACGGAGCTTGCGTCTCATGCCTTAAAACTTACGTCTCTATATGTAAAACGTCTTGCCTTACGTACCCTCCTTTTCCTCTTTTTAAAACACTGACTACTCGTATATCTAAAGTAGGTCGAATAAGTACGTAGGACCTTTGTAAGGTCGTAAATCCTAGTTAGATTCTTAAAAGTGGTAACTGTCTATAATAAAGAACAGTAAATACAGAGGAAAGGAGGGGGGAATGAAATGAAGAATTATT
Source organism: Anisodus tanguticus (assembly GCA_034509755.1). Taxonomy (NCBI): domain Eukaryota; kingdom Viridiplantae; phylum Streptophyta; class Magnoliopsida; order Solanales; family Solanaceae; genus Anisodus; species Anisodus tanguticus. The sequence goes on along the minus strand of CM067543.1, from coordinate 47,373,527 downwards.
AATTAACATGATCAGGAGTATATCTTAATCGTAATATAGATTTTCAGTATTTCATGTATTACAGTATGATTCTCAGTTTGTTATTTTATATTTTTGAATATTAAACACCTGTATTTGGATCTGAGATTATAGTTTATGCTTTATGCATCTTTGGGCCTGAAGCCGTAGTTATGTATACGAATATTTAGGCCCGAGGCCGTAGCTTGTGAACTTATATTGGGCCTGAGGTCGTAGCTTATTTATTCAGTTAAACATATGGTTCTTCGTTCAGGATACATAGTACTTATGTTCAGTTTCAGTTATAATTTTTTTTCAGTTTTATATTTACAATTGTTTGTTGTTTTGGGTTGCCCCTATCCCGAGCACTCCACCGCTATTTATTCTTTCAGTTGATTTTACATACTAGTGCAATTCAAATGTACTAACGTCCCTTTTTCTCGGGGCCTGCACTTCACGTTGCAAGAAATGACTTTCAAGAAGACGCATCTGCACTCTAGGATCTCTGGTATCAACTGAGTTGGTGAGCCCCAGCCTTTCAGGGCCTTATCATTTATTTTGCAATCTTTATAGCTTACTACAAACAGTTATGTATGCGGGGGCTTTGTCCCAGCAAACAGTTAACATCTAAGTACTCTTCAGAAGCTTCATAGACTAGAGTAGTAGTTAGACAGAGTTCATCAGATATTCATGTTTGCCGTGTTGGCACTTTTCCTATATTTAGACTTATTCAGTATTTTCCGCACTTAATGATTATTCAATCAGACTTTTAGTTCATAAGTATGTGTTAGTTTAATTCCTCTTTCAGTATGTTTTGATATCACATGTTGATTTAGCCAGTCAGTTGGTTCGCTCGGTCACATGCAGTCAGGCACCGAGTGTCGTGTTACGCCCAGACCATAGTTTGGGGAGTGACAAAAAGATAGAAAAGGATCAAAAAATTAGGTAGATGATTATTTGTCACGTTTGAAAAATTCCCCTACAGAAACGTCAGATATCAAGGAAGAATTTCCCGATGAGCATATATATGCACTTACATCAGTTGTAAATCAACCACCTTGGTATGCTGATATTGCCAATTATTTGTCTGAAGGATAGATCCCAAAAGATTTTTCTTATGAACAAAGAAAAAAAACTTAAGAAAGAGGCAAGACATTATTACTAGGAAGATCCTTGTTTAAATTTTGTGCAGATGAAATAATTAGGAGATGTGTGCCAGAAACATAAATGAACAATATCCTATGTCACTGTCATGATGGTGTTGGAGGAGCACATTATGGAGGGAGAAAGACAGCTGCTAAAGTGCTTAAAGTTGGTTTTTTCTGCCCTACATTGTTCAAAGACGCTAGAAATTATGTCGCCTCTTGCGACAAATGCCAGAGAACTGGTAACATAAAAAGGGATGAGATGCCTCTTAACTCTATCTTTGTGTGTAAATTTGTGATGTTTTGGGGATTGATTTTATGAGACCTTTTCCACCTTCAGATGGTTGTGAATATATTTTAGTAGCAGTTGATTATGTCTCAAAATGGGTAGAAGAAATAGCCACAAAACAAAATGACGCTCGTGTTGTTTTTGATTGTATCAAGAAAAATATTTTTCTAGGTTTGGAACCTACGAGTTATCATAAGCGATCAAGGAATTCAATTTATAAATAGTCAATTTACTAGTTTGTTATCAAAATATGAAGTTACTAATAAAACGGAAACTCCATATCATGCTTAAACCAGTGGACAAGTATAAGTATCCAATAGATAATTGAAAAGAATTTTAGAAAAAACGATTGGTTCTTCTCGAAAAGAGTGGTCTTTAAAATTAAATGATGCTTTGTAGGCATACAAAATTGCTTTTAAGACACTTATAGGCACATTCCCTTATAAACTAGTCTTTGGAAAAGCTTATCATTTACCTGTAGAATTAGAACACAAGGCATATTGAGCTATAAAATTGTTGAATCTGAATTTGCCAGATGTAGGTAACAATCGCTTATTGCAACTTGATGAATTGAAAGAGTCTTGAAGCAGATGAAAATGCAAAATTGTACAAAGAAAAGACCAAAAAATGGCATGACAAGCTCATTCATCATAAATAATTTTAGGTTTGAAATCAAGTTTTGTTGTACAATAGTCGATTGAGATTATTCCAAGAAAGTTCAAGTCTCGTTGGACATGATCATATATCGTAAGAAATGTTACCCCATATGGTGCCATTGAGATACAACATATAAATGGGGGAGAAATATTCTATTGTCACCGACTGAAGCCTTATGTGATCAGGATATTCGACCAACAAGTTTCAACAATCCTTTTTGCTTAAAAAATATACCTAATAAGTTGAGCTGACGAAATTAAACTCAGAACTATTAATCTCTCTTTCTTCTTAAATTTTTTTATTTATTAGTAGTTTTTTTATACAAAAAAGAAAAAGAAAAAAGAGAGCAACTTTCCAATTTTTGAATGTTATGTCTACAGTTATAAAATGAAGTTATTATTAAACAAAAATGTCATCCATACAAGAACTTTTCAAATAAAGGATTTTTCTAATCCTTCACTAATGAAACTTTCTGAGAGCAAAAAATCGACAACACATGAGTGTTTGTTGAATTTCTTGCCATCTGATGGAGCTTTTGCAATGAAGATTTTCGACAATACCCAATCTCTAGAATGGGAAGGTTTCGTGCAAAATCCGGGAAGCGATGTTCCGAAAATCGATCAATCTGATAGAACTTCGAAAGTAGGCAGTAAGCTCATCCCTTTTAATTCTCAAGTTTTGAATGATATCTACAACTTAAAGGATGTTGATGATAATGATACAAAAATGAAAATTGAAGGGAGAGATGAAATGTTTATAAAAGAAGCTTTCAAAGTTGTGTGTCTGGATGGAAGTAGGACTTCTTTGAACATAGCTGGTTCGAGTATATCGGAAACTGCTAGAGCATGGGGTAAGTCTGTGAGTTCCAGATTAATGACATACCAGAATACTTCCAACTACAATCTAGAGAGAGTAATATTAATATATTCCATTAAGAAAAATCTGGCAATTAATGTTGGAAGATTGATAAGCGACGGAATTATTTAAGTTAATGTTGGGTTTGGTGTTGTGACATTCTACCCAACATATCGTTTTAAGTACTAATTTGAATTTAAGAAATGTTGAAACAAATGTTACAACATTCGGACCAACATTTTATGAAAAACAGTTTTGCCTTACTTCACGGAATGAAGCAATATTCGTGGAATTATTACTACGAAGTAAAAGTGACTTGACAAGGTAAATAGGAGTTGATGAAAAACATGAGAAGAACAAGTCAAAATCATTGCTATGCTTGCGGAACAAGTCCAAGAAGTTAGAGAATTTTGCTCCATGATCTTCTCCAACAAATCCTACCAGTTGCCCACCTTTCCCTCAACCTCCACAACCAATCTATAAGCTTTTCAAGGAAGACTCTCTACTATAAATAGAAAGTCTACAAGAGTTAATCGATATCCAGAATCGGATTGCAAAAATACCAAGAGAGCTCTCGGGATTTCATCTCAGAAATCTGAATCACAAGTGTTGCCTGAGTGTGTCGACAACATTCTGTCCAATACTACAATTATTGTTTAGATTCTAGATTGGTTTTGTATGGAGTGATTGTAATGAGATGTTTTCTATGTCTATGTAGTTAGATTTTTCAGGCAGAAGTCATATGCGACTTCAACTTTTAATTCATTTCCATTTTATTTTGTAAAATTGTAAACGAAGGATTTATTCAATTGTATATAAATATATAAACCTTTGTGTTCTTTATTATTTCCGCTGCATTTTACTCTTTAAGGTTTTCAGTTTTTATCGAAGAGTTGTCACTTGTGTCAGATGACATTGTCACTGACATTCGGAAACAGAATTAACATTCGATTTACTTTTATTTTTATTATTTCATAGCATACCCGGACCTAACAAGCGGTATCAAATTCAATACTTAACACAATAAGTGCTTGGTCCTGTTATTTAATGCTATGGATCTGGCAAATCCGACTATTGGTAGACTTTCCATTTTAGATGGTTCAAACTATTCCTATTGGAAGATTCGTCTACGTTCTCATATCAAATCAATTGATGTTAGGGCATGGCAATCTATAACTAATGGGTATGTTGTTCCAATGTGGTAGCCGGATGAGGAAGGTGACATTCTTGTTAAACCTGAATTCGAAAGGACGGCGGAAGAAACCAATAATGTTAGCTTTAACGAAAAGGCCTTGAATGCAATTTTTGGATGGATTGATCTGTACATGTTCAAACTCATTCAAAACTGCCCCACGACTAAAGATGCATGGGTACTTTATAAATTCATTATGAAGGTAACTCAAGTGTTCGTCGAACAAAGCTACGCATGCTCGTGAGCAAATATGAACGTTTAAGGATGGAAGAAGCGGATGATATTAAATCTTATTTTAAAAAGTTGATTGACATCTCTAATGAGTGTCAAGTGCTTGGTGAACCTTTAACCTACACTCAACTTGTTGAAAAAGCTCTCGTTCTCTTCCTGTAAAGTTCAATTTAAAGATTTGTGCCATTGAAGAAGCTCACAATCTTGCCACAATGGACCTTCATACCTTGATAAGCATTCTCAAAACTTATGAGATGAACATTGAGAATCAAAGGGAAATATATAAAAGCAAGAATGTGGCACTTTTTCATTTCAATCCTCGGAGAATCAAATCGAAGAAGAGGATGAGAATCTTGAAAAAAAAATGGTGAAGGTGCTAATGTTGCCTTACTCACTCGAAAATACAATTCGATGGAGAGGAAGTTCAACAATGAAAGAAATCAATCCAAATCTAAACAACATCAAAACAAAGGCTTCAATAAAAAACCCACCAAGTTCCTTCCAAGTCTTCAAAAAGGAAGTGCAATAAGAAGAACTAATTCAGATCGTACCAAATTCGATCCCAAACAACTCGAGTTTATACAATGTCATGCATGCTCGGGTTGGGGTCATTATGCTAATGAATGTGCAAACACTCTAAGGAAATTTGGTAAGAATCTATGGGTCTCGCTTAGTGACGACGAAGGAGAAGATGAAGGAGATCAAGAAGTCGAATCACAAGCAATGTTGGCGACTGTTTATGAACAGTCTCTGTCTGATAATGAAGATGTCGCATGTAATGTTGCCTTAGATGTCACGACATTTCAGGCCACATCAGCAACAACATCTGCATCCCTAACAACATTCGAGAGGTACATATTCTTTAACTATCCTGATGTTAATTGCTTTAGTGGTCTTATTTCTAGTGGTGAGGCTGATTGTATGGATCAAGTTGAATGCAAAGATGACATGATTAATGAATTACAAAGTATTTGTAAAGCCTTAATCATAGAATCCAAATAGCTTGACAAAAAAGTAAAATCTTTAACTCGTGAGAATGAATATCTAAAAGGCACAATAACCCGATTAGAGGTTGCACTTACCAAAAAGGATACAAAATTTGGTAAGATTCATGCAAAATTGAATCTAGCCGAAGCAACCTTCCGCAAGCTCAACACCGGGACTTCAAAGTTGAATGAGATACTCAGCCTTAATAAACCTTCATATGCAGGTATTGGATACGTAAACTCTCTTAAAACCATGTACTCTAATCTCTTTGATACAAATGAGAAAATGTTCTTTGTTAAAGAAAAAAGAATAAATAATAGGTTCTCATAGATGTCAAAGAATATGAAGTTTGTATGTCAATACAGTAACTTCCCTGGACACTTAAAACCATACTGTTTCAAACTTCAAAATTTTGTGAGCAAAATGTTGCCTAAAAGGTTGTCCAACATTCCAGATAACATTCGACGCAACATTTTTTAGCCGAAAGGTAAAAAATGTTTTAAAAGAGTTTGGGTTCCCAAAAAGGTTGTAACTTGTAATGTTGCGATAACTGCTTTAAGAACTAACATTTCAGGTTCTTGATACTTTGATAGTGGTTGTTCTCGTCACATGACAGGTACAAAAGGTTTTCTAAAGAACTATGAGTCATTAAATGGAGGAAAATGACTTATGGAGGCAGTAGAAAAAGCAAAATAATTGGAAAAGGGATCTTGGATGTTCCTGGATTTCCAGCTTTAAGAAATGTCTTACACGTTGAAGGTTTAATGGCTAATTTGATTAGTATTAGTCAACTGTGTGATGACAATCTTGAGGTAAAGTTTAATAAGAATGCCTGTAAAGTTACAAATGAAACTAATGAATGTGTCATGACAGGTACTAGAACAGGTGATAATTGTTATCTTGTTACAAGACAAGAAACATGCAATAATGTCAAGATCGACGACACAACACTATGACTTCAAAAGTTGGGGTATGTCAACTACCAAAATTTAGAAAAATTGGTCTCATATGAAGCGGTTAGAGGCTTACCCAATCTTAGCCATAAAGGTAAAACAGTCTGTGAAGATTGTCTAAAAGGTAAGCAAACCCGTGTTTCCCATAATGTTATTCAAAATGACGGACAACATTCAGGTATGTCTCACTATTTTCAATTATTGCACATGGATCTTATGGGTCCAATTAAGGTAGACAGTTTAGGAGGCATGAGGTATTCCTATGTGATAATAGATGATCTTTCTAGATATTCATTGATATATTTCTTGAAAGAAAAATCACAAACTTTTGACATGTTTAAAATTTTGCACTCTAGAATTAGGAACTTGTTCTATTCTCCTATTTTTCGAATTAGATCCGACCATGGAAAAGAATTTGAAAACAGCTCATTCACAAATTTTTATGAGAAAAAGGGAATTTTCCACTCCCAAAACTCCTCAACAGAATGAGGTAGATGAAAGGAAGAATAGAACATTGCAGGAAATGGCTAGAGTTATGCTTAGTTCTAAAAAATTGTCAAAACGTTTTTGGGCTGAAGCCTTAAATCCTGCTTGTCACATCAATAGAGTCTATTTAAGGCCTGGAACAAAGATGACACCCTATGAGATTATAAATGAAAAGAAACCTAACTTGCGTTACTTTCATGTTTTTGGGTGTATTTGTTATATTTTAAATGATAGGGATCATTTGGCGAAGTTTGACTCTAAGAGTGACAAAAGAATTTTTGTTGGCTATTCTCAAAATAGTCATGCTTATCAAGTATACAATCTGAGGACCAAAACTGTACAAGATTCTGTAAATATTATTTTTGATGATTTTTCTTATCTTACAGGAAATACAATTGAAAGTAACACTATAGTTTCAGTGGAAAATGTGCAGACTGCTGAAGAATCAGATGTTGCCCCAAATGTTGCCACACTTGAAGCAACATCTGAACCTGAAACAGAGACCACAGAGGGTGTGGATGAGGAGTCAAATGTTGAATTGCTAGATCAAGTTAGAAGGGACCCCTCATCAAGGATTAGAAAGAATTATCCAACATGCCAGGTGATAGGGGGAGTTTTTGAAGGAATTAGAACAAGAGGGGAAGAACCACTTAATTACAGAGACATAGTAAGGTATGTGTGTATGTCTACCATATACCAAAAGGTTAGTCTTTCTTGTTTTATATCTACTTTAGAATCAAAAAATATTTTAGAAGCACTCAAAGATGATTTTTAGATTCAAGCAATGCAAGAAGAACTTGAACAATTTTCTCAAAATGAAGTCTGGGACTTAGTTCATCGTCCAAATAATACAAATATAATTGGAACTAAGTGGATTTTTAAAAATAAATCAGATGAATCGGAAACAGTTGTGAGAAACAAAGCTCGTCTAGTTGCACAAGACTATAATCAGGTTGAAGAATCAATTGTGACGAGACCTTTGCACCTATGGCTAGAATTAATTCAATTAGAGTGTTACTTGCTGCCTGAAAATTACTTTACACCAAATGGAAGTAAAAGGTGCATTCTTAAATGGTTATCTAGATAAGAAAGTCTATGTTGAACAACCAAAAGGATTTGAAGATACTTACTATCCACACTATGTGTACAAGCTCAAAAAGGCTTTGTATGGGTTGAAACAAGCCCCTCGTGCATGGTATGGTTGTTTAACTAACTTTCTTCTTGAATTTGGTTTTAACCATGGTGAAGCTGATCGTACTTTATTCATTAAACGTCACGATGTAGATATTATTATTGCTCAAATCTATGTAGATGACATAGTCTTTGGTTCGACCTCACAGTCTTAGCTAAAGTAATTTATTGAATCTATATCATCAACTTTTGAAATAAGCATGATTGGGAATTAACTTTTTTCTTAGGTTTGCAGATTAAGCAAAATGAAGATGGAATTTTTTATCTCACAAAACAAATATGCTAAGAATCTACTTAAGCGATTTGGATTGGAGAATGCTAAACAGATGAAAACGCCAATGGGTTCATCGTAGAAGATATGTAAGGATAATGTTGGTGAAAATGTCAACCCAACATTAAATCGATCTATGATAGGTAGCCTTCTTTATCTTACTGCTAGTCACCCATATATTATGTTTAGTGTTTGTGTTTGTGCCCGTTTTCAAGTCTGTCCCAAAATATCCCACTTAAATGTCGTGAAACGTATTATCCGATATGTTGCTGGCACATGTGAGCTGGGAATTTGGTATTCCAAAGCCATTAATCCTAATTTAATAGGGTATAGTGACTCGGATTGGGTTTGTGATGTGGATGATAGAAAGAGTACAAGTGGAGGATATTTTTATCTTGGCAATAATCTTGTTTTATGGTATAGTCGTAAATGAAACCGTGTCTCACTTTCAACTGCTGAATCTGAATATGTAGTAGCTAGAAGTTGTTGCTCACAATTAATATGGCTACGACACATGTTAGATGACTATGATTTTACTAGTAACATCTTAGTTTTATACTGTGATAATTTGAGTGCTATAAATATTTCAAAAAATCCAGTTCAGCGCTCACGTACAAAATATATTGATATTAGACATCACTTTTTAAGAGATTTAGTTGAAAAACAGCTAGTCAAAATTGAACAGGTTGACACTCTTCATCAACTAGCTGATATTTTTACAAAAGCTTTGGACCATGAGAGATTTTCTAGTTTGAAGAAATCTCTTGGTCTTTGTAATCTCTAAAAGGCATTTTTGGTGAATGTCAGCTGAAACATTGTCCAACATTTCAGGTGACATTTACCTATGTAATATCATAAACTGATTATTGTTGTTGTATAGTGCATTACTTTTGGTCATACAAGCATGATCCTTCAATAAGAATGTGAGTTCAATCTGATATCGTTCTCTGCGATGATATAAATATATCATAAAAAGGGAGTATCAAAATAAGGCAAAGCCTTAACAAATGATTGGCAACTGTGCAAATTGGTCAAGGCCCTTAAAAAAATACAGTTCCTATTCTATAGGAGTATCGAGTGCTTCAAAAAGAAATTTGAGAATACCAAATAAGTATTCTTATTTTTGCCACAAAAAATCCATTTTGTATTTATTTTATGATTAGACCAAGGACACGATGAGAAAATGTTACATTGGTCCAGTGATCAAACTCATAAAATATGTATAGAAAATGTCTTGATTTATTGCCAATACGAAAAATTCTTGAAGGATCAAAATACTTGTGTCGTCCAAAATATTGCTAACATTGCTGTTGAAATTTTCAGATTATGATATTTATTGGGATGTTGTTCTTAACTGATTCCAGAAAAATCAGATTTCTCCCTATTTTTATGCCTTGTTTTAATTGGAATTCAAACTTTAAAATGATAAGATTAAAATTTTAAATAAGATATTTATTGTTTTATCCCAAAATTTTAGGTGTAAGTTATTGAATAAATATCAAACACCTAAAATTAAGGAATTCTTAGTATTTTGAAAGGCTTGCCAAGAGTATAAATATTCACTTCATTTGTTTTTCTTTTTACCATTCTAGATTTTTCCTAAAACTAAAAACAAAATAAAAAAAATTACATCATCCTCGGTAAAACCCCTACCTAACCGATGTAACCTTTTCCATTTTAAACCGCATCGTCTAGCAAAAACCTTAAACCCTCAAAATCCTCTCAAAACTCACCGATGGAAACCTCCCCAATGTCAACACCTATGTTGACCAACACTCCCATGAGTACCAGTCCACCTCAACAACCAAGCAAACCTTCTTTTTCTTCACACTTGCTAGAAAACATGTGTACTGCCATAGTTCTCAGAGGTGATGAGGAACCTCTTGATATTAGTTACCCCGGAGATGACAATAATCACATAGATATAGATGCTATATCAAATTATTCGACCCTTGGTAAAAGACCCAGTGCCTCTTCATTCCTTACTCGTAGATCGAGTAGAGTGTTCGAAAGAACAGTCCAATAGGAGCCTAGTACCAAGAATTCCAGATTTAAAACTACTTTACATGCTTGCTCAAGCAGTGACACTGAAGATATGGACTTTGAGCTATCCTCTGAAGAAAATGAAGAAGAACACACTGCCTCTGTTCCTCAAAGTGTGTCTCAAGTTAAGAAAATCCCTGATGATACCCCACTGATGAGATTATGTCCTAGGGGAATTCCCAGTCGTGCTAAAACAGATGCTGCCCAAAATGTTGCCGATGAAGCCACAACATCTCAAGCAACATTTTAGCAGACTTCAGAAGAGACACAAACACCATCCTTCTCCAACAAAACCGATTCTGACTCAGATTTTGAGGTAAATATTTTTTCAGAAAAGTTCTATTTCAAAGCTAAATTTGATAAATGGGATTGGTTTAAGAATAGAGTTATCAGGGCTGAAAAAGTGTTAGATATAACCTCGTGTTCAGAATATGGTTTGGTTGAGTTCCTCAATGATAGTAAGCTACTCAAATCTGTAACTGAAAAAGAACCATTCGTTGATGAAGTAATTAGGTTTTTCTATGCGAACTTGAATTATGCTATAGAAGATACCACCTCAAAGAAATTTGGAAAGGTATACCTCTATAACAAAGTCTATCAGTTTACACCCCTAATTATTAATCAATGTTTGGGAATTGAGCTTGAAGATAGAAGTAGCACCACAGAAAGAGCAACAGAGAAAAGGGATGAGATAATTGAGTACCTCACTAGAGGTATAATGAAGAAATGGATCCCTCGATGCCCTGCTTCTAAGTTAACTGCCTTATGCTCCACCCTTCATAATAATGTCATCCACAATTGGCTCCCTTCACTAAATGAGTCAATTGTAACAATTGATCAAGCCTTACTGCTGTTCAAAATTGGAAAGAGATTAAAAGTTGACTTGAGAAGTATGATTTTCTATCAAATAGCCAATTTGGCAGAGAAAGAGTCAACTTCAATCCTTCCCTTTCCCTCCGATCTTCCAAATTCTAACTACTCAAGACCTTGCGCCTAGAAGAGAGGATATTTTAGGGAAAGCTCCTGAGGTTTATTCAGTGAATAAGGCAATCTCGAAAAACAAAGAAAGAGTCATTGACCTTCCATGAAAAAAGGAAGCTGACAGTGAGAATGTTGTCCTAAATGTTACACACATTCTAGGCAACACTGGTTCTGGACAGTCACCCCTGACAACTGAATGGTTAGTTCGTCAAATTACCAAGATTAACCAACAAATTTCATAGATTGATATTGCCAAGGATGCATTAGTTCAGGCCAGGAACCAGTTCTTACTGTTACTTTCTTCCCAAAAAGGGGGAGATGATTCTTCTTTGCAGGGGGAGGAAAGGGCTGAAAGTTCTGAAGGCAATGCTACAGATGCTGCTGCTACTGAAGAAGTTGTTGTTGCTGCTATGCAGAGAGAAAATGATGTTGGGAGAAAAGTGTTGCTGAAGAGGTTAAGGCTCAGAGCTGAAGCAGAAGCTATCAAGCAAAAGTAGAAAGCGGATGGAAGCTACTACTGATGCATGATAAGCTAGGAGAGCAGGCTGATTTGTTGTTGATCTGCTATCTGATTGAGTTGCTTTGCTGAACAATGTTGTTAATTGGTTGAAATGTTAACTGGATGATACTATGTTGAAGACATTGGTTTAAAATTGACATTTGGATAATTTCTTGTGTATATTGGATGATTTGTATATCAATGTATGTTCTAATTTTGTGTTTAAATCTTATGTCTTGGTATACATATGTTTTGATTGTACGCCATCACATGCTAAGAGGGAGCATAACTATAATCATAGATGTTGGGACAACATATATGACATTGCCTTAAGTCATTTGCACATGTTATAATGAGTTTTGTGAAGAAAGGCAAAAAATGGGAGAATGTTAATGTTGGTTTTGGTGTTGTGACACTCTACCCAACATATCGTTTTAAGTACTAATTTGAATTTAAGAAATGTTGGAACAAATTTCACAACATTCGGACCAACATTTTATGAAAAATAGTTTTACCTTACTTCACGGAATGAAGCAATATTCGTGGAATTATTTCTACGAAGTAAAAGTGACTTGGCAAGGTAAATAGGAGCTGATGAAAAATGTGGGAAGAACAAGTCAAAATTATTGCTATGCTTGAGGAACAAGTCCAAGAAGTTATAGGATTTTGCTCCATGATCTTCTCCAACAAACCCTACCAGGTGCCCACATTTCCCTCAACCTCCACAACCAATCGATGAGCTTTTCAAGGAATACTCTCCACTATAAATAGAGAAGCTACAAGAGTGAATCGATATCCAGAATAAGATTGCAAAAATACCAAGAGAGCTCTCAGGATTTCATCTTAGAAATCTGGATCACAAGTGTTGCCTGAGTGTGTCGACAACATTCTGTCCAACATTACAATTGTTGTTTAGATTCTAGATTAGTTTTGTGTGGAGCGATTGTAATGAGAGGTTGTCTATGTCTACGTAGTTATATTTTTCAGGCAGATGTCATCTGCGACTTCAACTTTTAATTTCTTTCCATTTTATTTAGTAATATTGTAAAAGAAGGAATTTATTCAATTGTATATAAATATATAGAATACTTTCGGTCATTGACTGTCATAAGTTATATATATTATATAACCTAGGTAATTATTAAACCTTTGTGTTCTTTATTATTTCCGCTGCATTTTACTCTTAAAGGTTTTCAGTTTTGATCGAAGTGTTGTCACTTGTGTCAGACGACATTGTCACTGACATTCGAAAATAGAATTGTCATTCGATTTACTTTTGTTTTTATTGTTACATACCATACCCTAACCTAACAATTTCTTGTCGCTATTCAGATGATTGTCGCTCTCTATTTTTTCCATCGACCATTACTCGTTTAGTAGAAAAAATTGGTGTCGAAATGGGTAGCTATGAAAAAGTAAAAAAATGATTATGTTGTTAATCATCGTTACATGTCCGGATTAAAGTCAGAATTTTATGTGTTGAACTCTAGAAAATCATTTTGCCTTTACGTCTCCGACAATAAGCATGATGTCTAATTTTTCGATATGTCGGGCTTTCATGGATTAACTACTGTTGGCAGTCCCTCTAACTTCGTCGGCGAAGGACCCTCTGATCTTTCTCAACATCCTGAAACTGTCGACCTTGATGAAACAGTTAACTTCTTCAAACATGATAGCACCGGTACTAACGAACACTAAATTATTCATTCGGGAGAATGAACGATTTAAGTGCAAGGGTGGTAAACTTCTTTTACTATATGATGTTCATTTTTTAGTATGGTGTTTGTGTACTTTAGTTTTTGGGATAATGGTTTTTATGTTTTTGGTGGTTGAAGGAAGAAAGAGATCTTCCCTTTTTGTTATAAATAGTCTACTAAATGCAGCTTGTAAATAGCCTAAAGAATGATGACGCTGCCTTAAGGTTGGTCCAAACTCTCATGACGATAGTGACGGCATATAAAAGTTTTAGGCTTTTAACTGTATTGGAATGAAAAACTTTACATATTATGCAGATGTTTTGGGCGATTTGTTTGAAATGTTTGGCATTTAATATGTTATGATTCAAACTGTTTGTTCTTGCTATCGAAAGCTATGTTTTTGCTCTTAAGTTTTACATGTGATAATGCAATGTTTGGTCCAAATGAAACTCTCCAGATGATGTATTAAACAATGTGCAAATAAAAAAAATATATATTTCTGCTCCATCTGCACTTGGTAACAAATTTTCCATCTTTAGCATTGCTCATTATGCATATGAAAAAAATATAGTTAGTTTGTGTCTTCAACTTTGAAAAGTAATAATGCAAAAATTTGTCCATCGTTGAGCATTACACATTGTGCAGATAGGAAAATGCTCCATTTCTTTCTTCAACTTTCAAAAGTGATAGTCCATTTTCCCCCATCTGCACTTGGTAGAAAACAAATTTTATCATTAAGTATTACACATTATGCAGATGCAAAATACTCCATTTGATTCTTCATCTTTCAAATGAGATCATCCATCCGCACTTAAGTGCAATACACATTGTGCTGATTTAAAAAATAAAATATATTTCTGCATTGTGTCTCGGTAAAATGATGTATATATATAGAAAAAATTTAACCCGCGCATGAATAACGATCAGTAAATTTTGGACAACACAATGTGAATATTCTAATTTCATTGGAGTTTTGCATACTTCTAACTTTATGCCTCTATATTTGCAAATGTAAATACTCCACTGTAATGAATCTTTGATATTCAGAAAATTAAGACATGAGAATCAAGACAACAAATAACTAGAACTTGCCTCTGTTGTTAGGCAAGGCGAAATCATCGAAAAATGTTGATTTTGGGAAATGAATTAGGTTGTCTTTGAATCGATTGAGCCTTTTGTTGTATCCACCAAATGAAATGTATCCCTAATGTCCAAAATTTGAGCTTTAATATCCTTTATTTTTCATTCGATACCTCATGACCCAAAGAAAAAAGAAAAAATTGTATATATACATATCGTCATTACAAACTCCATTTTGTATGACACAAAAAAAAGAAAAAAGAGAGATGTATTTCACCATCCTTTCATTATATTTCCTGGCTTGATTTAAAATTAAGAAATATGATGACAGATTATGAACGATGCATGAATATATATATATATATATATATATATATATATATATATAGATATATCTGTATGTATATATATAATATGTATGTATATATATATATATATGTATGTGTATGTATATATATATATGTATGTGTATATATATATATATGTATGTATGTGTATGTATATATATATATATATGTATGTATATATATATATATATATATATATATATATATATATATATATATATGTATGTGTATGTATATATATATATGTATGTGTATGTATATATATATATATATATATATAATTTAAGTCACTCTGAAATATTTGTTGGATATTGTAAAGCAGTACGGGAAGTAAATAAATATTACAAGTGTTCGAAAGGATAAACAAATAGGCAATGTTCAGAACTGCCGCAAGCTTGTTGAGTCTTGAATCTTGATAACCTGAAATCAAGAAACATTAAATCTGGATCGTTATAACTGTGTGCTGAGTAGAGTGATGCACTCTGTCCTTAAGACAAGATTGCCCCGTATATATGCTTTTACGTTAGCGGGTAATAGTCTCCCAAGATAAAACAACACTTAATATCAACACTACAAAGCAAATAGGTTGATCCTAACGAAGAAAATAAATACGAAACGACTTGCTGAAGAATAGAAAAGGAAGGAAGAGTTTCTGTTTTAGTCTCAACGTTTTGGACTGAATTTCAGTGTCTCTTCTGTTTGTATCTGTGTATATAAATGTTGTCTCGTTTCTGTGTCTTTCTATACTATTTTTGTATATTTTTCGTCACTAACAATTGAGCCAAAAGACATCAATATATAGCATGAGGGAGGGACTCCTCAACTGCCAAAACATGGTTGTTAATAGCCATTAGGAGAGTTGTTAATGGCCATTAGGGAGGCTAATTATGGTCATTGAAGGAGGGCTGATTATGGAGGAGTTAATCAGCCAAGTAATGGCTGATTAATGCACACTAACGCCCCAAAAATCAACTCCAACGGAAGGCAGAAATTTTCTGCCTTCCGTCGTTCCTAAATTCAACTTTCCAGAAACTCTAGGGACCAAACTGTAAATATTAAACAATTTGGGGTCCAAAGAAATAATATCATAAAGTCCCACGACCCGAGCCCGAGACCGGATGGGACGGGCGGGATGGGCGGGCGGCGGCGGCACTCGTGTGGGCTTTGCCTTGAACCCAAGCACATCTAGGTCCTCCCTCCTTTAAACACATGGGTTACCCCTTGGGGTCTCAAACCCTTAGCCAATTAAAAGACTTATAAAGAGAGCAATTCTTCCTATTCCCACTGATGTGGTAGATTTGTCCCACACCATATTTCCATGCCTCAAACACCTTACTTCGTGGACCAATATCTCTTTCATTTCTCAACGAAATTTGACGATTCTTGGCCCTACGGTCATCTACTCACTTATTAGATTATGCATGTGTGAAGAGACAAAGCCTCCAACATGCGGAATACTAGTGTTTAATTCATTAAATATGGGTGGACGCACCTCCCCACCAAAGGCAAATTTCCAACAATCCCCTCTTGAAAGAGATTTTGGCGCACACACATTGTGCCTACTTTCAGCAATCTTTCAGCGAAAAGTTATTGCATCAGGAGAGGTAGATTCTGCTTTGAACCTTCCCTAGTTGAATACCATCGGACTTACTTACTACGCGGTGAACGTGATGTCTTGAACCGTCAGTGTTTAGTGTAAGCCAAGACAATGATACCAACACAATAACCCTCCTTATTCGTTTCCATTCTTATGGTTTTGTCCGTTGTGGCCGTGGACACACTTGGATTCTTAAGTGCGTTTATTTGAGGCAGCATGTCCTCGCACTTAAATAGGTGATCTCCTACAAGGTATCCTGTTATACCCCACGTCACAAGTGTTAGGAATTATTAAAAGTTTCCCCAACCTTAAACTCAACCGGTTCGGTTCGGTTTTTATTCGGTTTTAAAAATAAAAAAACTGATTTTTAAAAAAACCGAATCAGGATTAAATGATTCGGTTCGGTTCTTTAATTTTGGGGATGAACGGAACCGAAAAACTGGGACAAATTTGTAATTAATCTTATTTTTTATTTTAGGCTACTACTATCTTTTGAATCATAACCATTAAAGCCAATCTATGAAGCTTTTATGGAAGTCGAATGCGGCATGAACTTGATTAACATATCACGGAAGCATTGACATAAAATGTAGGAAGAGAAAGTAGTTGTAAATTGGTGAAACTTTAAATGGTCATAACTTTGCGCTTGGATGTCCGTTTTACCGGATTGTTTTTTGATTTCGCGTATTTTTTCGAGACGGGGCCGACCAAATGGACAAAAGGCGGTTTGGTACCGCCAATTTTTATGAAAATGTCTATTTTCCCAATCATTTTGTGTTTTCCCCCAAATCGATTTCTAATTTTCCCTTTTCTTTAGTAAACATCTCACTATACACAATAGATTTCAATGTCAAAATTTTGTGGTAATGTAGGTGTGAATGTTAATTTCAGTGTTGGAAATTCAATTTTAAAAAAAACAAAAAAAATCCCCCGCCCCGACCCACTGGCCACCCCTAGAAAAAACCGATATCACGGTTCATATTTTTCAGATACAAAACCGATATGAACCAATATACACTCATCCCTAATCAGTAGCCAACGACTTCAGGTAATTGGCAACCCCCACCAGCTGGGAAAAAAGGTGGAATTCCTTAGGGATGGTAAAGTTAACCTGTCGATGAGCCGAGGGGTTCTGTATCAGCGCCGGGAAAGTATCTACTAACCTCGAACTACGGGAATCCCAGGGACCCATGAGGCTGACCCTGATACTCAAACCTTAATATGAAGGGACTCATCTTTGAGAAGCCGGTAAAGGAGCATCCCAGGATGTAGAAGGAATACATGAAACGCACACAGATCCCAGAGTGTTACCTCCAGCCCTGATGGGGGCAAGGGAACAGGTAGTGGAAGAATTCATCAGATCAGCAAGGTCCAATTCTCTGAAGAGGCCGATGGTGGTAGCCTCTAGAAAGGCTTTCTTTTTGCGGGCAAGGCCTCAAATTAAGTCCTCTTCCTCACTGGCATCAGACGCCAAGTTTATCACTACTTAGGGAGTGACTAGATTTTGTGAGGGCGGACCTTAACCATACTGATCCCGAGCATCTAGCCTGTTCTTCTTAATCGGAAGATGAGAGGAGGATAATGTCATTTTCGACCTGACTGAGGGAGCTTCCTCCAGACTACGGCTTAGTTAGGACACAGGTTGAATTTTTGCTGAAGAAGTGCTAAGCCGGGACTTGGTATCATTGAAAATGATAACCGCTACAGCGTAGTATTTGGATTTTCAGGGACGTCCGCCAGAGGGCAGGTTGATGACCCTTTTGGGAAGGGCATGATTCTTGGATTTCCAGTTGTTCTTTTCTGAAATCTCCTTCCATATGCAAAAGTAAGTAGATAAAGAGCATAGAATTTATTAGACTTACTATGCTAGGCCCTTTACTGAATCTGGTCTCCACATTATGATTGAAAATGAAGAAAAAACAAGGATCATCAACCCCTCTCAAAATTAAGAAGAAGAAATCCAAATTGGATATATGAATAATAAACTTATGGTAGAGATTCTATTGCTTCGGGAAGGCAACCTCCGACAGCTTGACCAAATCTGCAGTAGAGATGATGACATATCTCTCCATCCATCCTCAATCGGAGTCATCCTCGGTGCTCTTAATAAAATAATTTTAACCACGATTGTAATGACATGTTTAGTCGTTACGCGCATTTTGACTATTTTACCCCTGTTGACTCTATTACCAAAGTCATTGGATGATCCTAGTGTAAGTTGAGAAATTAGAACATTTAAGTGTGGTTGTTTGACCGATAGTTGACATTTGGGTAAACATACATTTTTCAAAATTCCTTCAATTCTATGAGGTCTAGAGGGTCGTTTGTGACTTGGTGGGATAGTTGGTTTGGTTCCCGAGGCCCTCGAAGTGTTCTTGACCATTAGTTGGAAAGTTAGATTAGGTCGTTGGGGGTTGACTCGAAGAATTAGACCTCTGATGGAAATTTTGAGTCCACGAGTGAGTCTGTGTGTGTTTATACATATGTGTGCATCTGTGGTTTATCTCGGAGGGGGGTGTCTTGGGTGATTGTCAGATTTCGGGTTGAAATTATGTAAGGCAAAAATCTTCTAGTTTCTGGTGTATTAGCTGAGGTAAGCCTCAGTGCGCCCTAGAGGATAGGGACCACTATAGCGGACGGTGATCTGCTGCAGTGAAGGGTTAGAATTTTTTTATAATACCGCGAGCGCGGTTGTCTGACCGCAGGCACGCATCCGCTGCAGCGGACGATGGGGAGGCAGAATTTCTTTTCAACTGTAATTAAACCCCTTCACTTCCTCATTTCGAAAATAGTTCTCCAAAGCACTCTTAGAAAATTTTCAAGCAACTCTAAGTGGATTCTTCTTGTGGTAAGTTTTCTTAGCCTTGTATTACCTTTCGTAGGTTGATTAAATGGTGGGAACAACCTATAAATTAGTTGGAGAAAATGAGTCCAACCTAGTTAGGGTTTGTTTAATTATTAAGCTTGAAAGTGAGAATTAATTGATGGGTTTGTTTAATTATTAAGCTTGAAAGTGAGAATTAATTTATGAGTTTTGTTAATCTAAGCATGTATTTCACTAATTAGTAAGTATTAAGCTTGAATCTTCCATTATTGTTGATGAATTTGAATGTTGGAAAATTATGGTTCATAAGAGGTTGTGTATTAATTAATGCAATTGTCCTAGTCTTGAGTTATTTTAGCATTGGGTTAGTAGAATGGGATTCCTAGAACGTTGAATTTCATATGTCACTTTCGAAATGACCATTTTACCCTTGTAGGCCCGTTTTCCCATTCTCCCCATTTGGTTTGGATTCAAAGGAATAGTATAGTGTTATGGGTGTTGTTGGTTTCATTCTCTAACTTAGATTTCGATAATATTTAGACTTCGAGTACTACCATGATCCTCGGAAACTAAAGGCTCAGGTGTGATCGTTGCAACTCCCGATTAGCATTTCAGGTAGGTTACGGCTTACCTTTTGGTTAGACTTCAGTTAGCGAAGCGTATGTATAGTTAGATACTGTTGGAGAAAGCATGTACCCATTCGGGTATGAAGTTGGGATGGATTACTTAGGTTAGATATTGTTGACTGAATGTGACTTGTCGCCTCTTTTTTATTCATGGACTTGTACGTAGGTGCCATACCGTACTTGTGATATAGTTATCTCTCACTTATCTTGATTTTATCATGGATAGAGGAAAGAACTAAACTAGATATTGATATTGTGATATGTGTCCATATGTGGCACGGTTGGGGATTTATATGATACACTTGATGTTGTCAATGCAATGCATTCATCCTCGTTTTCATGATATAATGATATTATTTGTGATGAGCGATATGGTGATAAACAATAAGAAAACAACAGTGATTCTTATGACACATTGATTGTGTAGCCATTTCCAGGTTGTGTGATATGGAATGTCTAGCGGGGTGTTTGGTGAAAAAGTCATCTCTAGGCTGTGTGATACGGAGTGACTGGTACATGGACTTCGCAGGTCCCTCATGGGTCAGGATTGCTAGGACGTAAAGATAATCCGCTCGGAGCATGTGTGTATGGAGATTGCATGAGGCCGTTTCATTGCATATTTACTCATCATCACATTCATATACTTGGTTTCTGGCATAGTTCTCTATACTTGGGTTGATTATTCCTTGATTGTGATATTACTTGTACTTGATTGCAAGCATGGCTATCTTTGAGTTTTTTTCTTATATATATGTTAGCTAATTGTTGTCGGCCTATGATATCTATCGATATATAGTGTTTTTACTGATACTA
Source organism: Anisodus tanguticus (assembly GCA_034509755.1). Taxonomy (NCBI): domain Eukaryota; kingdom Viridiplantae; phylum Streptophyta; class Magnoliopsida; order Solanales; family Solanaceae; genus Anisodus; species Anisodus tanguticus. The sequence goes on along the minus strand of CM067543.1, from coordinate 47,352,766 downwards.
CCTTAATGCATTCTTTTTTTAATGCAGATGACGTGACTGGTTCCACATCGACTCCTCGAGACTACTCCTGAGGCTACCTACTAAGTCTTCTAGGGTGAGCACTGCTGGATGGATCTGTTTTTCGGAGACTCTTTCTCATTACTTGTCTTTTCTTTTATTCTGAGACAGTATTCCCATTTTAAGGCTATGTATTATTCAGACTTGTAGTTTATTAGTAGTAGATCTTGTACTATTTGAGACCATTATCCTTGGGGTTTATTGGTATTCGTACTTCAGTATTTGATATTTATGATATGACTTAGACTTCTATTATTTCTGCTTATTTACTTTATTGAGTTGAATTGATAAATAAGGGAAGGGTTCGCCTACCAATGGTGGGAATAGTAGGTGCCTGCACGACTTAGTGATTTTGGGGTCGCGATAAGTTGGTATTAGGACCCTAGGTTACCCGGTCTATAAGTACAAGAGCATGTCTAGTAGAGTCTTGCGGATGGGTACGAAGAGATCCGTACTTATCTGTCAGAGGCTATGGGACATTTAGACAACTTCAATTTTCTTCATTCTTTTGTGCTACTTTATTCAAATTGGTATTTGAAATATTTGAATTGGTATCTAATTTATTTTTATTCTCTCATAGATGGTGAGGACACGAGCTGATCTTGCGAGGACGAGTACGCCTAAGCCCGTTGTTGGGGTTGGCGCTAGAGGACGAGGATAGGCGAGAGGTCGCAGCCGAGCTAGAGGTCATGGTGTTGCAGCAGCCAGGGGCAGGACTCCTACAGTTGGACAGAGACGGACACGCTCAGTCTCTCCAGAGCGTGAGCCCGAGAGAGATTAGGCAGTTGGGGGAGGTTTGGGACCTGCCTAGACTCACCTCGAGGGTATGTCCGACCAAACACTTCAGGACACATTAGCTCGTATACTTTTGCACCTTGATGCTCAGCATGCCACGAGTGGTGTCACTCCAGGTGGTTCTTATACAAGGGAAGGGTTACATACTCTCGAGCAGGAACAATCACAGGGGATGCAGCCTGTTGCTACTATGACCCTACGTATTAATGGTCTACCCACCCCCTGAGGGTGTTCCTAGTCCAGTAGTTGCTCAGGCTTTGACACTTAGTGATCAGGAGCTCTTAGGCAGATTCCTGAAAATGGAGCCGCCCAAATTTCATGGTACCCACAGTGAAGATGCATATGAGTTCATCGTTGACATGCATGAGAAGTTGTACAAGATGGGGATTGTTGAGTCCCATGGGGTGGACTATGTGTCATTTCGGCTTCGTGATGATGCGAAGACATGGTGGTATTATATTGAGGGAAGACCAGCTGGTTTACCTCCACTCATGTGGGTACAGTTTCACCAGGTCTTCTTAGAGAATTACATGATACGTACTTTGAGAGATCAACGCAAGGAAGAGTTCACGCATTTGTGGCAGAGGGGTATGTTGGTGGTAGAGTATGATGCCAGATTCTTATTTTTGGCTCGATATGCCTCACACTTGATTCTGAAAAAGGCAGAAAGGGTCTGTAGATTTGTTAATGGAATTGTGCTTTCACTTCACATTCCCTGTATTTAGCTTGTGGCTCTAGGGTCTTCCTTCCAGGTAGTAGTGGATCATGCTATGAGTGTTGAGGTTGTCACGGTTCAATCATTTGGAGGTTCTAGTGATAAGAGGCATAGTCAGCACGATGGATTCAATGGGTCTTCTAGTCACAGAGGTGGTGGTTAGTCTTCCAGGACCTATCATTCAGCCTCCAGTCGTCCCATACAATCTGCGTTGCAGACATCTTCTGGTGGCCCTTCTAGGCAGAATGGGTGTGGGGCTGGACAGTCTCATGGAGGTTCTTTATCTCGGCCGGCCAACTGAGGTGGTCCATCCAGTTCTTCAGCCTCCGTGTATCAATATCCAGCGCCCAGAGTTTGTTATAGTTTTGGTGAGTCGGGTCACTTCAAGAGAGATTGTCATCGATCTAGGCAGAGTGGGACTCAGCAAGATTCCAAGTTTCAGACCCCTAGGACTCCGGCGTCTTTTGGTAGCCGAAGTGGTTCTTTAGTGAGGGGCAGTGCTTAGTCAGGTCGCGGTGTTTCTCAGTCTTCTAGGGGTGGCCATCAGTTCGGTAGAGGTGGGTCTCGAGGTTTCCAAGAGAGTAGCATAGTCTAGTTAAAGCAGCCGTGGTGGTGGGCAGTGTTATAAATTTTTAGGTAGGGCAGAAGTAGAGGCTTCTGATGCTATGATCTCAAGTAATTTTTATGTTCGTCATCGGCTGACGACAGTTTTGTTTGATCTAGGTTCTACTTACTCATATGTATCTGCTTATCATTCGGTTAGTTGGGATTTGACATATGACTATATTGACTTGCCTATTTATATGTCTACTCCAGTTGGGATTCTGTATTTGTTGATAGAGTCTGTCAGTCTTGCTTAGTTACTTTTATGAGGTACGATATGTGTGTAGACTTGATGATCCTGAATATGTTAGACTTTGACATTATATTAGGCATGACTTGGTTGTCAACGTACTACGTGATTTTGTACTATCATGCCAAGACAGTTACTTTAGCCATGTCGAGGATTGCTAGACTCGAGTGGAGGGGTACTCATAGTCTTACTCCGAAGAAGATTATTTCTTATCTCCACATGAAGAAACTTATTGACAAGGGATGTTTAGCCTACTTGGCCCATATTCGTGATACCAGTGTTGATTCCCCATCCCTTGAGTTTGTTCCTATTGTATGTGAGTTTGCGGAGGTAGTCCCTACCGATTCACCCAGTATGCCACCCCATCGTGATATTGATTTCTGCATTGACTTAGAGCCGGGAACGCGCCCTATTTCTATTACACTGTATAGGATGACACCTACAGAGTTGAGGGAGTTGAAAGAGCAGTTGCAGGATCTTTTAAGTAAAGGGTTTATTAGACCGAGTGTCTCCCCTTGGGGTGCTCCCGTGCTATTTGTGAAGAAGAAAGATCGTATGATGGGGATGTGCATAGATTACCATCAGCTGAACAAGGTAATCATTCGTAATAAGTACCCGATTCCTTGCATTGATGACTTGTTCAACCAGCTTCAGGGTGTTTCGATATTTTCAAATATTGATTTGAGGCCAGGCTATCACCATCTGAAGATTTGGGCTTAGGGTATTTCGAATATGGCCTTTAGGACTGTTATGGTCATTACGAGTTCCTTGTGATGTCTTTTGGGTTTACAAATTCCCCCACAACTTTTATGGACTAAGAAGAATGACATTTTTAAGCCATACTTGCATTCCTTCGTCATTGTCTTTATCAATGATATCTTGGTGTATTAGAAAAGTAAGTAGGAGCATGAGCAGCATTCACGGACTGTGCTTGGATTGTTGAGAGAGAAGGAGCTTTATGCCAAGTTTGCAAAATATGAGTTTTGGCTAGATTATGTGGCATTCTTGGGCCACGTGGTGGCGAAGGAGAGGGTTATAGTTGATCCTAAGAAGATTGAGACTGTTAGAGATTAGGCGAAACCCACTACTGTGATGGAGATTCGTAGCTTATAGGGTTGGCCAGTTACTATCGCCGGTTTGTGAAAGAATTTGCTTCTATTGCCTCTCACCTGACTAGATTGACTCAGAAAGATGTTCCTTTTCAGTGGTCCGATGCTTGTGAGAAGAACTTTCAAAATATCAAGACTTTGTTGACTACGGCTCTGATCTTGGCATTACTCATAGAGGGTAAGAATTATTCAGTCTATTGTGATGCGTCCCATGTTGGTTTGGGCGATGTGTTGATGCATAAGGGCAAGGTCATCGCCTATGCTTCTAGATAGTCAAAGATTCATAAGAAGAACTACTCTACGCATATTTTGGAGTTGTTAGCGATGATCTTCGCCTTGAAGATTTAGAGGCATTACCTTTATAGGGTCCATTGGGAGGTGTATACCGATCATTACAATCCACAACATGTATTCAATCAGAGAGATTTCAATTCTACGCAGCGTAGATTGATGGATCTTTTGAAGGATTATGATATCACCATACTTTACCATCCTAGTAATGCTAATGTGGTAGCTGATTCCTTGAGCCGTAAGGCAGTGAGTATAAGTAGTTTGACTCGATTGGTTGTTTCTGAGTGTCCCTTAGCCATAGAGGTTCAAACTCTTGATAACATTTTTCTATGATTGGATCTTTCACATCCGGGCATAGTTTTAGCATATTTTAAGGCAATGTCGTCTATCTTGTAGCAGATTAGGGCTCAACAGATTGAGGATGCCAGTTATACAAGATTCATGACAAGGTGTTGAGTGGTGAGGCCAAGAAGGTTGTGCTTGATAGAAAAGGGGTTCTAAGGATCAAGGAATGTGTGTACGTCCCTCGTGTGGGTGATTTGATTCACTTAATATTAGATGTACGTCCCATAGTTCCCGATATTCCATTCACCCAGGTGCTACTAAGATGTACCATAATTTGAGACAACACTACTGGTGCGGTCGGATGAAGAGAGATATTGCATATTCTGTTGCCCAGTGTGGGAATTGTCAGTAGGTTAAATATGAGCATCAGAGACCTAGCAGTATGCTACAGGGGATGCCCATTCCCTAGTACTAGTCAGAGAGGATTTCTATGGATTTTGATGTAGGTCTTCCGAAGACCTTGGGCAAGTTTGATTCGGTTTTGGTTATTATGGATAGGCTAACTAAGTCCGCACATTTCATTCCGGTTCAGGTTACTTACAATGCAGAGAAGTTAGTCATGATTTACATTCCTGAGATTGTGCAATTGCACGGGGTTCCTATTTTAATCATCTCTAATTGAGGTCCTCAGTTTACTTCCCATTTCTAGCAGACATTTCAGGCAGAGTTGGGTACTCAGTTGGATTTTAGTACCTCTTTTCATCCCCAGACGGATGGGCAGTCCGAAAGAACTATTCAGGTGCTCGAGGATATATTGAGAGCATGTATAATTCATTTTAGTGGTCATTGGGACCAGTTCTTGCCCTTGGCTGAGTTCACGTACAATAATAACTACCATTCCAGTATTGATATGGCGTTTAACGCTTTATATGGTAAGAGGTGTCATTTTCCTATAGGATGGTTTGATGTTTTTGAGGTATGACCATGGGGTACATATTTATTGAGGGAGTCCTTGGATAAGGTGAAGCTTATTCAAGAAAAGCTTCTGGCAGCTCAGAGTCGATAGAAGATGTATGTAGATGGGAAGGTTCGTTACTTAGAGTTTATGGAGGGTGAGCATGTCCTTCTGAAGATATCACCCATGAAGGGTGTGATGCGGTTTGGGAAGATGGGCAAGTTGAGCCTGAGATATATTGGTCCATTTAAGATCCTCCATCATATTGGTTTTGTTTCTTATGAGTTGGCTTTTCCACCAGGGTTGTCGGGTGTTCATCCAGTTTTCCACGTTTCTATGCTGAAGAAATGTCATTCAGACGGGTCTTATATCATTCGTTGGGATTCAGTATTTCTTGATGAGAATCTGTCTTATAAGGAGGATCCTACAGCGATCTTAGATAAGCAAGTTAGAAAGTTGAGTACTAAAGAGATAACTTATGTGAAGCTGCAATGGAAGCATCATCATGGTGAGGAGGCTACATGGGAGATCAAGTCTTATATGTATGTCGGATATCCCCAGTTGTTTGCTGACTCATGTAGTTTTCTCCCCTATTATTGTTTTGTCTCACGTGGATGCGCAGATTGTTTAATTGGTATCTGATGTAACAACATATTCAGTTGTTACATGCATTTTGACTATTTTACCCCTATCAACTCCCAAAGTCATCAGACGATCCTAGTGTTAGTTGAGAAATTAGAACATTTAAGTGTGATCGTTTGACCGATAATTGACTTTTGGATAAACAAACCTTTTTTTAGAATTCTATCAATTCTGTGAGGTCCGGAGGATCGTTTATGACTTGGTGGGATAGTTGGTTCGGTTCTCGAGGCCATCGGGAGTGTTCTTGGCCATTGATTGAAAAGTTAGTTTAGGTCGTTGGGGGTTGACCCAAATAATTAGACCTCAGATGAAAATTCTGAGTTGTGAGTCTGTAGCGTGTTTATACATGTGTGTGCATATTTGGTTTGTGTCGAAGAGGTCACGGGTGATTGTCGGATTTCGGGTTGAAATTGTGTAAAGCTGAAATCTTGTGGTTTTTAGTGTATTCATTGGGATGAGCCTTAGTGCGCCCCAGCGGATAGGGACCACTGGAGCGGACGACGATCTGCTAAAGAGAATGGCTGGATTTTTGTATAGGACTGCGGGCACGGTTGAGTGACCGCAGGCGCGCGTCTACTGCAGCGGACGACGGGGAGGCAAAATATCTTTTAAGTGTAATTAAAACCCTTCACTTCCTCATTTCGAAAATAGTTCTCTAAAGGACTCTTAGGGCGATTTCAAGCAACTCTGAGTGGATTCTTCTTGTGGTAAGATTCCTTAGCCTTGTATTACCTTTCTTTACCTTTCTTAAGTTGATTAAATGGTGGGAACAACCTAGAAATCAGTTGGAGAAGATGAGTTCAATCTAGTCAGGGTTTGTTTGATTGTTAAGCTTGAAATTGAGAATTAATTGATGTGTTTTGTTAATCTAAGCATGGAATCCACTAATTAGTAAGTATTAAGCTTGAATCTTCTATTATTGTTGATGAATTTAAATATTGGAAAATTAGGGTTCATACCCAAATTGGAGGTTTTGTATTAATTGATGAAATTGGCCTAGTCTTGAGTTATTTTCGCATTGGGTAACTCCTAGAATGTTGAATTTCATATTTCACTTTCAAAATGACCGTTTTACCCTTGTGGACTCGTTTCCCCTTTCTCCCTATTCGATTTGAATTCAAAGGAATAGTATAGTGTTATGGGTGTTGTTGGTTTCATTCTCTAACTTAGATTTCGATAATATTTAGACTTCGAGTACTACCGTGATCCTCGGAAAGTCAAGGCTCGGGTGTGATCGTTGCGACTCCCGCTTAGCATTTCAGGTAGGTTATGACTTACCTTTTGGTTAGACTTCGGTTAGCGAAGCGTATGTATAGTTAGATATTGATGGAGAAAACATGTACGCCTTCGGGTATGAAGTTGGGATGGATTACTTAGGTTGGATATTGTTGAGTGAATGTAACTTGTTACCTCTTTGTGATTCATGGACTTGTACGTAACTGTCATATCCTACTTGTGATATAGTTGTCTCTCACTTATCTTGATATTATCATGGATAGATGAAATAACATAACTTGATACTGATACTGTGATATGTGTTCATATGTGGCATGGTTGGGGATTTATATGATACATTTGATGTTATCATTGCATTGCATTCATCCTTATTTCCATGATATATTGATATTATCTGTGATTGGCGTGATGGTGATAAATGATAAAGAAACAACAGTGATTCTTATGTCATATTGATTGTGTAGCCATCTCCATATTGTGTGATACGGAATGGCTAGCGGGGTGTTCGATGGAAGATTCATCTCTATGTTGTGTGATACAAAGTGATTGGTACATAGACTTCGCAGGTCCACATGGGTCATGACTGTTGGGATGTAGAGATATTCCGCCTGGAGCATGTATGTACGGAGATTGCATGTGGCCCTTGCATTGCATATTTACTCATCATTACATTCATATACTTGGTTTCTGGCTTAATTCACTATACTTGGGGTAATTATTCTTGGACTGTGTTATTACTTGTTCTTGATTTTGAGCATATCTATCTTTCAACTTCTTTCTTATATAAATGTTAGTTAACTATTGTCGGCCTATGATATCTACTGATATATAGTGTTTGTATTGATACTACCTTGTTACATTCTTTTCTGAATGTAGAGTACGTGATCGGTTCCACTTCTTCTCCTCGAGACTGATCCCAATGCTATCTGTTGAGTTTTCTAGGGTGAGAACTGCGGGATGGATCTATTTCCCGTAGACTCCTTATCATTACTTGTCTTTACTTTTATTTTGAGACAGTATTCCCATTTTGAGGCTATGCATTATTCAAACTTGTAGTTTGTTGGTAGTAGCTCTTGAAGTATTTTAGACCATTATCCTTGGGGTGTATTAGTATTCTTACTTCCGCATTTGATATTTATGATATGACTTAGATTTTTATTATTTCTCTTATTTAATTATTGTGTTGAATTGATGAATAAGGAAGGGTTCGCCTACCGATGGTGGGAATGGTAGGTGCCCGCATGACTTATGATTTTGGGGTCGCGATAAGTTGGTAGCAGAACCCTAGGTTAGCCGATCTATAAGTACAAGAGCATGTCTAGTAGAGTCTTTCGGATGGGTACAAAGAGCTCCGTACTTATTTGTGAGAGGCTATGGGACATTTAGAAAACTTCATTTTTCTTCATTCTTTCATGCTACTTTATTCAAATTGGTATTTTGGGGTCGCGAGATCGGTGAGATAATTGGATGACCCCATCACTAAATGTCTTGGGGTAGTAAAGGCGAATCAGGTTAGAAAGGGTGAAGTCATCTCCGACTCATGAAGAAAGGTATCAGAGACACGTCATCGTTCTCTATACCATTGGCCCGACCTAAGCCAGGCATATCTTGTACTTTCTAAAAAATTCCAAAATTATAGAGTCAATAGATTCACTCACCCTCAGTGAAAGAGGGTAAGTGTAAACAAAGCCAGTGAGAAGTGATGTTTTCCCCTTCCTTTTAGATAAGCACCTTAATATCGACCCAATCACAATCCACCTTTACTTGGTCTAGGCTGCGATTGCAAATGGACGATTGATACTTATTGACCGGCTAGTCCGGTTCTTGGCTGGCGTCAGTAGAAGTGGCACACTCAATAAGGTCCTTCCCGCCAATCCATTCTTTGGGAATAAACAAAGTGGGATGTTGAACTAGATGAAATAGTCTTTTTCTTCGAGGATTTACTAGGTGGCGGTCGTCGAATCCCGATCGGGACTTAGTGGATGGAAACGTCGGAGTCACTGTGAGTAGTGTTTTGTGCCACAGCGGCGGTGCCACTGGCGATGGAAGAATGTGAAGACATGGTTGATGGTTTAAAAACGCAACAGAGAGTTTTTCGGGAGCAAAGAAAGTTAATCACTTGAACAAATTCACTAGGTTCGAGGAATGACTCAACATGATAAGAGTTGACCGAGAAACTCTTCCACTTCCCGGACTCATGGAATGAAGGCCCCGAAAAGTGGAGACTATCTATATTGGGTGAAAAACGCATCTGGGGGAATCAGTGTATCCGGAGACTCAGATGACCCGAGGACGCCCTACAGCTATTCCCCACTCCCACTAACTCCTGTCACATCTATCAGTCTCGATCAGAGCATCGCGGCGCGCGTGGGCACGAGGACTTCATCAAGGTCACGTCATCATAACTTTTAGGGTTGAAATAGTCTAGTCTTGGCTTATATATGTAAAGCTTAGGAAGGAAGAAACTCATCTTCTTGTTCACTTTGTAACCCTAACATTATTTCTCTCTCAAAGCAATACACTCGGAGATCCATTGTCTATTCACTTATATTTTGCTTGAATCTTATCTTGTTCATTATTTTTGTCTTATGAATCAGTCTTGCATATTTATTTTTCACTACTTAAACCGGACTCGTTAAAAAATTTCCGGATCGGATACAACTCACTTGTCTTCCACCCCTATAAAACAAATCTCTAACTGAGTTTCTGTTTAGAATTTGATTTCACCGGAAAACAAGTGGTAATAATAATAAGAAGAAAATACTTTCCTTATTCTATGTTAAAAAATATTTGTTGAAAAGCTTCCCATATATTTTATTTTAATTTGTGCCATATGATTGATTTCATTATTATTGAAAATGTGTTCAAATTAAAAAAGAGCATCTTTTTATGCATTGATCAAATCGATCACAGTACTTCTTATAAAAAATCATTATTCAGAACCGTAATTTTACGATTCACTGTTCTTCCCTTGTCACAGTTATGTAATTAGATTTTCTCCCTCATGTTAAAATTATGAATGAAAAGGTTGCTATTATGCGTGCAAGAATATGAATTGTAATGCAGATAATTAAAGCAAAATAGATGATAAAGTAAATTAAAATAATTGATAAAAGTAAATTAAAAGAAATAAAGATTCTTATTGATTCTCCCGGCTTAAATGACAAGAGTTTCTGAAAAGTCGTGACAAACAATAGTGTTTATAGATAATTATATGAAAATTAAATAGATACAATTATGGGGGAGTGAGGAATTTTATAGAATAGCTTATAGTAACAACTTTCGTGATCCTCGCTCGATTCAGTCGTTACGTGGCTAAGATCATGGGTCAAATAGATTATCAAGTATCTCGGGACTAGGCCATTATCTGGGTTACCTCCATCTTTCCGGATGGATCAATCCGGGTGTCCTATATCCGGTGAAAATAAGGTGCTTTTAATTTTTGTGATGATTCTCGCATTTGATCCGACAAATTTTAAGTTTGATTGACATTGACCAATTCAGTAGTTGATTGTGATCTATTTTACATTGACCATGTGTTCGATTAAATAGTCTTTGTCGGCTGAATCGTTTTTTGTTTATCAATGTGGCGTTCGAAATTAACTCTTTTGAATCTTGAACCATTATGGTATAGAACAAATTTATTACTACGGTTAGATGGGGAGTACAATATTTTGTCATTTTTCTTAATTCCTTTAAAATTCAAAATGAAACGTGATAGTTGAAACCAAAAGGGTAATCTTAGATGATGAAATAATGATATTTGTAATCTGAGACGTGACAAACTATTTGGTTATAGTCTAGTTGGATTGTATTACAAGTTCAATGAACACTCGTCAATTATTGTTAAATTAATTTTTGGGAGTAGGAAACATGAAATTGAAAGAATTGTGACTCGTCAATCCCTCCAAAAACGTCTCTAAACCAAAGAGCTCCCTCTCGAAAATGATTGATTAGACATATATTCTCTCCTCGTTGTCATCGCTAATTTTCTCTTCACCCCATTTGTTCGTTTTCTTCTCGTTTTTTCTCTTCATTTTTGCTCTTAATTTGCTTTATTTCCATGCTAGGAAACCTCTCTATTTTGGTCGGATATCTATAATGTGAAATGTAAAATTTTGTAAAAGTTTTAGGGATATGTTATTTGGATATTGTTATTTAATCGGTACTCAACTTTTTAAAAAATTTTGTATGTCTATCAACTTCAACTTAGTAGATCATGCATGTGTGAAGAACCGGATTCTCCAACATACGTTACACTAGTGTTTAAGCCGTTAAAAACAATTTCAAATATACGAGATCTGAAGTTTCATATGATTGAAGTTGAAGCAAAAATGATTGAATATGTGCCTAAACTTTAGGCAGTTATGATTGAAGTTCATGCAGAAATGGTTGGACTCTAAAATTCAGGCAGAAATGCTTGAACTTCAGACATTTATCAAGACTAAGTTCAGACACCGTATATCTAAAGTTATTTCAAAGTGTATAGACATGCAAACGTAGAACATAAATGAAAAAGTGACAGCAAAATCAGATATTTGTTGGAAATTTGCCTTTGGTGGGGAGGTTGCGTCCACAAATATTTAATGATTTAAACACTAGGGTTCCGCATGTTGGAGGCTTTGTCTCTTCATACGTGCATAATCTACTAAGTGAATAGATGACCGTAGGGCCAATGATCGTCAAATTTCGTTAAGAAATGAAAGAGATATTGGTCCACGAAGTAAGGTGTTTGAGGCATGGAAATATGGTGTGAGACAAATCTACCACATCGGTGGGAAAATGAAGAATTGTTCTCTTTATAAGCCTAAAAAATGGATAAGGGTTTGGGACCCAAGGGGTAACCCATGTGTTTGAAGGAGGGAGGACCTAGGTGTGCTTGGGTTCGAGACTAGCCCCACACGCGCGCCGCCGCCGCCCGTCCGTCTGGTCCATGGAGTTTCAGGAATGGTGATTTTGCACTTACTACAAAACATGAATACACCTCTTAATCACCTCTCCTCCTCCTAAACACTATATATTGCCTGAAACAGATTTGAGGTAAAAAGAGATGATTAAAAAGAAGCCAGAAACAGTGTGCGAAAAATTGTAAAAAGCAGAGAACAGAAACTCTTCCTTCCTTTTCCTCTAAATTTTTCATTCTTCATCAAGTCATTTCGTGTTTGTTTTCTTCGTCAGAATCAACCTATTTGCTTTGTAGTGTTGATTAGTTGATGTTTTATCTTGGGAAACTATTGCCCGCTAACGTAAAAGCATATATACGGGGCAATCTTATCTTAAAGACAGAGAGTCATCTCTCGACTCAGCCACAGTTGTAACAATCCAGATTTAGTGTTTCTTGATTTCAGGTTATCAAGATTCAAGACTCAACAAGTTTGCGGTAATTATCATCTTGGTTGTTTCTTTATCCTATCGAACACTTGTAATATTTATTTACTTCTCGTACTGCTTTGATTCCAACAATTATATCCTACAATATCTTGGCACTTCCCTTAAAATTTTCGAGTGGATCGATAATTAAAATATTTGAAAGCAAAAAATCATAACATGTTCACATACTCCCTTTATCTCAAATTATTTGTCATAATTTTTAAAAATAGTTATCTCAAATTATTTGTCCTTTTAGAAGTTCAAGACAATTTTTTCCTCATTTTACCCTTAGTAGTAATTATTCTTGAAGACTACAAACACCTCAATTGATGGAGATGACACATAAATAGAAGTAAATATTTAATGAAAAGAGATTATATATACATAAAAAAAATGTAAAATAATTAAAAATCTCTCTTAAGGAGCGCCTAAAAGAGATTCACTACATATTATTTGAGACGGATGGAGTACTTAAAAGTATTTACCTTTTCTTTTCAAATTAAAGGCAGTCTAATAGATATTTGAATTATTTGTTAAAATCGACACTGATACATCATTCTTTTTAAAGTGCAAGTTGATGTATATAGATAGTATTAACGAAATTTCTATTATGGAACAAACATGATTTGTGAAATAGGTTACACAACACAACGGATGGAACTCAAAGAATATCATTTTCAAAAATGTAATAATCCACCCATTTCGGTCAACTTTTTTGGCTAATATAAAAGAAGAAATATTCTATATCTTAGCAATCATATTCTTGTTAGTTTCAAGCATCATTTACTAAACTTCTTTCTTATAAATAAAGGTCCTTATCATGGAAGCACCCAATCTTCTCAACGAAAAAAAAGTAGACTAGTGTGCCTTAGATAAAGGATTGCCAACAAGTTCTACAATGTTTCTTATACGCATGTTACACATGTTTGAAAAATGTGGCTTATTTTTGGACATCTAGTTAACACGGAAATAGAAAGTTCTTTTTTTTATTTTCCACTCGGTGTCCGATATCCTCATTGAAGCCCGACTCATTTTTCTGGTTAAGTACAACTCAAACTATTGGCAAATATTAGGGAAAAAATGAGAAGTGATTTTAAAAGTACTTCCTCCATCTCAATTTATGTGGCATTGTTTAACTTGACACAAATGTTAAGATAGAAAAAAACAACAACATACCCAATGCTTGTACTTTGTCTTGAGCCGAGGGTCTCTCAGAAACAGTCGCTCTACTTGTCAAGGTAGAGGTAAGGTCTGCGTACACTCTACCCTCCCTAAACTTCACATTGTGGGATGACTTTTGAAATTTACGATGTAAAATAAATCTTAAATATTTGTGTCATTATAAATTATTTTATTAAGAGCTAAAAGGAAATTTAAAATTAAATTATTTTTAATTATAGAAATGTGACATTGTTTTGGGACAAAGTGAAAAGAAAAAATTGCCACATGAGAATATATTGTTACAAAAACTCGGCTGCAAAATCATTTGGCATTTTCAATACTATTCCAGTGACAAATTGATGATTAAATATTAGCAGTACTGTAAAAAGCATAAAGAAAGGAAAAGAGGTCCACACATTTTTTATTAGTCGCACGTAACCAAGGAAGCACACATGACTCTGAAAATCACGTTTTACATGACAAAGAATAAGATAATTCTGACGGCATGTTTGGAAGGTTACTTTGTAAATGAATTTGGATGTATTACACATTAATTTGTTTGAATGGTCATGTAATTACTTGGTCACTATATGAAATTGGTTGTAATTGAGAAGGGGCAATTACACTTTTCAATTCTTAAGAAGTGCTAAGAATTGATAGTAATTACATGGTGTAATTACCAGATGACTAATTAAATTCATTTTTTTAGTTCTTACTATTTTTTATATACATATTTGTCATGCATTAAACTTATTCAAATATTTATTTGAAATAAAATTATTTAGGGTTTCAATTAGTTTTATTTAAAATAATAGAATATCAAACTATGTAATTACTTGTGCAACAAAAAATAGCACTGACAGTTATACTATAATTATATTACGACAAATAAATAAATTATTATAATTATAATTAATTATGTAATTACTAAAATTTTAATAATCACACAACGATTTTCAAACTTGTCCTTACTCTATAGCTAAGTATGCTTTTGGTCTTTTCCTTTTCACTTACTCTAGTTAGGTGCTAAGTTTTGGATTTTATAATTCCCAATAATCTTAGGGTAAAAAGTCCTTATGGATTCAAAACTTATGATGCTTACCTATAAATATCTATGTTTTATAGTATTGCGTCGCACCTTAGTACTTTAAATGTGTTAAAACATGAATTTCGTTGCATTATCTTATCAAGTGTATTTATGCATTTAGGAATGAGTAGAATCAAAATTTACGCTAGAACAAGTGATTTGGAGTAAACAATGAAGGCGGATCTAAGATTCAATTGTTTTGGGTGCTCACCTCAAAATCAATAAAAAATTATTAATTTTAGTGGGTTTCAACCCCAACTTCTCCGTGGCTTAACCTAAAGTCTACCACCATTGAACCAGAAGAGTTAGATATTTTATTGCTTTATGTGTTCTTTTTATTATTTTATACCGAAATTTCAATATTCTCTATGTCTACATAAAATATCTGTCACGGTTAATGGAGGCTCGAGCACCCAATAGTACATGGGTCCGTCCCTACAAACGAAGCTAGAGGAAGAGACAATCTGAGTACCATAATGGACATAGCTTGACTTTAGAACGGCGTCCCACACTTAGCGAAGAGAATGACTAAATTTCTAGCACCATAAGCAGAGTTTGGCACCCAAAATAAATTATCTGCCCAAACTTGAGCAGACTGGGCCGGTCATGTTTCTGTGGGCTGATTTTTCCACCTTATTTGGAACATTTCACAAAGTTTAAAAACATGTTTGAACTTTTTTAAAAAATAGGAAAACCTCTGAAGAGTTTTTTGTCCACACCATTTTTCTTTTGAATAACAAATTTCAAAATAATATTTTTGAAAGTATATGTATGTCCTAGAGACAATCTGTATTAGGACAAATGTAGTTTATACACATTCGTATTATTATTAATAGAGATTAATATTTTGGCATTTGTAATTATTGAATTATTAGTTGATTGTTTATAATATTCTATAATATGCATCCCTAGAGGTTACGTTGTTATTAATAATGTGAGATATTAATATTATAACGTAACTCTTAAAAAAGCCTCGACTAATGATCATCGAGAATGGGATATCGATGATATGTGATAAGTCGACATGTGGTCTGCATCACATCCTTAGAGGATGTAGTATGTCTCACCTACTACGAGTAATGGCTACTCGTAATGGACACATGGATACTTTGGAAGTATTGGTATACCATGTTGATATACTGTTTGTTATACTTGTCTAAAGTATGATCAGCGTGTGGGAGATAGAAGTCCTTAGACTTGAAGTCAATGTGCACCTTGTCTACAAAGTAATATACTTTGATCCTGTCCTAAGCTCAAATGTCTTATAGGTTGAGATAGGCTTGTATTGGGTACATTACGATGTGGATTAAAGGTGGTAGTTGAGCCAAGATTAGGATCCATTCCTCGAATGTATATTCGAGAACACTCAGCTTCTCATTGATATTAGGTTGACTAAGTCGTTGGCTAACGCAATAGACATATTTAGAATATGATCTAGTTGTCAACTAATATAGATGAGATACAATGATTAAGCCATTTGGATAAACATTTGACAAATCCTAAGCTTGATCGGGTGTGTCGTGAATGAAAGGATTTTATCTTACCACATAGAGGTTAAGTTTACTGGATTCGTGTAAACGTACTTCACATATTGAGTTCGTCTTGCGGTGCCGTCTAGGAGTTCCGCGTAGACCTTAATTTGATTAATGTCGATATGTGAAGGCATGTAGGGTCACACTATGTCGATTGTATTTTCGATCTAAGGATGTATTGAGAGAGTATTAAATATTCGATTTAGAATTGAGATATTCAAATGAATAATAATTGTTGTAATTAAGTCAAAGTTGGATTTTGGATTTAATTAAGAATGTGCGAAAAATAAAACGAGACAGTGTAGAGACACGTCAGCGCCGTGACGCCCAGACCATAGGGCCGCGGCGCCATGACCTAATATGTCTCGAATTTTGGGCCAGGCCCAAGGTCAAACCCTAATCCGGTTTGACCTAATTTTTCACCTATAAATTCAAACCTACACTTCATTATTCAATACACTTGATTTTCATTCATTATTCTAAGTCTTAAAGACTCAGAATCAAAATACTCTCTCGAACCTCTGCCGGATTTCCTAGCTTTCCAAAGGAGGAATACATTGAAGCTTAGAGCTTGCAATCGAAAGGGCATTCGCTTGCGCACCCACAGTTGATAAAAATTTCAGATATTGTAAACATGTAAGTATCATTCAAGTCTTATGTTTACAGTTTAAAATTATCCTATAGTCAAACAGTTCTACGTTTGTTGGATTTGAAACAAGTTTTCAATATCCGCTGCGTACAATAACCCAACAAAATCCCTACAGTTTTGTTAGGCATAAAGATATTTATATTATATTAACAAAAACTACCGAGGTTCCGCACCATTACAAAACATTGTGTCATAAAGGACACTTAGGTTAGTTACTCATACTAGAGAGCAGATAACATATTTATGCTTTAACATCCTTACTACAAATAGCATGACCCTGCTGGTCTAGACTTAGTTGGTTCCATAGAAATATAAGCATTTTAACATATTTTATGACTTTGTTAAACTTGGACTAGGCTAGAGCTTCCTTCGCAAGTAGGTGTGCTGCTGCATTTCCTTCCCTAAGCTATGCCGGATCTGTTAGGGTTTTGCACTGAAAACGAAGTTTTTGTCAACAACAAAAAAAAGGTCTAAAATACTACATATTAGAGATGAATTTTTCAATCATATTTTCAATAATTCTGCTGCGGCACTTCTTTAAAAACAAAAAAGAATATATATTTTTAACTCATGCTTATTTTTCATATTTGACCTTCAATTTTCAACTCATGCTTACTTTTTTCACGCATGAGCTCAAATGTTCAATCCATGCTTACTTTTAACGTTTGGGCTAATTTCAACCCATGTTTACTTTAACGCATGGGCTCCACTTTCAATCTGTGCTCACTTTTAACGCACAAGACTCAAATTTTTAACCCATGCCTACTTTTAATCATAGCAAGCAGCAGTGATGACGATTATGTGAAGAAGACTGATAAACTTTTGTCAAGAAATTCCAGACCAAATGGGAGATTTGTTAGAGTTTTGCCCTGATTTTCTTACCATATTTGAGTTTTACCTTTCTCTTGAAGGAAAGTCAAAATATTATCATAATTGCTTTTATTTTTCCTGAAAGAAAAATATAATTCTCTTCCATAGTTGGCTATTCCTTGTCTTGAAGGAAAAAATTTGGACATTTATAAATTGAAGAGGACACCCTTCCCACAACTAGAACACAGAAAAGTATCCACAATCTAGTCGTTTAAACAAATCTTGTTTAGGGAGAGATTTTCTCTCAATAGTTTTATGTCTTTTAATTAGTTTTCTCATATGTAGGCCAATTGGCCAAATCACATTAAGTTTATTATGCAAATTTTAGTATATTTTTTTATTGTTCGATTTATCATTGTTCAAGGTTCACAATTATTAGCTTCCGCATGATGCTTGTTATTTCGATTCCAACAGGATCAACACCTGTCTCACCAGGAGCATAAATCATCTGCAAGAGGAAATTAAGGAAGTGGAATTAACTCTTTGTTTTTTGTAAAATCACCCTTCTATAACAATCTTACTCAAATGTTAATTGATTTTAATTAATTATTTTTTCACTTTTGTTGCTAGTCATTTATTCTTATTGTTGATTACAATAGTGCAGGAAACGGAAATAAGTAACTGCTAAGTATTACAACAGAATGAAATTACAACGAACTAAAATTTCAATAAACTGGAACAAGAAACTAATTGCTGGGTCAAGTGATGGCACTCTGTCTTTAAGATAAGATTGCCCCGTATATATCTTTTCTATGTTCTGGACAACAATCTCCCAAGATAAAACAGCAACTCAACAAATGAGCAAAGGAAACTCAAGTGTTACTTTGAAGAACTTAGTGTAAGAAATGATGCTGGAAAGTAGTAGGAAGAATCTGATTTCGTTTGTGTGTTCTGTGTGTCTCAACAATTGTGCAAAGGCTTCATTATATAGTTGAAGGAGGGGACTTACCAACTGCCCACATAATTGTTGTTACTGGTCAAGTAATGACAATTATGGAGGTAGTAATTCAGCCAAAATAAATGACGAATTGATGTGCAACGGATTAGAGCCTTTAGGGAGAGTAATTCAGCCAAAATAAATGACTGAATTGAAGTGCATAATAATGTTGGTTAACGTTCCAAAACCCAACAACAAAAGCACAAGTTCTCTGCCCAATTTAACTTATTTGAAACTTCAGGGACCAAACTGTAAATATGAAGCAATTTGGGTCCAAAAATATAATATCAGAAGAAGCCCGCGACCCGCGACCAAAGCCCGGACCGGACGGGCGGCGGCGGCATGCGTGTGGGCTTAGCCTCGAACCAAAGCACATCTAGGTCCTCCCTCCTTCAAACACATGGGTTACCCCTTGGGGTCCTAAACCCCAAGCCAATTTTGAGACTTATAAACTAAACAAATCTTTCTTCCCCACCTATGAGGGAGGATTGGTCTTTACCACATTTCCATGCTTTAAACACCTCACTTCGTGGACCAATATCTCTTTCATTTCTCAACGAAATTTGACGATCCTTGGCCCTACGGTCATCTACTTACTTAGTAGATTATGCACGTGTGAAGAATCAAAGTCTCCAACATGCGGAACACGAGTGTTTAAGTCATTAAAGATGGTTGGACGCAACTCCCGTCAAAGACAAATTTCCAACACTTATCACAATGAAAGCAATACTAAATGAATTGTTGTTATAAACCACACAGAAATAAAATCTCCAAGTTAATTAAAAAATAGGTCTAGCATTTTGACCAAATATTTTGAAAATCTAATACGTTACACCACTTTCGAAAGTATGCATCAGTTTTTCAGAAAGTGGTGGAAGGGTCAAAATAAATTAGTGATGCGTTAGCTTTCTTTAATTTTGAATTACTGAAATATCAATATTTTGGAGATTTAAATTTAAATAAATTTATTATTTTTACAGCAATAGAAAATGAAAAAATGAGATATTTTGCGTCTTTTTTATCTATAAAAATGCATTTGACCAAATATTTTGACAAACTCGTCTTAAAAAATCAATCCAATATATAAGCATTCATTATTTTGAAGTGGAATTGAGACAATAACAGTAAGCATCGATCATAATCACCCTCTGTATCTTTTTCCATCTGATGCACAAGGTTCACTATCTGTTGGAATTATATTGAATGGAATGGATAATTACACATTGTGGAGTAGATCAATGAAATTGTCTTTATTAGAGAAGAACAAAGTAGGTTTTATCGATGGAACAGTAAAGAGGGAGGATTTCAGTGGAGATTTAGTAAGAGTATGGGATAGGTGTAATGAAATTGTGGTGTCTTGGTTGATGAGAAATGTAAGTAAGAACTTACTCAATGGTATGTTGTTTAATTCAGATTCACACAGTATATGGGAGGAATTAAGGGAGAGATTTGACAAGATAAACAATTCTAGAGCATTTAAACTACACAAGGAAATTGTTACAATGAGACAAGGATCACAATCAGTCTCAATGTACTATTCTAGACTTAAAAACCTTTGGGATGAATATGATTCTATTATACCACCACCAATATGTTGTGCTAAATCCAAGGATTTTGTTGATCATTTACAATACCAAAGAATACTACAATTCTTAATGGGACTAGATGAGAGCTATAGTCAAGCTAGAAGCCAGATTATTATGATGCAACATGTGTCAAGTCTGAACCAGGTATATGCAATGATCAACCAGGAGGAAAGCCAAATAAAGATTCCAGGGACAAGCAGGATGATACATGAAACAGTTGAATTTTCTTCTATATTCACAACCAGAAATGAAAGTGGAAGGAAGAGGAGTGGGATTCCAAAACAAAAGAAGTCATATAATCTTAATGCCCTTTGTGACTTCTGTCATATGAAATGTCATATTAAGATGGATTGTTTCAAATTGATGAAGAGTGATTTTTGTCACAAAATTGGACATACACAAGATGACTGCTACAAGATCATTAGATATCCTGAAGACTTCAAGAATAAGAGCAAGAAGGCATATGCAGGAACTGGTGGAAATTTGCCTCTTGAAGATACAGGACAGGTAGAAGAAATGCAATATCATGACATGAGACACATGGAGAAACAACATTTTGGACAGAACCATGGATCAGGTTCTAATTCACAGAGCACACAACTGTTATCAGTCTGCAATCACAATCAGAGAATGTGGTCTCAACCTTCAGATGCAGTCTCACATAGCCAATTCACACCTAGTCAGCATCAGTAACTCCTCAATCTGCTTAACTGCAAGGGAGAGACTAGTGGTAGTGCTAATATGACAGGTAAATATATTTTTTTCAGAAATGTTGATGAAATGGATAGTGGAAACAGGTGCAACAAATCATATGATTAGTGATCATAATTGCTTACAAAATAAAATTTTGACAAAGAAAATAGGAGGGATGCAATTATCTACAGGAGATTCAGCTAGAATCTCACATGTTAGTGATTATCACTTAGGTGGAGGTGATGTTCTTAAAAATATTCTGTGCGTGCCAACTTTCAAGTTCAATCTCATGTCTGTGTCAAAAGTAACAAAAGAACTAAACTGTAGTGTCAATTTCTTTCCAACATGTTGTGTGTTTTAGGATATCTCATCTGAGAAGGTGATCGGGATTGGTAATGAAGAGGAAGGATTGTACATATTATTCTTGGATGCACAAAATAAGAAGAAAGAATTGAATAAGTGTCTGTCAGTTATACAACATGAAAATGCAATCATATGGCACCAGAGGTTATGTCATGTACCTATGATTGTTTTAAGAAAAAATTTATGTTTTAAGAATGATACTTCTTTTGTTTTGAATAAGTGTGAAGTATGTCTAATAGCTAGAAAGACTAGGATTCCATTTCCTATCAGTATTAGTAGGAAAACAAGACCTTTTCAACTTTTACACATGGATGTATGAGGACCCTACAAGGTAGAAACATATAATAGAATGAGATATTTCTTGACAATTGTGGATGATTATTCCATATGGACTTGGATATTTTTAATGAGGTTGAAATCTGATGTAGTTACATTGCTTAAAAATTTCTTTGTTGAAGTCAGTACTCAGTTTGAAATAAAGATTCAGATAGTGAGATCTGATAATGGTACTGAATTTTTTCATCATAACTGTAGAGAGTTGTTTCAGCAATATGGTGTGGTGCATGAGAGTTCCTATCCACATACACCACAGCATAATGGTGTAGTGGAAAGGAAACATAGACATTCTGGAAACTGCCAGAGCAATAAAATTTCAAGCAAGCTTACTTGATAGATTTTGGGGATATTGTGTGGAGGGGGCCGTGTACATCATGAATAGAATTCCTTCAACTGTCATAGAAAATAAGTCACCCTATGAAATTTTGTATAATAGAACACCATCAATTAACCATTTAAGAGTGATAGGTTATTTGTGTTTTGCAACTATTCTGACTAAACATGATAAGTTTAGCCCAAGGGCTGTAAGAGTAGTCTTTCTTTGGTATGGATCTGCACAGAAGGGATATAAGTTGTATGACATGGAGAACATGACATTTTTCATGAGCAAAGATCTGATGTTTATGGAGACAATATTTACTCTCAAAGGTAAAGCAGATGACAATCTAAGCCATATAAAATCACAAGAACATTTCTGTTTTGATGATCTAATTCATCCACAGAATGTTAATATCTCACCAGCAGACAACAAGATGCCAGGAGGTGCTGAACACAGGAGTCCAGCTTTGGGAGTTCAGGATACAACCCAAGATGTGTGTGTTCCTGTAGAAACACCATATGAGAATGCTGCAGACCACAGATAATTGGAAACTACTTTTTCAAAATATGATATCAGAAGATCTACAAGAACCAGCAGGCCTCCTATTTGGCACATGGATTATGTCACTAAACATGGTTCTTCTAGCTGTTTATATTCAATATCTAATGGTGTTGATTATGCAGGCTTATCATACAGGTACCAAAGTTTTGTGGCTAATGTTTCACTTGACACTGAGCCACAGAATTACTCAACAACTGCACAAGACAAAAGATGGGTTGAAGCAATGAAATCTGAAATTAAAGTTTTGGAGGATAATGGAACATGAGAGTTGGTCTCACTTCCAAAAGGAAAGAAGGCTATAGAATGCAGGTGGGTGTACAAAATTAAATACAAAGCAACAGGAGAAGTGGAGAGATTTAAGGCCAGATTGGTAGCAAATGGATACAATTAGCAGGAAGGGCTTGATTATCATGAGACATTCTGACTAGTAGTCAAAATATCCATAGTGAGGTCAATTGTTGCCCTTGCAGCAACCAAACAGTGGACCATTCAACATATAGATGTCTATAATACTTTTCTACAAAGAGATCTATATGAAGAAGTATACATGGTAGTTCCAGAAGGTTTTGATGTCAAAAAATGGGAAGAAGCGAGTCTGCAGATTACTAAAATCCTTATAAGGCTTGAAACAAGCATCAAGACAATGGAATATTAAACTCACTACAGCCTTAATTTGATATGGATTTTAGCAAAGTCACAGAGATTACTCTCTATTTACTAAACAGGAGAATGATAACTTTGTGGTAGTGTTGGTGTATGTAGATGACTTGCTAATTACTGGAAATAATTCAGGACTCATTCAATCCACAAAAGATGCACTGCAGACATCTTTTAAAATTAAGGACCTAGGAGAGCTCAGGTACTTCCTTGGAATTGAATTTGCAAAGAATTCTCAGGGTATATTAATGCATTAAAGGAAGTATGCATTTGAGCTCATATCAGATATGAGTCTTGCAGGTGCTAAGCCAGCATATTCACTTATGGACATGAATCAGAAATTCACTACTACTGAGTTTGATCAACATGTAGCTACTACACTTCTGTCATCAAATTCAGATATTGTTATGCCAGAATCATATGAACCTCTACCAGATCCCAGTATGTATAGGAGAATGATTGGTAGGTTGTTGTACATGACAACAACTAGACCAGATATTGTCTTTATTGTGCAATGCTTGAGCCAATTCATGCAGGCTCTAAAAATATCACATAAGGAAACATGTCTTAGGCTTGTTAGATATATTAAACAAGCACCATGCTTGGAATTCTTATGTCCATAACTAGTGTTCCTCAGATCATGAGTGTTTTGTGATGCAGATTGGGGTTCATGTGTTAACACCAAAAGATCAGCCACTGGCTATTTAGTGTTATTTGACTCATCATCAATATCATGGAAGTCTAAGAAGTAAGTGACATTTTATAGAAGCTGAGTACAGAGCTATGGTTGCATCAGTAGCTGAGATAATCTAGCTTGTTAGTTTATATCATGAACTTGGAGTTGAAGTTCAGACACTAGTTTTAGTTTTCTCAGATAGAAAATCTGCCATCCAGATTGCAGCTAATCCAGTTTTTCATGAATGCACAAAGCACATTGATATAGACTGCCACTTCATTAGAGAAAAGATTCAAGAAGGGTTGATCCACACTACATATTTTTCATCTTCTAACCAGCCAGCAGATTTGTTCACTAAGGCCCTTGGTCGACCACAACATGAACACTTGATGTCCAAGCTAGACATGCAGAATATCTTCATATCCCCTAGCTTGGGGGGGGGGAGTGGAAGAACTAAGGAAGTGTACAATTGTGCCATGAGGTGCAATATACTTGATAACTACTATGAAGTTAGTTGAAGTTGTTAAAAGTTAGTTAAGGTTGTTATAGGTTAGTTACAAGTTAGTTAATTGGTTGTAGAAAGTAATTAATAGTTAGTTAGTTAGTGCTAGATGATTCTATAATTGATTGTATATATATGTGTGTCATTGTATTGTACAAACATACATTGGAGTACCGAAAACTTCCTCAACTCTTCTCTTCTCTTCTGCTCTCTGGTTCTACTTCCTTTCTTCTCTTTTGTTCGATTACTTTCTCCTCGAGCTCAACTGGTCGACAATGGTGATCAATTCCATCTGATTGACGAGTTTCAAGCTCAATGAAGCAGTGAAATTCAACAGATTATGATGTTCATTTTTGGATATGTCGTATTTCTACAAGTGTAGCATCTTCAGAACCAAGAATTTCGTCATTTGGAATCTCCGACACCAAGATACAGACATTTTGGTGAGACTGCACAAATCTGTAAGAAGAAAATGCAGATCTGAAGCTCAAATTTGGAAATTAATTCCCGTCAATCTAGGTGGTTTTTCGCTTCAATTTTTTTAGATGTCGTAGCATTCGAAGTATAATTTCTACAGAATTAATCTCTCGTCATTTGGACACTCCAATCTCAAGATATGGAATTTTCCGTGACAACGCGCAAAACTGTCGGTGTCAACTGCACGAAGCTTCTAATTCTATCTAAATCTGATGCCAAATAAGCTCACCCTAATCATGCGGACATCTGGCTAATCTTCGTGATTTTGGGACTATTTACACTCCCTAAAAAACCTGCAAAAAAAATAATAAAGAGACGAAAGGGAGCCACGACTAATTGCACAAAGCTTCTCGATTCTACACGGATCGACGACAATGGTATGAAGCTTCAGTTTGACATGACGAACATCAGGACAAGCACAGCAGTCTAGTTTAATATGGCAGATATATCTATTGCTTAAGAAGCTCAACACATATAACAATGCAGCAGCAACCAGATCTTGGGATAATAAAATATTCTCTAATATTCTTTTATTAATTGTATTAATTGTATATCTCCTATTTTGGGTAGAATTGTAATCCTTTTATAATTAGGTTAATTAGTTACCTAGTTTATAGCAAAGTAAATATTCTTGTAACCTTATATATATTGTAAATCATTCATCAATAAAATCAAGGGAACATATTCTTTTATGGTATCAGTAGCCTAAAACTACAAACCCTACCCTAGCCGTCAATACACCTTCTCGGCCGCCATTTTTTTTCCACGTCGGCACCTAGCCCACGTCAGAACCCTAGTCACTGACATATCTCAACCGCCCCTCCCCTTCTCTTTTTCCTATGACGGAACCCTAGTTTTTTCGGCCATTCTGCCTCCCTCTTTCTCCTAAATTTCATCTTTCATGGCTGAGAAAACCAAATTTCATTCGGCACTTGCCGTAAACAACATTAAAACTTCATCCCTATGACTCTTGAGATGGAAAAGGGTCAATACTCCTCATGGGTGGAGCTTTTTAAGATCCATTGTCGTGTATACGAAGTTATCGACCACGACATCTCTCCCACGCCGAAGTCCACAGACGTACCATCGATTTTGACTTCTGATGATGCACTCTCGTCTCGTTTGGACGCAGCCATCCTCCAGTGGATATACGGCACGATATCTAATGATATATTGCACACCATCATTGAGACTGATACCACTGCCCGCCAAACGTGAGAACGTTTAGACAATATTTTCCACGATAACAAAACTCAACGAGCGTTCTACCTTGAAAATCAGTTTAAGGACGTTCATCAGGACGATTTCCCAAACGTGTCTGCCTATTGTCAAGAACTCAAGATGTTTGCCGACCAACTCTCCAACGTCGGCGCACCTGTCACTAATCAGCGATTGGTCATGCAACTTATTGCAGGTTTGAACTAATTCTATGAAGGCGTTGCCACCATCGTTCAGCAATACACATCATTACTTCTGTTTTATGAGGCCCGTTCGAAGCTCATCCTTGAGGAAACCCAGAAAATCAAGTGCAGCACCACTCGGGCCAGCATTGTCAACGCCTCCCTCACCACAACCGTTGGGCCCTCCACAGATGGTAGGGCCTCCCGGTCCGGCAACCAGAATCGTCAGCCAAAGGACCCGAGATAGTCTACTTCCTTCCATAACAACGGCCAGAGCAGGCAGTCCGGCAAGGGCCGCGGCGGAAGAAATTTTGACAACAACGGCGACGTTAAGGGATAGTCCCTGCCAGCCGGAAACAGCTAGCAGCGACCACGGCAATGGTAGCAGCCTCCGTCCTGGGCTGCCTACTCGTCGTGGGTTGTATGGGCCCACCATCATGGGCCTCCCCTCCTTGCCCGTATACGACATCCTCGTGGACTTCACCTCGAAACGACAGGCCCAACCTGGCATACTTGGCCCACGTCCAGAACAGGCCTACACAGCACAGGCCCTCCCACCATCAACTTATGCACCGACTGACATTGAGGTAGCTATGAGCATAATGTCACTCAACACTCAAGATAAAAATTGGTATATGGACACAGGCGCCACAACTCACATGACGGCATCACAAGGTACTCTCTCGTCATATTCCAATTTGAGTAATTTAAATCAGAATATTATTATTAGTAGTGGACAAGGCATTCCCATCCGTGGTTATGGTCATTCCTCCCTATCCCCACCACATCCACCACTAATCTTAAAAAATGTCCTTCATGCCTCTAAACTTATCAAGAATCTAATCTCCGTGCGATATTTCACAACTGATAATTGGGTTGCCTTGACTTTGATTCTTTTGGTTTTACTGTAAAGGATTTTACGACTGGGAGACGAATAATATGATGTGACAGCACCGCAGATCTCTACCGTATTTCAATCGCCGTCAACAATCCAGCCTCAGTTGCCTCAACATTTTGCTATTTTTTTGTCTTTCTTATGCTATTCTAGATTAGGACATCCGGAGACTCTATTTTACACTCCCTTAGAAAAGATAATTTTATTAATTTCAATCTAGAACTCCTATATGTGAATCTTTCGTTTTTGAGAAACATGTCAAATTACCATTTCTTGCATCCACAAATTGTACTTTAATGCCTTTTGATATCATACATAGTGATTTATGGACATCCCCTATTTTGAGTATGGTTGTCCATCGATATTATATGTTGTTTTTAGATTATTATTCCAACTTTCTATGGACTTTTCCAATTGGAAATAAATCTCAGGTCTACCCCATTTTTTCTTCATTTAGTGTTTTCGTAAAAACACAATTTGAAAAGAGCATTAAATGTTTTCAATGTGACAACGGCAGGGAATTCGATAATAACCAATTTCAAACAGTTTTGCTCCAAAAATGGTCTTACCTTTCATTTTTCCTTCCCTCAAACATCCTCCCAAAATGGAAAATCTGAACCATAAACAACCTCATTCGTGCCCTACTTGCTCACGCCTCAATTTTGGCATTACGCACTATTCATGGCCACTTATCTCCTAATCATAATCCCAAATAAGCTCTAGCTCAACGGTCGCCCACCCAAGTTCTATTTCGTAGGAACCCCTCCTACCAACACTTGCGTATTTTTGGATTTCTTTGTTACCCTCTCCATTCGACCAATCATAAACTCCAACCCCGGTCTTCCCCGTGTGTGTTTCTGGGTTATCTTGCCAATCATCGTGGTTACTCGTGCTATGACTTATCGAGCAGTAAAATTATTATTTCACGTCATGTCCTATTTGATGAGTCTCAATTCCTCTTTGCCTCTCAACACTCGCCACCTCGACATTCCTTCGACTTTCTAGATGATGGCCTAAACCCTCTTCTAATTCACTATGTACATAGTCCGCCGTCCCAAACCCCGGCACCCGCCACCACCTCAGCCAGTTCGGGATAAGCTGCCCAACCAGTTCTGCCGACGGTGACCCAGAACAGCCCGCCTCAGGGTGATTCCGCAGCCACCTCTCAGCAAACCGAGGTTCGGCCAGCCAGTACCGTTACCCCTGCGCTTCCTCCTCTTCTCGGCAGTCCTGCGAAAAATCCCCCTCCCGTCCCGTATCCCAAGACACACTCTCGGACCATGGAAACACATTTCATACACGAAATTAATAAACCTAAACGGTTGTTTAACCATTCCGTTTCAGTTGTCCCTTCCACTGTCCCTCGTAACCCGAATGATGCCTTGTCTGATCCTAATTGGAGAGCCGCAATGATTGACGAATATAATGCTCTTATTGATAATAAGATGTGGGACTTAGTACCCCATCCACCTGATGCTAACATTATTCGTTCTATGTGGATTTTTAGACATAAAAAATCTGATGGTTCTTTCGAGAGGTACAAGGCTCGTCTTGTAGGTGGTGGCAGGTCTCAACAAGTGAGAGTGGACTGTGATGAAACATTCAGCCCGGTCCTAAAGCCCGCAATGATCCGGACCGTCCTCAGCATTGCCATATCCAAGTCTTGGCACATTCATCAGCTTGATGTCAAGAATGCCTTCTTACATGATGATCTTCATGAAATGGTATATATGCATCAGCCTATGGGTTTCAGGGATTCTATTCGTCCGGATTATGTGTGTCTGTTGCGGAAATCGCTCTACGATCGAAACAGGCTCCTCGAGCATGGTACCAGCGGTTCGCCGATTATGTCTCCTCTATCAGTTTTTCACACAGCAAATCCGATCATTCCCTGTTCATCTACAACAAGGGTACAGACATGGCTTACCTATTATTATATATTGATGACATCATCCTCACCACATCATCTAATGCTCTCCGCCGGTCTATTATCTCTCATTTCCTTTGAGTTTGTTGTGAAAGATCTGCTCCCCCTAAGTTATTTCTTGGGCATCTCTGTCACTCGAACTTCTGGCAACCTATTTCTATGTTAGAAGAAGTATGCCGAAAAGATCCTTGATCGTGCAGACATGACATCTTGCAAACCATCCCACACACCTATCACCAATTCCAAGCTCAGCGTTGATTCTTGCCTTTCATATTCAAACCTGACTCATTATTGTAGCCTGGCTTGGGGCCTACAATACCTCACATTCACGAGACCAGACATATCCTATGTCGTGCAACAAATTTGTTTGCACATGCACAGTCCGACGGAAGCACACATGCATGCCCTCAAACGTATTTTACGATACGTTCAAGGTACACTTCACTTCGATTACATCTATACAAATCTTTGCTCACTTGTCTCACTGCTTATTCAGATGCTTATTGGGGTAGATGTCCTGACACCCGACGCTCCACGTCTGGTTATTGCGTTTTCCTCGGAGATAACCTATTGTCTTGGTCTTCCAAAAGGCAACCTACACTATCATGATCCAGTGCAGAAACAGAATACAGAGGTGTTGTCAACGTCGTCTCTAAGTCTTGTTGGATCCTTAACCTTCTACTTGAGCTCCACTGCCTGATTAAAAGGCAAAACTGGTCTGCTGTGATAATATTAGTTCGATATATCTTTCCAGCAATCCCGTTCAACATCAGCGCACTAAACACATTGAGATGGGCATTCATTTCGTTCGCGAAAAAGTGGCTCGCGGTCAAGTTCGTGTCCTTCATGTTCCTTTCAGATATCAGATTGACGACATTTTCACCAAAGGACTTCTGTACATACTATTTGATGATTTTTGAACTAGTCTCAGTGTTTGAGAATCTTCTG
The DNA here is from genome assembly GCA_034509755.1 of Anisodus tanguticus. Lineage (NCBI taxonomy): Eukaryota > Viridiplantae > Streptophyta > Magnoliopsida > Solanales > Solanaceae > Anisodus > Anisodus tanguticus. The sequence continues at coordinate 47,322,882 of CM067543.1, read as the reverse complement.
CTTCGACTGCGGGGGTGTAATAGAATATTTCAAAATATTCTTTTATTAATTGTATTAATTGTATATCTCCTATTTTAGGTAGGATTATAATTATTTGTAATTAGGTTAATTAGTTACCTAGTTTATATCAAAGTAAATATTTTTATAACCTTATATATATTGTAAATTATTTATAATAAAATCAAAGGAACATATAAGAAAATCAAAACAAGTTTGATGTCGAACAAGAAAACAAAAAAGGAAGTTAGACGATTCCGGTTTGATAGAACATGGAGGATAGGATCGAATTTAAGTATGGAGCTATCCTTTGTTGAATTCACTCCTCATGACTCAACGCTAGACTATGTCAGCAAACCAATTTGACGCCTCAAAGCTTCATTTTAACTCCTAGGCTATAGGCTCACATAAAAGAGCGATCTTTATATCCTTTTATAGTTTTTTTAGACGGTGGCTGGCTTCTTTGTCCTAACACATTCCTTATAATTAAAGATGGAAAGTCAATTTGTTTATGTGATTGGGAAGCAATAATTAGGCGGAAGACAAAATCAGGAGATACAAGGCAAGGATCAATTCCATAATTTTCCTTCAAATTTTAAGTGATTGAATTGAATAATGTGATTTGTCATTTTGTCCCATCATGAAAGGATTTCTTGCCATATGGAATTATAATACAATTTTGGTATTTGAATATGGATCAAGAAAAATTGACCCAATAAACTCATCCCCAAAAATTGAAGGAAGAGCTGCGTATCTTTTTGGTTCACAAATTCAAGTAATATTAACTTTCAAGATACATCTCAAGAAAAGTTATCGAAAACAAGTCTCAAGGAAGTTGTGTAAGAACAAAAATAAAATGATCTTCACGGATACTTCAAGTCTCATTTACAATTTCGGTAAACCTACACCTCGACAAGTCCTGAAGTAGAGGATATATGTAGACATCGAAATTTTAATTGATTAATTCATATAAAATTTGATTCTAAATTATTGACACGTTGACCGAGTCAAATTTTGGTAATAAAGTCGGATTAATTTTTTTAAGTCAAAATTACACGACTTGAATGAAATCCAAAATACATTTGGGTTAGTCCATTAAATTGGGCATCTACAAGACGAGCCCAACCCACGTCTTTCTATCCCATGGTCCGCTAGAATTACTTGAAGACCAAAATACTTCCAAGCTCTAGCTCACACCTATATAAAGGGGTCACTCATCCCATTTTGAAGACATCTAAAAAGTTGGATAGCATCTTGACTAGAGGCAAAAGAGAGCAACGACGTCTACATAAGTCTTTTCCAAAGTCTTCAACAAGAAGGAGAGTTCGAGAAACGTCTTCCCTCAAGAACAATCGAAAGTGTTGCTCAAAGTTCTTCCAAGGTTCAACACATCAACAGAAGTTCATCCTTCATTCGAGAAAGACGTTACATTGGCCCTAGAATCAAGGCGAACAATACGCAGAGTAGAATCATGGGATACATTCAGACTTGTACTCACAAATAATCAATAAAATAATTTTTTTCTCACATTTATTTTATTATTGCAGTTATTTATTTTCTGCTAGAAAAAATCATCGCGAACAATCTTATTGTCTTATTTTCTTTGGATTTCTGCATTGACTACGTTTCTTTTGAGCCGATGGTCTATCAGAAACAACCTGTCTATCGCACAAAGGTAGAGGTAAGGTGCATACATCCTTCCCTCCCTAGACTCCACTTATGAGATTACACTGGGTATGTGTTGTTTTATTACATGTTAATTATTAATTAGTTGTTAATTATTCCTTTTTAGCTTTGTTAATTGTTTATTACATTATTAATTGATAAGCATTAATAACTAATTTAAATCTCTTAATACTAATTAAGTTGTCAATATTATATTTAGTTATTACTTTATTGTAGTTAGAAGAATAATTAGTTAGCAATTTAGTTAAAAGTTTAATTAGTTAAAAAATTATTGCTTAGTTAATTAGTTTAGGGGTGAATTAGTTAATTCGTGAATTAGTTTTAAAAAAATCTTAGTTAATCCTTAATAAGTTTAGGGTTGAACATAGTTAATATAATTTTTCGTTAAAAGAATTAGGTAATTAATATAATTTCTCATTAAATGAATTAGTTAGTTAATATAATTTCTCATTAAATGAATTAGCTAGTTATTACCCATTAAATTAGTTAATCCCTAATTATTTATGAAAACTAATTAATTAGTGAGCTCTTAATTAGTTTAGGGTATCATTAACTATGAAAACTATATCGAGTTTCGATGCGAAATTTCGTAAAAATATATAACAATATAACACAACATAATTCCTTATAAAAAGACATAATTCACATATTTTGAACAAATAATAAACTTCAAACTTACCCAAAAATAAGAAGTATGAATCATCTAACATACTAACAAAAAACACTTGACAAAAAGTCTTGTAATTTCAAGATATATGTTGGAATATCCTTACAAAAAATGAATAATTAATGATGAAATATTCTTACAAAATGAATAATGACTGATAAACTTTAAGCATACTAACATAAGTTTGGAAAAAGCCTTCTAAAAAATTTAGGTTTAGATCCTGGAATTTTAAGAATGGTGAATAATTTCAACGTTGTTTGTAAACATACGACACCTCTATGGATTCCAATGTTCACTTGGGGCCCTTCGATAAATTTGTACTTAGACTACAGGATAATCTTATGTTCAAGCTATTATGGACAGGGCAATTGCATATGGGGGTGGTGTTCCACACCTGCCGCATAGATATAGGGTGGAGGGTTTTAGCAGAGCACCCCCACATGCCCGCATCTTAGAGATATTATATTAGGACGGTATTTATTATTGCGTTAGGACTGGTCGGGTATAGCACGATTGACCCCTTCTGACGGCCATGGTTGAGGTCGGAGATACATATATTTCATCTCCGCACTTGGTGAGGCCATAATCACGTTGCAAGATGTGGAGGTTATGTTTGAATTGTGGGTAGATGGAGACCCATTTTACAGTCGACAAGAGCCTCGGGTTGGGACATGGCGGATGGAGTTGATCAGGCTCACCCAATTTCCGTTTCTAACTACTCATATTTCGGGTCGCAGTCGGGTGAATTTATCTTCCATTTGCTCAAACTTGCGTGAGAAGGTCGTGGCGGAGCCGATTACAAATGCCACTGATCATGTGATTGTTGATCGTCATACCCGTCTCTATTTGCTAATTATATTCGGGAGTATTTTTTTTTCGAACACGTTGGGCTGCTATGTGAGCTTAGGCTATCTGAGCGTTTTGGATCATTTGGATCGCTTGGGGATTACAATGGGGCGGTTCTTTTTGCGTTCCTCTATAGACATGTGTCATGCGTGTATTCCCGATAGTAATGATCTCTTTGGATTTGTTACTCTCATCCATGTAATATATTTAAGTGTGTACTCCTAACTTTTAAAGTTGAATATTACTTTAACTTTAAATCTTTTTAAACTAACTTTTTAAGATTTATGTGGACCTCAGACTGGACACTGTCCAGCTCCAGCCATTCAGGATCCCACTTATGATATTACTTTGGATCCTACATCAGACCACTCTCGAGAGCCTGTTTAGGAGTTTGTCGGCACACATGTTAGAGTTTTAATAAATGTTAATGTATTCATATAAGTTAAGATTGGTACAATTTTTTATATGTTTTCAGGTTCATCCTTCTATGCCTATTGTCCCGTCTCCAAATGAGGACGATGATGTTGATAACTATGATCGCACTGATCTTGGTAGATTGGCTCTGATCATATCAAAAGCCGTCAAGAAACACGCTATGGCCTGGACTCCAAAAAAAGGGAAAGGAGCATGATGTGGCGGATGATCATGGCTTACATCGTCCTGTTATTAAGAGGAAGAGAGGGGATGGAGACGATGTCGAGGGTGGTGGGGATGGTATTAGCCTTAGGCCATCGATTATTCTAAAGCATCCTCCATGTGGAACCCATTAACAATTGTGTATACATAATTAATTTGTATAGTTTTAATAAATATATTTTTGCGTATCTATTTCTTAATGATATATATTGCCTTAGTATTTATTATCCATTTTTTACTAATTTATTGTGTGACACCTCGACATATTACAAATAAAATTATGCATTAACTAAAAAATAAAATATTTAAATCCAAACCTAAAAAATGAAACACTTAACCTAATTATAAAAAATTACAAAAAAACTTACTTCATACACTTTACAACTCAATAACGACAACTCTGGTTTTTAGGTATTCTTAATGTATTGAGCTTATAGTATTTTTCGCACAAAAAATATTGAGTTTTATAGAAAATATTGAGGTTCTGGACTGTTGAGACAAAAATAATTGTTGGTTAAAGTATGAAATAAGAGTGAAAATGAAGATTTTCCCTAAATTTAGTATCTTTTTTAACGCAACATATTATTGCATTAAAGGTAGTTCTGTAACTTTTTTATTGGGGTACTTTGGTCATTATAAATTATTTTTAGGTCATTTAGGTTCCTGACCTTTATAAAGAAGTCTTATTATAAACTCTAATTTTCAAATAAAAACTTAATTTGAATACTATATTTTGTTTTCAAATCTATCACAATTTTGTGTCCAAACGCGCCTGCTTCGAGAACAAAAGGAAGGAAGATATGTTAGATTGCTGTTGTCAATTAGGACACTGTAGTTCACATCACTGCAGGGGGCACAAACTCTGTTGCCAACTTTAATAAGGTAATGGCTGTACCAGTTGGGGGGCTGCTAGTACTACTTTGCAGAGGTATCTGTGATAAAATCGACCACGCAATTTAGCCAATCAAAGAGCTTCAAAATCTTTATGATTTAAAAGGGTTATTTAGCAGTTCAATGAATTAGGCATGGGATGGAAGACCAATCTTTTATTCCCTTTTTCCCATAAGGCCATAGCAGACTAGAAAGGTGGCAAAAACCCTTTGGAATTGGAAAGATAGATTTTTCTTTCCAAATTCTTGATTACAATTACAGATATGGACCTCTTCTAGGGGTGAGCACGGGTACAGGATATCCAGATACTCGATCGGAATCGATACTAACGTGTAGGTTCTGGGTAGATATATTATAATAACCGGTAGGGTCTGGGTAGTAAAATTAGGAACCGATCAATGTCGCGTCCGGTTCTGGCAAATAGAGACACGGTACCCGGACACGAAATCGATACCCGGAACCTATAAAATATTAAATATTTTTACTTTTTTTGAGAAACATTTGGACCACTTTTAACTTTCTCCAAAATTGTTTGTTGCACGCCTGCACATTGATTTTCCCACCCCAAGACCCAAATATTTCAGTTTTTTCACCCCTTTATTCTAGAATGCTCTTTGTGCCCTAAGAGAAAACACCCAAAACTCTCTCAATAACAATGGCGTTTTAGCTACACCACCGAGCTTCATCGTCGTCGTTGTTGAAGCTTTCTCTCAGGTACTTTCATCGTTGTTGTCGTCGTTGAAGCTTCACCTTTGCCTCCTTCTCTCCCTTGGTTGTGTTCACGTCGTTCTTGAAATGCATATGGGTTCATATCTAACTTTTCAATTTCTTTTTAATATCCTATGCTTCTGTTCTATTTCAGGCGATACTCATCTTCAATTTGTATTACTTTTTGATTTGAAATGTAAATCTATTTTTAAAATTTGTGTATATTTTTGTAGCTCTGAAGATGAAATTTAGGGATTTACTAGTATAATAAAGCTTTTCTTTCGAAGAGCTTATGAACACGAAAATAAGTTTAATTAAGATATTTCCAAATTTATTTTGAAATCAACACGTTAAATTAATTGAGTGTCAAATTTGGCTTGCAATTTTAGGTTTTGGTTACTGAATTAGCTTTTCTACAATGAATAAGTTTTTTAAAACTTCTTATAAGGGTACTAAAAACTCCGACTACAGGCTAAAAAACTACTGGATGAAATTATTTAGAACTCTTTTTGATTCTCATAGGCTAAAAAACTGTTGCTTAATCTGTGTTTTTTTATTTACAGGGTACCCGGGAACCTACCCGGATCAGGGTCCGGGTAGGTTCCGGGTAGGTTCCGGGTAATGATTGCTACGGGTAGGTTTCGGGTAGTAAATTTAGAAATCGATCTTTTACCGGGTAGGATCTGGATAGTTCAAAAATATTAGGATATCCGAACCCGTTCACCCCTACCCTCTTATCCGTACCTAATTTTGCCTTTTGAAGTTGCCTTTTTTTAATCATGATTTCACTTTTAGCCTATGCAACTTTATCTCTTTCCTTTTTCTCTTATTTCATCTTTTTTCTTTATCCCATGGCATGACCTGTTATTAAGTTTTAGTTTTGTTCCTTATAGGTCCATTTAGAATTAGCACTAAACTTGTTATACATTTAAAATTATGGGTTTAAATTATGGATTTTTACAAAAATATACAACCCAACATAATATATTACACCTTAATAGCCATATTTTTAATTTATATTTGCATAACAAACTTTTTTATTTCGCAACACTGCTTATACACACGGTATACAACAGTACACGACATTGTATAAATATTATACAATATTATACACTTACTTTAAATAATGTATCTATCTTGTATAAAAATGTATAAGAGATGTTTAAGAAAAAAGGGGTTAAATCAAGTTATTAAGGAAAAACTGGGTTAAACCGGGTAAAATATTCTTTCTCGATAGGCATAGAGCGTAATTTTCCCTTAAAATTATGCTCTATGTAGATAATATTAGGTTTCATTAAACTCGTCTAATAAAATAAAGTTAAAAGCTTGGATGATCACTCAATTTTGATAATTGATCACTATAGTCACTCAACTTTGTTGTCTCAGTTTCAAAAGACATTCATCCTTGCCTAGTTAGCTTCTATGGTCATTTTAGCTGAAATATAATTTTTGATACCTATTTAATAACGTGATAACTATAATTTTTTAGGAAAAAGAATATTTAAAAGAATAAAATCATTATTTAAATTTATTTAGGACCCACTTCATCGTAAGCCTGACTCAATTCTTGACCTGATCCGTTTAATGGACGCATTAATGACAGTTGGGATAATACGAAGTCTAGAGTTAGCATGTACATCATGCAAAATTCTAGATCAACAATCGAAGTGTTAGATAAGATTATATTGATCAAGTTATTTGATCAGCAGGTTTGTTAGGTAAGACAGTGCTTCCTTCTTTACATATCCCACGATTAAAATAACTTATCAGTGTAAACAAATCACTTAATATTAAATTTACCCAAAATATATCAGACAAAAATTAAACAAAAGGAATAAGATTAAAGGAATATGTTCCTTGATTTTATTAATGAATGATTTATAATATATATATAAGGTTACAAGAATATTTACTTTGATACAAATTAGATAACTAATTAACCTAATTACAAAAGGATTATAATTTAATTAAAATAGGAGATATACAATTAATGAAAGAATCTTGGGAAATATTCTATTACACCCCCGCAGTCGAAACAGGAGGTTCTCGAACACTGAGATTGGCTCGAAAATAATCAAATAGTATGCGCGGGAGTCCTTTGGTGAAGATGTCGGCAATCTGATATCTGGAAGGAACATGGACATGAACTTGATCATGAGCCACTTTTTTCGCGAATGAAATGAATGTCCATCTCAATGTGTTTAGTACGTTGATATTGGACGGAATTGCCGGAAAGATATATCGCATTAATATTATCACAGTAGACCAGTGTTGCCTTTTGAATTAGGAAATGAAGCTCAAGTAGAAGGTTACGGATCCAACAAGACTCAAAGACGACCTTGGCAACACCTTTGTATTCTGATTCTGCACTGGATCGGGATAGTATAGGTTGTCATTTGGAAGACCAAGACAATACGTTATCTCCGAGGAAAACGCAATAACCAGACGTGGAGCGTCGAGTGTGAGGAAATCTACCCCAGTCAGCATCCGAATAAGCAGTGAGACCAGTGAGCGAAAACATGTATAGATGTAATCCGAAGTGAAGTGTACCTTAGACGTATCATAAAATACATTTGAGGGCATGCATGTGTGCTTCCGTCGAACTGTGCATGTGCAAGCAGATTTGTTGCACAGAATAGGATATGTCTGGTCTCGTGAATGTGAGGTATTGTAGGGCCCCAGCCAAGCTAAGATAGTGAGTCGGGTATGAATATGAAGGGCTGGAATCAATGCTGAGCTTGGAATTGGTGTATATATATGTGTGGGATGGTTTGCAAGATGTCATGCTTGCACGGTCAAGGATCTCTTCGGCGTACTTCTTCTAACATAGAAATAGGCCGCCTGAATGTTAAGTGACAGAGATGCTCAAGAAATAACTCAGGGCCCCAGATCTTTTATAGCAAACTCAGAGGAAATGAGAGACATAATGAACAGGCGGAGAGCATCAAATGATGATGTCATCAACATAAAATTATAGGTAAGACATGTATGTACCCTTGTTGTAGATGAATAGGGAATGATCAGATCTATTGTGTGAAAAACTAATAGATGAGACATAATCGGCAAACCGCTGGTACCATGCTCGAGGAGCCTGTTTCGGTCAATAGAGCAATTTCCGCAACATACACACATAATCCAGATGAAAAGGATCCCTGAAACCCATAGGATAATGCATATATACCGTTTCATGAAGATCCTCATGTAACAAGGCATTCTTGACATCAAGCTGATGAATGGGCCAAGACTTGGATATGACAATGTTGAGGGCGGTCCGGATGGTTGCGGGCTTTACGACCGGGCTGAATGTTTCATCACAGTCTACTCCCACCTGTTGAGACATGCCATCACCTACAAGACGGGCCTTGTACCTCTCAAAAGAACCATTAGATTTCTTTTTATGTCTAAAAATCCACATAGAACGAATAATGTTAGCATCACGTGGATGGGGTACTTGGTCTCACATCTTATTATCAATAAGAGCATTATATTTGTCAATCATTGCGGCTTTCCAAATAGGGTCGGACAAGGCATCCTTCGGGTTACGAGGGACAGGAGAAGGGATAACTGAAATGAAAAGGTTAAATAGCCATTTAGGTTTATGAATTCTGTGCATGGCACGAGTTTCCATGGTTTGAGAGTGTGTCTCGGGATGCGGGATGGGATGGGGGTTTGCCGCGAGACTGCCGAGAAGAGGAGGAAGCGCAGGGGTAACGGTACTGGTTGGCCGAACCTCGGTTTACCAAGAGGTGGCTGCGGAATCACCCTGAGGCGGGTTGTTCTGGGCCACCGTCGGCAGAACTGGGTGGGTAGCTAGTCCTAGACTGGCCGAGGTGGTGGCGGGTGTCGGGGTCTAGGACGGCGGACTATGTAAATGGTGAATTAGAAGAGGGTTTAGGCCATCATCTAGGAAGTCGTAGGAATGTCGAGGTGGCGAGTGTAGAGAGGCAAAGGGGAATTGAGACTCATCCAATAAGACATGACATGAAATAATAATTTTATAGCTCGACAAGTCATAGCACGAGTAACCACGACGATTGGCAGGGTATCCCAGAAACACACACGGGGGAAGATCAGGTTTGGAGTTTGTGAGTGGTCAGATGGAGAGGGTAATAAAGACATCCAAAAATACGCAAGTGTTGGTATGAGGGGTTCCTACGAAACAGAACTTGGGTGGGCGATTGTTGAGCTAGAGACTTGTTTGGGATTATGTTTAGGAGATATGTGGACATGGAGAGTGTGTAATGCCAGAATTTAGGGGGAATTGAGGCGTGAGCAAGTAGGACACGAATGAGGTTGTTAATGGTTTAGATTTTCCGTTCGGATTTACCATTTTAGGAGGATGTGTGAGGGCAGGAAAAATGAAAGGTAAGACCATTTTTAGAGTAAAACTGTTTTAATTGGTTATTATCGAATTTTCTACCATTGTCATGTTGAAAACATTTAATGCTCTTTTCAAATTGTATTTTTACGAAAGAACTAAATGAAGAAAAAATAGGATAGAACTGGGATTTATTTTCAATTGTAAAAGTCCATAGAAAGTTGGAATAATCGTCCAAAAACAACACATAATATCGATCGTCAGTCGTACTCAAAATAGAGGATGTCCACAAATCACTATGTATGGTATCGAAAGGCATTAAAGTACAATTTGTGGATGTAGAAAATGGTAATTTGACATGTTTCCCAAAAACAAAATATTCACATATAGGAGTTCTAGAAATACGGTTGCAATTAATAAAATTATTTTTCCTAAGGGAGCGTAAAACAGAGTCTCCCGGATCTCCTAATCTAGAATGTCATAAGGAATACGAAAGAGCAGCAAAGGTTGAGAGAACTGAGGGTGAATTGTTGACGGCGTTTAAAATAGGGTACAGATCTCTGGTGCTGTCACATCTCATTATTCGTCTCCCTATCATAAAATTCATTACAATAAAACCAAAAAAATCAAAGTCAAGGGAAACCCAATTGTCAGTTGTGAAATGTCGCACGAAGATTAGATTCTTAATGACTTTAGGGGCATGGAGGACATTTGTTAAGATTAGTGGTGGATATGGTGGGGATAGAGAGAAATGACCATAACCACGAATGGGAATGCCTTGTCCACTACCAACAATAATATTCTGATTTAAATTACTCAAATTGAAATAAGATGAAAGAGTACCTTGTGATGCCGTCATGTGAGATGTGGCGCCTATGTCCATATACCAATTTTCATATGGAGTGTTGAATGACATTGTGCTCATAGCTGCCTCAATGTCAGTCGGTGCATAAGTCGATGGCGGGAGGGCCTGTGTTGTGTAGGCATGTTATGGACGTGGGCCAAGTATGTCAAGTTGGGCCTGTCGGTTCTAAGGTGGAGTCCACGAGGATGTCGTATACGGGCAAGGAGGGGAGGCCCATGATGATGGGGCCAATATGGCCCATGACGAGTAGGCAACCCACAGCGGAGGCTGCTAGCTATTTTCGGCGTGCCCTTCACGCCGCCGTTATTGTCGAAATTTCTTCCGCCACGACCCTTGTCGGACTTCCTGTTTCGGCGATTGTTATGGGAGGAAATGAACTATTACGGGTCCTCTGGCCGACGGTTCTGCTTACCGGACCGGGAGGCCCTGCCGTCAGCGGAGGGCCCAACGGGCGGTGGTGAGGGCAGCGTTGGCAATGCTGGTCCGAGTGGTGCTGCTCTTGATTTTCTAGGTTTTCTCAAGGATAAGCTTCGAATGGGCCTCATAAAATAAAGGTAACGACGTGCATTGCTGAAGGATGGTGGCAACGTCGTCATAGAATTCGTTCAAACCTGCAATAAGTTGCATGACCAAGCATTGATTAGTGACTGGTGCACCGACGTTGGAGAGTTGGTCGACAAGCATCTTGAGTTCTTGACAATAGGAAGACACGTTTGGGAAATCGTCTTGATGAACGTCCTTGAACTGAATTTCAAGGTATAACATTTTTTGTCGTGGAAAATACTGTCCAAATGTTCCCACGTTTGGCGGGCAGTGACATCAGTTTCAATGATGGTGTGCAATAAATTATTAGATATCATGTTGTATATCCACTGAAGGACGATTGCGTCCAAACGAGACTAGAGTGAATCATCAGAAGTTGAAGCCGATGGTACTTCTGTGGACTTCGACATGGAAGGGATGATGTGGTCGATAACTTCGAAATGGATCTTAAAAAGCTTTTTCCACGAGGAGTATTGACTCTTTTTCCATCTCAAGAGTCACGGGGATGAAGTTTCTAATGTTGTTTACGAAAAGTGCCGGATGAAATTTGGTTTTGTCAGCCATAGAAGAGGAAATTTAGGACGAATAGGGAGGGAGAATGGCGGAAAAACTAGGGTTCCGTCATAGGGAAAAGATGGGGGCGGCCGAGAGAGGTCGGTGGCTAAGGTTCCGATGTGGCCTAGGTGCCGACGTGGAAAAAAAGGTGGCGATCGGGAAGGTGTATCAGCGGCTAGGGTAGGGTTTGTAGTTTTAGGCTACTGATACCATAAATGAATATGTTCCTTGATTTTATTGATGAATGATTTACAATATATATATATAAGGTTACAAAAATATTTACTTTGATACAAATTAGATAACTAATTAATCTAATTACAAAATGATTATAATTCTACCTGAAATAGAAGATATACCATTAATACAATTAATAAAAGAATATTGAGATATATTCTATTAAAGATTACTTATATTGAACTTGACCTCCACTTACATACATCTATTGTTCTAACTTTTTGTTGACCTACATTCAATATGTAAACTTGAATCTTATTTAAAGTCAATATGTAAAGGATTATTTATATGGTTTGGTTAAGATTATTTTGAAAAGTGTTTTTTGTTAGAAAAAATATTTTTGGAGAGTAGCGGTTTATGTTTGATTAATTAATTTGAAAAATATTTTTATCAATATTAGGTAGCAATTTGTGTTTGGTCAAACTTTCAAAAGTGCTTATGTGAAAATTTATTCTTTAGCTTCTACTAGTCAAAAGCGCTAATTTGTTCCTTAAAAACTTTATCAAATATCTCAACTTTCTAAAATGAGTACTTTTATTAAGGAAAAACAAAATATTTTTAGCTTTCCAAAAACTTGATCAGACATGCTATGGAGTTTAATTTGATTTTAGCTCAAAAATTGATTGAATCTACTTTCAATAATCAAAAAGTATTAATTGCTACTCCCCTCATTCCATTTGGGTGGCAAGGTTTGTCATATGCGGGTCAAACTAACTTAAAATTTGCTGAATTTTGTCATAGATTCTTCAAATTAAAATTAAAAAAATTAAATTAAAACAATAATAAATTATCATAGTTAATAATTAAAAATATCTAAAAATATTAATAAATCATGAAAAAAATATTTCAACTCTCCGAATAATAGTAGTGCCACAAAAATTAAAATTAAGAAAGAAATGGCAAATATTTAAAAATATACATTAATTAATCATGATTAACGGATAGTAATTGTGTATATTCACACATTGTATGCATTTGTTGACTTGGCATAAAAACACTATAATCTAAATGGTAAATTGAGTAAATTTTCAACTGCAGGGGCTTAATAGGAAATTCAAAGAAAGCTCCTCTTATCACTTCTAGTGAGCTTGTTTATAATCCCCTTCTACCTCTTCTTCCCCTTGAAGAATCTCCTTTTCTATTTCATTTTCTCCCTCTTTATCTGCTTAAGTTTTGTTTTCTTCACTCCATGTTGAGTTTTCATTTCTCTTCTCTGCTTCTTCTTGTGCTAAATATTGACTGTGATCCTCATTTGTAGTACTGATCATAACCTTTCTTAGTCACAATTGACAAACTTTTAACTTAATTCAATAGCCCAATTTCCCACTACTTGATACTCTTCTTAACTTCCTAATACAAACAAAAAAAAATTAGAAGGAAGCATGGAGGTTGCAAGAGTTTATGAAGGTTCTAATATGACTACAAATAATTGTTTTCTAATTCCAAATGAAATTTCCCTCCCTCCTTCTAAGGTTCTTGATTGGGTCTCCAACTCTTCCCCCATTTTCCATGGTAATAATCTTCACCACCCTGCTAGGCGGATTCAAGATTTTTAGTTTGTGGGTTCTGGATTACAATATTTTTTGTTTATTGAATTCTGAATAGATTATTTATTTTTTTAACATATATACAGAAGAATCAAAGTTATTAGATTTTGCTGAACTTGTAACTACTAACTACTACACTGGCTCCGCACCTTACATTTCTTGTAAGCTTATAGTTCTTGACTTTAACTTTTGGTTCGGTGGTGAGTTTTGATGATTATTAGATTATAGCCAAAGGTCACAGAAAATATTGACACAGTAATGATAGAATTTTCTGTTTATAAAAACAAAGATCAATTTTTGAGCAGTGAATTTGACACTTGTTTTGCACAATTTTAGACCAAGTTTGTCACTATTGGTTTGTGCTAATTGATTACCTTAACTAGAAAGAGCTCTGATTTAGCAATCAATAAGAGGAAATGGACACAATATGGTTCTCATAAAAGTATTTGTGAAATTGAAGTGAATCAAGATTTGATACATTTGTGAACTTATTGTTCCTTTCATTGCTTTGTTTCAGACTCTGCATCCATGGTTAATTTCGATGAAACTCGAGGACAAAAGGCTAAAAAGAGGTCATTTTTTCCTCAACTTGACAATAAAGAAAATAGCACCAACGAGGATGATTATGATGCGTGCTTTAACCAAACTGAAAAGAAGATCAGGAGACTCTTGCCAAAACAAGTTGAGTTTCTTGAGAAAAGCTTTGAGGTAGAAAACAAGCTTGAACCTGAGAGAAAAGTCCAATTGGCTAAAGAAATTGGATTGCAGCCTCGCCAAGTTGCTATTTGGTTTCAAAATCGAAGAGCCCGGTATAAGACTAAACAAATTGAGAAGGATTATGATGTGCTCAAAGCTAGCTTTGATAAACTCAAGGATGAATATGATTGTCTCTTTGAAGAAAATGAGAGCTTGAGAAATGAGGTACTTTAAGCTTCTTTTTTATGATACCATTATTTAATCAAGCAACCATTTTACATCATATTTCAACATCAAATTCAGCAAGAAAAGTCGCTGGGAAATATGGAGTTAAAATGGTGATGTGGGTGGGAGGTAATTTGTGTTCTTATATAATCTTGGATAATCTTTACCTCGTGAACTAGCTTCTGAATTGAATTAGACTCAAGATTTTTTTTTAATATGGTAACAGAGCGAGACCATCCAAGTCTTGTTTCACCTGATTGGCCCCATCATATACTATCCACGCTTTAGATATTCAATTTTGGGTGTGCGGGGAATGATAATTCTCACATCGGTGGATGGGAGACAAATCTGTCTTCTTATATAATTTTAGACAATTCTCACATCTTAAATTAGCTTTTGAAATTGAGTGAGTTAGGTTCGAGGTTATTTTTTTAACAGTATTAGAAGTGTACAAAATCTGATCTAGCTCTTTTTTGTTCAATAGGTCCATTTACTTAAAGAGAAGTTGATCAACAGAGTGAATGAGGTGGAAATTTCAGAACAAAACGAGCCAATTAGTCAGAATCCTATTGGGGTTGTTTCAAATATAGCAATGGTGGTGTGCAAGCAAGAAGATGCAAGTTCAGCAAAAAGTGACATTCTTGATTCAGACAGCCCACGTGGGAAATACACCTCTTTTTTGGAGCCTACTGCTGATTCTTCAAATGTATTTGAGACAGAAGTGTTGTCTGATTTTTCTCAAGAAGATGACAGTCGCCTTCTTCCCCCACTATTATGCTTTCCAAAACTTGAAGAAAATGATCACTTACCAGTAAATTCTTCCAATTTGGGTTTCCAAATTGACGATCAATCTTGGTTCTGCAATTATTGAGTCTTGAGTTAACGGTTGGCTCAATTATAAGGGGTGTTGAAAGCCTTTAATTTGTTACATTTCCTTTCTAATTTGCATTTCTGCAATAAGATGTTGTACATAGGTCCATTAGGACGAGATGAAGATCTTTGATTGTTCCAAAATGTTCTCATTGGCCCTTTTCTTTAGCTCAAAGGCAAATTAATGGTGTACTATTGAGGTAAATCCAGTTTATTCTTAAGTTAAAACATCAAAGAAGGATCATTTGGCCTAAATAATTCAATATTTAAAATATTTAACGAAAATAATACAGTTTTTTTTAATTTTTACCAAAATAGAAGAAACGTATTTCTCATAAATGTTTTATGAATTATTTTATTAAAAAATTCTAACGGCAAAAAACTGAAGCGGGCAGCGTTTGGTAAATATTTCACGTAATCACCAATTACGACATATGATTAATATGTATTCTCAGGTCACGTTTTAGTTTGTTCAATTGATTTTTTAGTAACGACAGTTGTCTGTCCTCATGACTTGGTTGATTAAATGACATATGCATGTTGTCAATGACAATATTTTCTGGACAGCCACAAGAATCTGGAGAACCAAACATATGATTTAGGTTTTGTGGCCTGAAAAAATGTTATCTCCGGCTATCCTCTATCTCCTTTCTCAAATTCCAGTTGTGTTGCATCAAAAATGTAGTTTGAGTGAGATCCTGTTGCCAATGGAGTGAAAAATCTGGATATTGTTTCGATTTCTCAAATCTCACTTGCTGCAATGAATCCATTCTGCTATTTAGGAATTCTTTTTTAAAAAAATGATCCCCTTTTTCATGTATTATATCAATTACTGCAAAGATTAAACCTATCAAAATGATGTTGTGATATTTTCGTAGTGTCGCAATGGAAGTTTCGTGAGTTTTTTCAATTTTATTTGTTAAAGACATTTAATTGCGCTAGCTAATGCTAATTTTCTTATTCCAATATTGTAATGTTATAATTTAATCAACGAACACTTAAAATATGATCAAACAATTTCAAGCAACCTTCTTGCGTTCTAAAGGAACAAAGGCCACAATGCATTATCTAAGAGAAAGAGTGATGAGTATATATGGAGGTTAAATGAGGAAGAGAAGTTTTCTGAATGATTTGATTCAAAATAGAATTTCAATAGGCAATGTCTTTTTAGATTGTGGATGTTGACAACAAAAAAATTTAAGATGAGAGAGGAAGTCTCTCCTCTCTTTGACTCCTCCTTCTAGATTGCGTATTAAATTATAGGAATTGATTCTCTAGCTTCGGTTAATCTTGGTGGACATTCTTTTAATTAGAATTGAACCGTTAATTTGGATGCATTTAGGCATGGAAAGACGATAAAAAAGAATTGATAACTCACTTTGATGGAGGTAAGTTAAGTTTCATGCAGTGAACCTCGTTTTGGACTATTCCTGGACACTCCTCCACTATCTGCTTTGCACAACATTGATGCCATCAACTCCCTCTACTAGTTTGCTTTTAGTTAATGCAAGTCTATTTTTCAGACTAAAAAAAAAAAGTGGATGTTGACAATTTAGCTTTTATTTAATTTTGAAAATTGGATGTTGAGACACACTCCATCGTTTTAATTTTTTTTATTAAAGGAATCAACGATTATTTTTATAAATATGAACATCTTGCTGATGCATAATTGATTGTTAAATGTCTAATTCTAGACTTGTAGTGTCCCTTATAAACATATTCTAATAGCTAAAATCTTCCTGGAAACTACTACAATTTGTTCTTTACAAATAGATTCCGTCACTTGTAGCACGTAGGCTTGAAGGAACAAATGAAATGAATAATGTATACTCCAAGTCCGCTAAGAACCAAAACTTCTTTAGAGTATTTTAAGTTAAATAAAGCTTTTGAACCTTATCAAACACTAGCTTATAGACACAAGTTCTTGAAGGGAATCAAGTTTTCATATTGTTACCAATGATAAAGAGACAAATCTAAGATCATGGTAGTTATATTTATGATACGACCACTACTTATGCTCTTACTCAAAACTAAAAAGAGAATTCATGTATTTTAGAGAAGTTATAAACTACTTAATCGCTATTAATTATACAATTTTTCAATTAGAGGAAGACGTGAATTTTCAACAGCAAATGCAAATTCACCACTAATTATTCAATTGAATTCAACATTTTCGAGATGAAGCATAAATATGTACATTGAAAAATTAGTAAAATTCTAAAGAATGTTAAACTTTTATCATAATTTCAGAAATATATATATATATATATTAATAGTAAAGACCAACGATTGAACTTATTATCAAATTTAAATTCTAAATCTGCAGGAGACCGGAGTAAATCTAAACAATTTCTAGATGGAGAATTGTGGCTTTTCCGCCACCAAAGTGTCTCCATAAAATAAAGATGAAACCAATAAATGGGCCTGATACGAATAGGCCATAACTGACACTTCCAACACATAGACCAGTTGCGTTACAGATTAGACATCAGTTTTATATTTTCGACAAGTCATTGTTGGTATCCAAAATTTGTCTCCCAAGTCACAACCTTGCCAAGTAATGAATCATAATAGCTAGCTAGTTCATATAATTCCAAGGACTTCTAGACCATGTTAAATCAAGATTGGGTCGTAAGTTCTAACATATAGTAAAAACGTTAAGGCTTGGTAATAGGAAAACATAAAGTGGTACTGCGAAAACAGAATATTGAACGTTCCAATTTAGGGGATGCAGAGAATCACTACACGGCTATACCTTAGTACTATATATAGATTATTTAAAATTGAGCCGAGCTAGGAGCTACTACAGATTATATGTGTTTTTAGGTGAAAATGGATTCAACCAAACAATCAATTAGAGATTTGTTTTAACATTATTTGATGATAAGTGAGTTGTATCTGATCCAGTAAACTTCTTTACGAGTCTGGTTTTGCTAATAAACGGTGGCTACAGTTAAAAAATAATGTAAGATAAATAGCAAGAAATAATTCAAGGAAGTATATGTAAAACAATGGATATTCTTCTGTATATTACTTAGAGAGAAAAGAGAGCTAGCGTTACAAAGTGTGAGCCAGATCCCCTTCCTTCTATCCTAAGCAATCCTTATATAAGCCAAAGTTGGACTTTTCAAACCCTAAAGTACAGGTGACGTGACCTCTATGTGGCTCCAACGTGCATACATGTACAACACTCTAATCGAAGTTGACAGATGTGACCCGGGTTGGTAGAAGTGGGAGCCAGTTGTAGTGATCCCCGGATCCTCTGAGCATTCGGCCACGTGAACTCCTCCGGACGTGCTTTTCTCCTAATACAGATAGTCTCCCACTTTTCGGGACCTTCATGGCATGAGCCCAGGAAGAGGAATAATCTGTCCTTTTCAAATTCCATGCAGGAAACTAGTGAAACGTCGCCACTCTTCCCACGATTGGATATCCTGTCAGGGCAGCATTAAATGTGCCCCTTCTCTCATTCGGCAGCATCTCTTCAGAGGCAACGATTGATGTATGTTGATCAAGAACGCCGCTCCACTATCCGAGCCTAATGACTGCCTTTTTGGCTATTTAAACGAACAATCCATCTCCTTTCTCTTCTCACTGGATCTCAGCATCCTTTTGCACATTTCTTCGTCTACTAAACTCCCCTCTGTTCGAAAAATCAAGGATCAATGTCTTCCTCATCCTCTCCATCTCACTCTTCATCTAGTACCATCATTTTGTCCCTCCTGAAGAGCAAATGGACAGGGTTTTTAATACCCATTCTCGTTGTCGTGCCACGACGTCATCTACTACCCAGGAAATAGACCTAGGTTCCTTAGATGCCGATATAATTCCGCCCAGTATTAGTTATGACAATGACTTCCACGCAAGTCACTAGTATGAATTCGTCATGGGGATATCTTCGTTGGTCGACGAATCCCTGATCCCCCAAGTGCCCATAAACTACCAGTGGGGGACTGAGATCGAGGTAATTCCCCCTGCTACCAATGCCAATATATCTTGACATGTCGTAGGCACATCCATGGTATACATTTATCCCTTTACTATTGGCTTCAGTCTTCTTGTTCATGAGGTGGTTGGGGTCTTCTATCATCGCTACTGAGTTTGCTTGGGGCAACTGGCCCCTCAAACCTAGAGGGTCATTCTGTGTCTTCAATTTTCAATCGAACTTGCGGGACTTTCTTTTACTCTCGACCATCTGATCCATCTATACTCTCTCCACATGTTTCAAAGTAGGTAATTTACCTAGCTTCTCACGATTCTCGGGGTCTTATCACCAGGACCGAGGATGACCATGATCATGGATGGTGCAACTGGTTTGTGATGATCTGTACCAGATGCCTTCATTGCGTGACCCCGAGCCTTTTCCGGAGTGGTGGAATAATGCCCGTACGCACCTGTTTTCTTTATCGTCACCTTATTTTCTTCCTCAAATGTTATTTATAATTTTGCTTTTCATGTTTTCGCAGAGGCCCCTGTAGAGCCGGAAATCTTACCTAGCATCTTCGACTGGCTGATGGAGATCATGCGCTCATCCCAGGATATCGAAAGGACATGGAGGGGTATCTTTATGGACTAGTGGATGTGCAGAGCCATGGTAAGTTTAAGAAGATTTATTTTCTCTCCAATATTCATTGCTAACCACTCTCTTAGTGACGTGATTCCGACTTTTCCTTTATTTACAAAGCATCCTTGTTCGAGGATTTTCCTCCAGGAGGGAGCCCTCCAGAGAGGATGCCCTAGCCCATATCGCAAGAGCCGCCACTGAGGCCAAAAGTAACTGAAAGTGTGAGCCTTTGGGTGATGCATGTGCTTCCTCCTTAAGAGAGGATCGATTCTCGAGTAAAGATGCATCACTGATTCCTTAGTTATTGGAGGGAGGCGATACAAGGCGTGGTGCATATTGATAATGATGAAGGAGAACCAGCTAATACTGATGATGCAAGAGGTTCTCCTCCAGATGTTGTTTGGGGTCTGGGAGACCCTCCAGTGCCTACTTGTCCGGGAGATGATGAGAACTAACCTGATAATTTCGGAGTTGACCCTTCGACCCACCACTACCTTCTGATAGCCCCGACCTTGGTTTGGAAGCCTCTATTTCTCGCTTAGCCGACATGTTTCTCCAGGTAAGCTGAAAGATCTTCATTTTATTATCATTGTTACTACGGATTAAGTAGGGATTCTAAGGACGCTTATTTTACCTTCTACTTACTCAGGGTCACACTGTTACTTCCTCATCTATTGAGCTGGTCAGGATCATTCCCCCTTCTTCCCCTCGAGAGCTAAAAAAGTTGACGGTTGAGAATCAGTGCCTCCGAGCCAACCTATCCGTGCTTCGATAAGAGAATAGCGACCTCCAATCCCTAAGGGATACTTTAGGGTTGTAGTGGGAGAAGGCCAGGAAAGCCTTGGATGATCGGGGGGATACTCTCCAGAACCTCACTGTATCCCACCAGTAGTTGTAGGAGAGGTTGCCTCAGGTAGAGGCAGAGCAAGATGTCATCGAGGGCGAGTGGATACATTGGAGGCCTCTCGCATTCTACACAAGACTCATAATAATCATTTGGGGCTTCGCCAAGCAGCTGATCAGGATAGGTCCAAGATGCTCCAAGACTACGTCGTCCTTCATACCTACGTTGAAAATTCTGTGGGGATGGATGAAGGTCGGGTTAATGTCCTCTTAGCTTTAACGGATGACGAAGTGGATTTGGGTGCTACTGAAATAGATTTGGACAACCTTCACGATGAGACACCCTCTTCTTCTGATGCCTCTGCCAGCTCCTCGAGTGATGAAGAGGCTTCTCCCCCTACTTAGCTTATGTGAGTATTTTGCAGTCCTTCGCTCTCTTTCCAAACGTTTTGGCCTACGTGTCGCTTATATTTATTTACTTTTGCTCATCTGACTAGACATTGGGTTTTGTGTACCCTTTGTATTTTTCTTCTCAAGCCCTCATGCTCTTTCACTTTTCTTTTAAAATGACATTTGCATATTCTCTTTTAACTTTGTGTTTATTTTTACTCTTTAACATGCGTTTTGATTGCAATAATTATGGTTATGAGTAATCTGTTGGCTTTTATTTTTAACACTTAACAGTCAGGCGTGACCGCTATGCCTGTCTTCCGAAACTATGATCATATTTGTGTGTTAATGTTTAAGTTCATAAATGTTGACCGATGTATATTTTTTGTTTTTGCATTTTGTGTTTGAGGTCATCACTAATAACTCAATCCGGTCATGTCATTTACGAAAATACTTTTTGCGACTTGGGAATTTTTTATTAATTATCCAATTCATAATAAAGGATAGCCTTTTGATTTCGGCGTTAATGAAGAGGACATCTCGATCTCATTAAATGGCACAAAGGTTCATGGAACCTGCACGTTCTAAGGCTTTGAGGTCGTGTCGTGTGTTTGAAGCAGTTTTATGGGGTCGTGTGGCTTCTGAGTTTGATTTTGCTCAAATGTTTTAAGTTTAAAAGATGTCTTATTCAAGAACAATTGAGGAATATGTGAGGATTCTTATTTCATTATTGAAGTTTTAAGGGATGACTCATCTTGTTGATACATAGGCCCTTTCGAGACTCTTACAAAATCTTGATAAGATGTATATTATAGAGGATCGGGCGCAAGCGTCGATTGTCAACAGTCCCAACTCGCATGGGTATGTCGTCAACAAGATTTGTGATTAGAGGTCTCACTAATTTGCCTGGACCCTCTTCTCTCCTCTTATACTCTGATGCTTGGTGCCGAGGATTCGAGTGCTGGGTCATGACCATCCACCTGGCTTTCCCTAAAATTCGGCATTGGTTGAGTGTGATACGCTTTTGGATTGTTGCCTCGTTAAAAACCTTATCGGGAAAATCTATCTAGGATAAAACCTCAGTATAGAAAGAGAGTGCAACGCGTATCTCTAGTTCTTCTTCTAGTGATCGGGAGATGCTCTTCTAGAGGTAGTCCCTGTCAAGAAGATAAAGCAAGTTAGTAAAAGATAAATGACGTAGAAATGCAATCATACATGTTGCTCTTTCAGAGGTAAAATCTCTTTAGGTGGCTAGCGTTCTAGCTATTTTTAGCTCATTTCCATGTTCATCTTTAATCTGGTAAGATCCCTTGCCAGCGATCCCCACTATATGGTATGGGCCTTCAACTTAGATGCACTAGCATCCTGTGTTGCGAGCATAACCTTCTGGTGAACGTATTCTCCGATCTTGAAATGCCTCAAATTTGTTTTTCTATTAAAATATCTTTCGCCCCACTACTTTTGTGCCACCAACCGTACGAGGGTTATTTCTCTGTGTTCCTCCAATAGTTCCAACCCGACTGCCATTACTTATTTGTTGGACTCCTCCGTGGTTTGGGTGTATCAGAGGCTAGACTCTCTGATTTCCACATGTATCAGGGCTTCGGCCCCGTACACCAGGGAAAATGGAGTCTTTTCGATGCCTGTCTTAGCCGTAGTTCTATAGTCCCACAATACCTCAGGCAATTCCTATGGCATTCTTCCTTTGGCGTCTTCTAACTTCTTCTTGATGTTCTCGATCAAAATTTTATTCGTTGACTCTGCTTGCCCATTTGTGCATGGGTGATATGGTGAAGAGGTTATTCGCTTGATTTTAACCCTTCCAGGAACTTAGTGACCTTTGCCCCAATGAACTGAGAACCATTATCAAATGTTATTTCCTTTGGCACCCCGAACTTGCATATAATGTAATCCAAGATGAAGTCTATCACATATTTCTCTCGGATCTTTTTATATGATTTTGCCTCCACCCACTTTGAGATATAGTCTTTCAGCACCAGTAGGAATCCTACATTCCCCATGGCTCATGGCAACGGTCCCATAATATCCATTCCCTATTTTAAGATATGTTATGGGGCCACCACCGAATGGAGTAATTTGGCAGGCTGGTGGACCATAGGAGAATGTAGTTGGCACTTGTCATATTTTTGAACGAAGGCTTTGGCATCTCCCTCCATCCGGGGACCAATAGTATCCACCCCTTATTGTATTCCTAACTAGTGAATCATACTCGGAATAGTTCCCACAGCTACCTTCATGTATCTTCTTCATTACATATTCTGCCTCTGTGGGTCCTAAATATTTGGCTAGTGGGATGAGGTAAGACCTTCAATACAACTCCCCCTTCATGTATGTAATATCGTATAACTTTGATTCTCATGGCTCGTGCAGCTTTGTTATCCTTGAGGAGAGTCCTGTTTTGCAGATAATTCATGATGTCACTCCACTAGTTCCATATCAGAATGGTGGATTTTACCTCGTGTAAGATAGGATCTAGGACGGAATGCAAGAGATGGACTATGGAGTCCGCCCTCGCCCCAATTGTCCTAGACAAAAAACCCAAGTTCGATAATGCATCAACTTTGGTGTCCTTTCTCGAGGAATTTGAGCAGATTTCAATCATCTGAAATAATACAAGAACGTCATGATTCTGCTTAAATACTTCTGCATTCGCCCATCTTTAGCCTTGCATTTGCCGAGGATCTGATTTATGATTAATTGAGAGTCACTCTTCAACTCTACATTCTCATCCCCGAGCTCTCGAGCTAATTACAAACCTGCAATTGCAACCTCATACTCGGCCTTATTATTAGTCAAAGATAAACATTTAATAGCTTGCCTAATTATTTCCCTTGACAGAGTAATCAAGACAATCCCTAAACATGTGCCCTTTACATTAGTAGTTTCGTCTATATACATGACTCATTCTCCGAAAATGGCCTCGGATTCCCAAGTTGCTTCTTTTTTAGCATAGGGCATCATGCTTGAATTGTAGTCAGCCACAAAGTCTGCTAAGGCTTGTGACTTCATGGCAGTTCGGTGTCGGTAAGTAATATCATATCCGCATATTTTAATTGACTAATTTGCTAACATGCTTGAAAGCTCAAGCTTGCGCAGGATATTTCTCAAAGGGAACATTGTCACCACGCAGACCGGATAGTTGAAAATATGATCTCAATTTTTGGGTCACGACTACTATATTCAAGGCTAGTTTTTCAAGATATGGATAATGGGCTTCGGCCTCATATAAGGCCTTACTGGTATAATAGACAGACGATTGCGTGCCTTTTTCCTCTTGGACCAGCACAACACTTACCGCGGTCTCTGAAACCGCCAAATAGATCATCAGGGGCTCCCTTACCTCCGATCTTGCAAGCAGTAGCGGGTTTGATAGGTACTTCTTCAAGTCTTTCATTGCATGATGGCATTCCAGGGTCCATTCAAAGTCCTGTTGACACCCAATTTTGTCTCATCTTTTCTGATTTTATTTGCAATTTTAAATACTTTTGACACCTTAAAACAATTTTAAAATATAGGCATATATATGTATATATATCATCATTTTTATTATTATTTGCATTTTATTTGTCATTTGGATTTTTTATATCATAATCATACTTTTTATCCTAATATTATATGTTATTTTTATTTTCGCAAAACAACATCACATTTTTTTATTTAAGCACCAAGCATTTCGCAAATATTATATTTTTTATCATATTGTCATCTTTACAATTTATATTTTTTTGCAAAACTTTCTTCTGATATAATAAAATCCCTTTTTATATTTTAAACCCATAACCCATTTCATTTCCCCCAAAACAGTCTCTACTCAACCCATTACAATAAAAACAACCTATTTCGGCCCACCCGAAACCCCATATTTTCGGACCCACACCCTAAGCCCAATCGGCCGGCCCAATTCCCTTTCCCCTTTTATTCCCCCTAACTCATAACCCTAAACCTGAAAATAAAACAAATCAAACAAAACCTCTCTCTTTTCTTTTCCATCGGCCGCACACGACGATCGGTGCCCCATACCCGTGACCCCACAAGCCGGTCACCTGCCGCTGACACCACCTTACCCCTGCCACCAACCCATCACTTCGACCCATACCCCTATCTCCTAAAATCCGTAACATTTTGCCCCTTTATTTTTGATTTCAAACTCGGCTTTATGGGGGATTTTGAGGTCCGAATCCATCTATATAAACCCCCCTTTGTTCACTATTTTGGGGGTAGGAGTTTTTGGTCGGTTTCGGGGGAATTTTGAGGTCCGAAAATCTAGTTTTAAGTTTTGGAAGCCGAAATCATCTTAAGGGTATTTGTTCTTCTTTGCATGTGTCCTTCATCTCGAAGAGTCCGCAATATAATCCGAAAATCTGCTTTTGTTGTTATTCTTCACTATTTTCAGGTTTTCGGTTTGGGACACTGTTCGGGTCGGATCAACCCGATTTGGGTAAGATTTCCTGATTTATATGCTTGATATTTTGTTGTTGGTTATCTGAAATTTGGAAAGAAATCGATTCTGGTTGAAACATCCGATTCGGGTCGGGTCACTGATCCGGGTCGGGTCGACCCGATTTGAGTAAATTTCCAGATTTTGTGTTTATATCTAGTTGTTGGTTATCTGAAAAATAAAAATCCAAAACAAATTGATTCCGGGTCACCACTGTTTCGGGTTGCATTTCTCGGGTCGACCCAAAATCCGGGTCATCTATCCGAGTCTGTTTTTCAGAACTGGATCGATTACCTAATTTTTCTTCACTGTTTCGACATCTTTCCGGGTCGGGTCGACCCGAAATCTGATCGTGTCACTGTTCAGTCTCAGGTCTGATTTTTCAGAAACATTCCGAATCTTGCTTCGGTCCGAAAATTTTAGAATTCGGGTCGTACATTTTAATTGTAAATTGTTGGTTTATTTTGGCATTTAAACATCCATACACGGATATTCTTACTATTTTACTGCTTTGAATAAATACTGCATTTAGGCCAATGAAATTGAATTCGAGGTTGCGTCCCTTCGGACATCATTTCTCAGTTTTTGGTTTTACTGCTTTACTGCTTTGAATAAATACTGCATTTAGGCCAATGAAATTGAATTTGAGGTCACGCCCCTTCAAAAATTGCTTCTCTGTTTCAGTTTGCTATTTTGGTATTTTACTGATTTGAATAAATACTGCATTTAGGCCAATGAAATTAAATTCGAGATCGTGTCCCTGATGAAATTTTTTTCTCAGTTTCTGTTTTATTTACTGTTCTACTGATTTAAATAAATACTGCACTCTAGCCGATGAAAAAATATCCGTCGAATTTTTAGGCCTCCACAGTTGTAAAGACGGAAAATAAAACTTCTGGGCAAGGATGGAACTTAAATATTTTTTATCCGAGAGACCAACATGTTCGGTAGGTAAGGCAACTAAAATGAACAACAAGTCATATGTTCGCAGCCACGACGTAATTGGAATGATCTTTTAAAAATTTAAGTCTGAGTCCTCCGTAATCAAAACATTTATTGTTTTGGATACATATCTGAAGTTATGTATATTCAATTGTTTCTAACCGTTTGTTCTTGACAGCTTGCAAGGGATAAAGTCAAAGAAGGAAAATACCCCTCGGAGATTATTTATTTTGTTGTTGTTTTTTTACCTTCTTTAATTCAGCTTTATTTTATACTGTATTGTAATAGTATTGTACTCTGAAATTATTGAAATGTTTAGAATAGTTAGACTTAGAATTAATTAATAGGCTAGTCTAAAACTGAAAACCCATCGCTAGTTTATTTATTTTAGGCTCGGTTAGTTTTAAAATTGAAAATTGCTAGTTTACCTATTTTTAGGCTCGTCACCCATAAAATTTACATTGCATATATTTTTATCAATTTTCATTCAAATGCATACTTTTTTTTCAACTTTACATGTATTTTTAATGCCATACAAATGTATACTTGTACAAATGCATCATTTCATTAAATACTTGCAACATCATTTTAACTTTATATTTTTAAACATGCACTTTCTTAGTACAATAATTAACCTGAGTTTGATTGGATAACCGCAAGTTAGCGGATCTTAAAGGACGCCTAACCCCTTCCCTTTAGGATAATAGAGAACCCTTACCTAGAATCTCATTAGTTTCGCAGATCACAGAATTGGAGTTATTTTGCATTTTTATTTAGCAATTAGGTGTCGTAATTCACCTTATAATAATTAGGTGGCGACTCCTCAAGCAAGCATTTTTTATCCAATCCAGAGGGAATCGACGCCATCGCGTCGCGAAGCCCGCAGGTCAAAAATGGGCGCGACAAGTCCTTTATTATTTTTCAGCACACTAAAGAATTTCTGTCAACGTTCGAACAATCTTGATATGAATCTCCCCAGAGAAGTTACTCTTCCAATTAGTCGATGTACCTCTCAAACGTTATCAAGTATGTTCGGTATTTGCTCGGATGTGGTCTGGGTTGGCCTCGATGCCTCTGTTTGATACTGTGAACCCCAAGAATTTTTCAGAGCCCACTCCGAAAATGCACTTCTCCGGATTCAACTTCAAGTTGTATTTTTGGTTAATATCAAATATTTCCTACAAATGTCTTATATGTTCCTCTGTTTCCAAGGACTTAACAATTATGTCATCCAAATAGACCTCCACTCTTTGACCTAACTGATGTTGGCACATCTTATTAGTCAATTGATTGAAGGTGGTCCCTACATTATTCAAGACGAATGTCATGATGCTATAGCAATAAGTCCTATGCTCCGTGATGAATGAAGTTTTTTCCTGATCCGCCGGGTCCTATCGAATTTGGTCAAACCCTGAGAAAATGTCCAGGAAGTTGAGCAACTCGTGCCCGCCACCAAATTAACAATTTTGTCTAAGAGGGGCATGAGGTACGAGCTCTTCTGACATGTTTTATTTAGGTCTTTTAAATCTAAACACATTTTAAAATTACTAGGCTTTTTAGGGAGTAACACTACATTAGCCAGCCATTCAGAATACTTTACCTCTCAAACCGCTCTTATCTTAATGAGCCGGGCTACTTCCTTCTTAACGAACTGACTGCGTTCGACCGATATCGAACGTGTTTTTTACTTAATGGGTTGATAGTCCGGGTTTACACTCAGCTTATGAATGTCCAGCTCCAGAGGGAAGCTTGTAATATCCAACCCTGACCAAGTGAAGCTAACAATGTTATCTATAAAATATTTAAGTAGTTTTCCCTGGAACTCTAGGTCCAGGCCCGAGTCCAGGTATACCCGCTCCTTGGTAAGTTCTGGACAACAAGTAGTTAGCCCAAGATCCTCTATCGTGCTTCTTCTTGCGTTTATATTTTCGGCGTGACAAATCCCCTTCGTATTTGGTCCTGCAAATCCTCTGGGAAAAGGTTTCTTACCTGCTCGCCCTTGTGTCTGGCCGTTGGTTTGGTACCAGGGTCGAACCTCTGTAATTGCTAGCGGTCGTCATCTTTATGTTCATATTTAGTGGCCACCAGAGTCATATTCCCCTAACTAGGCTTTAAGTCTCCCCGGATTTCATCGATCCCCTATGGGGTTGAAAATTTCATGACCTGATGAAAGGTAGAGGGGATCGCCTTCATGGCATGCAGTCAAGGCCTTCCTATCACCATGTTGAAGGGCATCTCTCCCTCGAGGACGTCTTTCAAGTATACCCATTCCACATGAGTGGTCAACTCAATTTGTTCTCTGGTGGTCTCGCTGGATAGGTTGAATTCGATCAAGATTTTGATCACTAGGATCACCTTTGCTGCATCTCCTTAAGAACTCGGAGTTGCACTACATTTACATCTCTACATGGATCAACAAGCACATATTTAATGTTAAAATTAAAGATTTAGAGAGATATTACCAGTGCACAGGCATGTGAGCCCCCGATGCTTATCCCTTCCGCATCGTTGAATATGATGAGATCTTTTGGATGATCTTTCCCTTTTTTTGAGGGGGGAGGGCTTTCTGTCTTGTGGTTTTTGAGATACCGCTCTGACTATCTTCCCCTCAAAGATCACGTTAATTAGGGGCCGGTTGTTCCCACGAAGTCCCATCCCCTTTCTCCCGGGCGTACTTGGAATGGTTGTTAATGCATTCCTTCAGGTGTCCTCTTCCCAACAAGTCTTCCACCTCGTAGCGTAAATATTTGCAGTCTTTGGTTGAGTGTCCCGGGATGTCGTGATACTCAGACTAGGATTCCACATCTTGTTTATCAAGGTTAGATCGTGTCACTATTGGAAACCTTGATTCATTTATGCTCTTTATTTCCATGACCAACTCCCCAACCTCTACATTTAAATTTTAAGACACCACATTCGGTGGACCCGGCTCATTTAGTGACTTCTTTTGTGGTGTCACCCTGTCTTTCCTGGGTTGGCCTTGGTCGTACTGTGACCTATTTGTTCTTATATCGCTCCTTGGAGGTAGGTGAGCTAAGTATGGCTCATATTAATGTCTCAGGTTCCTCTACCTGAACAGAGGTGCGTTTCTGGGTCTTTTCTGTGGCCTACTCCTTATCTCAATCTGAGTAGCAGTCTTAGGTCATCTTCTATCCTCATTTTGGCATTTAATTAGCCTAATCATATACTATTAGTAGTTATTAGTAGCATAATTAGAGCCTTAGATGTGGCTATTCTTGTTGTGTATTTACCACCGTTATAGAAGAATATCATTGAGGAAAATAAAACTAATTATTCTTACATGATATCAGAAGATTAGGAAAAGATCATACCCTAAATAATTTTATCTCCAAAATTCGGCCATCCCTCCCCCTTCCCCCACCATCGGCCAACCACTACATTTTCTGCATATTTGTATTTTTTTCCATTATTGTTCTTCATTTTCCGGTCAACAATGTCTGACTCCAAATTCACATTTCATCCCGCCCTTACCGCTTCTAACATCAAAACACATATTTCTGTCACTCTTGAGATGGAAAATGTTCACTATGCAACTTGTGCAGAGCTTTTTAAAATATGTTGTCGTTCCCACCGGGTTATTCATCACATAATCCCGCCGGCGACTGGCAAAGGAAAGGAGTTAAAAACCGATGATGAAAAAAGAACTTTGGGAAACTCTTGATGCCACAGTTCTTTAATGGATTTATGCAACTATCTCTAGTGATTTATTGCATACAATAATGGAACCCGATTCTACAGCAATTGAGGCTTGAAATCATTTGCGGGATATTTTTCAAGACAACAAAAATTCCCGACCGTCATGTTGGAGCGAGAATTCTCCACCACTAATATGGCGGATTTTCCAAATTCACCGGCGTATTGTCAACGCCTCAAAGTCTTGTAGGATCAACTCAAAAATGTTGGTTCGTCTGTTACCAACAATCGATTGGTTTCCCAATTGGTTGCCGGTCTTACTGACGCGTATAGTGGCATGGGAACACTTATCCGACAAAGCAATCCTCTACCACTTTTTTATCAAGCTCGTTCAATGTTTATTCTTGAAGAGGCGGGTTTCGCCAAAAAGGTCGCAACCGTTTCAAATTCTGCCATGATATCCAATGACACTACCACCAAGTTTGAGGCTCTACAACAAAATCGGGGACAAAAATGATGTAACAGTGGTAAAAAATCGGATGGAAATAACCGAAATGGCAAAAATAGCTGCAACCGAAATTCCGGTGGCTGCAGAAACGGCTGCACCGGCGGCCAGTAGTGGCAGCCCCGACTACAGTAGGGCAGCGGCCCAAACCAGTGGGTTTGGTAGTGGCATTGGGCTGTGCCACCTTGCCCTTACCCGTCGGGTAACTGGGCCAGGGCCAAGCCCAAGTCCAGGCCAAGGCCTACTAGCTAGGGCACGAGTAACCAACAACCTAGTTTTGGGCCAAACAATTTTGGGCCGCGTAACATTGCAGGCAGTAATTCCAGCAACTTTAAGCCACTGCTGAACCAGTGGCAAGAGGCTTATTCGGCAGTGGCAAGCCCAACAGATATTGAGTCTGCCATGCACACCCTTGGACTTAATCCGCCAGATGCAAATTGGTATATGGACTCCGCAGCGACGTCACATATGACGTCTTCCCAAGGTAATCTCTCGTCCTATTTTAATTTGAGCAAAAATAAATATATAATTGTCGGAAATGGTCATTCTATTCCAATTCGAGATTATGGTTCTACTAAATTATCACCACCAAACGCACCATTAATTTTACAGAATGTCCTTCATGCTCCACAATTAATCAAAAACTTGGTGTCTGTTAAAAATTTTACTACTGATAATTAGGTGTCTGTTGTTTTTTTACCCTTTTGGATTTTTCGTAAAAAAAATTCAGATGGGGACGCTTCTCATGAGATGTGATAGTCAAGGGGAGCTCTATCCAATTACATCACCAAACCAACGAACCAAGTTACCTTCCACTTTTGATGCTTTTGCACCTTTGTTATGACATGAACATTTGGGGTCATCCAATTACATCACCAATCCAATAATTATTAATTGATTGTAATTAGTAATTATTATAATTGATTTTAGAATGTAAATGATAGGTAAATTAGCAATTAATGTGATAGATTAGATGACATATAATTAACATAATCATAT
This sequence comes from Anisodus tanguticus, assembly GCA_034509755.1. NCBI lineage: Eukaryota > Viridiplantae > Streptophyta > Magnoliopsida > Solanales > Solanaceae > Anisodus > Anisodus tanguticus. Next base: position 47,291,239 of record CM067543.1, on the reverse strand, counting down.
CCTATTAGTAGTTATTACTATTAGTAGTATAATTAGAGCTTTAGATGTGGCTACTTTCTTGTTGTATATTTATCGCCATTACGAAAGAATATTTGAGAAAAATAAACTAATTATTTTTACACTTAGAGTTAAAGTTTGGATATGTATTTAACTTGAAAAGACATTATGAATGAAGAAGATTTTTCATTTGATAATTAATTTTTTAAATTTGAAATTCAATGTATCACCAAATATTATTTTGAAAACTATTTTTGAAGAAAAGGAAAAATCCAAGTGCCCATTTGAACAAAAAAACGAAAATAAAAAAGATGTGATACTCATTAGACAACTGAAAATTTACCAAATGGACGTGGATTTTTCAGTAAAAAAGAAATCATTGTCAAATAAATGCCATGCACACCACGGAAGCTCTGAAGCCCATGGGCCCCACCATTACGTAGGCCCATTGATGGAGATAGGCCATGTAACGTGGCGAGAAGCATACGGTGTTCAAGAAAGAAAGTGGGCCTTGGAAGGAAGGATGAGGTTGATGTACTGAAATTGGGGGTCCAGTCACGCACTCTTAAGTGGACTGGGCTTTCGATCTTGCCCATTAATGTCCAAAAATGTCACACTGCCCACGTGCGTACCATGTCTTCATGTCTGGATTCTTTTCAAGGAACATTCAACAGTAGGATTTGTCGTTTTTTTTGTTTAACCAATATATACTGTACAAAGGAAATTCACACTATTAAATAAAAAAATTAAAAGTGAATTACAAATAATTTTTATAACAGACATGTCTGGTATATTATGTTTATACCCAATAGTGTTATACTAATAATTTTAATTTCTTTTATAGAAAATTTTGAAGCAATGATTGAGTATCATCTTATTATTTATAAGTTACGAATTTGAATTGTTAAAATCAATTATTAATACGAGTATTCACATTAAAAATAATGTTACACCCATCTTGAATTGGCCTCTACCTACTGATACCGTATAAATTCGGAATATTTTCTTGCACTGGGTTCACTCTTTATTATAGTTAACCATATTCGTATTACGATTCACGAGAATGCTCTCATGTCACAACTCTCAACTAGCTTTTGATTTACAACTTCCCCTCTCATCTGGTTTCTAGTGGGTACTGGGTATGACCATTGAACAAGATGAGAGGCAAAGAATATTGGTACTTATTGTACTTTATAAAGCAGTACGGGAAGTAAAAAACTATTACAAGTATTCGAAAGGATAAACAAATATTCAATATTCAGAAATTGAATCTTGTTGAACAAATAGGTCAATCTTCAAAACTGTCGCAAGCTTGTTGTGTCTTGAATCTTGATAACCCGAAATCAAGAAACAACTAAACGGATGGTTACAACATTGTGTGTTGAGTCGAGTGATTGCCTCTCGTCCTTAAGACAAGATTGCCCCGTATATATGCTTTTACGTTAGCGGGCAATAGTCTCCCAAGATAAAACAACACTTTAATCTCAACGCTACAAAGCCAATAGGTTGAGCCTGACGAAGAAAATAAATATGAATCGACTGGCTGAAGATACGGAAAATGAAGGAAGAGTTTCGTTTACTCTTCTCTTTTGTCTCTTGTGTATATAGTGTGTCTCTGTTGTGTAAATCTTGTGTATATGTGAGGGTTTGCTCACTGTTTTTCAGTCACGAATTGCACTGACTTTCGCCACTGATTTGTGCTATTTTTCGCCACTGTTTTGCAGTGATTTTGATCACTATTTTGTGTTGTGTTTTTCTGTGCTATATTATTGTCTTTCCAGTCACTGAATTGAGCCAAAGGAGGCTTAATATATAGCATGGAGGAAAGACTGAACAACTGCCCAAAACATGGCTATTAATGACCATTAGGAGGGCATTAAACAGCCAAGTAATGGTTGTTTATGGCCATTGAAGGAGGCTGCTCAACTGCCTAAGTAATGGGCTGTTAATGGAGGAGTTAATCAGCCAAGTAATGGCTGGTTAATGCTCCAAAACATAGTCTAACGGTAGGCAGAAAGTTTTCTGCCTTCCGTCACCCAAAATCAACTTTCCAGAAACTCTGGGGACCAAACTGTAAATATTAAGCAATTTGGGGTCCAAAAAGATAATATCAGAAAGTCCCCACAGCCCTGCGACCGCGACCCGAGCCCGGACCGGACGGCGGACGGTGGGCGGCGCGCGTGTGGGCTTAGCCTTGAACCCAAGCACATCTAGGTCCTCCCTCTTTTAAACACATGGGATACCCCTTGGGGTCCCAAACCCTTTACCATTTTAGAGACTTATATAGAGAGCAATTCTTCTTTTCCCATCGATGTGGTAGATTTGTCCCACACCACATTTCCATGCCTCAAACACCTTACTTCGTGGACCAATATCTCTTTCATTTCTCAATGAAATTTGATGATTTTTGGCCCTACGGTCATCTACTCACTTCGTAGATCATGCATGTGCGAAGAGACAAAGTCTCCAACATGCGGAACACTAGTGTTTAATTCATCAAAGATGGGTGGACGCATCTCCCCGCAAAAGGCAAATTTCCAACAATCCCCTCTATGAAAGAGAGATTTTGGCGCACACACAAGGTGCCTACATTTCAAGCAATCTTTCAGCGAAAAGATATTGCATCAGGAGAGGTAGCTTCCGCTTTGAACCTTCCCTAGTTGAATACCATCGGACTTACTTACTTCGCGGTGAACGTGATGTCTTGAACCGTCAGTGTTTAGTGTAAGCCAAGACAATGATATCAACACAATAACTCTTCTTATTCGTTTTCCTTCTTACGTTTTTGTCCGTTGTGGCCGTGGACACACTTGGATTCTTAAGTGCGTTCATTTGAGGCGGCCATCCTTGCACTTAAATAGGTGATCTCCTACAAGGTTTCCTGGTATACCCCACTTCACAAGTGTTAGGAATCATTAAAAGTTTCCCCAACCTTAACCTCAACCGTTTGAGGATCGTTTAAAGGTTTGGAAGCTTAACCTTTACCCACCATGCAGGTAGCACTTTAATGTCTATCGCGGGAACAGCTTTGGATTCATGTTTCCGAACAGAAATCATCATCCGAAGTGCTTCTTGCTTCCACCGAAGCGCTCAACTGAACCTTTTGCCGCTTAGTTTTCCCATTGAACCAAATTCTTGGGATCTCCAATCAGTATGGTTGGGTTACCACTGCAAAGGTTCGTATTGTTTGAGTTTTAAGCCCATTCCCCTAGCCATATAGAACACTTGATCTCCGGGTAGTCCCTTAGTTAGTAAGGAAGGATGTGACACCCGTGATGATCAACTACCATACGGTCTTATGTCTCCTGACAAATCCTGACAGATATGTCCAAACGCCGTCATCCGTGTCCTTCCTGAAGCCGACCGGCTAGCCACAGTGTAGAACTGCTGAAGGCACGGGTTTCTCCCAATAAGGGACGTCCTCTAAGGAGTCATGAAGTTACTCAACTTCTTTCATGCTTTGTATAAAGCGATAAACTCTGATTCCATCATGAATCGGCCGATGCAAGTTTGCTTAGAAGTTTTTCTAAGACCCACCATACACATTTACTTGTGGCTTTGGTGTTCTGCATATCTGATGTCCAGTTTGCATCACGATGTTCTCCCAGAACCGCTGGACATCCAGAATACTATAATTCGTAGATAAGCAAATAATTCAGATATCGTCATATCCGACTTAACGCCTTCTACCAATCATGTATTAAAATCATCAGTGAACCTTAGTTCAACTGATCTGCTTTGTAGGACGATACCAGGTCGGTTGTAGTGTGTACAATACATTGAACTACACATGACCTGCGCATATCGCTCCTTGTCTATGGGTGCACCATGATTTCAATCAGTTATATGATTCATATCCATTGGTGGTTTCAACGACAATGTCAACTATTGACCAGTCCGTTAGATGTCTTAGAAATCCAATTCCTAAGATGTCATCTGTGATACCCATATCTTTTAGACTTTATTTCAATATGACTTTTACTTTCAGACTGTTGATTCTCCAACTATTGGCTTTTAACTTCAGAGTCAATGTTTCTGTGGTCAGATTCATTGTGTCTGTTTTATCTAAAACTTTCAGGACCGAAATGAAAGTCCAGGAAGAAGCCCAACAATTCAGCAAACCAACTCTGATCCTCTTCTTCCAACTCTCCGGTTGGGAAGGCTAATTCAACATCCATGCCACGCAAGACTGCAATGGCCCAGGATGTTAAGCTACTCGCAGGGGAGCACTTGTACAAGTAACCAAGGCTTTATACTCGTCAGTAGATCCATCTACTTTGTACTCACATTTGAGTATCCATTTTCACAACCCAAAGGTTCTTTTCCCGGAGGAAGATCAACCATTACGCAAGTATGGTTCTATATGATGGAATCTATTTCTCTCTTTGTAGCTTCTTTCCAAAGCAGCGTTGTTGGAGATGACAATTATTTGTTAATTGTCCATGGTTCATTCTCAACCATACACGCTAGAAGGACGGAACAAGTCTTTGTCCCCTTCTTTGCTCCGTCTCGATTCAACATCTAGAATCCCTGAGTTCTGCAGATCTGGAATATTAAGTTCCGGATAGCCAGCAACTTTCGAGTCCTGTAGATACGGAACGTCTAGTTCCATACAGTCAGGCCCTCGTGGGTTCTTGTTAACCTTGAGCAATTACTCTTTTTCCTTTTCAAGGAAAGTTATCTTCAAAGAATTCAGCATTTTTTGACACCAAGAGGCGATCAACACTATCGTTATTTGTGGATATGATCGATCTTAGGTGGATATGCAATCTACAACATCTTAGGTACAACTTGACTGTTTCACTACGTATTCCAACTTTTACCAAGCCACCCCACATAATTTGGGCGTACGACTTTGCGCTTGGCTAACACCAAGTAGGTGTGACTAAGTTCTAGAGAGCGGTGGACCGAGGTGAGATAATGAGGGTTTATGTCGACAGTCGTTTAATGAATGATGCTTCACATTCTCCCCTTCTATCACTACGAATTTTGCAATCCATAGGCTTAGTTGATTTCCAACTTCTGCTTTGTAGCGCTTATCCGCTTCAACAACTTCATATTTTGCTTTTCAACAAACAAAGGATACAATATGTTGTACCATCATCAATGAAGGTCACAACGTACTTGTCTCCCCCTCTATTTTGTATAAACTTCAAATCACCCAAGTAGGTGTGACTAAGTTCTAGAGGAGTGGTGCTTCTTTCGCTATTCCCTTGACGGAATTTGGAAATGTGATTTTGCCTCTTCGTCTACCTCACATTCATTTTGAGGGTTTATGTCGATAGAAGGCAACAATCTCAACATCGTTAGCTTTTGAATGACTTGCTATTTAACGTGTCTTAATCTATGATGGCATAGATGCACGGATTATAAATATATCATTTATTTTGGCTACAGACATACTGTACCTTTCTTAGTTATTACAGACCTGTTGGACTAGTCTCAAACCAGCTTGACCAACATCGTCCCTTAAACCAAGTTTGGGACATGTATCACCTCATCTTAGAGTGATCCCATTCCCTGAAGTCCTATTGAGGACAACCTCTCCAACCTTTCTACTTTAGAGGTGGCGTTGCTTCACATGAACAACCTCTTGCCCGTGGTTAGGCGTAACCGGATCATATGTGATCTAGATACTCTGGCCCACTCCAGTTGCTTTGGCAGACTGAGTGTCCAATTTCTTTTCTGCCTTTCTTTAGGCCTTCATATCATTTAAGACCTGGAAACTCTGGCCCACCACACTAGGTGTCCATTACTTTTCCTATGAAATGAATTCTGGCCCCACTCCAGTCGCCCGGAGGCTTTATATGACTGAGTGTCCAATATCATCATATCAAAGGAATTTTGGCCCACTCCAGTCGCCCGGAGGCTTTGTATGACTGAGTGTCCAATATCATCCTATGAAGGATCTTCTGCCAAATAGTGTGACATGCTCAACGTCTTTAACTTTTAGACTTCTTCCGTTATGATTGGTGCCCAGATAATTCTTGGCGCTTACTTAAGAGTGGTAAGAGTTTTCGCACAGTTAGTGGATCTTTCTCCATCATATGTGCGAACATACTTTACACAATTTTAATCACTACACTTAAAAGAACGGATATTTTTAAGTCGTTTACAAAATCCAATCTTTAAACGGGAAAGAATAAGAGATTAAACTTCTGATTTTAAAGTGTAAGGAATATAAATTATTTAGGAAAATATTTTCATATTCCTCCTTACTTTTAAGCCATTTATAATCAGAAATCATTTAATCTTTATTCTTGACAAGTAAGAAAAAAATACTTATCCCAATTTCGGATTCTTTGTCTGGGACAGATATAGGCCTTCTGCTGCAAGATAGAACCACATCTTCAGCCTTCTCCTCTTGTCCTAGTTGACATCCTCAGCCTCTCGTGAGCGCTTGTTCCCACCACTCTTGGGAGCGGTGACAGATGAACATGTTGACCTTCAACAGCATCATCATCACTTTCTTCTACCAGAAAACCACAGCCATATCCAGATTTGGTCACACAACTTTTGACCGACATCTTTCGAATACTAATACTCTTACAATACAATCTTGTCTTAAGTTATTGGTACTCTATTGTACTTTATAAAGCAGTACGGGAAGTAAAAAACTATTACAAGTATTCGAAAGGATAAACAAATATTCAATATTCAGAAATTGAATCTTGTTGAACAAATAGGCCAATCTTCAAAACTACCGCAAGCTTGTTGTGTCTTGAATCTTGATAACCTGAAATCAAGAAACAACTAAATCTGGATGGTTACAACGTTGTGTGTTGAGTCGAGTGATTGCCCTCTGTCCTTAAGACAAGATTGCCCCGTATATATGCTTTTACGTTAGCGGGCAATAGTCTCCCAAGATAAAACAACACTTTAATCTCAACGCTACAAAGCCAATAGGTTGAGCCTGACGAAGAAAATAAATAGGAATCGACTGGCTGAAGATACGAAAAAGGAAGGAAGAGTTTCTGTTTACTCTTCTCTTTTGTCTCTGTGTATATAGTGTGTCTCTGTTGTGTATATCTTGCGTATATGTGAGGGTTTGCTCACTGTTTTTCAGTCACGAATTGCACTGACTTTCGCCACTGGTTTGTGCTGTTTTTCGCCACTGTTTTGCAGTGGTTTTGATCACTATTTTGTGCTGTGTTTTTCTGTGCTATATTGTTGTCTTTCCAGTCATTGAATTGAGCCAAAGGAGGCTCAATATATAGCATGGATGAGGGCTGAACAACTGCCCAAAACATGGTTGTTAATGACCATTAGGAGGGCATTAAACAACCAAGTAATGACTGTTTATGGCCATTGAAGGAGGATGCTCAATTGCCCAAGTAATGGGCTGTTAATGGAGGAGTTAATCAGCCAAGTAATAGCTGGTTAATGCTCCAAAACACAGTCCACCGGTAGGCAGAAAGTTTTCAAGCACTTGATACTACTATAGAATATGAACGGTATCTTTTTAAAGGCTTTGCCCATTTTGTACAGTTGCCAAATATTTGTAAAGGCTTTGCCTTATTTTGATACTTTTTTTATGATATATATGTATTTACATATCATCGCAGAGAACGGTATCACGTTAGAATCACATTCTTATTGAAGGATCATGTTTGTGTGACCAAAAGTAATGTACTATACAACAACAATAATCATTTTATGATATTACATAGGTAAATGTCACCCAAAATGTTAGACAACGTTTCAACCGACATTCACCAAAAATGCCTTTTTAGAGATTACAGAGACTAAGAGATTTCTTCAAACTAGAAAATCTCTCATGGTCCAAAGCTTTTGTAAAAATATCAGTTAGTTGATGAAGAGTGTCAACATGTTCAATTTTAACTAGCTATTTTTCAACTAAATCTATTAGAAAGTGATGTCTAATATCAATATATTTTGTGCGTGAGTGCTGGACTGGATTTTTGGAAATATTTATAGCACTCAAATTATCACAATACAAAATTAAAATGTTACTAGAAAAACCATAGTCGTCTAACATGTGTCTTAGCCATATTAGTTGAAAGCAACAACTTCCGGTTGCTACATATTCAGATTCAGCAGTTGAAAGTGAGACACAATTTTGTTTACAAATATACCATGAAACAAGATTATTGCCAAGATAAAAACATCATCCACTTGTACTTTTTCTATCATCCACATCTCCAGCCCAATCCGAGTCACTGAATCCTATTAAGTTAGTATTAGTGTCTTTGGAATACCAAATTCCCAACTCACATGTGCTAGCAACATATCGAATAATACATTTTACGGCATTTAAGTGGGATATTTTGGGATAGGCTTGAAAACGGGCACACACACAAACACTAAACATAATATATGGGTGACTACCAGTAAGGTAAAGAAGGCTACCTATCATAGATCGATATAATATTGGATCGACATTTTCACCAACATTATCCTTACATACCTTATGTGACGAACCCATTGGCGTCTTCATTTGTTTAGCATTCTCCAAATCAAATCTCTTAACTAGATTCATGGCATATTTACTCTGTGAGATGAAAATTCCATCATAACTTTGCTTTAGCTGCAAACCTAAGAAAAAAGTTAGTTCCCCAATCATGCTCATTTTAAATGTTGATGACATAGCTTCAATAAATAAATTTAGGTACGACTGTGAGGTCGACCCAAAAACTATGTCATCTACGTAAATTTGAGCAATTATAATACCTACACCGTGTCGTTTAATGAATAAAGTACGATCAGCTTCGCCACGGTTAAAACCAAATTCAAGAAAAAAAGTTAGTTAAATGACTATACCATGCTCGAGGAGCTTGCTTCAACCCATACAAAGCCTTTTTGATCTTGTATACATAGTGTGGAAGGTATGGATCTTCAAATCCTTTTGGTTGTTCAACATAGACTTCCTTATCTAGATAACCTTTTAAGAAAGCACCTTTCACTTCCATTTTGGTGTAAAGTAATTTTCAGAAAACAAGAAATATCAAGTAACAGTCTAATTGACTCAATTCTGGCCACAGGTGCGAATGTTTCATCATAATGGATTCCTTCAACCTGAGTATAGCCTTGTGCAACTAGACGAGCTTTGTTTCTAACAACTGTTCCCGATTCGTCTGATTTATTTTTAAAAATCCACTTAGTTCCAATAACATTTGTATTGTTTGGACGTGGAGCTAAGTCCCAGACTTCATTTCGAGAGAAGTGTTCAAGTTCTTGCATTGCTTGAATCTAAAATTATCTTTGAGTGCTTCTAAAACATTTTTTGTTCTAATGTAGATATAAAACAAGAAAGACTAACCTTTTGGTATATGGTTGACATACACACATACCTTACCATTTCTCTATAGTTGAATGGTTCTTTCCCTCTTGTTTTAATTCCTTCAAAAACTCTCCCTATCACCTGGCCTAAAGGATGATTCTTCCTAATCCTTGATGAGGGGTCCCTTCGAAATTGATCAAGCAATTTTGCATTAGATTCCTCATCCATGGCCTCTGTGGTCTCTATTTCAGGTTCAGATATTGCTTCGGGTGTGGCAACATTTGGGGCAACATCTGATTCTTCAGCAGTCTGCACATTCTCCACTGAAACTACAATGATATTTTCAGTTGTATTTCCTATAAGATCAGAAAAATCATCAAAAATAATATTTACAGACTCTTGTACAGTTCTGGTCCTTAGATTGAATACTCGATAAACATGATTATTCTGAGAATAGCCAACAAAAATTCATTTGTCACTCTTAGAGTCAAACTTTGCCAAATGATCTCTATCATTTAAAATGTAACAAATACACCCAAAAACGTGAAAGTAACTCAAGTTAGGTTTCTTTCTATTTATAGGCTCATAGGATGTCATATTTGTTTCTGGCCTTAAGTAGACTCTATTAGATATGTGACATGCAGTATGTAAGGCTTCAGCCCAAAAATATTTTGATAATTTTTTAGAACTAAGCATAACTCTAGCCATTTCTTGCAATATTCTATTCTTTCTTTCTGCTACCCCATTCTGTTGAGGAGTTTTGGGAGCGGAAAACTCATGAAAAATCCCTTTTCTCTCAAAAAATTTGTGAATAAGCTATTTTCAAATTCTTTTTCATGGTCGGATCTAATCCAAAAAATAAGAGAATAGAACAAGTTCCTAATTCTAGAGTGCAAAACTTTAAACCTGTCAAAGGTTTGTGATTTTTCTTTCAAAAAATATATCCATGAATATCTAAAAAATCATCTACTATCACGTAGGATACCTCATGCCTCCTAGACTGTCTACTTCAATTGGACCCATTAAATTCATATGCAATAATTGAAAACAGTGAGACGTAACTGAATGTTGTCCGTCGTGTTTGACAATATTATGAGAGACACGGGTTTGCTTACCTTTCAGACAATCCTCACAGATAGTTTTACCTTCATGGCTAATATTGGGTAAGCCTCTAACCGCTTCATATGAAACCAATTTTTCTAAATTGCAGTAGTTGACATGTCCCAACTTTTGATGTCATAGTGTTGTGTCATCTATCTTAGCATTATTGCATGTTTCTTGTCTTACAACAAGATAACAATTATCACATGATCTAGTACCTGTCATGACACATTCATTAGCTTCATTCGTAACTTTACAAGCATTTTTATTAAATTTTACCCCAAGGTCGTCATCACACAATTGACTAATACTAATTAAATTAGCCATTAAACCCTCAACGTGTAAGACATTCCTTAAGGCTGGAAATCCAGGAATATCCATGATCCCTTTTCCAATTATTTTGCTTTTACTGCCACCTCCATAAGTCACATTTCCTCTATTGAATGACTCATAGTTTCTTAGAAATCCTTGTGTACTTGTCATGTGGCGAGAACATCCATTATCAAAGTACCAAGAACCTGAAATGTTAGTTCTTAATGCAGTTATGGTAACATTACAAGTTAAATTCATTTTAGAAACTCAAACTCTCTTGAAACATTTTTTACCTTTTGGCTTAGAAATATTGCTCCGATTGTTATCTGAAATGTTGGACGACAATTTAGGCAACATTTTGCTCACATAATTTTAAAGTTTGAAACAATATAGTTTTAAGTGTCCAGGGGAGTTACATGATGACATACAAACTTCATATTCTTTGACATATACGAGAACCTACAATTCATCCCATTTTCTTTTACAAAGTGCATTTTCTCATGTGTGTCAAACATATTAGAGCATATAATTTTAAGAGAGTTTTCTACCCAATACCTGAATGTGAAGGTTTACTAAAGTTGAGTATCTCATCCAATTTCGAAGTTTCTGTGTTGAGCTTGTGGAAGGTTGCTTCGGCTAAATCCAGTTTTGCACGAATCTTACCAAGTTCAGTATCCTTTTTGGTAAGTGCAGCCTCTAGTCGGGTTATTGTGCCTTTTAAATCTACATTCTCACGAGTTAAGGATTTTACCTTTGTATCAAGTTGCTTGGATTCTATGATTAAGGCTTTACAAATACTTTGTAATTCATTAATCATATCATCTTTGCATTCAACTTGATTTATACAATCAGCCTCACTAACAGAAATATAACCACTAAAGCAATTAACATTAGAACAGTTAAAGAACTCATACCTTTCGGATGTCGCTGAGGATGTTGATGTCGTTGCTGAAGTTGGAGCAAATGTCGTGACATCTGAGTCAACATTATAGACGACATCTTCATTATCCCATAGAGACTGTTCGTAAACATTGGCTAGCATTACTTGTGTTTCAATTTCATGATCTCCTTCCCCTTCTTATTCATCATCACTAAGTGAAATCCATAGGTTCTTACCAAATTTTCTAAGAGTGTATGCACATTCATTGGCATAATTACCCCAACCCGAGCATGCATGACATTGCACGGACTCAAGTTGTTTGGGATCAAATTTGGTACGATCTGAGTTAGTTCTTCTTAGTTGATTTCTTTTTGTACTTTTGGAAAGAATATAGTGGGCTTTTGATTGAAGACTTGGTTTTGGTGCTATTTAGATTTAGATTGATATCTCTCATTGTTGAGCTTCCTCACCATCGAATTGTATTTTTGAGTGAGTAAGACAACATTTGCACCTTCACCAATCTCTTTAAGATTCTCATCCTCTTCTTCGATTTGACTCTCCGAGGATTGAACATGAAGTGCCACATTCTTGCTTTTATATAATTCATTTTGATTCTCAATGTTCATCTCATAAGTTTTGAGTATGCTCATCAAGGTATGAAGATCCATTGTGGCAAGATTGTGAGCTTCTTCAATGGCACAAATCTTTAAATTGAACTTTTCAAGAAGAGAACAAAGAGCCTTTTCAACAAGTTGAGTCTTGGTTAATGGTTCACCAATCACTTGACATTCATTTGAGATGTCAATCAACTTTTTAAAATAAGATTTAATATCATCTGTTTCTTCCATCCTTAAACGTTCATATTTATTCACGAGCATGCGTAGTTTTGTTCAACGAACACTTGAGTTGCATTCACAATGAATTTGTAAAGTATCACATGCATCTAGGGATGACAACGGATCGGATCTGGACCGGATCCTACTAGATCTAGATCCAGATCCATTTTTCATACCTGAATCCAGATCCGGATCTAGATCCGTCGGGTCCATAAAAATCAGATCCAAATCTGGATCCATCGGATCCACCGGGTCCACGGATCGGATCTAGATCCACATGTAAAAAAAATTGCCTTGCTAAGAATTTTTTTTTTAAACTGACAAACGATTTTTACTTAGCTAACAGTTTACTGTGTTTCAATTTTGAAATTTTCATATGAGATATTTTATTCGTTGTCTCGTTTTGATTGTGAGCTATTAATTGAAAATGTTGGACAATGACAATAGTTGTGGAAAATGCTGACTAGTATTTCCATAATGCAGAACTTGCATGTTCTTGGAATCTTCACAAATGAAGTGAATATAATTTTAACTACTTGTCTATGGAGATGTTAGTCATTCACTAATATAACATTGATTTTATTATCGAAGTTACCTATTTATTTTTGGGTTTTTGAGTTAACGCGGGGATAAATTAAACTTGTTTTGAGAATTAAACTTGCAAGGATGTGCTTAGCAATTTTAAGAAAATACTTATAAAATTACATTCTAGGTTATGAATATATTTAATAATAAACTGATCCACGGGTCGGATCTGGACCATATACGGATCTCAAATACAAGATCCAGATCCATCAGAAATGGATCCGGGTCCGATCCGGATCCGTCGGGTCCAAATTTTAAAAATCCATATCCTATAAAACGGATCCGGATTCACCGGATCTGGACCGGATCCAGGATCCATTGTCATCTCTACATGCATCCTTACCGTGGGGCAGTTTTGAATGAGTTTAAACATGTAAATATCAACTCATCCAAAAATTGCATTTAAGGCCTTTTCATTAAAGCTAGCATTATTGGTTTCTTCCGCAGTCCATTCAGATTAAGGTTTAACAAGAATGTCATCTTCCTCATCTGGTGCCAACATAGGAACAACGTACCTCATTGGTTGTAGATCTCCATGCCCTAACATCAATTGATTTGATATGAGAACAAAGACGAATTTTCCAATAGGCATAGTTTGAACCATCTAAAATAGGAAGTCTACCAACAATCAGATTTGCCGGATCCATAGGTTATGACAACATGACCATACACTTATTGTCTTAAGTGTCGGTTCTGATACCACTTGAAGGGTGTCAAAGTCTACAGAAAGTAAAAACAAGAGATGAAGTAAATCGAATGCTGATTATGTTACCGAATGTCAGCGATAATGTCGTCTAATACAAGTGACAACACTTCGATAAAACAGAAAATCTTTAAGAGTAAAATACAGCGGAAAAGAAAAAGAACACAAAGATTTATATTTTCATAAGTTATATGTTGATATAACTTATGATGGTTAATGACCAGAAGTATTGTATATATTTTATATATAAAATTATAAATTCCTTTGTTTACAGATTTACAATATAAAACGGAAAGGAATTAAACGTTGAAGTCGAGATGACTTTCGCCCTGAAAAATCTAACTAAATAGACATAGACTACCTCTCATTACAATCGCTCCATACAAAACTAATCTAGAATCTAAACAACAATTGTAATGTTGGACAGAATGTTGTCGACACACTTAGGCAACACTTGTAATCCAGATTTCTGAGATGAAATCCCGAGAGCTCTCTTGGTATTTTTGCAATCTGATTCTGGATATCAATTCACTGTAGTAGCCTCTCTATTTATAGTAGAGAATCTTCCTTGAAAAACTCATCGATTGGTTGTAGAGGTTGAGAGAAAGGTGGACATCTGGTGTGTTTGTTGGAGAAGATTATGGAGTCGAAATCTCAACAACTTTGACTTGTTATTCACTCGACTTCTTCCCCAAGCTTTGACTCTTTCTCCCACATTTTTACACAGCTCCAATTCATACGCCTAAGTCATTTTTACCTCTTAGTAAAAATATTATTGCTTAACGTGAAGTAAGACAAAATTGTTATAAATAAAATGTTGGTCCGAATGTTGTAACATTTGTCCCAACATTTTCTGCATTCAAATCAGGACTTCCAAAGATATGTTGGGTCAAATGTCACAACACCAAACACAACATTAACAGAGAATATCAATTAACGTTTTTTTATCCAAGTTTTGGAGAATTCTATACACAAATAAAAAAAAATCATACTTGTTATATTACTCTATATTTGACTTGAGAGTAATAACATATTGTATATTCATTTTCAATAAATTTGGAATAATTTTTTTAAAGGAATAAAATCTTATTTGTGTAGAGTTGAAGGACATGTTGAAATTATAGCATTAATTTCAATGAATTGAAAGATAGCTCAGTTAAAGAAGCCATCAATAGCACACCTACATTCAATGAAAAGTTAAATCATAACATAGTAATTACATCTCGTATATAAGAACTTTCCAGCACTAAGTCAAATTTGATCAGACTTCAATACGGAATATCCGATGAAAAATAAAAAAGAAAACTTAAAGTTTTTCCTAACCTTGTGTAGAAATAGAAAAGGAAAAGTAGGAAACAATAAATGAATATATTGCTTTAGTTGATCAGCCAGAAACCAATCATAGGTTTATATAAAATAGTATGTAAGAACTACGTTAAAGATAAAGAATTTAAAAAGATAATTATATTCAAGTTAATTTCACCAAAAATCTTACTTTTCAACTAAAATTCAAATTACATATATGTTTATCTTTATCTCGTTTTTGTTTTAATTCTATTTCTGAACACAAATACATAAACAACAATTACCAGTAAACTTCTCCAAAATCATGTATTATGAACATATCAAGATAGAAGGGGCAAGAAACATATTAATAACAGACATCTTAAACTTCACAAATTGAAAATTTGTTAGAATAAGGCCTCTAATATTTGATAATAGATAGTGTAGCAATTTCTCAATCACTGAATCTTATTAAAATTACTAACTTACCTTTAACAACATATGGTACTTTGAACGACAAAGAACAATATGAAATTTTCTTAATATTTTCAAAGTATGGGTATGAGAACGAAATAAAAATAAAATAAAAGTTCTTAAAAAATGGCATTACTAATTTTGATTCACTGTATCGGTATCTTGCAACCAAAAAAGTGATCAAAACATTTAAATTTTAAAACGCATCAAAAAAATAAAATACAACAACTAACGTTACCAATGGATGAGCTATTGATATTGCCCAAAGTGGGAGAAGTCAAGAGTTGACTGAGATATTTATAGATATTTGGAAGGGGTGATTTTTTAGTTACTCTTTTCCTAATTTATGTGATGAAAGACTTGTAAAATTGGTAGGACTCTAACTTCTAAATATTATCTTGATCTTAATTTGAATTCCTAAAATGCATTTAATTTCATTCCTACACGTATATTAGATAAATTCTTCATTTTGATTGACAGAAAAAATAAAATAAAAATTTATTTATATATATATTTGAATTTAATTTATTTGAAAAAAGACATCTATAAATATATTTAAATTTATATATTTTAGTCATTTTTACGAAAGTTATATGAAGATATTTACTCCAATTGAGAATGTAGATGTGCCGCCTAAGTCTTCGATTTGAATCACATTAGCATTCTTTTTTTATTCTTATCTTGTTACATTGAAATCACTTTAACCTTTTGAAGGATAGTGCTAGATTAGTTTTAAAAAATCATCTTTTAATTAAATTCAAAGTAAAATGAAATCAAAATTTTATCCGTATATAGATATATCCTTCAATAATATATAGATATTCACTCTTCTATAAAATTCTTTTCCTTCAAAAATTTAAATTTAATCTTTTAATATTCTATTCCATTTGTAGATAACTAATTTGATAGGATAGTTATTAGGAAACAATAAGAGTCCGGTTAATTAGAATAGTGATGTTTAATGTAATTAATACAGATAATGGTTCAAATTGCGAGTTTAATAGGTGAACTATCTATAACCTAGTGACAATATTTATGAAAACACTATCTCCAAATACAATCAGAACCATTTTTGAAAGACTAGCGAAGAATTGACGGTCGGATAAGTTTCATTCACGCTGCCGGCATTTTGTATCAACACCTGCAAGAAGGGAAAAGATATCACACTCAATATAATAGGCCATCAAAATTGGATTGCAAGGGTACAGCAGGGACTTGGGACTTATAATCTTGGTTTCATGGAGTGAACAGCAACAAGAAAATTGGAATGGGGTCTAGCTTATTGATGTGTGGAGTTACTAGTGTAATTAGTCCAGTGGTCATAAAAAGAAAAGCTTTTTGTTTCATCAGTTTATCGCATTATCGACCATTGATGCGTGCCGCAAGTAATCCAGGACACCTTTCTTGCTGTAATACTCATGCTAATGATGATATAAATGCCCTCTTTCAGGTGTTTTTCCTATTCAGTTTTAACAAGTATTTGTTTCCTTTTTTCTATTAAAACTCTAGCAATGTGAGTTTGGTTAATTAGTCTCAAGTCAGAATAAAGGAGGACATTTGTGATATGTTAGTAAGCGGCATATTATGAGTCCTCAAAAAGTGAAATTCGTGAGGAAAAAAGAAGGATTTTTTACATTGTATGACGGGCTACCAAAATAATAGCCATGATATACAAAAAATATGCATTATTAACGTACATTTTTGTATATTAGCTAATGACTGTAATTATTTTTGGCCAAGCGGCCAAATGTGCTAAAACCCCAAAAAAGAATGCACTACATGGACACTGGAGTGATGTTAAATGGGCAAGGAGTTCCATCACATTATCGCTTGGGTTTTAGGGATTTACAAGTACTTGAAGGACATGGGTTCGATTAGTCCAAATAAAGTAGAATGGATATAGAGGATTCATATAACTTACCCGAACTACTTAGGGGTTGAGGTGTAATCGATTAGTTGATCTTTTTCCCCTTTCTTTTTGATTGGTAGTGGTTGGAGAATGGATGGAGCAATTTTTCAACTTGTAGGTTCCTTATCATTACTAGGATATTCGGCACTCACTTGTGGGTGCAGATAATGTGAGTTGTTAGAAGTTAGGGTTGGGATGGCTGTTGAGGAAGTTTGAAAAAAAATGTGCTTACGCAAAGATCCTAGAAAGGGGAAGGGAAGGGTAAAAGAGACGATTTTGTTTAGCCAATGGTCTGTCTGAAACAACTTCTCTACCTCCACAAGGTAGGGGTAAGGCTGCGTACACACCACCCTCCCCAGACCCGCTTGTGGGACTGCACTGGGTATGTTAATGTTGTTGGCTGGAAGATTTTAAAGTTACGGGGAAGTTGAGGGAGAAACAATTCAGTTAACTACTCTCAAAACTGATACAAATTAGCCTCTATATAAGCTATTCTTAGATAATCATATCCTGATAACCATATAGGCTTACCAACTAAGTTTAGATTAAGATTCAGTGTTATTTTGTATACTTACATAAGTTCTGGTGTTCGACAGGAGTGTTTTAATTTGGTTAGAGACAGTATGTTGGTCTAGGAATAAGTGTGACATTTAGATACTCACCAGTTTTAAGAACCCCTAATTTGTCCCTAAAGATAAATTAATTGAATGGAATTGGCCCAAATGGAGCGGAATGGATATTAATGATTCACATAGGCAACTCCTACTAGTTTATCAAGGTGTAGTAGTAGTAGTTGTTGTTGTACTGGCATTACTTGTTACAGGGCTATTTCATAGTCAAGTAAAAATGTAGTGACATTAAAACTTGGAAAGCGGTGGAGTGCTTAAGATTTTATATATTTCCTATGATGTTTGTACCACTGGTTTCCTGGGAAAATCTACCCTCACGAGAAAGTGAACTTTTCTTATATCAAACACAAAAGTCTATGAGAAAGTTAGTAGTGGGAGATTAGGAATAAAAAAATAAACATAACAGTGGAGATAACACGAGGTAATTGCTTGTTCAAGAATGGACTTTTCAGCCTTCTTTTAAAAACGTGAGGTAAAATTTAGTGTATACATGAAGTAAAATGTCATACGCTTCAAGGAGTGTCTCACAAGAACCATCTTGCTCTCTTAACTATTAGTGCAAACTAAGGCTTATTTGTTTGTATTTCAGGTCTGGAGGGCTATGTACATTACAATTGCAAGTTTGTTTTACATTTTTTTTTTGTAATTTATGCCCAAATTAAAGGTAGGATAGCTGTGGTTGGAGGGTCGTTAGCATATTGTGATCTTGATCTCTTGTGGCTGTTGTATCAATGAAATATTAGCTTTATATAATAGAAGATCATGCTTTAAGATGAATTTAAAAACATTACTTCTCTTTTCTTCTTTTTGCAGATTCTGCCATGTGACTTACGGGACACACTTTCGTGTGACCCCAGCCAAGATAATCTAATAGAGGTATCTATATCTAATGATGGGAATATCTCCATCATAATCCTCAGCAATGCTTCTGATATGATGGTCACGATTTTAGGGACATCTTTGACAAAGGGATGGAATATGTGTTTTTTTTCACTAGATTTCTCCTTGATGGTTTTAGCTTCACTCACTCTAGATCTTAAATAGCAATATGTGATGTAGCACCCAAGGGTGTGGCCTAGTGGTCCATTGAGTGAGTGGAGAACCCTGAGGTTTCACGTTCAATTCCCAGCAGAGACAAAAACACTTGGTGATTTCTTCCCATTTGTCCTATCCTTGGTGGACAGAGTTACCTGGTACCTGTTGCTGGTGGGAGGTGACAGGTATCCCATGGAATTAGTCGACATGCATGGAAACTGGCCCGTACACCACGGTTATCAAAAGAAAAAAACATGTGATGTTTGCCTTAAATCTTACTGTCAGCTAATAAACTGTTCTTGATTTGCTAGCTTTATAGTTTACCAACTTAAATGTGCCTATGAAAGATGGCATCCTTTACATTGCTAATATTCTGGTGTCAAAGTGGTCTCTTGCTGGAAAAAATTATGATCAGTGTTCTGGAAATTGTCATCTTTGTGAATCCGAACTAAATTCATCTGCTTACCACAAACATGTTTCAGTAGATATGCTTTTCAAGATCTGACGGGATGAATTTCGTATTATCACATAGGTTACCGGTAATGTTTATGGCTTGATAATTATTTGAGATTCGTGTTATCTCATAGGTTATCAGTAATGTTTATGATGATAACTATGCTATGATAATTACTATACTGATCAAAAAGATATTATGCTGTGTTTGTAGGTGATTTTAGATTTGGGCTGTTTGCCACAAGCACACTACATAGATGATTCTGGCAGGCGTTACCTTCGAAACACTGAGGTAAACACTAATGGTATTGAAATTACCCTACATTACAAAATATTGGAGTACTTATTGTCATGATAATGACTAGTGCACCTCTTGCTTAGAAACACGGAAGCTTATTGTAGTTTACTAGGAAGTGAAAAAAATGGTTGTCTTGAACCTTGCTACTTAATTAGTTCTCTGATGAATGTTAGAGTGACTAAGATTACTTTTTCTGAAGGAAATACAAGGCAACAACTGAACACTAGATTCTCGGAAGAGCTTAGTTGTACTTGTATCTAATTTCTTGACGGTGAATTGTCTTTTGCTGAAGGAATATGAAGAACAACAACTGGACACCGGGAGATTATTTGAAGAGCTTAGTTATATCTGTTTCTCTTTTCTTTTTTGAAATGGAAGGTTTTATCTGTTTTTTCTGGTTAAGCAGGTCTCTATGGAAGAAATACAATGTGTCCTCAAGGCAATTGGACAATTTGGAGGAGATAATAGAGCTGGCATTGAGGGTACTTTGCATCGCATTTCCGCAATTAGGAATAGGAAGGGGGAAGTCATTGGTTTGACCTGCCGAGTTGGCAGGGCCAGAGGACAGATTGACATGGTGCGGGATTTGCTTGATTTTGGCGAAAGTATCTTGTTTGTTGGACGGTAAGTGAGTTAAATATAGTTGTAAATCATGTCTGACCAGTGGAGAGCATGATACAACAATAATGTTAATTACTGAGAAACAACTTATGATCAACCAAAAATACCGCTGGAAGATTTGTTAGTTATAATAATTCTCATCAAAATTTCTTATAGCCAAATTGTTTATTTGTGGGTTTGAAAGGTGGACTGCACCATGAACACTATCATTGTCATTATAATCTCTGTGTTGTGCCTAAAAGATCCCCCGTTTGTTCTGGATGTCAATACCTAAGGTTGCTTCTTTTACCGTATTTAATTGTGTGATTACCTCATCAAAATGCTTAAACCGTTATATAGAGCACACTTAAGTTTACATAATTATGTTTTCAACAAGCCCCCTCACATGTGGGTCAATTCGTTTTCATCGGCCAATTACATGGAAGTTCTTCTTCATAGTGGGTGGCAGTGAGACTTGAAGCAGGACCTCTGTCTGTCTAATACCTTGCTGAATTGTGTGGCTACCTCATCTAAAAGTTTAAACTGTTAGATGGAGCACACTCATATGTACTTAACTATGTCTTTACATTTGTTGCAAACCGGAAATAAATAAACAATTATGTCCCTTCTCTAATAACTTAGGTTTTTATTTGAGGTGGTAACACATTTTAATATGGTATTAGAGTAGGCAGAAGTCTTGGATTCAAGTCTTGTTACCACCATTATTAGAAAAGGATTTCACAAGCTTGTCCCCACATGAGAGGGTGTGTCGCAGACCTAAAATAACTAACTAAATAAATATATGTGTCCCTTCTCCGGTAGTTTAGACTTATGGGTAAGGTGATTACACATTTCAAATACCCAATAAAACTCCACTATATGCAGCCTCCACTCTCAAGGCTAACAAGATATTGAGAGGATTTAACAAGTGCATGCCATGTTAGTTTTCAGCAGCTATTGTTTTTTTTTTGGAGGCTTGTAATTTTGTCATTGGATGTGAATTGGATATGGCAATTAGTTGAAAATCAAGCAGCTTACTTACAATCCTTTCTGATTAGAGATAATGAGTTAGCTTGTACTCATTTGTAACTTTGGTCTAATCTAGGAAGCATAGTTATGTTTGGAACTATATAAGTGGTGATGCCTGCATCTGTTCCCCTCTCTTTTTGTTTGGCACAATATCAACCATGTTACCAACAATTTATTTCCCCCATCATGCTGGATAACTGGTTCCTAATATGAGCTCAAGTGGAACCATTGAACTTGCTCGTGGCTAAATCTTTTCTGATGTGTTGTACTAAGCTGATAAACATCATGCTTTATCACAATTTACATAGACCTTGCTATCCAGTAAGGTTATTCTGTCTCTTCCTGATTTGGCTCTCTTAAATTTAACAGACCTGGTGTTGGTAAAACTACAGTTGTGCGAGCGATATCTCGTGTCTTGTCAGATGAACTTCATAAAAGAGTGGTTTGTTAACTAACCACTGCAATTAACTTTATGGTTTCACTCTCCTGCTTTTGTTTATCAAATCTAATTTATTTCTTTGTTTATTGTGCTGCTAATGAAATAAATTTTCACAGCTTAGAGATCATTGTGGTAGGTTATTGTTGACACAAGCAATGAAATAGGAGGTGATGGGGATATTCCGCACCCAGCAATAGGAGGGGCGAGAAGATTGCAAGTTCCAGACCCATCGATGCAGCATGAGGTTATGATTGAGGCTGTGGAGAACCACATGCCTGAGGTGATCATTGTAGATGAGATTGGCACTGAATCTGAAGTTCATGCTTGTCGTACAATTGCTGAGAGAGGTGTTATGCTTATTGGTACAGCTCATGGTGAGCAGCTAGAGAATATAATTAAGAATCCTACTCTGTCTGATCTGGTATGTATGGATCACCTAATGATTTCCTTAATGAGGAACCCCTCTTTTTTTTTTAACTGTCCTGCATAACAATCCATATTAGCATCATTTGGTTATTCTTAAAGAATCTTTTTGCATCTGCTTTTTGGTGGCTAATGGTAAACAAGCATTATTTTTGCATCTCTTTGATTTAAAGACATAATAAGAAGCTTTTAAGTCGTTCAGATTCAGTATTAGACTTTTTCATTTCAACTGCTAGCTCTGGCGTGTGTGCTTTTTTCTTTTGATAAATGAAGTTGGAGTATTCCATTAGACAGGGCACCAAGGGGGTGCCAGTCCCTCATCAAAGATACAGAAAAATAAACATGAACTCAAAGGTGAGAAGCGATGAACTACTCAGCCAGAATATCTATACATGTGAAGACTATCCAGAAAGATTCAAAATATCGTTTTCTGCAACAGATAATTGCTCACTGCGTGAATTCTAAAATGTTAAAGAAAACCAATCTAAGAATCTAGTAATGGTCATCTCCTCTGCCTGGATGCTCGCTGTTCAGTTCCAGCCGCAAGACCGAAAGACACTGGGAATTACCTTTGCTGAATTTCTTCTACCTCCAGTGGAAGCCCAGTTTCCATGCCAGTGGAAACTCTTTAAGTGATGATAGCTCACCCAATTTACTACCCAACCAATGAACAAGCAGAAGCACAATCAAAATACCGCAAATTGTTTCCTTTGGCTTCTAATGGAGGAGATACCCATTCACATGTATCCCTTTCTTCTTATGGATGTTCTCACCTGTCAATAGAAATTACCACATAGCTTCTGAAGCTAAAAATGGTAGCTCTCAAAGCACATATGCTCTTCTATATTATTCCTGAAGGAAGTTCGCTATTGTCACTGTTAAGGGCAAAAAATGCCCTGCTAAAGGCCTGAATCTGCTGAACAAAATCAGAAGGAGTAGCCAAAGTCACAAATTTCATCTGATTAAATGGACAAAAGTCACTCAACCAAAACTAAAAGGTGGTGTTGAGTCCCACATCGGGTGGGATGAGGAAATTAGACTCCTTTATATGGTTTTGGGGGAAAGTTGCGGAAATGAGGATGCTGAGGTGGATGTGCGGGCATACTAGGAGAGATAAGATTAGGAATGAAGATATTCAGAATAAGGTGGGAGTAGCCTCCGTGGTGGATAAGATGAGGGAAGTGAGGCTGAGATGGATTGGGCATGTGAAGAGGAGAAGCGTAGATGCCCTAGTGAGACGGTGTGAGAGGTTGGCTATGGTGGGCGTAAGAAGAAGTAGAGGTAGGCCGAAAAAGTATTGGAGGAGGTGATTAGACAGGACATGGCACATCTTGAGCTTACCAAGGACCTGACCTTAGATAGGAGGGTTTGTAGGTAGCAGATTAAGGTAGTGGGTTAGTTGGTAGTTGGGCGTTCTCTCGCTTTCCTGCGGGACAGGCTTGTTGGTCGTACTTGCACCTACTTTCTTACCAGTATTAGTATTATTCTCACAGTTTGTTGTTCTTCGATTTCTGTTACCACCTGTTTTTCTTGTGCTTCGGTTATCGCATTATTTTGTTATTTTTACCTTTCTTTAGGTATTGCTTTCCATTTCGCACTATTTTGTTGTTATTACTGCTTTCCATTGTGTATTCCCTTTTTCATACCACTTTGAAATGTGTTGCATTAGCGGAGGGTCTATTGGAAACAACCTCTCTATCTCTACGAGGTAGGGGTAAGGTCAGCGTACACTCTATTCTTCCCTGACCCCACCTGTGGGATTACACTCGGTATATCGTTGTTGTATATGGTCTTGGGAAATCGTCACCGCTTGAGCTAGCTTTTGGGGTTGACTTAGGCCCAAGGTCCATTTTTTTATCATGGTATCAGAGTCAGACCATCCCAATTTATTGTTTAGCCGATGTTAGGCCCCCATCTTATGTTGTCCACACTCTAGTTGTCCAGTCCTAGGCTTGCGAGGGGAGAGGGGGGCGGGGGGGGGGGAGGAAATTGGACTGCTTTACCTCTTGATCTAGCTTTTGGGGTTGAGTTAGACCTAAGGTCCATTTCTTTAACAGGTAGCTTGGGGTGAGACCTAACAAGAGCATGCTGATGAAATGGCTGTGGAGATATGGTTCAGGTCAACCTGGGCTCTGTAAAGATGTGATCAAGGCAAAATATGGTGAACAGGATCACTGGTGCACTAAAACACCTAGGTCCCTTCATGGTGTAGGACCTGAATACATAAGCACATTTTGGAATTAGTTCTCTCAAAAGGTAAGCTTTAAAGCTGGAAATGAAACATCAGGTTTTGGAAGGACAAATGGCTGGACAATGCCTCACTGAAGGAGGTTCATTCCAATCTTTTCCAGATAGTCTCCAATCCAGATTCAACTATTTCTGAGAATAGAAGTGGCAGCACTTGGGTCCCAAATCTGAGAAGGAATATACATGACGGGGAGTTGGAAGATCTTCTTGACATGCTGCTGGGAAGATTGGGAAACTAATCTGAAAGACCAAACTGCCACCAAAGATCATATGTTTTGGCTGGATAGTTCTAAATGAAGCTTGCCTAACCCAGGACAACCTTAGCAGAAGAAGCATACAGTTAGGAAACAGATGCTACATGTGCTCCAACAACTCAAAGAGTATCAGCCACCTATTTCTTCATTTTGCAGTTGCTAGTGATCTATGGAGCACGTTCCACTCTATTTTTGGACTCAATTGGGTCATGCCTCTTAAGGTAAAAGATGCCTATGAGAGCTGGTGCTCATAGAGAGTTGATATAACCATCAAGAAGATCTGGATAATGATCCCTGCGACTATTTGTCTGTGTCTCTGGAGAAAAAGAAACCACACATGCTTTGATGGAATTTTGATCCAAACCACTCCTTAAGCAGGTGCCTTCTTAACTTATCTTGCTGGAACAATCTAATCCCTGTAATTAGTGCTGATCAGTTTTTTCACTTTGGTAGCTCCGTGTCTCTAGCATAGAACTGATGTATTGGAGCTAACATTTTTATTCCTGTACTCACGTTTGTGCTACTGCATCTTCTTGATGCCTTTTAATGAAACATCATACTTCATAAAATAAGAAAAAGATGCCACTGGCTGCAGATCTCGATACCAAAGTATCCGGTACTTCGAGTATCAGATTTGTCCAGTGCATGCATTGGAAGAAAGAAATTCTAATATTTAGCTCAGAATCTTGTAATCTCATTACACCAATAAAAAAAAGTCTTTGTGTTCCCATTACTGCAGGATTTAAAACAATTGCCTACTTTACAACCTCAAAGAGGCATGGACTGTGGTATGCTTCTCAGAAACTAGAGTATGAACTGGGTACATATTGTTAACAGTCCCTTGCTCCATTGATCTTCCACCAAAACAATCTCCTACTATCCTGGTATCCCCATCCTTAAACTGCGCAACAGGTAAAAATTTATCCCATCCTTGTGTTATCCTCCTCAGCGAGCTGCAGGCATAAGGTTCTCCAACTCTGCTTGAAATTCAAGTCTCATAACACCGCCCAAACGTACATCATTCACTTCGTGTCAATGCTTTCTTTCCTCTCTGCTGAATGTCCAAAATCCCAGTTTATTCGTTTTTTTTCCTGGTTTATTTCTTGGAACTTGATATTCCCAGACCCTCTTTTTCTATAGGGGTACAAATCGTTTCCCCACTTACAAAAATGGTCTCTTATCCTCCTTACTACAACCACCTGAAAAGAAAATGAGCTCCTTGTGTAGCTTTTCATTCAAGCATACATGCTTGGGGTTTTAAGCAGATACTTCTCAGATGATTTCTCTGGGTTTTGTCGTTATCCTAAGTGGTCATCAGACTTAGTATTACTAACTTATTTTTCCTTTTCTTACTATCTTTTTCTGGTTTGAGGGGGAGGGGGTGTTATTCCATCTCTAGCCATATATTTTTCTGATAGCCTGTTTAACTGACTCCAGGCGCTTTGCTCTAATACCAGTTCATCAGCTCCTCTTTCTATTTATATCAAGCTCTTTTGATTGGTTTTTCAGAAATTATGTTGTTTTAGAATTGGCATAAAAATGTAGAGATCTAAACAATTACAGTTTCTGGATCATATATCGAACTTTAAGTTGCATTTTGAACTTTAAGAAAAAGTTCATCGTGACCTTTAGTTTAGGATTTAGCTGTTTGTGTTCTTCTGTTTAAAGGCTTGCTAGCAAAAGGACATTGGTGGTTGAATGACTGCAGATTTAGCGCTCAATTTAGATCTCTTCTTGTTTGCCTTAGTATCTTTTCTAGATGCAGTTTTCTTCACAGAATTACACTTCATTATTAGGCAATGCACATGCTTCCTTTCTGATCTCTTGAATTGTCAAATTTTGCAGATTGGAGGAATCGTAACTGTGACTCTAAGTGATCAGGAAGCACGAATCAGGAACTCCAGTAAAAGTGTTCTTGAGAGGAAAGCTCCATCGCCCTTTCCCTTTTTGATAGAAATAAACGAGAGAAACTACTGGGTTCTACACCGGGTTAGTCACCACTTTGAGGCAATAGCGTAGTATAGAAATATCACATGGTAGACAGCAATGTCTTCTTATTGACATGTTGGCACATATTCCCTTCCATCTTTGATCCCCTTGTTTGTTCTTGTTGCATTCTAGCTTATTGTCAAAGAGTAATATAGGGAAATCTTTGAGTTAAAAGCTATGTTGCTCGGACTCTTCAAAAATGTCAACGGGTGCGTGTCGGATTCTCCAAAACTAGTGTATTTTTGGAGAATCCGACACGGGTGCGGCATCGAAAGTGAAGAGTCCGCGCAACTTAGGTTAAAATCCATAACTTTATCCTTTGTAATCTTTCTGGCAGCTATTCAAATTCTAATAGCTCTTTTTCTTTTTGGAGAACAAAATGCAGACTGAAAGAAGTGTTGATGCTCTGCTTTTGGGTAAAAAACCGCTAGTTGAGGTACTATAGATATGTTCTTGTTATTTGTGATCTTCCATATTGCTGCTATTTAGTTGACAATTCTTCACCACAAAAATAAAGTATTAATTTCCTGCACGCTTGATTCAAACTCTGAATATTGCTGTTTCGTAAAAAAGGTACTAATATTTAACCTTATTATGCACATGCCATACTACAAGAAGTGAACAACAACGCCTCAACCTCTAGGTAGTTGGAGTTGGCTATGCTAATTCTCACAATCCATTTCGTTCCATTTGGACCTGATTCATTCCAGTATTCAGTAATTTGGGATTCTCTTATTGTGGAGGTTCTCTACATTTTCAACTAACACACAAATCTCTAAACAGACAAAAAGAACTCCTACCAACACTGGACCTAATATAAGCGTACAAACATGTCTAAGCCTTGATCGGAACTAGTTGTTATTGCCTAAGAAACTTTTTCTTGTATTTTTATTGAATTCTACTTCTTGGTAAGTCTGTGTGGATCCCGAGAGATCGCAAGTCTTTTGAGTCACTTCCTCCGGTGTGATTTTAGGTCTACCTCATCTTGCATATTTAGTACAAGTTATATAATTTGTTTCCTTCAGATTTCACCTTCGAGTTAGACAGTGTGGAGGAGAATATTCCTTTGTTTTAGAGGACAAGAAACCTGTAACCTAATTATTTTTTGATAGGTTAATCTAATTATTATTATTATATTGATAAAGTCCTTTAGTCTAAATATTATGCAATTGAATTCCCAGTGAGAAAACTGTACAGCGATTTGGACCATGATCAACTCGATTGTTGCAAAATATTTGTCTTTCTGAATAAAACAATTTGGTGCAGATCCAATTACTCTAACAATCTAAGGGTCTGTTTGGAAAGCCACCTGATAATTGGAATTGGTGTAATTGCTAGGGTTGTAATTACAACGACCTGCTTGTTTGTCATAGCTTAATTACAATATAATTACAAGCGTATTGTTTGGTTGCACAAGTGTAATTACACAGTTAAGTTTGTTAATGACTCATCTTTCCAATATTAAGAGCTGTTGTTTCAAAAATAAAAATAATAACAGAATTATGCTAAATGAATAAACTAAAAAAATACGAGTAATTACATGGAATCACAAGAAGTAAAGGTTGAGAATGAGAAGAAAGGAAATGAAAGATAAATAATATAAAAAGAAAAATATATTTTAAAAATAAAAATAATTAAAAAGAAAAAAGAAATTAAAGTAATAAAAATAAAGTAAATTAAAAAAGAAAAGAAATTAAAATAAAACAAAAAAAGAAAGAAACTAAAATGTAAACATGTAATTACACCGAATTTTCAACCCTACTTGAGAATTGGAGAGTAATTACTGTTAGAATATTATGTAAATCATATTATTATGTATTAATGTAGTATCATTTTATATATGGTAGGTAGTAAAATGTTAATTAGGAATATTATGTTAATTAGGTAGAAGATTATTAGGGATTGATTAGGAAGATTAGGCATGATTGACTCTTCCTAATTACATGTATATGGTGTATATATTGTGCCCTTTAAGGATGAATACATTGAGGAAAATACTTTCAAAGTCTTACATGGTATCAAGAGCTTAAGGAAAGATCCAAAATTAGTTTATTTTCTTCCAAATTTTTGGTCATCTTCCTCCCTAGAACCCTAGTTGGCCGAAAATTTCTTCATTTTTTCTCTCTTACTCCATTATTGATTATCCTTCATCACAACCAATTATGTCTGAAACCAAATCATCCTTTCACCCTGTCCTTGCTGTCTCAAACATCAAAACACATGTTTCCATCAAACTAGAAATGGAAACTGTTCATTATGCGACTTGGGCGAAATTATTCAAAATATGTTGTCGTGTCCACAAAGTTCTCCATCATATAATTCCTCCAAAAGATGGTAAAGGGAAAGACATAACAAACGATGCAGACAAGGAATTGTGGGATACACTTGATGCCACAGTCCTTGGTTGGATTTATGCAACAATCTCCACTGAGTTGTTGCATACGATAATTGAACCTGATTCAACAAGCATGGCGGCGTGGGAACACTTGCGAGATATTTTTCAAGATAACCAAAACTCTCGTGTTGGTACATTGGAACATGAGTTCTCAACCATTGACATGGCAGACTTCCCTAATGTTTCTACATATTGTCAACGACTCAAAGTGTTGGCCGATCAATTAAGAAACGTTGGTTCACCGGTTACTAATAATTGGTTAGTCTTGCAATTGGTCGCCGGTCTCACCGACGCGTATAACGGCGTGGGAACTCTAATCCGTCAAAGTAATCCTCTACCATAATTTTATCAAGCAAGGTCCATGCTTGTACTTGAAGAGTCGGACTTGGTGAAAAAGTCCTCAACTACTTCAAATTCCGCCATGCTTGCCACTCCTTCGAATGATGATAATTTTTTTGACCCTTCTCAACAAAATAAGGGACAAAAAGGACGTCATAACAATAAAAATAAGGGTGGAAATCGCGGAAATAACAAATGTGGAGGCCACCGAAATTCCTGTGGCGGCGGTAATGGCGGAAACACCAACTCCGGTGGCGGACAGTGGCGGCAGGGGTGGCGGATAGTGGCAGCAGCCCAACGGCTGGCAGTGGCCTTGGGCTATACCACCCAGCCCATCCCCAACAAGCAATTGTGCCAGGCAACCCCAAAGGCCCACTGGCCAGCCACAACAAAACAGTGGGTACTTTCCACCAATTTGGTAGCAGCAGCAACATGCCCATTTCGCTGGGTCTGTTAACACAGGCAGTAGCAGTGGGCCTCAGCCGACCCAGTGGCATGAGTCCCATTCAACAGGGGCCCACCCCACGGAAATTGAGTCCGCCATGCACACTCTTGGACTTAATCCACCGGATTCAAATTGGTATATGGACTCCGGAGCGACGTCCCATATGACGTCCTCCCAAGGTAATCTCTCGTCCTATTTAATTTGAGCAATGATAATGGAATAATTGTCGGAAATGGCCATTCAATTCCAATAAAAGGTTATGGTTCTAGCAAATTGTCACCACCAAACCCACCCCTAATTTTAAAGAATGTCCTTCATGCTTCCAAATTAATCAAAAACTTGGTTTCTGTTAGAAAGTTTACAACTGATAATTGGGTATCTGTCAGGTTTGACCCCTTTGGCTTTTCCGTGCATGATTTTCAGACGGGGAAGCTTCTCATGAGATGTGATAGCAAGGGGGAGCTTTATCCAATAAATCCGTCAACACAACAATTCAAGTTTCCTTTTATTTTTGCAGCCTTGACACCATCTTTATGGCACCAACGTTTGGAACATCCGGGAGAGGCTGTTTTGGCCTCTCTTAAACAAAATAATTTTATTTCTTGTACCCAAACACGAACTCTAAATAAGTGTCGTTCTTGCACACTTGGTAAACATGTTAAGTTGCCATTTATTTCCTCTACTTCATGCACTCTTTTGCCATTTGATATTTTACATTGTGATATTTGGACATCACCTGTTTTGACTTCTTCTGGTCATAGATATTATTTGCTTAATACTTGATGACTACTATAATTATTTGTGGACATTCCCTTTGTCGAAAAAATCACAAGTGTTTTCCACTTTTCTCACTTTTAGAGCATTCATCTGAACTCAATTTGAACGTGATATCAAAAATATTCAATGTGACAATGGGGGGAGTTTGACAATAAACAGTTTTGGGATTTTTTCAAAACAAATGGTCTTCAGTTTCGTCTGTCTTGTCCTCATACTTCATCACAAAATAGGAAGGCGGAACGCAAAATTAGAACCATTAACAATATTGTTAGAACATCTCTTTCTCATGCTTCACTTCCTCCTATATTTTGGCATCATGCACTCCAAATGGCCACTTACCTGTTGAATGTCCTTCCTTATAAAAATCTATCATACCAAGCTCCCCTAAAAATTTTATTTATGAGAGCCCACATATCGTCACTTAAGAGTGCTTGGTTGTCTTTGCTACCCCTCTTTCCATCCACCACAATCACAAAACTCCAAGCCCGGTCTACTCCATGTGTTTTCTTGGAATATCATACTCATCATCGCGGTTACCAATGTTACGACATTTCTTCCAAAAGAATATTTATAAGTCTGTCATGTAATCTTTGATGAAACAATTTTTCCATTTGCTAAAATACATGCCACCGGGACTCGTAACTATGATTTTTTGGATGATGATAAGCTTTCGTATCTAACACATTTTTTTTACAGCTCGGTACCTATTGCTAGTGTTTCACACCGTAATTCAGGCTCATTGGGCCAACGATCGATGGCCCAATTGACTGACATTTCAATGCAGCAGCTTGGGCCTTCGGTTCGGAGGCCCAGTCCCACTACCGCACAATCTGCCCGGTTCAGCGGATTGGGCCAGTCCACCACTACGGGCCCAATTCCAGCTCCAGCAATACAACCCACTGGACCCTCGGGTTCTCACTCCTCGGTCAGTGGCGTCCAGTCCACTGGCCTAACAAACCGTCCGGTCACCCGTAGTCAACATGGAATTGTCAAACCCAATGTCAAATATAGTCTTCACACCCAGGTCTCGAAATCACATTTGCCTCGTAATCCAGTGTCTGCTCTAAAAGACCCGAATTGGAAAATGGCCATGGATGATGAATATCATGCTCTAATTACAAATAGGACATGGAATTTAGTACCTCGTCCATCTAATGCTAATATAATTCGATCTATGTGGATTTTCAGCCATAAAGAAAAATCTGATGGAACTTTTGAGCGGCATAAAGCCCGTCTTGTAGGTGATGGGAAGACACAACAAGTTGGTGTAGATTGCGGGGAAACATTCAGTCCAGTGGTCAAACCTGCAACTATCAGAACAGTTCTCAGCCTCTCTCAAAAGGATGGCCACTTCATCAATTGGATGTCAAAAAAATGCCTTGCTCTATGGACACCTTAATGAGACTGTATACATGCACCAACCGTTGGGATACAGGGATCCTAAATATCCCAACCATGTGTGTTTGTTCAACAAATCATTATATGGCCTCAAGCAGGCTCCCAGGGCTTGGTATAAGCGGTTTGCAGATTTTGTGTCACATATGGGTTTTTCGCACATCCATTCAGATAATTCCTTGTTTATCTATCGTCAGGGTAATCATACTACTTATCTTCTTCTATATGTGGATGGTATTATTCTAACAACATCTTCAGACTCTCTTCGCAAGAATATAATGTCATAGCTTAGTTCTGAATTCGCTATGAAAGATTTTGGTCCACTACACTACTTTCTAGGAATTGTTGTGACACGACATACTGGTGGATTATTTCTCTCCCAGAAGAAGTATGCATCAGAAATCGTGGAATGAACTGGGATGTCTTTCTGCAAACCTTGAACTCCGGTCGACACAAAGTCAAAATTGAGTGCCATCTCTAGCAAACCTCTTGCTGATCCAACGTTATATCGCAGCCTAGCAGGAACTTTACAATATCTCACATTCACCAGGCCAGATATTACCTATATGCAGTGCAACAAGTGTGTCTATTTATGCGTAATCCAATGGAGGAATATATGCATGCTCTGAAATGCATTGTGCGATATATTCAGGGCACTCTGGAGTATGGATTACATCTATACCCGTCCTCTGTTTCCAAACTTGTTACTTACACTGATGCAGATTGGGCAGGATGTCCGGATACAAGACGATCCACCTCCGGGTATTGCGTCTTCCTTGGTGACAATTTAATCTCATGGTCCTCAAAATGGCAGGCCACGGTATCACGCTCAAGTGCTGAAGCAGAATATCGTGTTGTGGCCAATGTTGTATCTGACTCATGTTGGATTCGGAACCTGTTACTTGAACTTCATTGCCCTATTCCGACTGCAACAATAGTATACTGTGATAATATTAGTGCAATCTATCTCTCAGGGAATCCCATCCACTATTAACGCACTAAACATATTGAGTTAGATATTCATTTTGTACGCGAGAAGGTGGCTCGCGGACAAGTTGGGTGCTACATGTCCCAACGCGTCATCAAATCGCAGATATCTTCACAAAAAGACTTCCACTGATATTATTTGATGATTTTAGGGACAGTCTCAGCATTCACCGCCCTCCAGCTTCGACCGCGGGGGAGTGTTAGAATATTATGTAAATCATATTATTATTATGTATTAATGTTGTATCATTTTATATATGGTAGGTAGTAAAATGTTAATTAGGAATATTATGTTAATTAGGTAGAAGATTATTAGGGATTGATTAGGAAGATTAGGCATGATTGACTCTTCCTAATTACATGTATATGGTGTATATATTGTGCCCTTTAAGGATGAATACATTGAGGAAAATACTTTCAAAGTCTTACAATTACACCCTCTCAATTACACCAAATTCCCACCTAACCAAGTAATTATTTGGTCAAACAAACATGCCAAACTATGTAATTACACCCAATTACACTCAATTCCAATTACATGGGTGGCTTTCCAAGCAGGCCCTAACTCCACTGATTTGAATAAATATCAACACCACTTTGAATGATTTCATTCTTTTCCAGTTTTTGGGGATTACAGGTGGGGCCATTAAAGGGAGGGAAAGAAGGCAACTTTTAAGTTTTCAACAAAAAAGTTGTTACCTTTTCACTACATAAATGACTAAAATGAAGTATGTAATATTACGCCATTATTTCAGCTGCTGTTTTAACTTTTGAAAGCATCAGTTGTGAAAGAGCATACGAGGTAACTTAAAAAAATTAGAGGTTACTTGCTTTGAGTTAGGATTATACAGTTACATGTTTTTCTTTTGAGTGCAGCTGAATGCCTTATTGGTGCGAACTTCCTAAAAATCTTTGCTTCACAGGTCAGGAGGAGAACTCAGCAATTACAGGTTGTGATTGAGAGATGGAGAACAAAGGCCTAAATACTATCAACTTCCAGAACTGCTCTACTGGTAAACATATTGATCATGCATACACTAACATTTTTTTTTCGATCGGTCCAACATTTCTTTCTGTTGCGTGCATGGAGAGAAAAAAACAGAAGTTTCACTCTTTTCTCCGGAAAAAACAGATCCTGCCATCATAATGTACCTTATGTCCAAATAAGGTACAGATGGAGTTTTCAGGCATGACTATACGCCTTATTGTTTAAAACATAGGCTGGCCCTGCTAAAGGGTATAAGTGCAACAGTTACTAAGCCTCAATACTAAGCAAGTTGGGGTCCACCGTATGCATCCTTATTATCCCTATCGATCTATTATATCCGTTGTCCAATATTATACTCCCTCCATGTCACTTTATGCGACATTATTTCCTTATTAGTCCGTTTCAAGAAGAAAGACACATTTTTTTATATTTGAAAACAATTTGACTTTAAACTTCCCATTTTACCCTTAATGAGAAGCTTTTCTAGCCACAGATCTTATGACCTGTTTACAACCATAAATTTCAGAAGTCTTATAGACGCACAAATGTTATTGTATGTTTAAGACCACTAGTTTCAAAATCTTTTCTTTTTTTAAACTCCATATTGAGTTAAATTACATCACATAAACTGAAATACCTGTAAAATTATCAATTTCTCTAGCATTAGAAGTTCTCTACATTTTCTACTGGCAATAAATCTCTAATAAGACGAAAAGACTCCTAGCAAACATTGGACTAGAAGTAAAGGTAATAACATGACTAAAACTTAATCTCAACTAATTGGAATCGCTTAAAGGGTACAAGTAATTTGAACATTTTCCACAAACAATGTTACCATGCTTATTTTATATCTGGCTAACCATGGTCCGATGCTTCCCCCTTTTTTCTAGCTACCTCAAGTTCTGATACAGAATCCAATACTTGATTACTGTGCACTTGAGTTGGTGTACTTGCCAGAAACATAACTGAGTTTCTAACAGGATTCAGCTTATTGGATCTGTTTCTACATATAATGGAGAGAGCTGTTGAATGTCTTGGTTCTCATTGAGCTTTGTGGTTTTGTCTAGGGTCATGTGGATTATGGATAAGGATTCTGTCTGACATTTGGTCATGACCTATTACAATAGGGTTCTTTTCTCTTCATTTTCAATTGATTAAATGTTATGAAGTTCTGAAGATGAATGCTAGTAGGTCTCTATCTTTAATAGCGTTTTAACAGAAATTAAGGCCCTATTTTGTTTATCCTTTAAATAGCGCATTGAGCAAATGGTGCTGATCTTTCTCTTGTGATGAAATGCACGAGTCTTTATTCTCTTGATCGATTTTGCTAATTGAGCCAATTAAGTGATTCCAATAACTGAAAAGTGTCCCAGGAGGTGCAGCTTTAGTAGTTGTAATTCCATCCTTTGGGCCTCATACATATAGTTCGGTTAAATTGCTGTTATATTTGAAATTCAAGCTTAATGGTTGTAGTTCCACCCTAACTACATCCAAACTCTACACGGGCGTTTGCTTGATACAAAATTATTCATATCTTTTGTCAACTCAATTCAAATCATGAATTTCACCTGCATAATCCACAGCCACAACCAGCAATTGTTGAGGGCTTTGAGAACCAAAGTTGTTCTGAAAGCAGTGAGGTTAAAGTAGCTACTGACCTACACTAGCAGATACATGTTTTTCATATAACAAGGATACATATTGAGCATCTCCACGAAAAGGTAGCAAAAATTCTATGATCATCCAAACATTTTATTGGATCAACAGAGGTACTGACAGCTTGACAACTTAAAGCGTGGTGGTTATAATTCCCACCACCGATAATACCCTGGCCAACTGATTTATGGTATGTTCTTGTGAGTTCAATTGAATCCATTTGCCTTCGGCTCACATCTCATTTATGCTTCAAATACAAGCCAACTACGAGTCGTGAGAAGAGTGTGGATTGGCATCCTATTGAGCTCCACATTTAGAGGCTGTGTTTGGTATGAAGGAAAATGTGTATATATATATATATATATATATATATCATAAGTAACTTACCTATAACATGGTATGTAGGTTACTTATCCATGTTGTAAATTGTAATAGAAAGATGCCTATAAATGACTTTGAGTAGCCTCATAGTATAAAATTTTATACACCGTGTAGAGAAGTTAAAACTTTCTTTTTCTTTGGTAACATAGTAAGTCAAAATCATGTTTTTGCTATATTTGATTACTTTTGTATTGTCCCGATAATTTGGACGCCTAGTTCATATAAACTACTCCCTTCGGTTCATAATAAGTGTCCACTTAACCTATTTATTTTGATTCAAGATAAGCGTCCACTTACATAATCAAGAAGAAATTAACTTTGTTTTTTTCAAATTTTCCCTTATTAAGTGCTAAGGGACCAGATTTTAATGTGTCAAGTTAATAGTAATATGCAAATTTTAATTTAGGTTAGTTTAGTCAAATACCTATTTTGTCTAGGAGTTATTATTTTCTTAAGGGGTATGCTAAAGGTTAAGTAGACACTTATTTTGAACCGGAGGGAGTAGCAAATATATCAAGGAATAATTGCACAGTGACCGGTTGTCATTTTGGTGCATGATATATTTAAGTTTTATTTTCTAATATTCCATCCCTGTGAACTTCAAGCTAAGTTTTGAAATTGGCGGTTTGAACAAAGAAGCATTTTAATATGATCCTAAACAAAGACATTATGTTTTGGGAAATTCAATATGTTTTTGCTGACCTCTATTTGGAATTTAAAGGAATTAAAGGACAAAAAAACTGCACGCAACATACATTCCTAGACTTAAAAAGTATGAAAATATATTAAGAGGTGAATGCACAAAAACAAGACATGACGATTTGAACTAGGAAGAATTAGGCTTTTCTCCCCTATCCTAGAGAAACAAGAATATGCCAATTTCAGAAGCTTTAATCTCCCCCGCGCCAACCATTATGGACATTGATCTTAGAGACCATCTTCACTATGTTTTCCTCATTTGTCATCTTTCTTAATCAACGTGCATATATACACTCAAACATGGGAGAAAGTTAACTTCAAGCAGCTTAAAAGAAAAATAAGAGAGTTATATTAGTTTACTTTAGAAGCTGCAAAAATGGTGATAACAACGTTTCCAACAGTGGACAAATGTACATCCATAGGACGTGAAAAGGACACAGTGGTCGCGGATATGGACGGAACCTTGCTTCGAGGTCGAAGCTCTTTCCCTTATTTTGCCTTAGTTGCTTTCGAAGTTGGAGGGGTTTTGAGGTTACTTTTT
This sequence comes from Anisodus tanguticus, assembly GCA_034509755.1. Classification (NCBI taxonomy): domain Eukaryota; kingdom Viridiplantae; phylum Streptophyta; class Magnoliopsida; order Solanales; family Solanaceae; genus Anisodus; species Anisodus tanguticus. The sequence goes on along the minus strand of CM067543.1, from coordinate 47,253,918 downwards.
CTTCTCTTGGCTTCACCACTCGCCGGGATTCTTTACTATTTTGTCTCGGAGTCTGCAGGAATCCAAGTCCTTATATTCTCGACGTTTGCAGGGATGAAGGTCTCTGATATAGAATCGGTAGCACGTGCAGTGCTACCGAAATTCTATTCAGGGGATCTTCATCCCGAGTCATGGAAAGTGTTCTCTTCGTGCGGGAAACGTTGCGTTTTGACGGCGAATCCGAGGGTTATGGTGGAAGCATTCTTGAAGGAATTCTTGGGAGCTGATATGGTTTTAGGGACCGAGATTGGGACATATAAAGGTAGGGCTACTGGCTTTGTTAAGCAGCCAGGAGTGCTTGTTGGGAAAAACAAAGCTGATGCTCTTAAAAAGGCATTTGGAGAGACTAAACCTGAGATTGGATTGGGTGATCGTCATACTGATTTTCCATTCTTGGCTTTGTGTAAGGTTAGTTCTCTGCTACATTTACTCATCAACTAATTAGTTTTCTACTCCTCTTAATCTATGTCAAAGTAGTTAAAACACAGAAAGAACATGTAAATTTCTAATGATCACTAATCTTAACAATCAGCTAGCTATAAATAGGGAAACGAAATCCAATAAGCCAAACAATAGCTAGTTATGAAATTAGTTCAACTATATCATGTTGTGATCGATCCCTTGAACCAGGGGCAGATCTACCATGTAAGTTAGGGATAACGTGAACTCAGTAGCTAAAAAAATTACTATAAATATTTAACTGTGAACTCAATTATTATTGTACAATAACTCGAGGTCGCAATAGGAACCATAAACTTCAAATTTTGGATCCGTCTATGCCATGAACTAATACAAACTCTAAAACTAAAGGACAGATTTGTACTTGGCTGGGAGTAAATTCTGAGTCCAACCAACTGTTTGGTCGGGCATACATATGTGAATTCTACTATATATGTGAATTTTCTTGGGTTATCTGAGTTGGAACTTGATGAAGTAACAAAGCATAAAATGCAGGAGGGTTACATTGTACCACCCAAGCCAGAAGTTAAGGTTGTAACCACAAGCAAACTTCCCAAGCCCATCATCTTCCACGATGGCCGATTAGTCCAAAAGCCAACACCTCTCATGGCATTGCTCATCATTCTATGGATCCCCGTCGGTTTCATCCTCGCCTGCTTGCGCATTGCTGCCGGATCACTCCTCCCTATGCCCGTCGTCTACTATGCATTTTGGGCACTAGGTGTGCGTGTCATCGTTAAGGGTAACCCTCCTCCTCCCGTTAAGAAATCGGATAACAAATCAGGTGTCCTCTTCATTTGCTCTCACAGGACTCTTCTTGACCCTATTTTCCTTTCCACTGCCCTTGGTCGACCGATTCCGGCTGTTACATACTCTGTTTCGCGACTCTCCGAGATCATTTCACCTATTAAGACGGTTAGACTGAATCGTGATCGAGCTCTGGATGCCTCCATGATCAAGAAACTTCTACAAGAAGGTAATGTTGAAAATTGTTGGGCACAATTGGTTGCTCACAACTTGAATTTTATTATTGCATAGTGAGGATCAGCTTCGGTGTTACAACTCTTTACACTCAATATTATTTTTTTCACTCACACACTAGCAACCTTTGTTGCTCACAATTATTTCTCACTTGCTCTGACACTTCTCACTTGATGACTCAATTCTTACTGCTTGACTACACCTTTGCTCTCATTTTTTGCTATAGCACACTCTTTACTTGAGCGCATATATATCTCAAATGACCACCTCTATTTATAGGTGGCGATGAAAGAAAATAGTGGAGGTAATACTCTAGAATTACACCTTCCACTTATTTCTAGAAATGTACCTTTTCAAATGCTTCTACACTCCTCACTCTAGAATTCTCATTCTAGAGTTCTCCTTTCAATTCTCTATCTCTTTAAATATTCTAGGTTCTTCATTGAAATATCTTAGATATTAATTTAGTGATGAATTCTTAACAGGTGACCTAGCAATCTGTCCGGAGGGGACTACGTGTAGGGAACCGTTTCTTCTTAGGTTCTCAGCCTTATTTGCTGAGTTAACCAATGAGCTCGTGCCTGTGGCCATGGTGAATAAAATGAGCATGTTTCACGGTACAACGGCTAGAGGGTGGAAAGGGATGGACCCATTTTATTTCTTCATGAACCCTAGCCCGGCTTATGAAGTTACATTCTTGAAAAAGTTGCCCTATGAGCTAACTTGCAAATCAGGGAAATCGAGTCATGAAGTGGCTAATTACATTCAAAGGGTTATTGCTGCAACTCTTTCATATGAGTGTACTACTTTTACTAGGAAGGATAAGTATCGTGCACTTGCTGGAAATGATGGTACTGTTGTGGAGAAGCCTAAGATCAAAAAGCGTATAATGGGATGTTAATTTAAAGTAAGCTATATACTTGGCATTAATTAGAAGATTTCAACTTTTTAACTATTGATCATGTACCCTTCTAAGAATGGCATAACAAGGGTACTCTAGTAGAAATAAAAAGGTTACACATCTCTTCTTCTTGTTGCATATCACTGGCTCAACACTTCACTTTTCAATTAATTGGCTCGTTTTACATTTTTCACTTTCTCTTGAGTTGATGACTTTTATGTTAGTTCAAAGTTTAAGAAAATCTGGAGAGAAAAAAAAGAAGCTATAATGCCACGTTCCCTTCGAGAATTTATATCTATCAAAATATCATGATTGACCAAAACTATTAACGGAGGATATATTTAGATCATATTTGCATAATTCAGGGATGAATTTATGTTGGATATAATTATTGGAATCAAAGCAGTACGAGAAGTAAATAAATATTACAAGTGCTTCGAAAGGATGAACAATAAAGATTAAAATAAGAAGTTGTCAATCTTTTAATCTTGTACTAGAACTTCAAATCTGGATCTTGTATTCAGAAATACAACAACATGAACTGCCACACTTGTGGCTTGTAGAACCGCTGAGAATCCGAACGGTTAGAGTCCTTTGAGTTTTAAGTTCACTCCTGAACCACTTAGCAATCAATTAGATAATCACAACACCATCGGCTGAGTCGAGAGATGACTCTTTGTCTTTATTGCCCCGTATATATGCTTTTACGTTAGCGGGCAATAGTCTTCCAAGATAAAACAACAACTAATCAACACTACAAAGCAAATAGGTTGATTCTGACGAAGAAAACAAATATGAAATGACTTGCTGAAAAATGGAAATTTTAGAGGAAAATGAAGCCTGCTCTCTTATCTTTCTGTTCTACTGCCCTCAAATAAGAGTAAGGTCTCAATAAATAGTGTTTAGGAGGAGGAGAGGTATTAAGAGGTCCTTTAAGAGGTGTAGTCATGGCCAGAAACGTTTTGTAGTAAGTGCAAAACGTTTCAGATGGTTAATGCCATAAACTGTTGACTTTCTGGCTGCTGATAGCATTCAGAAGTAGCCTAGTTGCCCCGCGACCCGCGACCGGACGAGACGGGCGGGCGGGCAGCGGCGCGCGTGTGGGGCTAGCCTCAAACCCAAGCACACATAGGTCCTCCCTCCTTCAAACACATGGGTTACCCTTTGGGGTCCCAAACGCTTATCCATTTTTTAGGCTTATAAAAAGAACAATTCTTCATTTTCCCACCGATATGGTAGATTTGTCCCACACCATATTTTCATGCCTCAAACACCTTACTTCGTGGACCAATATCTCTTTCATTTCTTAATGAAATTTGACGATCCTTGGCCCTACAGTCATCAACTATCTCACAACTGATTTTGGAGTTAGACCAGTCCGTTAGATGTCTTAGAAATCCCAATTCCTAAGATGTCATCTGTGATACCCATATATTTCATATCGAGACTTTTGTTTCAATATGACTTCCACTTTCACACTGTTGGCTTTCTAATTTCAGAGTTAATGTTTCTGTTGTCAGATTCATTGTTTCTGTTTCACCTGAAACTTCCAGGACCAAAATGTAAACATTTCAGGGACCAAAATGTAAACATTTCAGGGACCAAAATAAAAGTTCAAGAAGAAGCCCAACAGTCCAACAAACCACTCTAATCCTCCCCTTCCAACTCTCTGGTTAGGAAGGTTGTTTCAACATCCATGTCATGCAAAACTGCAATGGCCCTAAATGTTAAGCTATTCACAAGGGAGCACATGTACAAGTAGCCGATGCCTTATACTCGTCAGTAGATCCATCTACTTTGTACTCAATTTGAGTATCCACTTTTACAACCCAAAAGTTCTTTTTCAGGAGGAAGTTCAACCATTACACAAGTATGGTTCTATCTGATGCAATCTATTTCTCTCTCTACAGCTTCTTTCCAAAGCAGTGCTTCTAGAGATAACAATTCTTTGTTAATTGTTCATGGTTCGTTCTCAACCATGCAAGCTAGAAGGCCTGGAACAAGTCTTTGTCCCCTCTTCGCTCCGTCTCGGTTTAACATCTAGAATCTCTGAGTTCTGTAGATCTGGAACATTAAGTTCTGGATAGTCAGCAACTTCCGAGTCCTGTAGATCTGGAACGTCTAGTTTCGGACAATCAGGCACTCGCGGGTTCTTGTTAACCTCGAGCAATTGCTTCTTTTTCCTTCTCAAGGAAAGAATTCAGCATTCTTTGCTCTAAGAGGCGATAAACACCACTGTTATTTGCAGATCCAGTGGATATGCAATCTACAATCTTAGGTCCAACTTAACATGTTTCGGTATTCCAACCTCTACCAAGCCACCCCACATCACAACATTTGTAGGTGAGATCCTTTTCATGTTTCACATGGAGAGTTATCCTTATCCTTATGCGGAGTTCTTCTGAGACTCGCATTAGCGGTAAGGATTGCCTTGCCCCACATATTTTGGGAGTAAACTTTGCGCTTGGCTAACACCGTTAGACTGAGGTGAGTAAGGAGCAGTCGTTTGATAAATGATGTTTCACATTCTCCCCCTTTATCACTACGAATTCCTCAATCCGTAGGCTTAGTTGATTTTCAACTTCTGCTTTGTAGCGCTTATCCGCTTCAATAACTTCATCTTTGCTTTTCAACAAACAAAGGATACAATACGTTGTACCATCGTTAATGAAGGTCACAAAGTACTTGGCTCCCTCATCTATTTTGTACAAACTTCAAATCACACACGTATGTGTGACTAAGTTCTAGAGGAGTGGTGATTCTTTCGCTATTTCTTTGATGGAATGGAAAGGTGATTTTGCCTCTTCGCCCACCTCACATTCATTTTGAGGATTTATGTCGACATAAGGCAACAATCTCAATTTCGTTAGCTTTTGAATGACTTTCTATTTAACATGTCTTAATCTATGATGGCATAGATGCACGGATTACAAATATATCATTCATTTGGCTACAGACATACTGTACCATTCTTAGTTATTACAGACATGTTGGACTAGTCTTAAACCAGCTTGACCAACAGCGTCCCTGAAACCAAGTTTGGGACATGTATCACCTCTTTTTAGAGTGATCCCATTCCCTAAAGTCTTTATTAAGGACAATCTCTCCATCCCCTTCTACTTTAGAGGTGGCGTTGCTTCACATGAACAACCTCTTTCCTATTGTTAGGGAGTAACTGGATCATATGTGATCTGGATACCCTAGCCCACTCTAGTTGTTTTGGCAGACTGAGTGTCAAATTCTTTTCTGCCTTGCTTTTGGCCTTTAGATCATTTAAGACTTGGAAACTCTGGCCCACCTCACTAGGTGTCCATTACCTTTCTGCATTTCTTTTAGCCTTTAGATCTTTTAAGACCTGGAAATTCTGGCCCACCTCACTAGGTGTCCATTACTTTTCTGCCTTTTTTGGCCTTCAGATCTTTTAAGACCTGGAAATTCTGGCCCACCTCACTAGGTGTCCATTACTTCTGCCTTTCTTTTGGCCTTCAGATCTTTTAAGACCTGGAAATTCTGGCCCACTGCAGTCGCCCATAGGCTTTGTACGACTGAGTGTCCAATATCATCCTATCAAATGAATTCTGGCTCACTCCAGTCGCCCGTAGGATTTGTACGACTGAGTGTCCAATATCATCCTATCAAATGAAGGATCTTCTGTCAAATAGTGTGACAGGTTCAACATCTTAAGATAAGCCATTATCTTTTAGTCTTCTTCCCTTGAGATTGGTGCCCAGAAAATTCTTGGCGCTTGCTTAAGAGTGGTAACAGTTTTTGCACAGTCAGTGGATCTTTCTCCCTCGTATGTGCGAACATACTTTACACATTTTTAATAATTACACCCAAAAGAACGGATCTTTTAAGTTTTGTTTACAAAAATCCAATCTTTAAACGGGAAGGAAGGTGAGATTAAACTTCTGATTTTAAAACGTAAGGTATATAATTTTTCTTAAAAATATTTTCATATTCCTAGCCTTACATTAAGTCCTTTTAATCAGACACCATTTAATCTCATTTTTGACAAGGAAGAACAATAACTTATCCCAATTTCGGATTCTGGCCCACTTCAGTCACTTCGTTGGACTGAGTGTCTATTTCCTCCTTACCATAATTCGGATCCTTTGTCTGGAACAAATATAGGCCTTTTTTTACATGATAGAACATCATCTTCGGCCTTCGCCTCTTGTCCGAGTTGACATCCTCAGTCTCTCGTAGGTGCTTTTTCCCACCACTTTCGGGAGCGGTGACACCATCAACACCTTGACCGTCAACAACATAATCAGAACTGTCTTCTTTCAGAAAACCACAACCATAGCCAGATTTGGTCACACAACTGTTGACCTACATCTTTCGAACACTAATACAATCTTGTCTTAAAATTGTTGGAATCAAAGCAGGACGAAAGTAAATAAATATTACAAGTGTTTCGAAATGATGAACAATAAAGATTACAATAAGAAGTTGTCAATCTTTTAATCTTGTACTAGAACTTCAAATCTGGATCTTGTATTCAGAAATATAAGAACATGAACTGCTACACTTGTGGATTGTAGAACCGCTGAGAATCCGAACGTTTAGAGTCCTTTAAGTTTCAAGTTCACACCTGAACCACTTAACAACTAATTAGATAATCACAACACCACCGGCTGAGTCGAGAGATGTCTCTCTATCATTAAGACAAGATTGCCCCGCATATATGCTTTTACGTTAGCGAACAATAGTCTCCCATGATAAAACAACAACTAATCAACACTACAAAGCAAATAGGTTGATTCTGATGAAGAAAACAAACATGAAACGACTTGCTGAAGAATGGAAATTTTAGAGGAAAAGGAAGTTTGTTCTCTTATCTTTCTGTTCTACTGCCCTCAAATAAGAGTAAGATCTCAATAAATAGTGTTTAGAAGGAGGAAACTCTAGGGACCAAACTGTAAATACTAAACAGTTTGAGGTCCAAAAGATAATATCAGAAGTAGTACAGAAGCCCCGCGACCGGACCGGACGGGCGGCGGCGTGTGTGTGGGGCTAGCCTCGAACCCAAACACACCTAGGTCCTCCCTCCTTCAAACACATGGGTTATCCCTTGGGATCCCAAACCCTTATCCATTTTTTAGGCTTATAAAAAGAACAATTCTTCCTTTTCCCACCGATATGGTAGATTTGTCCCACAACATATTTCCATGCCTCAAACATTTTACTTCGTGGACCAATATCTCTTTCATTTCTTAATGAAATTTGACGATCCTTGCCCCTACGGTCATCTACTCACTTAGTAGATTATGCACGTGTGAAGAGACAAAGCCTCCAACATGCGAAATCCTAGTGTTTAAGTTATTAAATATGGGTGGACGCAATCCCCCACAAAAGGCAAATTTCCAACAATTTAACCATATTTTCGTTATTAAATTTTGAAACGTGGTAACAAACAATGCTAATTAGTTTAATTGGTCAATAAGGGCAAATATAACCCACTTTTGTTACTGTAGGCATGAGTTATCCAATTATTAAAAGAGGGGATATCTACATATTTTCGTATACTTCAAAGACAAATTTGACATGTCTACCAACTTATTATGCTAAAGATGCAGTTGATGCCATTGATGTCTTGTTTTTACTTCTTCGGTCTTTGCTTAAGGAAACAAATATTCGATAATGTAAATTGTTTTTAGTATTTTAAAAAATAGCCTTGAATTTAGGCATTGTACACAAAAACATAGTATGTAGTAAGGATTATTCAAGTATTCAACAACCCAAGTTTAGAAAACGTAACTTGAATAATATAGCATAACAACATTTCAAACAAGTGTATAGAGGTTTCGTAATTAAAATCGATAGCTTTAATTTACCTAAATTTTCTTCTTCTTTTTTTCCTCTTCACATAGTTAACAGAGAAGTGGAAAAATTTACCTAAATTTTGTTTTATTTCCTTTTAGGTAAATCGCCTGTCTTCTAGAGACATTGTTATAATTTGGAGAAATAAAAAGATGTCTTTTCCCTTTAATAAAAAGTGTAAAACCCAAAAAAAGAATAAAAATAAAAAGAAGGTAATTAGGAGCGAGTCGAGCGTGATGATAAGGACACCTCCAAATGAGCTTTTGAGCAGTGCAATTGTGTAAGAAAGAATGATGGATGGAGGTTCATTCTCGTCAAGCATAGGAGATTCTATTGATTTTGATGAGAAGGATCTATCACTTAGTAATAAACTCAAAGTCTTTAAAGCTTCTGCCTTTGATCCTGATTCCTATGTCACCAGTCGATGCCGTCACATGAGCGAAAAGGTTACTTATATGTATTCTCATGCACGCATCTAGAATTTGAAATTTATGAGTTCTACTTGCTGAGAAGAGAGTGGATGAAGTTTTGGATGTGCTGGATGAAGGTGAACATATGTCAAAGAGTAAGCAGTCGACATTGACTCCATCGGCATTATTATCATTGCAGAAAGTTATCACTGAACAGAAGCAAAAGTTAGCAGCACAGTTAGCAGAAGCTTCTTTCCAGTCTTCAGTCAGTGCCACTGAGCTTCGGTCTGCAGTATAAGCTTTAAAACGCCTTGGTGATGGACCCCATGCTCATGTTAAGTTCTCACCAGCAGAAGTTGCATGGTAATATGCAGGGTCTTCGGCCTTCAGGTACTTCACATGGAGTAGCATATAGTGCTACTCTTTCAAAGCTTGTTTTCTCGACGATTGCACAGGCAGCAAATGATTCCTTGGCCTTATTTGATGATGAACCTTCTTATTCATCTGAGCTAGTAACTTGGGCCGTCAACCAGACTGAGAATCCATAGCTTCACCAGCAGCATCAGGGTGCTTAAGACCAGTTGCTGAGAGTGTTCACATAAGTCTCGGGCACTGCTCTTTGCTAGAAGCTCGGGGGTTGGCCCTTTCACCAGTTCTCCTGAAAATCTTTAAGCCCTGTGTTGAGCAAGCACTGTATACCAATATTAAGAGGATTGAGCAGTGTACTACTACACTTGCTGCTGCAGCTGATTGGTCCCTAACTTGTCCACCAATCGGCTCACGTTCTCTAGGAACTGCATCTCTTGCTGATGTAATTGCTTCCCAGCCAAAGCTCTCAAGCAGTGCTCATAAATTCAACACAATGGTTCAGGTCAGTAACTTTCTCCTTTAGCACCAATAACTAACTCTTGCATTCAGGGGCGGAGCCACAATGGTTCGGTAGAAGCAAGTAGCAATGACTCAAACTTTGTATCTGTCTTAAAAGAGCATTTAATATGTATGAGATAATTACAGTTCAATGCCTTGCAGTGATCTAATTTACAAAATAGCCAGCAAATGTCTAGGTTTTGTAAATTAAGTATAAATATACATAATCAGTGTATAGGTGTTTTATATTTCGGCTAGCGCCATAATTAATTTGGCCGACGGGCCAAAAAAAACCTACAAATATTCTATCAAGAACCCATTGTGGTCCAGAACCCATAAACTAAAAATGTTGGCTCCACCTTTGCTTGCATTTAGCTTTTCGTTTCATGTATAGCCAATTCTCTGTGGATGGTGAAATATTTTCTGTTATGCACTTTGCCTATGTTATTTTCTGTTGATACTTTGAACTCTCTTCAGTAATCTTTCAATAGTATGTAGTATTCTGAAGCTCCTTCAAGCACTAAACTTGATCATTCTCTCAGGAACTATGCGAGGACATTAGTCCTCTTGAAATCTTACAGTTATCTGAGCAAACTTTGGAAGGTGTGATGCAAGTGTTCAACGCATGCATAAGTATGTTGATAAAAGCATTACCTGGTTCGGTGGACAATGAGAACCTTGAAGGATCTGTAAATAGAATTGTTAGGATGATTGAGACAGAACCCGAACAGATTGCTTTACTAACCAATGCATTGTTGTTAGCAGATGAGTTAATACCTCGTGCAGCTACCAAGCTTTCATCTTCACAACAATCTAATAATAAGACAGATGATACATCTAAAAGAAGTACGGACCCGGCAATCCCGTCCTGTAGAGCAGAGAGAACTGAAGCGACGACTCCAACGTTTAGTTGATCAGCTCCGTGACAGCTTTTGTAGGCAACATGCACTTGAACTCATTTTCTTGGAAGATGGTGGCGTTCGTGTAAGTCCAGACATGTACCTAAATATGGACGGAAATCCAGAAGAGATAGAGTGGTTTCCATCTCCAGTATATCAGGAAATGTTTGAGAAGTTGACTCGAATAGCTAGCATAGCATCAGACATGTTTGTGGGAAGAGAAAGATTTGCTACTATTCTTTTGATGAGGCTCACTGAAACTATCATCCTATGGCTTTCTGAAGATCAAACTTTCTGGGAAGAGATTGAGCAAGGGCCAAGGCCTTTGGGTCCACTTGGGCTTCAACAGTTATTTTTGTCAAATTATTTGTTTTCGTTTTGTAAGTGCACAAATTAATTACCTGTTTCCCCTGCAGTTTTATTTAGATATGGAGTTTGTGATACTCTTTGCTTCACAAGGGCGCTACTTGTCTCGTAATCTTCAACAAGTAATCAAAAACATCATAGGCAGAGCCATTGAAGCAGTTGCTGCGAGCAAAATTGACCCTTACAGGTATACCATAAAAATATTAAACAAATCCCCTGAATCATAATGCTTTGTATTACACAATCATTAGTTAGGAGTCGTTTGGTAGAGTGTATAAGAATACACCGAATAGGGTGTAATAGTAATATTGGGATTAGTTATGCTGCGAGACGGTTTTTCCGTTTGCAAACATTCAAAAATTCTGCAACACGGACTATACCTTTCTTGACGAGACTGACACTTCCCATGTTGTTCTTCACGAAGTCCAACGACAGGCCACTACTGTCCCATCATCACCGCCGGTCACGGCATATCCCATCGGAAGGTCCCCTGGTCCATCGTCCCCTCCACTAACGCCGGTTACGGCATCCTTCGTCGTCAAGTCTCCCCTCCTCACTGCCGACCCCTGTCTTCACGGGCAGTCCGCCACCATCATCTCTACCACATACCACCGGCAACCCGATATGCCAACCCAACACCCACCCCACCATGCCAATCACAGTCCCGACAACCCACACCCGACGTCCCCACCACCACACCAACACCGCCTGTTACCTACTATGTCTCCCAGATCCACACAGTCACCACCCCAGACGACCTACCCTACCCAACCAGTAACCAGATCGGCAACATCACAAATTTTGACAACCCAGCCACCATCGCCTCAACCACCGATCGTTGTCAATCTAACCGACTTAACCCCACTGCCAAACCCGCCGTCTGTCACCACCCAGATCCCGGACCCGAACCCAAAAACTTGTACACCAACATGGGATTTTATAACCAAAAGTCCACTTTAACCTATCCACCCAAACAATATTCCCATTTCCCAAAAACCCAACATTGGCCAAACTAGATCCCAATTGGAATGCCGCCATGTGTGAGGAATTTAATGTTTTAACTAAACAACACACTTGAGATTTGGTTCCTAGACCGGAGGGGGTGAATGCGATCCGTTGTATGTGGCTCTTTCGTCACAAATACAGAGACAGTGGTGAGTTAGAAAGGTATAGGGCCATACTTGTGGCTAATGGCACGAATCAGCAAGAGGGCATAGATTGTGGTGAAACATTCAGTCCGGTTGTTAAACCGGCTACCATTCTCACAGTTCTGAGCATTGCTATGGGTAAGCATTGGTCCATTCATCAGCTTGATGTGAAAAATGCATTTCTACATGGGGATCTGAAAGAAACAGTCTACATTCATCAACTGCCTGGTTTTGTCCATCCAGTAGCCCCACAGTATGTATGTCATCTCCGTAAGTCACTTTATGGCTTGAAACAGGCCCCTAGAGCGTGGTATGATCTATTTGCACAATATATCATGCAAATTGGATTTGTATGCAGCAAGTGTGATAATTCGCTTTTTATTTTTCATAGATGTAGTAGCACTGCTTATTTATTATTGTATGTCGATGATATTGTACTTACTGCCTTATCAGACTTGTTGAAAAATGAGATCATTGCACTGCTCAAAATAGAATTTGATATGAGTGACTTAGGGAAGTTAAGCTATTTTTTGGGGATTTCAGTGACCAGATCTGTAGATACTATGTTTCTTTGTCAGCGAAAGTATGCAAAGGAGATTGTATACATGGCTAAAATGACAAATTGCAAGATCATGTCTACCCCTGTTGATTCTAAATCAAAGCTAAGTGCTTTGGATGGTAATCCCGTGTCAGATCCCACCATCTGCAGGAGTCTAGCAGGTGCACTACAATACCTCACTTTTACCAGGCCTGATATTGCTTATGTTGTTCAACAGGTATGCTTATTTATGCATGCCCCAGGGAGCCTCATTTTACTGCTCTTAAGTGTATCATCCGAAATGTTAAGGGCACACTTGATTATGGTTTGCATCTATAGCCCTCAGCACTGACCAGATTATTATCCTATACAGACGCTGACTGAGCAGGTTGTCCGGACACGCGACGGTCCACCTCAGGCTACTGTGTGTTCTTAGGGGATAATCTTTGTTTCTTGGTCTGGCAAGAGACAAACCACTTTATCCCGTTCGAGTGTAGAGGCAGAATACATAGGCGTAACTAATATTATTGCTGAGATCTGTTGGCTCCGCAACCTTCTTTTGGAGCTTCAGTGTCCATTACGTAAGGCGTCTTTGGTTTATTATGATAATATATCCGCCATATATCTATCTCATAATCCGGTTCAGCATCAGCGAACCAAGCACATTGAGATTGACATCCACTTTGTCCGCGAGAAGGTTGTCATCGGTCATGTCAATGTATTGCATGTCCCTTCTTCATATCAGTATGCAGATATATTCACAAAGGGTTTTCCCAGACAGTTTTTTCTTGACTTCAGATCCAGTCTTAGCATCCGGCCTCCTCCCGCTCAGGCTGAGGGGGTGTATTAGACGTGTACATTATTTTATAATTTACCATATTTAGTTTTATGTAATTATGGTAGAACTAGGATCCCTATTGTATAAGGATTCCACATTGTACACCTATATATAGATTGTATTAATGAGAATGGTTTCCCAAGGGAGATCAATACAATTCTACATACGTGATCAAATCCCAATATATATTTAATTAGAGGCAGTTTAGTCAAATTACTTCTTTTTGTCTAGGAGTTAGTATTTTCTTAAGGTGTATGCAAATTGCTAAGTGGACACTCTTTTTGATCCGGAGGGAGTACTATTTTCTTTGCTCCAATTTATGTGAAGGTGATGATTAGGTATACAAAGATTTTAGAACTTATGGCTAATTATGTCATGATATTTTTATGGCCGGAAATTATCTCATTAAGAAAGAAATGAGAAATTTAAAATTATTTCTGAATATAAAAATGTATAATTTTTTTTAGAAATCATGTAAAAACAATGACACTTAAATTAAGACCGATTAAGTAAAAAAAATTATTCTTACTATTTCACGAATGACTTTAATGTATTAGAAATAACTCAAAAAATACCCTCTTTAATTTTCACAAATTGGATCAAATTTGCGCCCCCGGTCCTTCCCCCTCTTCCTTTGAGTGGGTGCAGATTGAATTGTTGGAAGCACCTGGAAGAGGTTATATACATTTGAGGAAGGTTTGAAGTGATTTGGACATGTTTCAAGTTATAAATCAGACCTATAAAATGTCTTCGCGATATATGTATATTAGTGCATATTACACAGATTTTTATGGACGCCGTTGCAAACATGTGTATATCAAGTTGTATATCGAGTATATCACAAGCTAATTTTCTTGGATATACATATGTAGATTATATACAAGAGATAAATGGATATACAATATGATATAAACTTACATACATGAGGATATACACAGAAAACAATGCGGATATACAAACAGAGTCGTCTTCAACCTTGAATTTTGAATTTGATATTCAGCTCAAATCCGCCTTAATTTATCTCCAAATACCTCCAAAAAGGATAAATCAATCTCCTTAAGTTGTTTTCAATAAAATCCAATATCACCCAATCGAGATAAATTACAAATATGCAGATAAAAATTTTGAACCAAGCTTAATGTTCTTTAATGATGTTTTCAAGTCCTTATCTTCAACATGATGATGGAGTACAAAAAACAAATTTCCTTCTGTATAATGATAGAGAAAATATTTGAGCCATTCGGGCATTTAATCTACTAGATTTAACCCAACTATTAGCTTATTACCTGTTTAGATAAATAACCATTCAGTTTTCCCTTCTTTTAACAAAACAGATTTCATTCTTGGCCTACTTTGAATACCGGCAGAATTCAAAATCAAACTTTCTCTACCATTTCGGTCCCAGAGATGTAATTACCATTTTCATTTCTTTTTCCTGTCGATGGGGCTGAAACTCTCCATCATATATTCTTCATTTTCTTTTTCTAATTTTGCCTTGGAAATGAATTTTTTCTTGAGGACAGGTTGATAAAGGTTACTCTTATATTTGCAAAATCTGGGGAAAAAAATAACCCAAAATAACATGACCATATATTCATCATTGTGATTGAAAATAACCCATTTCTCAATATAGTTGCTGACTTGCTGTTGATATGGTAAGAAAAAACAGAGAAGATTAGTACATTAATCAAAGAATGTTTTTTAGTTTTTTTTTTATAAAAAAAATGGTATGTTACAATAGCATCATGAGATATACAAGGTCTATACATTATACCAAGCATACACATTATAAATACATTATATATATAGTGTATTCTGAAAAGGCATCAAGCATATGCAAAAGGTACAAAAGAAGTAAAAAGGCATCAAGCATATGCAAAAGTTACAAAAGAAGTAAAAAGGCATCAAGCATATGCAAAAGTTACAAAAGAAGTAAAAACTTATATATAGCGATACAAAATATATACATTATCTAAACACTTCAATTTGAATTGGTCTAGTGTGTTTATACATGATTATACAAAGCATATTCATTATATATACACCAGTATATGTAATGTTTATATATAGCTATACAGAATATATACATTCTTTAAATATCGATGATACAATTTGGTACATCAGTTGCAAATTAGATGCGTAGGCCGTATATATACATTAGGGAAAATGGTCAAATATATCATTCTACTTTCTTTTATTAGCTAACTTTACCCTCCGTTAGCGATAGTAAACAAAAATACCCTGTCATTACCAAAGTTTACACATATACATATTTGGATGGAAATCCCCAAATCAAACCCAATTTTTAATTTCACTTAAAATTACATGTTGACCCGCCCCGACCCACTAATTAAACACAGCTCCCACCCCCACCCCCTCCTCCCAAATATACCCCTCTACTTCAACAATCTTCTTCAACAACGGATTTCATCTGCAAAATTCACTAAAAAAAAACTCTGAATCCTTCACCAAATTATTCCAAATTTCATATATAAACTCTCAAGACGTTTCCGATTGTTTGCAATAATATTCACTCAAAACGAAACTCGTTTGCTGCAATCCAATTTTTTAAGTTTCTCCATTTAGTACTTCGTAAATACTAAAATATACGAAACAAACTAATTAAATTAATCTCCTTTTTGAATTGGTAAAGAGGAATATTATTATTGATACACACATCAAAACACTAGAAACATCCAAATTAAGCTGAAATCTTTGGGAACTAATCTCTTTTTTCCAGCTGAAATATTATTGATATACACAGAAAAATCTCTTTTTTCAGCTGAAATCTTTGGGGAAAACATAGAATCACCAAAAATCAAGCTCTTTTTTTTTTGGAATCTATTCTACAAAATCGCGATAACAAAACACAGACGAGCAACAATAAACAATCACAAATTATTTTACCGAGAATAATAAGAAAAAGGGATAAGAGAAAATACATAAGAAGATTGTTGAAGTAGAGGGGTATATTTGGGGGTGAGGGTTGTGTTTAATTGATGGGTCGAGGCGGGTAGACGGGTAATTTTAAGTAAAATTGGAAATTGAGTTTGATTTGGTGATTTCCATCCAAATAGGAGTATAGGTGTAAACTTTGGTTACGGCATGAGTATTTTTGTTCATTATCGCTAACGGAAAGTAAAATTAGCTAATAAAATAAAGTAGAAGGGTATATTTAACCTTTTTCATATACATTATCTATACATCGATGATTTATTGGGCTACATCGAGTGCAAACTAGATGCGTGAGCGATATATATGGGGTTGTTTCCCTTATATTAAAAAAAAAAAAAAGAGTATCCAATTTCAGACTCAGTATGAAACACACTTCAGTTTTTTGTTCTATTCACTCCTTTTGTATTAATTGGTGTTATACTTTTTTATTTAAAAGTAATTTGACTTTAAATATTTTATTTCATCCTTAAAGAGTTTGATTTATAATCACACAAGTATTTATGTCTTGTTTTAAATCATAATTTTAAAAATCTTTTTTTTTAAAATTTCGTATTTAGTCAAACACTGTCATATAAATTAAAACGCTTGGAATATTTATTTTTCTGGTAAACGAATATCTCATTTAATGAGAAAAAGATAAGAGAATGCTGAATTATTCGACCCCATCATAGGTTGTGTTCATATCACCTATCAATTTTCCATAGACAAAACGATATAATGCAATCAAGATGATGAGAAAAATCAAGGCCAGGGAAAATCCCAAATGAATTTTGATTAATATCTTTCTAATAATTAGTTTGCAAAGGCCCCAATTGATGGGTCAATGTGCTTGAACAATCTTTTTTTGAAAAAAAAACCATTCATAAGTATGAAATCCACAACAAAAAGTCCAGTAACAATGCACTGGGATTCAATATTATTATGTGGTAGCTGTCTCCTTATTTTTCACCAGCCTGTCCCTTTTTTCTTTGTGTCTCATATATATATATATATTCTTGAATAATTCCATAATATTGGTATACTTGTTGAAGACTTGCATCCTTTCAATATCAATGGAGCTAATAGTAGTTTACTTCCAAAAAAGGAAATGATTATTCTATATATAATAGTAGTATACAATCATTTTTCTTCAATAAGAAAGGTCACTAACAGCATAGTTAGAGTACTATCATTATTTTTCGGTGCCTTAACTAAATCAGCAAGAATCTAATTGGTAGCTAAAAGAATTGGCTTATGTAAATGGATCTAAATTATAGGGAAATTTGGGTATTTTTTCCCTTAAATATTGGCAAGGTCTTATTTTGGTCCTTATAATATCACGCTGAGTATATTTAGTTAACCTTCAATTACTTAATGATGTGCACCATCACATTATTTAATCACCTAGATTTTATGTTAAGTTGTAATGTTATGCAAATTTGAGGGCACTACAGTTCGATAAACGGTCTAAGTATTACATATTTCATTTATAAAGGAATTAATAACACATAAATTAATTAATTGAAAGTTAAATGTGATTAGTGATATAGCACAAGAGGGACGAAAAAAATGCTAATATCCCAAAATTATATACTCGCGTAATATATGATTTTATGTACAATTAATATGTTTACCCCAAAAAAGGTACAATTGAATTTGTAAATGGTTTTAAGGATACGTGGATCGATTCGCAAATAAGTGAAATAAATAATTAGTAATAAGTAAGTAAATGAAAATAATAAGCAAAAGAAGTAGCCTGAATTAGTGAAGTATTGATTGAAACTTGTCAATGAATTTGGTACGGTCCTTAGCTAAATTGTTTCGGGCCCGAGTCAGTGTTGAAAGCTTTTACAGATTTAATTATAATGAAATTGTGCAAGTAAACAAAAGTGAGAATCAGATGTCCTTCTAACATGAAGGTTGTACTCCTTTTATAGCTAACAATACAAGACATTTATGCCCAAAGTTCACTCCTTCATTAAATGCAATTAAATGACAAAAATGGTTACTTAATAAGCCAATAGTAATGGCTGGCGCAATATCCGGAACGGATAAGCACTGAGCTCCTTCGGTCTTCCATCCAATGTCACCAGGTTCGGCCGCCATTTGGTGTCACCCAGTTCGACCATCAACCGGCCTTGCTATGACACATGAACTTACCACCGATACAAGTTCTCACTTCCTTCAATTTTCATTCCCAAATCTTGCAACATGTCATGCCGATTTTTCACCGTATACAGATAGTCCCCACACTTCCCGGATCAAAATTTACCGAGGTGATGGGAAGTGGAGATGACTTCTTCAGTATATTCTCTTGCAATCTTCCTTTCAAACTACTTCGAAACAGGCGGGAAAATGAAACGCTTCCAATTTCCTAAATCTAACTCACGTCCTATCACTTTGCGACTTCAGACACTTATCACACTCTAATTAAACGGTCACTTTGGTTCATGAACTGAAGCATTTTGTAATGATGACCATGTCCCTATAAAATTCCCTTTTCTTTCTTCTTTCATATTATATCTTTTGGTAAATCTCTCTTAACCCTTCGAGCACTCAGCTTCCTTAAAATCTTCATACCCACTTCAAATCTTCATATTTTCAAATCTTCATACCTTCAAACCTTCATAACTTCATAGCTTCAAGTATTCACCACTATGACAAAATCTTTCTGTTATTCTTCCAAACAATCATCTCTGGCAATTTCTCCACCGTCGGTTTTTTATGAAACCATCGACGCCGGTGACCCCTCTGAAGTTCAGGCCACCGCTGACCCTAGAGGATACGATATGCTCTCTTCCACTGTTTGTTTTGAGAGTGAGTTTGTTGTTTCCACTTCCTCTTCGAAATCCGATCGCGGTGAATAAGTTAAAAGTTGGACAACCTCCATTAATGCCTCCGACCTTGATACAGTCCAAAATGATTGTGGTTGGACTACTCTCTCCGGGATCACTATACTCGGCCCATACGAAGATATTACTACCTTCGGATTTGTGTATTCCAACATATTTACCTACCCTTTCACATTCAAGCTCGTTCCTCCCATCGACAACGTGATTCTTGAAATGTGTCGGACTTACAATTTGTGTCTTGCGCAAATTGGTCCGTCTGGATAAAGGGTCGTTACTTGCCGCCAGTTCCTAGCCAATTTGGTCAAGGAACCTTTTACTTTGAATCATTTGATCCGTTTAAACGTTCCCTGATTCTTTCGCGGCGTGGTCGGTCAACTCTCGAAGCGAGGCAAATTCCCCATCCTCTTGAGCGTTGATGAAAACCGAGATCGATGATGGATGGGACATTTTGTCGTGGTCCCTATCGCAGAAACTATCCAGGCTAGGTACATGCCTTTCCCGAAGGAATGGAACATGCACAATAAGTACTCAACCTTTTCTTCTTTCAATTGAAATAACTTGCCTTCTAATCTTTCCTTTTTCTATCTTTTCAGACCGTCCACTGAATTTCGGCCCACGTAGACAATCTCTATACATGGGTCGAGAAAATAATAAACACTTATCTGTGTAAGAAACGGACATGGAAAGAACTTTTTGATAAACGATGGGTAGCCCGAAACCACGGTTAGTATTCGCCTAACTTCTTTTTTTAATTTCAATAACAGCCTTGTACGCTTTTTCACTTCTTCCATTTTTCGAAGTTGTAGGCCTACCGAAGGGCTCCTCGACCCTGAGGTCCAACCCTTCTGCTGCTCCAATTGTCCCTGATATGGTATTTGATCCGGCCGTATCAATTCAACTTATCACCGATGTCCCAAAAAAGAAATCCTCTAAAACCAAATCCTCGAGGCCTCCGAAATCACCTTTGGTTGGCTCAAAGAGGAAAAGAGCCTCGGAAGCAGGTAGCCCTTTCAGAAGTTAAGGCACTATCATCTCACCAGAAGATGTTTGGGTGAGAAAGGTCACCACTACGACCACTCCGACGGAGGATACTCCTGTCGAAGTTAGAGAAGAGAATGTTACCGAAGCAACCGAACCAATTCTGCTGCCAACTGATGCCAAAACTATACCTACCACCATGCCACCAGTCACCGAACCTGTCATCATCGAGGATGACAATGAAGCCACGGACGAGGAGTTGTTGGCTAAGAAACCCAAAACTTCCACTTCAACTTCTCTTTCATCATAAAAACTAGCCCAAAGCTTTGTGCAAGAAGACTTTGAGTTCCTCTTTGATGAAGCCTCTGGGTTTGCTTACTTGGTCGTACCTCAGAAATTGACCAAGTCTACCCAAACTCTGAGGAACTATGCCAGCTCCCAGTCCAAACTTATAAGCATTTTCCTGGCCCCAAGTGCGGAGCCGAATAAAGTGCGATTTGCCACTATTTCCTTCCCTGAGGACTCCAACTTCTTATCTCAACCAGTTGGGGTTGCCAACTACTTGAGGCCCCTGATATCGTAGTTCAATAGGGAATAAATGAAAAATATTTCTTGGCAGTGCCTCTTCAACGAGGGTATGCATGCCTCCAACCGGGTACATATCATTCTCGATTGCTTAAGTTGGTACTTGTATCATTTTTCCATTTCTAACCTTCCCTCAGTTCTCAATTTTGCAGTCATCCATTCTTGTCGGTGAGGGATTCATTCGATGCATGGATGAAAATGAGCACTTCAAAAGGCAACTGGACGCCCAAGATAAATAGATCCAGCACCTCAAAGGACTTCTTTAACAAAAAGAGGCCCAACTGCAGCAAGGCGGTGACTTGCCCATTGTCTGGGCTGAGCTGGACCGGGTCAAGGGCGACTACCTCCAAGCAATGAATGATCTCGATATTGTCACTAAGGAAAACAAGATTTTCGACTAAGAGAATGAAAAACTCTTCCAAGACGTCGAAGTCCTTACTCAAGAGCTCGGGGAACAAGAAGAGGTTCGGCACTACCAAGCTCAATAAATGGAATTTCTGAATGTTGAACTGGACTTCATGCCGAGCTTGCTGCAATGGATGTGGATAAGGCCGTCGACCTTGATGCATTGAATATGTCTCAAGATCAAGCCGACCAACAAGCCCAAACCAATGAAGGGTTGAGAAATGAACGATGTGGAGGCTGAGGTGGCCCGGATAGTACTAAAAACTGAGCACATAAAATGGAATATCCTAAGGTACACTTTGGAGCAGGCTCGAAACGTGATCTCAGAGATTGATGACAATCTTGAAGAGGCAAAAGAGGCCGAGCTTCGAGCCTAACGCAAGTTGAATGGTGACAGTTCTGAAGATGACCCGGAGGACTCTGAAACCAAGTCCGACTGAACTTCAGGCTTGCATGTCTTTGTGCTTCCTTTTTGTTTTTTCCTTTAACATGTTTTATTACGGCCTTTATAGGCCTTGTTTATAAAATGAAAATTCTTTTAGTCAAGACTATTCTATCTTATCATGCGTTATTGCTTTTTTGTTTACAATAACTTAACTAAACAAACTCTTAACCCTATTCGGGCTAACTACCTCCGACTTCGGAGTTTCAGTTAAACAAACCATCACTTATTTTGCATCGAGCCAAATGAGAGTTCTTTTCGGTATTAAAAATAACTTAAGTAAAGTGAACAAACTTTTACTCTTAGTTTTCTTTATACCGGGCAAGTTCTTTCGATTTTGAGTCATTCAATAACTAAATATAAGGACCCTATTTTTATACTTATGAATAAGACGTCTCCTATTCACTTCGGGCATGAATATTGAAACTTCATTTATTTCCAATTTTTTAGACAACTTCAAGTGTCTTTAAGAATAGGCTGGGTTCATTTTGAGTCGACGCCTTAGAAGCGTACCCTCAGAACATTACTTATTTTTGTTTCGGATATTTTTACGACAACAGTCCCCAGTTAAGAACTTTAAGAAATTCATTAGCTCATAATCCTTGAACAAATTCACTAGCTCATAAGCCTAGAGATTTTATCGATTGTTCGGATACAAGAGTATGCAAGTGATCATAATCAAAGTAAATTTTGGACAAAAAGCATTTTTATTCAGATTTTGCATCGGGCAAACAACTGAGAAAGATTCATTCGATCTTTTTGCCTTCATATTTTTTGTAGTAAAATTAAAACCATTGGACAAGATTCATTCGATCTTTAACCCTTACAATAGTCCTAAAAAAACTTTTTTTTAAAATCTCCAAACTTTATAGCTCCGAAACTTTGAACTTTTTTGCCTTCAAACTTCTTCGCCGAGGGTATGACAGTCCCCTAGTATTTGTATTCGAAGTTATGAGAATTCAAACACTACTTGCTTCTCAATACCGGGAAGTCCCCAGTCCTCAGTATTTGTCCGATCTTCATCCACTTAGTAACACGCTTTACATTGTTGCCTCATTAAAAACATTTTTGGGAAAAATCGTACCAAGGGAAAAAAAGTGCAACACATATTTTTAGACCTAATTCTAACTTTTGCTCGGTCTTGATCCCATGACTCCGACTTTGCTCCTGCAATATTTAGTTTCATAAAAACAAATGAAGTTCAAGTAATTAACCAAACACATACATTAGCAGTAATATCGCTTCAAGTGTGCAATGCTCCAGTTGTTCGACAACTTTTGACCATCTTCGGCTTCTAACTGGTACAAGCCTTTACCCGTTATTTCTGACACTTTGTAGGGACCTTCTCAATTCGGGCCCAATTTCCCTTCGTTGGAATTTTTGGTGTTGAAGGTTACTTTCTGTAAAACCAAGTCCCCTACTTGAAAGTGCTTAAGATTAGCCCTTCAGTTGTAGTATCGACCCATCCTTTGCTTTTGGGCCACTAACCGTAGCAATGCTAACTCACATTGTTCATCTATTAAGTCAAGCTTGACAGTTATAGCTTCGTTGTTTGATTCTTCGGTTGCAAGGATAAACCTTAAGCTCGGCTCACCAACTTCCACCAGAATTAGTGTTTCTATACTGTAAACCAAAGAAAATGGTGGTTTACCGGTACAAGTTTTTGGTGTTGTTCTGTATGCCCACAATACCTCCAGTAAAATCTCATTCTACTTGCCTTTAGACTCATTCAGTCTCTTTCTCAGATTCTGAATAATTATTTTATTTGTTGACCCTGTTTGCTCATTTGCACTTGGGTGGTATGGAGTCAACATTACCTTCTTAATTTTCAACCCATCAAGGAAGTCGTTCACCTTCTTTCCAACGAACTGACGTCCATTATCGCAAGTGATCTCCATTGGTATGCCGAACCGGCAAATGATGTGGTCCCAAATAAAATTGATGACTTGTTTTTCCTTAACTTTCTTAAAGCCTCGGCTTCAACCCACTTAGAAAAATAATCAGTCATAAATAAGATAAAACGTACCTTTTCGGGTGCCTATAGGAGTGGCCCCACAATATCCATACCCCATTTCATGAATGGGCATGGTGATAAAACAGGATGCATCAAATCTACCAGTTTGTGAATTATGGGTGCGTGCCTTTGGCATTCGTTACATTTTTGAATGAAGTTCTTTCTATCTTCCTCCAATATCAAACCAATAGTATCCGGCCCTAATCAATTTTCGGACCAATAATTCTACTCTTGAGTGATCACCACAAGTCCCATCGTGAATCTCGCGCATCATGTAATCAGTTTCTCCGGGTCCTAAACACCTTGCTAAAGGATCATAAAAAGACCTTCGGTACAATTGGCCATCAACCAAAAAAAATCTAGCTGCTTTAGTATGAAGGGCCCTCAAATCCTTTGGGTCCGTAGGCAACTTTCCATCCCGAAGGTAGTCGATGTATTTATTACGCCAATCCTAAGTCAATCTTGTTGTGTTCACTTCAGTTTGACTACCATTAATTGCATAATTAAGCAGTTACACAACTGTTCCCGAATTAAATTCCTCCACTTCCACGAATGACCCCAAATTAGCCAAGGCATCTGCCTCATTATTTTTCTCTCGAGACACATGTTCCATAGTCCATTATTTGAACCGATGCAATATCACATGGATTTTATCTTAGTATTTTTACATTATTTCTTCCTTTACTTCGAAAACCCTGCTCACTTGATTAACAACTAGGAGCGAATCACATTTTGCTTCGCTGACTTCTGTTCCCAGACTCCGCGCCAGCTCTGGACTTGCAATCATAGCCTCATACTCGACTTCATTGTTAGTTAATTTCACAGTTCGTATTGATTGCCTAATAATATCTCCTGGAAGTGCCTTAAGCACTACTCCGAGTCCGAATCCTTTTAAGTTCGAAGCTTCGTCCTTGTACAAGGTCCAAACCCATGAAGTTTTTCCTAAGGTTAATAAAAGTTCTCTTTCTACTTCGGGAATCATTCCGAGTGCAAAGTCTACTACGAAGTCTGTCAAAACCTGAGACTTTATAGCGGTTCTTAGTTTATATTCTATGTCATACCCACTAATTTCTACTTCCCATTTGGCTAACCTACCAGACAATTCCGGTTTATGCATCACATTTTTTAGTGTATAAGTCGTTACTACATATATAGGATGACATTGGAAATACAACCTCAAATTTCTAGTAGCTGTTATTAATGCTAGTGCCAATTTTTCTAAATAAGGGTACCTAGTTTCCACACTAGCTGATGTTCTACTCACATAGTACATTGGAAATCGTGTACATTTTTTTCTTGAACCAGAACTGCACTTACAGCTACCTTGGACACTGCTAGATACAGGAACAACTACTCGTCTGCCTTCGGTTAATGTAATAATGACAGACTAGAAAAGTACTTCTTAAAATCAGTGAAAGCTTGCTGACACTATTGTGTCCACTCGAAGTCATTCTTCTTTTTTATTAAAGAGAAGAATCAATGACTTTTCTCCTAGGATCGAGAGATGAATCTGCTTAGAGCGGCTATCCTCTCGGTGAGTTTTTGTACCACCGTCACATCTTCAAGTACCTCCGGAATCTCCTCAATAGCTTTGATCTTATCCATATTGATCTCTATTCATCGGTTCGAAACTAAGAAATCTAAGAACTTGCCCGAGCCAACTCCAAAAGCACATTTTTCTGGATTCAGCTTCATGTTGTATTTTTAGAGTATGTCAAATATTTCTTGTAAATGCTTTAAATGGTCCTCTGCTTCCAGTGACTTAACTAACATATCATCAATATAAACCTCCATTGTGTTACCTATTTGGTCCTCGAACATGCAATTAACTAGGCGTTGATATGTTGCTCCGACATTTTTAAACCAAATAGTGTTACATTACAACAATAGGTCCCGTATCTAGTTATAAAAGAGGTTTTCTCTTGATCCTCTGGGTTTATCCTAATTTGTTTGTACCCAGAGTAAGCATCAAGAAAACTCAACATCTTATGCCCTGCCGTAGCATCAATCATTCGATCAATGTGCGGCAAAGGAAAAGAATCTTTTGGCATGCTTTATTCAAATTCTTAAAATCTATGCACATTCGTAGTTTATTGCCCTTTTTAGGTATGACCACTACATTTGCTAACCAATTCGGATACTTTACCTCCCGGATGGAACCTATATTTAAAAGCTTTGTTACCCCCTTTTTGACGAACTTATGTTTGAAGTCAGCCGTAGGCCTCCTTTTTTGCTTTACCGGGGAAAGCTCGAGTTCAAACTCAATTTATGAGTTGTAACCTCCGATGAGATACCTGTCATATCTAAATGGGACCAGGCAAAGCAATCGGCATTATCTTTAATAAATTCAATTAATTTAAGCCTGAGCTCCGGGGTTAATTCGGTGCCCAGATATACCTTTTTGTCTGGTAGATGCACGAATAAGATGAGTTACTCCAGCTCCTCTACAGTTGACTTTGTGGCATCACAAATGACCTCGGTACGAAAAAGTAATCTTCTTCATCCTCGTAATTTATCTTTTCTTCCTCTTCATTTTTCGAACTCAGCAACCCCGAGCTATGTGATTGCTATTTCATCTCTTTGCCTTTAACTGCACCCTTCATTTCTTTCGGTGTTTATACTAATTATTCCACCACGAACATCTCTCTTGCTATCGGTCGTTCCGCTCGGATCATCTTGATTCTATCCGGTGTTGGAAATTTCAGCATCATGTGTAACGTTGAAGGTACATTATTGCGCCTGCTAAAAAAATCGTTGTACCTTATTTTGCCTTTTATGACATAAAACTTCATTTGTTGAATTGTCCCGTCTGCATGGATTGGAAGAATGATCTCCCCTTTCATGGTCTCTCTTGCCATGTCAAAACCATTTAGAACTCAGGCTACATGTACAATTTGGTCCAATAACCCCAATTGCTCCACCACCTTTCATTGGATGATGTTGGTCGAGCTAGCTGGATCAATTAAAATCATCTTAATATAAAATATATTAATGAAGACAGAAATTACCAGTGCATCATTTTGAGGTTGAATGATGCCCTTCGCGTCTTCATCATTGATAGATATTGTTTTCTTTGGTTCATAATTTCTGGATCTTTTCTCTCTAATTATTGACACTTTCATCTTCTTTGCGGTCATGATAGCTCCCTTCGAAAAATCCATACCCCGATAATCATGTTTATGATATGTTGGGGTTCAACCGGTTCTATCTACTTATTTGATTCTCTATTTCTGTAATTTTCCTTTGCACGATCACTTAAGAACTCACGTAGATGGCCATTTTTCAATAACCGGGCCACTTTATCCCATAAATGGCGACAATCCTCTATTCGATGGCCATGATTTCCATGGTAATCATAAATTAAGTTTGGATCTCTTTGAGCCGGGTCTATCTGAAGCGGTCTTGGCCACCTTGTCTCATTTATATGCCTAATGGTTGAAACGAGCCCAGCCGCATCAACGTTGAAATTATATTCGAACAACCTCGGGCTTTCACAATGTCAGGAGAAGATCCACTAGCATCATTTTTGAATTGAAAACTCCTACTGGTAGACCCTCGATCATTACGCACGTCCCCTTTATCCGATGGGAATTGCAATTGTTTTTACCTCAATCCGATCTGAAATTCAACCTCTCCAATTGCCGATAGGGTTGATACCTATCCTTTGAAGATTTTGGCTCCGACTCGAGTACCCTCTTTAATTTATCAAAGTTTTTGTTCCATCCTGCTGACCCTGGTGGAAGTTCAATTTGACCGTCCTCCACCCTGATTTTGGATTCATACATGTTATGCACATCTGCCCATGTTACTGTCAGGAATTCCAATAGGTTCTCCTTTAATTTGAATGAGGCACTGGAGCTCTTAGGATTCAACCCTTTGGTGAAAGCTTCAGCTTCCCATTCATCCGGTACCCTGGGAAGAAGCATCCGTTCCTTTTGAAACATAGTCACGAACTCCCGCAGCAACTCCATATCTTTGTGAGTAATTTTGAAAATATTTGCTTTTCTCACTTGAACCTTTTGAGCTCCGACATGCGCTTTTATAAAAGCATATGCAAGCATTTCAAACAAGTTAATATAATGTTCATGTAACATAGAATATCATATCATTGCTCCCTTGGAAATCGTTTCGTTAAATTCTCTAGCAACACCGATTCAATCTCATCCGAATGCATGTCGTTGCCCTTTATTGCACAAGTATAAGACGTCACATGCTTATGTGGATCTGTTGTCCCATTTTACTTTAGGAGGTCAGGCATTTTAAACCTCTTCGGTATCAACTTCGGTGCTGCACTAGGTGGGAATGTCAACTAGATATATCTCTTCGACTCTAGCCCCTTCAAGATCGGAGGAGCGCCAGGAATCTGGTCTACCCGTGAATTATAGGTTTAAATCTTCTTTTCATTGGTGTCAATTTATTTAGTTAAGGATTCAAGCATTTTCAAGACCTCCGAGGACTTATTATTCCCCAATCCATTGGCATTCTCTTCGACTCGATCCTTTTCCCAGCCTGGTTCATCATTACGGATGGGACGAGCTTCATCCGCTGCACTTGCTCCACTACTTTTATTTTGCAACTAAGTTATAGCCTCATGTTGCTCCTTTAACATGTAAAAGATCTGATCCAAATTTATTTCACCATCCTCATCATCATCCGGTGTCTTCTGCCGCGATCTTCTAAACGACCGAGGTAGAATTACGGGGTTGTTGTTATTCATTGGGTCAATGGGCGGAACGTCCCTTGGTGTAACAACGGGAGAAACGCCATTTAGAGGATCAACGGGTGGAATGTCAGGTGGAGCACCATTGTTGTTATTGATGTTGTGAGCACCATTATCACCGTTGTTGTCCTCGTGTTTGCTAACCTCAGCATTGATTTCACTAGCCATGATGTGAGTACTTAGTATTGACCTGTAATCACAAAATCTCGAAGAAACAAGTGAAGTTTGAGTTTGAGTCAAATCACCACTATTATCCTTAGCCCCACTGTGGACGCAAAAATGTTTAACCCAAAAAAGTACAGTTGAATTTGTAAGTAGTTTTAAGAATACATGGATCGATTCACAAATAAGTGAAATAAATAATTAGCAGTAAGTAAGTAAATTAAAATAATAAGTAAAAGAAGTAGCCTAAATTAGTTAAGTCTTGATTGAAACTTGTCAATGAACTTGGTCCGGTCCTTAGCTAAATTGCTTCGGGTTGGAGGCAATGTTGAGAGCCTTTACAGATTTAATTATAATGAAATTGTGCAAGTAAACAAAAGTGAGAATCAGATGCCCTTCCAACATGAAGGTTGGACTCCTTTTATAGTTAACAATACAAGATATTTATGCCCAAAAATCACTCCTTTATTAAATGCAATTAAATGACAAAAACGGTTACTTAATGAGCAAATAGTAACGGCTGGTAGGGGTGAGCACGGGTACAGGGTACCCAGAAACCCTACCGGAACCGACACTAACGGGTAGGTTCCGGGTAGTAAAATTAGGAACCGATCAATGTCGGGTCCGGTTCCGATTCCGGCAAATAGAGACAGGGTACCCGGACCTGGAACCGATACTCAAAACCTATGAAATATTAAATATTTTTACTTTTTAAATTCCATTATTTTTAGTTAATAGGAAAAAGGTCATACTAAAGTACATCATTTAAGGGGGGGGGGGGGAACCAAATGCATAACAGTCACTTTCACCATCAAGAAATAAATCAAATAATACAAAGTGACAATCATAAGCAGAGAAAAAGCCAAAAGCGGTAGAAAACTGAAAAACTGAATTTTTTAAACTATGTACTCCTTTAAGTTATTGAAAAAGAAAGTTGAAACGAAAACCAAAGTAAATCTTTGAAACATTCTTGGGATATTCCGAAAGGATTCTTTATGGAATTTGTGGCACTGGCTTTCAGAGGATAAGCAGACGAGTTTATTCCTAAACCAAAGCTGTTATACGAAGGCATTATTTTGTACAGAGAAACACCGATTCCGGGTACCAGGGAACCTACCCGGAACCGCAGGGTCCGGGTAGGTTCCGGGTAATGATTACTACGGGTAGGTTCCGGATAGTAAATTTAGGAACCGAACTTTTACTGGGTAGGGTCCGGGTAGTTCGAAAAAGTTAGGGTACCCGGACCTGCTCACCCCTAACGGCTAGCGCCATATCCGAAATGGGTAAGCGCTGAGCTCCTTCGGTCTTCCACCCGATGTCATCAGGTTCGGTCACCGTTTAGTGTCACATGGTTCGACCATCAACCGACCTTGCTACGACACCTGAACTTACCACCGATACAAGTTGTCACTTCCTTTAATTTTCATTCCAAAACCATGCCACGTGTCATGCCGGTTTTTCACCGTATACATAATATAATTTAATTTATGATATTAAGTTAGTTAATATTTCTGAATATTCCAATTCTACCAACCAACTGAAAAAGAGTCTTTTAGGTGAAAAAGAAATCGTCTTCCACACCAACAAATTACCAGTTTGCATAAAAATCTCGTGGAAGAAATGACTTTCCTTAACAAGTTAAAAGGTAAAGGACATAACCTCAGTAAAGTTATGACAGTATTAGAATTTTATAATCTCTGTTTTGGGTAGAACAACATATATCACATACCTAAACCAAACCTAGGATTTCATGGACACTCTTTGTCGAACTATTTCAAGTAATTATTCACGTTGCATATAGTATGTTGTTGCTGACGTAGGTAGGGTATGATAAACTGGGAAATAATTTAAGTCTGTAGTGAGGTTAATTAGGCACGTTTGATTAGTAGAGTGACATTATTGTTGGGAGATTTTGCTCTATGGTACTTTATAAAGCAGTACGGGAAGTATATAACTATTACAAGTATTCGAAAGGATAAACAAAGATTCAATAGTTCAACTAGTAATCTGAAAATTACAAGATAACCACAAAGCGAAATTACAATTTTGTTGAAAACGAAAAAATGGAAGCTGGTTTTTCTTGAGTCGAGTGTGGCACTCTGTCCTTAAGACAATATTGCCCCGTATGTATCCTTTATACGTCCTGGACAATTTGTCTCCCAAGATAAAACAGCAATGGAACCCTTGAGCAAAGGAAACTCAAGAGCTACCGTGAAGAATATTGAGTAACGAAATGATGCTTGGAAGTTGTAGGAAGAAAAGCTGGTGTTGTTGTGTATTTTCGTGAGCTTTATGAAGCTGTTATTTTTCTCGTTCTTTGTGGTGCTCAACAATGGTGTAAGGGTGTGTTTATATAGGTGAGGGAGGGGCTGTTTTATCGCCTCCATAATAGCCAAATAATGGCCATTATGGAGGTAGTAAAGTCACCAACATAAATGGTGAAAGACCAACATTGTTTTGGCCATTATAGGAGGAGTAATTCAGCCAAATAAATGGTTGAATTGAGAGCTTGGACGTTTCTGCTTTGACTATCGAAATTCCAACTTTCTGAAAACTTCGGGGACCAAACTGTACATCTTGAAACTTTAGGGACCAAACTGTACATCTTGAAACTTTAGGGACCAAAGCTGTACATCCGAAAGAATTCGGTCCAAAGCGCACATCGAAACTTCGGGATCAAAGCGTACTTCTTCGGCAAAGTTTTCTGGCCCAAAAAGATAATATCAGAAGGCCCGTGAGCCCGTGAGCCCGTGAGCCGTGAGCCGGAACCCGGAACCCGGAACCCGGAACCCGACCGGACGGGCAGGCGGCGGCGGCGCGCGTGTGGTCTTTACTTGAACCGAAGCACATCTAGGTCCTCCCTCCTTTAAACACATGGGATACCCCTTGGGGTCCCAAACCCCAAACCAATTTCGAATCTTATATACACAACAATTCTTTCTTCCTCTACCGATGTGGGAGAATTACACACAATACCACACTTTCCATGCTTCAAACACCTTACTTCGTGAACCAATATCTCTTTCATTTCTCAATGAAATTTGACGATTCTTGGCCCTACGGTTATCTACGTACTTAGTAGATCATGCATGTGTGAAGAACCGGATTCTCCAACATACGTTACACTAGTGTTTAAGCCATTAAAGTTGGTCGGTCGCAACTCCCGCCAAAGGCAAATTTCCAACAATTATTTCTATCAAATGTGCTTAATCTGATCATTGCACTAGATTTATGTGGTATTCTAGTTCTAGTGAATACAATTTTTCGAATCGAAACTGTTAGAGATGAAAAATCAACGAGAGCTCTATGATTGTTTTAATAAATTAAAATCAACTAATTAATGATTAACAAGTTTTTCTTTTCTTATCCATCTCTTGATCCCCTGTTTCATTAATCCTTGAACCGTAACTTGTACTAGTTAATAACTAAAAATGAAAGATATGAAGTATGAAGATGATAAGTATTATCCCCTCCTAATCAATGGTGAATGGAGCATGTAAACAACGAGTTCAATTGAATTCAACATTTATATGACAAGTATATGTTGATAACCAATAGTAGAGCATGTAAACAATGATGTCAATTGCATTCCGCATTTTTGACACACGACTATTATATACATGTGAAAAATTATTATTAACATTTTAAAAATGTATACATCATAGAGGGTACAAAAATATAGTGAATTCAACTATAGAATCAAAAAGTCGCACTCGCACCCATCAATTTATATTTCTGAATCCGCATGTTATTGATGTTAGGTGCTAAAAAAGAAAAAAAGAATTGGAGCTTTTTTTTTCATCCACGTGAGAAATTGTGCTCCAATAGTTGAATCGAAGGTATCGATCTTTATAAACGAGGATTAATGTCTTAACTAAAATCAGATGATGGTGAAAAGGACAATTAGTTAGGCATGAAAACGGTTTAAAGCAGCTCTCAACTCAACACTTTTGATAAGACTTATTTGGTATAAGTAATTAGCATAAAACTGAGTTTGGCCATTTGCCATAATAAGTTTGTTCTAGTTAATTGAAAGCTGGGACAATTAGGGAAATGAAACCATCAACATTTTAGTTTCCACATGGACTGAGGTAAGCAAAAAAACAAATAAATTGTGGGGTGTGTGTTTGGGGGGGGGGGGGGGGGGGGGCCCACATAATTGAAATTTTGTTAAAAGTTATTCTAATGAATTGTAAATAATTTCTTAATAATATTAACAAATGATAAAAAGAAAATTATAAGATAATGATAAGCAGACTGTGTTTTCTGACCAATCAGATAATGATATTGTGTTGTTTAATTTCATGAATGTGTTACACTCTTCCACTTTGCTATCCTTAACTTACAATTTTTTCCCAAAATTAATCTCTTACTTTTATTGCGTGCCATTATCAGAAATAATCTAGCTGAATAATTACTCCTATTTAGTACTCTATTTGTTAGGGATTCTTCTAGATCACATGATTAAGGAATCAATTGTATTGAGCAAAACAAGAGATTATATATATATATATATATATATTCCTTGTTTTCTTTTTGAGTAAATGTTTAATTCTCCGAACTCCTCTCATAGATATATATATATTCCTTGTTTTCTTTTCGAGTAAATGTTTAATTCTCCGGACTCCTCTCATAGAACTTTCTAACATGTGTGTGGTTGAATTATTGGAACTATCGTAGGTTTTCTCTTCAGTTAAAATAAAATTAACTTGTAAATATAGATAGTGTAATTTTTTTCTTAGTGTATTTTAACACATTATAATATAATCTAATCGTATACTAGTAATACTAGTGAAATTTTCCATGTAATGAGTGTATTGTTTAATTTTCACTTGGCTCTTTTCCCTTTCCTTTCTTAAACTAGTTAGAGATTGCCCGTGTTGAGCACAGGCCCAAAATAGCAAATATTAAATATTAGAGTATAGTTTAATTCTTTTCATTTTAAAAAAAATGAATTATTTGCATTGTATATCTTTTAGGATGCTATTTAAAATTTGATTTCCGTCAACCCAGTGATCTAAATGTTTCTCCTTTCAAATGCCCTTGAAAAACTCTTATGTTAGAATTTAACTCGAAATGCTCACTTAAGATCAATTAAAAAAGCAAAAGTATCATAATTTTGTTCGGTCAGAATTAAATTATTACGTATAAACTAAAATTCAAAAGAAACTTTCATAAAGCAATTCAATAATAGGGCATGAAGGCATTCATAGGTGTATGAGAAGTTTTAGCAAGTGTTTAGATAGTTGAGGGGCAAAAAATATAAGTGCTACTTCTATGCATTTGCGCAGCATATTCTACTTGTTAATGTACCACAATGCTTCTCCCCTTGTGAACCTTTTTACGTTTTCCATTGTACTTGTGAGATCCGATTTAAAATTTTGATTATTTAGTTTGCACCGCATAAAATACTTTCTACCAATTTTTATTTTTATTTTTGATGATTCAAACTCGAAATCTCTTGCTAAGAATGAAGAAATTATTTCACTCCACGATTTAATAGTTACTAAATGAGAGACTCTAACGGTAGAAATTATTTTTTTTTTGTCAATAACAAATTTTTTTAGTTTTATAATTTTTTTTACAAGAGATTTTTATTTTTTCCACATAAGAAATCTGAAAAAGTCAATTTCTTCAATTCAAATTATAAGAGGTCAAGATATTTCATTTCCTCGACTCTAATGGTATAATCCAAATTATGATTCTTAATATTTTAACTTCTGTTATTATGTTGCCTTGCTTATTATCATTTTTAGCATAATGTGTTACTGGTTAAATCTTGTAGTAACAGAAGTAAAAGGGAAATAGCTAAGTAGTCTTGATTTAATTATTTTGGAGTGACCAATGATATAAACCACCTATTCCTTGCATTTCTGAGTATGTATATGAAATACCTTTTTTTTGCTATAATAGTTATGCAAATACAATAGATCAATCATATACATGTTAGTACTTTGTATCCAAAAGAATATATCTTTAAACAGAAACTGCAAAATAATTCAAAAAACAGAATCTGAAAAAATGTCAAAACCAGTAAGTAAAAATGTAAGAATTAAAAATCGAGCCCAATGTATCCTTAAGGAAATTATTCCCCTCAATGTATCTGAGGTTGTGCAATATATCCTCCCAAGATAGAACGATTTACTCACCGGTGTAGCGGTACAACAAACTCCGGTGACAGCGACTCACTCAACGGCAGTAAATCACACGAGATTTTTATTTTGTACAAGAAGAAAAAGAAAGCAGAAGATCAGAAAATTCGTAAGGAATTTCTGAGGATCAACAGGTTATATATAGTCATGGAAGTGTTGATTCAGAAAGGTTGCAACCTTTCAGTTGGCGAGAAGTTTGAAAAAAAATGGGAAAAAGCTAAGCGTGGGTCAAAAATGGATCCGGGTCATAACTCGGGTCACTATTTGGATAATTAATTAATAAGTAAATTTGATCCAAAAAGATTAATCAATCATTTGAACAAATTCAAAGCCGAAGCCAAGCCGAGCGAGCGACGACGACGGCGCAAGGTTTGACTTCTTTTCAACCCTTTAACAACAAGAAGGAATGCTTTTTTATTTAAGCACAAGAAATTTTCTTTACACAACCAATGTGGGAGAAATGCTTCATCAAAAAAGCAACAAGGAACAATTCAAAAGTTTATTTTCCCTCTATTTCTCATTCATCTAATACTTAAACCCCATTATCCCCCACATGGATGGGAATGCCTATAAGATAAAGGAATGCACGGACAAGTGTGTGATTTACAAGTAAGGATTAATTGCATCTGGATAAGTAGGTTTCCCTTTGAATTTTCTGTAGTGAGCCTATATCAGATATACTCGGTCAATCGATAGATTTGATATTTATTGAATCATTGAGCTTTATCGTATACCTAGACAACATAAGTCACACAATTAACCTTTAACGTTTTATGATTCTCACGGTTGTGTTCGTTTCAGCCATGAACACAGCCTGGTTTCATGAGTGTATAGATAATGGGCTTTTACTATCATTATCTTTGAAGCGGCTTCCACTTCACACTCACATAGGTGATTTCTAAACGTGTAATCCTATAGATACACTATCTGGTCATATCCTGAAAAACTTAGAAATTATTTAAAATAACTTTAATGCTTTATTAACTCATTAAAATACCCTAATGTTTTATCCTTGTTCCTGAACATTGTCTTCATCACGAGAATGGGTTGAGTTATTTGATAATATTGAACCGTCATTCATAACTTTCTTTGATCTCTTTGACCTAGCTCTTGGGATCTCCAGTCTACTAGGTAGAGTTACCGCCATGATAACTTGTCTTAAGCCTTAAATCCATTCCCCTCGATGATCTTTCAACTACCTCTCTAGTTAGGCCTTTTGTAAGTGGATCCGACACGTTATCTATTGAATTTATGTAGTCAATAATAATAACTCCACTAGGGAGTAGTTGTCTAACGGTATTGTGTCTCCGTCGAATGTGACGAGTTTTTCGTTATACATAGCGCTCCCTGCCCTACCTATTGTTGCTTGGCTATCACAATATATGCATATAGGTGTCAAAGGTTTGGGCCAGAATGGAATATCTTCCAAAAAGTTCTGGAGTCATTCAACTTCTTCACTGGACGTGTCTAAATCTATAAATTCTAATTCCATCGTAGAGCGGGCAATGCACGTCTGTTTGGATGATTTCTAAGACACTGCTCCATCACCAATAGTAAAAACATATCCACTTGTGGACTTAACTTCAGATGATCCGGTGATCCAATTTGCATCACTATATCCCTCAATTACGGCGGGATATTTATATAATGCAAAGTATAGTTTTGGATGTGTTTTAAATGCCCTAAAACTCGCTTCATTGCCATCCAGTGAGTTTGATTGGGATTACTTGTGAACCGACTCAACTTACTAATATCACATGCTATATCTGATCGAGTATAATTCATGATATACATCAAATTTCTCAACACTCATGCATAGTCCAATTGTGAATCACTTTCACCTTCACTCTTTTGAAGTGCAAAACTTACATCAATCGAAGTCTTTGCAATATTGAAATTTAAATACATAAACTTGTCAAGTACCCTTTTAATATAATGAGACTGTGATAATGCTAGACCTTGCGGTGTTTTATGGATCCTAATTTCTAAGATCAAATCAGCAACTCCTAAGTCTTTCATATCAAATTTGCTAGCCATCATGCGTTTGGTATCATTTATGTCGAAAATATCTCTACTCATTATCAACATGTCATCAACATATAAACAAACAATGACTTTATGATTTGGAGTATTTTTAATGTAAACACATTTATCACACTCATTAATTTTAAATTTATTTGCTAATATTATTTGGTCAAATTTTGCATGCCATATGTCGGGCGCTTGTTTTAGTCCATAAAGCGACTTAACAAGTTTGCACACTTTCCTTTCTTTACCAGGAACCATGAAACCCTCAGGTTGTTTCATATAAATTTCTTCCTCCAATTCTCCATTTAAGAAAGTTGTCTTAACATCCATTTGATGGATTTCAAGACCATACACGGTCGCCAGTGCTACTAACACCCGGATGTATATTATTCTTGTTACCGGCGAGTATGTGTCAAAATAATCAAGCTCTTCTTTTTGTCTATAACCTTTAACAATTGCCTTATATTTATCAATAGTGCCGTCAGCTTTCATTTTCCTTTTAAAGATTCATTTCGAACCTAAGGATTTATTTTTGGGAGGAAGATCAACCAATTCCCATGTATGGTTGCTTAGGATTGATTCAATCTCACTATTGACTGCCTCATTCCAAAATAGTGAATCAGAAGAAGACGTGACTACTTTAAATGTTTGAGGCTCATTTTCAAGCAAAAATGTCACAAAATTTTATCCAAAGAAAGTAGATGTCCTTTGATATTTGCCACGCCTTGGATCTTCTTTATTTAATGTATCTTCCTTTGGTTCTTTCCGAGGTCGTTTAAAATTTTCGCTAGACGGCTCACATTCGATTTTATACGGATAAACTATCTGATTCAATTATTGTATTAGCATGGATGTTGGGATTTTTGGATTTGTGAACCAAGAATTGACATGCTTTACTGTTGGTAGTATATCCAATGAAAACATAATCCACTATTTTTTTAATCCTATTTTGACCCTTTTGGGTTTAGGAACTTATACCTTAGCTAAACACTCCCACACTTTGAAATATTTCAAGTTGAGTTTTCTTCCTTTCTATTTTTCATATGGAATAGATTGTATTTTACTGTGGAGCACTCTGTTGAGTATTCGGTTAGTTGTAAGGATAGCTTTCCCCCACAAGTTCTGCGGTAAATCGGAACTTATTAATAAAGCATTCATTATTTTCTTTAACGTTTGATTTTTTCTTTCCACAATTCCATTCGATTATGGTGTGTAAGGGGCAGTAGTTTGATGAATAATTCCATATTCTAAACATATCTCTTCAAAAGGAGATTCATACTCTCCACCCCTACCACTTCTTATCATTTTTATCTTTTTATTCAATTTTTTAACTTCATTTTTGTATTGATTAAATGCTTCAATTTATTCATCCTTACTATCAAGAAAATAAACATAACAATATCGAGTGCAATCGTCAATAAAGTTATGAAATATATTTTTCAACTGCAAGATGGTATTGACTTCATATCACAAATATTTGTATGAATTAAGTTTAAAGGATTGGAATTCCATTCAATAGAATTATAAGGATGTTTAACAAATTTAGATTCAACACATATTTGATATTTTAATTTATTGCACTCGAATCTAGGCAATACTTCTAAATTAATCAATTTTTGTAAAGTTTTGTAATTGACGTGTACATGCCACAAATTTCTTGACTCCAATAAATAAGACAAAGCCGGAAATTTATTAATACTGTCAACAACCATTACATTAAGTTTGAAAAGGCCCTCGATGAGGTAACCTTTTCCTACAAACATCTCATTTTTGCTAATAACAACTTTCTCAGAAATAAAAATGCACTTAAACCTGTTTTAACGAGCAGTGCGGCAGAAACTAAGTTCTTCCTAATTGTAGAAACATGGAGAACGTTGTTCAGAGTCAACACTTTGCCGGAAGTCATCTTCAAACATATCTTTCCATATCCTTCCAACTTAGTTGTTGCAGTATTTTCCATAGAAAGCTCTTCTTCGGGTTCGGTGGGAGCATAAGTAGCAAATGTTTTTTTGATAGCGCAAACATGTCAAGTGACTCCCGAATCAATCCACCACTCTTTTGGATTTCCAACTAAATTACACGTCGAGATCATATCACTTAGATCATCTATTTCAACATGTTTTTCCACTATGTTTTCCTGACCCTTCTTTTTGTCCTTCTTGGCGGCGCGACAATTAGGAGCCTTATGTCCAGCTTTCCCGCAATTATAGCAGTTGCCTTTGAATTTTTTCTTACTCTGCTCCTTCCATTGTCTAGAAGGATTTTTCCTTTTCTTATTCTTTGAAGCAACCTCCTCAACGATGTTGGCTCCCATTATCATTGAGTTTGCACGTGACTTTCTCTCGACAGCTTTGTTATCCTCCTCGATATTGAGACGAATAACAAGATCTTTCAACTTCATTTATTTGCGTTTGTGTTTCAGGTAGTTTTTGAAGTCTCTCCAGGAAGGAGGCAACTTTTCAATCACAACAACCACTTGAAACGTCTCGTTAATTACCATACCTTCGGCAATGAGGTCATGGAAAATAATTTGAAGCTCTTGAACTTGAATTCCAACAGTTTTGTTTTCTATAATTTATAGTCTAGAAATTTGGAAACCACAAAATTTTTCAAGCATGCGTCTTCAATTTTATACTTCTTCTCAAGTGCATTCCACAATTCTTCTGAAGTATTTACAACACTGTAGACGTTGTACAGATCATCCTCTAAAGAACTTAGGATGTAACCCTTGCACCAAAAATCTGACTGCTTCCAAGCCTCAATGATCATGAACTGCTGATTATTTGGCATTCCTTCATCAGGCACAAGAGGATCTTTTGTGGTGAACTTTTGCATACCAAGAGTGGTTAGTCAAAAGAACATTCTTTGATGCCATCCTTTGAAGTTGATTTCAGAAAAAAATTCGGATTTCTCTACCGGTGGCACATCATGTGCAACCGTTGTTCCACCTGAAGAAGCAGGGGTCGCGGTAGCTGCCAAATCTTCTACTGGTACATGGACAACTGTATGGACTGATGGACTTACCAGCCTTTATCGTTACGAAGGGCGATGCTACCGCATCGAGCGTGTTGTTGGAGAAAAAGATCAATATATTGCTTATGTAGCTTATTCTTTAGACCCTTTTGAAGAAGGTTAACGACACTATCACTGTTGCCACAATAGTCCCAATAGGAACATTGGTCTCCACTTCTATTGCCATTTATTCACTGTTAATAATCGACAACCAGTTTAATAAATGGCAAATAAAACCAAAATAATAAACACTGAAGATTATATATGTTCAAACTGTTTCACAATTTAATGATGATGTTTTTATATTTTTCAAATCGTTTCACAACTATGAACTTTAATAATCCAATGAGGTTTTTATGTTCTTTAAATAAGACCAGAAAAATTCAAATGGAATAGAAAACCATAAATGTTTTAATCTCTAGAAACAGAATACAGATTTAAAAAATATAAATAATTTTTTAAAGATTGTTAGTAATCTGTACTCAAAAAAATATCTTTAAACAGAAACTGAAACATAATTCATAAAACAGAATCTGAAAAAATGTCAAAACCAGTAAGTAAAAATGTAAGAATAAATCGAGCCCACTGAATGCATAGTGTGTCATTAAGAAAATTATTTCCCTCAATGTATCAGAAGTTGTGGAATATATCATCCCAAGATAGAATGATTTACTCATTGGTGTAGCGGTACAACAAACTCTGGTGACAGCGAACTCACTCAACGACAGTAAATCACACGAGATTTTTATTTTGTGCAAGAAGAAAAAGAAAGCAAAAGATCAGAAAATTCGTAAGGAATTTCTGAGGATCAACAGGTTATATATAGTCATGGAAGTGTTGATTCAGAAAGGTTGCAACCTTGGGCAGCTCAATTGGTTATCAAGGGGGATATTTGAAAAATGGAAGTGTTGATTCAGAAAGGTTGCAACCTTTCAGTTGGCGGGAAGTTTGAAAGAAAACTGGGAAAAAGCGAAGTGCGGGTCAGAAATGGATCCGGGTCACTATTTCTAGGTAAAATTAGGTAATTTAACTAAAATATGTCTAATTAAATATTAACCAATCAATCATGTGACCAAATCCAAAGCCGAATCTGAGCCGAGAGAGCGACGACGACGACGACGTGAGGCTTTACTTCTTCTCAACCCTTTAATAACAAGAAGGAATGCTTCTTATTTAAGCATCTTTCCACAACCAATATAGAAAAAATGCTTCATCCAAAAAGCAACAAGAAACAATTCAAAATTTTATTTTCCCCTTCATTTTCCATTCATCTAACACTTAAACCAAACAATACATGGGAAAGCAAAGAGTAAACCGAATGAGATAAAATGGAAAAGATTAAGTAGTAACTTTGAAAAGCTGAAAATGGACAGTCGGTGCACAGGCGTGAAGTTCCAAGCTACTCCATGTGGATCAAAAAGAGTGTCCATTTTGTCATTTACACATTTCTTAAAAAAATATTAACTTCTAGGTAAAACTAGGTAATTTGACTAAAATTTTCCTAATTAAATAAAGTTAATTATTTTTTGATTTATTAAATGAATACTCTTTTTTATTAAAAAAATAAAGGTGATGTATTCCGATGAGACCACCGTCCGGAAGATCAGTAAAAGGGTGATTTGGTCAGCACAATAAAAAATTTATACAGGAGCTACAATAATCTATTCTTTCAGCCAATAATGTTGCTTCATTTCGTTACAATTACAAACATACCCTTAGGGGCCCATATTACAAAAGGTAGGATTTAAGGAAAACATCACCAATTGCCCCCTCAACCCAAACTAATTACGCGTCCATACCCCCCTTCCAAATTAATTACTTCTTATGCCCAGTCCATTGCAAAATAATTACTCGGTGTGTCCCCCTGACCCAACTAATTATTTTTGTCCTTTCTTACCTGCCCTTTCTTTGTTTTGTTTTCTTTATTTATTTTTTTGTTTCTTTTTTTTCCTCTTAATTTCTTTTTCCTTTTTTTTTTGGTTACTTTGTCTTATTGTTATTTATTTTTTATTCTTTTCTCTTTTTGTTTTTTTAAGATAAAAATATTAGATATTTATTTTAAAATTACTAAAAATATAATAAATTAAGTAATTTAACTACAATAAGAAGTAACTAAAAAGTATTAAATTCACTAGCTTTCTTATTAAAATCTAATTTAATACAAATAATTTTTTTATTTTTTTCTTGCATATTCAAACAAAATTTATATCTAAAATATGAATTTATTTTTTCATAATTTTTTTACAAGTAAAATTATGACATACATATATCTTGTCAGTATATGATATATATCATAGGGACTGAGTAGTGTTGGAATGAATCTGTCATCAATCCTTTGTGATACCCCGTCAATATGTGATACTATATATTTTGTGGGTATCATAAAAGACTATTTAGGTAATGAACCAATTTCTATGATACATTGTCAGTGTATAATATATAGCATGTGGGTATCATAGATGACTGAGCTCTTTTTTTAAGGAACAAATCAGTCCTCTATGATATCTTGTCAGCATATGATATATCATGTGTGGATCAGTCATTCATGATACCCTATTGGTATATGATATATACTACGTGGGTATCATAGAGAATTGAGTTATGTTTTTTCTTGAAGGAATAAAACAACACTCCATTCAAAGAGAGTCCTTTATGATGCTATCATAGTATATAAATCTACGCAAATGGTATAATGGAGGATTGAGAAATGTCATAGAAGGAATGAATTAGTCCTCCATGATACCATCTGTATAGATTTATATACATAATGGTATCATGAAGGACTCTCTTTAAATAACTGAATTAGTCATTTATGATACCATCATGGTATATGCAGTCCTTTATGATACCATCATGGTATATACAGTCTTTCATGATACCATCTCAGTATATGGTATATACCATTATGGTATCATGCAAGACTACTGACACATGTGAAGGACTTAAGAAGTACTTCATGATATCATCTGCGTAGATTTATATACCATAATGGTATCATGAAGGACACTCTTTGAATAACTAAAGCAGTCATTCATGATACCATCTCAGTATATGGTATATACCATGATGGTATCATGCAAGACTGCTGACACATGTGAAGGACTTAAGAAGTCATCCATGATACCATCTCAGTATATTTTTATACCATGATGGTATCATGAAGGATTCTGGACTGTTGCATTCAAGGACTTCAACAATCTTTCATGATACCATATGAGTATATGATATATCATGTAGGTATCATAGATGATTGAGTAATATTTTTAATGAATGAATCAACTTTCTATGATACTTTGTCAGTATATAATATATATACCGTGTGGGTATCAGAAAGAATTGAGTTGTGTTTTTCTTGAAAGAATAAATCAGTCTTCTATGATACTCTGTCAGTATATGATATATACTAGGTTCATATCATAGAGGAATGAGTATTTTCCTTGAAAGAATGAACCGTCAGTCTTGTGTGATACCATATGGGTATCATAGTATACTGCAACAGTATACTTAAACTGCTATTGAAAAATGAATAAGTAATAAAGAAATAAAAAAGAAAAAAATTAGAATTAAATATAGAATCAGATTATGGTGAAAAAGAAAATAAAATATAGTATGAAAAAATTAAATAAACAAAAAAGGGGGGAAATGAGAAAAAAAAAAAGAAAAAAAGACAAGAAGTAGAGAAATAAAAAAGAAAAGAAGAAAAAAGAACTAATTAAATATAAAAGAAGAAATAAAAATTTAAAAAAAAGAAAGAAAATAAAAAAAGAAATGAAAGGATCTAGAATTAAATATGCAATTATATTATGATGAAAAAAATAAAAATATTTGTGATTGAAAAAAATAAATGAAACAAAAAATAAGAAAAAAGAAAAAAACAAGTGAAAATGGGAGAAAAGAAGTTGAGAAATAAAGAAAGGAAGGAAAAACAGACAATTCACTACAAAAATTATAGGGATATTAAGGGTAAATAATTTTAGGGTATAAAAAGTAAGGGGGCATGAAAGAGTAAATAGTTTGATTTTAGGGGCATTAGTATAGTTTCCCCTATTTATTTGACGTTTAGCAAAGATAAGTGGTGTTATTGTCAATAAAATTCCATGTCCAATTTTTTTAACATACAACACAAGCATCATAATGCACATATATTCCTGAAATAACTAAAACACCCTCAAAATAAAATCAAAGACTCTAAACAGCCATGTTCACGGGAAGCTCCTCAACTGTGGCTTATTAATAAGAGAAAATCTCCTAATGTAATCAAAAGAAACTGAGAAAACATTATAATAGGTAATTTATTTTATTTTTCAGATTATTAATTTCACTTTTATGGATAAGTACATATAATTATCTTTAATGTGACTATTACTGCAAAAAATTTGTTAGGTTCGGAGAAGAAGAAGACAAGGATCAAATATATCAAGTCAGGTGAGGTGCATCAAGGACGAGGACGACAAAGCATTGGTGGAGGACACACATATTAGGCGGAGGTGACAGTCTTACTTCCATAAACTCTTGAACGAAGAAGGAGATAGAGACATTATGCTGGGAGATCTGGAGCAATCTGGTAGGTACCCGAATTTTGGTTATTGTAGAAGCATTAAGGTTGAGGAGATTAAGGGTGATGTTCGCAGGATGCGCAGGTGATGAGCGACCGGGCCTGATGAGATCCCAATTAAATTTTGAAAGAGCGCAGGTATGGCAGCTTTGGAGTGGCTGACTGAGTTGTTTAACGTCATTTTTAAGACGGTGAGAATGCCCGAAGAATGAAAGTGGAGTACAATGATTCCTTTTTACAATAACAAAGGTGATATCCAGAGTTGCAACAACTATATGGGTATTAAGCTGCTAAGCCACACTCTGAAAATTTGGGAAAGGGTTGTGGAAATGAGGGTGAGAAAAGACGTGTCTAT
The DNA here is from genome assembly GCA_034509755.1 of Anisodus tanguticus. NCBI lineage: Eukaryota > Viridiplantae > Streptophyta > Magnoliopsida > Solanales > Solanaceae > Anisodus > Anisodus tanguticus. Next base: position 47,209,452 of record CM067543.1, on the reverse strand, counting down.
TTTTTATAACCAATTTGGATTCATGCCGGGGCGTTCGACTACAGAAGTCATTCATCGTATTAGGAGGTTGGTGGAGCAGTATAGGGAGAGGAAGAGAGACTTACATATGGTTTTCATCGACCTCGAGAAGACATACGATAAAGTCCCTAGGGAGCTTCTATGGAGATGTTTGGAGGTTAGAGGGGTACATGTGGCGTACACTAGGGCGATCAAGGATATGTATGATGGAGTCAAGACCAGTGTACGGAAAGTATGAGGGGATCAGAGCACTCTCCAGTGACGATGGGATTGCACCAGGGATCAGCTCGTAGTCCATTATTATTTGTCTTGGTGATGGATGGTCTGACGCGACAAATCTAATGAGAGGTGTCATGGTGTATGTTATTCACAGACGATATAGTCCTGATTGATGAGACTCGCAGCGGAGTGAACACTAAGCTGGAGGTTTGGTAACAGACTCAGGAGTCTAAAGGGTTCAGGTTTAGTAGGACCAAAACAGAATATTTGGAGTGCAAGTTCAGTAACGGGAGCGACCTTAAGACAGACGTGGAGGTGAGGCTTGGTATTTAGGTCATTCCGAAGAAAGGAAGCTTTAAGTACCTCGGGTCTATTATCCAAGGGAATGGAGAAATTGATGACGATGTCACACATTGGGGCAGGGTGGATGAAATGGAGGCTCGCATCTGGAGTCTTGTGAGACAAAAAAGTGCCACTAAAACTTAAAGGCAAGTTCTATATGGTGGTGGTTAGATCGACTATGTTGTATGGAGCAGAGTGTTGGCCAGTCAAGACTTCGCACATTCAAAAGATGAAGGTTGTGGAGAGGAGGATGCTGAGATGGATGTGTGGGCATACAAGGAGGGACAAGATTAGAAATGATGATATCCGAGATAGAGTGAGAGTGACCTTGGTGGAGGATAAAATACGAGAAGCGAGGTTAAGATGGTTTGGGCATGTGCAGAGGAGAGACATGAATGCCTCAGTGCGGAGGTGTGAGAGGTTGGATATGGACGAGTTCAGGAGGGGTAGAGGTAGCCCGAAGAAGTATTGGGGAGAGGTGATTAGACGAGATATGGCGCAGGTGAAACTTACTAAGGACATGACCTTTGATAGGGGATTTTGAAGGATACGGATTAGGGTAGTAGGTAGTCGAGCATAATCCTACTTACGCTTACAAACTAGTAGTTGTAGTGTTATTATTGTAGGCCCGCTTAGCCCATCATACTAGTAGGCGCAGTATGTTGTTGTTGTTGTTGTTGTTGTACTTTAAATGGCCAACGTTCCTCTTTTGTTCATACATCTGTAAAAGGAAGTTTGAGATTGATAACTCAAATTTCTTATTGATTTTTATATTCTTTCATTACGTAAGCATCCTTTCTTTGTAATATCATCATAGAGTATAAACTTTGTGGTGATAATATAATATCTAGTTCTCTCCACCTCTTATTTTTTGCACGCTTGTTAATTACTAGAAATTCATTATCTCATTAGAATTGATAAGGTAAGGTCTAGCCCCCTTGCTTGTACTCCTTCATTTTTTGGATTAATTTTTACTATTAATAAAAAGACAGTTAGACACCCTATTTAGTGGTATAAATTTGCTTAAAAAATACTGCAAAAATTACGTTATACAGAGAATACAAAGTTTTACTCAAAACATATATACAAAATAAAAAATTAAATCTAATTGACAAACGATAACTCTCATCGTATATCATAAATATTGGGGAAAAGGACACCATGTGGCCTTCAGGGAAAACTACGGATGACAATTAGGCGGAGCAGGTGCGGGTACCCCCTCCCCCACACTCGTAACCGTATTTGTCCGAAAATTTTATATTTGTCACCTACCTGCCAGTGGCGGGTACATTTTCAACATCCATACCTGCCTAGACGAGTATATTCCTAAATCCACACCCGCTCCACCACCCAAGTAGATATCCTCAAAGTTCATTATTATTGGGCGTATGGGCTGCTAAAATTATGTGTGCCAAATTATTTGGGATTTAGATAAATATAAAGTTGTATAAATAAAATTATAGTTGGCGGGTATAAGGCGGACGGGAAGATTTGGAGCGGGCGGTTGGATGCGGGACAAGGCAGGGCAGACGGGTATGAGGCGGGTATAACTGCAAATCCGTCACCTACCCATACCTGCCTAATATCCGCCAAAGGTATACTCATACCCGTCCCAACTGGGACGACTAGGTGTTTGGACCACAACCTGGAGCAAATACCGACGACAGCGAACTGCTATCCATTTGTTGCAGTCTTCGATGTCTGCAACCGGAAGGCATTGACAAGTGATTCTGATTGATATATTCAATGCACTTGTGAAGCTTCATTACGTTCCTGTTCTTGCTGGGTCTTTTTTTTTTTACAATTTCTTTAAATTTGTTTAAGGGAACATAGAGGGGTAACATTTTGTGGTGGTTTCAAATAAACGGGTGGATACATGTTTTATACATATACGGTTGGGGATAATATGTGAAGGTTGGGTCTCCGTTGTCTTTAAGAAATAATCCCCAAAACATGTATAATATGTGTATTATATGTGTATAAGTAGTGCATATACGTTGATTATACATTTATTATACATAAATTATACAACAATGATATATTTTCTATATATATACTTTAGGGATACACATTCTATACGATAATGATACAGTTTCTATATGTGCGATACATTTTTTCTATACATATACAGTAGTGATACATATTATATACAACAATGATACAATTTGTATACGTATGATATGTTTTCTATACATATACAATAGTGATACATATTCTATACAAAAATGATACAGTTTATATCCATATGCCGGAATTAGATTGAAAAATAGCTAGAAAATAAAATTATTTTGAAAAGACTAAAAAAATCTTTAAATTTTTTTGAGCAGTTCAGTGCAATAGTTTCACCAATATGACCATTTATGTCCTTTCCCCTAAATATTGACTATCAATCCAGCTGAAGTTAAAAAAATCTATCAATCCAGCTGATTCCGCCCCCACCCCCACCCCCACCCCCACCCCCTAGAGTTAAACCCACCCAAATCTATAATCTCATTTGACAATAGCCTTTTCATAAATAAATACTTAAGCTTTCTAATCATAATTCTAACAATCATTATAATCATTAACCAATTATCTTTAGTACAACGACTTCTTCTTTTTAAGTGAAAGAAGAAAACAAAAAGTTATTAGTGAGATATACTTAAGTAGAAGATAAGGTGACAATCATTACACTTACTACTAATTTGAGTTAGCTAGAGCTCCTTAACGGTTGATCCATTTAATCTTTCTTTTCTCCCTAGTATTTAGTACCGGAGCCACATGTCAGGAAAATAAATTAATTGAGGAAAGTTATCCAACGTAAATAGAATAAACACAATTTTTTCACATTAATAAATTTATTAATCTGTTTAGTATAAGAGAAATGCACGTCCAAATATCAGATGTGACATATTTTATTTTTCTTAATTTACTCATTAGAAACTTTGGCTTCGTCACTGTTTGTATTTATTTTCTCAGTACATTATTATACATAGGATAGTTCAATAATTATAGAGTTACAAGTTGAATCATAATAATACAATTTTAAATTTTACCGTATAAATATATCTTTTCTTTATTTTCAAATAATCATGTGGAAACAAGATTCCAAAATATCATAAAACAAGAAAACGACTCTCCTTTTATCTCCTCTCACTTTCAACCGCTAAGTTTTTGTACCTTTTGTTTGTACTTGAACTTCTTCATAATACGACACCTCGTCCTCAACTAGCCAACATTATCACGAGTACACTTTGTCTTAAATTCCTAGTCGTAGATTGAAGGTACCTCTTCCCTTTAATCCTAGCCAGTCAAATTCCAAAGTCAACCTCTCTATATAATTGTCATTAGCGATAACAACATTTCACTATAATGCTTTGATTTTCTGTTGGCTACTATTGTAGTAAAGCAGTACGGGAAGTAAGTAAATATTACAAGTGTTCGAAAGGATGAATAAACATTCAATATTCAGAAATTGAATCTTGTTGAACAAATAGGCCAATCTTCAAAACTGCCACAAGCTTGTTGAGTCTTGAATCTTGATAACCTGAAATCAAGAAACAACTAAATCTGGATGGTTACAACTGTGTGTCGAGTCGAGTGATTGCACTATGTCCTTAAGACAAGATTGCCCCGTATATATACTTTTACATTAGCGGGCAATAGTCTCCCAAGATAAAACAACACTTTAATCTCAACACTACAAAACAAATAGGTTGAGTCTGACGAAGAAAACAAATATGAATCGACTTGCTGAAGATATGAAAAAGGAAGGAAGAGTTTCTGTTTTCTCTTCTGTTTTGTCTCTGTGTATATAGTGTGTCTCTGTTGTGTATATCTTGTGTATATGCTCACTGTTTTTCCGTCACTGTTTGGTGTATATTTTCGTGACTGTTTTGCAGTGGTTTTGTTCACTGCTTTGTGCTGCGTTTTGTGCTATTTTTTTACGTCTCGTTTTGTGTCATTCACAATTGAGCCAAAACTTGACTCAATATATAGCATGGAGGAGGGCTGTTCAACTGCCCAAAACATGGTTGTTAATGGCCATTAGGGAGGGCTGTAATGACAGGTTTAATGCCATAAAGGAGGGCTGATTATGGTCATTGAATGAGGTTATTTATGGAGTAGTTAACAACCAAGTAATGGCTGGTTAATGCTCCAGAAAATAGCCCATATGGTAGGCAAAAAGTTTCTGCCTTCCGTCAATCCCAAAATCAACTTTCCAGAAACTCTAGGGACCAAACTGTAAATATTAAGCAATTTGGGGTCCAAAAAGATAATATTAGAAAGTCCCCACAGCCCGTGACCGAACGGGACGGGCGAGTGGCGGCAGCGCGCGTGTGGGCTTAGCCTTGAACCCAAGCACATCTAGGTCTCCCTCCTTTAAACACATGGATACCTCTTGGGGTCCTAAACCCTTTACCACTTTAGAGACTTATAAATAAAGCAATTCTCCATTTTCCCACCGATGTGGTAGATTTGTCCCACACCATATTTCCATGCCTCAAACACCTTACTTTGTGGACCAATATCTCTTTCATTTCTCAACGAAATTTGACAATTCTTGGCCCTACGGTCATCTACTCACTTAGTAGATTATGCATATGAGAAGAGACAAAGCCTGCAACATGCGGAACACTAGTGTTTAATACATTAAATATGAGTGGACTCACCTCCTCGCCAAAGGCAACTTTCCAACAATCCCCTCTATGAAAGAGAGATTGTGGCGCACACACAAGGTGTCTACTTTCAACAATCTTTCAGCGAAAAGATATTGCATCAGGAGAGGTAGCCTTCACTTTGAACTTTCCCTAGTTGAATACGATCGGACTTACTTACTGCGCGGTGAACGTGATGTCTTGAACCGTCAGTGTTTAGTGTAAGCCAAGACAATGATACCAACACAATAACTCTCCTTATTCGTTTTCATTCTTATGGTTTTGTCCGTTGTAGCCGTGGACACACTTGGATTCTTAAGTGCGTTCATTTGAGGCGGCCATCCTCGCACTTAAATAGGTGATCTCCTACAAGGTATCCTGCTATACCCCACTTCACAAGTGTTAGGAATAATTATTTCTCCAACCTTAACCTCAACCGTTTGAGGATCGTTTAAAGGTTTGGAAGCTTAACCTTTACCTACCATGCAGGTAGCACTTTAATGTCTATCACGGGAATAGCTTTGGATTCATGTTTCCGTACAGAAATCATCATCCGAAGTGCTTCTTGCTTCCACCGAAGCGCTCAACTGAACCTTTTGCAGCTTAGTTTTCATATTGAACCAAATTCTTGGGATCTCCAATCAATATGGTTGGGTTACCACCGCAATGGTTCATATTATTTGGGTTTTAAGCACATTCCCCTAGACAGGCAGAACACTTGATCTCCGGGTAGTCCCTTAGTTAGTAAACAAGGAAGTGACACCCGTGATGATCAACTGCCATACGGTCTTATATCTCCGACAGATCCTGACAGATATGTCCAGACGCCGTCATCCGTGTCCTTCCTGAAGCCGACCAGCTAGCCACAGTGTATAACTGCTGAAGGCACGAGTTTCTCCCAATAAGGGACGTCCTCTAAGGAGTCGTGAAGTTACTAAACTTCTTTCATGCTTTGTATAAAGCGATAAACTCCGATTCCATCATGAATCGGCCGATGCAAGTTTGCTTAGAGGATTTTCCAAGACCCACCATACATATTTACTTGTGTCTTTGGTGTTCTTCAGATCTGATGTCCAGTTTGCATCGTTGTGTTCTCCCAGAATCACTGGACATCTAGAATACTATAATCCGTAGATAAGCGAATAATTTAGATATCGTCATATCTGACTTAACGCTTTCTATTGATCATTTATTAAGATCATCAGTGAATCTTAGTTCAACTGATCTGTTTGTAGGTCGATACCATGTCGGTTATATTGTGTACAATACATTGAACTACATGTGACCTGTGCATATCGCTCCTTGTCTATAGGTGCACCATGATTTCAATCAGTTCTATGATTCATATCCATTGGTGGCTTCAACGAGAGTGTCAACTATCTCACAATTGAGTTTGGAGTTAGACCAGTCTGTTAGATGTCTTAGAAATCCAATTCCTAAGATGTCATCTGTGATACCCATATCTTTCATAACGAGACTTTATTTCAATATGACTTCCATTCTCAGACTGTTGGTTTTCCAACTGTTGGCTTTCTAACTTCAGAGTCAATGTTTCTGTGGTCAGATTCATTGTTTCTGTTTTATCTGAAACTTCCAAGACCAAAATGTAAACATTTCAGGGACCAAAATGAAAGTTCAGGAAGAAGCCCAACAGTCCAGCAAACCAACTCTGATCCTCTTCTTCCAACTCTCCGGTTGGGAAGATTGTTTCAACATCCATGCCACGCAAGACTGAAATGGCCCTAGATGTTAAGCTACTCACAGAGGAGCACATTTTACAACCCAAAGGTTCTTTTCCCGGAGAAAGATCAACCATTACAGAAGTATGGTTCTATATGATGGAATCTATTTCTTTCTTTAGCTTCTTTCCAAAGCAATGCCTTTGGAGAATACAATTCTTTGTTAATTGACCATGGTTCGTTCTCAACCATACAAGCTAAAAGGTATGGAATAAGTCTTTGTCCTCTCTTTGCTCCGTCTCGGTTCAATATCTAGAATCCCTGAGTTCTGCAGATCTAGAATATTTAAGTTCCGGATAGCCAGCAACTTTAGAGTCCTGTAGATACGGAACGTCTAGTTCCGGACAGTCAGGCCCTCGCGGGTTCTTGTTAACCTTGAGCAATTACTCATTTTTTTCAAAGAATTCAACATTCTTTGACGCCAGGATGCGATAATCACTACTGTTATTTGCAGATCCAGTGGATATGCAATCTACAGTCTTAGGTACAACTTGACCTGTTTCGGTATTCCAACTTTTACCAAGCCACCCCACATAATTTGGGCGTACGGCTTTGCGCTTGGCTAACACCGTTAGACTGAGGTGAGTAACGAGCAGTCGTTTGATGAACGATGCTTCACATTCTCCCCCTCTATCACTACGAATTCCTCAATCCGTAGGCTTAGTTGATTTTCAACTTCTGCTTTGTAGCGCTTATCCGCTTCAACAACTTCATCTTTGCTTTTCAACAAACAAAGGATACAATACGTTGTACCATCATCAATGAAGGTCACAACGTACTTGTCTCCCCCCTCTATTTTGTATAAACTTCAAATCACCTAAGTAGGTGTGACTAAGTTCTAGAGGAGCGGTGTTTCTTTCGCTATTCCCTTGACGGAATTTGGAAACGACAAAATTCTTGAAAAAGCAAACCAGTCATCCAAGCTTTCTTGTTGAATCGATACTACGCAACTAAGATTGTTCATGTTCACATTTTTAAAGCATCTAGGTTTTGCATACTTACCAATAACCCAAAGGGGTACTTTGTCGGATCCAACACCATTACAGCAAATAGCAATAGTGATTCTCTCCTTGTCTTTCTTCCGTCCTTCAAGCTGCTTCGTGGCAAGTGAATGGTCAGCTTCCAATCGGTAAAATAATCCAGTTTCATCCATATTGTAAATATCTTTCAACTGAAATTGGTCTAATTTTGACCGTATTTCAGGTAAAGCATTTTCAATGTCCTCCATGTTAACAGAACCACTTTCACCGAATCGTCGGTAAGACTTGATTGAATAGCTTGCCTTGAAATGTTCTAACCATCCACTAGAAAAGTTGAATTCTGGATTTGTTTCACCATACATTTTTTGCAAAAACTCGTTTGCTTTTTTGGATCATTTCTCCTGACATATTCACTTTCTCTTGTCTTTGAAGAAACTATTCATATAAAGCTTTCTCTAAATCGGGGTACTTAGCTGACATGTGCCTCTTAACATCGTTATTTTTCATCTCCTCCGACAAATATTCAGATGATCTTTTGAGAGTATTTGATATTGTGATTTGTCTAGTAATCAAATCAAACTTTTGTTTCACCCATGCTTGCATATCTTTTTGGCTAATACTTGGACGTTCCTTCTTATGCTAACATATGACCCTCCTTATCTGGTCGGTTAAAGTTGTTTTTGTTATTGATTTTGAGTGATGATTGAAAGCCATTAAATTGAAGATTAAGAAAGATACAATAGTATTGATTCTTTATCAAACTAAGATTTTAGAACTATATATAGTTTGTAGTGTATGTTAAGTATATTTTCTTAGACTCTAAGTATTCTATACATACAATCTTATTAGTACATGAATGTTATTACACTGTACTTAGTCCACATGTATAGTGCATGTATTCCTAATCTAGAGTCTAAAGAAAATGAATGTAATTAAGTTTTTCATAAGAATTTTGACCATTACCCTCTAGGTACATTTGTACATTAAATGTAAAAATGCTAATCATAAGAAAGAAAAAAAAATGTAAAAATACCATCTAAATGAATAAATATTCATTTATCAATAAATAAATAACTTCGGTAAACGAATATTTTTTTTTGGTCCTGAGGGTATTCATTTATCGAGGTTATACTGTAAATCTTTTAAATGGATATCCCTTCCTACTCTAAAAATAAAACAAGAAATTTAAAGTACATTGAAAGCGTACAGCAAGTTATGCCTAGAAAATAGAAACTACTCCGTAATACCAGTAATGTTTTTAACTACTAGGTGTAACGCAGCTTATTAGCTCATTATCAATGGTGCACACATGATTTTGCACAAGACATATCGATTTAGAGGATTTGAATCGAATTGTGGTTATGTTAAAATTTTACTTTATGTCTCAAGTTGATATCACTTGTATGATATTCATATGATACTGGGACATATTATATACATATATACACACACACATGCAACTTGTTCGGATATCTTACATCTTTGGTAACACTTTAAGATTGCCACAAGCATATTATATCAATGACCTTGTGATTAGCATTTTATAATACTCCACCCGTCGACTTATTCTTTTGGTACTATTCATTTATTGATGATCAATTTCGCTGGCTTCCGGAGATAGATTGTACTTTATTAATTGTTTTTTAGAAATAAAATTTTCATATTAATTGTACATCTTCTCATTGTTCATGATCTTGACCTTTAATTGTTTCTTTTAATGTGATTTTTGAGGATCATATTCCTTCCAGTGAACCTAAAATATTTAATTTAATGGTCTCGGACATGTTCATCAATGCTTCGCATGTCATCACTCCGTAAAAAGGTGAAATCGGAAATATCCAAACGTTATGCTTTACATATCAACACAAAAGTTGTTACTCCATTCGTTTCATTTTATATTATTGCCTGAATCAAACAAATTTGTGATTTTTAAATATATCATGATATTTTTATGGTTACAAAAGCATGTCAAGGTAAAAAAAATTAAAATTAAAGAATTTTCTATACTAATTTCATCCTAATATATGTGATATTATTTAACTGGACATAAATTTTAAGAAATAAAGAAAAAAAATTAAAATGTGTGATCTAAATTGAGACTTATAAACATTTATCTGGCTATAAAATAATATAAATTTTAAAAATTAAATTATTTTAACATAAGGTATCAGTAAACACGTGAGTGGGCCCCCAGGGGCACATGCGAGTTCGTAAGTGGCAAGGTGATTGGAGTACAACCACTCCGACGTCGCGGGTTCGAATCCGTGTGGTGACAGTCTTTGCTGAAATATTGCAAGGGTTGTTCTTTGGGTTCGTGTCCCGTTGGTCTCTCTCTGCAGGCAGGCCGCCACTCGCGCATATCCTCGATTTGCATCTCACCTGACCAAATGGCCTCTGGTACAGGTGGGGGTTTCGCCTTCGGGAATTTCCCCTTCACAAAGTAAACACGTGAGTGGAAAACACTGCCATAAAAACCTTATTCGAAGTCACTTGTTTTCAATTCCCAATGCTTTATCTCTCTAAATAGTGGTGGTGGTCAGTGTACGCCTCCACTGTCACTCTCCAACCAGATCTCCCACAGACCACACTGCTTGCTCTATACATTTCCACATTTTATTTATTCATTCATTGATAATAATAATATAATGAATGAAGCTAGAGCCTTTCAAGCTTCCACTAATAATTTTGCTGAGATCTGGCCCTTTCCCATCAATGCCAATGCAACGCCGTATGGTTTCAGTAATAATGTCAATGAAGAAGATCACCATATTATGATGAATGATCCAATGGTTGTCGACCACAGAACAAATCAGGGAGGCACAAGGAAGCGACGCGAGGATGATGAATCTGCTATAGGAGTTTCAACTAGTGCCAATAATGGCTTGGTATTCTTATCCAAATTATTACCTTACATTTTTATTGCATAGTCTACTAACTACAGTAGTTGTATGTTATGTGCTGTTAATTCATTGTGACAGTTGCTTGATTTCTTCACCCTACTTTTAGGTCAGCTAATTTGAATAAACAAGAGTTAATGGTCCAAAACACATCTCAACTAATACTTTTTTTGCGAGTTTCACACCCCCAACTATCAATTATTTTACTTTTCCTACCGAAACTATTACCATCTATTTATTAAAACACACCTCGAAGCTTATTAGGCCAACTATCATTTGTTACTTTTTCTACCTAAATTATCACCATCTATTCAACTAGATGTGTGTTAATACTTAGATGGAACAAAATATCTCTCATCTTCCCCTCGAATAAATTCTTTTTTCCTTTGTTTTCAAAGGATGATAATTCAGGTAGAAAAAGTTAACAACTGATAACTCGCAAAAAATGATAGTTCAGGTGTGTTTTTGACCATTATCTCTAATTTGATTGAACAATAAGTTTTGTAATATTGGAATGAAATGGACCGGAATGGAGACCAAAGAAATGTATAGTCAATCCTAACTAATTTGGGATTGAGGTAGTTGATTGATTTATAGATAGTTCTGGTATGGTACATTTACTACATTTATTGTTGATGTTTCGGTTTGTATTAGTCTAGAGTGGACTTTGTTTAATTTGCAATTGATTTATGTTGACCATTCTATTCGAGTCTTCTTTGTTTTGAGATCATCAGATTTTGGATAAAAATTCTATGGTGATGTTGATATCAGAATCTTGTCGTCTTTGTTATTCTTATATCTGTTAGTATTTTCTGGTGACTCGAGCAGAGTGAATCTGATAGTAAGAGGCTGAAGACCACGGGATCAGATGAGAATCGGGAATCAGGAGGTGATGGGGAAGGGAATTCGGGAAAATCTGCAGACCAACCTGCAAAGCCAGCTGAACCATCTAAGGATTACATTCATGTGCGGGCAAGGAGAGGTCAAGCTACCGATAGTCACAGCCTAGCTGAAAGAGTAATTCTTTTTTTTGTTGAAACTGGTAACTGTATTCTATATCATATGAGCAAAACAGTATATAGGTTGTACTGAAACCATATTTACATAGCAGAAAGACTAATTCTTCCAAACACTTTTCATCTGCTCATTACTCTTTCTTAACTCGAAAATAAGTTTCGCAAATGCACTATGGGATGCTGTGGAAAAGTCAATATTTGGTAACAATGAATTGCTGATTTGACCATTTGGTTTGCAGGCCAGGAGAGAAAAGATCAGTGAGAGGATGAGAATCCTACAAGACTTGGTCCCTGGTTGTAACAAGGTATACTATTTTTCCTTTATCTTTCTACTGTTGAAAAATCTGAAGCAATCTCATTCTGATAAGCTTCTTTTCCATTTACTCTTTTGTTTGTTGTTACATGAATCTGAAAATATAAACTAATACAAAATATCTAATTTCTAATACCCGCACGGATGATACACCTGGTGTTTTTGGACTGTACTACAGAGTTGTCCCTATTTTTTGGTTGAGATGATAGGGTTGAGTTTCACTGGAAAAGCCTTCTCTCCTAGTCCTCCTTTTCAAACAAGGCTCACAAATATTTTATTCAAAAATTGCAGTAAAATTCAAATTCGATCAATGTTGGGCTCCTCAGTTGACATCTCAATGACATCAACTTCGATAAATAAGATACTCGTAGTAGTTAGGAAATTTCATAGAGAGTTCCGATGCAAGCAAAGCTTGGAACTTGTCTTTCTTGCTTGTCATTATAATAAACTCTTTAATTTGTTGAAATATTCAGCTAAGCGGATGCAAAAGGCTATGTTCGTGAACTACTTGTTTAAGCAACAGTATGTAGGTTTCATCCTATTGTTCCATGCCGAAAGTCTTTACATGCTCTCCTACTTGACCTCAGAACTTTATCAGCCTTCTTACCAGCAGAATGTGCTCTCCTGCATTTGTTGGTGTTCAAAGAACTCTCTAACTCTACATGCATTGTTCCATTTGTCAGGAACATAAAGTGTAATGAACCTAATGTCTCTAAATTACCTGCATTCCAGCTACATATTCGTGCGGGGATGGTGCTGATTTTAACATCTAATTTCTTCAGGAACATATAGCGGAATGAACCTGTCTCTAAAGCTACGTGCATTCTAGCCCCATCGCTGGCGCTAGGATGGTGGAGATTTTAGACCCTATATCTCTCCACATAAATTAACATCATAATGTGAATTCGATTCCATTATATGTAACATTTACTTCTGAATGCAATGGGAAAAGTCAGTTTAACGTCGTTTGGTTACAGGTTATTGGAAAAGCTCTCGTCCTTGATGAGATAATCAATTATGTCCAATCATTACAACGCCAGGTTGAGGTATGCCCTCCGCCTATCTTGTTGCACTGTTCTAGCTGAGACTTCTATACTAATACTTTTTTTCTTGAACCCTCAGTTCCTATCAATGAAGCTTGAAGCAGTTAATACAAGAGCCCCAAGCATCGAAGGAATTCCTACTAAAGACGCAAGTATTGTATGGGAAAATCTTTTCAGCTGAATTCATTTATTTGTTGTGCATGTTGACCACTTGGTAGTTTGCATTTGTGACAACCTTAAACATGCCGTTTATGGAAACTGCACACAAAATCTTGTTTGTCAAGCACCGTTAATTCCACTAGAACCTCACCTACCTTCTAACTTACTGATATATAAGGGTGAACTGTATGCCGGGCTTCTTTAATTTTTGGCCCGTCGGTCAAACTTAATTACGGGCTCTAGCCAAAATGTACAAATTCATAACAAAGTGCTTTGGTTTTTTCAGTTCGGGCAGCAAGCATTCGAGACAAACGCTATGGCATTTGGTTCACAAGGTACAAGGGAATATGCCGGGGGAACATCACCAGATTGGTTGCATATGCAGATTGGTGGTGGATTTGAAAGAACAACATAAAGTAAATAATCGGCATCAAATCAAAGGCTAATAAATTCTTAGGAGGCTAATGCTTCCTCCAGGGACTGCCAAAATATATAACAGTTCCTTGATTTAAAGATAGCTTGTTTCTGATCAGGCAGAGTTGTTGTATGTCTTTAGTACACCAAGAACCAAATCACCATCTCCTCCTTGTGCAATTGAACACAAAAACTATCTTCCTATAGTGTAACAGACAGAACATTTTCTTTCATGGCAACTGAGCAAAGTTGCTAAATGAATTGTACACTGGTGAGAATGCCTATTCGACATGGTTAGTAAGGTATATCAAGAACCTGTATTCTGGTTAGTAAGGTATATCAAGAAGCTGTAATCTGTGCCTGCTGTTCTAAAAAGCATTGATATGTTCTGCTTTTCTTTGCCAAAACTATCACAATTAGAAAATATGAACCTTGTGCAATGCAATAAACATTTATTAGTGTTGTGACCATCCAGACCCCACGATGTGAAATTTCAATGGGTATGTTGTTGTTGTAGTGCTGCTACCATATCGGTATATATAGCTCAGATGCTAATAATTGGTGTTCCGAGGCTCTTAACTCTTCATTATAGAAGATTTCCCAAGCACGGGAAGAAGGCCATTGACATCAAAAAGTAACTTATAAAAGTAAATAAAAATAAAACAAAAGAAGCAACAGGTAGTAGAAGGCACTCTTTTCTACAGGGAGCTCAAAGTTAAGGCTGCGTTCAGGTCAACTCAGTTCTTTTGTTTATTTTTTCAGCCGTGGCGTTCAAGTCAATTTGTGTGCACCTCAACTAAGTAATTCCTATCTTCAACCAACATAAATACCGGAAAACTCTATCTATTAAGGTTGAGATAAAAAAATATCACCTAACATTTTTTTTAGCTTAAGGGGGTTTTATATCCTGATTTCCTGTGTTGACAAGGTTTTAACTCAAGTTGCTAAATCAGTGTTAAAACTGTTGCCTTTCCTTCTTGAAGAGAAATATTGATATAACCAGTAAAGAGAGATGCTGTTTGACCATTTTAGCTAAGTAAGCATGTAATTCGCATAGCAAGTAAACTAAATCGCCTCATTTCTAGATCATGATATACAGGTCGAGAGGAAGCAAAAGCACAGCTTCATCATCTGTCATTTCGCGGTCATTTGAAAATATGTGCCAACCCCAAACTGAAGCTACTCCCTAAAAAATCCGCCAAAATCTTCAAACATGTAAACTTTACATTGCCAAATTAAGTCACTATTACTTACAGAACACTTTAAATGCTAATGACAGCTTTTGTTTATTTAAGGAATTAATGATATACCGTTAATGGTTAACCAGATGAAAGGTATGTGACCAGGCTCAATCATCCAACGGGTTGTGTTCTGCCATATGAACTTCCACCACTGTTAAAATCTGAACCAGTAGACTGAAAATAGGAAACAGCTGACCAGAGCACACGTAATAACAGAATTGCTACAAAGACATCACCACCAAGTGTGCAGACCACCTAGAAGGACAAAACGATCATCAACTGGCAGTAGCAGAGTTCAACTAAGGACCAATATTTCATATGCACAAGAGTGGAAGTTGATCTCTTTAACCATCAATCATGCTCCAAATTAGAATAGAAGACGTAAAATTGCTTTTTACAAAAACTATCAGAACCTGTGATGTGTAATCTTCTAAAGTGGTTGAAGAGTTGGGCCATCAGTTATCAGAAACAATGAAATAAGTATTTTTTTCAGAAGCTAGAACTATAACATGGTTGCATCCAGAGATACCCTTGATTAATCTACTAGTAACTATCTAGATGTAGATAAATACTTATCGCCTAATGCTTAGTGCAAACGATTTTAACTTTTTTTTCATCTTCCCATCTATTTCTTTCTCCCTCTTAGTACCCAAAGCAACACCAAAAATGCTTTTTCATGTTAAAAAAAAGGATACAGCAGAGTGCAAAGTAATGGCTGATTTTACACGGGCACACACACTCGAAACAACAAACTAGTTATCACAGAAGATCACAAATACTCCCTCTGTCCAAAATGTTCGTCGTTTCTGAGGGTTAAACTAAGTTATCTTGCACTAACATTTTTTATTCTATTTTCTCGCTGATATCATATGAGACGTTTGTAATTTATACTCCCTCCATTCTATCTTATATGAGGGTACTTGACTAGAAAGGTGTTTAAGAAGTGAATTTTATTCCTTCCATCTGCCAAATCCTCGATGGCAAGAGTTATTCGTACCTATGCTGGTGGAGGTGATAGGTACTCGGTGGAATAATCGAAATGTGTGCAAGCTGATCCAAACACAACGTTACAGAAAAGAGAAGATGTTAATTTTGACTTAGATGTGGTATACGTGATGGAGAAGAAAATAATAATGCAGTGGGTGAAAGTTTGATCGAGAAAATATCACATTAAAGTAAAAACAAAAGTCTGAATAGCTTAACAAATTTGAATTCATGAAAAGTCGCAAAGATTTGTGTATAAATGGCATGGCATCGACTATTTGGGAAGTCCCAGATTGAAAATATTATCATACAAGTCGCGATGGAAGAGTAGTACTCTTCACACAATTCTTGAACATCGATATTAAGTTCAAAAAATAAATCCAATCTAGTCGTGAAGTTGGTCTACCATCGATAAATGAATAATGACAAACAAGTAGGGCAGCAACGAGTAGCATAGCTTGTGTATACATTGACTAATTATATCTAGCACGTTTATTTTGTAAGTATAATGTTTGAAAAATTATAATAACCTCTTCTATATTCCATTCTTAGAATTGCATATCTGTTTCCTTTAATTAGTGGATTAAAGGCAGCTTGCATCCACAAAAAGGCAGAAAAACAGATTTGGTTAAACGGACCCATAAAAAAACAGCAAGCCGTTACAAAGAGTGTGTATGTGTGTGTGTCTAAAGGCCCATTCAGGTAAAACATTCAGAAAATGACATGGCAGAGGAATACCTCAAGAAATGCCTTCAAGATGGAAAGTGAAGCCAAAATTAGAACGCCATCAACTGCAAATGAGACCTGCATTCCTCCAAAAATGAGAAGAGATGGAAGAGAGGATTCTGAACATAACTTAAGTAATGATCAACTAGAAGTTCAAAACTAAGCAAAACAATGAAAACACTGATAGCCCAAAAGAAGAAGCATATTGCTAGCACATTAGGAGGTGTACTAACTACTACCATGCAATGGGAAAAATCATAGCGATTTGGTTAAACATTATTTTCCCTTTTAAACAGGTGGCTAAAGAATGCATCCTAGTTGGAAAACCAGATTGTATTCATTTTAGATTGTTGTTCATGCAAGCGTCAGGTGGGAAATCATAAAAAAATATGTTGATGCGGCCAAAACCTTTTACCTAATTTACACATGATGCATGATTACTGGTGTTAAAAGAATTTGATACACCCATCTTTAATATAAAAAAACAGAAGCCAATTCCTTTTGGATAAAGGGTGTGTTCGGTATGACAGAAGTCATTTTCAGGAAAATGTTTTCCGAAAATGACTTATTTTCTGGAAAATATTTTGCTAGATAATGTTCTCCTATGTTTGGTTGAAGAGTGAGAAATATTTGAAGGAAATTTATTTTATTAAAGATTTATAATAATATTAGCAATCTGGCTAGTGTTTTGGTGAAGATTTTGAGTAATGAAGAATGCTAATAATGTCCAAGTGTTGGCTAAAGTAGTAATATGGAGTTGAGAGTTAAGATACTTGTGAATAAAAACGACTTCCGGCCAGAGGTGTGGGAAGTCATTTGTTCCCTTTTGGTGAAAAATGTTTTCTCTGGAGAATATTTCTGGCAACAAACACCAGAATGACTTATTCTCTGAATACATTTTCAGAAAAAATAATTTCCTTCATACCAAACACACCTAAAATCCACAAAGAAACATGTTGAGTTGTGGTTTTTCTTCAGTCCTCATTCAAGAGCTGATAGTGAATGCCTCAAGATACGCTGCTTTCCACCAAAGGAACAAGACCACAGTAGTGCACCAGAATATGAAATTAACAGTTATCTCAACCGTCGATAATGTCAGAGGAGACCTTACTACCTATTATACTGCGGGATCCCAACGGAGATTAATTTCATGAATGGTTACTCAACTTTCACTTCTAATTGCACCGAATTCACTAAACTATTTTTTGTCATAAAATATTCATTTAACTTTTCTAAATATCACGAAAGTTACTAAACTATTTTTGGTAACAAAAAAGTCACTGAACTTTGCCTAAATATTACAGAAAATCACTAGGAGGAAAAAATTTCTGTGATATTCAACCAAAGTGACTTTTTAGTTAAAAGAAATAGTTTAATGACTAACTTAACACTTTGAATTTTTTTTAAAAAAACACTTACTTAGAGTAGAGCAGAGTATCAGTCTCTCGGTAGTACAACATGGAATTGAATTCAAGAGGAGTGAAATCTAGGGATGGAGCTTGAAAGATGTTAAGGTGTAAGACTGCACACACTGAAATTGACGCTGTTTCCAATTCAGTTAGTACAAATTTGACTTGGCATAAATCTCATCATTGTTGTAATCTATGTTGCTCGGACTCTTCAAAAATGTCACTGGGTGTGTGGGATCCTCCAAAAGTAGTGCATTTTTGGAGTATCCGACACGGGTGCGGCTGCATTTTTGGAGAGTCCGAGTAACATAGGTTGTAATCATATGCAACTTTGAAGGGCAATGACACTGTCCACAAGTATGAAAATGAATTGAAACTTGACACGGGAAAAGGTGATGTTGAAACTGAGTCCATAGGAACTGATCTGAAATTTGGAGTAGGGAGATAGGGTCCAATATGATATAGTGGCAAACGCATGTCAACTCATGTTAGGTTATTTATTTTAAGACATATGAGGAGATATAAATTGTGACTACCTTACTAAACTTCTCTGCGCATGCCACCGGCAAGCTGCACAAAATGAGCAATCTCGGGTGTCTTCCTCAAAAAATTGTCTAGACTACTTGAAGTAGTTTTTAAGGTCAATAACGAGCGAGGAAAAATCTATGGACGATGCAGAATATCAGTACTAAAATTGGGCGTTATTAGTTGGATGTTGTCAGTGCATGTAATGACTATATTCTGCAGGCTAAATTTTGAGAGTGAGAAGCACCTCCATGCTTTACAACACTCGAGGCACCCTTTTTTAAATCTCGTGTGTTAATTTGTGAGCTTGGCTAGGGTTCAAACTTGGGAGAAGGATCAATTGGCTTAGAACTGTAGTTGAGGAACAACATTATATCGTGTGAAATGGAAGTATGATGCCTGGGAAATGTTCTGTGACGCACATACTAAGTATGGGCTGTTGAAGAACATTGGTGAATTATGGGATGGGTGGTCTCCTTATATGGCTTGGCAATCCTCAACTCTTGAGCTAGTTTTTGGGGTTGAGTTAAGCCCAAGATCCATTTCTTTACATGGAATTATTGACAATCGCACTAGAAGCAAGTCAAGGACTTAAGAGTGACCCCTCCTACAGTGATGCATACGTTCGTTATGCTGACACAAGCACAACGCAAGTGCCTCAACTTAAGAATTGGAATGTCCCTACTCTAGCTGCTCAGTATCAAGTAAGAGGCGACCAATCACCTTAGCTATTTACAGATGCACATACACAATTTATGAGTTGCTCGCCAAGAGTATTCTACATAGTCATGGTGAAAGCCTCAAGCACAAAATTAGCGGCCTGATGTGATGCAAAACCACCACTGACTTCAAGAGGGAGGAAGCCAGAATAAGAGACGAGATTAGTCCAGTCAAGTGCAATATTCAGCAAGCAAGTAGTTCAACTAATAGCCCAATGTCAATAGAAAGGATGGAAGACAGTCAGTACAATGGTAACGACAGTTCACAACAAAAAAAAGGTAGCCTAAGCTCACAAAGGAAATGAGATAATAAGCAGGTGGAGACTCCTAGTAAAACATCAACAGTAGAGAAGGAGAAGAGAGAAGGGAGAAGAGGAAGAGGAACAAGTAAATTTTGGGAGGGACAAGATTGTTTCTCCTATTATGCAACAGGAAACAGAACCGATGACTTACAACAAGTGACTAGCACATAGGTGAATGATACTGGCCAAATAGTCATTATTACAGAGAAGGATAAACCAAAAGATTAAATGTTAGGTAAACATGGAGGTAAGGACTTGGATGTTCATTCTTGGGATAAAAATGTGAAAGTTGTTGCCAAGGCAGGAGATGTATCTCCTGAACTTTTTGATAAAGGAAGGATAAAAACTAAGAAGAAGGCAGTGAGAGATCACAGTGCTCCTCCTGGAAGAGTTCAAACTAGAAGAAATTTTAGTAAATCTAATAACCTATTATGAATGTTATCATATGTAATATTAGGTCTGTTAATATAATGGAAGCATTTACAAGATTAATTCAGATGCATCAGAGATATAAGTTTGGTTTTATAGGTTTATTAGAACCTTTTCATAATGCAGTTACAATTGAGACATACAAAAGAATAATTAGGCTACAAACTGCCATGGTGAATTGTTCTAAGAAGATATGGTTATTTATTGATGATTTATTTGAACTACAGACAGTGTTAGACCATCCATAACAACTGACATTGAGGTTGAGACTACAATGAGGTAATAATGAGCTGGTGATTTCATTGATATATGCAAATTGCATTCAGGCAGAAAGGCTGGATCTTTGGGAATCTTTAGAAGACATGGCTAATCATATTAATGATCTTTGGATGATATGAGGGGATTTTAATTTAATTATATCTGAAAAGGAGAAATATGGTGGATTACCTGTGACAGTGAATGAGGTATAGGATTTTAGATGATGCATACAAAATTGTGGTGTAGAGGATTTTGGCTTTAAAAGAAGCAAATACACTTGGTGGAATGGACATAGTGGGGAAGATTGTATATTCAAAGACTTGATAGATGTCTAGGGAATCAAGTGTTACAGAATAAGTATTCAAGCTTGGAGATCAATCATTTAATCAGATCTGGCTCTGATCATGCTCCATTGCTAATATATTATTCAGAGGAAGTGGAACAAATCAAGAAGCTTTTTAAATTTCTGAATTTTTGGGCTAAGCATGAAACTTTCATGGATATTGTTAGGACACATTCGTCAGCATACTTCATGGCCAATCCTTTCATTCTATTTCATCATAAACTGAAGAAACAGAAAGCAACATTGACTCAATGGAGTAGAAACACCTATGTAAATATTTTTCAGGAGATAGAGTCTTTGGAAGATGTGGTTAAAGTACATGAAATTCAATTTAAGTTACAACCAACAACATCAAATAGAGAGAGATTACACAGAGTACATGCAAAGCTCAATGGATTTTTACATTTAGAGGAGGGATTTTCGAAGCAAAAAGCAGGGATGCAATGATTTCAAGATGGAGATAGAAATGTCTAAGTTTTTTCATGCGTATGTACAAGGTAGAAGGAAAAGATTGCAGTTAAGAAGAATACAAGATCAGAATGGAATATGAAGAGAAACAAATGAGGAAATTGCAGATGAAGCTATCAAATACTACAATGATCAGTTTATTAAGGAAGAAGATCCAAATAATTTTGAGGTGCTGGATCATGTTCCTAAAATGATTAATGCAGACACAAATGACCAGATTTGAGATTTTCCATCTGAGGAGGAGGTGAAAATGTAGTTTTCAGCTTGAATGGTGAAAGTGCTAGTGGGTCAGATGGCTTTACTGGTGTATTTTATCAAACATGTTGAGAAATTATCAATGAGGATATTACTAATATGGTCAAGGATTTTTTCTGTGGAGCTGAATTACCTAAATTTATTATTCATACTAATTTGATTTTATTGCCTAAGAATGAGATAATTAATACCTTCTCAGACATGAGACCAATTAGTTTAAGTAATTTTATTAACAAGATCTTCTTAAGGTTAATTCATAAAAGAATGGTGGATGCATTGTCTAGGATAATATCTTTGAATCGGGCTGAATTTGTAAAGGGCAGGAGTATTATGGAGAATTTGTTACTTACTCAGGAGATCATTTCAAACATCAGGTTGAGAACCAAAACGACCAATGTAGTAATGAAGCTGGATATGGCTAAGGCAAATGTTGAGGAAAATGGGGTTCTCAGAAAGATTGATATATATGATATGATTTTCAGAATTATTAGTAATAACTGGTATTCAATCTTGGTTAATGGACAAAACATAGTTTCTTTCAATCCTCAAGAGGAGGGGTGAAGCAAGGGGATCCTTTATCACCTACACTGTTTATACTTACTGTTGAAGTTTTGACAAAATAAAACTTAATGTTTTACATTAGATTCCACAATTTAGGGGTTTTGGATTACCTAATTGGAGTCCTAAGGTGAATCATCTTGCTTATGCGGATGATATGATCATCTTTTCTTCTGCAGATGTGTTATCTCTGCAACTGATCATGAAGATATTGGAAAAATATGAGAAGACATCAGGACAGAAAATTAACAGGGAGAAGAGTGCGGTGTATATGCATAAGAATAAGCCAAGAGATATAAGCATCACAACTGAAATTGCTACTGGGATTGGTAGGAGAGAATTTCCTCACTTATTTGGGATGCCCTATATACCATAGCAAGAGAAAGAAAAAGTTCTTTAATAGCATCTTTATGAAAATAATGAATAAGCTTCAGAGCTTGAAAGAAAAATTATTATCTTTTGGAGGTAGAGCTATTTCTTATTAAACATGTGTTGCAAAGCATGCCAATTCATGTGTTTGCTCAGACAAATAAATAAATTTTGTGCCAAGTCAAATTAAAATAATTTTTTTGGAATGGATGAAGTATTAATAACCCTATCGATGAAAATATAAATACTATAACGCATGCAATTTGCCAAAAAAAAACCATATCGATAAGTGGAATATATTAAAGACCCAAATAAATAAACTCCTATACATTAAGTACCATTTTGATAATTTTCTTGGAAAATTAGGGCATTGTGTCAATATATTTTTATTGAAACAATGACTCACTAGTTGACGCGTGTCACCATAGGTTTTGTATTTTGACGACCTGGCGGAGCCACCGGAGAGGAATGTCTTTCCTCCCATAATTTCCATTTCATTTGAGTATCATATCACATCTCATTATTTTCACATAGATACAACACCTTAATACAGACAAACATATACACAAAATAATTCTAATTATAAAACATTTTGTTACATTTTCAAATAGAATTAAGGAAAAAGATTCATATGAATGGAGACAAATATCAGAAATAAGAGATAATTTATTGATTGAAAGTTGAAACCCTAATTCTACGGTACGTAAATTCAAATTTAATTAAAATTAATGTGTAGTACTTTCGGAAACAATCTCTTTTTACTTAACAAGTTAGAGGTGCAAAAACTTTACCCTCGCCGGAGTACACATTATGAGATTTTTACTGACTATGTTATTGTTATTGTATTATTTTTGATTGACGATTTCTCAATTAATCGGCGTGGAATTCACAGATCGGAGGAAAATGCCGTCGAACGCAGATGTAGATCGGCAGATCGAGCAATTGATGGAGTGTAAACCGTTGCCGGAAGCAGAGGTGAAGATTTTGTGTGATCAAGCGAGAGCTATACTTGTAGAGGAATGGAATGTGCAGCCAGTTAAATGTCCAGTCACTGTTTGCGGTGATATTCATGGACAGTTCTATGATCTGATTGAGCTTTTTCGGATTGGCGGAAATGCGCCCGATACGAATTATCTCTTCATGGGCGATTATGTTGGTGAGTTTGATATTTTGATGGTTTTTTTGTTTGAATTTATTGGGTTGTGTATTTGTGTTGAATTGTAAAAGTTGGGGTTTGTCTATATATGACTTCTATGTACCCATTTATTTAGAGGATCCATTACAATTAGACTATAAAATTGGAATGAAATCGAGAAATGGTCCCAGTAACCCGACTTGTGTGATTACATTGGTATGTTATTTTTGTTGTTGTATTACAATTAGACTATACCTATGTTGGTTGTCATCTATAGCCATCCTCCTCTTTCATCTGGCTTGGGAGGCTATGCTTCTGAGCACACGTAGATGGAGTTTAGGGTTTGATAGTGTATGTGGTAATTGCTAGTTTTGTCATGGCTTGTGTATATAATTTTTATCAATAAATTTGGCGTCGCCATTGTTGACATGAATGGAAACTGCAAATAAGTACAACCCTAATGTTACCCCGCCTAGTGGTCAATGAGGTGCGATGAGAACCACGAGGTCACGTGTTTGAATCCCAGTGGAAGCAAAAAATATTATGTGATTTCTTCTCAGTTGTCTAAGCCTAGGTGGACATAGTTACCTGGTACCTGCGTTGGTGGGGTGGTAGTAGGTACCCAATGGAATAGTCGATTAGTGGACAAGCTGATCCAAACACCACCATCATGAAGGAAAAGGAAACAACGCTAATGCTAGGATCTCTTGAAGGATTATGTAGGTTGTGCAAATTGTATAGAGTGCGATGTGTAGCTTTTATGCTGAACATCTATAGTTTGTTTCAAGCTTGGACAGTTACATGAATGGTTCTGCCTAGTTAAGGGTGCTTCAAAATCAGCCAAGTATAGTTCATTTTTTTTGTTGACATTTCATTGCTCAATCATTGAGGACATGAATGATTGTGATGCCACTCGATGGCAGAGTTACCGTCATGTATCATTCCTTGTTTTGGCAATGCACATTTAACACATGTTTGATAATGATGGTGGGACTTTACTGATGAATCATTATTGAGATGGGATTTTTGTTATGTGCTGGTGGTTGAAATTGTGACAAAATAAGATGCCAGCCTTGATAGGAGGTGAAATATGGAAGATTTTTTCTCCATTAAGCTTCATTAGCTTAAGATGTCTGAATTGGTCAAAGTTTTGTTACATCCTCTTGACACTTGCAGGATTCTAGGCGTGGGGAAAAAATTAGCCAATCAAAAAGATGATGACTGAAACATGTTTGGAGTTGTGCGTTTCATGGCGTGATAATTTTTGTTGCTTCTCGTCTATGTAGATTTTTTCCTTTTTCAGAATTTTTGAAGTGTGAGTGGACAGGTTATTCCCATAAGTGAGTATCTGGATTGTTGGATATGTTTTCTCAAGCATTGTAAGTTGGTGAAATAAGGCTCTACAGTTTGTTATATATAAAAAATGAATTGTCTGTCGGAGCCCCAAAGGATTTGGTCTAGTGGTAAGAACGCAACGTCATGATGTGCGGGTTAGGGGCACTTCACGGGCTCGAACTTTTCTGTAGACAAAAGCCAAGTATGTAAGTGGAGAAGGGAGAGGGCCGGGCCCATTATCCACTTAGTTTCACACTGAACGTTACAGTCCCTCGATGATTTCTTAGTTATCCAAAAAAAGTTGTCTTTTTAAAATTTGTTTTCATTTAACTTTTCTCTTTAGTTATAGCACTTCTCATTAAAAGCCTCTGTTTTGTTTTCTTTAGGTAAGAAATTTATGCAGCAACATCAAGTGTCTATTAGAATTCTGCAGTCTTTTCCTACTAGTTATCTTTATTTTTGTGTATAATACTTGTCAAAGTTTCTTTATTTCCCCAACTTTGCATATCTGATATGGTATATGGGTCAATGTAGATCCATAAATTGCAGAGTTGCCTTAGTTTTATGAGTATTGGTACGTCTTCCTTTCTGTTGTCATGATTGTAGGACAAGGCTTTTGATCGTTTTCTTGTTTTCTTTATTGTACTTGCGGATTTGAGATACATTCCGTCATGGAAAGGTTGCATACTACATAAGCCACAACAGCATGCTCTCTGTTACATTTTGTTTGTTACTTT
The DNA here is from genome assembly GCA_034509755.1 of Anisodus tanguticus. Classification (NCBI taxonomy): domain Eukaryota; kingdom Viridiplantae; phylum Streptophyta; class Magnoliopsida; order Solanales; family Solanaceae; genus Anisodus; species Anisodus tanguticus. The sequence continues at coordinate 47,183,882 of CM067543.1, read as the reverse complement.
ATAGTTGTGTGTTTCATCTTCCCGTTCTTTACTTTTATTTATTGATTATTGATATTAACATTGCTAGTTCCCTTTTTGGACAAATATATTAGCATTCACACTTCAGTCAGAGAATTATAGTGGCATAACATCTATTATTAATAGGCAGTTCGATGAATGCTGCACTCACATCTATCATTAATAGATTTTCAATGAATGCAGACCGTGGGTACTACTCAGTGGAGACTGTCACACTCTTGGTTTCTCTGAAGGTCCGTTATAGAGATAGAATCACAATTCTTAGAGGAAACCATGAAAGCCGACAAATCACTCAGGTGTAAGTGATTTACCTTTTTGATCTTAAATAGTAATATTCATTTTGAGGTGCAAAAATGGCCTATTGGAAAATAACTTTTCTGTTTCATGAGATGATCTAGTGTGTGTATGAGGATGTGTTTTTGGGTACATATACCACTCTTATATTTTCCTCTCGTTTCTTGGTATTTTGATTCCCAGCTGCTTTACACTCCAATTTGTCAAAGAAAACATAAGTACAAGAACGTCTATAAGCAATGGTGCCACATTATGTTGAAAGCCAAAAAGATTTCTATTAATGCACTTCTTATCTTAGTTTAGGGTGTTATGAACTGAGTTGACAGTTCAAAGTTTAACATTAAAAGTTGGCATAGAGGGGGGAAATAGCATTTTCTGCATCATTTGGTGAATGATATGTTGGTATGTGTGTTTCAGTTGCTTAACCTTTAACCCGTCGTGTATAATATCAGGGTAGTTTTCTTTTGAAAATGGTTCAGTTGGTGGAACTATCTCGTTATCCTGTCCTTCTAGAAGGGACTTCATTATTCCTTTTTGCTTGTGCCCTCCTTAAATGAGAACAGGAACTTTAAATCTTGATTTCTGTTTTTTCCAATGTCATTGGTTTGGGCATGGTCTTGCTGATACATTATGTGTGTGTGTGCTGTTGGGTGTGGGTCTTCAACTTCTCAGCTCCTCCAGAAGAAAAGAAAAGAAAAAGAATCTGAAGAGAACCTGAGTTGGGATGGAGATCTATGTAGTGTTCATTCTATTTAGAATTTACAGGCAGTGATATATTCTCTCCCAGACATATTCTGGCCAGTATAAAACCTTTCTGCTTTTAAGGAATTCCTAGGTTTTGAGCATCTTGTTGAATGAACGAATAACTACACCACGGTTGTCTTATATCTGAACTATATCAGCACTATGAGGAGCTATAACTGGAGGTAAATTGGAAAGAAGGGTAGAGCTTGCATAACTTGAGAGCAGGAAAACAGGAGATGTTCTCTTTTAGTATTCATTTAAAGGCAATATGTCAACAAGGGAGCGGTAGTTATAGAGGATTACATAGTGGCCTTCCCATCCCCTTTTACCTGTCAAAAAGATTTTGGTTTGTCTGCCGATCTTGGAACTTGAATGGGTTGTGTTCATCAGCTGGATTAAACCTATGGAATCAACTACACCAAGGATACTTTTAGCAAAAATCTCTCATTAATTGATTAGAGAAAGTGACAACCTCCACCTTGTATAGAAGTTATTTCAATTCATCTATTTTGCTCCTAAAAAAAGGGGCCTCCAATGAAGGACCATTGAGAAAAGAATCTGAGGGGTTTCAAATATAAAGCTGACTCCATTTTTAAGATCAGGTTTAATTGCATACTTTTGCTTACATTCTGGTGTAAAATGAACTATGTACATGAAGCTGAACATTGTAAGACTTTATTAATTCCTACAGAATTATATGGGATTAATTTTTTGGTTTTTGGATGAAAATCTCAATGCACCATCATAGCTCTTATTAATAAGAGACTTTTATCCTCCAAAATATTCTTCTCCTTTTGTGGTAAATTTTCATCCACATTCATCCTTTTCTTGTGCTTCCAGTTTGGTAACATGATTTTAACTGCTGGTTGTGTGCCTTCTTCCGTTTTGTTCTTTTTACTGAGGTAGTGATTTTGGAGCGAGCAGGTAGTATGAGATGATATTTTGTCCTCTAAATAAATGCAATTTTATCTTTTCAAACATCCAAGCTTCTAAAATGACTCCCACTCATTATTTTTTCTTTAGAATATAATTGTTAAGTTTATCCACACAAAGACTTCATGCCTTCTAAGAAATGGCTAGAGGCGATGAGGAGCTAGTTTTAAGTTCTGAGATTAAACACGTTCTGTTTGTGGCTTGCACATTGTCTGGCTTAAGTTTCTTTCCAAACCACCAGATAGATGTATAACATTTGACGGAGTGACCAAAAGAAAGAAAAGACACCGTTGGTTATCAACAGTTGTATCTATATACTTTTCTATTTCATTGTGTCTATTTACAGTTTACCAAGGCTGTGAGATATGACTGCAGTTCAATCATGTATATGGTGGTATTGAGATGCCTCTTTTCCTGACAGGTATGGTTTTTATGATGAATGCTTGAGGAAGTATGGAAATGCCAATGTTTGGAAGTATTTCACTGATCTTTTTGATTATCTACCGCTGACAGCACTAATAGAGAGTCAGGTTTGAGCTTTTACTCTACTGGCTTTTCATTTCAATTAAAGTGCTGATATAAATTTTCTAGCTTAACTTTTCTTTTTGTTTTAGGTATTCTGTTTACATGGAGGACTCTCGCCTTCTTTGGATACACTGGATAATATACGATCATTGGACCGTATACAAGAGGTATTGTACTTCAGGTTTTTCTGCTTTAATAATACATGACACTGTTTTCTTTGTATTTACTACTGGCTCTTCTGCTTGCTCCATCTCATGCCTATGATCCATAATTGTGCTCGAAAGCTTTAGTATTTCAATTCGAACTTCCCATTGATGGTTCAGTCCATTACATTAGCTTACTGTAACTTTTTTATTAGGATATATAATTGTATTAATCAAAAGGGATGTGTCCCAGTTTACAAATGGTATTTCGCATTAGTTTACCATAATGTTCAATAGAACTACAAAATCAACTAAAGGACCAAGAATTGAATAGGAAGATATTCGAGTATTTGTTGTTTTCTTTTCTTTTTTCTAATTTGTCCTGGATACTCCACAAATGTTATCATAGAGGTCTTGATGCAGCTCAGTCACTAATTGTTTATCTGCTATGGGAAGGATTTGCTTTTTCAATTTCCTCATAGCTAGAGATGAGAATTTAGTACTCTTATATCTTCTGATATTTACCTGTTGGGTATATCTTACAACAATGCTATCTTTATTGCTTCTTGAACATGTGGTCCTGTGGTTTCCATTGTTCCTAGTCTTTCATGAATTTAGTTCTATGCACATTAATGTTGCTGGTTCTGATCAATTAAGTCATACTGTGGTTATCAGGTTCCACATGAAGGACCAATGTGCGATCTCCTGTGGTCTGATCCAGATGATCGGTGTGGTTGGGGAATATCACCCCGAGGGGCTGGTTACACCTTTGGACAGGATATAGCATCTCAGTTCAACCACACCAATGGGCTCACTCTGATTTCTAGAGCCCATCAGCTTGTCATGGAGGGTTTTAATTGGTGCCAGGTTTGTGAACCCACTAACTGCATTCCTCCCTCCCCCCCCCCAAAAAAAAAATCGAACTGCTAGAAAATTTTAAAAGAATCACTTACGTACTAGTGTTTATTAAAGTTGAAATTGCTTAGTTATTACTTTTTATTTATGTGCTATTTGTTATAACTTCGACAGGATAAGAATGTTGTGACGGTATTTAGTGCTCCAAACTATTGTTACCGGTGTGGTAACATGGCTGCAATTCTAGAAATAGGCGAAAACATGGAGCATAATTTCCTTCAGTTTGACCCAGCTCCACGGCAGATAGAGCCCGACACCACAAGGAAGACTCCTGATTACTTCTTGTGATTCCAATGGTTGTGCTAATTGTTTGTAGCTCATTGATGTCATATTGCTGTAGATGTGTCTAAAAAACAGGAGTTCTATCATTTGAGGATTATTCTCAACATCATTCATTTGTTTGGACGTCGTTCTGCTGCTGCCTTTGAATATGTGCGCCAGAGGTTCATCTGAGAGTTGTGAAGAGGCACTGAAGGTTTGTCATGTATATTGTTTTCTAAAGGGAGCAGCAATAACATGGTGCATTGTGTTCTATAATTTTAAATTTTGTGCTAGAAGCAGGCATTTCCCATCCCAAGTCTTTTGTCAGTGACCGACTAGCTTCGGCTAAATTCGTGCGTGGTGATATCTATTAATATTGGTGCCATTTCTAACGGCATGCACCTGGATGGTTACCCCCCCCCCCTCCCTCCCATTTCTTCTTTATTTTATGGACAATATTTGAATTGTGCAGAAGAAATGAAGAGGGAGTACTAGGCGTTTGTATATTTGGTATTCCATAGGATGTATCTTAAGTTGAAATTTTCATAGTTGCTTGCTGTGTTTGGTGAATCATAGTTAAAATTTATGTATGACGAAAGTCTAAAATGAAGTAGAATATACAGTTCTTGAAAAATGTTGATTAGTGTTAACAATTTAAAATTTGATTTTTTTCTGAAGCGTTTATAATTCAATTAGATATTGTATGAAAATATGTTTTTTTTTTTTTCAATTCTCCTTTCAGAAAAGGAGGATCTTTTGTTTGCAAATTATTTGTTTTTAAGTTTTAAGAGCCTCATAGGCCATAGGCCGTCATAGGGGAAAAACCTGATTTTACTTCTTTTTTAAACTTAAAGTGCTGAAAGTCTACAGTAACAAAAACAGTCCTTCACTGTTACACCATCTCTGTAGTTTTTCACTTTTTTGCTTCTTCTGGCATTACTTTATAGCAATGTTCTGTTGGAGCTAATGCAATAGAGGATTGACTTGATTGCTAAATTTAGCTAAACAGAAATGTAGTAGTGTACTTATCCTTTTCAAACATGATGTGTGCCATATGGTTAATTTAACATTAGTAGGCTTTACATTATTTACATAATTTATTCACTTGAATATTACACTGAAATTTTGGAATTAACAAAATAACACCATGAAATTAAGCTGTACATTGTGGAAGTTATAGAGGGTAATCATTGTAACTACGGATATCAACACCTAAAGTGACTAGGACCTACTCTCACTTGGTTAATAGTATTAAGTTATGTTCAGGCACCACCCAAGTGCTGTTTATGCTAACTAAATACTATATTTGAATGATATCTATATATTTTCCTCTTCTACCTTGTTTAGACAGCCTTGAGAAGAAGTTGTGTCATTTCTCACTTCCAGTGGTTGTAGAAGAAGAGTTTAATCATCCCTGTTGGAAGAAGGCTATCTCGGCACGAAGCCTTATAAATTGTAGATTTGCTTGGGTCTAGGGCTCTGCCGATGGCCAGATAGGCGAAGCGGTTCACCACTCCGCTTCCAGATTTTTTTTACTAGACTAACCTATGAATATTCACTCTCTCGTCTCATGGAATTGATTTATTGCTACCTCTACTAAATCCAGTTCGGCAAAGAAAAATGAGTTATTAGAACGTTGTGACTTATGAGTTTAATGAACACCAAACCAAATCATGGTCCATTAACACCCCTACTCATAACATAAATTATGCATGTCTTAATCTTCACAAAAGGACAAAACTGAACAAATCATGAATTTAATTTCCGAAAACAAACAAGTCTATTTCAATTACTTTTCCCTTTTATTACAATAACAACTGCAGAAGACCATATAACATCGTGAGTAGCATTGATAGTGATAGTAGCAACTTGGTTGGTGCTGTAATCACCTAAGACCACAAAAATAAACGAAACAACAAATCTTCAGAACTACTGAAAACGACACCATTTCTATACATACAAAAACAAAAGGAATCATCATCATCAATCACCTAATTAATATTTTCTCCATACTCTAATCCCACTAATTCCTAATCTTATCTAACTAAGCCCCACTTAATTACATCAAAATATCTTAAATAATTCTTATTCTTCAAGCCACACTAATTATGCTATCCCCACTAGTGCTGCCACTGAAGCCACCGGACATCACCTGAAAAGCCGATGAATGCCTCGGTGGCGATGGCGATTTCTCGTCGGCCGATGACGTGGACAGCTTCAGTGATAAAGGAGATGATTCTTGAATATATGTGTTGTTTAAATTGAGATCAGCCATTTTTGATGAGGGCGGGACAGGCAGGGCTGGTTTAGGCCTAATGGGCTTCACGGATTTGTTCATTCCTATCGTTAAATTCTCCGTTGAGCTTTCTCCAGTGGCCTGTAATAACTTTGCCGGCGATTCGAGCCAGAAAGCTGACATAGGGTACTTTTCAAAGCTGCTGGTGTGATTGATCATTTGTTTATTATCTTCCAATTTAGCAGCAACCTGAACCTGCAAAATAAGAAGAAAACATTGGAATCAAATTAGAGCCACAAAAATGTTTATCAACTAACTAGTCCTTTTGGGTACAATTGTTTTTTTTTTAATCAGAGCCACAAGTGACTGAATCTCAGTGATCATGCCAGCAAGACTAGTGATCATGCCAACAAGACTACTCTGCCACTTACAATCTCACGTATCTAAGTTGGTTCAGCTGAACTTATTACTTTTTGATTTGGTCGTATACATTTTAAGTTATGAATCCATCTATCTATGATATTATAAACAAATAATGAATTTACAAGAGGCTTACAGTATCAGTAGTGATGTCAAAAAGACTAGACCTCCTGCGTCTGCGGTTACTGTTGTTTCGCCGGAGGAAGTACTTTTGGGCATGGCTGGCCACCTGAGTCGGAGTCCTTGTTTTGACAAAGTTTCTTGAAATTCCTCTCCAATCACCTTTTCCTACTTTCTGCAATCCTAACAAGAATAGCTTGTGCTCTTCCTCTGTCCACGGCACTCCTAATTAATCACCATTCCAACAATAAATCCAATTATTTTCTAAGAAATGGAAAAGAAAAACATCAATTCAAGGGAAGACACGAACAGACTCAGAATTCAAAATCAGTGGATGCACAATCTTATAGCTATACCTATCTTTGAAACTTTTGATAATATATAAATGCTACATATATAGTTCAAATTCAAACAACAACAACATGCCCAGTGAAATCTCATATCGTGGGGTTTGGAGAGGATAGAGTGTACGCAGACCTTACCTCTACCTTGGTAGCTAGAGCGACTGTTTCCGAGAGACCTTCGGCTCAAGACAGGCATATGCATAAGCAAAAATAAGAGAAAACAGTGACTAAATAATTGTAAACAGCTCACGAATCGCAGGTGGTTGAACACGAAAAGGAATTGAAAGGGAAAATAAACTTAGGAGTCATATATGACAGATTATTAATTGTCAAGAAACCTTTTGAGTTAAAGTCCAAATAATAAAATGGTGAAACATAGTTAGACCTGAACCATTACAACAACCCACTGCCTCTACAATGAATCTGGACAGAGGTAAATTCAGAATTTAAAGATATACCTCGTTTACGTTCACGGCTCCTAGCAGAAGGATGAACAACGTCATCAGAAGCATAGCCGGCGTTAGAGTCTTGGTGCTGCTGCTCGGTGTCAAACAGAGCTAGGTTGTTCATGCTAGCACTTTTCCTGAATGAACCACCAGCAGCAGCTTCCATGACTCTAACACCAAAGAGCATGAACCCCTTGTTTCTCGCGAACACTCGGGGTTCATGCTCCTTGTTTCCACTCTGGAAGAACTCGTTATTGGACATGGTGGCTAGGCCTTTAAGTTCTTATGGTTTTAGAGGAAAAATTGAATGATTTATTAGGTGCAGTCCATATACGGTACAAGGAAGGAAATGAGAAAAAATAAGAGAAAATGGGATAGGGGTTAAGGGTCAGCTGGATTTTCTTATTGATTTGGTTAAGTTTAGTGAATAATAATGACTATATACTAAGCAAAGTCAATTTTTTAAAAGGTTGTATCTGGCCCAGTGGTGCTTCGCGGAAGCAACTTCTATATTACTACTTTCTTTTTTCATTTCTTTTGGGAGGAGAGGAAGAAAAGTTATGTTCGAGGACTTAAGACTTGAATCTTATATCGAAATACGTTTCAGGTGAGTTTATTATGATCGGGAAATCTGTCCCTTAAGACTAACAGCAACCTTCCAAATTCAGGGATAATAGGTTCACCCCTCTACCCCTTTCCACTTAAATATTAGACTTAATTTACATGTCGCATGGCTCGAACCTAGGGACAAGCTATCACACTTGTTGAGAAGCTTCGAAAGTATACAGTTTATCACAAAAAAAATATTAGATTGAATTGGTTTATTCTCTAAAAAAGAAAAAGAATTGTAATATTAGGGTTCATATGTTTGGATGTAATCCCTATACTGGCACAATTTGGACACATAAATGAAAAAGATGGGCATCTTATAAAATAAAGACTATTTGCTTAAGCTACTTGCAAGCTATCTGCTTGATTGCAAGCCCGAGTAAGTTGATGCGAGGCTTTTTTAGGAAGTTGTCTGCTTGAGCTACTTGCAACCTATCTGTTTGAGCTGCTTGCAAGATGCATGCTTGATTGAAAACCTATCCAGATGACTGTGTATTTGAATGGACATCCATAACACTGTTTTTATAACACTCCCCCTTGGATGTTCATTAATAGATAATGTTCCTCGTTAAACCTTACTTGGAAAAACTCAGTGGGGAAATTCAAGTGAAGGAAAAAGAGTACACATCTAGTAATACGCATTACAAGCTGCCTCATCAAAAACCTTATCAGGAAAACCCAATGAGACAAAACCTTGGTTAAGGAAAAATTAGTACATCGGGTATTTTACTCCCCTAATGAAGATAATGATTTAGATGTCGAAGTCTTCGCATTCCAATCTTGGATATCATCTTCTCAAAAGTTGAAGTTGACAAAGATTTGGCGAACAAATATGCTGGATTGTCACTTGAATGAATTTGTTGCACATCAATATCACCATTCTTCTAGAGATCATGTGTGAAGAATAACTTTGGTGAAATGTGTTTCTTTCTGTCTTCTTTTATGAATCCTCCCTTTAATTGGGCTATGCATGCAATATTGTCTTCATATAATACTGTGGATATTTTTGTATCACACTTCATGTCACATCTTCCTCCGATGAGTCAACCATACACATTCTCTATTTACTTCATGAATAGCTATTATTTCAGCATGATTTGACGAAGTAACAACAATAGATTGTTTGGTAGATCGCCATGACATAGCAATACTTCCGCATGTAAACAGATAGCCCGTTTGAGATCGAGCTTTATGTGGGTTAGAAAATAACTTGCATCTGCATAACTAACAAGATCTGCACTATCTTTGTAAGTATAAAACAAACCTATATCAATAGTTCCCTTTAGATATCACATTATATGCTTAATTCCATTCCAATGCCTCTATGTAGGAAAAGAACTATATCTTGCTAGAAAATTAACAAAAAATGCTATGTCATGTCTTGTAGTGTTAGCAAGATACATAAGTGCATCAATGACACTAAGATATGGTACTTCGGGATCAAGAAGTTCTTCATTTTCTTCTTGAGGTCGAAATAGATCTTTACTGACTTCAAGTGAGCGAACAACCATTGGAGTACTTAAAGGATGTGTATTATCCATGTGAAATTGTTTTAAAACTTTTTTGGTATAGGCAGATTGATGGATAAAGATCACATCTGCTAAAATGTTCAATTTGCAGAACAAGACAAAGTTTTGTCTTTTCAATAACTTTCATCTCAAATTCTTTTTTAAAATATTCAACTGCCTTACGAAGCTCTTCTGGAGTCCCAATGAGATTTATGTCATCAACATAAACAACAAGTATAACAATTTTTTCTTAATAAAAACACATGGACAAATGACATCATTTGTATAACCTTCATTTATCAAGTACTCACTAAGGCGATTATACCACATACACCCTTATTATTTTAGACCATATAATGATCATTTTAATCTGATTGAGTACATTTTTGAACTATATGCTTCGGACATCTTTAATCCTCCTGAAACTTTCATATAAATTTAATTATCAAGTGATAAATATATGTAAGTTGTAACCACATTCATAAGATGTATTTCAAGATTTACAGCTAAACTGATGAGATATCAAGTGTTATTGCTTATGTTTCTTCATAGTCGACATCGAGTCTTTGAGAGAATTCTTGTGCAACAAGGCGTGTCTTGTATTCTCACAATTTTGTTTCTTTCATTCCTCTTTCGCACAAAGACTCATTAATGGCCAACTGATTTTACACCATTAGGTGTTTGGACCAATCTAAAAACCTCACGTTTAGTAAGGGAATTCAATTCTGATTGAACTGCCTCTCGCCATTTTGGCCAATCACATCTTCGTTGACTTCATAATCCTCATTGTCTTTCATAATATTCAGTGCAACATTATATGCAAAAACACTATCCACCATAATTTTGGATCTATTCAAATGTATCTAATTACCGGTAGAACTTAATGATAGTTCTTTACTCACTTGAGTCTCGGATCCACTGATATCTTCAAGAATATTAGGATTAATTAGATATTGATTCTCTTAATGAGATTCTTTTATAGTTCCATTTCGTACACCTTTTGTTCTTCTTTTTCTAGGATTTCTATCCTTGGAACCTGATGGTCTACCACGCTTCAGGCATGTATGAGATTCAGTAGCTATGGCACTAGTAGATGGCTTTGTTGGGACATCAATTCGGATAGGCACATTTTCTGCAGGGACATGTGACTTAGTTTTTTCAAATAAGTAAATGCGTCAGACAATTGATTTGTTATTTTTTGTAAGTAGATGATCTTCTGGACCTCATGCTCACATATGGGAACACCTGGATCAAATGAGATAGTGATGAAAAATTTCACATTTATTTTTAATTTATTTCCTCTCTCCCCTTAATTGTGGGAAATTTATTTCATCAAATCGACAATTTGCAAATAGAGCAGTGAATAAATATCTCGTTAATGGTTCAAAGTAGAGATTAGTAGAGGGTGAATCAAACCCAACATCTATCCTAACCTTCTTTGGGAGTCCATCTTAGTGCATTGTGATGGTGCAACCGACACATATACACACAACTAAAAATTTAGAGATGAGCAATATTTGGTTCATAACCAAATACTAATTATGACGGAGAGTATTTATTTTAATGAGTCGGTCTGAGACGAATAAGCGATGTTGCAGATAGCATGACCCCATACGGTAGTAGGCAATCGTGTTTTCATAAGTAGCGGTCTTGATATCAATTGCAAGCACTTAATAAATGATTCAACAAGACCATTTTGAGTATGAACATGAGCTACAAGATGTTTAATTTTTATCCCAACCGATAAACAGTAATCATCAAAAGCTTGAGATGTAAATTCTCCAGCATTATCGAGGCTTATAGCCCAGCATTATCGAGGCTTATAGCCTTAATTGGATAATTTGGAACTGTGCCCTTAAACGTATTACTTGTGCCAATAATTTCACAAATGCTAGGTTGTGAGATGATAGGAGGTACAAATGAGACCATCTTGAAGATGCATCAATTAGGACCATAAAATATCTAAATGATCCACAAGGTGAGTGAATAGATTCACATATATCTCCATGTATACACACTAAAAATACAGGGGATTCAATGCCAACTTTCATTGGTGACGACCTAGTTATCAAATTGCCTTGAGAACAAGCAGTACATGGAAAGTCACCACTTTCAAGAATCTTAAGGTTCTAAGTTGACCCCATTTGTATTTGCAATGATTCGCCTTATCATTATTGATCCACAATGACCTATTCGGTCATGCCAAAGCAAAAAAGTATTTGGATCAGTAAACTTATGGTTTACGATAGAGTGTACTTCAATTGTACTAATTTCTGCATAATACAAGCCAGGAGATAAAGTTTATAATTTCTCCAAGATATATTTCTGATAAGATACATGCTTGGTAATACCAATATATTTAATATTTATTTCATTTAATGTATCAACATGAAACCCATTTCGGCGGATAACGTTAAACTCAACAAGTTTCTTCTGGATTTAGAAGAGAACAATGCATCTTTTATAACAAGTTTTGTCTGAAAGTATATGTATGTCCTAGAGACAATCTGTATTAGGACAAATGTACTTTATACACATTCATATTATTATTAATGGGAATTAATATTTTGGCATTTGCAATTATTGAATTATTAGTTGATTGTTTATAATATTCTATAATATGCATCCCTCGAGGTTACGTTGTTATTAATAATGTGAGATATTAATATTATAACGTAACTCTTAAAATAGCCTCGACAAATGATCATAGAGAATGGGATATCGATGATATGTGATAAGTCGACATGTGGTCTGCATCACATCCTTAGAGGATGTAGTATGTCTCACCTACTACGAGTAATGGCTACTCGTGATGGACACATGGATACTTTGGAAGTATTGGTATACACTGCTGATATATTGTTTGTTATACTTGTCTAAAGTATGATCAGCGTGTGGGAGATAGAAGTCCTTAGACTTGAGCTCAATGCGCACCTTGTCTACAAAGTAATATACTTTGATCATGTCCTAAGCTCAAATGCCTTATAGGTTGAGATACGGCTTGTATTGGATACATTACGATGTGGATTAAAGGTGGTAGTTGAGCCAAGATTAGGATTCATTCCTCGAATGTATATTCGAGAGAACACTCAGCTTCTCAGTGATATTAGGTTGACTAAGTCGTTGGCCAACGCAATAGACATATTTAGAATATGGTCTAGTAGTCAACTAATATAGATGAGATACAATGATTAAGCCATTTGGATAGACACTTGACAAATCCTAAGCTTGATCGGGTGTGTCATGAATGAAAGGATTTTATCTTACCACATAGAGGTTAAATTTACTGGATTCGTGTAAACGTACTTTCACATATTGAGTTCGTCTTGCGGCGCTGTCTAGGAGTTACGCGTAGACCTTAATTTGATTAATGTCGATATGTGAAGGCCTGTAGGGTCACACTATGTCGATTGTCTTTTCGATCTAACGATGTATTGAGATAGTATTAAATATTCGATTTAGAATCGAGATATTTAAATGAATAATTATTGTTTTAATTAAGTCAAAATTGGATTTTGGATTTAATTAAGAATGTGCAGAAAATAAAATGAGACAGTGTAGGGCCACCTCAGCGCCGCGGCGCCCACACCATAGGGTCGCGGCGCCATGACCTAATCTGTCTCGAATTTTAGGTCAGGCCCAAGGTCAAACCCTAATCCGATTTGACCTAATTTTTCACCTATAAATTCAGACCTACACTTCATTATTCAATACACTTGATTTTTATATCATTATTCTAAGTCTTAGAGACTCAGAATCAAAACACTCTCTCGAACATTTACCAGATTTCTTAGCTTTCCAAAGGAGGAATACATTGAAGCTTAGAGCTTGCAATCGAAAGGGCATTCGCGTGCGCACCCACAATTGATAAAGATTCCAGATATTGTAAACATGTAAGTACCATTCAAGTCTTATGTTTACAGTTTAAAATTATCCTTTAGTCAAACAGTTCTACGTTTGTTGGGTTTGAAACAAGTTTTCAATATCCGCTGCGTACAACAACCCAACAAAAACCTACATTATCCCCTTAGGCAGAAATATAGTAGCTCTTCCAGAGCCTTCAATCAATTTTGAATTACCAAAAATTGTAGTAACATTTGCCTTTTTTGCTAGCAAGTAAGAAAAAAATTTCTCATCTTTGAATATGATATGTGTTGTTTCAGTATCAATCACACAAATATCTTCATGATTGATCATTGATCCAAATAAAATTTGACAAATTTTCATATATTCTTTAAAATGAAAATATAGACAAAGTAAACATTGTAGTAAATATTATTACTAAACAAAGCATTACATAAACTATATTTATATAACTTATGGAACCATGACTATATTAGCTTTAGACACAACATGAATTTAAATACTTAAGTTATTACGAATTTATCACCGATCAAATGATCTATTTTTCTTCAGGATGTTCAAAGAAATTTGCTACATTTAAATGTATGGGCTCAACATTATCTTCATAAATAAAATTTACTTCAGCATTATTATACATCTTCTTCTTCAGGGATGCTTGATAGAGCTCTACCAGATGCTTTGGCATACGACATGTACATATTTTTCATCCTTCTTTTTACACCGCTGGTGATGAAGGATATTATTTGGTGCAGAACGACAATCATGATTAAAATTTCTTCCTCGACCACGGCCATAACCACGACTGGGGCCACGACCTTTTCCACGCCTGGATTGGTGAAAGTTTATCTCTTTCACTTCAGGAAATGGGATAATACCAGTAGGTCGATTTTCATGATTTTTTATTAGTAGTTCATTATGTTGTTCAACCACTAAAAGATGTAAGTCAGAATATTTCTTGAACCTCATCTCTCGGTATTGTTGTTGCAGGAGCATACTCTAGGTAGGAAAAGTGGAGAATATTTTCTCCAGCATATCATGATCAGTGATATTTTCACCACATAATTTCAACTGAGAGATAATTTTAAACATGGAAGAATTATACTCACAGATAGATTTAAAATCTTGTAGCCTCAATCAAAACGTGCTTGTGGAAGAACGACCATCTTCAGGTTGTCATATCTATCTTTTAAATTATTTTACAGCATAAGAGGATCTTTAACAGTGAGATATTTCAATTTCAGGCCCTCATCAAGGTGATGACGGAGGAATAACATTGCCTTGGCACAACCTTGATTTGATGCCTGATTTTTATCTTTGATGGTGCCTTCCAAACCCATCACATCAAGATGAATTTCCGCATCAAACTCTCAAGACAGATAGCTTTTGCTCGATATATCCAGGGGAACAATTCACGTTTAGAAAAAAATGCCATTAATTAAGAAAAAGAAAGTCATACCTTCGAGGCTTTTAAAGTATTTGCTCGTGATTGTAGAGTCTCGTGCTGATAACGTATTAAAAATAAAAATTTATCTGCTGAGCTACTTGTAATTTGCCTGCTTGATTGCAAGTGTATCTAGATCACTGTATATTTGAATGAACATCCATAATACACAGTATATTTATAACAAGATATTTATAATTTGAGATAATAAATTATGTGTCATTTGTTTTCTTGTAGTGAAGGTGGAACGTGAGTATTATAGAGGTGAAAATAAAAAGGTGTGCTGAGAATCTTTGAAAAGACTAAAAGCATATGTATAAATAACGTAGGATAAAATTGCAACCATTAAACTGTAACTTTAAATCTCTATTTCAGCGCTCACAAAAAGAATTGAGTGTTGTCGTCCGAAGGATTAGATGCTCTCTCAGATTGATGCAAAGTTTAACACATCAACTACGCAAAACGTTTCGTTTTTGTCTTGAAATGCTTTGATTCATAGTGGCATGAAAAGTGAATGTGATAAACAATAATGTAATCAAATCACATCTATATAAAATAGTCACGTGCCTAAATCAAACAATAGGTTAAAAAGAAGATAAAAAAATATTGGAAAATGGTATAGTGACTCTCCACCATCAAAAGGGTATATTCTCCAGTCCTTTTGGAAAGATTTGGTTGTCTGTATTTGCTTATTAATTAAGTATATCACATTTGTGAGGATGAGGAAAGTCATTAAGACCCCACTCATCTAATTCTACTCTTTTTCTTAATTGTGTGGTTCTAGTGGATGTCCTTTTGGTTCAATGGTTGCTTTTTCTTTTTTCCATTATGATCTATATATGCAAATTAAAGTATAAGCACCTTTGGACTGATTACAAGATCCATCCATCGTGATATGGACATGTTCAAGTGTTATTTTGCTTTAACACAATGATTATTGTTTAGACACACACTATAAAATAATTATTATATTATTACGTCATTTAAAAGATAATCATAGACAATTATTTGTTACAAAATTAAATTAGCTATATATATATATCTATAAAATAAAGTAAGTTACTTGCTAAAATAGATCGGATTACACAACGATAGCATAAGATTTTTTTAAAATGTGAAGCATGTATGATCATTAAAGAACTTCATTTGTAGGAAATACATGCATTAAATTTAAGGTAATCAAGATTTATATTTCTTATAATTTCCCCCTACACAAATAGTAAATCAATCAATATTTAAACTAGGCGTATAAAAAGATTTAGCAAGTTGTAGATGGTTAAAGTGAGATTCTCGTACTATGGCGATTTCAATACAAGTTATTCAATTTTAAGTTGAAAAACATTATCATCAAAGGATTCGGTGCGTGCAGTGGATGAGATTGTTCCTCCCTTAATCAGAGGTCTCGGGTCCGAACTCTGAATATACAAAAATTCTTGATAAGGAGCATTTTTTCTAAATGAGTCTTACGCAATGCGAATCCGGATATTGTCGAGCTCCAATGTGGGTACTGAACACCGGGTGGAAACCAAAAAAAAAGTTTCAAAACATTCTTTACAAAAGAAACACCAACGCTTATATCCTCTAGTGATATCGGTAAAAATCTCTCACACAATAATAGGTGTAGGTTCAATTCTTCTTACCCCTTTCTCCTCCTCCTTTTTCCAATCTTCCTATGTAATAAAAGTAAAATCATTTACAAAAGAAAACCACCACTATTCACTTAATAAAATAGGTCATAGTAGTCTTATCACTTATGTGATTCTTAGCTTGAAAATAAGAATAAATATGAGAGTACAAAAACTTTGAGGAATACCTCTTTAAAATTAAAAATATTTTTTTACATCTAATTTGTATTGATTGGAGATAAATTAAAGAGTGATATCCTCTAGTGTGACGCACTATATTTTGTTTGTGATAAATCTAATATACTCGGAACGTCATCATATGTAATACCCCGGCTAACGGTCCACAATTTGCTTCCCTTCAACTTGATTTCTCCTAATCGATTTGTGTCCACATTTTTTTCTTGGAAAAATCCAAAATATTTCTCGTCTACAACTACTATATATGGCCCATCTGGATTTTGGATGCTTTAAGGCACTTATAAATTAGACCAACTTATGATATTACTATAAGTAAAGTTGTGAATGTCTGTAATCCTATTAATAGAAAATGAAAAATTAAACAAAAAAACTTATCATTAATCTTCATACCAACCTCTAGCCACTCTTTTTCTCAGTAGGTTTTCTATTTAGGTTCAATTTTCTCATTCTCGTTTGATCAAAAAATTTAGAAAATATTTCTTTAGGAAAACAAGTTCCTTAAAAATGAAAAAAACAATTTTGCTAATGAAAACAGGGAAAACAAGTCTCACAAGTGGCATTTAACCAACTACCCCAACACCACCCAACCCACACCCCAAAATATCAAAATAGAAAGAAAATGGAGCAACATAGAGTAATACACACATAAAGAGCAAGGATCTACGCAATACCTAAACAATACGACTAAGAAAAAGAGAAGAGGAGAAGAAGAAGCTAGCCCCTACCTCATCCACACAATGTAACAAAAACTCCTACCCTAATTCTCGACCTCTAAATCTTCATATCCTAGGGTCATGTCCTCAGTCAGCTGAAGTTGTGTCATGTCATGTCTAATCACCTCCCCCAATTCTTCTTCGGCCTACCTCTACCGCTCCTAACTCCTGCAACCGTCAATCTCTCACACCTCCTGACTAGCGTATCCTCACACCTCCTCTTCACATGTCTGAACCATCTCAGCCTCGCTTCCCTCATCTTATTCTCCACGGAGGCCACTCCGACCTTGTCCCGTATAACTTCGTTCCTAATCATATCTCTCCTAATATGACCACACATTCATCTCAGCATCCCCATCTCCGCTACCTTCATCATCTGAACGTGGACGTTCTTGACTGCCCATCATTCTTCCCCATACAACAATGTTGGTCTAACCACCACTCTCTAGAACTTACCTTTCAGCCTTGGCAAAACTTTCTTTATCGCAAAACACCCCAGAGACGAGCCTCCATTTCATCCATCCTGCTCCAATACGGTGTGCAATATCATCATCAATCTCCGCGTCTCCTTGAATTATGAATCCAAAATACTTGAAGTTTTCTCTTTTAAGTATAGCTTGTGCCTCGATATTTACTTCCACGTCTGCCTCCAACCTCACGTCACTGAACTTGCACTGCATGTACTCCGTCTTCGTCCTGCTTAACCTAAAACCTTTAGACTCTAAGATCGTCCTCCAAACTTCCAATCTATCATTAACTCTACTGATGTCTCGTCAATCAAAACTAGGTCATTTGCGAATAAGCTGAATCAAAGTAAGCATTCTAATAAAAAGTTGTCATCTCTTTATCTGACGACGAAGATGGCAAAAGGGGCGCGATGGAGCGGGTGAATCCTTGACCCGCAGAAGTATTAACCCGCCCGCCTGCCCCCACTTAACAATTTCTCTATTATCTGCCTTGCCCCTCATAGACATGTCATGCGCTACTTAAGTATGTATATATATATATATTAATTTCTATGTACGTGCAACATATATCTTTCGCTAATCATTAAAAGCTGAAAATTATGCCCCCATCCCATCTTGTAGAAGTTTAACTTCCAGGATCAGGGCAAATGTTTATAGCATTTCATTAGAATAAACCATCTTGAATAGTATACGTGTATAATAAATACTAGTCCTGATGTACTTGGCCTAGTTTTTTCATTACTAACATATCTTCTTTTTTTCTTCTAATTTCTAGATGATTCTCTTATCTGGACATTTTTGTTTTTGTGCGACTGTGTTGAAATTAGATTTAAAATAAAATTGGAAACAATATCTTTAAAGAGGCTCTAACCCGAAATCTTCAATCAAGGATGAAAAAATATTTGTTACTCCACCATAGCCCTGGTTGGTATCTCTACAAGAATTGTTATTACACCTCTCACAAAAAACAAGTGACATTATTATTAGTTTTTATTATCAGTTTGGACGTTCTGTCAATTGAGCCAAATGTGTCTAGTTTCACATACTAAAAGATTATGTACTTATATGCTCGAGATAATATAATAAGGACTAAACAGACAAATTCTCGAACTTAAGGGACCATTTGAGTTAAAAAGAGAGAATCCTCAAATAATTTTTGGATAACTTATTAAGCGTTTGAACATGCGATTTCATCTTATGAGATGAAATCAACATTTGAACATGCGCTTTCATATTTCAAACTTTTTAAAGAGATAATACATCCTGAACTATGGCCGAAATCCCAATGGACATCCCAACTCTACGGGAGTCCTAATACCCATGAATCCATTTTTTATGTAATTAATACACCCTTTATGCGTACGTGGCATGGAGGATGTGTTTTACTTTAAAAAGGAGCTTGAAATGGAAACAATGAAGACTAAATTTTAGTAATTTTTTTAGCATTTCTTATATAAAAAACTTTTCTACTCTTTTTTTCATATTGCTTTTACTATTTTTACTTTTTTCCTTTTTCCTTATTTTCATATATCTTCTTCTTCTCTGTCAGGACTGCCTTCACCGGAAGTTCAAATCCGACCACCAGAAACTTCTTTCTTAATTGTATCCTTTTTTATACCTTTCTCTTATTTTTAAATGATTTTTGTGTTTTCTTTTTTTTCTCCGTCTTTACTCACCATCCTCAGGTTTTCTGACGGAAAATTCATTATTGTCGTAAAAAATCTATCACCTTCCACTAGACTTCTCACCCTTATAATCTAACAACAAAGATTTAACACCTTCAACAGACTCCTCAATACAAGAAAATTAATTTGTGGATTAAAGCTCTTCAAATATGGCTGAAATAAAAGTTCTCCCTATAAATGGTAAAAGGACATTTTGTATGATCAAAGTTGGTCATTGATTAGGAATTCATATTAATTGATAGTGCATTATTCATGAAAAAGGCTTGATAAATTTAAAAACTATTAGAGGCCCGGTGCACTAAGTTCTCACTATGTGCTGGGTTCGGAGAAATACCTGTTGGAAATTTGCCTTTGGTGGGGAGGTGCGTCCACCCGTATTTAATGACTTAAACACTAGGGTTCCGTATATTGGAGGCTTTGTCTCTTCACACGTGCATAATCTACTAAGTGAGTAGATGACTGTAGGGCCAAAGATCGTCAAATTTCATTAAGAAATGAAAGAGATATTGGTTCACGAAGTAAGGTGTTTGAGGCATGGAAATATGGTGTGAGACAAATCTACCACATCGGTGGGAAAAAGGAAGAATTGTTCTCTTTATAAGTCTCAAAATTGGCTAAGGGTTTGGGACCCCAAGGGGTAACCCATGTGTTTGAAGGAGGGAGGACCTAGATGTGCTTGGGTTCAAAGCTAAGCCCGCGCGCGCACCACCGCCCGTCCGTCCGGGCCGGGCTCGGGTCACGGGTCGTGGGCCTTGGGCTTCTTCTGATAGACCCTCAAATTGTTTAATATTTACAGTTTGGTCCCTGGAGTTTCTGGAAAGATGAAATTGGGAACTACGGAAGGCAGAAAGTTTCTGCCTACCATTTTAGAGCGTTATTGCACATTAACCAGCCATTACTTGGCTGATCATACTAATGGCCATTACTTGGCAGTTGAGGAGTCCCTCCCTTATGCTATATATTGATGTCTTTTGGCACAATTGTAAAGACAATATACAAGACAGAAAACGAGACTACACTATATACAACACAGAAACAGAAGAGAGCACTGAAGTTCTGTCCACAAACAAATGAACGAATGTAAAACTCAAAACTCTTCCTTCCTTTTCCATTCTTCAGCAAGTCGTTTCGTATTTGTTTTCTTCGTCAGAGTAAACCTATTTGCTTTGTAGTGTTGATTAGTTGTTGTTTCATCTTGGGAGACTATTGCCCGTTAACGTAAAAGCATATATACGGGGCAATCTTATCTTAAAGACAGAGAGCCATCTCTCTCGACTCAAATTTACGATTCTAACAATCCAGATTTAGTGTTTCTTGATTTCAGGTTATCAAGATTCAAGACTCAACAAGCTTGCGGCAGTTCTGAATTGCCTATTTATTTATCCTTTCAAACACTTGTAATATTTATTTACTTCCTGTACTGCTTTACATATCCAACAGTACCGGATCACAATTAAGAAGTAATAAAGATTTTATAGGAGAAGAAGAATGGTGAGAAGGTGCAACTTTGAATATGGGGGGGGGGGGCACAAGAATTTTGGGCTTAGCTACTGAAGAAAGAGAAACGGGTCTGGAGATTTTTTTTCTGATTTTTTATTTTTATATGTTGAGTTTTCAAAGGGTTGAATAACAAATTAGAAATATAAATAGCATAAACAAGAAGAGATTACGTGGCAAAATATAATTAGTGTGTGAGATTCACACTCATTGTTGAAACGGGCACTGAGCAGATAATAGTGTATTTATTTTAGTTCGAATAGGTCTAGGAGGGTCATAGCCCCCCACAAAATTTAAGTATCTTTTTGAAAAAAAGTGTCAAGTTCGGTGGTGGGTGGGTGGGTGGGGGTGGGGGGGGGGGTTTCGATGTATTTTCTCCTTTTTAAATGTAAAAGTTTGCTCATAATTTTATATTTTGTAAAAATAGATTCATAAGTTGGTAGATTACCTGCGCCTCTTGGCTGATTATATTGCATGCCGATTAGCGAAACTTTTCCAGTAGTACGAATCGCTACGCTTCGCCTCTTTCTATATGACAATATGCATCTTGGTTGCTGTGCTCCCTGCGGGTAATAGCAAGAGAGTGAATAACGAATGATCCTCCAAACTCAAAGAGTGATTGAGTCCGACATATTTACCAATCATTTATATCAAATATTAAAAGATCTACAAGTTGATAGTATATTTATAACAAATTTACTCTTACAAATCATGTGAGAAGATTATATTAAAGAGTAGTACACTACAACTCATGTTCAATTTTCCATTTCATTGAACTAAAATTTGATTAATTGATTTTATATTTTTTAGAAAGGCCTTGTAGTAGCATATTAATTTTGTTATGAATTATGACTTACTCATTTGATAAGATTTTATAACAATTAGAAAAGTTTGATGGTTTTCACAACTTGGGATTTTTTATGTCTATAAGAAAAAATATAACTTAAGAAATCCAAATTGCATATCCAAACAAAACTTCAACTTCAAATTATCATAATTTTATTTCATTATTTTATCTCATGATTTCAAATCATGTCCAAATGGCTCTTTAGTACTTAGTACTCCATCCGTTTCAAAATATTTATCTTTTTTTTTACTCCGTTTAAAAAAGGATGTTATTTCTTTTTTTTGCTAACTCTTTTATTTCAACTTATTACATGACATGTTTAAGATCACATTATTAAATTTTTACATTCAATATATCTTTAATTTAAAATCATAAAATTCAAAAGTCTTTCTCTACTTTTTAAATTTTGTATCAAATTAAAATTAGCTAATTATTTTAAAACGGAGGGAGTAATAGTAATGTTTAGAAAGAGGGAATCCCCAATCATTTAATGTTTATGTTGTTACTATATTTTTATGGATAATTAATTAATAGAAATGAAAAACAAGTTGGTAAGGGAAAAAATTCAATTCTTTCCCGGTTCAGTAGGCTGTTGACATTTTGTACTTTACATATTCCGTTTCCCTCTCCAGTCACAAAGAGAAGGCTTCTCCACCTTTCCACATCCCATACTTACGATAATCAACGATCACGATGGCTTTATCAACAAATCGGACGGTTAATCAACTCCTAAAACCTCTATCCACCTTCATCTCCACCACCACGCGCCGCCTATCTTCAGACTCCACCGCCACCATCACAATAGAAACGAGCCTTCCATTCACTGCTCACAAAATCGATCCTCCCTCACGCGCCGTCGAAACAAGCCCTAACGAACTCATGAATTTCTTCAACAACATGGCTGAGATGCGTCGTATGGAGATCGCCGCAGATTCACTATACAAAGCAAAACTCATCCGAGGGTTCTGCCATCTCTACGACGGACAGGAAGCGGTTGCGGTAGGTATGGAAGCTGCAATTACTAAAAAGGACTGTATTATTACGGCTTATAGAGATCATTGTATATTCCTTGCACGTGGTGGAGGGTTATATGAGTCATTTGCTGAGTTAATGGGGAGAAAAGATGGTTGTTCTAAAGGGAAAGGAGGTTCGATGCATTTTTATAAGAAGGATAGAGGATTTTATGGTGGTCATGGTATTGTAGGTGCACAAGTTCCTTTAGGTATTGGACTTTCATTTGCGCAGAAATATTCGAAAGAGGAGCATGTTACTTTTGCTATGTATGGTGATGGTGCTGCTAATCAAGGACAGTTGTTTGAGGCTTTGAATATGGCTGCTTTATGGGATTTGCCTGCCATTCTAGTCTGCGAGAATAATCACTGTAAGAATTATAGTACTACCTTTTTCCTGGTTTTGGTATAAGGGGTCGTTTGGTTGCTGGTTAGGAAGTGAATTATTTATAAATTAAAACCAACATAAGTAGTACCATATTTGGTAGCATTGTAGCTGTATTTATAAAATTCAGCACACCCAGTATGTTGTTTGATTACTAGTTTTAAAATCTCGCATAACTAATATATATATATATATAAGTTATGAGTGAATTTATGTCGTATTTATTCAGGGTAGAAGATAGAATAACTAGCATAACTAATTCCTGTATAACTAATCCGTACATTATTAATACCTGCATAATTCTAACCAGCCTGGAAGGGTGTATAAGAATAATACTGAATATGTATATTAGTAATGCTGAGACTAATAATGTTGGGATTAGTGATCAGTTATGCTGACATTATTTTTGGTTTGTTGTATTAAATAACATGCGTTGCATAATTTCTAAGTAGTATTGAATATGGTGTATTAGAATAGGAATTGTACTGGTATTGTTAATGACATGATTTACTATGTATAAGAATAGTACTGAATAGGGTGTACTACTGTATTAGTTATACATAGGTTGAAAACACAACAAACAAGGGATTAAATAATACCAAAACTAATACCATATATTCTTTGATACCTCCTACCAAATGACCCCTAATGTATATGTGCTTTATATTCCAATGAAGTAGTAGATTTGTTGATATTATTTGGTGCAAGTTTAGTACTACAATAGGATCTGATGGCGATGAAAAGAAAAAATTATTGGTTCCTCATATAAGTTGTTGCAAAGAAATTGTGGCTAAGCGACTAGATTTATGCATGATTGCTTTTGTTGATGCAGATGGAATGGGGACAGCAGAATGGAGGGCTTCAAAGAGTCCAGCCTATTACAAAAGAGGGGATTATGTTCCTGGTTTAAAGGTGACACTCAAGTCACATCTTGCAAATCCATTGTTATGATTTGTAGACATAATTTAGATGTTCCCATTTTTACTTTATGTGTTTAGTAGGCAACGGGGACAACATTTGACACCAGATATCTACAATGGCCAACTTCCCTGGAATATGTGCTGTTAGATGAGAATTAACATGTTGCTTTTGCAACTGTAATTTTTTATCGTAACTTAAAGATAATATAGCATAGAAAGAGAAGTAGTGTTATCCTTGTTTTTACCATTAATTTTAACGTCAGCATAGAAATTCTTTAACTATGTAGTTGGTTTATTGTGAATATATTCATAATACATGTATATATCCTTTTAGGTTATTGGTTCAGCAAGACACTTTTGAACTCTAGAGAAAAAGTCTGCTGTTTTCTTACACCTCAACTAATCCACTCTGTACTTGTAAACTCCTACCAACACAGGTACCTAGTAACATTGTTCACCAAGTTAGATAGACGGAAAGAAATCATCTAGCGTTTTTTCCCTTTGTTGAGATTTGAACCTTGCTCCCTCATGATCCATTCAACTTTATTGACGGTTAACCCTTGGGTGCTTAAAAATTGTGAAATTGATAAGCAAATATTTCAGAACCCATGAATGACAACTTTAATACTATACTTCTTATGCAAATTTCCAGCTGTTACATTTCCATGGATAAATATTTGCATGTTTTAGCTAAGATGATCTAGACTCTGGAGATAGATTTGGGGTCTTCGTTTAAAGAGCCAACAGTTGGGAAAGTAAGGCTGCAAATGCTAAATGAATGTAAAATTGGTGAAGAATCTACGTGAGGAAAACTAATTTAAAGAATCTGCAATGACTAAGAAACGTTCTTCTTTAAAACTTAAAACTGAAAAGTATTCTTCTCTACTGTATTTATTGGGTTTGTGGATGTCTCGCAAGGCACACACCCCTTGAGGGTCAAAAGTGGGTTGCATTTTTTTTTGCTATTTGGTGGTCAAGCAAGAGGAGTACTTACACATGTTTTTATACCACAATGTTGCTTATTTCTTGCTTGTATCATAAACATTGGTGTTCTTTGCCATCAACATCTCCAACATAGAAGGAAAAGCGTAAAAAAAAGAAAAGGAAAAACTTTCTCCTATTGCCAAGATAATGACCAAATGATACCATTCTAAGTGAGAATTGATAAAAAGATTCAGAAAGGATGTAAGAGTATGCTAACAATGTTCTTCATTTTATGTTTCAAAACAGGTGGATGGTATGGATGCCCTTGCTGTAAAACAAGCATGCAAATTTGCCAAGGAACATGTTCTCAAGAATGGACCAATTGTAAGTACATAGCATGCCTAAATTCCAGGATTGATATGCCGTTTCATTTCGCACTTCCTTTGGTGTAATATGGTCATGTGTACATATGGCGTGGAAAGATGTTTTAAATATTAGATATTAGTTACTCTTAGGGCTTCATAGATATTTCGATAAAGTTAACTGATTAGCTAGGTTTGAGACAAGTAATATGGAGAAAAGTGGCATGTCATGAGAAGAAATGAATGTGAGATGCTAGACATTTCAAATCACATGGTTTAACAGTCGCGAGATAGTCTTCTTTTACATTATTCTAGTTTCTTGACATGATACTGTTCCGTATTTTCTGATTCTTTGTTTGACCTATGTGTTTCATGGTCATAAAGCCCCTCTTTATGAGCACAAGAAAGTCCATCAGCTTGCCAGAGATAATTCTTTACTTCTCCGCTCTCCTTTTTTCTTTAAGAGAAGTTTCGAAAAAATGTGTTCCACTATATTTATGCTAGTACTTCTTTTAATATTGAAAGGAGGAAAGTGGCTGGAAAGATATGAATGAAACATTCTAGTGTTTTGACATGGTGCTTTTCCGTGTTTATGGTTGTGTTTCATAGTTTTTAGGAGCATAAGAAAGTTCGTCGCCTTGTTAGAGATGATTCTTTTCTGTTCTCTTCTCCTTTTTTCTTTAAGAGAAATTTTGAAATTTTGTGATTCACAAAAAGTATGACATTACTTCTTATAACTAATCCTTCACTACCAGTTTGTATTATGATGCATATCCATCTTTTTCCGGTAATAGTGTGGTTTTATGGCTGAATCATGTCATTGTTTATTGAATGCTTAATTAGTTCCATCAGTTCTTTCAAAATTTTAGGCGAAATGCATAGATAGTCCCTTAAATTTTCCACCTATGGACACCTTAACTATCATATTAACTGTCACAGGGGTAAACCTTTTGTGCCCGACCCCGTGCGGCAGTCAAGTCCCGCACTTGAACTCAGCCTTCCCAACATTTTTCGGGACATAGAGAAAATTTGCAACAAAGGTAAAGAACACAAAACAATATGGAAAATTCCCAACCTTTGTATTTATCACAAAATACACCAAGGGCACTCACTTGGTATGATCACATTTCAACCATAGCCCACTTCGACAAGACCACAAGTCGATCAATGCTACTCTAAGACTTCCCCAAGCATTAGCCCCTTTTCCACTTGGAACTCTTTTAGAAACCTTCACGTTTCTTTCTAGTTTCCCTTCTGAAATTCCCACCCAAAATCTGACCAAGTCCAAAGCTAAAAGGATAAATCTGATCCTAATGGACAGTTGACATCCCCAACTGCTTAGGACATTTAAGTTTCAAATTCAAAGGCTACAAGGATAATGTCACATGGCACAAGCACTTACAGACGAAAGAAATGGCCAACTGTCTTGCATGTGCTTGTGCTGCCTGCGTATCCAAGGCTTGCTTGGCACCAAGCCTTGGCGCCTTGAGACACTGCCTCCCGCATATGCCATGGCTGTGCACTTGCTTCCCATGAATTTGCCGCACGCCCACTGCCAATGCGAGTATCGTGTCCCTTGTGCATGCTTTGATCGAGTTTCAACCTTGTTGTGCCAACTCTTGTTTTAGCCGTGCCATTCCTTAACCTTTGCTTTACCTTGCCTTTGCCTTCTTTAACCTTTGCCATTAACCTGCCTTGTGCCACAACTTAGCCCGACCTTGGCACTTGGCACATGCTATAGTGCCTATGTCAATGCCGCTCGGCACCCATGCCATGCCGTATGCCCGCTGCACCCGACTTCGCCAACACAGCTTGTCGTTGAGAATGCCACCCCATTGTCCCGCATGTTGATTTCACCCGCACATAGGCCAATGACAAGGTCATCATGCCAAATCCTTGCCACAACTGTGCCCACACCTGATGTCAAAGATCCAGGCCCCTAACGGTAACCACATAGAAACTTTTTATTGGCTCAAGTGTGCCTTGTGCACACCCTGATCTGACCTGACAACACACGTGAAATACAATTTGTTTAGCACGTTAGTTGTTTGTACTCATCTCAACCTTTAAAAATACAAGAATTTACCTTTTTACCCTTAAATTGTACACAATCTATCCATTCAACTAACAATGACCCACCTCCTCCCTCGGCTAAATAAATATCCTGACATTTCTTTCCACAGATACAGTACATCATTCACCACCATGAAAACTAGTGAAACCTGTCAGGAGTATGAATCAACAAATTCTTATTAGCTCCCCATAATTCAGGAAAAAAGGGCAACAAGAACAAGCTAGCAAGTGCACCCTACAACTGAACCACATATATGTAGAAATAGATTCAAACATTAATTCCACACATCACACTGAGTAAACTGATTAATATAAGAACTCTTGTTAACAAGCAAAGTGCATAAATTAAAGTGACGATGCAACATTTCTCAATATCTGCACCTGTGCCTAATTAATCTAGACCTATACAACAGTCCTTTTGTGAATTTGAAACACGAAGTATTAAAGCTTCGATGTGATTCACAAGAGTCCATCCACGGCCTTTGAGATGCTTCAGTTCTCAGTGTTTCACGCTCCACCTATTCCAGTTGGATTAATCCCTGTTTGGAAAATTAGTTTCCGATTGAAGGTTCCAGTAAGTTGTCTGATTCCGGCTGTAACGATCGGAAGAAATTTGGGGAATTTGAAGGTAAACATTAAGTGGGTTTTGTTGAGAACTCAAAATTACAAAAGGGATTTATTTTTTGGAAAAGTATTGGTTTGATTCTATAAAAAAGCTTGAAGATGGAACCGTTGAAGGTGAGAAGAGGGATAAGATTAGGATGTACAAATGAGGAAAGCAGGAGATCATAAGGGGGAGAGGGGGTTATGGCGGGAGATTCTGTTAGTGCTTTTGAAGTTTTATGATTTCAGGTTTGTCCTGTTTGGATCTTCTTTGTTGCTGCTACTATGATGGGTTTTAGTTTGTTATTTTGGTTTGTAGATGGTATAGGATGAAGAAGACAACGGGTTTGGACCTTCTTTTTTTTTTTTTTTTAATGTAGTTTATTTTGTGTTAATTCATTTTTCCTTGTGATACACGTCAATTTTCATCTGTTCACCGGGTGTTGACGATACACACTTGTGCGACAGGATAGTTAAGGTGTCTATCTGGCAGTTGGTGGAAACATTAAGAACTATCCATGTATTTTTCCAAAATTTTATTTCATTTTTTTACTCCTGACATTGTTTGTTGAAGTTTTGCAAATTCAATTTGTTTATCCAATTTATTGATGTCATTCTTTGCATATTATGGCAATTTGATGTTTGCCCTTTTTATTTGGTTCAGATTCTTGAAATGGACACCTACAGGTACCATGGTCATTCCATGTCTGATCCTGGAAGCACCTACCGTACACGTGACGAAATTAGTGGTGTTCGACAGGTAAATATGTTCTTTAGACTTTTTGACATATCTGAACGTGCAGATGACTCATGAAGTATCTTGATAAAGTTATCTTTCAACTTTACAGGAACGTGATCCTATTGAAAGAATTAGGAAACTCATATTAGCCCATGATATAGCCACTGAGAAGGAGTTGAAGGTAAGTTTTAATGTCATAATGAAGTTTGAAACCTGGAAAACCATATGTCCAACAATAGATTGATTATGTGGTTCTTGACCTATAAAATGCTGCTAAACTATCTTTTTCCCGTTTATTCTCCTGTCCAGGATATCGAGAAAGAAAAGAGGAAAGTGGTAGATGAAGCCATTGCTAAAGCAAAGGTGAGGAGAATGATGCCACTTTTTTCTAATTCGTTATGATTCTAGGATAGTAGGAATTGTTTTAAAGCATAATGGCTGAGTACTGATTGCTCATATTTATTTTATTTTCAGGAGAGCCCCATGCCTGATCCTTCTGAACTGTTTACTAATGTATATGTGAAAGGGTTTGGAGTTGAGGTGCGCAGTTGTTTTCATCCAGCATTTTACCTCTTTGTTATACTATACTAATTCTACACTAATAGAAGATACCTCCATAACTCTAATTACAGCCATTCAATTGTTGTAATGGTAATAAAAATACTTCAAGAATGCTATAGAGCTTACAGCTGACCCCCCCCCCCCCCCCCCCCACACACACACACAAAGAACAGAAGTATTGAAGTCGGATATGATATTGTCAAAATTTTCATGATACAGAAGTCTCGAGAAGTTTAGTGGATTGGTTATGTGCCAATTGTATTTGTTAGAACACCCGTTAGACAAATGAAAATGATTCTTTAAATAATGCTTAGATGGTATGTGGGTGGACTAGCCAATGCATTGTATATGTTTGCTATCTGAAGTACCTATTAAATTTCAGAAGTAGTTTTGGTGACAGCACTGTCAACATGATCTTCTCCTATCTAAGAGTGGCCTACAATGTTTTAAGTTATAGACTAGGCCTGATGCTGTTATCTGGCAACTTTATATGGACAGGAGATCTTTTTGATCAAATATTAGTCACTTTCTGAGTTCTGACCAAAGCAAGGAAAGATTACTTTCTATGCTGTATCAGGAACTAGAATGGCTATTGGACCAAGTAGATTAGCCATTGCTATTTGCTTTACCTTCTAGTTGACCATCAATTTAGAAGGGTAGAGGTTCTTGTTATCAGTAGTAGCATGTTTGTGGCTTTGATTATTTCTTGATAACTAATTCCATATTGTGACATAGTCACTAGGAGGCGGTTATTTCCTCTTCCCTTTGATTCCGCACGTTATGGGCTGAACCTCGTTGGTGCTTGTTTGTTCATGTTTGATTGGAATAAGCAGTAGGAGAAGTTGGGAAACTGATTACTTAGTATTAAACAAAGCATATTTAATTAAAGAGATGAATTACTGTTATTAACAGTGATTACTCTGTGCCAAAAACTATGTAGGATGCAAAGCCAGGTTTGTAGCTTCTCGTGGATAAAATTCTGCCACTTCCATGAATTGTTCAACGAGGTTTTAGCAACCAACAACCTCAAGCTTGGTCCTCAATAGTAATTTTGATAGTGTGAGAATACTATTGTTTATGGTATATTGGAGTGGTGAACTAAGCTCAAGGAAAAGGTGTTAGCCGTGGCAAACACAGTTATTGGTTCTCAAGTAAGGGAGGTCATTATGAGCAAATTGAAAGAGAACTTGTCCCACATATATCTTGCCTTTTCACCGAAGAAAGAAAAGCTGAGGGAACTTGTCGCAACATTGATTTACACATTGTGTTCTCCTTATTATTGGCTAGTTTTTTGAGTTAGGCTCTCTAATTTAGCCTATACCGATTGGTACCAGAGTGAAACTTCTGAATGCCCGATTTTCTTTTCTTTTTCCTCTCAACTCAGTACATCGAGCTGCTCTGTGCTTCTCTTGCTCAGTTTAGCCCATTGAGTCACATACCCTTCTCCAATCACATTTCTTTATTGAGTGGACCATCTATTTGCTCTTAAGTTCATCTTTCAGGAGCTTACTCTTTTTACGAGAGTCCAAGCTACTATCCAGCCTTTTGACGACTTCGATCTTGAAAGAAGAATTCAAAAAGAATGCCTGCCAAAGAAAACAAAACAAAAAGTAAAAGAAGTCTTCCAATTCACGTGTAAACTGGTATCATGGATAAGCTTTGACAAGTCTATTCTCACAATCATGAGTCTGATTTAAAGTCCACATGTTATTCCCAAAAATTGAATTAGAGATAAGAGAGGGTGTTGAGTTATATAGGTATTTCACATTGGCCATAAAATGGTATCCAAAAGTTTGTGAAGTTTTTGGACCATTTCACCTAGTGTCGTAAGATTTGGTTTTGGGTTGGATGTTCAAATTCTTTCATAGTTCTTGTATTGACTTAATTCTGTTGGTTCCTTACAAATATTACTGTGGCTTGTGGTATTCCAGAAGCCCTCAGATGATTTTTCTGTGCTTCTGTAATCTTATATGCTGGCTATAGGAGGTGGAACCTGCTAACATAACTAACTATGGAAAAGTGGCTGTTACTTAGGTCTGGAGAAGTGACCTAGTACAGTAGAAAAAAAGTGATTTGCTTTGTTACAGGGAGTTGTGAGTTGTTGATTGTTATTGCACAGAATAGTAGAAGTATGGCTACTGCAAACAAAGAATGCTCTATAAAAGATGATTTTTTAAAGGACCGGTCTGTTTTGAGTGAATCACTAATTTCTGAATGTTTAAATGACACGGACTGATAGGCGGGTATGCTTTTCAGGTCTTTGGAGCAGATAGGAAAGAAGTCAGAGCCACACTTCCATGAGGCAAATGATATGGTTGCAATATTTGATTCTGCTGCTTGGATGCTGGAGAGAAAGGGTTGACTGCAGACAACAATAATCTGATGACAAAAGTTCAGAGTTTCTTCTGATTGCATATAATGTTGAAATGGCTTATCTTTATTGTAGGAAATGGTTCTTTGTTTTTGTTTTTTTGCTCTTGCTGCAGATGCCTGTGATTTTTTTTTACACGATTGCAATTTCATATAGTAATAAAATTGAGCATGCAACCACTTATTTGCAGCTTGAGCTGCTTTGTATTCTTTAACATTATTACCTCAATTTTGTTTCATGGCGGGTCTATATATTTGTTTCTTAGAGTTCTTTATTTGAGGGAAGAGATGTTAGCTAGACGGTGTTAGTCGTGTCTTCAATACACGAGCAAAGCATGGAAGTGGCAGCTTAGTCACCAAAAAGTATTCTGTTCTTGCAATTTGGTGTTTTTGGTAATGGAGTGAAGGTAAAAAGGAAGTTGGTTTACGTTTGGACCAGATTATTTGGTAATGTTTGATTTCTGCTAAATGCTTTTCAACTTGTTGCTATGCTAAATGGAAATATATCGTGCAAAATTTGTTGTCTTTACAAGTTTGTTATTTTAGTGGAGTTACCTCCCCTGCATTGTTGAAGTTCTTCTATAGTTTCTTGAATGCATTGGCCTCGTCTCAATCCATTCTTCTCTTTTTTTTTGGGATTTAATAAATAGCGGTTTTGTTTGGATAATTTTCATGTATTTTTTTGTACCTATTATCTCCCACCAGCACAGTAATAAATAGTCTGCCAAAATTTACGCTCTCTTCTTGACCTTATTTTGTAGCAGTCAACCCTTAAGTTCCTCAGCTCTAAAACCCTTCACTCGCCTCTCCCAGCCCTCTTCTTTTCCTTTGGTCTTGCGCTTTTCCTGCCTTCAATTACCTCAATAGTATAAGTAGTACAACATAATGAATTGCTAAAGTGGTTTTTTTGTGGTCATAAACAAGCATTTTACTAACCAAAAGCAAAGTTATGTACATGTTCCTAAAACATCAACCTGGTCTTGGACATACATTCCAAGGTACCTGTAACATAAAAAATAAAAAACAAGCATACTAGATACTCGGAGCTAGGGATAGTAATTTAATTCAGCAATTCTCTTCGCCAATCTGTGCTTCAAGCTTCCTCTTACTACTGCTTCCCGAAGAATCATTCTAGTTATCATTGGTGGGGATCTGAATTTTCGTTGAAACACCCTGATATTCCTTGCAATATGAAATACATACATCCGGCCAAAACTATTCTAAACATTTGAGAAGTGGCAACTTTGCCATTAGTATTTGTAATCATCTAAGCTATCTCATCAGACCATGTCATGGCTTTTCTTGAGCAATTCTGCCATGACAACAATGATTCCCAAATTTCAGCCGAGAAAGAGCAAATGAAGAAGAGACGGTCAACAGATTCCTCAGCTAAGTCACAAAGAGGACACACATTATTCTCAATAAGCTTCCACTTCTTAAGTATGTCTCTAGTACAAGTCTACCATACAAAGTCAGAAACAAGATAAAGATCCACTTTAAAGCACCAAGATTATTACAAGTGAGCCTCCTCCATGGTACCTTGTCATGATTGCCCCTAAGCTTAGTGTAGAGGTTTCTAATGGAGAATTTTGAAGATTCCCCAACTTGTACATAATCCAATGACAACTGCATCATGAGTCTTGGTAGACTTGAATATTTTTCTAAGCATCCATGAGGCTTGTTGGGCAACAAATTTCAGTTTTCCTGGCCCTTGATGTAGTAAGCATGCACCCATTTCACCCACATCTTATCTGTCTTTTGACATAAATATCATAGCATTTTATACACAACAGCCTTATTTCGAGTCGGGACATGTAAAATATTCAAGCAACCATAATTTTTGACAAACAAAGCTGGTCCCAAGCTCCCAATGCCTTCCTAGATGGACCAGTGCCACTAATCCAAAGAAAGGTTAGACAAATCGACTCAATTGCCTTCAGTACTTTCTTGGGTAAGATGAATATTTGTGCCCAGAAAGTTCGAATATTAAATAGTACAGACTTAATCAATTGCACTCAACCAACATAGGAAAGCCTTTTAGAAGTCCAATGGTTCACCCTTTCCAACAATATATCAAGCAGAGGCACACATTGTATAGCAGAGAGCCTCTTAGTGCTTAATGGTACACCTAAGTATCTTTAAGGAAGGCTACCCTTTGAGAATTCCAGCATGTCCAAAACTGCTTGTTGGGTCATATAGTTCTATTCTACCAAGGTATATATGGCTTTTGTTAGTATTAGTAATCAGTCCTGAAGAAGTTGAGAAGCTCTGAAAGCAAGAAAACAGTTTCTCAATGGATATCAGATCACCCCTTCAAAAAAGAAGTAAGTTGTCTGCAAACCCAAGCTGGACAATACGAAGTTTATCACACCTGGGATGGTAATTTAAGTCTGGATCCCTCCTTAGAGTCTTAAGCAGCCTATTAAGGTATTTCACATAGATCACAAATAGGAAGGGTGACCCTTTTTAGCAGCAAAACCTTGAGTCTGACTTCCATTTACTACAATAGTATAGGTGACAGTTGTAACACAACACAAAATCCACCGGATAAATATAGCAGGGAAGTTCAGACTTGAAAATGCCCCGAGTTTTCGCGTTAGATGGATCTGGTAAGATGAAGAACTTGCATAAGGTTAGTAATGATTTATAACAAGTGTTAAGGAAGTGTTGTGACGATTGAGGTCAATAAATCGGGAAAAAAAATAGGTTTTGTCTATGTAATACCCGTTCTTTCGGGTTATGATTTGAACCGCTTGACGTATGTAAGTAGACTTGAGGCCCCCGAGAAGTTCGGTCATATTCACGTATGCAAATAAAGAGCTTGGTCTATAAAAAAATGATGCTCCGAAATGATTTCAGACAAAAGTGTGATGACGACGATTAATAATAATATTTTGTAATATGTTATTATATGTTTCTTAATTTTATGTTACTTATTTGTATTTTAATTAAGTAATTAATGGGGAATTATGGGTAATGGATAGGTGTCAGTACATGCAAATGAGGGTGTTGTGTCATAAATGTGATGAGCATTAAAGAAGGGTTGACTAAAGGGAGTGACACGTGTGAAAGAGGTTATTCATAGTAACGTTATTAGTTGTAACGTAATAATAGGCAGCAAAAGTCATTTCCATATTTAGACTTTCTCATTATAGATCTCAAGAAAACAAATTGTGCAGCAACGTAGCCCTCATAAAACAATAGCAAGTAACATGATTTTTTTTTAGATTCTTAGCAAGCGAAGTGAGTTTTACAAGCAACAACATAATATTTCCAATATGCAACAACGTTGTTATTTTAAATGGATCGGAGATTTATTCATAGTGAAGAATGGTGTAAAGAGCTTAGTTCTTGTCATCCAAGATTAGTTCGTAGAAGGAATTGATTAATCATCATCCTCGGAGGGTCGGTTCAAAGGTATGTTAAGGCTATCCCTTCCTTCTTTTGGCATGACCCGAATGTAAACGTAACGTAATCGTATGTCCGTCCAAAGTGACTCTACTAATGAAAGCTAGAAATGTCTATGTCCTTCATTTTGTTGAAAAAGTTTATTGATTCATGTATGTCTTGTCTTATTGACACATATTGAAAGGTATATTGACATGTTAGCTTCATAACGTAATCGGAGGATGAATGACTATAGGTCACTCCGAAAGATGTTCAAATGATCCTGAAAGGCTTTTCATGCATTGTCTGTGTATAGTTAAGCGAGTAATGACGTTACATACACATATACAATACCTATAAGGGCATGGCTATGGTATTCCTACTTCACCATCGGTTGGGCAATTATGTATTGTTATTTACCACCGATTAAGCATGCGCCTATTTACCACCGATTGGGCAGACACGTATTTACCACCAGTTGGGCATACACTTATTTACCACTTAGCTACGGCCAGTTGGGCAGTTATCACTGATCAGTTGAAAAGTTGAATGGTTAAAGTTATGATGATGATGTAACGACATAAGATCATGTAATGAAATAAGTATGATCGTTATGTATAGTATGACCCTCAGTGGCATTTTAGAGGTTCAGTTGATTCATATACACCTCTTTTATGATTATTTACTATTGTGTTTGTTGACACCTAATTTTTACCCTAAATAAATAGTAGCCACACAAAAAAAATAAGACGCGAAACTCCTCCAATAATTTTATTCAATTAAACAAAGTTCCAGGGTCACAAATGGAGTTAAATATACTTTTCACAAAATGAATATGATTTTATAAAATTATTCCGAGAGTATTTTGTCATTTTATTTGACAAAATATCACTTGGTATATATACTGTATATCATGTCCTAATTTTACATAGTTATGATCATTAATCATAGTTTCGGAATTCTAAAATAACAATTACAATTGTAATTGTCTTAAAAGGATTCTCAATATTGAAGGATTAATGTTCCGCTCTGTCAAATTCGAGAAATTGTTAATTA
Source organism: Anisodus tanguticus (assembly GCA_034509755.1). Taxonomy (NCBI): domain Eukaryota; kingdom Viridiplantae; phylum Streptophyta; class Magnoliopsida; order Solanales; family Solanaceae; genus Anisodus; species Anisodus tanguticus. The sequence goes on along the minus strand of CM067543.1, from coordinate 47,147,639 downwards.
AATACGATAAGAGAATTACACTTCAATTTTAAGGCACTTTTAAAATCAAAAAGGATTTTACATGATTTAAAATTTCAATCTCCGATTAATGTAAAAATTAGACTTAAATTAAAGCTATTGACCTAATTTGGCTATATTTGAAATATTTTAGTTTTTAGTTAATTCAAATTATGACCACATTTATAAAATGTGGCCGAATTATCAATTTGGTTTTTAAATGACCTTGGGTCATTTCATTTTGAATTAAAACTAGGTGAGCCCAGGCCAAGCCTAATCGTTCAAAGCCAAGAAAAGGGCAAAGAGCCCTTCACTTTTTCCCTTTCACGCTTTGTTCCCAAAGGGAAACCCTTCCCGTCGTCATCCTCGATTGCCAGAAATGGCAAAGGTCAAGATGTATGTTGCCCTTCTCTGTTCCTCTACTTGTACGAAAGAGGAAAGGCATTAAATGCCTCGTCCTCTTCGTCAATCACGCCACCAAGACCCACCCCCCAAACCCCAGGTAAGGTTGCCCATTTTTCTGCCTTTTTGTGAGCATTTAATGCTCCTTTGTCCGATTACAATTTGAATTCCACGATTTCATTGGTTGAGAACTGATTGGAGGGAAATTTCCCCTCATTTTTGAGTTCTCCCAATTCGATAGGGATTGGGTCTACTAGGGTTCTTCTTATCCTATAAATAGAGACTATTCTTTTTCAATTTCAGAGGTCCACATAGTGTTTCTTGAGAAGTATGTACCTTTGATCTTGCATTTGAGCAAGTGAGATGAGTTTCAGAAGATTGATCAGGGTCATTATACAGTGGCACAGTATGAGACTTGCTTCCATGCCTTATCACGATATGTAGTGTCGTTGCTTCCTACTAAGGTGGAGTGAGTAAGATGTTTTGTCAGAGGGTTGACTATTCCACTCCAGTTGGATACACTGCAGTTGGTGGCTTCTGGAGCCTCTTTTGAGACCGTTGTTGAGCATGCTAGGATAGTAGAGAATGTGAGGGGCAAGTTGCCCAAATATGAGCCCGACAAGAGGGATAGGCGCTATGGACAGTTCAGTGGTTCTACATCCTGTGGTTATTGTTATCAAGGGAGATATCATTAGTTGCAGCCTAGTTGACCGGTTCAGGCAGCTCTTCATAATACCGATGGATGTAGTGGGGGTCAGTCATTGAGAGGTTCTCAGTTTCATTATTCAGAGCATGACATCTTGTTTTCTTCTATCTCTATTCAGTAGTCCTTAGCGGCCAGAACTTGTTATACTTATGGAGAGGTTGAGCCCCTAGGACTCTAGCACATACGTCTAGAGGTGGTAGTCAGACTAGCTGGGAAGGATCTCAGTCGGGTCGCGGTGGCCATCAGTCTAGTCGTAGTGGATCCAATCGGGGAGAGGTGGAGCTCATTCTGGCTGAGGTGGCTATCAGGGTACTCAGTCCGAGGCAGAGTGCACTCATTACTATGCATTCCCTGGTAGGATAGAGGCTGAGGCATCGGATGTAGTCACTATAGGTATCATCTCTGTCGATTATCGAGCTGCTACTGTGTTATTTGATCCAGGGTCTACTTTCTCTTATGTGTCTGCCTACTTTTCTGCTAAACTAGAGATGTGGTGTGATATGCTTGATAGTCATTTTCATGTGTCTACACCGGTCGATGATTCTATGATTATTTATAGAGTATATCGCATGTGTGTAGTTACTTTCATGGGTTACAACACTTGGGGTAGATCTGGTTATATTAGATATTACAGATTTCGATGTTATATTGGCTATGGATTAACTGTCACCAAATCATGCGATTCTGTACTATTATTCCAAGACGCTCACGCTAGCTATGCTTGGTCTTTCGAGGTTAGAATTGAGAGGTGCTCCCAACCCTGCTCCTAGAAAAATGATTTCTTATATTTAGGCTACGAAGTTAGTGGACCGGGCTTGTTTGGCTTATCTTGCGCATATTTGGGATACTAGTGCAGAGTCCCCTTCCCTTGATTCTATTCTGGTAGTTAGTGAGTTTGCAGAGGTATTTCCTTCAGATTTACCTGGTATGCCTCCGGACAGAGATATTGACTTTTGTATCAATCTCGAGCCGGGTACTCGACCCATTTTTTTCCTGCATACCGTATGGCTCCAACTGAGTTGTGGAAATTGAAGGAGCGGCTTCAGGATTTATTGAGTAAGGGCTTCATTCGACTGAGTGTATCTCCATGAGGTGCTCCTGTCTTGTTTGTGAAGAAGAAAGATGACACTATGCATATGTGCATTAATTACAGATAGTTGAACAAGGTCACTATCAAAAATAAGTATTTGATTCCGCGTAGTGATGACCTGTTTGACCAGCTTCAGGGTGCTTCTATGTTTTCAAAGATTGATTTGAGGTTCGGGTATCACCAGATGAATATCCAGGTCAAAGATGTGCCCAAGACGGTTCTTATGAGGTTCATCTACTCACAGATCTCCTAGATCACATAGTATATCCACCCTATATCAGCTATGTTGTCATCCTCACTCCGTTTAGTGCCATATCCAATCGGGCCACCTTGGACCATCCCATATGATTCATCAAATCAATATGCTATAGATATCATATGAAGTATAAAATGAATATGAGTATAATAGGTCACTAAACCATATCAAGTAAATGTTAAAGATAACTTCTTTTCATAATTTAGATGAGAATTGAAGTGATGAATGTACAATCAATCAATTATCACAAAGATTCATCAAGTTTGGCAATAATAATCCCATTTCTGTCACGATCCAAATCGGAGGGCCGCGACGGATACCCGAACCCCACTCGCTGAGTACCGCTAATCACACTATCAACACCTATTCATAATTAATTACGGACTAAGTCGAAAGAAAATTATGAACAACTAGGTAACAAACTTATATATTTACATATACCAAGGCCGACAAGGCCATACAAGACTATTACACACATGACACCTGCCTAGCCTCTAAGAGAGTATACATCATCAATAGGTCGGGACAAAGCCCCGCCATACCCATATAGACACGCAAAATTGTATCATACCAAAATCAGACCGACACTCCGGAAAGAGAGGAGTGTTTCCAAAATCTGCTGAAATATGCAGCCTAATCACGTGGGTCGTCGCCTTGCCTATGCAAACTTGCGGGCATGAAACGCAGCGTCTCCCGACAAAATGGACGTCAGTACGACTAATGTACTGAGTATGTCAGGCATAAATAACAGTATAACAGGAATATACCAATAACTGAAACATAAACAACTGACCAACAGGAACTGCCTCTGGGGGCCCTAATACACTTGCCTACATGTTATGAACAATGTAGTGTCCATATTTATTGGCCTCATCGGGCAATTTCCGTACCATGACAGCCTCTGTGGGCATCATACCATGTAATGATTAACGAATATATGCATGATGCAAGTGCAGTATATATACGTTAGTGTTGCGGATCGTGCAACCCGTCCCAATATATGTTAGTGTTGCGGATCGTGCAACCCGTCCCAATAATCCATATATGCATCACATCATATTGGCCTCTTCGGGCTCTTTTGTGATAGTCTGTACCAGCTGCAGGTGGTGTGCGTATATAACGCCTTTCCCTTTCCCCATATCCCCTACATATATAATATTTACCATATAGTAATGTGCATAGCATCAGTGGTCCAGGATAATATATGAATGCAATGCAATGCAAGTGAAAGTGCAGGTATGACAATAAAATACCCCGAGTGACATAATACCCTTGCACCTTTGGCTAACACTGTGAATATCAACACATTTTCTGTATGCCTCAATAAGGACTTAGAAACATATTTAGACATGATTTTAGCATAGGAATCAATAACATGAATATTCTTAACTACTAGGAGTAGAATAAATTATGGAGCAATATCACGGTTTTATTTTGGTATATGGAACATGCCAAAAGAATGAAATAATTTGCCTTAACATATCTCGATTTAACTTAATACTGTGTTGAATGCGTTGTGACAATTTTTTCTACCCCACGGATTACTCACTGATCACGTTCACCTTTGCATCATCTCCAAAGCGTTAAAAAGTTTACCCAAAATGAAACATTAGGACTTCGTATACTCTCTATTTTCTAACCCCAAAGCAAAACGAAATGATCTCTATTTTTAATCCATAGCAAACGAAATGCTTCCTAACTTCCTTTAAGAAAATGCTTTGGATGGAATCTTTAATTAGCCTTAAATGGCTGTCATGATTCGGTCTCCCACCAGCCAATTTTTGGCGGTGTGGAGCCTCAATTTGATGCCACATTGCCCTCACATGCACGGTCACTTAATTTAATTAAGTGACATGCCTCCGCAAAATTTATCAATTACACACATAATTAATTCTGTGATCCAATTCACTTAAATCTTGACAATTTATAGGACCTTCATATATTTAACGTCATAATTTATGATATGACACTAGTCCATAACCTCTTTATACACGTGCCAAATTTATTTTCGGCTCCCGTCGTCATACTTCTTACGTCCAAAATTATTTCGGGGTTTAATCCTTTTTATATACTAATATCTTTATTAGCATACGTAAATATAACATAAATTTTCCAATGCTCGGACCTATTTACACATGTCTAGCAATTTTATAAACGCTCAGCGATTTAAACCGTGACCCGAAAGTACGAGATGTTACAATTTCATCGAGACAATCAAGTCAATTAAGTAAATTTTGCAACTACTAGCTAATGTATATATGCTTTGACATTCTTTACTACATGACAATTATTACTTTTTATTAATTTACCCATAACATGACGCCAGTACCTGCATAATTTCTCATCACCTCATAAGTACAGAAATCCCTTTCCCCATTACTCCCCTTAAATAAGTAAAACCAACACAAATACTTCGTAAAGAGTCTAGAAAGTCTCAACTTGCCTTAATTACAAAGTCTAAATGATCAATCCATGGCCTTTCCCTTCCATTGAGCCTCAGAATGAGCCCAATTTGTTCAAATATAGAATCCATGTAAACAAACGAGTCCGTAGACACCCATATTACTACACAAATATTTCGGATCCAAAAAATCTGTTCAAAAACCAATCTCGAGTCTTGAAGTTCAAAATTGTAATTTCATCATAAAATCAACTTACCCATAGCCTAAAAGTTAAGAATCTCATAAATCATCTAAATATGATCATGAATAGATCTTCAATTCCATATTTTACTCAAAATCCCATTTCTATGGGAAACCCCAATTTCTAAGACTAAATCATGGATGAAATCGCTAAATCAAAAATCAAAAATGGGAAAATACTTATATTATGATTAGAACCTTACTCCCGAGCCAAAACTTAAAGATTCCCTTGAGATCAATCAAAACATAGCTTCTAAGATATCAAAATTAACTTATGAACAATGAAATTCGAAGTTGGGATTTACTTCTGCCCAAGCCCACTTTTTCATCACGACGGCCATATTGCGATTTTTATGGCTTAGGCTGATTTGATCCAAAACTCTTCCCCCTTCTTCGCCAATGTGGCCAGCATCTCATGGCCGAGATGGCCTACCTCTAGCATACCCTTCGCGATCATGGTACTCCTGTTGCTATCGCGATGACCACTGCTGGCACCAGAAAACCAGCAAAAATCTGGTGTGCCAACAATTTCGATTCAACACCCAAAACTCATCTGGAACCTCCCAGACACAAACTAATTATAAATTTCAATCATAAAAATGCTACGAACTAGGTCGCGCACTCAAAACACTAAAAATGGGTCATCTTTGACTTGATGATGACTGTGTTCAACTCTAAATCCTTAACTTAATTAGTTTCTCAACTGATGAGCCAAATCACACCCGAACCCATCGAGATCCGAGAAACTGTTCGACTAAGTCATAAATCACATTCTGAATCTCATGAAATCGACGAATTTTCGCAGCTGCAAGAAGAATAGACTTTATAGATCACATAGTAAGTTATTCTTATATGTAAAAATGAGTTTCTTTTTTCTCCAAATCAGTTATAGTAGAGTCGATCCTTTATTATAAAACTAATGAGTAGATCTTGTCCTACTTTTTCATGTCGTAGTCGGAAGGGATTACTTATATGCATAAGATTGAGAGAGGACGGGTCTTTACCCTAATTAATTATAAATACTATCCAAACGTCTTTATGTATTAAGCTGGATTAATCATGTTTCTTTAATAAACAAGATATTTTAAGAATATAATAGATTAAATTAAATCTTGAACTACATTAATAACTCTTGTTCTCATAATCTGTATTGGCTTAAAGTCCCTAAATTATGGTCTTTCTAATTTATGTTGAAGGTAAGTAAATTAATTTCTTTCCAAAAACTTCACTTGGTATTAAGTTCCTTCCATTAATTAATTACAAATTATTTTCATAATCTCCACCAAAACACCTATAAATACCATTATTTCCTCTTCATTTTCTTCACTCAAATTCATCAATTATTCCTTCTCTTTGTGATCCTAAAATGTTTGTTCCGAGTAGAATTCTTCCCCTCCTGAAGTTCCTCATGTGGTTCTCAATATTATTGTATGATTATTTCTATATATGTCAATATATTTTCAAAGGTTACAATATATTTTCTAAATTCTATCCCTATGAGATGTTCAAGAAGTATATCAGCAAATCGATTTTATGTTTATCTAAAACATTTTCTTAATATTAATAGACAGTTGACTTCTATATGTACAGTACTCTATATTTTACATGTTTTAGTGGGCTGATTTACTTAATTTGCAGGTCACCAGTTAAATTTTCTATTATTTCAACTCCTTCAATATTTGTTTCTTTATATTTTTTTCTAAAAGAACTTCTTTTTCCATTAATTAAGATGAAGTTGAAGAAAAATCTTAACTTTGGAGTTGAAACAGATAAATTAGGAACTTCTTTTGTCAGATGTATCCAGAATAACTATATTTTGGATCGTTACTTCTGTAGTTTATTTTGTACTAATACATATTTTATATTTATATATTATTATTTCTTCAACTAAATCTAAAAATAAAAAATACACAAGGTATTATTATAGCTACCATAGTATTGAGAAGTACGTGAGGATACTTCCGGAGTAGCAGAATCCTACTCATTTTTTGTTTCATATATGAGATTTCATCTATAAATTAAAAAATTTACATTTTTAATACAAAATACAACTATTATCATATTGTTTTATCTTTTAGGTCCGATATCCGATTTGAACCGAAGAGTTACCCCTTATTGTCACATGTTGAATAATTGCACGTTCCTTCTTGAGATCATGCACGCCACATTTACAAGAAGCTTACCAAGGTGATGACTAATCTTGCGAGCTATGAAAAAATATGGGCTTCTTATATCTTAGATGGAGAAAATATTGTGTCTTTAGATAAATTATAAATGTATCGTGATATATAAGAATTTATAATCCTTTTGCACATATTAGTGAGGTCATTTATTCAAAAATAAGATTTTATTAGATGTGGCAGGATTAGTTGGACTCCTAATCTTATATTAACAAGAGTTTATGTTTTGTGCACATGAAGATTGGTAAATCTTTGTATCAAACTTGATATATTAACATTGAAAATAAAGGAATAGTTTGTTGTAAATTATAATTGATTAATAAGTCTTTTCACTTTGAATAAAGCTCACTAGAGAAAAAGAAAGGTTCAAATATGAATGTTATTCCATGAGCGTAGGTGAAAACAAATAGATGTTAATTAAATGTGTCCAAAGTCAAATTATCGACATCGACATTAGAGATACATGAAGATGCATTAGTAGATAACATATACAACTATCCCAGTCCTTACCCATAACAAGTTTCGTATTGGCTTTCACCCCGGATTAACTTGCTTTTCTCATTTAAAAAATAATTATTTTTCTGATACTGGATTTTTTAGACTGTCAATATATATAACTTTAACTCTTTTAACGATCAATATATAAATCTTTGAATACGGTCATCTATATTACCATTACATACAAGCAAGAGTTGGCAATTGATTTCTTATTGTTCTACTTCATGTGTATTTCGAGGAAGGTTATAATTCCATATTGATTCAAATAGATTGATTTGGAATTCTCTTATGATTTTTTTGAATTGGACAGAGTCAAAATTTAAAATTTTATTTTATTTTGAGTTTGTCGCCTAAGCAATAGCTCGTTCAATTATTGAATTCAACACTAAATTTTATACATATTAAATAAACTTTTTAATAAAAATACAAAGTCTAAGTAAAAGTTATTGAATACAATAATTGATAGATAATATTATAGCTCGCTATGATGAACTTATATATCTCAAAGGAATACCTGAATCTATTGTTTATAAAGTGAAACACATCTCTACATACGGTCAAGTCTAGTATCATGCACGTGGCGACGAGCTACTAGATCAAATAAGGCAACAATCATAATTAATAATAGTACCAACCTAAGTATTCCATCTCAACTTCATAACCGAAGGTGTAACATGCTTTCTCAAACAATTACTGACTCTACATATGATTCGCTAACCAGAATTTAACCATAAGGTAAGTCGTAACCTACCTGGATGCCAAGCGAGAGACACAAATGATCACACAGGAGCCTTGACTCTCTGCGGGTCTCAATTATACTCGTAGTCTAGTCATTTTTGAAATCTAATTTAGAAACGAAAACTAACAATACCCATATCACTAGACTATTCTTTGAATCAAAACCAACTATGGAAAAGGGGAAACGGGCCCACAACCTCTTCCCGGGACATATGTATCCATTAATGACATGACAAAATGCAAAACTATGGAGTGTAACATCAACATTCTTTTATGTCATATATAACCTTGGGACGGTGTTCGAGTCCTCGAAACTTAAATTGGTTAATCGGGTTCACAAATATGTGCGAAATGACGAGTATAACTCAGAATCCTTTGAATGTTCTTTCACCCTTGGCCTAAGGCCTTTCTTATTCTCTTATGAACATCAATATCTTCTCATCTTGCATCAGCTTGAAATGACATATTCAACATAAGGATTGCAAACACAGAGTGATTAACGAATCTTTTAAACTCTTATGACTTCTTCAGTTTTAACTCGACCATTTCCTTAATATTCTCATTGAAATTTGATATCATTCATACGTACATGATCATGCATTTGGATCGAGTTGTGTGTCGCAACTATATATATACATATATTAGATCGGGTTGTGCGCTGCAACTATGTATATACTTATATTGGATCAGGTAGCGCGTTCCACAACATATACATATATTGGATAGGGTTGTGCATTCCGAAATATATACTTATATTGTATAGGATTGCGCATTCCGCAACATATACTTATATTGGATTAGGTTGTGCATTTCACAACATAGGTACATAGACTTCACGAGTACCCCATGGGTAATGACTGTCAAGACGTAAAGATATTCCGCTCAGCGTGTGTGTGTATCATTGCATTGTTTGCCTTTTATTTACCTTTCTTAAGTTGAATCTATGGTGGAAAAAACTAGAAAACCTAGTTAAAAGGGATGAGTTCTACTTCATTGGTGTTAATTGATTCTTAAGCCTTAAATGTGAGATTAACTGTTGGGTCTGAATAATCTAAGCATGAATTTCATTAATTGGTAACTAGTAGGCTTGGATCTTCTATTTTTGTTGAGAAATTGATCATAGAAAATCTAGGGTTTATGCTAATTTGGGGGTTTTACATTAAATGATTAAATTGATCCATACTTTAGCTAAATTAGCAATTGTGGAGTAGATTTGAACTTCTAAAATGTTGGGTTACCAATTTCACTCTCGAATTACCATTTTACCATTGTAGACCCGTTTTCTCCTTTTTCCCATAGTTGGTTTGAATTCAATGAATAGTCTAGTGATATAGGTATTGTTAGTTTCCGTTTCTAACTTATATTTTAATAATGGCTAGACTACGAGTATAACCAAGACTCGCAGAGAGGTAAGGCTCTGGTGTGATCATTTCTGGCTCTCATTTGACATCCAGGTAGGTTACGGCTCATCATATAGTTAAACTCCGGTTAGCGAAGCATATGTAGAGTTAGTAATTATTGGAGAAAGCATGCTACACCTTCGGGTATGAAGTTGGGATGGAATGTACTGTTGTTGATTATGGTTGTTGCCTTATTTGATCTAGTGGCTCATCACCACGTGCATGATACTAGACTTGACCGTATGTAGAGGAATGATTGATTCATTTATGACATGATGATTATGTGTCCATGCGTGACACGATTTACATGATATATTCTCATTGGAATTTGATATCATTCATATATACATGATCATGCATTTGGATCGGGTTGCATGAAGCAACTATATATATACATATATTAGATCAGGTTGTGCGCTGCAACTATGTATACACTTATATTGGATCAGGTAGCGCGTTCCGCAACACATACATATATTGGATCGGGTTACACATTCTGCAACATATACTTATATTGGACCGAGTTGCACATTCTGCAACATATACTTATATTGAATTAGGTTGTACATTTAACAGCATAGGTACATGGACTTCGCGGGTCCCCCATGAGTCATGACTGTCGGGATGTAGAGATATTCCGCTTGGAGTGTGTGTGTATCATTGCATTCATATTCTCATATTCATACATATTAGATTTAGACTTGGTATTTGAACTTGTAATGCTATTCTTGGACTGTGTAGTGTTTATATATGATTGTAAGCATGCCTATCTTTCAGCATCATTCTTTATATATGTTATCTAATTGTTGTCGACCTATGATACTTACTGATACATAGTGTTTGTCTTGATACTACCTTGTTGCATTCTTTTATGAGTGCAGAGTACATGACAGGGTCTACTTCCTCTCCTCGTGTCTGATTCTCGCGGCTTTGCTATCGAGCATCTTGGGTGAGCACATGGATGGGTCCGCACCCAGGATGTTCTCTTTATCTACTTGTCTTATTTTTCTATTCTGAGACACTATTGTATTTTTCAAACTATGTAATCATATTCAAACTTGTAGTAATGGCTCTTGTACTGCCTTAGACCAGATTCATTGAAATTATTGTATTACTTCCGTATTATTTCCTTATCTATCCTAGACTTATTACTTATATTGATGGTTAGGTTATACCTTATTATTAATTGAGTTGTGATTAAAGGACGGGTTCTCCGACCGGGTGGGAAAAAGGTAGGTGCCCGCGCGTTCCTCGATTTGGGACATGATAAGTTGGTATTAGAGCTCTAGGTTACCTGGTTTATAAGTACAAGAGCAATGTGTAGTAGAATCCTACTTATGGGTGTGTTGTGCGCCACACTTATAATTGAGAGGCTATAGGTCATCTAGGAAATTTCTATTCTTTCATTCCTTTCGTGTTACTTCATTCAAATTAGTATCTGGTCGATTCTAATTGGTATCTGAAATTTCTTCACCTTTTATGTCCTTAATGGGGGAGATTGTATGATCGGTATGTCTTCAACGGTTGGTTTCTCAGAAGTGGGGGAAGTGTAATTATGTCTTAACAAGAAGGGTTGCTCGAGGTGTGCTTGGAGTGGAAAAGTTTATGCATCATCAAGGTTTAGTATGACAGCTTTGTGGCACAAGTCTATCAATGAAAAGTCAAAAACTCAGCAATGGAAGAGTGTAGATGTCGATATCTGAAGACAAGTGTAAACTTGGAAAAGATCATTTGATTTGACAAAGAGGATAGTGATTGTGCTAAGACTGCGAAGAGAAGTTGGGAATATGGACTTGAAAGATGACCTCTTGGTGATAAGGTGTGATGAAGTAAGACTTCTTAGGGTCGGATGGTAGGGGTACCTCTTTTTCCTATGGGACGGAGGCGTAATGAAGAGAATTTGGATGGATCAAACCTCTATTCATCATAGAAGGATTTATTTCAAATTGCAATTCCTTGATCTTTGTGGTATCTTCCATAGTAGGAATTTGTTCAAATTTTTTACCATATGTTGCTCTACTCCATTGCACGAAGGTCTTTTTTACTTTCTTGATCTTATGGTGATACACATAAAAAGGATTTACAACAAAGTCTGCAGTCCAGTTTTCCTGAATGATCTCCATGAAACTGCTATAATCAATCCAGAAGTTCAGGAACTTGAATGGTTTAGTCACCTATTTTTAGACATTGTTACAAACTAGGTGTAAATGAGCATAGTTAGAACCTAACCTAATCAAGTGTGACACCTCACTTGATGGCATCATATTGAGAAACTCCTGATTCCACAGAATCCAATCAAGTCTTTTAAAAAAACAGTCCTCTTCTATTCTCCCATTTCACCGGGAATATTTGCTACAAGTGAAACCAAGATCTATCAGTCCACCTGATTGGATACAATTCCTAAATCTGTTGTTTCCCTTAGTATTACTGTAAGTCCTCCCAGCTTTTCCTCCTCTGAGACTATTACATTATAGTTCCCTCCAACTAACCTTGGATATTGCATCTAATCAGCAACTGCATTTAAGGATTCCCATAGATCTATCCTCTCTTCAGCTATACATTTTGCATATATTGTTGTTAATACAACCTTCTGATGCAATGTTCTATGCTCTAGGATTAGAGTGATTTGGTGGTTTGAATCAGAAATCGGATCTTCCAACCATTAATGTGTCCAAAAATCAAATCTTCCCAGATGCATTTGCTACTGCATTTTGATGGCCTAACCTCCTTCTATATAATCTGAATCCTGGAAAGGCTCCATAAGTTCTATGACTGCATAATGATGTATTTTGTTTATATCATTAATCTTTTAAAAGCCAATTAAGTCTTAAATGATCTAATATTCCAGAATATAGCTTTTTCTATTATTGATTAACTTTGGAAGTTACTAATCCTCTCCTGACACTCAACTTAACCTTTCATAATCTCATGTGATATTAAACTTAGCATACCCGTGAATTCTGTCAGATGGGAACTTTATTACTGTGACCATTGTGTCACCAAGCTTGAACTATTTAAATCTTCTTCATTGAACCTCCACTCCGTAGGATAGAAAGAAACTCTTTATAAGAACCTCATATGAAGTCCTACCATCTTGAACCCCGTCATAAAAGATTAGCTTTCATGCCTTTGTCCTTACTCAACTTCTCCTCATAGCCTTACCATGGTCATTGTCCTCTCATCTGATCGATTGATCCTCATAAATTTACACGTGTCTTCAAGATATTCACATCTATACCATTCTATAACTAAATTGTAAGACATGACATTGACACACTCGTGTCATAAGGCTATCATAACAAATCTGGACGACACTGAATCATTCCTATTCAAATCACACCTCGAGAAAATCATCCTTGTTATGTCAAACCTCCCCAAGCGTAGTCTTCTATGTCACAACACTTATTACTTGGTTATTTCTCTAATTGTACCAGTTCAAATCGCCAACTCTTTTTCCATCACTCGGTGTGCCATAATTCACTTCCTCGAGCAACTAATCGTTGAAGGTATGGTAATCATGTCATTTTTCATACCATCATTTGCATTTCCTAGAGATATTACCGATTTGAAGAGTACTAATCACAACCCCACTCAACTAAGCCTCCAAGTTATTGTTGTGGTTTGAACCTGGCCACGTGTCCTTTAGACTGACCTAGTCCCTCATCATCGTACAAACTCTCGCACCATACCGCGCGATGTCAGCTCCAGCTACTGGTGTCGACATCCGAAAATGTGTCATCACCATCGGTACGAGAATGAAAGAGGAGATTTAAATTTTGAGCTGAACCAAGAATGCACGATAAAAATGAAAGAATATGGAACAGACTCAAAAATGCATATGTAGCCTCTCGCTTATAGATATGAAACTCTACATATCCATAAACAAGACTCTACTTAGACACCGCTAATGACTCATAATACCTGTAAACCTAGGGCTCTAATACCAATTTATCACGAACCAAAATCCCTTAAGCCATGTTGGCACCTACACCAAACCCCAGTGGCAGATCCAAGATATTAGTTATATGGATACAACCTTTTAAGATTTTTAGTATTGAACCCACTATATTTTAAACGTTATGGGTTCATGTCTACTATTTATTGTAACTTAATAAATTAGAACACATAAATTAATGCTCCACATCGAAAGTTATGGGTTCAATTGAGCCTATACCTAATATGTTCCATCCTCCCCTGCCAAACTCGATAGGTGAATCATTTTTATTATTAACATGCATAAAGTAAGCCTAATCAATAATAAGTTATAAAAGATGTCTCGAAATTTAATAAGTGCGGAAGATACAATCAAAATATCTCAAAAACTGGTGATATGAGTCAAGAGTACCTAACTGAAAGTATAATACAAGAGTTTTGACACCCCACTGTCTAGAGATAGAAAGACAACTAAATGAAGAAACATAGTCAGAGTCCGATGTTGCGGATCAGCTAGCAACTCACCCAAACTATAAATGACAAAACTCTCAATGTCTCATCAAACTCAGCTAGTACTCATGTAAAGACATGTACATTAAAGTACATCAAGTGTTGTATGAGTACAAGAAACACGTGCACTCAACAAGTCTCATGATCATCCCCAACGAAGTAGCGACGAGGGTTGGTCTTTAAAATGTTTTCTTAAACAAATATAATTCTCAACACTTAAATAACCCAAATAAGAGGAAAAATAACTCCACAAATCAGATAAGCATGATTCTCTTTCAAGATTCCAAAGATAAGTTATAACCACATCAATAAAGTCAGAAAAAATGAGATGAAATGCAATGGACATTTGCAATCGGTGTACACATGCTCCTTTATCAGGGAGTCGTGACTCATGGGGGACTCGCGAGGTCTTATACCCACCTAGAGCTCTTTCACATTGGGCAACTAGCTAATCCAAGCTGAAATCACATCTCTCTGCCAGAAATCATTTCCCATTGGGCAACCAGTCATTCCAGGCTGGAATCACATCACTTAGTCCGAAATTATTTTCCATCGGTCATAACAATATGAGTCATTGAGTGTAATATGCATAAGATATCATATGAAATCATGAATATCGATCAATGAATCAACTACCTTATGATTCATCTTAAAATGTAAGCCTGAATATTCATATAACAACATGAATATCATATGTACGTATGAGGCATATATATTGTACAAACTATGCATCTAGGCAACTTCTTGTTTATCAAAATTATATGAGATATTCGGAGTGATATGTGAACACATAGCCAATTAATCATGATATTCAGTCAAAGCATGCTTCAACATCCATAAATTTCATCAATAAATGACGTAATTAGATAAAATACACATAACATGACATCGGTACCCGTCTGAGTGCTCGTAATTTCACGAATACAAGACCCCTCTTTCACCATTAACCCTTATTATCATTTAATTAACAAAAACATTCCTCCAATTTGAGTCAAAACATAACTTACCCCAATCCAAGGGAAGCTTTAAGTCTTTCAGAAGCTATATTGCATTCAAATTCAGCAAATGAGTCCAATATATTCAAAATAGTACTCTACGGAGTTAAAATAAATCCAAGGATGTCCATATTGCTATATAAAATAATTAAGACTAAAAAAGTCAATGAAAAAGTCAACCCTGAGCCCCCGGAATCAAAATCAAAATTTTCTTTCAAAATCGGTTACATATTCCTTCGAAAACCTATATCTGAAATTTCAATCCAAAACAACTTCGAATTGACCTCCAAATCTGTATATTACTTTCTTAAGTTTTAGGGCAAAAACTCCAAATTCTCAACCAAATCACACATTAATTCACTAACAAACGAGGTAATTAAGTTGAAATAAAACATATTGAAGTTAGATTTTTACCCCCCCCCCCCCCCCATCTCTCACACACACACATAGAAACTAGAAGAACGCAACCCAAATTCAAGCTCTAGAACTCTCAAAAATTGATTTTAAAGAAATGATGTGAAGTCATAATTTTAAAACACTCAGGGCCTTCATACATGCGGCCCCACGTCGCACATGCACCATTTCCCCACCTACGGGCTCACATGTGCCGACCTTTTTTCCGCACTCGCGGTGCACTAGCACCAACAACGGTTGTTTGAGGTAAAATGGTCATAACTCTCTCATACTACCTTGTAATTCAACGATTCTTGTTGTTATGGTTCCGAAATCACGATACGGAACTAATGGTTCAAAACATAATTTAGAGCTTGTTTTCTTCGTGTGGTACCATATATGCTCAAAACGAAGTCAAAACATCGAGTATGAGCGCAATACGATCAAAACTCATCCGAGACTCATTAGAATCTAACCAAAAGTTGCGGACAAGTTCAAAATCATCATACAAACCTATTGAAACTTTCAAATCATGAATCCAAACTCGTTAAAGTCAACTATTTGTCCTGGTCAACTGTAACTTTCAATTCTACTAGAATGCAACTCAAGCGTATGAATCACGAGGCCCTCGAGATTTCTCCAAACTATCCAATTAAGTCATAAATCATCATTCAAATCTATGAGAACTTTCAAATCTCAATCCCTACCCTGAATATGGGATTGCAAACCAAAGAAGAAAGAGAAGAAGTCCTCCGGGGCATAGTCCAGTGGCAAAGCCTGGGCGCTATAAGGCGCTCATGGGACAGCGTGGGTTCGATTCCCCGCAAGCACGAAGAAACTCTGCATGTTGGGGAATTTGACCTTGTCTCATTGATCGGTTGTACGCTCCCGTAAAAGCCTGGCACGGAGCACATCCCGCGATTTACCTGATAATAATATTGAAGGACCGGTGCTATTACCTCCAGGACGTCTGGGTAATACCAGTGAAGTAGTCATGCGCAAGCCTGGAAACCTGGATTATAAAAAATAAAAAAAGAGAAGAAGTTTCAAAAGTACCAAGTCAGGTACGGAATATGGGATTGCAAACCAAAAAAGGTTGAATGCTGAACATTGAATAAGGATGACCATACATAAACTGTTGTACTGACAGAGGCACTTTTCCCAACTTACTATTTCCTCTCTGTAGATTCTTTTAAATAATTATTCCCTTCGTGTTTAGCATATTAAAAGCTGGAGATGAAGCCAAAATACACTGTCTGACAGGTTTCAACGTATCAATCAAGTTGCAGTAGTTAATGGGGATTTTAAAAAAAAAAAAAGTGTGTCCAAAATTTATTTTGAATTCACTAAATTGTGAAATAAAAAGATGTCACATAACTAGTATTAATTGTTTAAAAAAATAATGTATTCAGTGTAATTTTACATATTGAAGTTTAAGAAAGGTCTGGAAAAAAATATTTTTTTAAAACCCGCTTTTGTAAGAACAAATCTGAAAAATTGTATATTTTATTAAAAAAATATTATTTTAAAAAATAAAATCTGGATAACTAATTTTTTAAAAGAAAGTGGAAAAAAACTAAAATCTAGAAAATAATAATATGTTTTCCTGAATTTTTAAAAAAGTTCAGCTTTTCCTCGAACAATTGTGTAACACTATAAATATTGGAGTGCTTTTTACCATGGCATATATATAGAGCCCGTTTGAATTAGCTGGAAAAAAGTGATTTTTCTTTATACGTGTTTTTAGAACTTTTAAGTGTTGAAACTTATTTTATAAATAAGCAGTTATGTGTTTAGATAAAAGTGCTTAAGCTGAAAATAAATTATTGATGTATTTGGTACATAAGTTCTGTTAAGCCCCTCTTTTCTATCAAAATGACTGAAATACCCTTAAAGCTGCTAATACTATAAAGAACTGGTTTTTTTCTTAAATCAGGAAAAATTGATTTATTTTTTAAAAAAATGTGGAAATCCTTTTTTTTTTTAAATAATTATGGAAAAGATGAACTTTTTTAAAAATCAGGAAAACATATTATTATTTTCTAGGTTTTAAAAAAAATCTTGTTTTCTATATATTTTTTTATTAATTTTTTTTTTTTGAGAAATCTAGACTTTTTTGGACACTTTCTTTTTTTTAAAATCTGGATATTTTTTTAATAAAAAATACAATTTTTCAGATTTGTTCTTACAAAAGCGGGTTTTTAAAAAATATTTTTTCCCAGATTTAAAAAAAATCAGATTTCCAGATTCTAAAAAAAATAATTTTCCATTTTTTATTTTTAAAACGTGGAAAATGTTTAGGGCTATTTAGATATGAAGGTAATGTTGGAATTAGAAGAAGATATAAAGGATAAAAAAGTAAAATATTGGTCAAACCAAAATGGCTTTTAAGCCCAAAAAGATATGTTGGGGTTAACCAACTTCTCCATTTTGACTTATATTAGGCATTTTTTAAACTTATTTTAAACCGTTTTCTAATTTATCAAACACTCCCAACAAGTTAAAAGGGGACTTATAGCTTATAAGCCAATTCAAACACCCTCGTAGTGCTTTTCGAGCACATTTTGGAAACGCCAAACTCCTCTATACAGAGAATCCTATACACTGCACAACTTAGGAAATGTGATTTTTCTCATAACAAGTTGGTACCCTTCAATCTGAAAAGCTAGCCAACTATTTTATTTGTTTTAATTTAATTTGTGTGGTAAGTTTTTTTTACATACAAAATTTAATAAACAATAAAAAATTTAATCTATGACCATACTATGATATAATTTTGAAAAAGCGTCAAATAAATTCTTCTACTTTAGTTTATTAGTCAATTTTACCCTCCTTTAGTAAAAGTAGTGAAATATATCCCTCTTGTTACAAGTTGAGGCCAAATATACCCTACCGTTAGCAAAGTATTCAAAAATACATTTTTTTTAAAAAAAATTCTAAAATTGGATTTTTTAATTAAAATAACTGGAAATAATTTTTTTTAATCTAGAAAATTGTAAAGTATTTTTCTAAAAAAAAATAAAGTGTCTAAAAAAATCTTTTTTTTTAAATCTGGATTAATTTTAAAAATAAATCAAAAACTGATTTTAATAAAAAATCTAATTTTCTAGAATCTTTTTTTAAAAAACCAGTTTTATAATATCAAGAAAATTTCATATTTTTAATAAAAGTCATTTTTCTATATTGTTTTAAAAAAACTGTCAGCTGATTCCCGACATGGACTATTTCATGCCTAAGACCTTTTCACCAAAACAAAACCTAAACCCCTTGCTCCTCGAACAATTGAATCAGAAGTCAATATATTCACACTACATAAAATAAGTTAAATGTTATATACAATAAGTTAAATACCTATATAATATGTTAAAAATGAGTATTAATGTCTATTTCCATATATAATGTGTATAATTTGGGTGACATGTAGCATTTAACTTATTTTATGTGGTGCCTACGTGATAATTTTAAAAAAAATAATCTGAAAATTTGATTTTTCTAATTAAAATAAATCTGGAAAAAATGTCTTTTATTAAAAACATGATTTTTTTTTATTTTATAGAAATGATTACATCCAGGGCGAGTGCGATTGTATCGATGAGGAGTTACCAAAACCTTTGAAAAAGAAAAAACATTTTGAATCTTGTTGCCTTGCTTTGCTTATGCTTATTCTTTGTCTTGAGTCGAGGGTCTCTCAAAAATAGTCGCTCTACCTATCAAGGTAGAGGTAAGTTCTGCGTACACTCTATCCTCCCCAGACCCCACGTTGTGGAATTTCACTGGGTATGTTGTTGTTGTTGTTGTTGTTGTATTATTATTATTATTATTATTATTATTATTATTATTATTATTATTATTATTATTATTTCTGTTCTTACTTTTCCAAGACAAATATTGATGTTAAGTTTCTTTCAAGTTGTAAAAATTGTTAGACGCTCTTGTACGAGTCATATCAGATTTTGGGGAATGTAATGTTTTAGCATGAGGTGTTCTTAAGCATTTTTATGAAAATCCAATTTTTGTATCAATGCATTGTTATTTTGCTTTTATTTCTTTAAATTAATTAAATATTGGGAGTGATTCGCGTACAGAGAGATAATGTAGGTGCCATCATAATCTGTGATTTGGGTCGTGGCGGATGATCATGGCTTAGAGCGTCATGTTATTAAGAGGAGAAGAGATAGGGATGATGGCGAGGGTAGTTGGGATGCTATCGGCCTTAGGCTGACAGTTAGTCTCAATCATCCTCCATGTGAGACCCATTGACGATTGTGTTTATGTAATTAAGTTGTATAATTTAAGTAAATATTAAGCAAAAGACATAGATTGACCTCTAAATTATATCAAAATCTCGATATCACACTCAAACTATGAAGACGATCTATTACACCCTGATAATCTTAAAAGTAAATTTAATATTACCTTACGAGTTGATATGACATAAAAAATAATTATAATTAAATAACAATTGAAGAGTGAGGTCAAAATTAAAGTAAAAATAATTTTTAAATTAAATAAAAAACTAATTTCACCCCCTTGTCCTCCACCTCCACGCCCCCCCCGCCCCCTCTTCTCCTCCCCTTTGTGCAGTTTTAGCGCAAGAAAAGCCGACAAAGTCACCGGAAACTAATCCAATGTCCTCCGTCAACACTCACCGGAGATAAACATTTTTCTACACACTCTCCATAACCTGCTTAAACCCCATTTCACAAACACCAAGAAATGCTCTCCCGTTCTAAAACCCCAACACTTCAATCCCTCTATGTCACTCTCAAAGCACATTTTTTTCTCCACAAAGCTTCCCAATTTGAAAACACTATCCAAGATTCCAGCAAAATATAGGCCCCAAGCGATTTTTCAAGCTCAAGAAGTACTCACTGATTATTTCCATAACACTAGATCGTTACGCTTCACTTTTGCTGAATACATTGGTAAAAAATCAATATTTTTCCTTTTGGGTCTTGTTTCTAAAGTTCCATTTTCGCGTATTCGCTTTCCTAATTCCGTTAAGCGGTTTTTAAGGTACCACCCCATTAATGAATTTGAGTTTTTCTTTGATGTTGAAGAAGGAGAAAGAGAAAAAGTAAATGAAAAAGAAAAAAATAATAATTTAGTGATGGTGGTGAAATTGACGGCGGTGGTGGCGGATATGGTGTTTCCGGTGAGATGGGGTGGCGTGATGGTTTAGTGAGGAAGAAGATATAATAACTGGAAGATTTTAATGGTTAATTAGGAATTGATTAGTGTAAATATAAATAATAAAAGAAAATCAAATGAATAAGAAAAAATGAAAAGAATATAAAAATTAAATTTTTAAAAGATTTCTCATTTGGCGTTGACATGGTGCTACGTGGCGGACGAGCGTATTACACCCCTTTGCAACTGGTTAGATGTGTATCAAGGGGTAATAAATTCACTTCTTAAATGTATATATGGTGTAATAGGTCGTCTTAATAGTTTGAATGTGATATCAAATTTTTGTGTATAGTTTAGGGGTCGATATATGTTTTTTGCCTAAATATTATATTTTTTGTGTATCTATTAATTCTTAATGATCAATATTATCTTAATCTTTATTATTCATTTTATACTAACTTGTGCGACATCCTAAATTAATTGTTAAGAATAAAGATTTCGACATATTTAAAATAAAATTATGCATTAATTAAATAATAACACACTTAAATCTAAACTCTAAAAAATTATACACTTAAACCTAATTATAAAAAGTTGTAAAAAAACATACTTCAGACACTTTACAATCCAAAAAAAGGCCACTAAGGTTTTCTGGGATTCTTGATGTATTGAGCCTACAATAATGTTCGCTAAAAAAATGTTGGGTTCTATAGAAAATATTGACTTTCCATACTCTTGAGATATGACTAATCTTTGATCAAAGTAATCCCTTCCGATCAAAAAGAGTGTCCACTTAATCTTTATTTTTGGATAAAAAAGAGTGTTCACTTACAAAATTAAGAAAGAATTAACCTTGATTTTTCAAATTTTCCCTTAATAAGTGTTAAGTGACAAAATCTCAATAACTCTTTAATTAGGGTTATTTTAATCAAATTATCTATTTTTGCTTAGAAGTTAGTATTTTTTTTAAGAATATATAAATGACTGAGTGAACACTCTTTTTAATCCGAAAGAAGTATTGAAAAAGAATGAAAATAGAAAAAATGAAGAAACGGGATAAGTGTGAAAATATAATGGAGTGCTGCCTGAAATTTACTAAGCCCCTTAGAGCAATAAATTCTTGCGTTAAAGGACTTTTAACTAGACATTAAACTACGTTGTTCCGGTTGAGTCTTTAGCACAATAATTTTAATTTCTAAGGTTAAAAGATATTTTGATCACTTAAATCTTTCTTTTCATGTCATTTAGTTTCGGAACTGTACACTGTACAACTTACTACACATAATATCTTTCTCAGGTTTTGAATACTTTTTATTCTGTTCTGAACCTGATAATAATGGAGTTACCTGAGCAATTAATTTCTGAACAAAAAAGAGTTGTGGGGGTTAATGAGTATTGGAAAAGTAGACTCATTCATTTCTTCAGGTTACAGCTGGTATTGTCTATATTGTGAGCTGTAATTTCATGCTGACTGTTACTTATCAGTTATCATGTGCTCCCCAGTCTTGAATGTATACTATATTGAGCTGCAATTCTTTCTTCTTTTACTTTCCAGCACAATTTGCTCTTTTGGTTGATTAGGTGGTGCTTCATTTCAGAAAGTGTCTTTATTAGATACTCCTACAAGAGTTATATAAATTTGGTTTAAAAGTTAAATCACTTTTTAAGAAATACAGTACCATTGATTTCAAAAACAAAAAGGTTCAACTTTATCCTTGTAACTTTGTAAAATATCCTAAAATAGTCCTCCATCAATAGTGAAGATCAAATATATACTACTATTGTTATTGAAAGTATATTTATGTCATAGAGATAATCTGTATTAGTACAAATGTACTTTATACACATTCATATTATTATTAATGGAGATTAATATTTTGACTTTTGCAATTATTAAATTATTATTTGATTGTTTGTTATTATTCATTAATGTGCATCCATTGAGCTTACGTTGTCATTAATAGAGTGAGATATTTTATGATAGAGCGTAACTCTTAAAATAGCCTCGACTAATGATCATCGAGAATGGGATATCGATGATATATGATAAGTCGACATGTGGTCTGTATCACATCTTTAGAGGATGTAGTATGTCTCACATGCTACGAGTAATAGTTACTCGTGATGGACACATGGATACTTTGAAAGTATTGGTATACCCTGCTGATATACTGTTTGTTATACTTGTCTAACGTATGATCACTGTGTGGGAAATGGAAGTCCTTAGACTTGAGGTCAATACGCGCCTTATCTACAAAGTAATGTACTTTGATCCCGTCCTAAGCTCAAATCCCTTGTAAGTTGAGATACGACTTGTATTGGGTACATTACGATGTGGATTGAAGGTGGTAGTTGAGCCAAGATTAGGATTCATTCCTCGAATGTATATTCGAGAGAACACTCGAATTCTCAGTGATATTAGGTTGACTAAGTCGTTGGCCAACGCAATAGACATATTTAGAATATGGTCTAGTCATCAACTAATATAGATGAGATACAATGATTAAGCCATTTGGATATACACTTGACAAACCTAAGCTTGATCGGGTGTGTCGTGAATGAAAAGATTTTATCTTACCACATAAATGTTAAGTTTACTGGATTCGCGTAAACGTACTTCACATATTGAATTCGTCTTCCGACGCCGTCTAGGAGTTCCGTGTAGACCTTAATTTGATTAATGTCGATATGAGAAGGCATGTAGGGTCACACTATGTCGGTTGTCCATTTCGATCTAAGGATGTATTGAGAGAGTAATTAAATGTTCGATTTGAAATCGAGATATTTAAATAAATAATGATTGTTTTAATTAAGTCAAAATTGGATTTTGGATTTAATTAAGAATGCACAAAAAATAAAGTCGAGCGCCGTGGCGCCCATACCCTAGGGCCGCGATTCCTATGCCTCGATTTTTGGGCCAGGCCCAAGGCCTTAGAGACTTAGAATAAAATACTCTCTCAAACCTCTGCCGGATTTCCTAGCTTTCCGAAGGAGGAGTACATTGAAGCTTGGAGCTGCCAATCGGAAGGGCAACCGCGTGTGCACCTTATAGTAGACAAAGATTCCAGATTATTGTACTTATAAGTAAATGTTTTTATGTTACAAGTTCCAATTGTTGTATAACCATACCAGAATTATTGTTAGGGTAAGTAAGAAACAAATATTTAAAATTTTCGTTGTGCCTTACTTATGTGATTTGTACCCAACAATTCCCTTCAGTTATAAGATTGGTAAAAACACCCATATTGACTAATAATGGAAGATTTTCAACGCAGTCCTTTTTTATTTACAAGTGATAAGGGATATTGCCCTTGAGCACTTGAGCTATGCAAAATGGTTCACATTTGATCATGAACTTAGCGAAATTATGAAGATTTTGATTTTCTTAGTCACTATCTATTATAATTCTAAATATCACTACCATAACAATTAATTTACTCCACCTTAAAAAACATCATTTAAAAAGTATCATCTCAAAAACACCATTTAAAAATGATCATCTTACCACCACCACTTTTAAAATTACCCAACCCATCATTTTGAGCGGTTGCACTCCATTTCATGTTTTTAAACTTCCTATAAATTTATGTTGTTGTGAAGCTTGTTGGTATGTTTGATTTGGACCCCGAGAAACTCGAGAGTGTTTCGTCACATTTGGATCCAAGTTTAAATTGTAATCTTTTTATGATATATGGTGCCATCACAATCATGATAGGGGTCGCGATCGTGGTATGAATGAATTTTGTGCTGAAGCGCCATCGCGTCAAGAGAGTATGACCTCGATGCCGTCACTAGATGATCATCGCGATTGTGGCTCCTTGGACAAGATCACGCAAGGTGAAACTTTTATCTGAACCGCGATCACGTGGTTGGATCGTAATCGTGCTAAAGATCTTGTTCATGTATAAAATGAGCAAATTTAGAATCTCATTTTATTTCACCATTTTTTAGTCTCGAGTATCAAATCAGGTGTCTGAGATCTTGTAAGTCAATAATACCATTTGGGACTTGTCGGCATAGTTTAAGTTTGGAACCGAGATTCAGCATCATTCGAACTCATTTTGAAATTGCAGATTTTTTGCTAATATAAATTTGAATAATTATGAAATTTATATTTATTCTTTGTCAATTTGGGAAAGAGGAGGCGGAGGGCGTCGAATCAATGAAATAATTTCAACCTACATCTTTAAAGTAATGATTCTCTAACACCTTACGATGATTATGCTTAATTTTGTGAGATTTTGACCATACTCATGAGATTTGAATGTCTAATTTGCGAATTTTGACCTAATTTCTAAATTAAGTAATTGGGGATTTGACTTAGCAATTGAAGTCAAAATGAAAACTTGATTATAGAATTGGACTATATAAGCTTATGAGTAACCCGTTCATGTAATTTATTTTGGGATTCGATCAAGTTGATTGAGGAATGACTTTGACTTTTTCTAAATTTATGAAAATGGACCGTTTAACCTTATTTGATGTATTGTTCGATAATTTGCATACACTGAGATTGTTAGAAGTTGTCTGATTGGACAGATATATAACCTAGAAGATCCTATTTTACATCAAATTGATAAAATAATTAGTATATCAATGATCGAGTGCACAACTACAGCCTACAACTATCTAAACTGATGTTTTATATCAGTTATTTTAACCAATATCAAAACATTATTATAAATATTTAACGCTCAAATTTGTTGTCATCCCAATACCCTATCCCTCACATTAGACTATGAGTAAGCGTTTGATAATATTTATAAAAGAAATAATATTTTTGAAGTTAGGTTAAAAAAATAGATTTAAAAATTGAAGTTATGTTTGGACATGCATTTTATTTAAAGAAAATATTGATTTTTTTGAAGAAAAATATTATTACTTGAAAAAGTAGTTCGAATCAGTTTTTTTTCAAGGCCAAATGCATAAACAGCTACTTAAATCATATATAAACGTCCTCTTCAATAAGCACACATAAATCACCACATACCGATAAGAAAACGACACTCTTTCCACCATCTTCCTTTCCGAAGCCCCTCAACCACCATTTTTCTTCCTACACGGACAGCTCCTATTAGCACACTAATTACCACTAGAATCAAATCTCACATGGACTACAGCCATCAACAGACAAAATTCCATCTCCATCATAAGGAAAACGTTAGAAAGAAGTACGTGCTTTTGATGTGAATTGGTGATGGATAATGCATAATTTTTGTAGGGTTCCTCCGAAATAATTATGACAGAATTTCCAAGTTTCTGAGTGTATAGAGAATTGATTCAAATAGTGATTTTTGAGGGATTAATGGTAGGCTTGATTATAAACAATATGGAAAACGAAATGGGTATGACAACACTTCATTAAATATGGAAAACGATGTTCGAAATTTGCCTTTGGTGGAGGTTGCGTCCACCATATTTAATGACTTAAACACTAGGGTTCCGCATGTTGGAGGTTTTGTATCTTCACACGTGCATAATATACTAAGTGAGTAGATGACCGTAGGGCCAAGGATCGTCAAATTTCGTTAAGAAATGAAAGAGATATTGGTCCACGAAGTAAGGTGTTTGAGGCATGAAAATATGGTGTGGGACAAATCTACCACATCGATGGAAAAATGAAGAATTGTTCTTTTTATAAGCCTAAAAATGGATAAGGGTTTGGGACCCCAAGGGGTAACCCATATGTTTGAAGGAGGGATGACCTAGGTGTGCTTGGGTTCGAGGCTAGCCCCACACGCGCTCCGCCGCTGCCCGTCCAGTCCGGACTCGGGTCGTGGGCTGCGGGCTTCTGGACTTCTCAGTAGCCAGAAAGCCAAGACTACACCTCTTAAATGACCTCTTAACACCTCTCCTCCTCCTAAACACTATATATTGAGACCTGAAACAGATTTGAGGGAGAGGGTTCTAAAAAGAAAAATAAGAGAGCTGCAGAAACAGTAGAAAAGAACATAAACTCTTCCTTTTCCTCTAAATTTTCCATTCTTCAGCAAGTCGTTTCATGTTTGTTTTCTTCGTCAGAATAAACCTATTTGCTTTGTAGTGTTGATTAGTTGTTGTTTTATCTTGGGAGACTATTGCCCGCTAACGTAAAAGCATATATACGGGGCAATCTTGTCTTAAAGACAGAGAGTCATCTCTCGACTTAGCCACAGTTGTAACAATCCAAATTTAGTGTTTCTTGATTTCAGGTTATCAAGATTCAAGACTCAACAAGCTTGCGGCAATTATAATCTTGGCTGTTAGTTTATCCTTTCGAACACTTGTAATATTTATTTACTTCATGTCCTGCAATTATATCCAACAAACGAAACAACAAAACTAAAAGAAAATGGGTATGACAAATTAAATTAGAGAAATATCTTTCACTTGCAGCTTCAAAATGGGTGTTCTTTAATTTTTTGTTATTTAATTAGAATTTTCTTGTGGAAGAATGGACTATGGAGGAGAAGAGGACTGGACAAAATAGTTTGTGAGTATGTATTGTCAGGGGAGAAGCAAATGAAAGAAAAATTGGATAGAGTGGAGATAGGAAGATGACACTAACAGATGGAGAAGAAAAACGGGAAAACAACAACAACAACATACCCAGCGGAATTCAACAACGTGAGGTCTGAAGAGGGTAGAGTGTTCGCAGACCTTACATCTACCATTGTAGGTAGATTAACTATTTCAGAAAGACCATCAGCTCAAGACAAAACAAGCACAAACAAAACAAGAGGAGAGCTGGCCAGTGGGCCGGGCTCGGGTCTGGCGGGGGCGGGATGGGTGAAGGGGGCGGGATCGGGGTCAGGCGGGATCGGGTTTGGCGGGATTTGCCGAAGTCCCGTCCCGATCCCGATCCCATCGAAATGGGGTCGGGGGCGGGATCGAGTTCGGGTTCCGGCAGTTTTTCCTTCTTTTTTTAATAACATATGTATAAAAAAAAACTCAATAATTAAATAAGACAAGATAGTGTAATAAAAACATCACAAGGCTGTTTTTGTGGCTCTTATATTATTTAATAGACATGATTTTTTTGTAATACAAATACAATTGTCGAAATTGCAACTTTGTGGTGTTGTCCAAAAGTTGCAAATAACATAATAAAATTGCAATTAAAAAAATTACATTCTGAAAAAAACTTGTTCTAATTTCTTGATAATTTCCTGTGGTTCTTCGGTTGGAATTGGTATTTGTTGGTCAAATTGATCCACGTCGCTTCCACCACCTTCGGATAAGATTTCGTTGTAGTTTTTGTCTTCTTCTTCGTTGATCTCCGGTTGACCGCACCTTCTTCGCTCTGCTCGTATCCAATCTCTGAATAATACTGCAATTTCCAAGCTGTCTCCGGCTAATGAGTGTCTGTGGTCTCCTATTTGATATCTGCCGGCAGAAAAAGCGCTTTCAAATGCAGTTGATGACGCTTGAATGTTCAAAACATCTCGGGCCATCATTGAAAGTGTCGGAAAGGTCTTCTCATTCCCCCTCCAGTATTTCAGCAAGTCTTCACGTCCTTCTTCATTGAGAACTTCTTGGTACAGTACAGAACCCTGCAAAACAAAAATATCAAACTCGCTAATTTGGTTAGTAGTGGTACGACCGCACATTTATTTCTGAGGCTTTCAATACTAGCCACAGAAACAACATGTCTTTTGTGAGGTTGTGTTGAAGATGAAGAAGATGGTATGGAAGCCGGTAGGTTACTAGTACTTTCTTGTTGGTAAAATCTATATATTTTTTTGCATTGGTCTTCTACGCTAGACAACACTTCTTCTTTAGTTTGTTCAATAGGTGGTGAGTGATTTGAATTTTTTGGACTTGGAGGTGGTAGTACTTCTATACAATCGTAAATAGTTTCAATAAGTGATTTAGTACCGTCTATTTTAATAGTCGAATTTAATACAGCACCAATAATATGAATAGTGGGAATAGGAATAAAATATTTTTTATTTTGATAAACATTTTTTTAATAGCTGCAATATAAGCTGGTTTTTCCATATATTTACTAAGTAATAAAAATATTAGAGTTATATAAAATAACATAGTTGAAATAATAGGATAATATATACCGGAAAATTCTTTTGTTGCTTGAAAAATTTCTCTAAAAATACAATAAGTTCAAAAAAATTTACCCAATCACTATCTACAACCATATCAGCTAGATTTTGATTATGAGAGTTAAAAAATAAAGTTATAGGTTTTCTATATTCATAAGCAACAAGTAGTTGCTCGTATAAAGATTTTCACCTAGTGGGTACTTCTTCTGGAATTTTTCTATAAGGTAGTTGGCAATCGTAACAAGTTTTTTTATATTCTTTTCTTCGTTGTATTCTATTACTTTTAAAAATAAAGTTTATAGCAAATTGTATTTTACTAAAAATGTCTTCAAAAGGTAATAGACCATCCTTTACAATTAAGTTAAATATATGGCACGCACATTTTATATGAAAATGATCTGGAAAAGATGGAGTTAAACTATTTTTTTAAATTGTAATAGCGTAATTGTTAGAAGAAGCGTTATCTAATGTAATAGTCATAATTAAATCGGTTATTCCATAATAATGGCACACTTGATAAATATTTTCTGCAATAAAAGTACCAGTGTGCCTATCATCTATATATCTATACGCTAAGATACGTTTTTGCATAGACCATTTATAATCTATCCAATGACAAGTTACCGTTAAATAATTGTGGTCGTTAGTACTATGACCTATATCAGACGTGATAGATACTTTGCCATTAAAATGATATAATGAATAACGTAAATATTGTTGATATTCATGTACGAATTTAAATACATCTCTCTTAACAGTTGATCTAGGAAAATCGTTAAAAACAGGATTATATATATCTCTAATGTAATGAATAAAACTGGGAGATGATGGAAATGAAAAAGGAAAACCCTCCACAGCAACTAATTTTGATATTGCTTCCCTATCTCTATGTTTATTGTATTTAGGGCCTACAATTCCCTCGTCATAGAGTTAATTTGACCCTGTACTTGGTTCGGGACAATATCAGTATGTGAACCTTGTCCCGATGGAGTGGGCGTTTGCGCACACGGTTTTGAAGCCTGGTATTGGGCATACCTAGCTGGATGAGCCCTTACTACGTGTCTCATTAAACCCCCCGTCCCACCGTGACCTTTTCCAGTTTTAAATTTTAAAACATCTTTACAAATTTTACATATAGCTACTTGATTCTCTACGTCCCTATCAAAAAACATCCATGCATCTGATTTTAATGGTCGTTTTGTTGGACCTCGTCTCATACTAGGGGGAATATGAGGCATTTCAGTTGAAGGTGCACTAGTGGGTGTGTTGTCATCAACATTAGTGGGTGTATCTTCTAGATCATCGTCTAAATTAAATAATAATAATAATAATAATAATAATAATAATAATAATAATAATAATAATAATAATAATAATAATAATATATAGGGGGATCTAGGGCTACTGATAAGATGAATAGCTCACCCTGAAACCTTCAAAAATCGCTTCACGGGCAGAACTGAAATAATAGACTGCATCTGCATCCAAATAAAAGATGCAACAAGTATAGTATGAGTACTCAACGCACCCCCGTAGACATCATAGGCCGACAACGATAGAAAACACGTAACAAATATAAAAACCGAGTCTACTTCACTATAGCTATCATTTCAGCTTAATTCTTATCTAACACATAACCTATTCATAACATGAAAATTGACGGAACATACAAAAAGATCAGTTATATCACAGTTTAATCACATTTAAATTCACACAGTTCGAAGCTTAGACCGTTCCTCATAAGTTCATTCTAAGTCCATCCGACTCTAATTCACCTTAACCTCACTTCTTTATCAATAAATGTGAAACTATTTAACATTTCCTTAAATACGAGCACAAAGTTGGTTCATCAATTCAATTACAAATGTCATGTAGCCACATAAATAACAAGAATGAAATGACTGCGATGTTATGCAATGCAATGTGGTGTAATGCAACTTGCCATTTTCAAACGTGGTATACACATGCTACTGAACTTTGCCACAGAGTCATGACCCATGGGCTGTTCCGCGAGATACATATACCGCTCACAATCATCTGACATGATCCCTCGGACTGGTAGAGCCTCATATCATATCAAATCATCTAAATATCAATTCATCTCATATTAATTCATTTGCCTTCATTTCCGATCTCATCAGACCAAATAGCATATCATATCAAGATCCATCTCAGTAACAATCTTGTATTAATGAATTGATGCTTACGACAAGTAAATAATTATCATAAAAGTATGAGATGGAAGGTCATGTACATAAGAGATGAATAATCAAGTGCCTTAATATCATCAGTTTCACAACGATTTCAAAGATTAGTCTTTTCATATTTATGAACATAGAGTGATGAGATAAGTCAATTCACACACTAAGTAAGAGTTCAATCACGGTTATCATACCCTATATAGCAGCTATCAATACCAACCTAAGTGGAATTATCCAACACAATACAATGGTACCTACCCAATTGTTCATCACGGTCACTAAGGTTGGATCCCCATCATGCCCAATACCCCCTTAATGATTATAAGCTATACATGCTCTCTAAATGAGTCTAAAAATAAATTGTACCCTACCGCACTACCGAACGGGTGTCACGAACTCTCACGCCAAAGCCTTGCACTTTCGGAGCGCTTTCGAACGATCGTGGTCTAAATATCATAGATTCTACGTTAACATACAAATCTAAAGCAACTCATAAAGTCATGTTTCCCAAGAAATCTAAGACGAAACCCAAAAATCACCTTGGTCCCATGAGGGCAAAATCCGAAATTTAGTTTAGAAACATGCTACACATAGTCTCAAAAGCCATATCCTTAAGTTCTATGGGAAACTAATCACAATAAGGCCTTCAATTTCACTATTTATCAAAAATCTTCAATTTAGAAGAACTCGAAATTTTATATAGAAATCATGGATTAAAATTAGAAATTCAAGCCTTGTAATAATTTTCCAATGGATTACACAATCTAAACCTGAAGAATCGACACATAATGCCTAAGTCTTGGCATAAATTTCATGAAAATACCATTTTAGAAGCTTGGCATAAAATCCTAGATTTTTCTACCCAGAATCCTAGATTTTTCTACACAGAATCCTAGATTCTAATCTACAAATAATGAAAAGAAAACATGACATAATAAGTAATTCAATATTGAAAACTTACCCCCCAAAGAGAAATGGTCGAAACTCCTTTGATTCCCCAAAATCGAGCTTAGAAAAAAGTAGTTTTGGAGAAGTGAAGTCTAAAAATCGAAATAGGAATTTTGAGGTTCTGATTACAGCGGTTTTCGCTTATGCGGACCATTCCTCGCAAAAGCGGTCTCGCACTTGCGAAGAAATGGCCGCAGGAGTGGCCTCTTCTTATCGGACTAAAGGGCACAAAAGCGATCAAGGCTCGCAAATGCGACCTCGCACCTGCGCCAAACATTCCGCAGAAGCGGCCTTCCCCCACCTTACAAACCTCCGCAGGTGCGGCGGTGTTTTCGCAAAAGTGATTACATCAGAACCAACTATTAGGCAATTCAAGAAATTCTTGATCCAACACCCGAAACTCACCCGAGATCTCCCGAATACAAATCAAATATACTTCCAGAGTGTAAATGATGCTACGGACTTGCTCGCGCACTGAAAATATCAATCTGACAATGTCACGACTTGGTTTTCTACAAATCACCCCTATCTTTTCAAAATTCACAATTAGGAAAACAAGGATTTGAAACATATCTGAACGCTTCCAAAAATGAACCAAAGACTTGACTAAGTCATAAAAGATATTCCGGACCTGACGAAAACAACGAAACTCAGAAACGGACACGTTTACTCAAAAGTTAACTTTTGGTCAACCCTTTCCATTTCAAAGCTTAAAAAACTTCTAACTTGGATTTTCCTTCCGAAACCTACACAATTCACTTCAGAAAATGTGACACTCATCCCCGCAAGTCACAAACACCGAAAAGAGTCTACATGAAGGGTGGTTGGGTCAAAACATGGTAATAAGCCTAAAACGATCGAACGGGTCGTTTCATCACATCCCCTTCCCTTCTTTGCTCCCTTAAAAATAACGCACTTCTTCTTGAGATCTTGTAAGAATGACTCGGTAGGAGGTGTCGTATTTGTACAAAAGAACGTTTAAAATTAATCATTTATAGTTTGTTATTCATTTTTTTAATGATGTTGCAGGTTACTTTTACAACTATGGTATTTTAAAGTTAATGATTCATTAGTCATTTTTGT
The DNA here is from genome assembly GCA_034509755.1 of Anisodus tanguticus. Classification (NCBI taxonomy): domain Eukaryota; kingdom Viridiplantae; phylum Streptophyta; class Magnoliopsida; order Solanales; family Solanaceae; genus Anisodus; species Anisodus tanguticus. The sequence continues at coordinate 47,114,498 of CM067543.1, read as the reverse complement.
AAGGATATTGTAAATTATATCTTGAAATTACGAGAATTAAACCCTAATTTTTTAGAAGGCTTTTTCAAATTTTTGCCGAGAGTATATCGGAAACAACCTCTCTACCCCATCAAGGTAGAGGTAAGGTCTACGTACATCCTACCCTCCCTAGACCTTACTTGTGAGAATACATATGTTGTTGTTGCTTTTTTCAAATCTTTTACTTTAATATGGTAGATTTAAAGTTTATTGTTTGTTATTTATTTTTTGTCAAGTCTTTTTTGTTAGTATGATAGATGATTCATACATTTTTTTGGTAAGTTTGAAGTTTATCATTTGTTCAAAATTTGTGAATTATGTTAAAGGGAATTGTGTTGTGTTGTGTTGTGTTATGTTGTATATATTTTTGTACGAAATTTACATTGAAATTCGATAGAGTTTTCGTTATTAATGTTCAACCCTAAACTAATTAACATAACAAATAACTAATTAACAATTACTATAACAATTACCATATGCAAAAAAATAGTTAACAAATTACTTAACAGATATACAATAAATATAAAGTTAACAAAAAACAAATTTTAAAAATTAATTAGTTAATGAATTACTAAACGAAACATCTAAAATAATGTAGTTGATTAATTACTTAACAAAACATTTATATTAACCAACTAATTCATTTAATAGAAAACTATAATAATAATTAATCTTTTTATCGGGAAATTATATTAATGATGTTCAACCCTAAACTTATTAAGGATTAATTATTACTATTATTTAAAGTATCCAAAACATATTAAATAAATTATTTTGACCCTAAACTAAGTATTAACTAATTAACAAAAAAATGTTTAACTAATTCACAATTACTATTTAACGTATGCAAACTGGCTTAAATTAATGATTTTCACCTCTAAACTAATTAACTAAGTAACAATTTTTTTTAACTAATTAAACTTTTACCTAAATTAACATTATGAAAATAACTAATTTAACACAATAACATTATGAAATTAATATAATTAACAAATTAATAATTACCTAAATAATAAATAGCTAAATAACACATTAACAATTAAATGGACTAAATAATTAACACATTAAAAATTGAAATTAGATAACTAAACACATAATAATAGATTAATAAATATTTGCTAATTAAACAATTAACATAGGATAAATAATTAACAAATAATAAATTAACAAGATTAAAAAAAAAAAAAAGGAACTGACAATTCGTTACTGCCAGTGAAAAAGGAGGAAAAAATTCAAAATTAAGCAAAAAACGCAAGAAGACGATAATTATTTCAAAAATTGAAACTAAAAAATAATACTCATGCTTAGGATTCTCATTTATTAAATAATGTAATCGAAAATTTTATTGTAAAATACCTTGATTGAAGGTAGTTATAGGGTTGTTCGAATTGAGTTGTACGTCTCTTTTGTTTTTTCAAAAATTCAAACTTAGAATCTTGTTCCTTGACTTTAATATACCTAGAATCTGACTTTCGGGATGAAATTCTAAACTGAAACCTCATTTTTGAAAGGTGGAACCTCAATTTTTTTGTATTTAATAACATTTTTTATATTATATATATATAATGGGGGACCAGTGGGGAAGAGAGCCCATCGGGTCCCTTTAGTTACCCCTTTAGTGCAAGAAATTCTCGCGTTAAAAGAGTTAAGTAGATGTTACAGTTAACTCATTTAATGCAAGAATTTCTAGTGTTAAAGATACTTTAGTAACTTTTATTTTTTTGGGTCATTTAGGTTCTAGACTATAGTGTGTATTTAGAAATTGATGCTTTAGTTTTTTATGAATATAATTTTCATGTACTGAAATAGCATAGTAGTACTGCAAGTGAAATTGGTTGTAATTTAAAATATTCTTAAGAATTACTGAAATTTTCAAATAATAATATTGAAAAATTTTAATATAGTATTGTGGAGCATCAAGCAAGGATTACAAGTTTCAAACCAAATGAATTACATAAGAGTAGAAGCGGAAGCAGATTGCTTAATTGTTGTCCAACTTATTTAATGAGGAGGACGTGGAATATCCGCTTAGACCTAGTATTGAAGATTATAGATATTTGCTGAAGGTTAACAAAATCACGATTATATGTGTCTGAAAGAAGACAAATTAGTGTGCCGATTTTTTAGTAAATGAAGAACACAACTATGAAGTTGTTATGATACTTCGGAGTAATGCACTTAGGAAAATGGAGTTTCTATTCTTATTGACCTTAAACCTTGTTGTTATGAACGATTTTGAAATTTTAATTAGTTACAAACGCACCATAAGGTCGACAAAGAAGTATATTTGAACATTTCCTAAAATTCCTAGTTAGTTTTACTTGTAGTGGTAATACTTTTCGTAAAATACTTTGCTAATTATTTTGGCTTAATATATCTATAGGTTTTTAAATTTGTTGGTAAATTTCATTAGACACTCGAGCTACGAGTTGTTCTAATTGAACATCTGAACAAATGATAAACTTTTCCTATTAGATACTTGCGGTCTAAATTTTGAATAAAACTTTTATACATATTTTCAAATGTCCATTACATAAATAAGTTAACCATTTAAAATATGTCATCTCCTTCAGTTATACACATTAGACTCAATAAATCATAAAACCACATAAAATTTTCAGTTAAGACGTAAGGTGAAGGCGATTCCATCAGATTTGCAAATGAAGATAGACGACAATTTACCCCGGTTTGGATGGTTGTTTCCCGTGGTTCATTATTGTATTGTTTTTCATGAAACCATGTTTATTTTCATTATTCTTAAAATTATTTTGTATGGTGTTGTAAACTCATTGTAATTCTGTGGTTATATAACTATGAAAAGGTCCAAATTTTATAACCACAGACTTGATAATTTTTACGTGGTTACGTATTTCATTTCCCCGTTATACTCCCACTCCACCCACCCACGTCCATCACACCCAAACCCCCCTCCGCCACCCATCCCCATCCTACTTCCCACACCTACCGCACAACCACCCACCCCTCCATCATACCCACCCCCACCCTACCACCCACCTCTCCATCACACCCATCCCCACCAATCCCCACCCTCTGCCACCCCACCCTACCACCCACTACCCCTCAACACCACCCTCACCATCCCACCCACAACAACCCACCACCCACCCAGTGACCACTCCCACCTACCACCTGCTTATTTTTTAAAGATTTCTATTTTATTCTTTAATTTAATTTTATTAATATATATAAATTAGTTTGTAATTAAGGATTAAGAATATTTTAGTAAACTTACATGTTATTATACAATATCATATAATCAAACCAAACAATAAAAAATGTTATTAAACCACAACAAACGATACAATCTATACAAACATTATATTCATTAATTTAGTACAATACAATATGATTCTATACAATACGATACGGTACATTATGAAATCATGGGTAACAACCATCCAAACAGAGTGTTACTGGAAGGTTGTTCTGTGTCTTAGTTTATGCTTAAGGAACTTCTACAAAGTTAACAAAAAAAAAAAGGAACTGACAACAAATTGTTATATAATTAATTGGAGCTTAATTTAAAAAATGTAGTTCTTGAATCATATTATGGTGAGTTGGTATGACTTGAACAATTACTGGAACAAATCAGAAAGAATCACTTGAATGAAATAAAAATTCCTAAACATGAACTTAAATTTGTACTTAATATTTATTTTATAACTCAAACACATATTTTAAATATTATTTATGTTATTTTTCAATTTGTTTTCTTATTAATATAGGGACATGCGCAGCGTGCGTACCCTAAAATTAGTAGGAACAAAAAGTCTCATGCATTAATTCTCAAAATGTTGATATTAATACATTTATCATGGAACCGATACAAGAAATATATAGAGATTCTAGGAAATTAATACTTCTTTCGTCTCAAACTATCTGTCGTGATTTTTATAAATAATTATTTCAAATTAATTATCATTTTAGAAATTCAAAACAAAATTAATTCTCCGTTCACTTTTACTTGTCAACTATTCTATAAATAGATTTTCACTTATATCAAGAGAAAAGCAAGTTACTTTTCCTGTTGTACTCATATCATTAATTACTCATTTGAAATCAATTTCTAAGTCCCATTAAGATTATACACCAATTAATATGAGTATCTTGGTAAAATATGCACTTCATTTATTATTTTCTAAGCGGCGTACAAAGTAAAAAGTGGACAAATAAAAGTGAACGAAAAGAGTATTTTTTTCATTTTATCCTTAGAAGTAATTGTTCTTGAAAACTACAAACACCTCAATTACCGGGTGATATTGAGATTGTTCAAATACCAATGAAGGGTAAAATAGTTAAAAGCCCCTCCAAATTTATGTTTTAAGAGTGTGTAAAAGAAAATTACGATAAATAATTTGAAATGGAAAGAGTAATAAATATTAGTAGTTATAATAAGGAAAGATTTAAATGGGATAACTATAAATTTCTACTACATTAGCAGTAGGCCCAGTACTAAACTAATAATGCATCCTTCTACCCTAATTGCTCGTCTACTTCATAGCGTAGAATTTAGGAAAGCTGAAGAGCTTGTTTCTAGGAAACCACAATAGATTTACTGTTTTTTAGGTGGGACAAAATCAAAATGATTTAAGTTATGTATATACTAACGTTGCATTTCTTTTGATATTGGAGTATAAATAAATTCAACATGTAATATCATATCATTTGTATTCTTTTACGAATATATGGTTGGAAATTTGCCTTTGGCGGGAGTTGCGACCGACCAACTTTAAGGGCTTAAACACTAGTGTTCCGCGTGTTGGAGTATCCGGTTCTTCACACATGCATAATCTACTAAGTAAGTAGATGACCGCAGGGCCAAGGATCGTCAAATTTCGTTGAGAAATGAAAGAGATATTGGTCCACGAAGTGAGGTGTTTGAAGCATGGAAAAGTGTGGTATGGGATCAGTTCTCCCTCATCGGTGGAAGAAGAAATAATTGTTTTGTTTATAAGTCTCAAAGTTGGCTTGGGGTTTGGGACCCCAAGGGGTATCCCATGTGTTTAAAGGAGAGAGGACCTAGATGTGCTTCGGTTCGAGGAAAGCCCACACGCGCGCCGCCGCCGCGCGCCCGTCCCGTCCGGGTCACGGGTCCGGGCCACGGGTTGTGGGCTGTGGGCTGTTTGGTCCCTGAAGTAGCCTATTCTCCAACTATATAAAGGATCCCTTGTCACCATTGTTGAGGTACACGAAAATACAGAAATAAGAAATCAGTCTTCCTATTACCTTCCAGCATCACTTCATTACTCAAAATTCTTCACGGTAACACTTGAGTTTCCTTTGCTCATTTGTTCACTTGCTGTTTTATCTTGGGAGACAATTGTCCAAGACGTAGAAATGATACATACGGGGCAATATTGTCTTAAAGACAGAGTGCAAACACTCGACTCATCATACCACAAACAGTTCCAGTTTATTCTTCAAGTTCTGTGTAAATTCAGTTTGTTCATCAATTGTAATTCCAGTTCTTGTAATACTTAGCAGTTACTTGTAATTTCTGTTTCCTGCATCTTTGTAACCAACAAGTTTAAGACAATATTTGCTTATCAGAATCGCCGCAACATGGCTGGAAATATGACCGATCTCGCCGCTGCATCTGCGTCGTGCCACTCAAGGCAACAATACTGCCTTCCCCGCTACTGCCGCTACTGGCCAAGGTAGCAACTCATCGCCTTCACCGCTCGCTTGCTCATCGTTCAAGGCAGCAACTCCACTGCCTTCCAGACTGCTGCTGCTCCACCTTCTGCCTCTCACCGTGATCGCCCTGAAACATACATGGGCTCAAACTTTAAGAGATGGCAGCAAAAGATGTTGTTCTACTTGACAGTTATGGGCATGGCCCGATTCCTAACGGAAAATCCTCTACAAGATGGAGATGAAATGGACTCTTCGCCTAATGAAAAGGGTGAAGGGGGCCTTGGTATCCATGTCGTTAAAGGGATGAAGATGGTTCTTGATGCGTGGAATCATAGCGATTTCATGTGTAAGAATTACATACTGAACTGCTTGGCCGACCCTCTCTACACGATCTATTGCATTGTTGGCACTGTCAAAGAGCTGTGGGAAAAACTGCAAAAGAAGTACAACGCACAAGATGCATGTACTAAGAAGTTCATCGTTGGAAAAATTCTGAAATTCCAAATGGTGGATAGTAAGACAGTGATGTCCCAAGTCCAGGAATTCCAAATGATTTTACATCACCTGGATTTGAAAGGAATGAAACCAAATGAGCAGTTTTTTGTTGCATCGCTGATTGAGAAGTTACCTCCTTCGTGGAATGAGTTTATGAGTTACTTGAAACTCAAGACAAAGGAGATGACCTTTGAAGAGCTTGTTATCAAACTCCAAATCCAGGAAGATAACAAGAAGGCCTTGCCTAGGGGTAGACAACCTGCTGAGGCAAAGGCAAATCTGACTGAGGCCAAAGGGAACTCAAGCAAGAAGCGGAAGTTCCAGAAAGACGGCAAGGCCCACGCATCGGAGATGTACAGAGGTAACTGTCACCACCGTGGGAAACCTGGTCATAAGATCAAGGAATGCCGCAAGCTCAAGACTGAGCAACAACAGAAAGCCAAGGCGAAAGGCAAGGCACATGCTAACGTCATCAAGGACACGCTCCTGGATGACATGATTGAGGAGTTCTCGGCAGTGGTGCTTGAAGCGAACCTGGTCGAGAATCCGATGCAGTAGTGGATGGACACAGGTGCTACCAGACACATCTGTTCCAATAGAGATGCCTTCTCCACGTACACACCAGTCACCGACAAGAAGCTGTTTATGGGCAACAACGCTTCGTCTGACGTGCTGGGGGTAGGAAAGGTGGTCCTAAAGATGACTTTCGAAAAGGAGCTCACTCTGAAGGAAGTGATGCACGTCCCAGATATTAGAAGAAATTTAATTTCTGGACCTTTATTGGTTAATGCTGGTTTTAGGCTAGTGTTTGAATCCAATAAGTTTGTACTCACTAAGAATGACACATTTGTGGGGAGAGGCTTCGTCTGTGAAGGCCTCTTCAAAGTAAATGACATGTCTGTAATGCGTCCAAGTAATAAAGTTGAACCTTCTTCTTATTTGCTTGAGTCTTCTAATTTATGGCATCATAGATTAGGACACGTTAACTACAAGTCTATCCAAAGGCTGGTAAAGATGGAGTTGTTGCCGTCTATCGACGTAAACCCTCAACATAAGTGTGAGGTGTGCGTAGAGGCAAAACTCATCAAGCTTCCTTTTCGATCCGTCGAAAGGAATACCACTCATCTAGAACTTATTGACACAGATATATGTGATTTGAAGTTCGCACAAACTAGAGGGGGAAACAAGTACTTTGTGACATTCATTGATGATAACACAAGGTATTGTTACCTTTACTTGTTGAAAAGTAAGGATGAAGCCTTTGAAGCGTTCCGACATTACAAAGCAGAAGTTGAGAACCAACTAAGCCTACGGATTAAATCTATGCGTAGCAATAGAGGGGGAGAATACGTAGCACCATTTGAGGAATATTGTGCCCAAGAAGGCATTGTTCATCGAACGACGGCTCCATACTCGTCTCAATCGAACGGTATGGCGAAACGCAAGAACCGCACATTGAAGGAAATGATGAATGCCTTGCTCATCAATTCTGGTCTTCCCTAAAACATGTGGGGAGAAGTCGTCCTTACCGCTAATACGATTCTTAACAGAGTCCCACATAAGGGTAAGGACAAAACTCCATATGAATCATGGAAGGGAAAGAAACTCACCTACAAATATTTTAAGGTGTGGGGTTGTTTAGCAAAGGTTGAAGTACCCAAGCCAAAGTAGGTCAAGATTGGGCCTAAGACTGTAGATTGCATATTCATCGGATGTGCAAATAATAGTAGCACTTATCGCTTCTTAGTGCATAAGTCAGATATTCCAGATATCCACCAGGGTACAATCATGGAATCAAGGAATGCTCTATTCTTTGAAGGCATCTTTCCTAGAAAGGAAAAAGACATAACCTCTCGCAAACGAAGTTATGAACAAAGCTCTCAAGAACCGGGAGTCGTTGACGGCCTGGATCTAGATGATTCAGATCTAGCGGATCTCGAGGTGGCTGAACATCCGAAATCTAGTGTTCCAGATTCTCAGAACTTGGAGACTTCAGAGATGGATCTAAGGCGAAGTAAAAGGGCCAGGAAGGATAAATCCTTCGGTCCTGACTTTGTAGCTTATATGTTTAATGATGAACCAAGGACAATTGCTAAGGCGTTGTCAACTCCAGAAGCACCGCTCTGGAAAGTGAGAGTGAAATAGGCTCCATTCTGCATAACCATACTTGGAAGTTGGTTGATCTTCCTCCGGGAAATAAACTGTTGGGTTATAAATGGATACTCAAACGAAAATATAAAGCAGATGGGTCTATAGACAAGTACAAGGCCAGGATGGTAGTCAAGGGCTATCGGCAGATAGAAGGTTTTGACTACTTTGACACATATTCCCCGGTATCTCGGATGATATCCATACGAGTATTCATTGCGATCGCAGCTTTGCATGACCCTGAGATACATCAAATGGATGTCAAGACAGCCTTCCTAAACGGTGATTTGTAAGAAGAAATTTATATGGACCAACCCGAGGGGTATGTGGTTCAAGGGCAAGAGAAGAAAGTCTGTCGACTTGTCAAATTTCTGTACGGGCTGAAACAAGCCCCGAAGCAATGGCACGAAAAATTTGGTAGTACTCTACTATCGAAGGGTTTCGCCATTATTAAGTGTGATAAATGTGTCTACACGAAAGGTAACTCTGACTCATTTGTTATGATATGCATGTATGTAGACGACATGTTGATCACAGGAAGCAGTCCTAGGGTAATCCTAGAGACTAAGAACATGTTGAAACAATGCTTCGACGTGAAGGATATGTGTATCGCAGATGTCATCTTAGAGATAAAAATCTCTAAGACGTCTGACGGACTAGTATTACCTCAGTCTCACTACATCGAGGATGTTTTGAGAAAGTTCGAGATGTTAGACAGTTCACCGATAAAGTCACCAATGGATACAAATCAAAAGCTTGATAAAAATCTTGGTGCACCTGTATACCAGGAGTGATATGCACAGGTGATCGGTAGTTTGATGTATATAACAAATTGCACCCGACCTGATATTGCGTATGCAGTCAATAAGTTGGCTAGGTTTACCCGTAATCCAAGTGATGATCACTGGAAGGCATTTAATCGGGTATTACAATACCTGAAATATACGTTAACTTCCGGGTTACACTATTCGAGATATCCAACTGTACTAGAGGGGTACAGTGATGTAAACTGTATTTACAATTGGTGGTGGGGTTGTGTCTTGGAAATCCTCTAAGCAAACTTGCATCGCCCGGGCCACAATGGAATCGGAGTTTATCGCTTTAGACAAAGCAGGAGAAGAAGCTGAGTGGCTTTATGACTTCTTAGAGGATGTTCTGTATTGGAACAAACCCGTACCTTCGGTAATGATCTACTGCGACAGTCAATCGACTCTAGGAAGGGCACAGAATGCTATGTACAACGGCAGGTCTCGATATATTCGACGGAGGCATAAGACCGTTAGGCAGCTGATCACCACGGATATAATATCCATTTATTACATTAAGTCAAAGGATAATATAGCAGACCCATTGACAGAGGGCTTATCCAAGGATCAGATGGCCTGTCTGTCTAGGGGAATGGGCTTAAAACCCAATGAATAAGGACCAATACGGTGGTAACCCAACCTTACTAACTGGAGATCCCAGTAATTTGGTTCAATGGGAAAACTAAGCTGTAAAGGTTCAGTTGATCGCTTCAGTGGAAGCATGAGCACTTCGGATAGTGATTTCTGTAAAGAAACACCAAATCCAAAGCCGTTCCCGCGATAGACGTTAAGTGCTATCTGTTGTATGGGTAAAGGTTAAGTTTTCAAAACCTTTAATGATCCTCAACAATTGAGATTAGGTTTTGGGAAACTTTTAATGGTTCCTAACACTTGTGAAGTGGGGTATAGCAGGATACCTTGTAGGAGACCACCTATTTAAGTGTGAGGACGGGCCGCCTCAAATGAACGCACTTAAGAATCCAAGAAGTTGTCCATGGACACAACGGACAAAACATTACGAAGAAGAGAGTAAGGGAATTTATTGTGTTGGTACTATTGACTTGGCTTACACTAAACACTGACGGTTCAAGACATCACGTTCACCGCGCAGTAAGTAAGTCCGATGGTATTTAACTATGGATGGTTCAAAGCTGAAGCTACCTCTCCTTATGCAACATCGGTCCGCTGAAATATTGCTGGAAATGACAAGGTACCATGTGAGTACACCAAAATCTCTCTCAAGAGGGGATTGTTGGAAATTTGTCTTTGGCGGGAGTTGCGACCGACCAACTTTAAGGGTTTAAACACTAGTGTTTCGCGTGTTGGAGAATCAAGTTCTTCACACATGCATAATCTACTAAGTAGATGACCGTAGGGCCAAGGATCGTCAAATTTCGTTGAGAAATGAAAGAGATATTTATCCACGAAGTAAGGTGTTTGAAGCATGGAAAAGTGTGGTATGAGATCAATTCTCCCTCATCGGTGGAGGAAGAAAGAATTGTTTTGTTTATAAGTCTCAAAGTTGGCTTGGGGTTTGGGACCCCAAGGGGTATCCCATGTGTTTAAAGGAGATAGGACCTAGATGTGCTTCGGTTCGAGGAAAGCCCACACGCTCGCCACCGCCGCCCGCCCGTCCCGTCCCGTCCGGGTCCGGGTTCACGGGTCGTGGGCTGTGCTTCTTCTGATATTATCTTTTTGAACCAGAATTCTTTCATATGTACAGTTTGGTCTCTAAAGTTTCAAGATGTACAGTTTGGTCCCTAAAGTTTCAAGAAAGTCAGATTGGGCAGAAACAGAACATCAACAACACTCAATTCAACCATTTATTTTGGCTGAATTACTCTTCCTAAATGACATCCGTTGCAAATCAAATTCACCATTTATTTTGGTGAATTACTCATCCATTATTGCCATTACTTGGCCAGGAATGGCAGTAATGTGGGCAGTTCATGAGCCTCTTCTCCAACTATATAAAGGACCCCTTGTCACCATTGTTGAGGTACACGAAAATACAGAAACAGTTCCAGTTTATTCTTCAAGTTCTGTGTAATTTCAGTTCTTGTAATACTTAGCAGTTACTTGTAATTTTCGTTTCCTGCATCTTTATAACCAACATATTTAAGATAATAATGTTTATTATAAAATTACTTATAATTGTATTATAAATGACATGATTTTTATAAATAAATTTTTCCTACTGTATTTTAAAACTCAACTAAGTCCATCCGAAAATTATGTTTTCAATATCACGTATGTATTGATTTGGTGTAAATATTCAATGTGAATTATCCTCCTCACGTTCAACTCATCCTACCCCCCACTCCCATAGCCCCTATTTCCACCACCCCATCACCCCTCCACATCTCCTATAGTATTTGCCTAATTGTTTTCTTCGTACCAAACACGAGAAAATGAAAAAAATAGTCTCTTATGTTTAAGGGTAGCTTCAAATAGTCCCTTAAGTATGTATTTGACAGTTTTGACCCTTTAAATTTATCAAAAATTAACACTTTTTATCAACATCAAATATTTACCGAACATGTCTATTACATTTGAAGGAAACATTGAAAAAATATTAACTATAATCACCAAGAAAGTTTCATATAATCCTAAAAGATACAACAAATAACTACATTAAACACTAAAAGATACAAAAATTAGCTTAAATTACACCTCAAAAACTACAAATCTAGATATCAATTAAAAATAGTAACAACTACAAAAATGTATTCTAAATTTGAGTTTCCGCTAAATTGTTTTATATAGTCCCATTAAATCTAACATACATAATTTGATAAATATTTGACGGAAACTAAAATGTTAATTTTTAGTAAATTTAAAGGACAAAAATTGTGAAATGCATACTTAAGGACTATTCTCAATCAATCCTCAAACACAAGGGACCATTTTTGTCCTTTTCTTTACCAAACACACCCTTATTTTTCCCCTAGGCTAAGCACTCGTTCCACTGAATCGCACGTGCTCACTAATTTTTACATAAGCCCGTCATCCTCCTCCGACCCTATTATACAAACTGTCCAGACCTTCCAAAATTTACAGAAAGTGACAGCAAAGAGCAATGAAAAATTAATCCCATTTCTCTCTCTCTCTCTCTCTCTCTCACGATGGTAACAAAATCAAATTGAATTATTCTGTTAAGAATTTTACCATTGACAATTCTTTGTTTTCAATATGTATATATATTGTTGTTTCTTGACCAATCTTTGGTCATTTCCTTTCCCTTCCTTCTTCACTACCACAATGTCATCCCAATACATCAAAATGCTCACTACATTGAAAACCCAAGAAATGAATTGGCTAGTTATTTGCTTCTTGATTCTTGGGTTTATGCCATTTGGGTCTATTGCGATTCGCCCAGTCCTAGACAGTGCTAGATTATTGGGATTCACAGAAGCACCAGATTACAGAAATGGCGTGGGTTGTCCAGAACAAGCTGAAACGACATCGTATTTTTGCGACCCATCGTTGGTCCACGTGGCAATGACGTTAGACTCGGAGTATCTCCGAGGATCCATGGCGGCAGTACACTCGGTCCTCCGCCACGCGTCGTGTCCAGAACACGTGTTCTTCCATTTCATGGCTGCGGAATTTGACCCGAAAGCTAACCCGCGGGTCCTGACCCGACTCGTTAGATCCATTTTCCCTTCTCTCAACTTCAAGGTATACGTTTTCAGAGAAGATACTGTGATTAATCTCATTTCGGCTTCGATCCGACAAGCGCTTGAGAACCCGTTAAACTACGCCCGGAATTACTTGGGTGATATACTTGACCCGTGTGTGAACCGGGTCATATATCTGGACTCGGATGTGATCTTAGTTGATGATGTTCACAAGTTATGGAATGTTCAGATTAGCGGGTCACGGGTAATCGGTGCACCCGAATACTGCCATGCAAATTTCAGCAAATACTTCACGGATTCATTCTGGTCTGACCCGGTTTTGTCCCTGGTATTCGGGTCAAGAAACCCGTGTTACTTCAATACAGGTTAGTGGCGTAGTTACATCGATGAAAGGTTGTACACCTCTGTCGAAAAATTATTCTATATATATAAATAATAATATAAATTACTCTGTATATATAAATTATAATTCTACCTTCATCTCAATTTTTATGATATTTTTTTTTTTTAGTGAATCTAGAAAAAAGATATTTTTCTAGTAACAATTCAACATTTTATTTATTTTTCACTTTTGACAAAATGATTTTTAGCCGCATAAATTTTTATTGATTGTTTTAGATTACAAATTTAAAAATCTTTCTTTATTTCTAACTTTAATCGTATAAAATGGGATGGAGGGAGTAAGTATTACGTATATAAGTGACTTCACAACTGATACAGGTGTAATGGTGATGGATTTGGAGAAATGGAGAGAAGGTAACTACAGATTGAAGATAGAAAATTGGATGAAATTACAAAGAAAGAGAAGGATTTATGAGCTAGGTTCATTGCCACCATTTTTATTGGTTTTTGGTGGAAATGTTGAACCCATTGACCATAAATGGAACCAACATGGGTTAGGTGGGGATAATGTTAAAGGGTCTTGTAGGTCATTACACCCTGGTCCAGTGAGCTTGCTGCATTGGAGTGGAAAAGGCAAACCATGGGTTAGGCTTGATGAGAAAAAACCATGTCCATTGGATTATCTTTGGGAACCTTATGATTTGTACCAGCCAATCAGAAAAGTTGTTTTCGTATGATTTATAGGTCAGTGTTTCATTTGTGAAGGCAGTTGCACACTTTTTTTCTCGGACATTACTAATGGGGACTGCTTTGTGCACCAGGCTGACCGCCAATCAGGATCAACTCAACCAAGTGAAAACTTCTTCGGTACTACAATTTTTTGGTTTTCTGTGTTTTAATTTTTTATTGAGGGATTCTTTCATAGCCTTGTACAGATTGATTAGTTGGAAAGAGTAGTTTACACTGGGTCATGGTTGAATTTTTGGTGATTTTTTTGTGGGGGATTAGAATGGTTCCATGGAAGGAACAATTTTTGGGATTCATTTGGATTTTTTTTATGTACCGACATATTGAGGAAAGGAGTAACAACTTATGTGTCGTATGTGTACTATACACATTATACACTATTAGATGTTGCTTTCATCCTCGTCTCTTTTAGCTAATCATTTTTTTTATTCTCAAATATTACTTATTTTTTTGGCAATTAATTTTTTGAAAATGTCCGACGGTTTAAAAAAAATCAACTTTTTTTAAGCTCACTCTTACAGCTCCAATTAATGAAGTGTTATTAAATTGAGACATTAAAGAGAATACATTTAGTACAATATTTGGGGCCTTAAGACGAAAAAGCATAGTCGACAGCAAATGAATATTCCTATACTAGTCCTTGTTGGTGTCAACCAACTGTCAAGGAATGAAGGAGGCTAACGTTGTCTAGACGGTAAGGAGGGGCAGAAAATTTGTTACTATATTACTTCTCTTTTCTATTTAGATAAATACATTTTATGTGGCTAATAGCTTTATGCAGTCGAATCTTTCTATAGTTAAAATGATATATATCTCATTTACCTATAAACAAAAGTATGTAAATGATTATTTTTTATGTTATAAATAAAAATAATATACTTATTACTTTTAAAACCTCAATTAATTTTCATATCTCATTAATTAAAAAATAAAAAGATTAATAAATTCATAACTAATTGTACCATACCGATAAAATAAAATCTAAGAAATATATGCATTTAAAATTAATTGAAAATTTAAGTATTTTAAATTTGACTTAAATTCTATAATTGTAGTTGTTTTGTAAATTTCAGTCTCTTATTGATAATATAACGCTTGAATTGACGAAAAATTGTGTCCAAACTTTTAGCAAAAGGAAATTCAATAGCTTTTCTTTGAAGGTTGTCTAAGAGCGTAACATAATTATTTTTATATTTTTATATTTTATTTTTATACATAATATATTTCTTACAAAATATTATTACACAATAATTGAGGAAGACTGTTATAGAGAAGTAATTTTATAAAGAGTGCACCGCTATAATGAATGACACTGCTATTATGAGTAGAATGATATTATAGAGAAATAAAATATAATATGAAAAAATTAATTATGAAAAAAATTAGTAAAACAATATTATAATAAATGATAATTATAGAGAGATTTGAGTGTATTATTCGAAATAATTGGGGTCATTGATTTGGAGAAAAGTACAAGTTTTATGGAAACATCCAGCTCATATATGGTAATGGGTCTACTCTACAAAGTCGTTTTCAATCACTTTTAATTGGCTTCCTTCCAAGGGGGATATGATTAAAATATATATACTTTCCTTGTGCAACTTGTCCTTCTGGAACTTTTGCATTTGTGGGGGCCTTAAACGAAAAACAAACAAAAGCAATGTAAATTCCAAGTGCAACACATGGGAAATTCCATTTGAATAGCTGGAAGTTTTATGGGCATTGATAATAAACATTTCTTTTTGAAAAAAATCCACTATGAGGCAATTAATTCGTGCCAAAAATGATATTTCTGTGTGAATACGTTGGTCTTCATAGCAATTCTACTTCATGTGTACGAGGAAACTATTTGGTGGAAAGTGTTCAAATTCAAATGGTAATTTACGTCACGTTTTGGGCCGTGATTGACACGCAACATGTACTATCCCGTTAAGTGAATTTTCTGCTAATTCTCTGATGGAATTTTGTGTTATTTAAATATGCAATTAGTCCGGAAAATTAAATTATTGGCATAACGTGAAGATGAATAAAACTAATAGCCCACTAACAATCTATGAACCTTCAAGGACTGAAGTAGAAATACAAAATCTTCAAGGAAATTTCTGGAAAGAACATAACATCCAAAAATAAATAAAAGTCTGCAAAGAATTTGCTACCGCTAGAATTAATTAACGGAACTTGCCATTGAATCTAGAAATGTCCATTTCTAGCCCCAGGCATAGGTAAGCTAATTTTGTATTGGGTAGAAATGCATCCGGAGGCATCAAGTATATACAAGAAGTTTCGTGGTTCCAGAAACCCCAACGTCTCTAAAGGACCTCCACAACTATCCTCCACTCCCAACAACTTCCGTCACATCAACCTACCTAGATCAGAGTGTCGCAACGCACATTAGTGCAGTGACGTCAATATGCTCACTTCGCCACAACTTCCTAGGGTCATAATGGTCTAAGTTTTGTCTTATATATGCAAGACTTAGAAGAGAAGAAAAACACATTGTATTCTCTCTAAGCTTACACTTGTAGCTTAGATCTCTCTTAAGCTAATACACCACTCTAAACTTTGGTTCTTGTTGGATTCATAGTTTATTCTCAGATCTAACCTATCCGTTTTCTTTATTTGCTTATTATTATCATATTTTTACTTATATTTCTTAAATCTCACATATATGTAACCTAGCTATCAATCCTAGACTCAATCAAGAGGATCTCTGTGTCGGATACAACCTATTTGTCTTTAAACCCTTGAATACAAATCTCTAACTATATGTTTTGTTAGAATCATTTTCACCAGAAAATAATTTGGCGCCGTCTGTGAGGATAGACAGTTGTGGAGTTGTCTCAATCCGTAGTTGATTTTCTTGAAAATCATAAACAAACAAGCCATACTTAAAGAGACAAAGAAGAAGCATGTCAAGTCAAAACAACGTTACTCACGACTTGCAGGAGCTTGGAGAAAAATAAGTACCCATCGAGCATCAGGACCTAGAAGAACAGTCTGGAACGTCGCAGACAAAATCGGAGGAAACAATAGCTCCAAAAGAAAGCAAGTTTGTAGACAAGGAAGATGCTCGAAGCCATTTAGTAGAGAGCCGTGAAGCGCGACCCAAGGAGCAATAAAGAGAACCGCACTCTAAAGTAGAGGGGATGTTCAAAAAAGAGGGCACCCCTCTAAAGCTGCATTAGCCATTATCCTGGTAGCAAACAGTGTCATAATGGAGTGCACACAAAAAAGTTCCTAAGTTCTTTATCCGGGACAACACCGGATTTCCACTCGGCAGAAGCCGCGGGAGCCCCTGATGTGTCAAAAGCAAATGCATGGAGGATCGAACCCGCAATGCTAGAAGCGAATTTGGCAGGACTCGCCGCGCTAGAGAAGGAGCATCATGAAATGTAAGTCAGATACCAGGAGCCCCTCCTATGCTAAAGGGGGTTGGGGTGAGGAAGTACGAGAAGATACCCTATAAGGAAGAAGCGGCTCCGGAACCCATCCCGAAGAAGTTCAGAATATCTGACATGCCCAAGTATGATGACACGACAAACTCAGACGAACACATCATGACTTTTGAGGTCGCGATCACTAGGCATGACCTACAACATCGCCAAATTGAATTCGTTATGCTGAAAAAGTTCAGCCAAATGTTCACAAAGGGAGCACTCTCTTGGTATACTCTCTTATCTGAAAACTCTATTGATTCTTTTACTGCTCTTACATATGCATTCGTTAAAGCCCATGCTGGGCACCGGAGGGTCGAAACCCACAAGGCGAGATATCTTCACTGTAAAACAAAGGAAGGATGAGTTATACGCAACTTTATGGAGTGCTTCTAACGGGAGAGGATGCAACTACATGCGATCTCTGAAGATTGGGTTTTCTCAACATTCACTGACGGCCTAAACGTCAATAGTTCAGACACGTCGAGAAAATTAAAAAAAAAGCTTAAAGGAGTTCCCGGCCATATCCTGGAATGAAGTAAATAACATATACACCACCAAGATGAGGATAGAGGCTGATCATGGGGTAGGATCCAGAGGGGGACAACATGGGAGATCTCATTATGCCCCTCATACAGGCAAAAGGACCCAAGAGGATGGTATGAACCTTATTCAACTCGAACATCATCTAGGCATAAATGTCGATCGAATAAACTAAGGTGTGATTAAGGTCAGCCCAAAAGAGAAAGGGAAGTGGCATAGAAGAAGCCCGCGAATGAATCAGGGCCGCCGAGCATGGCCTCTCACAACTTTAATGTAGAGGTCATGGATCTGGTCATGGCTATAAAAATATGAAAGAAGTCTGGTTCCCAATAACAGTTCGGTCCAACCCAAATAAGCGAGGCACGTACATAGAGCTCTGATGTGAATTCTACGAGATCCCGAGTATTAAACAGAAGATTGCAAGCACTTAAGGTTTGAGGTAGCAGACCTATTGAGATGGGGGCATTTAAAAGAATTCTTTAGTAGCTGATCTAAGTACACTGGGGAAAAAAGGATTGGGACTTCGCGAGAACGTCCAGCTTACTAGAGAGAGATCAACATGATCGCTAAAGGGAAATGGTAAGGGCAGTATCTCAGACGCAACAATACAAAGGCCTGCCACTGTCAAGAAAAAGGACGAGGGATGAACCCGAAGACCCTATCGTCTTTAACAAAATGGAATGAGAAAGCATCGAGAGTCCGTACGTTGACGACCTGGTAATTTCTATTCAAATATTTCAATTTAATGTTAAGCGCGCGCTTGTTGATCCAGGTAGCGCCGTGAATATTGTGCAACTCCGCATAATCAAGGAGATGCAACTGACCGGGCGAATGATCCATGTCATGAAAGTTTTGACCGGCTTCAACTTGTCTAGCGAAATGGCCCGGGGATAGATTGAGATGGAAATGCATGTGCAAGGAGTGCCGATGAAAACTTTGTTTGATATCCTCAAATGAGGAATGCCTTACAATATGGTAATTGGGAGGCCATGTCTGCACGCTATGAAGGAAGTTCTATCTACCTTCCATCAAGTTATGAAATTCCCGATGCCTTGGGGAATGGTTATGGTGCGGGGAGATGTTAAAACTGACCCAGCAGAAATCATCTTGATTGACAAGCAGGATGACTCGATCATAAATGATAGCTAGCAATCACAGATGCTCAATTCCAGGATCAACTTCAACGTTGAACAAAAAAAGAAGCCAACAGGAGCTCTCTGCCCAGAGGATCCAGCAGACCGAATACCTCGAGGGTTCGTGGCACCAGAGGAGTGAGATGCGGGGAGATTCATAATAGAAGATCTCGAGCTTACCTTTTGCCAACCCAACAAGCTCGGGGAGCAGCTATACCTAGGCTCGGGCTTAAACCCCAAGTTTAAGAAAAAATTGATTACATTTTTTAATAACAATATTAGTAGCTTCACTTAGTCGATATTGGATATCACAAGTGTGCCCCTGAAATTATTCCCCTACAAGCTAAATATCAATTCGGTCTATCAACCCGTTAAATAAAAAAATGTCTAGTGTCAGCAGAATAGAGCCAATTCATCAAAGAGGAAGAAACCCGACTCATCCAGTCTAGGGTGATCCGAGAGGTAAAATACCCAGACTGGCTGGTACATGTGGGAGTACTTCCTTAGAAGCAAGAAACCTTTTAGATATTTTTAGATTTAAAGGACTTAAACAAATCCTTCCTGAGAAGCTCATACCTTATGCCTTACCTAGATCGTATCACTGACGTAGTGGCTAGGCATGAGCTTCTTAACTTCTTGGATGTATCTACAGGGTTTGAACAGATATGGCTAAACCCATCGGACCAAGAAAAGACTTCGTTCATAATAGAGCACGAAACATCTTTCGGATGTTCCGTCATCAGTTAAGTTCTTGAAAATAGAGAAGCATATTAGACAATTGCAGGAAGTGTTTGAGATTCTCCAAGAGTACAACCTCAAACTAAATCCCGAAAGATGCATTTTCAGAGTGGGCTCTGGAAAGTTCATGGGCATTGTGGTGTCCAACAAGGGGATTGAAGCCAACATGAATCACATATGGGCCATAGAGTAGATACTAGAGGTACTCAGCAGTGCCCGGGAAGTGCAACGATTGACCAGAAGAATAACGGCCTTAGGGAGGTTCATAACCAGGTCATCCAAGCGATGTCAGAAAATTTTCAGCCTAATAAAGAAAAAGAAAGACTTATAGTTGACCCCGGAATGCCAGCAAGCCCTGAAGGACATGAAAAAGTACGTGACAAACCCTCCCTTGCTTGCAAAACCAGATGAGGGAGAACCACTGTTGATTTACCTTGCCGTATCTGAAACTGTTGTAAGTGATGTGCTCGTTCGGGAGAAAAAAGTACACAATCTCCTGTTTAATATACCATCAAGGTCTTAATAGAGGCCGAAGCCCGATACCCTTACCTTGAGAAGCTGGATTTGGCCATGATAAATGCGTCTCGTAAACTAAGGCCTTATTTTCAACGTCACCCATATGTATGGTCACCACTTTCCCTTTAAGGAATATATTTCACAAGCCCGAACACTCGGGCCGACTGGAAGTTGGTCGATCAAAATATGTGTGTACGATATCACCTATCAACCTCGAACCGCTATTAAGTCTCAGGACTTAGCTAACTTGGTGGCCGATTATAATCCAGGTATGATGCCTCAAGCTCATACGGAAGCAGTTCGAGAAAGTGAAGTAGTGTATGGGGAATTTGTCCTATATACGAACGGGGCCATAAGCATAAAAGGCACTAGGCTAGGAATTGTCCTTGTCGCCCCCTCAGGGCCACAATTAGGAAAGCTAGACTCATTATCTGGGGCAACTAAGGGAGAGTCAAAGTCCATAGTGGTACAAATCCTGCGAGAGATGAACTTCGAAGTTGACCCCTTGGCCAACCTAGGCTCATTATCTGGGGCAACTAAGGGAGAGTCAGAGTCCATAGTCCATCTCCTTTGCTCCGTCTTGGACTCTGGCTTGCATGAGGTAAATTTTGCAAGCCTCACTTGGGACTGGCAGAATGATATTATCAACTATCTGCAAATATAGACTCTCCCGGAAGATAGTAAGGAAGCTCAGGCGTTGAGAACCAAAGTGGCTAGGTATTGCATGCATGAAAAGAAGTTATATAGAAGATCCTACCTAGGGCCGCTAGCTAATTTCTTAGGGCCAGTAAAGGCCAAGACGTGATGCGGGAGATACATGAGAGAAATTACGAAAATCACACCAGGTATGATTCGTTAGTAAATAAGATAATAAGGGTTAGTTACTACTGGACTCAAATGTAAAATAGTGCGAAGGCTTATGTACGAAAATGTGAAAAATTTAAGCAACATTCTCCGATAATACATCAACCTGCTAAATCCCTCCACTTAGTAGTGGTTCCATGACCACTCATGAAATGGGACATGTATATCGTGGGCCCGCATCAGGGAGCCATGAAGGATGTGAGGTTCCTGCTAATATTAATGGATTATTTCTCAAAATGGGTGAAAGCCAAAGCGTATAAAAAGATTCACGAAATACAAGTCATAGACTTCATTTGGGATCATATCATTTACCAATTTGGAATACTAAAGGAGATCGCTTGTGACAACTGCCGACAATATGTGGGAAAGAAGGTCACTGAGTTCCTAAAAGGATTGAACATCAAAAGGGTCACCTTGTCGCCGTATCACCCATGTGCAAATGTACAAGTAGAGTCAATGAGCAAGACTATCATCTAAAGCATCAAGAAGAGGTTGGAAAAATCAAAAGACAAGTGGTCGAAAGAACTGCTAGGGGTATTATGGGCCTACGGAACCACAGCCAAGACAAGCATGGGGGAAACCCCTTTCTCCTTAGTATACGAAGCTGAGGCCCAGATACCCGTAGAAGTGGGAGAACTCAGCTTCTGTTATACTCAAACCATCAAGGAATCTAACAAAAAAACAATGTCAATATGGCTGGAGCTATTGGAGGAATACATGGAGTTGGCTTTCATATATCTGGTGGCACAAAAACAAAGGGTAGAGATGTACTTCAACAAAAATACAAACTTGAGGCATTTCAAAATAGGGGACTACGTCCTCCGAAAAGTCACTCTCGCAACAAGGGATCTGAATACGAGTAAGCTACAGGCAAACTGGGAAGGACCATACCAAATCACTGGAGTCGCTGGGCAAGGAGCTTATCGGCTCGAGGATGAGTCCGAAAAAGAACTAAAAAATAGTTGGAACGTTAGCTACCTAAAAAGATTCTATCTTTGAAGAGAAAAGTCAGGTACATGTTGTTTTCACAAGAACATTCATTTTTTCAGTTAATTATTCCTTTCCTTGATAGGGACTACTCACAAAGCCGGGAATTCCCCAGAGGGGACGGACACGTGTTGCACTAATTTCCTTGGCCGAGGTTTTGTCATGATGGAGTTTTTCTGGCAAGGTTTTTAATAAGGCAACAATTCGAAAAGCACTTCAAGCTTAGCATGACCATATCTCGAAATTAGAATCCTCGAGACCTCGCACTCAAATTTCGGGGGGAGAGGGTGGAGCAATATAACCACAAAAAGACCTCATCCAAGACGAACTCTCTTAAACTGGGATTGCTGGCAGTCACTGAACTTGCTCGGTCACTTTCTTTTGCAAAATCTTGTAAATACCCCAAAAAGCATCATGTACTTACAGGGCGAGTCATCCCCTATAACTTTGAAAGAATGAAATAAAAAAAGCTTTAGCTGACTTTTTCACACTCAGTTGCGCAACAAAAGAATGTTTGGGGCAAAGCAGAACTCGAAAGTCATACGACCCCGTAAAATTGAGTCAAACAACATGACACGGCCATAGGAACCTCCACACGTGCAGGTTCTTTTTGAACCTTCTGTGCATTTACATGGGGTTGAGACATCTTCCCCATCAATACCGAAAATGGAGTATCTCCCTTCATTTCAAAATTGGATGTCTTAAATCTCAATTTTGTGCTAGCGTTCCCAGACACGAAATTCCCGGATTGGGTCAAGGCAAGACGACCTCAAACACAAAATGCCAAAAATCACATAGGCGTGCACCGGTTGTCAAACCTTGGCTTAAACAACAAACACTCAAATAGTAGCATAGTTCTAGTAGATAGGTGTAACGGTCATACCTTGATGGATAAGTGCAAATTAAAAAGCCAACATGTCATTATATGATCACAATTGTTGCGATAAGCAAAATGCATGTCAAAGCGTAAAATGGAAGACAAGAAAACAATTGTCATTTATACAATAAAAGCGCCAAGCGCTCAACAAAAGAACATTAATAGGGGCGTACAAAAACCCAGTGATCCGACAAACCAGAGCACGAAGGCTCTAATCCAAAAAATAGAAAAGGGCACAATGGCCCGGAAATATCCACTAGATGGCACGCAGACCAAGCACAACCATAAAAATAAAATATTCATCATAGGACTCGCAGGCCCACTTCAAAAACATTGAGATTTAAAAAGGCACACAGGTCCCCACAAACTCATACGGGCTGAAAAAACTAGCACCCACCACCAACATTGTTGTTGTTTATCACCGAAGAAACATATCCGTAGAAGGCCTCCAAAGTGATGATCAAAGGCTGCAGACATATAAAGCTAAGCCGGGGGAGGGAGGAGCACCTTCTCCACCAAAAGAGACGGTAGAAATGTCGGAGGAGGGGAATGTCTCATCATACATGTCTTCCATATCAGCCTCAACTGCCACCAAATCCACCTCTGCATCTATGAGGGCCAATGGGACATCAATAAATCCAGTATCCACCCCTTGTAGGACCTCAAACCAACTCTAGAGGATAACATAGTCCCGAAGCAAGGTGGCCCTCTGCCGCTCAACTGCCCGATGAAGTGTCAGCCTTTGGTTTTGGGCTAAAAAATGGGCACCGAAATCCACAAAGGCCTGCATCCGAGCATGATCAATATCACAATCAAGCTCAGCTGGGACCACCCTCTCCTCCATTAATTGGAAAGCCTAGGTCATGATTTGGAAGGTCTCCTCTATAGCTACCAGCACCTGCGTGGCCTCCTCCAAACTGCCTTATATGGTGGTCCTCCGCTCTAGGAGATTTCTATGCTCAGTTCGAAGATGGTCGACCTCATTCCGGAGATGCCAGTTCTCCTCCGCCAACTTTTCTACACTAGAGGATGAAGTCATGTCCTTAAAATACTCAATGATGGAGGAAACAACATCATGCCTCTGAGAAAACAATAGCCATAATAAACTTAGCCTATGCACCCTGGTTGGAAGAAAAAGGCATGATGGAAAAAAATCAGAATACATAAAGGAAGATATCTGTAAGATGGGCCAATGAGGCTTTCACACCGATGTTAGAACCAGTAATAGGTGGGGGAGGAACCGAAAGTCCTGCACTCGAATCACCGTCTCTTACGCTTCCGGGTTGTCCTTCACTGATTCCAGGTTCTTTGATGGCTTTGGTTGAAGGGGGCCCCGCACCCTCGGAGGCAGCCGTTTCTTATCTATCGTACTCCACAAGGACCACCTTCTGCCCATCCTCCATCTCAGGTGCACTAAAGCTACAGCTTGTTCTCATACGTGAGCCGATCCCAGAGGTGGACGCTCCAGCATCATCCAGAAGTCTTCGCTTTCTGCTCTCTCTGGCATCTGTGGCAGCTTTAGCAATGCGTGCATATGCATCGTTCTGAGATGACCCCTTCCTGGATAAACCCCCTCGAGTGGGGAGACCTAGGAAAGTCAGGATGCCGCATCAACATGCAATAGGTGAAAACAAAAAAACAACAAAAGGGGAAAACTTTACCATGACTTTTGCCTTTCCACTTGTTAGCAGAAATGACTCTCCACGTTCACTCAATACCGTGAGAGTCATAGAGAAGACTCATCACCCAACCAAAGATATCCCACATGGGCTCGGGGACAACGGAGGCTGCTACAAAAAACAAAGGGTAAGGTAGTCAGGAAAAGACCAGAAGAAATAAGAGAGAAGGAGAATGGGCAGAGGACTACTTACGAGCGTTGTTCCAATACTCCGCGAGAGGACCAAAATTAGCGCCCTGGAGGCGGTGGGTAGGAATCATCACAAACCAATCACACCATCCCCAGTTTTGATCGTCTTTGGCATTTGTAATCAGGGCTCTAGACCCCTGAAAAGCTAAATTAATTATTCCTCTTTGGAGCATCTAGGGGGAATAGAGATGGATCAGGTGATCCAAAGTAAACGGAAGGTGGGTGAGATCTACCAAATGCTGCAAGCAGCGAACTATTCTCCATATTTATGAGGCCACCTGCTCCGAACAGACACCGTGGCGATGACAAAATAACGCAATCACCCGATGGATCAGGAGGCTGAATCCGATAGTAAAATGATAGGTATAAATAAGCGACATCCACTGGATGTGCTGAGTAATACTAGCATTTGATGAAGGGGGAAAATATCCACGTTCGGGCCCCATCGACAGTCGATATGAACTTGGAGGATAACAGAGTCATCAACCAACAAATTCATATCCTCCACAGACTCGTAACAGAGGTTTACGCGAACGTCTCTCTTAAAGTAAAAATTAGAAGGGATGATTTCGGAAGTAGTAGAGCCTAGGTCAATGGTCTAGGTAATATTGGAGGATAACGGACGGAGGTAGGGTGGACCTAGCTCTACCCTTATTCTGGCGAGGGTCAGGCCATCAGAGGTACCAAAGGAAGATGAAGTAGACATTTTTAGGGTAAGAAGTGAAATGGGCAGGAAACTGAAGTTGCTAGAAAAATAAGGTTGAAGATGAAAGTGAGGAAAAGTGATCAGGATTGCTGATTTATATAGACAAGAGAATAATCATTACTCTTGGAAATCAGGGACGCGTGCCTTGTCAGCAAATATCAATTAGTGTCTCCGAGGGAGCACCGTCGAATGAGTGGCTGAGCGCATTTAATGATAGCCTAACAAAACGTCTGATAGGGGAAAAGATGTGACATTTTGGTTCCCGCGAAAAGGTCTTTTTTGAAAAGGCGCATAGACTCTTCCACTTCCCGGTCGCATGAGTCTAAGTGTTCCAAAAAGTGGGAGACTATTTGTATTGGGTAGAAATGCATCCGGCGGCATTAAGAATATACAATAAGTTTTGTGGTTTCGGAAACTCCAACGTCCCCAAAGGACCTCCATAGCTATCCTCCACTCCCAACAACTATTGTCACATCAGCCTACCTAGATCAGAGTGCAGCGACGCTCGTCGGTGCAGTGACGTCAGTATGCTCACGTCGCCACAACTTCCTAAGGTCATAATAGTCTAAGTTTTGTTTTATATAAGCAAGATTTAGAAGAGAAGAAAAACACATTATATTCTCTCTTAGCTCTGCTTTGGCTCTTGTTGGATTCATAGCTTATTCCCAGATCTAACCTATCAGTTTTCTTTATTTGCTTATTATTATCATATTTTACTTATATTTCTTAAATCTCACATAATTGTAACTTACCTATCGATTCCGGACTCAATCAAGAGGGTCTCCGAGTCAGATACGACCTACTTGTCTTTAAACTCTTGAATACAAATCTCTAACTGTATTTTTGGTTAGAATCATTTTCACCGGAAAACAAATTTGTTATGGATTGAAAGAAATAATCCCTTGATTATTTTCATTAATGAAAGAGTATATATACAATTTACAATTTTCATAATAGGAAAATCTTATTGCTATTCTAATCCCAAAACTCTATTCTACTTGTACAAGGATCCTACAATTATGGTAAGTATACAATGTTAATTATTTATATACAATTAATACAAACTATTTTGTTACCATAAATAAGATATACACAGTGAGACAACCGTGTATACTTATGTTAATTATCACGGATGATTTAAGTCCTTGTGGCAGAAATCAGTGGAGGCTGGTGGCAAGGAGAGTCGTAAGTTGTAAGCTTGTAATAGTTGACTAATTAAAGATGGTTTAAATTATCGAGCTTTGAAGATAGTTATTGCGTTGCTTCCGGTCGATATACGTTTTAACACTATGCACTTCAATTAATTCTTCTAAAAGCTTGTTACACGGCATCAATACATATGTATCAAATAAATTTATCCACCATATAAACTCACACTAGTGCAGCTAGAATTCAAACTTGGGATCCCTAAGTTGTTACTCATCTGTCTGAACAACTTAGACCATCTACTTGAATATTGTTTATGCACACGATCTACGTACATACATGATACATACGGACAGACTTACATAGGTGTGTATATACATGGACAATCCTTTAAACATGTCAGTGAATTTCATTTAGACATTCAGATTATGACATGTTTTGATTGATCACCTGAATATATTATAAAATATGCTTGTTAGACACTTCCTACTTAAAATTTTTGAAAAAGCCTTCAAGAGGCCATTACATAAATAAGTTAACCACTTACAACACGTCACCTTCTTGTTGGGATCGAAATAATCAGGGCGTCATGCGGAAACTAATAATTGCAAACGTTAGTGGCAATAATCAGACACAAAGAAAAAATTATAAAAAACTTTTATGATATGGGTTTTGTCAATTAACCTACATATAAAAAACTAACATAAAAGAAAGCCTAAAAACTACGAGAGAATAATCTCCCCCTAACCAATACTCTTTAATGACTACACTGTGGATGCTATTGTATATTTTTTTTTGTAAGCGAGTCGAATCTTCAATTTATAGAAGTCCGAAACTTTTCCTACAAGAAAGTATTATTCAAATATGGAAGAAGATTTCCACAAAAAAAACCTTTTTCATCAAAAAATATTTTTGAAATAAAAAACAATTATAGTAGAATCTAAATAAGGTAAGAAATTTAGGGCAAACACTAACAAATCTCTCCCTTGTCTGAATTTTCTGGCAAAACAATCTTGATTCTCCATCTTCATATAAGCAGGTATGATTAAAAATTTGAGCCTTGTGCTTTAAAAGTGAGCACCAGTTGAAATTGAAGCTCATGCGTTAAAAGTAAACATAGATTGAAATTAGCCCAAGCGTTTAAAGTAAGCAAGGTGAAATTTGAGCTCATACATTAAAAGTAAGCAGGGGTTGAAAATTGGAGCTCATGCGTTAAAGTAAGCACGAGTTAAACATTATTTTTATATTGAAAAATATGCAACATAAGGATTGTTGAAAATTTGATTGAGAATCATCTCCACATGTAGTACTCCATATATCTCTTTTTTTGTGACAAAAATCTTTATTATCGTCGAGTTGGTTGCAAGTTGAACTGATCCACCTTGAACTTGTCTTCAACCTCGTTTAACCACTGGCTCAGATACCATTTGTTGGGACCGAAACAATCATGAAGTCATGCGAAAACTAATAATTGCATACCTTAGCGGCGATAAATCAGACACAAAGAAAAAATTGTAAAAAATACTTTATTATATGATATGGGTTTGGTCAATTGACCTACACATAAAAAACTAACATAAAAGAAAGTCTAAAAACTACGATAAAATAATCTCCCCCTAACCAAGACTCTTTAATGACAACATTGTAGATGCTATTGTGTTTTTTTGTGAGAGAGTCGGACCTTCAATTTATACAATTCCGAAACTTTCCTCCAAAAAAGGATTATTCAAATATGGAAGAGATCTTTTCCACAAAAAATATATTTTCCATCAAAAAAATCTTTTTGATTTAAATCACAATTGTAGTAGAATTTAAATAATGTAAGAAATTCAGGGCAAACCCTAACACTTCTTTGATTATACGTGTTAACGTGAATAAGCCCTAAAACCTCATGCATGTACAATCGACGTTGATGTGTATAATTAAAAAATGAGACATATCTTATGTGATTAATTTATCTATGTAATGGACGTTGTGAATACTCGCATAAACTTTTTCAAAATATGAATCTGAAATATCTAATAGCAACACTTTATCATATGTTCAGGTACTCAATTAAAACAAGTCATAATTGTAATGTCTTAAATGAATTTCCTGACAAAGTAATGGAGATGCCGATATCTTAAAATGCATATTTATTATAAAGGCAAATTCATTTTTATGAAAAATTAGTTAATCGTATAGTGCCTTACATTCATCGACTTTAATTTATAGATCCACCTGGTCCTTCTCTTAGCAACCGAACATTTGGTTAATGTTGCGACCATGTCCATGTGGTGTTTAATCATACCAAACGCTTAAACATGAAAATGTTAATAATGACATGTGGTGATTAAATAGGCGTTTAGATATGCATGAGAAATTTGAAGAGTACTTGCAAATTGAAATTGTGATCAAATATGTATTTCACTTAGAAAAAATATTGAAGTTTTACAAAAAAAAAATTGAGGTTTGAAAAACAACAAATATGTTTTATTATTGCTTTATCATGAGTCGATAGTCTATTGGAAATAACATCTCTACCTCTCAAGATAGAGATAAAATATGCGTACACTCTATCTTCTCCATATTCCACTTGTGAGATTACAATAAGTATGTTATTATTGTACCAGTTTTTCAACTTTGAAAAAACTTATTTCAAGTTTGAAACAAAAATATTAACATAATATATAATGAGTTTTTGAAAAAAAACAAAATTGGCAAAAAAGATTTAATCTAAGGCCCTAAGAAACTCTGGTTTGCCTACTTTACTTTGATTTTTTTTTTCTTGACAACACTTTGCTTTTATTTATTATCACTCCATGAAATATAAGACTGACCAAAACAGGAAATGTTTTGTCTAAATTCCTAGTTTGGCGTCTCCTCACATGCTTTGTAAATTTGTATCTTTTGAAAGATTCGAACTTACTGTGATCGGCATTTATTTTATGCAATTTGCACATTATGTATGGATTTTTCTGGAAGGAAGGAAACAGTCCTCTGCTCGATCTGCGATGTCTCACCTTTTAAACAATTTTATTTCGCCTGCTTTTCAAGCATTGTATACTTCTTTAGGAAAATTTGGCTTGTATAAAGCTTAAACAAAGGCGGACATCAACTCCAACATACAACCTCAAGTATCATGATGTTTTATTTTCTAAATTTTTTGATAGACATTTAAAATAGATAAAAATCATAGAATTAGTAACTAATCTGCGTTAAAGTTAAAGATTAACAAAGTAGAGAAATTAGACTATGGACAGGCCCAAAATGATTTTCAAAGCTGTTTGGGCCAACTGTTTTCTGCTTAGAACTCGACAAAATTGGACATGTCTGGCCCAACCTTTTCAAATCAGATTTCTAAATGAACTCAACCAAGACAACTCTTCTGGGTTATCAATACGGCTATTGGCACTTATGGCCCTATTTTAATTTGGTCTGTAATTTTTGTCCCTCATAATAAATAACTTTTTCACGGAGCATAAGTTTATATTTTCACATCATAATATCCGCAAGCTATGTTTCGCCCCTTAAAGAACCTATGCCCCGCTAGGCTAAGTTCGATTTTAAAAGGCAGAAATTAAAGGCCAAGCCATTTGAAGGACAAAAATTAAAGGGGAAAATAACACAAAATGGCCATTGGAGGCAAAGTAATCACCCGCCCATGTCCCCTCCTAAACCAATTTCGCTTCTACCCAGTAGGGCAAAAAATATTTACCCGAGCACCACCTCGCCCAAAACTCTTCCTCCATGATATCATCTCAATATATTTACATACATGATGGTATCATGGAGGACTAAGATAAGAGCTGCATCAGTTCTCCATGATACAATCTCAGTATATTTATATACCATGATGGTATCATGGAAGACTAAACAAGTGTCTCATTGAAGGATTGAAACAGTCTTCCATGATATTATCTAAGTATATCGTATATACTATAATGGTATCATGGAAGACTGGTAGTGTCTCATTGAAGGATTGAAAAGGACCTCCATGATATCATCTCAGTATATGTATATAAGATGATATCATAAGAGTTTTTGTGAGAAGAATGTGTTTCTTAAATAAATGAGCATGATCATCTATGATACCTTGTCAGCATATTATATATATCATATGAGTTTCATAGAGGGTTGATGAGTGTTTTTGAGAAAATAAAAGAAGTCCTTGTATCAAAATTATCATATTTTATTATTTCGTTATTTGAAAGTAAATTTATTTTTATTCATGAAGGAGTTACGTTTTAATTATAATACAGATAAAGTTGATTGATTATTTGCTCTAGTGAGATAAAATGAATAGTATGATATTAATATTGTTTTAAGAAATTATGATTTTTTCATTGTTTGAAAGTTAATATATTAGAGTTGACTTGCATTTCATAATAGCTTTTATTTCATTATATTGTAAATTTATGTTATATATAATTACAAGTTGTAAGTGGCATATAATGGATTGCTTTGATTAGATTTTTGTATATATATATATATTATTTACACCTTTCTTTTATTTATTAATGTAGTTTGATCTATTTAAACATATTTATTATAATTATATTATTTTATGAAATACTAAAAATTAAATACACATGGGGATTTTCCCCTCTGCCTCGGGACTTACATCTCGCCGAGGCAATATGTAAAACACACCGCTTTACGCCCCCCCCCCCCCCCCCCCATTAAAATACTGGGAGCAGCCCCATTCCCTGCACTACATCCTTTGATGGTAGCTAGCCGAAGTTATTTATTTCAAAATAAGGCAAGTGAGAATAGTTTCCTGTGAAGATGAAATTAGAAAAAAAAAATTACAAGGCGTTAAAGAAGAAGAAGAAGAATCAAATGTTCAAACTCAAATTGGATACACCAACTTGAGTTTGAGGTGGAATGTTAAAATTTACGTTATTATGATTTAAATTAGTGGTAGAATATTTACTCTCCTCTTTAGTCTAGGAATATTCTAGAATATTTAGTTTCCTTCTAAGTATAGTTACTACATTAATTATAAAATATTTAGGTTACTTTTAATTTTTCATCTATAAGAAAAATAATATATTTTCTTTTATTTTATTCCCTTTAGTTCTCTATAAATAGAGATGTAATCCTTTATTTTCAATGCAAGAAACAATGTAATAAATCAATACAATTAGTTTTTGTTCATTCTCTCTTCAATTTTCTCCTCCGTTTCTTACATTCCATAATAGTGGTATCAAAGCTTTCATCGATCTTCATGGATCTATGAGTTTTTCTGGGGGAAAAATTCAACCACTTTAACCCGTAAAGGCTCATTTTAACCCGTCATGGATCCAATAGCTTTTTAATCCATGCTCACTTGTAATGCATCAGGCTCTAATATCTTTTAACCCGTGCTCACTTTCAACGTGTCGGGCTCCAATATTTTTTAACATGTTCTCACATTTAACGCATCAGCCTCTAATATCTTTTAATACGTGCTCACTTTCAACGCGTCAGGCTCCAATATCTTTTTAACCTATGCTCACTTTCAACGCATCGGGCTTCAATTTTCAATCGTACATACTTTTAACTGTGAAAAGAATCAATATCTTTGAATGTCCTACTAATCTTCATTGATGAAACCCATCAGAATTGGTCTGTGAAGATGAAATTAGAAAATAATTTTACAAGGCGTTAAAGAAGAATCAAATGTTTAAACTCAAACTGGAGACACTAACTTGAGTTTGAGAGGGAATGTTAAAATTGACGTTCTTATGATTTAAATTAGTGTTTGAGGGGGAATGTTAGAATTTACGTTCTCATGATTTAAATTAGTGGTAGAATATTTACTCTCCTTTTTAGTCTAGAAATATTCTAGAACTTTAGTTTCCTTCTAAGTATAGTTACTACATTAATTATAGAATATTTAAGTTACTTTTAGTTTAGCATCTATAAGAAAAATAATATATTTTTATTTTATTTTATTCCCTTTAGTTCTCTATAAATAGAGATGTAATCCTTTATTTTCAATGCAAGAAATAATGTAATGAATCAATACAATTAGTTTTTATTCATTTTCTCTTCGATTTTCTCCTCCATTTCTTCCATTCCATAACAAAAACTTACAGATTTAGCGGACTAATCGGAGTAATATTTTTCAATGACATACAGTTTCCTCAATATACCTCAACAATATTAGGTGATGACTCCAAAATTCATTTCAACCTCGAAAATCGGTCAAAACTTGTGAACTGTTTTAACCATTTTAAAATAGAATATTGTAACAAGTGCCCCACGAATCGACTCGACCATGCTAACAAAGTAGCACAAATTGGTCCTCCGGGGCATAGTCCAGTGGCAAAGCCTGGGCGCTATAAGGCGCTCTAGCATAGGACAGCATGGGTTCGATTCCCCGCAAGCACGAAGAAACTCTGCATGTTGGGGAATTTAACCTTGTCTCATTGATCAGTTGTACGCTCCCAGAAAACTGATCACCGGAGCACATCCCGCGATTTACCCGGTAATAGTGTTGAAGGACCGGTCCTATTACCTCCAGGACGTCTGGGTAATACCAGTGAAGTAGTCAGGCGCAAGCCTGGAAACCTGGATTATCAAAAAAAAAAAAAAAAGTAGCACAAATTGGCCTTGGATATATTTATGTATTAAGCCATGAAATTATGCGTGCCTACACCGACACGTGTAATTTCATGGCTTAACACAGAAATATATCCAAGGCCAATCTTAGAGAACTCAAGTAACTCCCAAAATATGTTACATTTTAGTAATTTTAACATTTATGAATAGTTAAGGGTAAAAAGATTTACAATTTATGAAAAACAACATTTCATTCAAAGAATAACAATTCAATAGAATTTAGGCATTTTGTTTTGCAAGAAATGGTACTACCCCAATCCACTCGTCCTACAAGATAGGACCTAGATTTAGAATTTATCTCTAAATTTCTTCCCAATATGAGTTTGGAGAAAAGCTTCAAAGAGTAGTAAGTTTTAACATACCTCAAATCGCTTTCCGAGCCCTACCCAAAAGGATTCAATGACCCCAATAATTTACAATGTATATATCGAGCTTACATAAATCATTAACACGTCACAACAATATCAACTACGTCAACTAAGTGTTCACCACATAAATTCAGCTTCACAAGTTTAGCAAGAATCCCTATTTTTCAGTTTGAAAGTCAAATCCTTTAGTTTTTAA
Source organism: Anisodus tanguticus (assembly GCA_034509755.1). Lineage (NCBI taxonomy): Eukaryota > Viridiplantae > Streptophyta > Magnoliopsida > Solanales > Solanaceae > Anisodus > Anisodus tanguticus. Next base: position 47,080,680 of record CM067543.1, on the reverse strand, counting down.
TTTCAGTTCATCTATTACATGTGTTATGGAACCTAGTCGCTTCTTTAGAAACTCAAAATGATATCGTTAAAGAAAATTCAACACTATTCATCTTATCTTCCAACTAATTTTCTCAATTTCAAGATTAGTCTTTTTAGAATTTCATGAATCGATGTTTAATCCAAATCTTTCTTCAAAAGTGTGTTTTATTATACGTAAGATTGGAGTGAAGAAATTACCTTTTCAACAAACCCCAAATCTTGAGGACTTGAGTTCTTGAATTATTGAGATTTCTCTTCGGAAATCTATGGATTCCTTGTAATTGGGAGGTTAAGGAATGTAATTAATGGACTAAATTTACCATAGAATGCATTAAATGTTAGGCACCACAACACGTGAAAAACGTAATTACTTTATTATTATAAAAGTAATTACACAAAGACTTGAACACTATAACTTGACCATAATATACACCAAGTTCTTATTCTTTTATTTTTATCAACACTTGACACTCACACTTAAGCTTACTTAAGTATTTACACACACTTTAGACTCACTTGGACACTTTTTGGATGCACACTTGGAACTTACTCTCACTTCTTGAGAACTTCTTACTCACTTAATTACAACTCAAATAGACCATCTCTATTTATAGGTGGTGATGAAAGAATCTAGTTATGATACTTAATTACTACTATATTCTAGAATATTACTCACTACCTTTTTCTAGAATCACTCTTCTATTTATTTCTAGAGTTATTCTTTCTAGACTTCACTCTAGAACTTTCATCCTAAAGTTCTTCTTTCAACTCTCTAGAACTACATCAACATTCTAGATTGATTATCCATTGTCTTGAATATTAAGTTGACGATGATTTTTAACAATTAAATTCTCACCTCAATGTAGCATTTATGAGGTAGAGCCCCTCATTCTCTCTATCACCTTCAATACTTGTCCTAAAATAAAATATTTTTTCTCTCTATGGATAATCTCTAAAAAGGCTTTATGGGTCGACCACTGGTGCAGGCGCGATGTGCCACCAACGCGTGCGATCTATCCATTTTTAAAAACATCTGGCGTCACGTTTGACACCTTAGGGGATATTTATTCCAGGCTGCTCGACAACTTTCCTTCCCAATGTCTAGGGCTCACGTGATGCAGCAGGGGCAGTGTCAACTATGGCTAACCAGCGGGCCGGGTTGGCCCGATCCCGCCTCGACACCGCCCCGATCCCGCCTCGACACCGCCCCGATCCCGCCCCGAACCCGACTTTTAAAAAAAAATTGCGGTATCGGGACTCGAACCGGGATGGGATATGGTCTCACCCTGACCCGTCCCAATCCCGCCCGACCCGGTCCCGATCCCGCACCCAATCCAGCCCGAAGCCCCCCTTTGTAAAAATAATCATTGCACCAACGACCATTTTACATTTTGGCCGTTGTGCAATGACCATTTTTGGCCTCCCCCCTCCCCAACCCCCTTCCCCTTAATATTTATTTTTAACCCATAAGTTATTATATTTACACTTTAACCCAATTATAAATACCTCATTTTCTTTTCATCTTTCTCACAAATCTTTCTACAATCTCTCTAATATCTCAGTCTATCTCTCTACAAGTCTACATTGTCTACTAAATATTCAATTTTATTTATTCATTTGGGAGTGAAGTTGGCAACTAGCTTGAGGATCTTCCATCGGGCAAAGTTTCAATTTTCAACCTTTCGATTACACGTCGACGTTACGTCGGCGTTTGGTACATTCGTCCATTCATTAAATTATTATTGTCGGTTTATTATATTTAGCGCACTTAATTTCATTTACTTTAATTATTTATTAATATAATTATAAATTTATAATAAAATGATTTAAATGTATGCTTACGGGTATGGGTCATGCTTCTTCTAGTAGGGGCAACAAGGGCAAGGGTACTTCTTCTAGTCATCCTATTTCTAAACAGAATCATATTCCTACACAGGATGATTTTGTTGATACTGAACATTTTCCTACAATACCATTAGATTTAGACGATGAGTTATTTTCTAGAACTCAAGAAGACTTTAATTTAGACGATGATACACCCACTAATGTAGATGACAACACACCTACTAGTGCACCTTCAACTGAAATACCTCATATTCCTTCTAGTATGAGACGAGGTCCACCAAAACGACCATTAAAATCAGATGCATAGATATTTTTTGATAGGGACGTAGAAAATCAAATAGCTAGATGTAAAATTTGTAAAGATGTTTTAAAATTTAAAACTAGAAAAGGTCACGGTGGGACTGGGGGTTTAATGAGACACGTAGCAACGGCTCATCCATCTAGGTATGCCCAATACGAGGTTTCAAAATCGGGTGCGCAAACGTCCGCTCCATCAGGACAAGGTTCACATATTGTCCCGGACCAAGTACAGGGTCAAATTAACCCTATGACGGGGGGAATTGTAGGTTCTAAATACGATAAACATAGAGATAGGGAAGCAATAGCAAAATTAGTAGTTGTGGAGGCTTTGCCTTTTTCATTTCTTTCATCTCCCGGTTTTATTCATTACATTAGAGATATGTATAATCCTGCTTTTAACGATTTTCCTAGATCAACTGTTAACAGAGATGTATTTAAATTTGCACATGAATATCAACAGTATTTACGTTATTCATTATATCATGTTAATGACAAAGTGGCCATCACTTCTGATATAGGTCGTAGTACTAACGGCCATGATTATTTAACAGTAACCTGTCATTGGATAGATTATAAATGGTCTATGCAAAAATGTATCTTAGCGTATAGATATATAGATGATAGACACACTGCTACTTTTATTGCAGAAAATATTTATCAAGTGTGCGATTATTACGGAATAACTGATAAAATTATGACTATTACATTAGATAACACTTCTTCTAACAATTACGCTATTACAATTTTAAAAAAAAATAGTTTAACTCCATCTTTTCCAGATTATTTTCATATAAAATGCGTGTGTCATATATATAATTTAGTTGTAAATGATGGTCTATCACTTTTTGAAGACATTCTTAGTAAAATACAATTTGTTATAAACTTTATTTTTAAAAATAATATAATACAACGAAGAAAAGAATATAAAAAAACTTGTCACGATTGCCAACTATCTTATAAAAAAATTCCAGAAGAAGTACCTACTAGATGGAATTCTCTATACGCAACTACTTGTTGCTTATGACTATAGAAAACCTATAACTTTATTTTTTAACTCTTATAATCAAAATCCAACTGATATGGTTGTGGATAGTGATTGGGGAAAAAATTTCGAACTTATTCTATTTTTAGAGAAATTTTTTCAAGCAACAAAAGAATTTTCCGGTATATATTATCCTACTATTTCAACTATGTTGTTTTATATAGCTCTAATATTTTTATTGCTTAATGAATATATGGATAAACCAGCTTATAAGGCAGATATTAAAAAAATGTTTATCAAAATAAAAAAATATTTTATTCCTATTCCCACTATTTATATTATTGGTGTTGTATTAAATTCGACTATTAAAATAGACAGTACTAAATCACTTATTGAAACTATTTACGATTGTATATCAGTACTACCACCTCCAACTCCCAAAAATCCAAATCACCCACCACTTATTGAACAAACTAAAGAAGAAGTGTTGTCTAGCGTAGAAGATGAATGCAAAAAAGTATATAGGTTTTACCAACAAGAAAGTGCTAGCAACCTACCGGCTTCCATACCATCTTCTTCTTCTTCAACACAACCTCACAAAAGACATGCTGTTTCTGCGCCTAGTATTGAAAGCCGCAGAAATAGAATGTGCGACCGTACCGCTACTAACCAAATTAGCGAGTTTGATATTTTTATAACATCATCCACAGGATAAGCGGTGTGTCTTATGAGCTTGAGTTACCCTAGGAATTGGAAGCAGTTCACTCAGTATTCCATGTATCGATGTTGCGAAAGTTCGTAGGAGATTTCTCTCGTATTACTCCCATAGAGGATGTGAAAATCACCAAAGATTTAACCTATGAAGAGACTTAAGTAGCCATTCTGGATCGTCAAGTTCGAAAGCTGAGAACTAAAGAAGTTGCCTCTGTCAAAAATATAATTTTTTTTCTTACCTCCCCGTGCCCTACCCACACCTACCCCCTTCCACCCCCACCCCATTGCTCTACCCCCATCCTTAAATTTCTATTTTATATTTTTTTTACTTTTATAAAAAAATTCTTACCTCCCCCCTACCGCCCTAACCCCACCTACCCCCTCCACCCCCACCCCATGCCCTACCCTCATCCTCAAATTTCTATTTCATATTCCTTTTACTTTTATAAAAAAAATTATAAAAAAATATGAAATATTTTTTTACCTCCCCCTATCCCCCTCCCCCCACCCCATGCTCTACCTCAATCCTCAAATTTCTATTTCATATTCTTTTTACTTTTATAAAAAAAAATATGAAATATTTTTTTACCTCTTCCCCGCCACCTACCCCTCTACCTCATGCCCTACCTCATCCTTAAATTTCTATTTCATATTTTTTTTTACTTTTATAAAATAATTATTAAAAATATGAAATTTTTTCTTACTCCCAACCCCTGCCCTCCCACACCACCCTGAAGTTTGTATTTTATATATTTATTTTACTTATATATAAAAAAAATTAAAAATGTGAAATTTTTCGTACCCCATCTCCCAAACCCCGTCCTCCCCACTACCCCCGCCCTCCCAACCCACCACCATTTTATTTTTTTTATATATTTATTTTACTTTTATAAACTTTTTATAAAAAATGAAAAAAAAATTGCTTAACTCGTCCCCACCCCACCCGAATTTTTACTTTATATATTTATTTTACTTATACAAAAATTTTATAAAAAATGAGAAACTTTTCTTATCCCACTTTTCTTAAAAACTTTTTGTTTAAAGCTTTCTAATTTTTATGGTACATAGTTTGATTACAGAGATAACAAATGCCTCCGATAATTGGCAAGAGACAACATCAGCGTCTTCTAGCTCGGGCGAGCTGCAAAGGGTGTTATGGGTGCTGCGTATCCGAAGAAAATCACCGGCGGGAATGAACTTCACTTTTAACATTATGAATGGCGGTGGAGGGGGAATATGTATCAACAACGATTGAGAGCCACTAATCAAGTTTTCATCGTAATAATTGTTTTATTATTAGTAATGGAGGTTTGCTAGCAGTGACTGAATATTGACGAGAAGAATTCGGCGACATGTCTGTTTGTGGTGGAGGTAGTCTAGGAGATGACCTTGTTGATTTGAATGACCTGCTCTTATTTTCGTTTTTGAACAAATTATTGAGAAATGAAGAGGTGGTGGTGGTGGTGGAGGCGGCGGTGGCAGATGAGATGAAGAAGATGATGAGAGTTTGGTGTGGGTCCTATATTTGCCATGTGTTTGGTTGGGTATTTGTGAATTCAATAAGTTTTTTGAGTAATTGGGTCGGTAGTGGGTCAAAACGAGGAGTGGGTTTTAATTAGAATCGAATACTAAAATTGGGGATGAGTTATTTTATTGAGATAATTACGTTGTATGAAATTTAGGGAAACAATGCTATCAAAATTAACTTACCTTTTTAAATCTTACAAAAAATAACCAAAACTTTTCTGCCTCTCACTCTCTATCGCTCTCTCTCGGCTTCAAGCTTCGTTCATGGAAAATTTTTTGGCCGCGATCTTGAAATCGAAAGAAATCAGCCAACATCGATCTCAAAGTTCTTCCACAAAACTCTTTAAATTCATAACTAAATTCAACGCTTAGCCTTTGATTGTAGGTTTCCGTTGCAGAATCAACGGTGGATGATGATTTGGACGAACAAATTGACAGAGAGAAGCTAGAGATTTTGTTGCCGGAGTTGAGTCTGAAGGAAGAGGGAAATTTCAATCAAAAAGTTGCCATTTTCGGAAGGGGATTGCCAGAGATGAGAGTGACGGTGGTCGGAGAAGTGATTAAGTTTCTTTCTATGAAACTAAGTTTCATGGCAACGTGATCTCCGGCGATGGCTGGTAGATGATGTTGTTCCGTCTCAGACCTCAGATCCGGCGATGGTGTTTATGGGTGTATATGGAGCTATAACAGTGTATATGGGTGTATATATGTGTATATGGTGGTATATGGATGTTATATATATATAGATGTATATGGAACTATAATAGTGTATATGGGTGTATATAGGTGTATATGGGTTATGGTGGTATATGTGTGTTTATGTATATAGGTGTATATGAAACTATAATAGTGTATATGGTATGGGTGTATATAGGGATGGCAATTGGGCGGGGCGGGTACCCCCTACCCCACACCTGTACCCGCCAGAAAATTTTATACCCGCCACCCGTGGTGGCTACAAATTCAACATCCATACACGCCTAGGCGGGTATATTCCTAAATCCACACCCACTCCACCACCCAAGTGGATATCCGCCACCCGCCTGTACCCGCCAGCCGTATTAGCCTATTCTCATTCTCTTCTCTATTGAAACCTCACATGCTGTGTATTTTCTCTGCAAACCAAAACAGTAAACTCTAAAAAATTAAGAACTTCTTCACTTAAGACATCAAAATAAGAAAACACACAGAATTATAGTACTTTTCCTCGACTAAAAGAACATGAAAGAAATTAGGAACTTCAATTAAACATCAAAATAAAGAAAAATTTAGAATTTACAGTAGTCTTCCTTGACCAGATAACGGATCTCACAAAAATAACATCAAACACATTAGGAACTTCTGCCCTTGAACTTCAAAATAAGAAATACTCTTAATTGAAAATAATAAATGCTTACATTGGAAGGAGTTGAAAAATTATGAAGAGCCGGCTTGTTCTGGTTCTTCAGAGCCATTTGAAATTATTATGTTATGTAACAAAATGATCTTTTGTAAGGATATTGCGGTGAAGGACAAAGAGCGGGATGAGAACATGGAGAGTAATGATCTTTAGTAAGGATATTGCAGTGAGAGCATAGCAAGACGAAGGTGGCGAGCAACAAGGAAATTAGCCTGATGAACCTTAGCATCACATGAAAAACAGAGAAAAGCCGAATCAGATGGGAAAAATAGTGCGGCTTCGTGCGTCTAGGGTTTCCACGCCTTTTGAAAGGAAACGAACAAATAGGCATTTTACCCTTCTCTTCTTTTCCTTTGACGAATTGATATTGGGCTTGGGCTTAATCGGCCTGGGCTCAATTTAAAATGACTTGAAATAAAAAATGAAAAATCAGTTTGTACCGGGCTTATGGGGCGAGTAGGCGGGCGGTTGGATACGGGGCGGGGGAGGCAGATATGAGCCGGGTATAACTGCAAATCCACCACCTACCCGCCTATCTGTGGCGGGTATATTTTCAATACCCATACCCGCCTACTACCAACCAAAGTTATACCCAGACCCGCCCCAACTGGGGCGGGTGCGGTGCGAAATCCGCAAAATTATACCCACCTGCCATCCCTAGGTGTATATGAGTGTTTATGTATATAGGTGTATAAATATGTATACACCTTCAAACACCTATATACATAATGTACTTGTCTTTTGTATATAAGTGTATAATACTGTATAAAAGTGTTTTTGGGCCAAAGCTTTGCAATATAATTTTTGGGTTATTTTTTGCAATGTAAGTGAGCAGATTGTATATTTTAAAAAAATTTCTTATTTTATTTTGAGGTTGCCACGTGTCATTCGATCTAAATTAGGAGCAAATCAATGCCAAAATATAACGGTAGTGGCTCAATTAAACCAAAAGTATAACGGAGGGTACGCGTAAATAATATTTGAAAGTTCAAGGGATTTTGACCCTTTTTCATATTTTAGATTATAACATAAATAGAAAATGTCTTAAAATTTTACTTCCTTATCATTAGGGCTTTTTAAAGTACTTTTTCACCTTTATTTTGTTACTATTTATATTTTCGGCTTGCTTACCTTTTAAGTTTTAGAAATCAGAAATCTACAATTTTAATTTTTCACTTATATTTGTTTTAAGATTGATGATAGTCCGATCCAAAAGTTCATACAATTAAAAAAAAAAGTGTTCATGCATAATCACGTAATTCTGTAATACAAAAGACACTTTTTTGATTTAGTATTTATCCAAGACATTTTTTTTTTACATCTTAGAAACAACAAAAGAAAGTTATAATTCTTTATTTAAGTCAAACAAACTGAGGTTATCGATTAATAGATTAAAATCAAAAGAATTAATCATATTATACCAAATTTAATTGGAATGATTAACTGAAAATTTCGAATTAAAATGTCTAAAAAACATACAAAGCGACTAGTGTGATGTTGCAGTTTACCTTCAAAATTTCACGTATTTTAACGGTTACGCTACGAATTAGTTCTAACAAATTAATTACTACGAGTCTGGACTCCGGAGAGAGAAAAAAAAGACCACACGTGTTCCATGTCGCTCCATTATTCAATCTTTAAAGACGAAAAAAAAAAAAAGGATTCTTCCTAACTGTTCCTTTTCACTGTTCTGTACTTTTATTTTTCAGAGTGTGGTCCTTACTTTACCATTTTTTTTATATCTAGGTTCCCGGCTTAAGTCAGATTATTTTTGTAGATAGTAATTTTGGTCACTCAGCACTACTATCAGGAAATCGCAGAATATGTCTGAATGATCAAAATTTAAGAATAAAACAACTGATATCACTTACTTTACTATTTCTAATATGACTTCCAACTCTTCTTGTGACACTGTTGCATATATCTTTCGTTGGCCTGTCTCTTTCTAGTCTTTGTGTCGAACTAAAAAAGTATTTTAGGTAAGCCAGTAAAAACATTTCACTTTCTTGATTTGTCATTAAGCCCCTTCATTCATGACCCATTAAATATTTGGTTAAATGTTGCAGTCTTCTTTCTCTCTCTATTGGTGTAGATTGTAACTTTTCAACTTTATCTGCTTTGTGTAGCGAATGGAGAATAAATAAATAAATTTGCCACTAAAAAGAGGACTTGAAGTAAAAAGATGGTACAACATTTGAACTTGTATGAGAATTTTTAAGAAAACCCTATTTTAGGGTAGTTTGGTTGCTTATTATAGTTACACAGATAGTAGGTAGTAGTAATGTATTGATTAGTTATATAGAATTTAATTAGTCATGTATTAATTATTTTATTTTTTTACATAAAATAATTCATAAATTCTTTTTTAATTTATACATGTTAGTTAGGCAAAATTTTCAACAGATAATCAAACACCATACTTGATATGTTGAATTATATACATTAACAATTAAAATAATGTCAAAATGATACTTATTAATTATGCTGATTTTAATATATAAATAATTCACTCCCTAACGAGCCACAAAACTATTAACGTATATTACTAAAATATACTCCATATATTTTGTAATATTTAGTGTTGTATAATTATGGTAGATATATGATCATTATTGTAATAGAGTTTCACATTATACACACAATATATATTTGTATTAATGAGAAAGACTCTCCAAGGGAGATTAATACATTTTTACGTGATATCAGAAGTCAAAACCTAAATCATATTTCTTTCAAACACCGGCTGCCCTTCTGTCAGAAAGACCAAATATTTTTCTCTGCTTTTTCTTCAGCCGAGAACAACACCTTGTCAGTAGAACAACAACTGTTCAAATTCAACCAAAGTGTCTTCTCTTTTCAAATTCAACCCGAGAAACACATAGTAGTAGCACTGTCTTCTCTTTTCAAATTTAACCAAAGTGTCAGAAACACATTACTCCTTGTACGTTTTTCTTTTTTTCCTTTACCGAGAACAAAGCTTTATCCTCTCTTTTTTTATTCACCAAAAATAATCTACTATAATGACTTCTCCCATAACTCTTAATTCTGGAGACCAATTTTGGGCCCAATTTTAGGCAGCCTACAAGTCCGCCTCCGGCCAGTCAATGGACCACAACAATTCAGCCCTATTTCTTGGAGCCCAGCAGTCCACTCCAGGCCTCTCCTAGTCCGATTTGGGTCCGACTTTCATCACATTGACCCATCGGCAGTCCGATAATGCGTGTTATATGGATACGGGAGCCACGTCTCACCTCACCAACACTTCTGATAATATTCATCAACTGCGAAGTTTAAATACTCCACAATCTATTATGGTTGGAAGCGGCCATCGCATTCCAATTCAAGGGTTCGGCCACACACTAACCCCACCACCGCATCCCCAGTTCTCCCTGAATAACATCTTATATGCTCCTAACATTATCAAAAACCTAAAATCCGTTAGAAAATTTGCCACCGATAATTCTGTATCAATTAATTTTGATCCGTCTGGATTTTCAGTAACGGACCTCCGTACATGTAAACTCCTTACGAGATGCAATAGTGAGGGTGATCTCTATTCTTTCCTACACATATCTGATGCTAGTGTCAATCCTCCCACATCTCTAACTGCCCATGTCACTCCTCCCACCGCTTTAGCAACTATTTCTCCGTCAACCTGGCACAATAGACTTGGACGCACAAGAGCTCATGTTTTTAATTTTCTTAGAAATAATAATTTAATTCGTTGTCATAATGAAAAATTTGCCCAACAGTGTCTTTCCTGTCCTTTAGGCAAATATGTTCGCCTTCCATTTTAGTCTTTTTCAAGTGTCACGTATTCTTCCTTTGACATTGTTCATGCAGATTTATGGACATCTCCCGTTACTAGCTCACTCGGTCATAAATTTTATCTCGTCTTATTAGATGACTTTTCTCACTTTGTCTGGGTCTATCCGCTTAAATTTAAGTCTGAAGTGTTTGTCAAGTTTCTTGCATTCCGTACCTATATCAAAACACAATTTGAAAAAGACATAAACTCGCTTCAATGTGATAACGGTCGTGAGTTCAATAATTTCGCATTTCATAATTTTTGCACCAATAATGGCATGGTCTTCCGTTTCTCCTGTCCCCATACCTCACCCAAAAACGGAAAAGCCGAACGAATCATCCGTACTATCAATAACATGGTTCATACCATTCTTTTCCTTGCCTCCCTCCCCCTTCCTTTTGGGTCTATGTTGTGAAAATGACCGAATATATTCTAAATATTTTGCCCACTCAGACTCTCCAAAATAGAACACCCACCGAAATTCTATTTCGTAGGATCCAACTTATGAGCACTTACGAATTTTCGGCTGCCTATGCTACATGAATCTTGCCTCCACGACCCCTCATAAATTAGCACCCCGAACCACTCCATGTGTCTTCGTAGGTTTCCAGTCTAATCATAGGGGCTATTTGTGGTATGACTTGTCCACTCGTCATATTCACGTCTCTCGTCACGTCACTTTTGATGAGACAATTTTTTCTTTTGCAAATATTCAAAAATTCTGAAACACGGACTACATCTTTCTGGATAAGTTCAACATCTCCTCCGTCATACTTCGCGAATTGCATCAGTCCACCACTACCACCACCACCCCAACTGCTCAGTCGCTACCGCCCGTCACTGCCACCACTGGAAATCGGTCAGACCTCTCATCGCCGATTGTTGGAACCACCACCAGCTCTCTGCTGACATACTTCCCGATCCCTGTCTCCCCTATTAGCCGGCAAAATCAAATACCAGTCACTATGTCACCCACCACCGCTCCTCCAGTCGACCACACCGACACCGTCACAACCCCACACAGACTCCATCATTGCACCGTCACCTCGACAAACCATCATAGTCCCATATCTTGGGCCTAACTCAATGTAAAGAATGAATATTATGTCTAACTCAACCCCAAAAGATAGCTTGTAAGGTGAGGATTGTCCAAGTCCATATAAGAAGTCCATGTTCCCATTCCATTTCCAATGTGGGACTCTTAACACTCCCCCGCACGCCCATACCTCGTTAATTGGAGCGTAAACAATATAATTTGGGGGCCCAACATCGATGAACAAAGAATTTGAATGGGTATGGCTCTGATACCATGTAAGATTGTATTAATCTCCTTTAGGGATATTGTTTGTGCAGACATGTTAAATTAGACTTTGGATTTGAAAATCCTGTGTTGGACACGGGTTTCCATACGGTGTGTGGGGATATGGGCAAGTTCGGTAGTTGTGCTGGGGTTCTAGTCAGGGGTAGATGAGATAGAGTGGGTGTCGGGAATTGGGACAGTGGGGTTCCGGGATGTCGTGGTTACTGTAGGGGAGAGGGACAGTGGGGGCGACTGGGTTGGGATATAGTGCAATGACAGTGAAGAAGTGGTGGATGTGTCGGGTAGGAGATCGAAATTGATCTGGGTGGTGGTGGTTTCCAGGACTGGGTAGGGGGTCGGGTTGTCTGATTTGGGTGTGTGAGATGGAGTAGTAGACTGAGTAGACACCGAGAATGGGAAACCTGACCGGTCGGAGTTGGCGAATGTGACAGTTGGTGGTGTCGGAACAGTGGGTGTGACAACGCGATGTGTCGGAGACAAGGGAGGCCGATTGATGGAGGGGACGTGGGCAATCGGCGGAGGCCGAGACTGAGCAGGAAAGCCACCGGAGGTGGCAGTGACTTGCGGTGGCAGTGGTATTTTGTAGCGACGGGGATGCAGGGACGGTGGTTGTTGTTCGATAGAGTTCGGTGAGTATGAAGGGTGACGTATCAGACTCATCTAGAAAGGTAAAGTCCGTGTTTCGAAACTTTTGGATGTTTGCAAAAGGGAAGATTGCTTCATTGAACGTGACATGACGAGACACAATAATTTTGCGGGAAGACACGTCATAGCACAGATAACCCTTATGATTAGGCGGAAAACCACAGTACACACAAAGAGTGGTGCGGGATGCAAGTTTATGCGGAGCCGTGGAGGCAAGATTCGGGTAGCACAAGCAGCCGAAAATTCGTAAGTGCTCATAGGTTGGGATCCTACGAAATAGAATTTCGATGGGTGTTCTATTTTGGAGAGTCTGAGTGGGCAAAATATTAGAATATATTCGGCCATTTTTACAGCATAGACCCAAAAGGGAGGAGGAGGGAGGCATGAAATAGGATCGTACGAACCATGTTGTTGATAGTGCAAATGATTCGTTCAGCCTTGCCATTTTGGGAGGAGGTGTGGGGACACGAGAACACCTTAGTGTTTGATCTTTGTTTCCTTTATTTTTTGTTTTCTATTTAGTGTCCGATAACGCTTTAGAATCTTACTATATTCGAATTTGCATAGTGTAGGGCCCGTTTGGGATAAGGGTTATCTATCAAGAACTTTTTTTATATTTGGAACTTGATTCCGAAATCTTTGATTAAGAGAGAAGCCGCCAATCCGCTGCCTCACATAGGTGGTGATCTTTATTTCCCTATCATCATATTTGTGTTGATGATTAAGGTTATGATTTTTTAGCAGTTTCCCGAAGACCAGGAAACTGATAGTTTTAATTATTTTGTCTTTTCCCTTTTCTTCTTATGTAAAATGATAAGTATATATAGCAAACAGGGTTCAGTAGAAAACACAGCACATGGGCATACATTGACTGGTTGCAATTGTCCTACTCTTCTTTCTGTCTTCATTTCCTTAATCTCCTTATTTTCTGGCTTTATCAACTGCACATTGCAAATTGGTAATTCTTGATTCTGGGATTATTGGGTAAATCCATTGTGGAAGCTTCAATCGTTTAGAATTGAACAAGGTATATTTATCATCATTTATTATGTGTAACTGTCCCGTTTAATTTATTTCTGATAAATGGAGCGTGGATTCATGTAGTTGCTATAATTATTCTTTAATAAGTTTTCTGTTTGTTGGTGATTACTGATTATTGACTAATTCCTCCCTCATTATTGGAGATTTAGATGTTCTTTTAAATCTTAGTGAGTTGTCATTTTAATTTCATTTTGTGTGTTGATGAACAGATGGGTGATACACTTGAAGTATCAGTTTCATTTGGAAGGTATGAGAATGATGATGCACTTTCTTGGGAGAAATGGTCATCTTTTTCTCCAAATAAATATTTGGAAGAAGCTGAGAAGTGTAAAACATCTGGATCAGTAGCTCAAAAGAAAGCCTATTTTGAAGCACACTACAAGAAGATTGCTGCTCAGAAATTGGAGCAAATAGAAAAGGAAAAAAAGGAACAATTGGAGCAAGCAAAGCAAACTGAATCTTTGGATGAACCCCATTTCCAAGATCATAGTGAAATCACCGAGGTTTCCGATAGTCGCTTTGGTTTATCCAATGGTGAAGATGAAAAGACAAGAGCTGATGTGAATAATAGTGATCATGTTGATGAGCCGAAAGACGATGTTTTTGTTGATGTCAAAGATAAGGAAGGACCAATCTTGGAAACAAGTGACAATGGAGAAGTTCCCAAGGTTGAAGATAATCTGAAAGAGATTCCACAAGTAGATAATGAAGCAAAGAGCTCCTCTGCAAAGAAAAGCAAAACCCCTAAACCAAATCTGAAGAATACAGCCCGAAAGGTGAAATTTCGACACTTCTTTTGGCTATTGGTGTTAAAAATAATCTGTTGATTTGAGGGGGAATTTTTCATAAATAGCGATATTAGTGCCCCTTTTTTGCAAAAATAGCGATATTATATTTTTTCAAAACGTAGCAGTATTTTTCTTTCATAACATAGCATATACTCATTGTATATACACTGATACATTGTATTTACAATATAATATATATACATTGCTACATTGTATATACAATGATAGCGTAAATACAGTATGCATGCGCATACAAGAATTGTGCCTACAATTTAGGGATCTGTGTATCAATGTATATCTGCTATACAATGTAAACCATAGCTATGTTTTGTAATTATTTAGAAGTACCGCTATAAAGTGCTATTATGGAGCATAATAAGTTACATTAGGTAATTTTTCCTTTATTTATCAGGTTGTCTTTCCTGTTATCAATTTTTTGTTGTTCATGTTCAGGTACATCCAACTACAGAGGACAGAATATCAGCTGGAACAAAGAAAAATCCTGTATCACCTGTGACAAAATCTTCAAGAATTTCCACTCCGACGTCAAAACCATTACCAACTTCCAAGATCATTTCTTCATCTCAACCATCAATGAAGAAGGTGAACGGGGTGTCATATCCAAGAAGCAGCAATGCTCCTGTTGTACAAAGCAATAAAGTACTTTCTAGATCACTCAATTCGCCTTCTCAATCCTCGATAAAAAATTTGAATGGTTCAACATTGCAAAGGAGCAAAAATTCTTCCACATCAATGCACATGTCTCTCAGTCTAGGTCCTCCACCAAATTCTACAGCTTCTACTACTACAATGAGAAAATCTATGATAATGGAGAGAATGGGGGATAAGGACATTGTCAAGCGAGCATTTAAGGCATTCCAAAACAGTTTCAACCAAGGAAAACCCGAAGTAGATACGAGATATAGTGGATCAAAGAAGGTTGGTTCAAATAGGTTAACTCTTAACAAATTCAATTGTCTATGCATATCTATCTCCATTTTATTGGCTTTGTAATAGATATATCTTATCACTAAATGTGCGTCCTGTTGTCCATTTTCGGTCAGGTATTGCCTAAGGGATCAGAGCAAAAGATTTCAGCTTGTCCGACTCCTAGAAAGGAGGTTGAACGGTAATATCAATTCCCTTCTTTCAACTACAAATGTACGCAACACATTAGTTTTTGTGAGCTCCTTCCTACAAGGTTTTGGTATCCTCATATATCCTATGTTTATAAGTCTAAGAATGAATCATAAAAACTGAGCATTACTCGTGCATTTCGAGAAAGTCGCCCGAGGATTTGTTATTATATTTGGTTTTGAAAGCTTTATACATTTAGAAGGAAATCTCACGGTGCAATTGAGTAGGCTAATGCCTCTCTTTTCCGGTGATGTACAGAGTTTGGAGTCCTACAAACTCTCAAGAGATAAAACCTATACACGGTGAATATGATAAATACAAAGCCAGAATCATGTGCAACTGCGACTCATATACATATCCTGACACCCCCCTCAAGTTCAGCTGGGTTTTGGACCACAGCAGGCTTTTCTTGAAGGTAAGCAAATCGTCTTCTAGAGAGGCTCTTCGTGAGAATATCGGCAACTTGATCCAGCAAGCTGATATAGTGAACTTGGAGATCCTCGGCAGCAACCTTTTCTCGAAACAAAATGGAAGTCCAAATCAATATGTTTTGTCCTAGCATGGAACACTGGATTAGATTGTTAGATAAGTTGCTGAAATGTTGTCACACCAAAGTTTGGGAGCTTGAGATAAGACAACACCAAGCTCCTAAAGTAGGTGTTGTAACCATGTAATTTTGGCAGTTGCAGAAGCTAATGCCCTATACTCAGCCAATGTACTAGAACGAGCGACAACTTTCTGCTTCTTGGAGCTCCAGGAAACCAAGTTATGACCCAGAAAGTTGCAATAGCCATGAGTGGAGTGCCCTTCATCAGGAGGGTCTGCCCAGTCAGCGTCAGAGAGAACCCATTAAGATAAATGAGAAGAAACGGTTGTAGGCCAAGCTGGATAGACCCTTTGAGATAACGAAGAAGACGTTCAAGGCTTGGAAGTGAGATTCCATTGGCTATGAATGAACTGGTACAACTTGTTGATAGCATAGAAGACATCTGGTTTTGTGATGGTTATATCTTGAAGAGAACCAACAAGGTTTCTATACAGAGAGGAGTCCTGAAAAATGGTGCTCCCATGTTGAGAGAGCTGTTGTCTAGCAACCATAGGAGTGGAAATAGGCTTGGCACCTTCTATATTTGCTCGAAGAATTAGATCACAAATATACCAGGATTGGCACAGAACCAAGCCATTGGCATTCTTACAAACTTGTATTCCCAGGAAATACTGCCAAGGTCTTTAAGCGCAAAATCAGTAGAAAGCCGCGAGACCAGATTGTGAATGAATTTGTGAGAGCTACCTGTAACAATTAAATCGTCCACATATACCAGAGAAAAGGTAACTTGGGGACCATACTAATGTACAAATTGGGAGGAATCTGACTTGGACGCACGGAAAACAAGCTCCATCAAGGCAGTACCATGGAGCCTGTTTAAGTCCATACAAAGCCTTGTGTAGCTTGCACACATGAGTGGGAAACTTTGGATCAATGAAACCAGCCAGTTGTGATATGTACACTTCTTATTGAGATTGCCATGTAGAAAGGCATTCTTAACATCTAATTGTCGAAGAGAAGCGCCTCTTGATAATGCATTAGTGAGAATGATGCGTATGGTAGTTGGTTTAACCACTGGACTGAACGTATCATGGTAATCCACTCCTGCCTCTTGATTGGAACCTTTAGCTACAATTTTGCGTTGTAGCGGTCAATCGAGCCACTAGGATTGAGCTTCAATTTGGAAATCCACTTGCAGCCAACAACATTCTTTGCAATAGGGAAGGAACGAGAGACCAAGTTCCAGAGGCGGATCCATGATCTAAACTTTTAAGGTTTTTCACATTGAACCCTATATTTTTTAAATTATGGGTTCTTATCTCCTATTTGTTGCAATTTTACTGAATTTTTACACATAAGTTTATTCTCTGTGTTGAAAGTACTGGGTTCTCTGCCACTGCCATTGTGGATGAGAGAATTGTACTCCTGGGTCATAGACTTTCTCCGGTTCAAGTCTTTGCTTGAGGGAAGCAGGTTGGTTCATGGCGGAGGGTCGAAGGAGGACGAGGATATTTGGTGATTGTGTTGTCTTGATGTTGTTGAGCAGCCTTGGCTTTACGTATAGTGACCATGTGATGGGGCGGAGGGGCTAGATGACTGCACGAAGAATGAGGAGCAGTGGATGGAGGGTCTATGGTCTGGAAGGGGAACAATGTCCGGGCATATTGTATTAGATGTAGATGGCAGTGGGGGAAGATTAACTGTTAGTGGAATTTGCTGGAATTGACCTAGATGATACAGGAGGTGTTTGAGGTCCTCATGACACAGATGGGGCTGGGGCAGTAGCAGACGAAAAAGAATCAATTAGGGCAATAACCTGAAGTGTTAAAGGTATATAAATTGTGGATCGTGGCGAAGAAGCTTGTTGCTGGAGAGAAGAAGAATGGAACTTTGAGTAATCGAATATAACATGCCTAGAGATGTAATGTCGATTTGTAGGCATATGAAGGCATTTGTAGCCTTTCTGATGGGTGTTGTACCCTAAGAAAACACATGGAAGGGATGTCTTCTTTCGGCAGTGCCATTTTGTTGATGAGTATGTGAGCATGAGACGCAATGCACGATCCCCATTAGAGTAAAGGATTTTGAATACTTTTGATATTCGCCTCCCTGATCAAACTAAACTACCTTTAATTTTGCGTTCGAATAGATTTTCAACTTGTGCTTTGAATTTCAAGAAGATATCATGTACTTCAGATATGGATTGCATAAGATAAAGACAGGTAAACTTGACATAGAAATTTATTGCTAGCAAGAAGAGGAGCAGGGCCCCACACTTCACGATGCAATTGAGTAGCCCAATGCATCTCTTATACAGATGATGTGCAGAGTTTAAAAACTCTCAAGAGATAAACCTATACACTGTGAATATGTAAAATACAAAAACAAAGTCATGTGCAACTAGGACTCATACACTTATCCCAACAGGTTTAACATTCCATAGTTATAGTCACATATAGTTGATAAGTCTCCTCCACCCAAATATTGAATAATGGGAATTGCATCTGTCCGTAATCTTCTAAGATATAGAGATAACGAAGACAAGAAATGAACTTCACTTTGATGTGGACGTAACTGTACGTTTCCCTCCATATCAGAATCTTGCTGATCATCCATAGGGACATTGCCATAGGTATCAGACATCAATAGCATCATGATGCTTTCCTACTTTTATTCGGATTTCGGGAGGGGGACCACTTTCATGTCGTGGTGGGGTTTCCTATGACAAATGGACGATGAAGACGAGTGTCTTGAGAACATTTCCCTGTCTTATGAATCATAGAGAAAAAGAAAAGCTCTATCTTCAGTTACATATTAGAAGACTTGAAATGAAGGCTATGTGGGTGACGAGGTGCCAGAATATGTGAGTTGGTTAGTGATTGAGACGCATTGAGAGGCTAGAACATAGTTGAGGATCTAAATCATTGAATTGTAATAATATTTTTAAATCTATGTTTACTGCTCTTTTGGTCACATTTTCGTTCTTAGTGGCTGGCTTCATTGCTGCCCCAAAAATGTAATAGAGAGGATGCATAATAGAACTTTAAATAGTATAACATTTTCTTTTCTTGATTTAAATGTGCAACTCTTACACCTGCTTTGATTAGTTTTATTTTTATTTAAGGAGAATATTTCCACTTGGGATGGTATAATGAACTGTATTTGCCACAGAAATCTTGATTTTCTTTTTCATTTATGTCAGTGCATACACCTGATAAGCATGGTTCGATTTGATATAGTGTTCTGCCGCGTACTGATATGTAAATTCAAACATGCAAATAATCATTTGATTCAATGACAGATTAACGAAGACATCAGATAAGGTAATCAGTCAAAAATGCCAATCAGGGACTCGATCGAACTCTCTGTCATCTGGGTAAGATCTCTCACATTCTGTTGTGAATTGAGCTCTGTCCATTTATGGTCTATTCTGTCTATATGTTGAATTTGGAAGAAGGAAGAGGTGAGAAAGGAGCTGGGGTTGTGCCTGTTTGAAGAACAGATTACTTGCTTAAACTATGTTAAAAGAGTAATCCTTGGAGACCTTAACCTTTACTTTAATAAATAAATATGAAAGAGAAGAACTCTACAAATTTTGTCATCTTCATATCCAGCCTTTTCTTTTTCTTTTCTGGGAGAAAATATAGATTTGGGAATGACATTCTGTTTTGTGGATTGCCTATTCTGCCTCTTTTACGTGTTGTATTTGGAACTTGGAAGGGGGTTGGGAATGACATTCAAGTTTAAATTGTGGCTAATGATACTTTCTTGGGACCTATTCTTTTATTTGATTTAAGTAATTCTTCAAACATCCATTACCACCAAAGCATCTGATCTGTTAAAAAAAATAGGGCAGCCCGATGCACTAAGTTCCCGCTATGCGCGGGGTCCGGAACTGTATGCATCCTTACCTTGCATTTCTGCAAGAGGTTTCCACGGATTGAGCTAATGACCTCCTGATCTGTATTTTTTTAAAAAAATTAAAGATAATAACACCATTAGAAAAAAGGAAACAAGAGTTGTAGATGGAAACAACATTCTGCTTCGAAAATCTAGCCTCTTTCTCAATATCTCACGTAGGCTGCAAAATTCCTTTTTTTTTTATCATTGGAGGTAGCCCCTAATGCTTGCATTAGGGTAGGTTGTCTACATCACAC
Source organism: Anisodus tanguticus (assembly GCA_034509755.1). NCBI lineage: Eukaryota > Viridiplantae > Streptophyta > Magnoliopsida > Solanales > Solanaceae > Anisodus > Anisodus tanguticus. The sequence goes on along the minus strand of CM067543.1, from coordinate 47,060,449 downwards.
CCCTTAGGGTGTGAACCTTTACCAGACCCTGCTAATGTCGGATGCTTTGTGCACCGGCTATTTCTTTTTTTGAGGATCGACGAATCGAATGATATTTCTGTTCCAATTTTTGCCTCTTCTTCTCCCTCTGAATCAAACTTTTCTTTGCCATAATGGTTGAATTCCTATTAGTATCCATGATACAAGTCGAATCCTATTTGTAGAAATAGAAGAAGGTGGACCTCCGGAAATGAAAAATGCCAAAATAGGAACAAGGATTGATATTATTAGAAATGCCCAAAAAAAATCATATTCGTAAAGCAGAAACATAAACGCACCTTTTTCTACCATCATTGATTTATTTTTGTGTTTTACCTTTGTTCTTCCCGTAGTAGCCTTCCACATTCTTGTCAATGGTCTGGGAGATGTTCCTATTTGTTAAATATAGTAGTGTAGATATGAGAATATCCTAGTGTAGATATGGGAATATCCTCAAATCCCCATAATCAGGCAATTAGGAGATTATGCGATGATTGTGTAATATTCTTTTTGGTTTCTTTCATTATTTACATTCCATGTAACAACTATTTAATCCCATTAGCTTGAGGGAATAATCAAGCCATGAATTCCCAAGTTCTCTACTCTTAAAATAGATGTGCAATTGTGTAGTCTTCTGTGGAATTCACTTGATCCTAAGTTGTTAAATTTGTTTCAATCTTGTAAGACTTGTTGCAAAGTGCGGAACAAAGCCAAAACTTTGTACAAAAATGACATACAACTCATTTACAAAGTTGTGTCAAATATTGTTCATCTACACCAGAATCAACAAGATATGTCAAGTTATTTGGGTCAGGATGAATCCTTGAAGGATAAATTTGATTCTCTTATGCCTCTTACTGACAAATTGTATGATCAAGAGACACAAGAGACAAGTTTTTTATGGTTTTGGCTTTGATTGGGTTGCGAACAGATCTCAACTCAATTCGTGATCAAATCCTTTCTAGCCCATCTATTCCTACCTTGGAATAAGTATTTTCCAGATTACTACGCATCACATCTGCGTCACCAGAGATAAATTCCTATGGTGCATCTATCATGGCTGCTCAAACTAACAATTTTCAAGGTGGATACAAAAAAGGAAAATGGAGGAAAAATAAACATTGCACTTATTGTAATAAGAGGGGCATGTAAGAGATGAATGTCGGCTTCTACTCTTACATTGCACTCATTGTAATAAGGGAGGACATGTAAGAGTGGAATGTCGGCTTCTTCATGGTAAGCCTCCACGCAATAATGATCGTCCTTGACACGCAATAAATATGGCTCATAATGGAGATGGTATTATGCCCACACCTGATGTCAGGTCTCAATCTGTCACTTTAACTGTAGCAGACTAAAATAACTACCATCAGTACCAAGCATCAAGGCAACAATCATCAACTTTATCTATTGCTTGCACAGTGCAACCTGGTAACTCATTTGCTCGTGTCGCACAGTCTTCATCTCAGGAACAATTGATTCTTGATTCTGATGCTGCTGACCATATTTCTAGTCAGAAAAATACTCTCTACTCTTACTGCCCCTTCTACACTCTACCGGTACTTTAGTTAATGGATCAAAGACTAGTGTAAAAGAGATAGGTATAACTCACCCTCTACCTTCCATGCCCTTAAAATCCATCCTTTTTGCTCCTGAATGTCCATATAACCTTATTTCCATTAGCAAATTAACCAAAACCCTAAAATGTGTTGTAACCTTTCTTGATGATTCTGTTCTTGTGCAGGACCGGAATACGGGACAAATGATTGGAAAAGGACATGAGTCATAGGGATTATACTTTCTATCCATCCCAACACCACACGTTGCTTTCACTTTCGTTGCCTCTTCTGAATTGCTCCACCGTCAATTGGGTCATCCGAGTCTTTTGAAACTACAGAAAATGGTTCCTAGTTTATCTAGTTTATCTTTATTAGAATGTGAGTTGTGTCAGCTTGGGAAACACACTCGTTCCTTTTTCCTAAAGCGCGTCAATAATAGGGCCACCTCTATGTTTGAAACTGTTCATTCGGACATATAGGTTCCAAGTCGTGTCAGTTCTTCCTTAGGCTTTCATTATTTTGTGACCTTTATTGATGACTATTCTCGGTGCACGTGGTTATTTTTAATGAAAAATAGATCTGAGTTATTCTCTATCTTTCAGAAATTTTGTGTTGAAATTCGCAATCAATTTGGTATTGACATTAAGAAGTTAATCAGTGATAACGCCTGAGAATATTTCTTTACTTCTCTTTCTTCTTTTATGTCATCTCAGGGCATATTACACTTGTCTTCTTGTGCAATACTCCTCAACAAAATGGAGTTACTGTGCGAAAGAATAGACATCTAATTGAAACAACTCGGACATTGCTCATTCACAATCACGTCCCTTTACGTTTTTTGGGTTGATGTCATTATTACTGCCGGTTATTTAATCAATCGTATGCCTTCATCTGTTTTGCAGTACAAAAGTCCACACTCAGTCCTCTATCCGGGCTAGAATTTGTTCCCCCTTCCTCCACGTGTGTTTGGTTGCACCTGTTTTGTTCATAACCTTACCCCTGGAAAAGACTAACTTCAGCACAAGGCTTTTAAATGTGTCTTTCTTGGGTATTCTCATCTACAAAAAGATTACAATGCTTTGATCCGTCTATCAATAAGTACTTTATCTCTGCAGATGTTACCTTTTTCGAGACTTCTCCGTATTATTCTCCTAATATGGAAAATCAGAAGGCCATTTCAATAGTCCTTTCAATTCCAATTGTTTTACCCCTGCTCCACCTCCGTCCCTTAAGGTCTACTCCCGACGACCTCATCCTCCTTCTGAGTCTACTAACCCAGTTAGTATTTCTAACTCTGATACAGGTACAAAAACCACTCCTGATGACTCATTACCTGCTCCAACAATGTCTGCTACTTCGGTCGAGCACTCACATTTATACTTAATTAAGTTATCATCGTCTGTCACCTTCATATCATTCCTTCATACTAGCTTATCCACTGTCAAAGTTTCGAAGACTGTGGCAGAAGCACTGGTTCATCCAGGTTGGCGTCAGGCTATGATTGAGGAGATGACTGCTTTGCATGATAATGGTACTTGAGATCTTGTTCCTTTACCTGAAGGCAAGACCACTATTGGTTGTCGTTGGGTATTCACAGTTAAGGTAGGTTCAGATAGAGTTATTGATCGTCTCAAAGCAAGACTAGTTGCTAAGGGATACACTCAAATTTATGGCATTGACTATGGAGATACTTTACCCGTTGCCAAGATGGCTTCTGTCCGTTTTCTCATTTCTATGGTAGCAATGAATCATTGGCCCCATTTTCAATTGGACATCAAAAACGCATTCCTTCCTGGAGAACTTGCTGAAGAGGTTTTTATGGAGCAACCACCAGGGTTTGTTGCTCAGGGGGAGTTTGGACTAGTCTGTAGACTTCGTCTATCCCTTTATGGTCTCAAGCAGTTCCTAGAGCATGGTTTGATCATTTTTGAGCTGTTGTCCAACAGTTTGGAATGATCCGAACAGAAGCTGATCACTCTATATTCTATAGGCATTCATCTAATGGAAAACATATATTTTTAATTGTTTATGTTGATGGTATTGTTATCACAGGCGATGATCATGAAGGTATTGCTCAACTCAAACAACAGCTTTCAAGTCACTTTCAGACTAAGGATTTGGGCAAGTTGAAATATTTTCTGGGCATTGAAGTGGCACAGTCTGACAATGGTATTGCAATTACACAAAGGAAATATGCCTTAGACATTTTGGAAGACTCTGGTATGTTGAATTGCAAACATGTGGACACTCCCATGGATCCAAATACTAAGCTTATTCCAGGACAACGGGAGCCTATAAAAGATCCTAGTAGATATCAGAGACTTGTTGGCAAACTCAACTACCTTATAATCACACGACCGGACATTTCATTTGTTGTTAGTGTAGTTAGCCAATTTCTGCAATCACCTTGTGATAGTCACTGGAATGCAGTAATTCGCATTCTACGATATATCAAAAGCTCTCCAGGACAAGGTTTATTCTATGAAGATAAGGGACACACCAACATTGTTGGGTATTCTGATGAAGATTGGGTAGGATCTCCTTCTGATAGGCAGTCCACTTCAGGTTATTGTGTTCTAATTGGAGGCAATCTAATATCCTGGAAAAGTAAAAAGCAAGATGTCAGGGCTAGATCAAGCGCAGAGGCAGAGTATCGAGCTATGACATTGGCTACGTGTGAGCTTTTATGGTTGAGACAACTTCTCCAAAAATTGAAGATGGGAGAAGTTGAACCAATGAAATTAATTTGTGACGACCAAGCTGCACTACATATCGCTTCTAATGCCATGTTTCATGAAAGAACGAAGCACACTGAGATAGATTGTCACTTCATCCGAGAGAAGATTGAGCCGGGATACGTCGCCGCGAGTTTTGTCAACTCAAAAGATCAATTGGCAGATGTTTTCACAAAATCACTCTGAGGATTCAGAATTGACTAAATTTGTGGGCAAGCTAGGAGCATATGACTTAGACGTTCAAGCTTGAGGGGGAGTGTTAAATATGGTAGTGTAGATATGAGAATATCCTAATGTAGATATGGGAATATCCTCAAATCCGCATAATCAGGCAAATCCCCATAATCAGGCAATTAGGAGATTATGTTATGATTGTGTAATATTCTTTTTGGTTTCTTTCCTTATTTACATTCCATGTAACAACTATTTAATCTCATTAGCTTGAGGGAATAATCAAGTCATGAATTCCCAAGTTCTCCACTCTTCTCTCTCTAATTTCTCACTATTCAACAGCATTTTTGAGTAAAATATTAAATTGCTTGTTTTGAATTTTGGATCAGGGCGCGTAAAGATGCTGGTATAGAGAGGAAAAAGGCGAACACTGTCAGACCTGCTGGCACAAGAACCGATAGATCAACTGATAAATTGAAGGAGGTATTAATGAAATCCAACCTTGGTTTTGCATCCTACTTTTTCTTGCATCTAGTTAGTTGACATACTCCCTGTTCTAGCCTGTCTTATTTTACCTTTTCCCTAAGTATTTAAGTTTTCTATCCCATATTTAAAATAACAGGCAAGCATACAGCTTTTATAGACAATGTTTTTCACCCTTAGTGCAAGTTCTCTGAAACAAACTACTCATTTTCACGTATATACTTTATCTTCCCTCCTCTTTTCCCTGTCCGAGAAGTCTCATTCTAACCGGTTCTTTCAAGGATATTTTACTTTCAATATTGTAACAGTCATCTTTCTTATGCTCTCGACAAGTCAAAGTCAATCATTTAAAGCTGTGGCAGAGGGAATGTATTGTAAACTATTTTACATTTTGATTGTCTTTCACCATTGAGAAGCAAATTAGTTACTCCCTCTGTCCCAATTTATGTGATACACTTTTCTTTTTAGTCCGTCCCAAAAAGAATGATACATTTCCTTATTTTGCCACAATTTAACTTAAACATTTACCTTTTACGCTTAACGAGATGATCTATAATCACACAAATATCTTTGACTTGTTTTAGACCACAAGATTCAAAAGTCGGACTTTATTTCTTGAATTCCGTGCCGAGTCAAACTATATCACATAAATTGGGACGGAGGGAGTAGTAGTTTAGTGAAACTGTCACAGATATTCGCAAACTAATAAGAACTTTTGCACTGTCCTAGCTGCATAACAAATTGTATGTGACTTGGTATAAGGATATACACTATAACTGTTGGACAAGCTTCACTAGCATGCCTGAGGGGCCTATCACCGTTATGCCTAAGCTTCCCTATGCCTGGAGCGGGAGAGTCTTTTCATTCTCTGTTTAGTTCGTCTATTTGTTAAGTTTGATATGATGTTTTAACTTTGCAGGATATCACCAAAAGTAAGATCCATGGTCCTGGATCAAATAGGTGAAGTTGTTGGCGTACATCTCAAGTAGGTTGAAAACGTGAACTTCAGCATTAGCATGATACTTTTGTCGATGAAATGTTCCCCGGATGAGTTCAGCTTGCATGAAGAAGAAGAAACATCTGAAGAATTTACTGTGCTTGGGCAAGAGCAAGAGAAATCATGTTCTGGAACTGCCAGGCTAGCCGTCTATTCTCTGCTGGACTCCTGAATTGAGTACTTGTTCTCTTACAATAGTTTAAACTCCAACCTTTTTAAGACATTGATTAAGGTATAGCATTAGATCATAGTGGAAAGTATATGAGTGTATGTGGAGTGAAGTATTGAGTTTAGGAATGCATATGACTTAAGCTTATTGTAAAAATTGGGTGAGAAGTAAATCCCACGTCTCAATGCAGTCTTAACATATGGAGATAGTGAAGACATTTTCATTCAATTGTTTAGGCTGATTGTGAGGGAGCTTGAAGCTACAGCCAGTTATTCTGGTATACTTTAATTTTAGATATTGAAGAGGGTGGTACTCAAAGGTAAATACATATAACCGGAAAGATTACCAAAACAAAAAGGATATAATGTTATAGAAATGTTATACTAAACGAATCAGTAACTCCTTTGGAAAAGGAATGAGAAAAGACCCAAATTGTCCGCTATCTTTGTGTTTGGACTTAAAATCATCCATATTCTTTTAGTTAGAGCACTAATAGTCCATAATGTTTACTAAAATGGAGCACTTCTAGTCATAACAAAAATAATCTGTTAAAGTTTGACTGAGACAAAACTCAACCTTTTCATCCATCTTTTTTTCATTTCTTCACCATATATCATATGATTCAAACTCTAATTAGGAAAATCTAGCACTTCTCATATACTAGCAGCGTAGTAAATAAAGGAGCATCCAAACAACGAAATATACGTAGTAAGCTATCATGAAGTTACATTATTTCCTTGATCGAATTTTCATGTTTCTTCGTTGGAAACGATCACTATGATAACTAGGATAGCTACTGAACGTGATATATATCATCTTTGCACTTAAATTATTTTGTGTTGGTGCCTTGTTTAGTCAAGCTAAAAGAAATTTAAAAGAATATTCAATGTTATCTCCCTTTTATGAGTCTACGACCACCTTAACAATCATATATACAACTCAAAGGGGATTCATACATGTCATTGTCGTTGTTGTTGGAGCAAAGACAAATTAAAGAAAATTCTTCCCAAATATCAGTTCAGATGAAGTTATACTACGAAGTTAATTTTACAAAATAATAGTAGTAATAATATATGATAACCACAAGGATTGATTTATGTAATTTCAAGTATTACAGTTTGGTTGCATTATATATAGAATAAAATAAACAACAAATTCGCTGCATAAGGAGCAGCAAATCAGATGCTAGGTTTGCTCTTTTTGAGTTTAAATAATATCATATTTGGTGAAGCTAAATGTCATGCATTTTGTTTGAAGAGGAGGTCAAGTTGATGATATCTCAGTTAAATCTTAATAGACCGTTTGGGTTATGGCTAAAAGTGTACCATTTTGGTAAATATTATCGACTATTAGTGCACCACCTAAAAGAATATGAATGATTTCGAGTCCAAAACAAAAAAATAATGGACTATTTTGGGCCTTTTCTTGAAAAGGAATACAGAGGTTAATTATAAAATGCTAATCATTAAGTTTAATTTATTTCTATCAATCATTAAGTTTAATTAGAAACTAAAAACTACATCTTTCATCTATATATAAAAAAAATAATTTGTTCTTTTAACCTGACCCGTCGGGTTATACTAATTAAAGTTACTTGATAACTAGTGTTTAAATTGATTTTTATAAATAAGCAATTATTTGCTTGGTAGAATTGATGAAATAAATAATAAGCAACTCACGTGTTCAGTAAAAAAAAGTGCTTATATGTTAGAACGAGAAAAATGTGCTTAAAGATGTTTTAAAAAAATAAAAATCTTTACAAGAAAAAGGATGAATGACAATTTAGGAGTTCTATTTGGGAGAGTTTGAGGATTAAAAATAGAGATAAGCTAGTAAAAGTTCTGGTCAAACAAAAAATATTTACCTCCAACTTATGATTTTTTTAATTGATTTGATTTATAAACTGATAATGTATGATGTGTCTTGTTTTAATGATTTGACAAACATGTACGAGGAATCAGTTACGTCTTTAGAGGGACCAGTTCTGTCAATGCAAGTCAACTCTACGGTACCGTAAAGTCGCTAACACGATGGCGGTGTCGCGCAAAGATCGCCGCAGAGTTCTTCGCGGCTTTTTCATTGGTCCAAGGTTTAAGGTTTGTCACTTCCTTCACCTCTCATATATACACAACATGTTAGGGAGTGAAAAACCTAATCTTGCAAATCCAAAGTGTTCTCACTTTCACCTGCAAGCCGTCGTGTTCATCAGTGCCATTATCAAGACCAAAGCTGCAACAAACTAAAGGACCAGTTCTCTCACCACTGAAGATGTCTTAAGTCCTAGGTTTGTTGAGTCTTTGTCTTTTTGTTCTTGAACTTGTAAACCTAGACTTCTTGTAAGAAGTTTTTGTAGGTCATTTTTTCTCAAGTCTTTGAGCCGTCTACTTGGATAGAGTTAGTCAAGGTGTGTCTTTGCAATAGATGTATTGTAGAGAGCTTGCAATAGAGTTATTGTAAGGGGAGAGATTAAGAGCTTAATTCCTAGGTTGTAATCTAAACATAGCTCAATTTTAGTGAAGTTTTGGGAAAATCCTACTAGGGTAGGTCGTGGTTTTACTCCCTTGAGCAAGGTGGTTTCTACGCAAATATCTTGTGTTATTTACTTTCTGCTTTAGCTAAGGGAACAATTAGAGAACTCGGTTCTCTGCACTGTTTGGTGGACTGATATAACATATCAATTGGTATTAGAGTAGGTTCTTTCTAAAAGGTTAACACATAGAAATGATCTTTCTCATGGCTACTCCACCAAACCTAGAAGAAGGACAACCTACCACAATACCACAAAGATTCAATGAAAAATATTATGGATGTTGGAAGACAAGAATGTACGATTTTATCATGGCTGAGAATTCTGAGTTATGGGACATTATATGTGATGGTCCTCATGTTCCCATGAACACAAATCGGGAAGGTGTCCCAACAACTCAAAAGTCAAGAAAGGAGTATAATGATGCTGACAGAAAGACAACGGAGAAGAACTTCAAGGCAAAGAAAATCATTGTGTGTGGAATCGGACCAGATGAATATAATCGCATTTTGGCATGTCTAACTACAAAGGAGATCTGAAGCTGTCCAAACTTCTCATGAGGGAATAATTCAAGTGAAACAGTCCAAAATAGACATGTTTACCATCGAATATGAACTCTTTAAGATAAAAGAGGGTGAGTCAATTCAGGACATGCATATCAGATTCACCTTCATAATCAATGAACTTCATTCTCTTAGTGAAATCATTAAAATCAACAGGCTAATTCCCAAGGTTCTTAGTGTTCTGCCCACTTCCAGGGAAAGCAAAGTTAATGTTATCTCGGAAGCTAAAAACTTGCAAAAGATGACCATTGTAGAGTTTATTGGAAATCTCAAAATTTACGAGTTGAAAAGACAGAAAGATCATGAAATGAGAGAGCCAAAGAAAGAAAAGAGCTTGGTTCTCAAGGCTTCTAAGAGCGACTCAAGTAAAGATGAGTCAGACATGGCTCATCTTACTCAGAGATTTCAAAAGATGGTTCGAAAAAATGGTGGATTTCCAAGGAACGAAAGTACAAGTAAAACCCCCAGAGGAAATGACTGTTGTCACAACTGTGGAAAGCCTGGACATATCATCAAAGAATATCCTCTTCACAAGCAGGACTATTACAAGAACAACTCTGAAAAAGCAGCAAAGAGGAACTAGGTTCCTAAAAAATTCAGAAGAAGAGATGCAACTGACAATGTGGTAAACCAAGATATGGTTGTCTGGGGAAATACCTCCAGCAAATATGAAGACAGAGATGATCAAGAGGATACATCCATGATGCTCATTGATGATGGACCTTCAATCTATGAGTCAATGTTTGCACTCATGGCCAAATTCGATGCTGAAGATGATAATGAGAAAGATGAGGTAATTTTTTTTTATATTTAGAAAAACATGAAAAATTACTCTCAGAAAAAGTTAATGTCACTAGCCAATGTGTTAATTGATGCATATCATAGTCTCTTAGAGGAAAAGGATGTTCTAACTGAAGAATTTGGTGAAACGAAATAAGAAAAAGATGACATAGCTGATAAGATCATAAAATTGAAGGAACAAATTAAGGAAGTGTCTAGAGAAAATTTCATGTTAAAAAGTCAATTTAAAAAATGGATGGACACTCCTTATAAAGAAAATAATGTAGGCAATGAGATTCAGTTTGAGCTTCAAAATGAACTCAAAAAGGTCAAAATGAATCTTTCTGCTGAATTTGAAAAGAATATGTAGCTTCAAGAGAATCTGAACAGGGTGAAAAATGATTTTGATAAGTCACTTTACTGGACTTGATCCTCTGAGGTGGTTGATTATATGTACAAGAGCAACACGAGTGGTAGGGAAGGTGTTGGATTTCAAAGGCAAAACCTGCCTATAATCCACACATCAAGTATGTTACTAATCCTGATAACTGACTATGCACTCACTGTGGTCTAACAGGCCATTATAAAAATGCATACAAAGCCAAAATTCAAGCTGCTAAGAAAAATATGAAACTTGTTGAAAATGAGTCTAGGAAAGGGGGACTCGATCCCCGAAGGAAGAAATATGGTCGACCTGCTTGGACCAGAAGTAGTCTTATTCATCCATTTTACCATCCCAAGGGACCCAAACTGATTCGGGTTCCTAAGTCTAATCAGTGATTCTGTTTGCAGGCTGGAGTGAGAGGAAACAGTCAAAAATAGTATATGGATAGTGGTTGCTCGAAGCATATGACTGGAAGAATGGATAATTTTCTCTCACTCAAGGCCTTTCAAGGAGGGAGTGTGTCTTTTGGAAATGGCAAGAGATGATACATTTTTGGCATGGGAAAAATTGGCAAGACGCTCTCTCATGCAATTGAAAGTATATACTATGTGTATGGGTTGAAATACAACTTGTTGAGTGTTTCACAAATCTGTGATAAAGGAAATGAAGTAAAATTTACTTCTGCTTCATGTACTGTCACAAACATTAAATCTGGGGAAGTGGTTATGATAGCAAGGAGATTCAAGAATATATATGTGGCTGATTTTGAGTCTCTAAATGGGAATGATCTAACTTGTCTCAGTGCCTTGGATGATGTTACTGAACTATGACACAGACGGCTCGGGCATGCAATTTTCTCACTTCTGAACAAATTAGTGGTGAAGGGCCTAGTTCGTGGGATGCCAAAAACCAAGTTCACAGACCACAAGGTGTGTGATGCATGTATAAAAGGAAATCAAGCCAGATCCTCCTTTAAACTAAAGAAAAATTTGAGCACCTCTAGACCAATTGATCTTCTTCATATGGATATTTGTGGACCAATAAGGATTCCAAGTAGAGGAGTAAAGAAGTACATTTTCATTATTGTCGATGACTACTCCATATTTACATGGACTATGTTTCTAAAATCCAAGGATAAAATATTTCTTGTGTTTGTTGTGTATGTGAAACAAATTCAAGTCAATCTGGGGAACTAGATTATGAGTATCAGGTCTGATCATGGAACTAAATTCGATAATGCAAAGTTTGATGAATTCTGTGCGGAGAATGTTATAAGTCCAATTTCTATGCAGCAAGAACACCCCAGGTGGAAATGAAAAATAAAACTCTTGATGATATGGCGAGAACTATGCTAATAGTTAGTGGTGTATCTAAGAGTTTTTGGGTTGAAGCTGTCAATGCTACATGTCATTTGATAAACAAGTGCATGATAAGGTCTTTGCTCAAGAAAATTCCCTATGAACTACTTAATGAAAGAAAGCCCAAGCTGACTTCCCTATAAGCTTTTGGGTGCAAATGTTTTGTCCTCCACAATGGTAAGGAGGCTCTGGGAAAGTTTGACACTAAAAGTGATAAGGGTATCTTTCTTGGATACTCCTCACACAACAAGGCTTACAAGGTGTTCAACAAAAGAACTCAATGTATTGAAGAAAATGTGCATGTGATCTTTGATGAGTCAAATGTTCTTGGTGACAAATGCAAACAAGATGATGAAGCTGAAGATGGGGAATATTCAAAGGTTTTTGACGAGGCCATTGAAATTTCAAATGGAAAGACATATCTAATGAGTCATGTCAAAGAAGATGATGATACATAGTCTCTAAGAAGCACACAGGAACTTGGTGCCTCCATTATTTCTTATAAAGCTGAATGTCGGGTCATTGGAGCTATATCAGGTACCCCAGGGTCTGTTCTAACCAATAATGAAGATCTGACCAACATTGAAAAGAATGGTGGAGTACATTCTGTGAAACCTGGTTCATCAAATCCTTAAAGCAATAATCAGTATGAGGTACATGTTTCAAATTGGAAGCACAAGAGTTCTCATCCATTACATAGTATGATTACTCCTTTGGAGTATGGTATTCAAACCATATCCAAGGCGAGAAACATGTTCGCCTTCTTTGCCTTCTTGTCTCAAATTGAGCCAAAAATATCAAAGAAGCTCTGAATGATGCTGATTGGATTGCAGCTATGCAAGAAGAGCTCCGTCAGTTTGAAAGGAATAAGGTATGACACATGGTACCTAGACCTTCCGATAGAACCATCATAGGGACCAGGTGGATATTTCGTGCAAGCTTGACCTTTCAATAGAAAGTATTGGCAATTACCTTAGTCATTCTCTTATATAGTATAGTCTCCATAACAATGGGCCTCGGGAGTTTGGAATCACTACCAGAAATAACGCAAGGCTGGGGGTTCAAGGGTACAATCAAGAAGAAGGAATTGACTATGATGAGACTTTCGCTCCAGTTGCTAGAATGGAGGCAGTCAGGATTCTTATCGCTTTTGCATCTCATATGGAATTCAAATTGTTCCAAATGGATATAAAGAGTGTAGGAGGTCTTTGTCAAGAAACCTCCTAGATTTGAAGATTATGAGCATTCCGAGCATTTTTACAAGCTTGATAAGGCCTTGTATGGATTGAAGCAAGCCCCTAGAGCCTGGTGCGAGAGATTGTCAAAATTCCTTCTTGAAAATGGTTTCAAATGGGGGAAAATTAACAACACTTTATTTCTGAAGAAAAGAGGCATGTCTATGTTGATAATATCATTTTTGGTGCCACAAATGATTCTCTGTGTGAAGAGTTTGCAAAGCTCATGGGAAGTGAGTTTGAGATGAGCATTATGATGAGCTAAACTTCTTTCTTGGGTTATAAGTCAAACAAACTTTGAAAGGCACTATGATCAGTCAACAAAAGGATACAGTGCACTTAATATGGCAAAGAATACAGTGCAACACAAAATGACTAAGCATATTGATGTTAGACATCACTTCCTAAGAGACAATGTTGAAAAAGATTGATTTGTATGAAGTTCTGCAAAACAGAGGACCAGGTAGCAGATATATTCACAAAGGCACTAAGCAGTGAGCATTTTGAAAGGAATCGTTTAGAGCTAGGGTTGATCAAGATGAACCATTTATCTCCGTACAAGATCCCTACATGATTGTCTATGATTAGAGGTCAGGTATATGTTGGAAGTGTCTTTTGGTAATGTCTAACTCAGTTCTATACTGTTACAGGTATGCACGCTTGGTAGTCTCAAGATTGTGCAAAGATAAGTAATATTGCTCTCTACAAAGATGTTGCCCTCATTTTTCAAAAATTGTTAAGGAACCTAATTCCTTAACTCATGTTAGTATTTCCATCTGTACCTATGTGTTTTAAACTTCCTACAATGCCACGTCATTATAACTTTTCCCGGCCATTCTCTAAACTGCGATCGTGGAAGAACCCCATTTGCTGCCAGTTTCCTCTTTCCACGCGTCACATCAGTTACTTTACCAAAACCTCCACTCCTCCACTTCTCAATCCATTTGCTCTCATCTTTTCACGAAATAGAAACCATCGGCGTTCCAGTCCCTTCATTGTAACCCCATCTTCCAAACACCATTCTTACTTATCTTTCCTTCCAAAACTCATCATATATCAACTTGAATCTACTTCTTCAACCATTCTTAATCCAATATCTCCTGCTTAACCTCTAAAAATCCAAAAATCATCTGACAAAACCCTTACTTCATCACCGTCAAAATCCATACCTCCCTCTGACCCTCACATCCCTGCTTCTCCCTCTTTACCTACTAAAGGAGTTCCTCTTCGGCAATGTAAAAAACTAACTCCTAAGAAGTTTGTTTTGAGACCTGAACCTACTGCTCCTAAAGAAACCACAACTTCAAATGTTAGTGATGAATCCTTGTCGACATTTGATCTTTCCGGCGACATGGTTGAGGTTGAGGGAAAGGATAAGGATCCTGAGGTTTCAAGTCATAACTTTGGTGCTGAGGAGGGAAACAAGGTTGAATCAGGTAAGATTGAGGCACAAAATGTTCAGTTTACTCCATCGGAGGGTGCTTTAAAGGACCAAGTGCTAGAAGTAGAAAAGGTGAAAGAACTGCTACTGAACCAGGTAACTCCACTTCCTTAGAAGGTAAAAAAATCTTGAGTCAAAAAAAGGACACTCAGAGTTCTCTATTGGCCATCTGTTTGAGGGTCCCTAAGGGGGACAAAGGGAGGTCCAATATTTTAGAAAGTCAAAATGAAATTATGGTTGGATTTTTTCATGTTGTTTCTAGTAGTATTCCGAGTTGCGTCTCATACTTTTATATTCAGACTAGTAGTTCCATGACTTAGATATTTTATAGGGTTTATGGGCACACTCAATATTTAATTTCGCATCTGCACTCAATTTATATTATGAGACCTTGAGTATTATTCTTTTTTATCTTTTATTATTCGCATATTTAGCTAAGAGGATTTGCCTTATAGGTAGAAGCTCGTCAGGTGCCTTGTCGCAGCTTAAGTGTCAAATTTGGGTCATGACATGGACATTGCCTGATATTTGTACTACTTAGAGGATGTAGACATCTAGTGGAATAATTGAGACGCACAACAGGATGGTTGGACACCATTTATATAAAAAGAATATTAAGAATTGGGTCACCAATTCAGAATCATTCTATGTTCAAAAGCTACGAAAGCAGCTAAAGGTTCAACTGCACCATTTTCTGAAACTTTTGAAGAATATAGGTTGAACAGAGTAGAAGGCTAGTAGTAGGTAGTTTCACGTTTTGCCTTCCCTTACCAATAATATTAGTTTTATTTTCAGTATTTTATTATTTATATATGTTGACACCCAATTTTGTCCCATCTTTTTCGATTTATTTCTAATTTTAAATATTTTTGACACCTCAAAACAATTTTAATATATATATAAGGTTCTAATATCATCGTCTATTTTCAATATCATTATTATTTATTATTATTACTCACATTTCCACTATCAGTTACCTTTTAATATTCTAATCATAGTTTTTATCCTAAAATTCTATGTTATTTTATTTTCGCAAAACGACATCGCATTTTATTATTTTTAGCATTAAGCATTTCACAAATATTATATTTTATTATTATCACATCGTTATATCTTATTTTAAATAATTTACATTTCTTCAAAGTATTTTTAATATTAAACCCCTTTTTATATTTTAAACCCATTTATTTCCCAACCAAAAACAATTTCTACCCAAAACAAAATTAACCCAATTCCACAACCCATTTCACCCCAAACGAACCCCCCTCCAGGCCCCATCACTTCACCCAGAACTGCACCCTCAAAATCCGCCTCCAAAATCAGATGTTTTACCCCTTTAATTCGAATTTCAAATTCGAGTTTAGAGGGGGTAGGGTGAACGTTATGGGGGAAACCCCTCTATAAAAACTCATCCTTGTTCTTCATGGTGGGGGGCCTTTTCGAAGGATTTCTTGAGTCCGAAAATATATAAAAAGAGGTGTTCTTTTAGGGTTTTTGAGTTCGGGAAATCGAAAATAAAAAAGGGGATCCGAAATCGAAAGGGATTTGGAGGTCCGAAAATCTAGTTTTACAATTTTGAAAATCCGAAATCTTCTTAAGGTTATTTGTTTCTTCTTTGCATGTGTTCTTCATTTTAAAAGGGGTCCGAAATATAAGTTGAAATTTTTTGGTATTTCGAGGTCCGAAATTCATATCTAGAATTCCAAAATTGTGTTCTAAATTTCGAAAAAAGGATACAAAAATGGTTTGTTTGGGGTGTTGAAAATCTGATTTTTTTGCTATTTTCACTGTTTTTCGGATTCCGGGTCGGGTCGAATCCGGGTCAAAAATCAGATTTCAATTCGAGATCAAAGACTGTAAATTCAAGTTTGTTTGTTCTTAGTTTTGGTTATGAATCACTCCTTTCGTTTCTTAATTCCAATCTGAAGATACCCCTTTTGTTCTTAGATTTTCGAATCCGAAAATACTACTTTTAGCCTTTAATTTTGCAATCTGGAAATTCCATTTCATGGGTTTAATTTGATTCCGGGTCGGGTCGGGTCAGTACCGGGTCGGGTCAGATTTCCAGAAATAGAATTCAATTCTGTTTTTCGGGTTGAAAAAATCAGAATTCTGAAAAACATTGCCGAGCGGATTCGACGGTTCGAGACAACGCCTCGGTTTGCTACCCGGAAAAGGTCAGTAAATTCCTATCTTATCTCTCATTTTGAGCATGCTTAATATTCTTTCTTTTTTGTTTGTTTTTGTTGAAAAATTAGCCTAGGATTATGTGGGGTAGTCACGGGCATGTCTAATTTCAGTTTCGAGTTATAAGTATATTCGTAGATTAATTTCTGATTGGTTATTTAAATGATGCTTTGTTTGGTATTGCTATGATGGACGATTGGTGAATTAATTACCATTAGTTTGTTCTAAGATGTTGGTTAAGATTATTATGGGCTTAGAAAGAAACTATGGTTGGTGAAATATGCTTGTGATACTTAGCTGAGTATTTATGCCTAAATATGTTGTGGTCTGTGCGATCCAAGCATGGTTTCAATATTCATTTATTAAAGATGATGATTAGCTAAGTCCCTACATTTGATTAAGTTTATTTTAAATGGTGATTTGTTATACTCAAAATCTACTTAGTAACCATAATGACAATGTTATGTTGCGGTTTAAAAATATCACTACATTTAATGTAGAGTCTAAATGTTTGTGTGTTTAGTTTGAGTCAAAATGGTTATGTCTATTTGAAAATGCTATGTTATTTGATTATTTATCCATTCCAATTTTTATGTGATTGTCAAACTAGTCGTATAATATGCTCATATCTATGTGTGCCTAGTATTTTACTTATTCACATGTGGTATCATTTATGTGATTTTCAATTGTAATATGTATTTTTTTCCACTCTTTGTGTACAACCGGTGGGCCTGTGGCCCATCTCACATTATTCCTTCGCCATCAAAGTATGGCATAAATAAAGAATCAACAACATATTACTTTCATGAATCATCTATTTATATTCTTGATATATCTATATTTTTCGTCTACTAATTCTTTTCTTTTATTTACATGAAATGCATCGGGAGCAACGAAGAGTCTCGTTACGAGACTCATCGTAACTTTGCCAAACGAAGACCCACGTCTATGTTACTTGCATTCTCCGGCCTCGAAACTTCAAAACAAATAGGGCGCGACGATATCGTCATCCGCCCTAGTCGCTGCCCTATTTATTGTCTAATCTGTCTTTCATTTATTCGGGTTGTAATAATTATTTAATTCCGTACTGTCATTAGAATGCTTAGAATAATTAGGCCGCGAATAGATGAATGAATAGGATAGTTTAACTGCCGTTAGTTTATTTCTTAGCCTCAGTTAATTTGGAAACCCCTCGCTAGCTTTATTCATTTAAGGTCGTCATGCATGTTTCAAACTCAGACGCTAGTTATTTTATTTTAGGCTCGTTATGCATGTTATCTCTTTCAAAATAATTTGGCTATCTTTTTACTCACTTTATTTTAAATCCTAAAAAAAATAAGGTTTGTGTTTTATCTGATTTGTAACATTGAAAAATTTCCATAAATCATCTCTTCACAATATAAATAAAAATTTGCTTCTTTTATCAAATCGCCAAATACGTATTTTTGTAAACGAATAAACTTTACATCTATTTTTATGAATGTCATATAAAATGCATACTTTTCTCAACTCTACATGTATTTTATAAATAATGTTTTACAAATGTATGCTTTTATATATTCTAAAAATAAATGCATGCCTTTTTCAAAATCAACTTCACATATATACGAAATGCATACTTTATGTGTATACTGTATACTTTTCATCAAAATCAATTTTACATGCAAACGCATGCTTTTCATCAAAATCAATTCACATGCATCTTGTAAACGATGCTATACAAGTGTATGCACTTTTATTCTACATGTATCTTATAAGCCATATCTCACAAATGCACGCTTTTTCAATCCTATAAGCTATGCCATGCAATTTGTCAAAAAATATATTTTTAATTAGTTATTTGCAATATTCTTTTCTTAAACTTCATACTTTTAAAGATACATTTTTAGCATAATAAATAACCTGAGTTTGACCGGATAACCGTAAGTTTGCGGATCTTAAAGGATGCATAACCTCTTCCCTTTAGGATGATAAATAACCTTTATCTAGAATCTCATAATTTCGCAGATCATAAATCGGAGTTATTTTGTAGCATTTATGCTAATATTTAGGTGCCCTAATTCACCGTAAAATAAATTAGGTGGCGACTCCAAAAAAAGCTTTAGAAGCTTTTTAATTTTAAACGCACAGGGGATTCGGCCGGGTCCAGACGCCGGGTTAAAAAATGGCGCGCACAATATATCTCTCATTTTTAGTTTTCTATTACTACTTGTTGTCTCTTATGCCTCGATTTTCTTACTATCTTGTTGTTAGTACTGCTTATGTTTTCATAAATATTGTGTTTTGCTTCTCTTGAGTCGAGGGTCTATCGGAAACAACATCTCTGCCTGAACAAGGTAAAGTATGTGTACACTCTACTCGCCCCAGACCCTACTTGTGAAATTAAACTGAGTATGTTGTTGTAATAAGTTTAGCAGTGTAAGTTATATCTAACAAGCATTGAACAAGTTAAAGCTCTATCATATGTGTATAAGTACTGCACCAGAATTCATAACAAACTATACTACTCCCTCAATCCCAATTTATATGATATAGTTTGATTGAGCATGAAGTTTATCAAATAAAGGAAGACTTTTGGATCTTGTGGTCTAAAATAGGTCAAAGTTATTTGTGTGGTTATAGATTATTTCGTTAAGCGTAAAATGTAAAGTTTAAAGTTAAATTGTTGTTAAATAAGAAAATGTGTCATTCTTTTTTTGAATTGATTAAAATGAAAAGTGTGTCATATAAGTTGGTCATAAATTTGGAGAGTTTGCTTCTACAAGGAAACGAAGACCTTCGAGAACAAATATTGGACCGGGAAGAAAAAGTGATGTAGGAATTCGTTTATTCTCTTAGGTTGCTAACAATTGGTTCAGTCTTTGGGCTACTACCTACGTTTTCATTGTTAAAGTGAACAAAGATAAGACAATGCAATTCATTATCAAAAAAAGATGAGACAATACAATACACATATATTTACAAGACATCAAGTGCAGATTTAAAAAAGAAAAGAGAGTGAAATCACATGTCTATACAGGAAAACCAAGAACATGTATATAATTATAAATGCAAAGGACTAATGGTATCCTTAACGAAGGCAATTGATAAAAGTGACATCATGTTTAATTTGCGCATGCATATCCTCGGACAATATTTGAGTGGGTAAAATGGAATATAACCCACCCAACGTTCACTTGAGTCTAAAGGGCTGGTCAATTGGGTTATACGATGGATAATAATTCAAACTTGTCCAATCCAACTACTTTTTCATTTTTTTTAGCATTTGTTTTATTTTAGTGAGAAATGGACCTCTTTGTTGGTTAAAGTAAAAGAATTTTCATTTTTATTTAATTAAAAAATAAAACAAATATATAATATTTTTTAATCAATATAAAACGATCTTGATGCTGGGATTAGCTTTGTTATTTCAAAGAGGAGATAGAGGGAGAAGAGAAGAAACGAAAGAAAAAATAAATAAAAAAAGAGATTGTATTTTTAATTGAAAAATTATTCCAATAGAGGAAGAGGAAAAGGAGAACAAGACTGGTAAAATATAAAGAAATAAAAGAAAAAGGAAAAAAAGAAAAAAGAAAAGGAGAAGAGATGGTAGATGCAAAAATGGAAAAGAAATCCCTTAATAATGAGAGAAAACTTGATAAATATAAATTTATAGCATAAAATCTTTTGTTTTGAATTTCTACTTGTTGAAAGAAGGTAGAACTTGTAGTTTCTTCCCAAGTATAAAAATTGTTTCGGCTAATGCTAAAAAATACTTATCCTTTTTCATCAAATACTTTAAATCTCTAAAAACATTTTGTTTTCTTCTCATAGAAAACAAAATTATTTTAACTCCCAAAAGCTTGACCAATAGGTTATAAATGACCTTAAATGAAGTAACATGAACAACCAAACTCATATCAGCTGCCCACACCAACTTGCTTCAGGATGGGCATAAAATTGTTGTTTTAGCTGCATAGTTAAATAACATTTGTGAGCCGAGAGTTTATTGAAAGCAACTTCTTTACTTAACAAAGGTAGAGATAAGATTTGCGTACATCCTACCCTCCTCAGTCTTTATTTATGAAATTACACTGCGTATTATTATTGTAGTAGTAGTAATTAAATAACATAGTATTGTCAAGGATCTTGGCCAGCATCCAGAAGATGGATCGCAATGGCCAATCCACTAGTTTAAGTGTTTGGACAGCAAGGCTAATTTTGGCATACATTCAATAATCAGACAACTACTAAAAGTCGAGAACAATTTATTCCAAGATCCCACTACGCACCTCCCACCTTCGCCGGGCCAAACAAAAACGACCCCAAATCCATAGAATAAGAGAACAAATCAAACATGTCTACCTCAGATCATCAACCAAATATTGCCATTTAATAAAAGATCGTATCCCAATCAAATCAAATCTGAATCCCAATATTTAATACCAACCATTCTAGATCTGTTAATGAATAAATATACTCAATTTGACCATTACAACCAAACTTCTTTATAACAAGATCGTTTGTTTCGATATCTTTTGGCTACTATAGTTAATTTTTGTTATAGAAAATGTAGTGTAAGAATTGTTCAAGTCCATATAAGGAGTTCATGTTCTCATTCTATATCCGATGTGGGACTCTTAACACTCCCCGCACGCCTAGACTTCGTTAACTGGAGCGTGAATAATATAATTTGGGGGCCCAACATCGGTAACAAAGAATTGGAATGAGTTTGGCTCTGATACCATGTAAAGAATGGATCTAGGGCCTAATTCAACCTCAAAAGCTAGCTTGTAAGGTGAGGATTGTCCAAGTTCATATAAGGAGTCCATGTTCTCATTCCATTTCCGATGTGAGACTCTTAACACTGTAAATAATGGATCTTGGGTCTAACTCAATCACAAAAGCTAGCTTGTAAGGTGAGGATTGTCCAAGTCCATATAAGGAGTCCATGTTCCCATTCCATTTCTGATATGGGACTCTTAACACTCCCCCGCACGCCTAGACCTTATTAACTGGAGCGTGGATAATATAATTTAGGGGCCAACATCGGTGAACAAAGAATTGGAATGGGTCTGGCTCTGATATGATGTAAAGAATAGATCTTGAGCCTAACTCAACCCCAAAAGCTAGTTTGTATGGTGAGAATTGCCTAGTTCATATAAGGAGTACATGTTCCCATTTCATCTCCGATGTGGACTCTTAACAGAAAACATATAATATACCATAACATGGAAGATCGGTTCCACAAAAAATATAACTGTTATGGTGAAATACTGTTATAGAGGGGTTTTAATGTAATAGGAATATTTGTAAACCTTGTGTGATTAAAAAAATTATCAGTAAGTGGCCAAAGATTGACCGACCAAGGGCTGAAAGGATCCTCCGGAACCCCACAAGGAAAAAGGGAAAAGAAAAAAAAAAGCCAACATAAGTCAATACATTGTTACAAATCTTGGCCGGTTATTTTGAGTCGTCTTGTTGGTGAACCTGGAGATGTTGGTGATGATGGCATGGATGAAACAGTGGAATTTGAGGATGAATCAGCAGAAATCGACGATGAAAATGTTCTCGGGGAGAATGGGGAGGAAGAGGATTCGGATGAAGGAGTTGATGACATGTCAATTGAAGGCGAAGGTGAGAGAGTAGTAGGTGTTGATGGATCATCGGATGATGTTTCGGGCAACTTTCTTTTGTTCATTCCTTTGGCTTCTGTTCTAGACCGATCTTCGCTGAACATGTAATCCTTCAACCGTTTTACATCGGACAATTTCACCGGTTTCAATAGAAAATCTTCAGCACCTTCTTCCAAACAACTGTTATAGCATGTTAAGATTTGTTCAGATCAAGAAAATGTCCTATAATTACTGAAATCTCACAATGCACTGAGAAGTTATTCCTCTTTTAATAAGATAAAAAGCACACTACTCTTTTCATATGAGTTCAAGTTATATGCATAATTGACGGTATAATAATGTTCAAGCTGGTGCAACAACTATACAATGGACATCACAAGTGTTGTGTTGAATTTTTAAAAAATCGGGTAGTAAACTTTTAATCTAACCTTCACAATGATGGGTTCCTCTATAAATGGTTAACAACTTTGGTTCTTTATCAAGACTGAGACGATGAGATGCTCTGGATATGATTTTGTAAAAGCATGAATCCCATTACTCTTGTTTTGGTATATATGTTAATAATAAACTAAGGAAGAAGTGGATGTTCATTCATTGCTTTTAGTCAGCAAGTATAGAAGATCATGGCATCCGAAATCTACAAGCCAAAACTATTTTATTACAATTGCTTTAATCAAACCAAAGAGATCTTCACAGCACATGAATAACGATACATAGAGATGTGATTCTTAATTTAGTTTGACGATAGCTTTAGGTTGTCAGTGCACTTCTGTTTTGGTTTTCTCAAGTTTACATTTTTCTCTCCCCGTCTGTATTTTCTTTTACTAGCTGGGTGTGATATGGAATAAGTGACGGAACCAGAATTTTCATTAAGGGGAGTCAATATATAAAATATATATATATAAAAAGTGTAATTTGTAGACGAAGGGGCGTCAATTGACAGCCCTTAAATACATGCGGCTCCCCCACAAAGTGACTAGGAAAAGACTCGGCTTTTCTAATAGTCGTGAAGTGCCCTGTTAGTTATAGCTAGCCAAACCTCAGTTGTCCCTCAGGAATCTCAGAGTATGGGCATGCACCTCCATTATGCTCCCACTTAAATACTAGGCTCTGGTTTCGGGTCGAGGACAGAGTTCGTACTCATGACATGCATTTAATTCACACATCTCTCAATGCGTTCTTACTATTGAAGACTCAAGTTTTTTCTTAACCTTTTTATAATAAGTTTCTTTGTGTTATTACTAAGAATAAATCTCCGATCATGATTTACCTCCCTTTTTTCCCCAGAGAAATAAGGTGATTTGTGTTGCATTGATCAAATATGTATTCCTTCTTTTGGGAAAGTTTATATATCCACTACACAACTTATAAATACCAATAATTTCGATTACTGGAGAAACTTGGACTGATTCTTCACAAAATCATTCCAATTAAAAAAGGCTTCAAAGCATCACATATCATATACGTACCTAACACTTCTTTAATTGAAGCCAAAAACAACAGCTAAGGTAATTGACATGCTTTAGGAGATTGAATTAAAAGAATCTTTAAGAAAAAAAGGTAAAAATAATTATCACTTTTTATTTGTATTAAAATTCAAACTCTCATCACAAGATATTGCTCTAGACGGTCATCTTTCAAATCCAAAAGGTGGAGGAGTATTATTTCTCAACCCTAAGATGGTAAAATGAAATTTACTCAAACATTAGAGATAATTTGAATTCTTGATGTTCCTAGTCAAATCCTAATATTTATAAATCCTACTTATCATTTAGCAGTACGTGTAAGTTCTATTATCAAAGTTACTTTGGTTCTTTCATAGCAATACACAACACCAAAAAGTTTCACAGATTCACTCAACAAAAACAAAATAGGGAGGCATGAAAGAATTTACAAAGTATGTAAACAAGCAAATGAAAGTACCTGTCAATTCGTGCCAAAACATTTTCGGATGACATAATAACAACTGGTATTTCCCTAAACGATGAGCCCTGTTCACGCAAACATATTTCGAAAATTATAAGCAACAATTTTTACAATTTAGAAACAAATCATCAAATACTAAATTTAAATGTATATATGTAAAAGTACCTTAATCTTTTTGAGCAACTCGTAGCCAGTCATTCCAGGCATACAATAATCTGTAATTATCATATCCACCTTCAAAGCCTAACATAAACCATAGAAAGAACTAGTCATAACTTAAAAAAATAATCTCTGGATTATTTTCATTAATGAATGACATGATTATATATACAATTTACAATCTCCATAATATAAAAAATCCTATTCATATTCTAATCACAAAACTCTATTCTATTTGTACAAGAATTCTACAATTATAGTAAGTGTACAATGCTAATTAAATACAAATATCATATTACCAAAACTAGTTATACACAGTTGTGTATACCGTGTATATCACGGTTTCCGATTTGTCTTGGATTTCCGTGATATAAACGGTATACAAAAGTCATTGTATATACCGTGTATATTAGGGTATACTTTCCATAACAACTTAACAAAACCAGAATAAATCTTCAATCTTATTTTTTTTATATACACGAGAAGTCCCCCAAGATACCCAGCTGCTCGTGAGTACCACAGGCTAAGCTCTTAATACGGAACCATAGCTCGAGGGGAAATTTTAAGGGATATTTTCAAAATTATACAGCCCAACACAAAATATTACGAAAATAACGAAATTATATTGGATTTCGTCTCCTGCAAATTTCAACCATGAAAATGGACCAAACACTTCACCAATTAATTCATCAACCACAAATACAAAATAACATCACCAACGAACTCCAATAATCAATTTGTCAGAAAAATCAACAAATAACAAAACCCCCCTATGAGTTTTCAAGCTTTTAAAAACTCCAATAATGAAGTTTTAAAATTTTCACTTCAATTGACTCAACAATGTTTAAATCTATAATGATAAATATGAACAATACTTTCAATCATTTTTAAGCATCAAAATATGAGAATCATAATCACAAATTAAGTAGTTATTGCATTTTTTCTAAGTATATCAAATTATATATAAAATTGGCTATATAGGGTAATATCTGAAAATATGAGCTAATTCTTTTTATTTTTTGGTATTTCATTCGGTATCCGTTACTCGCTTTGGAACTCGACTTAATTCGGATTATTGTCGGTCAGTCACACTGGGAGTGAAGCACTAACTCTGTACCAGGAAGATTCGAATCCGAAACCTCATATTAAAGATGAATGAGTACTTGATACTCCACCACAACCTTTATTGATATATGAGCTAATTCTAATTAACCTTGGATCATATGATATAGACTATAAAAATCTCAAATCTTAATTTTTCAGCTATGAACTTCAGATTATGGTTACAGTTGCTTACATCAAATCCAACAGAGCTTTCTTGTTCATCCAATCCAAGAAATTGTAAAGCTCTCCTCCCACTATCCACTGTGGTTACTGCACAAGTGAAACACACACACACTTTTAGTCACAATCTTAGTTTCTGATAAATAGTAAGATAACTGAATTGACTATACTTTAAATTGGAATAAGGAAATTTCTTATCAAATATAATTAACTACACTGCATAAGAAGCTATGGAAATAAACATAAAATAAAAAACTTATTACGTAAATAAATTTAAGGTCTCTTATTAAATTTTGGCTTTAATCAACCTTTGCAAGATGTGATTTTGAGGAGCCGTTCAATGACTTTCCGGTCGACGAGACTATCATCGACAGCAAGAACATGAACTTCATCCGAATCCAACGACGAGCACAATTTATCAAACTCCTCCGCCCTCCACCGCCGCGAAAACACTCCGTTCCTTGCCATGTCAGAAATCAAAACGACAAAGCACTGAGCTTGGAAAAACAAACTAAACTTCGTGGATAGTCACAAGTAGAAAAAATAAAAGGACCCAGAAATTTGCTTGGAAGAAAAAGTGGGAAAACAGAGTTGGTTGTTCATTTTATTCGCACATAAGGGGTGCTCTGTTTTAATTATCAATATTATATGGCATGAACAGAGTGTTTGTTCAAAATCAAATCTAGTGAAATCTACTTTTTAATTTATTTAATTTTTTTTATATTCAGCTTTCCGGCTTACGTCATACTATTTCTAGAGATATGAATAAGCCTGAATGATCAGTGTTGAGACAGAGCAACTGATATCGCGTACTACCACAGAAGAGGGTAAATTGCTCTCATCAAGTTCAAACTCACGCTGCAGTATTTTAAGTTCTCCTCATTTGTGATTCAACTATGCCACGGGACTCTACTTTTTAATATTAAGAGGCCAATATCGCTGAGATTCTCAAATCCACTTTGGTGGTCAAAATGATCTTCCCGTATCCACCCGAGTTATTCACATCATGGTCCCATTTTCTCGCGAGTTTGTGTGCAATTTGAAAATCGCGCCGTCAATTCCGAATTCGAAGTGTAATTCTCTTCCATTTATGTAATTTTAAGTATTTAAAAAATAATAATTTCCTTTTAAATTTGAAAAGAATTTATATTTAAACTTTTTATTTCGCCTTTAATGATAACTAGTGAATTTATCCGCGCTGTTATAAAAATCTTATCAAATCTATAATTTAATATTTTCTTGATACTCTAATGTAAAAAAATACAGTATAAAATATATTTTATGAATATCTTAATTTTTCTTTCAAAAGGTAATAATCCAAACATATAGAGTTTATAAGTTTATTTACGTGTATTTTGTGAATCTTAGTTTTAAGAAATTAAACCAAAAATCAAAACATCGCTTGTATATTTATGTTTTGAGCAAAGAGTTGAATATTAAAAGTAACAACAATGGTATACAAACTGGTTTGAATTCGCATTCGTAAGTTGACTTCAATATCCTAATCAGTGTTTTTAAAAGTTAGTTTTACGACCTAAATAATTTCTCGGGACTTATATATGGCGCTTAGTTCTGTGAGATTTATGCTCTAAGCGTCTAACTGTATGTCTTAAGTATGCCCGACGAGCTCACCTTAAAAGTTCTTGCACTAATTATGTGTTAAATTTCTTAATTAACACTATTGGCCCTCGCAATTTTTTAATAAATGAATGATACTTAGTTATAAAAATAAGAAGATTGAAAGTAACACAACTAACAAATCGGAGTATTGTATATTTACTATTTGAGAACAGCATGCGGGTGAATATCAATTAATATTTCTTTTAAAAATATAATGCCGAATTTTACATTTTCACATGTAGTTGATCTTCATGTTTTGTCCTATGTCTCAAAATTATCATATTTTATTAATTCATTATTTAAAAATAATTTCATTTTATTTATGAAGGAGTGATGTTTTAATTATAATACTGATAAACTTTATTGATTATTTTCTTTTAGGGAGGTAATTATAGTATCATAGTAATATATTTTATGAATTTGTGATTATTTTATTGTTTAAAAGTTAAGATGTTAGAGTTGGTTGCATCTCTTAATAGCTTTCATATAGTTGCATTACTTATACTTGTAAAAGCATGTTAGAAGTTTTGTTTTTATGAGTTTCTTTATTCATGTATCTAATTTTTTTTAATTATTAATTTCTTTTTTATAATTTTTGTGTTATTAAAATATTTTATTATATTATAAATTAAAAGATCCGTGGGCCTTACGCCTCGTGCTAAGTAAAATGTTTTGGCTCACGCACCCGCTTTTTAAAACTCTTACAAATGTATTAACAATTGTTTTTTTGCCCAAGCAAGTTGCTCAAAGCCATCCGGAGAAGAAAAAAGAATTCAAATAAAGCTCACTTTAAATTAAAGATACATAAGCCTCAGGCACACATGAAATGAGAAGAAACTATCTGGTATCATGGACGGCCAAACAATAACTTAAGACAATAAACTAATGGTACAAACTTATTCGCAAAATCATAATACAATGTTCAAAAATATTTTATTTACACTCTCAATATTTGAAGATATTATTATTTATTTTGTCACTCATCAGTTGATACATGGTCTGAAACCACAAGCAAAACTAACGATCACTATTTGAAGAGAAAATCTTGCCTAATAAAATCTATAATTTCTACGAGAAAATACTAAAACTCAACACCCAGTTATGAAAAAAAAGTGAAAGAAATAATCCCTTGATTATTTTCATTAATTGAAAGAGTATATATACAATTTACATATTTTCATAATAGGAGAATTCTATTCCTATTCTACTCCTAAAACCTTATTCTACTTGGACACTAATTATACAATTATGGTAATACACATATTATGGTAAGTGTTTAATACTAATTAGACTACAACATTAATTACATAATTGTAAAGGAGAAGGAGAAGACTGCCCACGGCTGGACAGTAATATGTGAACAATATTCCATAAATATACATATATTGTGTGTATATTATGTATATTTAACAAAAAGATGTGCATAATTTGTACTGAACATGTTGTTAGTGTCAATCTAGTATCATCAATGATGAAATGAATTGAGCACAATAATATAATAATAACTCAAAATAATTTGAAATCAACAACAATTAATTCAGCAAATTGAAAACACATACTAACTTGGTGTCGATAGAGGCCTGCTTGATGCAGTGTCCTAAGATGTAAATTCGCCCCTACTTGTGCTGCAGTTTTACGGACGTCTGTCTAGAGGATACAACTATCTAAGTGAGAGTTCTAGCACAAGAACTTCACTTCTGGCGAATTTACTATATGTGTTCTTCAAAAACTTGTTTTGAAGAAGAAGAAGTAGAAGCTACAATCTTAAATCATTAATTGTGAAAGACTGATTGATTGTAGTTTGTTCTGTCTTGTTGTATATGCTTCCAACAAAGTGATCAACATTCTTTATATAGAGTAGCATATGAACAGTTACAACCATTTATACCAAAGGTTGTAATTGTTCTGAAAAGTTGCAGCAACTACAAAACAAAAAGAGTGCACCAAACATAGCAGAGCTGAGAACCTACTAGTGAGGTCGTCAATTCCTCTATTTGAACCTGCGGGCATGAAATGCAACGTCATCCAAGAAAAGGGACGTCAGTACGAACGTTGTACTGAATTGTAATGCACTACAAGCATAAGAACGACGTCAATGTAAAATAGTCAAGAAGGATTAACTTGTAACCCGTACTTGCCACTGAGGGCCATGACATGCATAATGACTATACTTATATGTAATTCCACTTTACAGAGCTATATCATTTCATATCGAGCCACTATTTGGGGCTAATATCAACATCATAAGCTTTAACCGCCCAACTGATAACTGGTAACAACCCAATCGATCGTTGCTCAGTGGTAAATGCATAACTGCCTGACCTGCCATAGCCTGGTGGTAAGTACGCGTCTGCCCTACCGGTTAATTAACAATACACAACTACTCAACCAGTGGTAAACACATCACTTCCCAACTGACCGTAGTTTGATGGAAAATATATGTCTGCCCAACCGACTGTAGCGCGGTGGTAAGGTAAGAATACCATAGCCATGACCTCATAGGTACTATATATCCATGAACATCGTCATTATATATTTACATATATTCCTACTATGCATAATGAGCCTCTTAGGATCATTAGAACATATTTTGGAGTGACCTATAGTCGTTCACTTTCCGATTATGTTATGAACATTAACATCTTTCTCATATGCCTCAATAGGGACTTAAGAACATATTTAGACATGCTTTGAAATAAATTTCATGGGAATAAATAACATGGTTATCCTTAACTACTAAGAGTAGAACCATATATGAAATACATTACGTTTACGTTTCATGTACTTGGAACATGCCAAAAGAAGGAAGGATTAGCCTTAACATACATTTGAACTGACCCTTCAACACTAACGATGGATTCGGCCTCCTTTTCAAGTTAATCTTAGATATCAAGAACTACGCCTTCTCTAGAGCTTCTCATCACCTTACTTCATTATGAAGAAATCTTCAATCCATTTAAAATAGAATAAAACGTTGTTGCTCTTCCAAAAATAAATCATGTTGCTGCTCTTATAGGATGGATCACGTTGAAATCTTCAATTGTGTTAATTTTACTACTTAGCTTGTCTCTTAAACAGTACAGCCTCTTCTTCCCAATACTTTGTAACCTTTTAACTAGAATAACTTCATTCTTAATCTCCAATATCCAATGATACTCCCTCAATTAGAAATATATATAAAAGGTAAGATTATAAAGTTTTACCTTATACAATGGGGTCCATCTTTCATTACTTTATAATGATTAATTCTACTAAAAGATGCACCATTTCATCCTTACAATACATAGTCATACTAGCTACTTTCTCCATGGATGACCCGTGAAAAGGGGATAAGTATCACCAATCTACTAATTAAATTTAGTATATTTATCTCAACAACACTTTATCATCATTTTATTTAACATAATTTATATACTCGTTATCATGATTAGGTGATACAACACTAGTACATAGCCTCTTTTGTCACACACAAAAATATTACTTCCCATTACCGTCGTCCCATTTGATAAGTCATAAATTATTCGGGACTTTATCCTTTTATATATTGAGATCCTGATCTTTATACATGAGTATGACCCAAATTCCATATAGTTCATATAACTTGTTCAACATTCTAAATTTCAATGAAACTTATTTTCTCCGATTCGTTTAACCTCTAGTCCCCACACAATATCTTTCACACCGTCATCAATTTTCTATAA
This sequence comes from Anisodus tanguticus, assembly GCA_034509755.1. Classification (NCBI taxonomy): domain Eukaryota; kingdom Viridiplantae; phylum Streptophyta; class Magnoliopsida; order Solanales; family Solanaceae; genus Anisodus; species Anisodus tanguticus. The sequence goes on along the minus strand of CM067543.1, from coordinate 47,029,536 downwards.
CCTCACGATTAACCTTAATCTTTTCAAGCTCATACGTATTTACTATGGCACATCCTATTTCTACGGTACAGGGTGTTACGTTCTTTAAGGTAACTTTGATCTTATGCTTACGTCGACTAACTTACGACCCGACTTGACATACAAAAATACAGGATGTAACAACTCACTTCTTGAAAGATTGACATTTGCATTAGTATTAGCGTTGCAGAATCTCCGACCATACTTTCAATGCCACCCTATAGTCATAATAACAATATTTCCCCTGCATAGCGTACTGTATAAGCCTGAACTTTCAGGGCAATTAGCTAAATGAGCGGTTGAATTAAGCGAACTTGACATTAAATTTAAACCTCGGACTGCGATTAAATCTCATGTCCAAGAATATTTTGTTGCTGATTTCAGTCCCGGAGTAACCCTGCAGATGGAGAAAGAAGTGTCTCTAGTCTCAGGGACTACCCAAGGGTTTGGATGCTGCACATTGATCGAGCATCCAACGTTAACGGAACCGATTTAGGAATAGTATTGCATACTCCAATGGAGAATTTTTGAGGCAGTCGATTCATAGTACACCTTTAACTAACAATGAAGCCGAGTATGAGGCCCTAATTGCAGGTCTTGAACTAGCCCGATGACTAGGATCAGAGATAATTAAAGTAAAAAATGATGCCTTGTTAGTGGTAAATCAGGTCCATGGAGTGTTTGAAGCCAAGAACGCATGTCAAGGTACCTCAAGAAGGTTCGGAAACTGCTATCCAGGTTTCAGGATTAGACCATGGTACAAATACCTAGGGAGGAAAATATAAAAGCTGATGCACTAACAAATTTGGGCTCGTAAACAGAGGTTGAAGGCCTAAAAGCCGAATGAAGGGTTTAGTTGCTTCACTCCGCGCTAGATCATGCGGGGTATGATGAAGTGAATTCAACAAGCCTAGTATGAGATCAGAAGAACAGACTTAGAAACTACTTAAATAACGGAAAACTACTGGAGGACCCGAAATGATATAGAGCCTTCAGGGCTAAAGTTGCTCAGTACTGCATCATCGATAGAATACTTCATTAGCGGTGCTACTACGGTCTACTGGAATGATGCGTAGGTCATAAAGAAGCTGACAATGACATTCCCTTTATTAACTAAAGTTCGGGGGAGGAAACAAACTCTCTTAATGGTTGACCTCTTAGTAAACTATATTATTAAGGCTATATTTTCCCTATTTTCTACATAAGAAATAACAAAGTATTTTACTATCTCTTTGGGGTAAAGGAAAAGAAAAGAAGTATATTTGTTGACTTATACAACATCTTTAATTATATGATTTGAAATACAAATGCTCAAAAAGACGGGTAGAGTTATTACGTTCTCTCCATTTAAACTAAAATTCATCTTCAAGTGAGTCGAAAAATATAACTGAGATCCCAACAAGTTGTGTGTATTTGCCTTGGATGTCCTGCTTTGCTTTCCAAGCAACTTCCTTACTCGAATGGTTCTCCCACAACATTTTAATTAAAAGAATTTTCTTCAACCTCAATTGACAGATCTATCTGCTCAAAATAAGTATCTATGGCCCTTATATGTCAATTTAACACAACTATATCATGTTAGATAACCATATGTTTTTTCACAATTCATGTTAACCGAACACCATATCTTTTTCTTGGAGGAAAATATATTCCAACGCGGCAAACACATTTAAAATAGAGAGCAATTTTTGTTTGACAACAAAGAAAAAGCAAAAAAAAGACAATAGAAGTTGAACCGGACCGGAGCCAATTTCCAAAAACCCTACCGGGTTAACATCTACAACAGTACTTACTACTGTTGAAAAGTAAAAGAGACTATCTACCCACCCACGCATAACCACCCACCCCACCCCCAACCTCCTTCTCTCACGCTCCCCACCAGGGTCCGAAGGGCTGGCTACCCAATAATTGGTGCATTTTCATCCTGCAATTCACGGTATGCTTGTATTTATTACTGTAGTTAAAGGCATCGGTTTTACTGACACCATTTTGAAAAATTTCCTGAAAATTAGGGTTCTAATTTCATTTATCATTTCCCACTTGTTAATGTAAGTGAACCCATTTAAACATTTCCCTTATTCTTTCCAATTTGATGGAAAGATTGGAACTTTCACTCTTAGAACACTCTTCTATGTCTTTGCAGTTAACTCTCCTGCCTAATATTCTTCCTAAATTCAACCATTAAGCTGTGTTGTGCTACTTCTTTGTTTAATCTAAGTTTGTAAAAGAAATAAAAAAGGTCTTTATGTTTTCAAAATGAAGAAGCCTTGGATTAACCGGTAAAGTTGTTGCAATGTGACCAAGTGGTCGTTTTTAAGCCGTGCAAACAGTCTTTTGCACAAATTCGAAGTAAGACTGCGTACAATAGATTCTTGTAGTATGGTCCTTCCTTTCCCGAACATCGCGCATAGCGAGAGCGTAGTGCACGGGTATACTTTTTTTTTTTTTTTTTTTTACGTTTTCAAAATGAAAAAGTTTTTTTTAAAATTTTGTTGTTGTCCTTAAAAAAAAAATGAAAAGTAAGCTCTTGTATGTAATACATAAACCTTTAGAAAAAGTATGCACCTGCTCTTTACACCATGTCAATACGTATAGTAGATACTTATGTTTTTTCTTCTTACTGAAAGGGCCAAATATATATTCGAAATTGAGCAGATATACCTTTTGTTAATATTTTAGCTCACACATTCCCTTACCATTCAATAGTTGGTCTAAATGAAGGATAACTCAGTGCACTAAGCTTCCGCTATGCGCGGAGTCTAGAAAAGGGCCGGACCACAAGGGTCTATTGTACGCATCCTTACCTTGCATTTCTACAAGAGACTGTTTCTAAGACTTGAACCTTTGACCTCCTCCTGGTCACATGACAACAACTTTACCAGTTAATCCAAGGCTCCCTCTCAATAGTTGGTCTAAATATGCCTTTAATTTAACTGGAGCCCTAATTAATCTAATTGGCTGATTAATAAGGCCAAAAGGTAGTATGCAAAATTGAGCAGATATGTCCCTTCGTTAATAGTTTAATATTTTGTTTACATGTACAAATTTAACATTTCTTTTCTACTCGTTTTTATGTAACAACCAAAGCTAAGCACCAATTTCTAAGTCTGAATGTAAATAGTTTACCTTAAGTTAACATTGTTATTCTTTTTACATGCTAATGATGTAAATAATATATCGATGTAACATACGTTAATATTTTCGATGATGAAAATTGTAATTTATAAATATAGTTTTGTCTTACTATTTAAAATAAATAAATATAGTTGTCTTCAATTATCTGAGTCTTTTTACAATCGATTCATGTATTCTCTATACTACATTTGTGTCTTAAATTAAGGACAAGATAATTTCCATCATGTAATTATAAAAATAAAAAGTAATAGAGCTTGTTGTAAAAGTTTAATTATAGTGTGTAAATCAATAATTTTCCAGAATGACAACAATCCTCAAGAGTCGATTCTTAGCGGAGAAACACTATTATAAAGAAAGCAGTGGGGTTGGGAGGGGGTTGTCACTTGTGAGCCAAAATATAACTTCTTAACTTGGTTAAATATGAGAAAATCAGATTTGATTAAGTATCATTCATGAGTATTTTTAATAAAGGGCATATGTGCTCAATTTCACATACTTTAAGGGTGTATTTGGCCCTTTTTCGCCTATTAACCAACTAATTAGGTTAATTGGGGGCTCCAGTTAAATTAATGGTATATTTGGATCAACTATTGAACCGTAAGGGCATGTGTAAGGGCATATCTGCTTAATTTTGAATACTTTAATGGCATACATGGACCTTTTCTGGTTTTTTTTAACTTAAACTTTTAATCTATTAATGGTTAATTAAGATGTGTTTTGCACATGAGATTAACTAAAATTTATAACTCCGCCGGTTTCTTTTACTTGTCCGGTTTGCATTTTGCATTCCACCTAAAAATTATTAATTAAGTGTTTATTTTATTAAATTATCTTTATAAATGGTACCTTAGACATCTAAATTTGACTGCTAGTACTTCAATTAGATTGGAAGATGGTTACTTAGTGAGGGGGGTAAAATTGAAAAAAGTAATTAATTCTCTCTCGATTGGCTAAAGTGGACAAGTAAAAGGGAAAATCTAGTTTTAGTATACTGGACAAGTAAAAGGAACATAGGGATTAATATCCGATATAAAATATGAAGAACGATAAATTTAAAATATTAGAATAAAACACTTTAAAATTCATAGCAATGATTCATAATCTCAAAAAGAAAACTAATAAATAAACTAACTCGCCTTAATTTGTGAATAAGTGTTTTTAGTTAAATTAACTAAACTTGTGTAAAAACACCAGGTAAATATTTTTCTAATTCTTGAACTTGGTGAACTGTGTACTGGAATTCTCAATTGGTAACGTGTTTATAGAAGTGGAACACAGAAGAAACTAGCTGAATAATTCAGTTTTTTTTTCTCTATTCTCTGCTTGCAAAATGAAAGCTTTAGGGAAGTCAAATGCATACATATTGTATCAGTTGCATGAAAAAAAATGATTTTGTTTTCTTTTTCTTTTTATCAGAAACTGGTAGAGTCTGAGGGAGGCCGTGTAATGAACATCTTGTTTAATGCATGTTCTGCTGCAATATTAACAAGGACTAGCAGTCGTGCCGTGAAGAGTTCAATTGGTGCATTTTCAGCTCTTTCATGGAAGACAGGTGTTGGACATACTGCAACTAGAAAAGTTGATTTAGACTTGGTTTTTAAGCGAATTTGTGTTTGCTGCTATTCATCCAAAAAGTCTACTGGGGATAGTTCTAGCTCACAGAACTCTGATCCTACACCAAAAATGAAGGAAGATAGAGATGGTTTCTTTGTTGTTAGGAAAGGTGATCTGGTCGGAGTCTACAAAAACTTGAGTGATTGCCAGACTCAAGTCGGATCCTCGGTAACCACTGTTATCTCTCTCAGTTATTGAATGTTTCTATTGTTGGAGGATTGTTAATTTGCAGAGAATACATATAAATACACTGCTATAGTAAAGCTAGAAGTACTTCTTTCTTTCTGTACTAGAACTTTGTTTATCCAGAACTTCAGCCAAGTGTGTTTGGACGACTTTGATAATAGTCTAGGAAATCCCTCGTGAGTGTATGACAATTAAAGAAATGTCTCCAGGACGTCATTCTTTGGTCTAATTACTGTTGTAAACCAATGTGTTTCAAGTATCAAGGAAATCACGAAAGATAGTTTAAGTGAATTGAGTGTTTATACCTTCTATTGGTGATTCTTTCTCCTTTTACTTCTATGACCCCTTCTCTCTATCTCTGTTTCTCTTTGTCTCTCATTTACTCTCTGCATCATCTGGATAGTTTACAATTTAATTTTTTCACATTCTGTACATATGTTTTTTTCTCCGCACTGTTATTATCTTCGTCTGCCTATTATTAGATGTGTGGATTGATTGAACTTTACAGCCTATGCGTGATGGTTGTGAGATTTCTTTCCCTGTGAAGATGTTCACTTGCAATGAGCTAATCACTTGTTTTCTGGCAGATATGTGATCCCCCTGTAAGTGTGTATAAAGGCTATGCGATGCCTAAGGACACAGAGGAATATCTGCTCTCTTGTGGGCTTAAAAATGCTCTTTACTCTATCAGAGCTGCTGATCTGACTGAAGGTCTCTTTGGGACCCTGGTATCATGCCCTTTTCAGGTAACCCAATTCCTGAGATCTACTATTATTTTTAATGGTTAAGTATTCATTTTTACGAGGTTTCCACCTAGGTGGGCGATAATGAACCAATCTGATCTAAATTATGACTAATGCATCCTGTTGTGAGGTTGACGCAGCAAGTTTCCGTGTGATAACTACTTGATACTAGGAAATTTCTTTTCTACTTGATTATTCAGATTATCACCGACCAAACAATCCTAAATGAAAGCTGGAATTCTCCTATGTTAGCCGCTGGAACTTCAAAGCAAAAGCATTTAGCTGAAGAAACCCTGGAATTCTTGTGTAATTATTGAAATTGAGACCTGGAAAAAAGACCACGAGACAAGTAGCTGATTATTTATCATGTGTCTAAAGATTAGGAATAAGAACGGTGAGAGTGGCTACTGCATCTCCAACTAGAGTGATACAACAACATACCCAGTGTAATCCCACACAGTGGGGTCTGGGAAGGGTAAGATGTACGCAGACCTTACCTGTACCTTTGTGGGGTAGAGAGGCTGTTTCCGATAGACCCTCGGCTCAAAAGAACATAGTCAATGCAGAAATTCAAGGAAAAAAAGCTAGCAAGATATCACAATAACAAAACAAATAAAGCAACACATAGGAATACACACAAAAGAGTATGGATCTACACGAAACCTAAATAATACTACAAAGAAAGGGAGAAGAGGAGATGGAGAGGCTAGCCCCCTACACCTCTCACACACAGTGCGACAAAATTCAACTACTTACTAACCTTCTATCCTAATCCTCGACCTCCAAATCTTCCAATCTAGGGTCATGTCCTCAGGCAGTTGGAGCTGTGCCATGTCTTGTCTAATCACCTCTCCCCAGTTCTTCTTCGCTTACCTGTACCTCTCCTAACTCCTGCTATCGCAGTCTCTCATAGCTTCTAACCGACGCATCCTCACACCTCCTCTTCACATGCCCGAACCACCCCAGTCTCGCTTCTCTCATTTTGTCCGCCACGGAGGCCACTCCGATCTTGTCCCGTATAACTTCGTTTCTAATAATGTCTCTTCTAGTATGACCACATATCCATCTGAGCATCCCCATCTCCACTACATGCATCTTCTGCATCTGAACGTTCTTAACTGACCAACATTCTGCCTCATACAACAACGCTGGTCTAACCACCACTCTGTAGAACTTAACTTTCAACCTAGGCGACAAGGGTGCAATTGTCAGAGCTATTTGTGATCGTAAAGGGTGCAATTGCCAGAAAATGACTTATCTTTCCTCTTTTATTCTTTTTTTGTGACTGGTCGTACTAATTTATTACCATTTCATTACTTGCAGCAACCTTCTTCTTCAAAAGGTGGGATGCCTGAACATAGGCCAAAGAAGAGGTCACAGGATGTAATGTGGTCAGAATATACGGTAAGTTTGGGGCATATTAGGTTAATTTGTGTGAAGTGTATCAAAAGTATGTTGTCAATGGAAAGGCATTTTATCTCTCATAAGTAACTCTGCCTTTTCAATATAAAAATTTGTGTCTTTAATTTTTAGAGAATTGTTGGTATCTTTCTATTATACCTGGGGCACCTTTTAAGAGACAAGTGGTAGTGCCATGTGCTGGAATATATCCAGCAAGGCAACCTTAGTTATGAGGAAGATTTTCACGAATGGATACTGTTAATAGTACATGTTAAATATTTTTTTCAGGTTATACGTGCATGAGTCCGTCGTTTTCTTCTATTGATTAGAAAATTGTTCTTATGAAGGTCGATAAAACATGTTTTATTTCTTTCTATTTTTATAGGGCTGGCTAACTAAGATTTGCACGACTTTGCGATGTTAAAAGGTCATGCTTGCTTAGTTTGTCGGTCTATCTTTTTGTTGTCTAAGATATTCAATAAATTGGACGATTCTAGATTAAGCTAATTGTAAAACATAAATTCTGCATTAAGCGCCAAACAAGAACTATGCTACCTATTGGTTAAAGCAAACATGTTGAGGTTTTGTTTTGATCAAATAAATGTATGTTCATTCATAAACATGGTCAACTTGGCCGTATACAAGGGGTATACCAAAAAGTAAAGAATCTACAAAATATGATTCTCTACAAGCTCCACCCAATCATCTATACAACTAGGAACTTTCTGATTACACCGAAAGAAAACGAGGGATCAGAGACTACTCCTCAACTGAGAGAAACTCTACTCTTTTAAAAGCTCTCCTATTTCTCTCTCCAAACTACCCACATTAAAGCAAGCGGAGCCACGTTCCAAGACCTTCGTCTTCTCCTCCTCTCACTCTTCCAACAAAACATCAACTCTTTCGCAGTTTTTGGCATTACCCAAGGGGTGCCAAACCACCTAAACATATCCCACCATAATCTCATGGTTAGCCCGCAATGTATAAGAAGATGATCCATTCCTCGCCCGCCTCCTTGCACATGTAATACCAACTGACGCAGATAACCTTCCGCTTTCTAAGATTTTCTGCTGTCAAATTCACCCTTCTAGTAGCTAGCCAACCGAAAAACACACATTCCTCGACACACTTGGAACCCATATTGCATTACATGGAAAATCAGACTCTCCTCCTTAATCAAAAGTTTTTCATAAAAGGACTTCACGGAGAACACTCCATTATTTTCCAGCCCCACCACCAAACATCGGGTCTATCCACCGGATTGGCTTGCGTATGAAGTAAAGCTAGCAATCTTTGAAACCTTCTAATCTTACATAATAAAGGAAGTTTAAAGAACAAACTCTAAAATTCATCTCTCAATAAATTATTCCCGCACCAGTTGTCCCAAAAAATAAACTCTCCTCTCGTCTCGGACCTTAAATGAGGAATTTTCCTCAAAATAATCCCATCCCTTCATGATATTCCTCCGCAAACCACAACGAAAAGACAAAATAACATCTCTATTTTTCCAATCCCTTTCCGAAACCCCATATTTATCAACTACCACCCCCTCCACAGAGCTTGTACCTCCACCCCAAACCTCCACAATCACTTACCCAATAAAGCTTTATTAAAGATCTTTAAATCCTTAATTCCAAGACCTCCCCATATTTTGGGAGAAGTGACCGTCTCCCCCCGCACCAAAAGAAATTTCCATGCTCCATTCATCGCGTCCCAGAAGAAATTTCTTTGAATCTTCCCCAACTTTTCAGTGACCGAAGTAGGAGCAAGAAACAAAGACATGTAGTTAGTGGAAATACTCGATAATGTGCTCTTAATAAGTACCGCCCTTGGACAAATATCTCTTCTGTCACCCTGCTAGTCTCTTCTCAACCCTTTGGAGGATCGGATTCCATACCAAATGATCCTTGTTGGTAAGTAACCGGAAGAACCCCAACCCTACAATTCAAGACTTGAGCAAGTGATCCAATGTTATTCACCTCCCCAACAGGAATAATTTCACACTTCGTCAAATTGATTTTAAGGCCTGACACCGCCTGAAACCAGATAAGAACTTGGCTAAATAATCCAGTTGGGTCTCCACCGCATCACAAAACACCAAGGTATCATCTGCAAACAAGTGAGACACCAAAACTGTCCCCACACCCACAACCGCAACATCGAAACCCTTCAAGAAACCCCCCAAAACAACTCTATACATCATCCTGCTCAGAGCTTCCATAACTATAATAAATAGCATTGTTAATAGAGGCCCCCCTTGCCTCAAACCCCTCTAGCTCCCGAAAAAGCCACGGTTTACTATTCACTAACACAAAAAATCTCACCGAAGAGATGCAAAAGTAGATCCACTTCCTCCGCCATCCGAGCCAAAGTAATTCAATTTACTCGAAAGGAGAAGAGCGTCTTCTCCCCAAATCCCATTTGAAGCATAATGGAATCTAGGAATTTCCGGTTCACTTGATCATAGGCCTTTTCAAGGTCAAGTTTGGACAATACACCTGGCACTCCTAGCTTCCTCCCATTTGATTGGGTTTTAACTGGATGAATTGCAACATCTTTTTGTACATAGAGTTGCAATTGTTAATTGATGGTTATTTGCAAACTCTTCTGTCAAAGTGAACTGTGTTCTTCTATCCACATTGTAGAAAAGTGGTTTATGTATATGTTTGGCTTAAAATAGTACAATAATGATATTTTGTATTCTCTGCCCTGCATAATGTGTTTGGAAACTGTTTGTTTTTTTGGCCATGTTCGTTTGCAGGATGCTGTTGGACCAGCAGTTATTTCAAATGATTCCCTAAGAAAGCATGTCAAGTTAGATGATCATAAGGGTGACCAACCTATGCTATCTGGTGTGAGTGGCTGTTAAACGATGGCTAATTGTCATACATAAATGCTTTCTGTAATTAAATTAACAAAGCAAACTGCTTTATCTAAAAAAACATTAATTTAAAAAAGCAAACTGCTTTATCTAAAAAAAAAAGTAGCAAGGGAAGATGTCAGTTATACTTGATGGGTTAACAAATGCAAATATGTTAATATACTTCTTTAATAGTGAAAAGTGAACTCTTTGTGACCAACTATCTGGTTGAGCTTTTATGAATATTAGATGGTTTATGTTATTGTATGGCGAAGAACCTTATCATTGTTATTCTAAGCAGAGGTCTTGTACTCTTGAATTTGATGGTGCTTCAAAAGGAAATCCTGGACTAGCAGGTGCAGGAGCCGTGCTGCGGGCTGATGATGGCAGTTTTGTAATATTCACTAACTTTGGGATTTTTTTATTGTAACTTTTTTCTTCAAACTTATGATTTATAGCCTTCCAAATAAAAGATCTGTAGGCTACGTGAAGGTTTAGGAGTAGCAACAAACAATGCTGCTGAATATCGAGGGATTATTTTGGGGTTGAACTATGCACTTAGCAAAGGGTTTACAAGTATTCGTGTTCAGGGTGACTCCAAACTTGTTTGTATGCAGGTCAGTTTGCGATTATTAATTTACAAATTAATAGTCCTAATTACTAGTTTATTCTAAGCAGTATGATTTCTTAGTTTCATTCTCTCTTTTTAACAATCCCTTTGATATTTGATATTCATCAAAGTGTCGTTTGTCAAACAGATCCAGGGCCTGTGGAAGGTTAAAAATCAAAACATCTCCACATTGTATGAGCAGGCAAAACAACTGAAAGATAGGTTTCTTTCTTTCCGGATCATTCAAGTCCTTCGGGTAATTCTGTAAATCATCTATTTTCTTTCCTCTTGGTCTGCATAACTTTTCATTCTATACTGTTTTCCACATTTATATGTCACATGCTTTCTACATAAATAAAAACCCAAACAGCATATTACATGCATGGGCGGCTGGAGGGGCAAGCCGCTAAAGCAATGTGATAGAATAAAAGATGCTAGATGTTATGAAACAATAAAACTAGAACAAGAATATTTGTAGAGAAATAGGGAAGAGAGGAGAGTTCTTTATTTCTCTTGAAGGATGTATATACAATGGAGAGAATATCTCTATTTATAATAGAAAACTGACTTGGTCCAAAGTTATTAACCCTAACTTTTCTTGTAGAGATAGACATTCACAATAATAAATAGTAATATTTATAACACCCCCCTTGAATGTTTGGTAGTGTGCCTCGTTAAAACCTTACTAGAAAAAACCCAGTGGATAAAATTCTAGTGCAGGAAAAAGAGTACACATATCTAATAATACGCATTTTGGTTGTCTCATTAAAAACCTTGCAAGGATAACCACGTGGGACAAAACCTTGTAAGGGAAAAAGAGTATCGCGTATTAATTCCCCCTGATGAGAACATCAATCTAAAACTTGAATCTTCGCAATACAATCCGGTGCACCATTTTCTAGAAGGTTGCAGTTGGTAGAGACTTGGTGAACAAATCAACTATATTACCACTTGAACGAATCTGTTGCACGTTGATATCATCATTCTTTTGGAGATCGTGTAGGAAGAACAATTTAAGTGAAATATGTTTTGTTCTATCTCCTTTTATGAATCCTCCCTTTAGTTGGACTATGTATGCTGCTGCGTCTTCAGTCTTTGGATAGAGTTCCATTGACATATAATATTGTTTAAATCACTCCAAGTGCATTCCTGACTTACTTTATAAATAGATGTTATCTTTATATGATTTGATTGTCATGTTGAACAACAACGCTGTAATCCCTCATATGGATAGCAAAATATATAAATGCATTAATTGCATAAAGACATGGCACTTTAGGACCAAAGAGTTCTACGAGTTTCTCAATTCAACTTCTTTCAGCAGATAGTCAATTGGTTTTGGGAACTCTTCAAGAGTTCGAGTAATATTCAAGTAATCAATTTACACTTGTAAAAATATAAGGATAATAGAGTCATGTGTACCCTTAGTCAATGAATACTCATTATGATAAAACCGCATTCACTTTGCTCGATTTAATCCATATAAGAATTATGAACAAACTTCTAGAACTTGTATATGCTTCAGGCATTTAAAAAATTTCAAGAATTTTCATATAAATTTTGTCAAGTGACAATATTCGTTAATATTTAAATGGGTGACCTTTTCTGTTGTCTGGACTGCAGGTCCAATAAGCTTTACGCTTACCAAGATGTATCATTTCACTTGGTAATTATTTCTATGTCAACATGCTTTAACAGACATAGAATTCAGATCCTCACAATCTCTTACAATATTGCGCTTTATATTGTATTAAAGATATCATCAATGATATATTATCTTGTATCGGTTCGCAATAAGACATAACATATTGAGATCTCATCACTTCCATTATTTTAGGTACCTAAACCTCTCATAAGGTTTCATGAAGTGTTATGTCGTATGCTCTTCAAGAGCACATTGCTTCCTTATTGTGACCATTTTGATCATTTGTTCCTCATCATTTTCAAGAATTATTGCATTTGGAACCGATTGATCTACCATGCTTTATGCATGTTGTAGACTGTGTCCTTCACGAACATTAATTTAATACAAGCATTCTGCAGCTTAAATATGCAATTAATTTTAGGTCAACTAATGCTTCTAGCATTTGACTTGAATTATCTTTGAACGAGGATCATACTAATGATAATTTATAACATAATTCATAACTGCTTATTCCTCCCCCTTATGTTAGAAAAACTAACATATATCCCATCTTCTTTGGGGAATTCATCTTTGTGCATCATGGTAGATTAATTAATCATATACCACACATAAAAACTGTTAGATAGAAATATCTGGTTCTTGACCCTGAATTAATTGTGAGGGGAGCATTTATCATAATTTATTGGTCTGAAGTATACAAGTGTTGTTGTATGCACATATCATATTTCAGATCAATACATGAAGTTTTGTTCATAACTGCTTATTCCTCCCCCTTATGCTAAACCAACATGGATATAAACCAACATTAACAAGATGAATTATCTTGATTACATAATCTGAAAATTGTGTTCTCAACTCAATTATCTTGAGCAAGTAACTTTCATATGTCAAACTGCGGGTTGACAATAAACGCACATGTGACCGTCTTATCGATGCATCTATTTAAGACATCACATAACATGTGAACATGCCTATATTCACCTTTTATATTTTTTCAGAATTTAGGAAATTCAATCCCAACATTAGCTAGTATAATCAACTTAGCATGAGAACAAGCAACACAAATAAATTGTTGAAGAATTTTCTAGTTCTTCAATATATGTCGAATCCTCTATTTGCACATCATATTTAAATCGGGATGGCCAAGTTGGTCATGCCAACTGATAAAATTATTTAACTAGTAAACTTCAAGTTTACCATGCCATATGATATTTGTTTTAGTAAACTTCTGATTTACTATGACATAAATTTTTTATTGTATCAATAAATTTCTGGTTTACCGTGACATGTGATTTCATCATGCTTATATTTGTGTAGTGAAATTTGGAGAATAAAGAGGGTAACATTTCACATACATATTTCTTACCCACTATGATTTTGAAGATATTTAATCCTCCAATCATTTATAGCTTCAATATGATAGCCTATTTACTTTAGTAAACTTGGAGTTTAATACAACTTGTGTTTCGATCATAACAACTTCGTATATTATAATCTAGAATGAATAACATAATAATATATAAGCTCTTCATGAGCCTTTAATTTATTCTACATAATCACATATTGTTTGGACAATACTAGTGTCATGATCTTCTAGATCAATAGTTAGCTCTTCTGGAGCCTTTAATTGATTTTGTACTATCAAATATTACCCTGACATCGCTGGTGTCATGACAAAAAATTTTGCAACGAAATGAATATTTAAAGGCATTCTTAAATTCATAAATGACAAAAAGTAAACATTAAGTTATACAATCTTTGATACTTCTATCATCAACTTCTATGGTAAATATCTCCTTCAGGGAGAATACCCATTAACATCCGAATATTTTGTATCAAAGCGGCAACCACATAATTTTTTCTTTCTTCAGGAACTTTTGTATGAATTGTTATTTCCTTCTGGAAAATCATTGAGTAAACATAATATATTAATGTGGTTATAGTAGAAAGTATTCTACAAAATTTGTATCCTTTTGCCTTAGAATACATAATAAAAGAATCCAAGATGATTTGCGTATGACAATTACGTGCAACAATGACCTTCATACCAGAAAATAACGTTTATATCCTTTGTTATATTATTTCTCTAGGAGGTGTGTTGTAGTATTTCTTCATTTACTTCGGGGAATGAAATTAACTTGGTCATTTAGATGCGCTTTATACACAATTTTCAATAGCTCATTATTTTACTCAACCACAAGAAAACACTGCTTCAATATATTTCTCAAACCTTTTTCTGCTTGTCAAAAGTCATACCAATACTTCTAGACCACCAAAATACATATAGAACCATTCCTTAATAGTACATCCCAACACTTTAAGAAAATTGCAGCAAATTAAGTATAAACATTCCTTCGTTATTTGTCAACTTAAATAACTAAAATAGTAACTTGCAGGAAAATAAGAAAAACCTTTACATGCATTATTAAGTTACAACAGATTTTGGGGAGAAAATTTCATTATTTTACTATTAAAGTAAATTTCAAAAATAAACTTTTTCGAGAGTAAAGTTAAAACCTTACTACTTCAAGAGTAAAGTTCAAAGTATAATTACTTTAGTAATAATTCTTAAGGTTTTACTATGGCAGAAGTAAATTTTATAGTTCTACTTCGGGAGTAAATTCAAATTCTTACTACTCCGGGAGTAAATTTCAGAGTTCTACTATTGCAGGAGAAAATTTCACAGTCTTACCACTTTGGGAATAAAACATAGAATATTTAGATTTTTTTTCTCAATTATTTTTATCTCTTCCGGAGATGAGTCATTATAACTTCACAACCAAACGCATGTCAGTAGGTATAAGCTTCACTGCATGCTCTCACATTCACTTCAAGGAATGGATCTATATTTATAAGATTTATCAAAAGTTTCTATTCTTCGAGAATGAAACATATATAATCATGTGAACGTGTCTTAATTATATCAAATTATGATCGTTTAGAATCTTTTTTAAGATATTGCTACTTCAGGAGCAAATCGAGACATAAACATAGATAATTTTTTTCTCTAACATATCTTCTTGTATAATCACAATAAGCGCATGAAAATATTACCACTTCCGGTGGTTTACAAATTTAGTTACAATAAAGCACGTAAATATAATCACTTCCGGTGTCATATTATTCTTTCAAATTGAATTTTCAAAATTCAAGATATTAACCCACCAGGATTTCTGTCTCTTTCAATTAATATTTAATCTAATTTCCATAACAAGAGTGGGTTGAAACCTATTCGAAAATGTAAACACAATGTAGCACGGGCAAAATGTTCACCCAAAACAGTTGCATGGTAAAATAATTTTCTGTGTTGTACCACTATCCGAAATTGATGGCATGATTTCATTGACCTAAGGTTACTGATTACTTATTTTCATATGTTATTGATGCAAATCAATTTAGAAGTAATCTAAAGTAACCATCACATGCTTATTCGTGTAAATACAAAAATTATGGTGATTAGATGATATATGAACGTGACTACTGATTTAAACCAGACAAAAGAAAAAGTATCCAACAAATCACGTTATTATTTTTGTAACGGAAGAACTGTTCATATCTGGATCGAAAAGAAAATTAACTAAGAACATACCCGATTGAAGTAGCTATCTCAATTGGTTAGAGACTCGTGCTGATAACGTGTTATGAAACAATAAAATTAGAAAAGAATATTTGTAGAGAAGGAGAGAAGAGAGAAGAGAGAAGAGATGAGAAAGGAGAGTTCTTTATTTCTCTTAAAGGTATGCAATGGAGAGAACATCTCTATTTATAATAGAAAACTGACTTGGTCCCAAAGTTATTAACTCTAACTTTCCTTGTAGAGATAGACATTCACAATAATAAATAGTAATATTTATAACACTAGACTTTTTATTTTATATATTGGAGGGCCCCCAAAATTTTTAATTTATATATATTACAAAATTATGAATAAAAGATACTAGATTTTGTATAGTTTTTGAAATATGATAGAGGTTATTCAGATAAATAATTTGAATTATATAATAAACATGCCATATATGAAAATGAACAAATTGATGATGACTTTGATAATTTGAAAAGCGAAGTCTCTATAGAGTGGATTAAATAAACTTGAATTATTCTAAATTTATGAAATTATTGGGACATATATTGATACAAAATTGAGATTATTAAATTATGAGGGTTTATAAAAATATTATCTTAACCGTCAATATATGTTTCTTATATAAATATTATGTGTAAACTTTACTGAATAGAGCTACTAAATATCTCTAATGGTAGAAGCAGTGAATAATCAAGATACGTACGAGATGGTTTGTACACTATCGCTACAAAGCTAAAAATTAGAATAAGAATATATAAAAGTTTTGTTAAATAAATTTAAGTTCTCTTAAAAAGATTTGACTTTAAGCCACCAATCTCTTTGAGCCGCTCCTGATTACGAGTATTACCAACAACAACAACATACCCAGTGTAATCCCACAAGTGGGTTCTGGAGAGTGTAGGATGTACGCAAACTTTACCTCTACCTTTGTAGGGCAGAAATGTTGTTTTTGAAAGACCCTCGGCTCGAAAGAGACAAATCAAAAGTGCAATAGATAGTGATACACATATTACCTTGTTGGTTTTTGAGGATTTCACATTGCAAACTCTCTTTTAATAGGAGTCAAACTCCGATGCGGATGCTCAGGCGAACTTGGGTGTTGCACTTGCTGGTGCGAGTTAAAACTTTGTTGTAGACCTGGAGTTGGATCATTTCGTGTATGTCATCAATGTTTTATCTAACTTCATGTGTTAATGCAGATGGTCAAATTCAGGAAGAGATAATAGAGAAATGACCAAAGGACACTTCTTGAAAATGACTTCAAATTCCATGGCAGATAAATGTAGTAACGGTACAGATAAGGATTTTTACGTGCTAACCACTAGGATTCGTATTCTCTCAGGATAAATTTTTTCTATTTTGCCAATACCACCAACCTGATATGCCTATGAAGCCAGTGTAGCGCGTCTAGCCGTATACTGATATTGTTCACTGTTTAATGGATTAATGTTATTGAAATTGGGAACTATATATATATATATATGTAATTAGGGATGGGATCATAACTGGCACCAGCACCAGATGTTACTAATCATTGGCTTTGAAATCTTACTGATGAGAGGGCTCTTTAATCAAGTGCAAAACGATTGATGCTTTTTGTTGATGCAGTTTATATGATTGTGGGTTAAGATAAACTATTACTGAAAAATGCAACTACCTGAGAATATCATTCATCCACTTTTTTGTTTATTTAATTTTTCATTTTGATATGCAGATTGTATTGTTTCTCTTTGCTTGGTGATATGAGCATCCAATTTCCATTCAATGCGATAACATTAAACGTGATGAATTCTCTGGAGCTTCAGCATTCATAAGGTTTCAATATACATTGAACACACAACATACATGATGACCTATTGCTTTGACTGATAAAATTTTGCTCTGTTAGTATTACTACTACTACAATAACAATCAAGCCTCAATTCTAAAGTTATTTGGGGTTGATAAATAAATCCTCACTTTCCATTTTGCTCCATTTTCTCTAATCGTAAAAGTTTTCTACATCTTCTACAGACTTACTAATTGCGGGACAAGAATAAAAAGAAAATGTAGTTCTCGAGTTTTTCCCCATTTTGTAAAATATTTTACGTGTTTACTAGGTGAAATTATGAGCTTCCTAAATATTTTTCCTTTCGTCTCATGCGAAGGAGTTTGACTGAATATAGAGTTTAAGAATGAAATGAAGACTTTTGAAATTTGTGGTCAAATATAAATCATAGATATTTGTGGCTATACACTGGGTATGTTGTTGTTTGATATTTATGGCTATAAATCATCTCATTAAAGATAAATAAGAAAATTAAAGTTAAATTATTATTAAATATAGAAAAATGTCATTTTTTGTGAGAATGACTAAAAAGGAAATAATAACATATAAACCGGGGAGGAGGGGACTTGTGTTTATCATTTGCTACGGGGATGTGGTTTTCAAATACAAAATTGGTAGCTTCAAGAATCTAGTACTTGTTCCATCATTTGTCACACAATGTTAAAAAATTTAGTCCTTGTCTTAGTTGTCTATGCCTAAGCAACTCAACGAGTAACAACACATACCAAAGTAAAACCGGCAATAAAAAACAGCTAGCTATTTTCACATTTCACATCGAATTCCTCGTTCAATCATTTTCCTAGCTAGCTACGTAAATACAAGTTAAAAATTCATGACAAACATCGACAACAAAACCTCGTCTAGGTTCTCCAACGTTAAAACTAACCATCCCAATACGACACATCATGTTTCAACATGTGAAAACAAAGTAACTTTTACAATATAAATACATAGATAAGTTGCCATAAAATTCAAGCAAAAGCAAGAGATTTACAGCATTTTCTTGAATTCAGAATTGATTATAATGGCTCTACATGTCTCAACTGCAGTGTCTATTGCATGTATTGCGATTTTAATTGCTTCTGTGGCCGCCCAATACGGAGATGATCCCGGTAGCAGTACTGACATGCCCAATATGCCTGGCATGGATGGTGCCCCTACTCCATCGACTAATTTGGTTTCTGTTAATTCTTCTCCAGTGGCACTCATCAGCATCCTTTGTTTGCTTATTTCCTTCTTAGTTATCCGGAAGAGGGTTTAAGCAGAGGCGAAGCTAGAGTATCGGTTACAGGTTCGGTAGAACCTGATAGCTTTGGCCAAGACTTTGTATTTGTGTTAAAGATTTACTTTAATATATATAAATAATTTATTCAGAATTCAGTAACATGTCTTTTCTAGAATTCAGAACCTATAAATTCAAAATTCTGGATCTGCCTGGGGTTTAAGGTAGTCTTTACCTAAGTTGAGATTGCCTGTTTTACTTCATTTAATGTTCCTTTTTCTGGGTTGTTGTTCTTATTATTCTATGTGCTGTTGTCATGACTCATGACATAGTAGGTGTGTTTGTGTTTTCCTGCATTATTGTGTCATTTACTCTTATGTTGTAATTTCACGTATGTCACAGTTGAACTTATAATTTATGTAAAAATAAAATATTTATTGGCGAATAATTAACTCTTGCTTTACCTTCTTAGGAACAAAATATGCAAAACAATACCGATACTCTTATCGTTAACTTACTTTCAGGACAGCGTTGATGTGCATATTGTTATTCAATGTTTTTTCTTCGAAAGATTAACATTATATATGTAATACATATACACGCTAGCTAGGGATAGTTCCATAGAACTTTATTTCTGTTCTGGTCATGTACATAATACTTTAATACAAAAAAAGGGCGTGTGTAAAATCATAGAGCGTATATTAATCTTCCATCCATATAGCAATAGTTTAGGCTCTTTTTGCTAGACAACCCGCTAGTTGATTTCTCACCCTGTAAGGATGGCTAAGCCTTGGTTCCTTTAGGCGCTCAAGTAGGTACCTGCTCCTATGTGAGCATCTTTCATTTCCATCCTTGATCATGTTCATGCAGGGGTGGAGCCAGGTAATGGCTAGGGGTTTCACCCGAACCACCTTCGGCCAAAATTATCATGTATATATAAGGTTAAAATTATTTATAAATATATATATATAGTTGATGTTGAAGCCACTTGGCTGCTTCGTTTGTTTTCTCCTTTATATTTTTGATCCATCTTAATAAAAATTCTAGCTCCGCCACTGCAGTTCATGGTTTCATTTGAGTCTGTTAAAATCAAAGATTCAATGAAGTCAGATGTGCATATTGTTAAGAGAAAATATATTGGATCTAACCTGTTAGTTTGGTACACCACTTAGGCACCGGACGGGTGAGGGGGGGTGAATAGTGTCTTAATAGATTTTCGTTCTATTAACATTTTAGCTACTAAAACACGTAGTAGTACAACTTTCAACACTAGAATTAGGTTCTCGAAACTGGTTGTAATAACTCGTGTAACAAGTGTGGAATGTAAATAACACGAGTTTTTACGTGAAAAATAATTTTTCTCAAGGGAGTAAAAATCATGATCCACCTTTGGGATTTCTCTCAAAACACTCCACTAAAACACTAATGAGCAGCTTAAGAGTCAAAACAATTACGTACAACCAAGAAACTATATCCTAACCACTTAACAACCTACAATCAATGAGATTGTAGCTACTACCTCCAAACTAAATTCTTAGCCTAAAATCAAAAGTTACTCTCTGAAAACCTCACAACATTAATTTCTTCTTGAATAAATTAATAAGATTACAACTCAAAACATCTACTACAAGATCTATATAGACAAATTAAAGAACTGAAATAAACTTAATATGCTTGAACTTGATTCTTCAGTTTGATCTCTCTTATTCACAGGAAGTTCTTCTTGCTTTGTGTTCTCTGAAGCTATTAATGTAGCTAGGTGCGTGGATTTGCAATAAGACAATTTCAAACACTATGTAGCACACTACCATTAGCATGAGTTAGAGATATACATGTAACTTATTGTCACATTAGTTGAGAGAATAAGTTTTCTTATCATATAGTTTTCACAATCCTCACTTCATGAGGTAAATTTTTAGGTTGGGTTATGTTGAAAATTGAGTTTTGACGATTAACAAATATGCAGCTGTGATAGGTGATTGTTGCAAGCTAAAGAACCTGATCCTGGTCAGTAGGGGCATATTCACCTTAGTCCAAGCGGAAATTGATCAACCTCAAAATGCTTCGTACGTGTTGAGGTATAAGATAATTAAGTAATTAAAAGTATGATCTCTTTAACAACTTAAACTTTTAGATGAGATGATCACACACTTTAACATGGTATAGAGTAAACGTAAGAGAGGTCCTGGATTCGAGTCTCACCGCCGCCCATGATAATTTTTTTTTTAACATGCTTGACTCATAAAAAAGAATTAGGCCTTCATATAAGCAGATCAGGCACGTTGAGATATAATATAACAATTTGGTGACACGTGTTGAGATTATATATGTGTATGTAATTATTTTGTATTAGTGGCAATCTTGTAATTAGCTAGTCAAAGTTTGTTAGATGGTCAAAGTTAGTTAGTCAAAGTAGTTAGTTGGTTAGTTAGTTGATCATCTTAGCTAGGATATTTTAGCTTGTGTATAAATACACAAATGATGTGTAGAACTCATTACTTTCAATTTAATGAAGTGCTTGCATTTCACAAATTCTCTCTCGAGATCCTAAACTCACATTGGATTTTTTCTTCTTCTTCATTTAGCTCGAAGCTGTTTTGGTTAATTGGCCACTGGTTTCAACATGGTATTAGATTTTTGCTCAATCAAATTCATTCCGCATTCAATTTGAATTGTGAGTATTTTTGAGTTCATCGATCGATCGATCCTAATTTTTTGAAAAATTAGGGTTCATGCTTGTGAGTTTGGGAAAACCTAAATTCGACCTAATTATTGCATTAATTCTGTGTTAATTACACTTGTATGTTGCTCTTGTTAGTTTTTCAATTCCAAATTGCGCGATTATCGCTAGTTACTGCTATCGCGATCTAGAGATTATCGGTTACATTTGTTCAAATCATCTGTTAGTTGTTTTCCTCTCTATCTGCACATTTTTGGTTTATTTTTGACTGGTTAGTTTGGAGTTTTCACCTCAACTGAGTATTGCACGATCCTAAAGTTCATTATACCTAGAATTCATCATTCATCATGGTTGAGACTCAATCCGATAACAGTTCATCCACATCAACAATCAATGTAGACACTACTAGCCCACTCTACATGCATCCATCAACGAGTGCAGGTTCCATATTGTTGCTTGCTGTCTTTGATGGAGCTGACTATAGATCTTGGAGACGAGCAGTGCTTAGAGCCTTGTTGGTGAAGAGTAAAACATGCTTCATAAATGGGAAAGTTGTTAAACCTGATTCAGAGGACCCAAGCTACATACAGTGGGAAAGATGTGATGACATGGTAACTTCATGGATCCTGAATTACTTGTCATCAGACTTGAGAGATAGTTTGCAATATGTGAACAATGCTAGAGAACTCTGGGAAGAATTATAAGATAGATATGATCAAACAAATGGATGTAAATTGTATCAATTACAAAGGGAAATAAATGACCTTGTATAGGGAAATTTGGATGTCACTAGATATTACACAAAGATGAAAAAGCTATTGGAAGAGATGGGCACAATTGATACTAATTCTCATTGCACATGTGTGTGTACCTGTGGTGGAAAGACCAAAATGCATAAAACTGAGCAGGATATGAGGCTCATACATTTCTTGATGGGAATGAATGAGATGTACACTGTTATAAGAGGCAATATTTTGATGATGAATCCACTCTCTAGTATGGCACATGCCTTTTCCATATTGTCCCAAGAGGAGAAACAAAGAGAAGTTAGACCTAACCACCACACTGCCTTAGAGTTAACTTCACTAAATGCATCTACTTCCACATACCACAATACATGTTTAAAAACAAATTACAATTCATACAAAGGAAATCCAAGTAGTTCTGGCAACAATTCATACAAAAGTGGTGATCCTAACAGTTCTTCTGGAGGAATTAGAAACAACAACAACTCTTATTCACAGAACAGATCCAACTTGTTTTTTGATTTCTATAAGAGACCTAGCGATACAAGAGAAAGGTGCTACAAATTGCATGAATACCCATCAAATCCTAAGTTTACTCAAGAGAGGAACACTGGTACTCTAGCAAATGTGCACACATCTAAGGCTGAGAGCAGTCAATATGAGGAAAATCCTGAGTCAAGAACACCACTGAACTTGTCTAAGGAGCAATATGAGCAACTGTTGAATTTACTGAGAACTTTACAAGCTGGAAATAGAGGAATGGACAATTCAGGCAACATGTTTAGTGGAGTTGTGAACCTAGCAGGTATACTTGCTTGTTACTTCCATAACTAAAATTGGTGATCTATCATGTAAATGATATAGATTAACTGTTGGCTCATGGATCATAGACTCAGGAGCATCAACACATGACATACAATAAAACTACCCTTAAAAACATCAGAACCTTACCATATCCTTTTTAGTGACCCTACCAAATGGATATAAGGTCAAAGAAAGTGAAATTAGAGATGCTTTCTTGAATCCAGCGTTGACTCTATACAGAGTTTTGTTTGTACCTAGTTTCAAGTTCAATTTAATATCAGTCCATTATCTGGCTTTACAACTTAAAGACATAGTCAATTTCAATATTTACTCTTGTTTGTTGCATGACCCTTCTCTGAAGAGCCCTCTGAAATTTTGGTAGAGCAAAGAATGACCTATGTTTTCTGTGTTCAAAGTGCCACAACTATTGCTCACCTCCTGTTTGTAACAGTCTTAATGCCACATTTGTTAGTTGCAATTTATTTCCTTCTTTTGTTAATTATGATGGCTCATTAGTTGAATGTGAAAGCCAGACTTCATCATCCTCTATGCCCATTGTAAGATACTTTCAGAAAAGTAATAAAGAAGTTTGTTTTGCTGTTAACTCTTCTTCTTTTTCTGCATCTCATAATGATGATATTGAACACTTATGGTATACAAGACTGGGACATGCGACTTTTGTAAAGATGAGGAACATCCACTCCATACCTATTAGTTTTTCCCCTAAAAAACCCTTTATATGTGCCATATGCCCTATTGCAAGGCAGACTAGAATGCCTTTTCAAGAAAGCACAAATTCAATCACAACAATCTTTGATCTACTTCACATTGACCTATGAGGCCCATATCACATACCCACTCATGATGGATATAACTATTTTTTTTTATCATTGTTGATGATCATAGCAGATCAACATGGACATAGTTGCTCATATGCAAAAGCAATGCACTGCAAACTGTGAAACACCTTTCATTTCCTTAGTAGAAAACCAATTTCATGCCAAATTAAAAACCATCAGATCTGATAATGGTCTGGAATTCACAAGTACAAAAGCTATCAATTTTTTTCAATAAAAGGAAATCATAAATCAAAGATCATGCCCCTATACACCACAACAGAATGATATAGTAGAAAGGAAGCACAAATACCTGTTGGAAATAGCCACAACACGTGTCTTCCAATCAAATATACCCATGAGGTATTGGGGAGAGTGTGTTATGATTGCAACTTATAAATAGACTTCCCACCAAAATTCACCAAAACAAATCACCATATGAACTACTGTACCAAAGAAAACCTACATACTCTCACCTTAGATCCTTTGGATGCATGTGTTTCCCAACTACCCTGAAAACTCACAAAGACAAGTTTGAACCAATGGCAACACCCCTTATTTTTGTTGGATACACTTTCAATACAAAAGGTTACAAGGTCCTAGACTTGGCTACTAAAAATGTTCATATTTCTAGAGATGTTTCCTTTTATGAAATTGTATTTCCTTTTGTCATTGCTCCTACTAATTCTAGTTTCAATTCTATTTTAAAATTGCTTGTCCACCATTCTGATAAGACAACTAGTACAACTAATACTTTTGTAGATGATAATTTGTTGGATAAGACTGTCACACACTCAGTTACTAATGACCATATCCCCATAAATAAAAAGAACAACATATCAAATGAATCTGTTCCTATTGATAGTCACCCTGTTATTTCCATTGACAATGTCATTGATTCTCCTACCACTCAGACCATGCCATCCAATGTTATTGCTCATCCTCAACCCAATACCACACTTGTCCCTGCACCTAGGAGAACATCTATATCACACCAAATACCTAGTTATCTGAAGGAATACACTTATACCTTACCAAATTTACAATCACCTACACCTGCACCTACCACAACTTCCTTACCTCACTCATGACCAACTAACACCATGGTTGTTTTATCACACTATGTCCTGACAATTAGCAGTTGGTAAAGACCATTTCTCATGAATGTGAGCTTAATTCTTATGAAGAGGCAATCTTGAATTCAGTTTGGCAAATAGCCATGACACAAATTTTTGAAGCATTGTATGCAAATGACACTTGGGATTTGGTACACTTACCTATAGGAAAATAGACCATTGGTTGTAAATGGGTATATAAAATCAAATACAAAGCATATGAGAGTATGGGAAGGTTTAACGCTAGATTAGTGACAAAGGAGTACGCACAACAGGCTGTGATTAACTATACTGAACCTTTTTCACCTGTAGTCAAGATGACTACTGTTAGAACTTTGATTTGCCTAGAAGTAAATAAGGGATGAAACCTATATCAACTAGATATGAACAATGTCTTCCTCCATGGTGATTTGAATGCGGAAATGTATATATCATTACCACAAGGACTCATGGTAGAACTGGTAACATGGTCTGCAGACTTAAGAAGTCACTTTATGGATTAAAGCAAGCTAGTAGACAATGGTATGACAACCTAGTCAATTATCTGTGTTTAAAAGGATATACTCATTCAGAGAGTGACTACTCATTGTTTTACAAAAAGAAAGGCCACTCTTTAGTGTTTGTTGCAATTTATGTAGATGATGTGATATTGAGCGGTAGCCTTTCTACATGATCAATTCAAGATAAAAGATCTTGGCAGATTACACTACTTCTTGGGGTTGGAGATTTTGTACATAAAAGATGGTGTCCTCATTTCTCAGAGGAAGTTTATTGCTGACGTACTGAAGGAATTTGACTCTATGGATTACAAAGTAACTACCTCTTCACTTGACTCTGTTGAGAAACTACAAGCCACAAATGAGAAATTGTTAGCAGATCCAACTCACTATAGAAAATTGGTTGGGAAGCTCAACTTTCTCACTAATACAAGAATGGATGTAGCATACAATGTTCATTACCTCAGTCAATTCATGCAGACACCTAGAGAGCCACACCTCAAAGCTGTTTATCATGTTCTTAGGTACTTGAAGCAAGATCCTACACTTGGAGTTTTTATCTCCAACAAACCTGAATACACTATCACTGCCTATTGTGATTCAAATTGGGCAGCCTTCCCTGATTCAAGAAGGTTTGTTAGTGGATATTTGGTGCTCATGGGAGATAGTCCTATTAGTTGGAAGTCTAAAAAACAAGCAACAATATCTATGTCTTCTGCAGAAGCAGAATATAGAGCTGTGAGACAGTGGTTGGGGAGTTTGTCTAATTTGAAAGATAACTGAATGAGCTCACAGTGCAATGCTCTTTGCCCATACATGTCTTTTGTGACAATCAAGTTGTAGTTCACATTGCCAAGAACCCAATTTTTCATGAGAGAACTTAGCATATAGAAGTGGATTGTCACTTTGTTAGAGACAAGCTTCAAGAAGGGTTAATTACACTCCATCACATCTCCACAGAATCTCAATTGGCTGACATATTCACCAAAGCATTGACTGGGATCAAACATGCTACAATTCTGAGAAAGTTGGCTGTGATTACATCACCTCCAAGTTGAGGGGGGAGGGGGTGTTGAGATTATATATGTGTATGCAATTATTTTGTATTAGTGGGAAGTCTTGTAATTAGCTAGTCAAAGTTAGTTAGTCAAAGTAGTTAGTTGGTTAGTTAGTTGATCATCTTAGCTAGGATATTTTAGCTTGTGTATAAATACACAAATGATGTGTAGATTACTCATATACTTTCAATTCAATGAAAATGAAGTGCTTGCATTTCACAAATTCTCTCTCTAGATCCTAGACTCACATTGGATTCTTTCTTCTTCTTCATTTAGCTCGAAGCTCCATTAATGGAGTTTTACTGTTTTGGTTAATTGACCACTGGTTTCAACAACACGTAACGCATATTCACATCGATCTCAATGAAGTACTTAGTGTAACAATTGGAAATTGATTATTTGTAGCAAATGTTTATATTAGTCAGCAACATCTGGGATTGGCATGGTGTTGCCTCATACATATCTTCTATAAATAATTTCGCATTAATCTATGCTCTAATAAAAATATACTTTCCTAGTACAATTTTCTTTTAGTTAGTAACAAAAAATGTGACAGTCACATCTAGTCATTATATTCAAACCACTTCTTAAGTCGTCTCATTTCTTACTGTTAGAGATAACTAAATCAGGATAATCCTGTAAATCTTCCAACTCTTGAAGCAAAAAGCTAATTGGTTGGACAAGTCACAAAATTTCCAACGCATACCTTACGACTACGACATCTCTCCAATTGTATTTTCCTGTTTTATTCCTAATATATTTATTTTTTAATTTGTCAAAGTCGTCTCATATATCAAATAATGCAAACCGAATAGTCTTTATCATCTAATCATGCTTTATAGAATTGTTCTAACGTTCTTACTTTGACTTTTTCCAATCCGTACAGCTCGCTAAATTATTTTTTTCCTAGAGAATATTTGACTAGTATATGTGTCACTTTAAACTACTTAATTATACAAATTAAAATTCCATTCCGAAATTGTTAATGATATTATATCCATTATCTAGCTTCTTGGACAATTTAAAGAAAATACGAAGAGATCTAGGAACAGAGGGTGATCTATGACACGTTTGGTGAGTTCAACTGATCAACCTATCAATTTTGGTTCGAACTCATGTATACATACGCGGATATTTTATTTATTTATAAATATACGTATAATAATATCACACTCATTTTATGTTAAAGATAATATTACCATATCACACTCATTTTATGTTAAAGATAATATCACCATATCACACTCATTTTATGTTAAAGATAATATCACCATATCACACTCATTCCGAACTATTACTTAGATGAAAGTGCTATTTATTTGCCATTAGATCAGCAAGGATGTGGTTTAGATGGATCAAGAGAATACCAAGTCTGTTGTGGACTTTGGATTATGAATAATATTTGCCTTTGTCAGAAGGGTGAAAGTCAATGGAAAAAGTAAGAATGATAGTACAAAGTACAAGCCTGTGATGAATAGTGGTACGATCGAGTTGCTATATATAAGCATGTCGAATGAATTACCAAAGCAAGCAACTTAAAGGCCAAATTAAACATTGTCATTTGCTCAAATAATTAGAAGTCAAACATTTGATAATCTTGAAGAGAAGACAATAATATAATGGCATTCCAGGTCTCAGTCTTAATTGCTATTGTTGTGATGATGGTGGTTGGTGTGGCTGCCCATGAAGGCCACAACCATGGACCTATGGCGGCTCCGATGGACCCCGGGAGTGCCATCCTCAGTTCTTTCCCATCGGCGATGGCTGGACTCGTCGCTTTGGTTGTTTCTTTCCTTGTTATCAGGGAAAGGATTTGAGAATAGCCATATATATATATGTCTCTTTGAGTCGTTTGTTTCATTGTGTTTGATGTACTCATCGTGTTATCTCCCACCACCAATGTATCTTACTTTTCTCTTTTGTTTTTCCATAATTCTATGTGTTTCTTCTCCATTGTGATATGGATTCTAAATAAAAATGGTTTGAAGTCATTATTTAGTTGTTCCTTGTAATGGCTTAATTCATTGATGATGTTGGAATATTATTGTGTGATCGATTTGGTGAGCTAGATAAATCCATATGCGCTGGTAATATTAGCTAATATCCGTATTCTTTTTTTGGTGTAATTAATTCCTATGCAGAACCCATTACTGAAAGTACTAGAGGGAGTGAATTATAATTTATAAGCCTGGTAAAATTTAACCGACTGATAGAGAGTCAACCGGCACAAAAATGTTAGTCCATCAATTGAAATAATTACAAAGCACAACAAATAGTAAATGTGCACAATATATTATGAGAGCAGTAAATGACACCATAATTTTTTATACTGATTTGGAGCTAATGTGATATTTTTATTCATTTCCTTTGAATTGCATGAGGTTATATCTTAACCTTTTTGTAATTTGAGTTGAGTACAATGTTTGTGGTTTTCTTCGTCCACCACCAATGTTTACAAGGTTGGTTTTTACGCGTTCACCAACAACTTACAAGGTTGATTTTCGATAAGTGGGGTTGCTCAGATGATAATCGCCCTTCATTTTCAACCCGAAGATTACGAGTTCGAGTCACCAAAGAAGCAAAAGGGAAGCTCCTGAGGCAAGGGGTTAAAAAAGGTTGATTTTCACTCGCTCTCTAAAGAAACGAATAACCACACAACCTCTCAATATTTTTCCTTTTCTCTCTATCTTTTGTTACACTAATGGACTTAAAAATACAGTATTCGAGTAAGAACTAAGAGTATAGGAAAGTTATATACTAGGCTGCATATCTATTTTCATTGTTCATCTCTTATTTATGGTGTTGGCTCCATTCTGACTGGTGCATCATTTCTTTGGATCTTGGAGTAATTTCTCGTAGTCTTCTCTTCCGTAGTAATGAATTAAGTATTTATTTAAGTTGCACCTTCAAGCATTAATCATTTCCTTTTGCAGAGTACGTTTGGATTTAGTTTCCTTTGCCTAAAAAATAATTGTTACATCATGAGTTGTCTGCTTTCCTTCCAAGAGATGATTTAAAGTGCTTTCACCAATCATTAAATAATTAGAATTGATAAATCTCTTATATCTTGTAGCACAGAGCCGAGTCGCGTGTATTTAGTAAAAGTATATTTATGTCCTAGAGACAATCTGTATTAGGACAAATGTACTTTATACACATTCATATTATTATTAATGGAGATTAATATTTTGGCATTTGCAATTATTAAATTATTATTTGATTGTTTGTAATTATTCATTAATGTGCATCCCTTGAGCTTACGTTGTCATTAATAGAGTGAGATATTCATGATAAAGCGTAACTCTTAAAATAGCATCGACTAATGATCATCGAGAATGGGATATCAATGATATATGATAAGTCGACATGTGGTCTGCATCACATCCTTAGAGGATGTAGTATGTCTCACCTGCTACGAGTAATGGCTACTCGTGATGGACACATGGATGCTTTGGAAGTATTGGTACACCCTGCTGATATACTGTTTGTTATACTTGTCTAAAGTATGATCAGCGTGTGGGAGATATAAGTCCTTAGATTTGAGGTCAATACGTGTCTTGTCTACAAAGTAATGTACTTTGATCTCGTCCTAAGCTCAAATGCCTTATAGGTTGAGATACGGGTTGTATTGGGTACATTACGATGTGGACTGAAGGTGGTAGTTGAGCCAAGATTAGGATTCATTCCTCGAATGTATATTCAAGAGAACACTCGGATTCTCAGTGATATTAGGTTGACTAAGTCATTGGCCAACGCAATAGACATATTTAGAATATGGTCTAGTCGTCAACTAATATAGATGAGATACAATGATTAAGCCATTTGGATAGACACTTGACAAATCTTAAGCTTGATTGGGTGTGTCGTGAATGAAAAGATTTTATCTTACCACATAAAGGTTAAGTTTACTGGATTCGCGTAAACGTACTTCACATATTGAGTTCGTCTTCTGGCGCCGTCTAGGAGTTCAGTGTAGACATTAATTTGATTAATGTCGATATGAGAAGGCTTGTAGGGTCACACGATGTCGATTGTCCGTTTCGATCTAAGGATGTATTGAGAGAGTAATTAAATGTTCGATTTGGAATCGAGATATTTAAATGAATAATGATTATTTTAATTAAGTTAAAATTAGAGTTTGAATTTAATTAAGAATGCACGAAAAATAAATTGAGACACTGCAGGAGCACGTCGAGCGCCACGACGCCCATACCCTAACGCCGCGACGCCTCTGCCTCGAATTTTGGGCCAGGCCCAAGGTCAAACCCTAATTCAGTTTTGACCTATTTTCAACTATAAATAGAGGCATTCACCTCATCATTCAAACACTAATTTTCAGAATATCATTCTAAGCCTTAGAGACTTAGAATCAAATACTCTCTCGAACCTCTGCCGGATTTCCTAGCTTTCCGAAGGAGAAATACATTGAAGCTTGGAGCTTGCAATCGGAAGGGCGATTGCGTGTGCACCTCACAGTTGATAAAGATTCCAGATAATTCTAACTTGTAAGTATATGTTTTATGTTACACGTTTAATTGTTGTATAACCATACCAGAAATGTTGTTGGGGTAAGTAAGAATTAAAACTTTTAAATTTCCGCTGTGCCTTGCTTATGAGTTTTGAACCCAACAAAAACCTTTAGTGGTATCAGAGCTCAGGCTGGTTAAATGGTTATATAACAATTGAATAGAATAATAATATGGGTTAAACATAAAATTGGATTAAAATGAGGATTCTTGAAATCCTAAATGTCTTGAATGAATGTTGACCTTTTGATTTTACCCTAAATTATCTCCTACGCTAACTCGAGGAAGCCATTTTGCTCTAACTCGAACTAAGCCAAAGTGCGTTGTCCGGCTCATTGCATGGTGCACGGCTAAGAATGAGTAAGAATGGATGATGGTCGATATAGGCGTTATTGATAATGGTGGGTGATGATAAATGACCTGTGATTTGATCCCTAAATTGGATTTAGGGGTCGAACGATTCTGAGAATCAACACAGAAACGTTTGTCAGGACATGAGCGTTGCGGCCCTATGGTAGGGCGCCGCGGTGCTTGCTAGGTTTTCAAGGTGGCGCCACAACTCCATAGTGGAGCGCCGCGACACTAATTCTTCATTTCAAAACATGAACTCACTGGACAACAGGTGCCGCAGCGCTAATGCATTTGCAGAAGCAGAAATGTTTCTGCCTCTGCAGCGCCGCGACTCCATGGTGGAGGGCCGCGACACTAATGCATTTTTTCAGAAGCCGAAAGGCTACTGCCTTAGTGGCGCCGCTGCGCTAATCATTAACGTCGTGGCCCCACCTGTCCAGAAACAAAAAAAATAAATAAAAATTCAAAGTTCAGAATGTTTAACCCAAGATTATTATTATACAGTATATTATTTGATAAGTATACTATTTATGTGCTAAATGTCAAAATGTTTGTTATTTACATTTCTAGAATATTGTCTGTTATAACTGTCTGGGCAGGCGGCGTCCAGTGTTTGATTAAACCATCTTCTATCATGCATATTGGGTTGACGGTTCCCAAACTATATATGTTATTAGTTTTGCATGATGTTAAGATGTCATATTGGATATGGCATAAAAGAGTTGATCTTGGTTAAAACCCCAAATTAGAATGTTCCCCAAAACTTTAAATACAAGTCTATATTAAAACGCGTCGTCCATTATAATTGTTAGAGTGCAAAATCCTTTTCGGCGATACGAGTATTTATGCCAAAGCATTTGCTCTAAGTCTACTAGGACCCAGACTCTTTCATAGATGTGTTTTAATGTAAAGGTAAATGGTAAACTTTTGTGGGTATTTACACTAAAGTGTTTGCTCACAAAGGCCAAATTTGCTTAGATACATAAACGCAGTCGTGTAATGGGGTTGACTTGCTTAGACAAATCTTAGCGCCAAAGTGTCGAACTAATCTAAGGACACAAGATTAAATGTAATAATTTGATCAACCAAGAGTTGCGAATAAGTTATGCAATTGGTTTAGAACCTACCAAGATATGTTATTGAAGTTATCAGCCAAAGCAAACGCGGAGATAGCATAGGCTCAGATCATAGCCCATTATGACCTTAATTAATATAGGTCCGTATTCTATCATGGGGTGGTAGAAGTATGTTAAAATAGTGGGAGCTAATTAAACAAAAGGCCTTGTTGATTAGCCTAAATGAATGTGTATAATAGGAAATAGATTTTGAATTTGATTTCCGATCTATATAATTCTTCAAATTATAAAAGATGTCGAGCTTGTCGTTGAAAATGTTGATTGAGATGAATAAACTTACTGGACCGAACTGCCTTGACTGGCTAAGGAATTTGCGAATAGTATTGAGACAAGAGAAAATAGAATACGTGTTGGACACGGTGTTCCCAACAATCCCTGCGACAGATTCTGACGAATATGCCTCTTTTGATAAAGATGCTTACCAGAAACATCTAGATGATGCCACTTCGGCGCAATGCATAATGCTGTCTTCCATGTCTATGGAACTTCAGAGACAGCATGAGAACATGGGGCCAAATGAGATGCTAGAACACTTGAAGAGTCTCTATGACTCTCAATCCTAGACAATGGAATATGAGTTGCTAATAGAACTCTTCAAGTGTAAGCTCAATAAAGGGGCCCCGGTCTCACAACACGTGTTGAAGATCGTAGGGCTGATAGAGAGGCTTGCTTCAATTGGAACGAAGCTTGAAAAGAATGTCGCTACCACCCTCATCTTGAACTCTCTCCCTCGTTCCTTTGAGAACTTCATAGTGAATTTCAACATGAATGGAACGAAGGCGACTCTGACGGAGCTGCACAACATGCTCAAGACCTTTGAGTCCTCCACTTCCAAAGGTAAAGCTGTGCTCATGGTGAGCTCTTCTAGCCGACCCAAACCGAAAGGCAAGGAATGGCAGAAGTAGAAGGGCAAAGCAATCGCTGTGCCATCAGCTATAAAGCCCAAGGGAGGTGTGAAGAAGAATGTGAACGCGACCAAGGATGAATGCATCAACTGCCATAGGAAGGGCCATTGGAAAAAGGACTGCACGGCACCAGGAGGAGGAAAAGCACCAAGTGCTCCTGCCTTTGGTGGACAAGCTATGTACGTCATTGAAATAAATATCTATAAATAACTCTCATTCCTGGGTATTGGATACCGCTTGTGGCTCACACATTTGTACAAATGTGCAGGGGCTAACTGATAGCAGGAAGGTTGGACCGAGAGAGGTAGACCTACGCATTGGAAATGGAGCACGAGTGGATGCTGAGCGCGTAGGGACTTATAGATTAAATTTACCTTCTGGCTATTGTTTAGTGTTGAATGATTGTTTTTATGTTCCCTCGTTAACGAGGAATATTATTTCTATCCCAGTGTTGGACATGAAGGGCTTTTCCTCATAAATTTATAATGGCAGTCACGTACTGTCTTTTAATAATGTTATATATGGAACTGCTCCTCTTGTAGATGGATTATATACACTGAACTATAGTAGAGAGATATTCAATTTACAAAATAAACGAGCCAATATAAATAATAGAAATTCTACCTACCAATGGCACTGCAGACTTGGTCATATCAACGAATCAAGGATAGCAAGATTGAGGAAGTTAGACTACCTCGAACCATTTGACTTAGAGTCTTATGGTAATTGAGAATCTTGCTTGAGGGTGAAGACTGGGTACTTAGAGTACGCCCTTCAGCCAGTGGGAGTGATGTGAGAGATAGTGCAGAAATGCAAAGCTCTCATACACAACCAATGGAAGATGATACAATGGTTGTACATCATTCCATTAAGGAAATACATGAAAATGACATTCCTGAAAGCTCTCAAGGTGATGGATTGTCCAACACACAAAGACCTTCTAACAATCAGAATGCAACAAACACTGAAACGCAGAATAATCAACTCTGTAGGACCACTAGGACTCATTGTCCGCCTGAAAGACTTAATCTCTTTGTTGAAACACACAATGAGATAGATATTCCTGATGACGATGAACCTACAACCTACAATGAAGCTATGCTAGACATTGATTCGCAGAGATGTCAAGAAGCCATGAAATCTGAGATGGACTCGATGTACATAAATTAAGTTTGGAACTTGGTTGATTTGCCAACAGGGGTTAGACCCATAGGATGCAAATGGGACTTCAAGAAGAAGATTGATGTGTATGGCAAGGTACAGACTTATAAAGCAAGATTGGTGGCTAAAGGTTATAATCAACGTCCTGGGGTCGATTATGATGAAACCTTTTCACATGTTGCTAAGATTAAGTCCATTCGGATTTTGCTTGCAGTAGCTATATATTATGACTA
Organism: Anisodus tanguticus; assembly: GCA_034509755.1. Taxonomy (NCBI): domain Eukaryota; kingdom Viridiplantae; phylum Streptophyta; class Magnoliopsida; order Solanales; family Solanaceae; genus Anisodus; species Anisodus tanguticus. The sequence goes on along the minus strand of CM067543.1, from coordinate 46,994,643 downwards.
TGACATTTGGCAGATAGACGTCAAAACTGCTTTCCTCAATGGTAATCTAGTTGAGGAAGTGTATATGAAACAACCTAAGGGTTTTTCAGTTGAGTCCAAACCAAATGATGTGTGCAAGCTACAAAAGTCCATTTATGGGCTTAAGCAAGCCTCGAGGAGTTGGAACATTTGCTTTGACAAGGCTATCAAGTCATTTTATTTCGTCAGAAGCAAAGATGATCCATGTGTTTATAGTAAATACAAGGATATGAGTATTGCCTTCATTATCATATATGTAGATGACATATTAATAATGGGAGACAATAAGACTCTCCTGCAGCCAGTCAAAGAGTGGTTGTCCAGTACCTTCATGATGAAGGATTTAGGTGAAGCCTGCTACATTCTGGGGATTAGGATCCATAGAGATAGACCTAACAGATTGTTGGGGCTGTCACAGTCATTGTACATACACAAACTACTTAGACATTTTTCTATGGAAAATTCCAAGAAAAACGATCTACCTATGGGACAAGGCATCAAGTTATTTAAGAAGGATAATCCTTCTAATACTATGGAATTTGAACGCATGAAAAGGATCCCATATGCTTCGGCTATAGGATCGATCATATATACCATGACCTGTACTAGGCCAGATGTGGCCTTTGCACTTAGTATGACTTGCAAGTTCCAGCAGAATCCTGGGGAAGAACACTGGAAAGAAGTCAAGAGCATTCTTAAGTATCTTAGACGAACTAAAGAATATTTCTTAGTCTATGGTGGACACGAGAAGCTGGTATGTACTGGGTACACTGATGCTAGCTTCAAGACAGATGTTGATGACTACAAATCTCAATTAGGTTACACATTCATTTTCAATGGTGGAGTAGTAAGCTGGAAAAGTTTCAAACAAGCTACAACTGCTGATTCGACAACAGAAGCTAAGTACATTGCTGGATCGGAAGGTGGTAAAGAAGCTGTCGCGATATCTGAGTTCCTGAAGGAACTAGAGGTTGTTCCAAGTGCCACTTGTCCAATAACGGTTTATTGTGACAACACTGGTGCGATTGCGCAAGATAAGGAACCAATATCAACCAACAGAAACAAGCATGTACCAAGGAAGTACCACATATTCAGGGAGATGGTGGAGACTGAAGATATTAGATTATACTATGTTCTCACAGATGCATTTACAATTATTGAATTATTATTTAATTATTTGTAATTATTCATTAATGTGCATCCCTTGAGATTATATTGTCATTAATAGAGTGAGATATTCATGATAAAGCGTAACTCTTAAAATAGCCTCGAATAATGATCATCGAGAATGGGATATCGATGATATGTGATAAGTCGACATGTGGTCTGCATCACACCCTTAGAGGATGTAATATGTCTTACCTGCTACGAGTAATGGCTACTCGTGATGGACACATGGATACTTTGGAAGTATTGGTATACCCTGCTGATAAACTGTTTGTTATACTTGTCTAAAGTATGATCAACGTGTAGGAGATAGAAGTCCTTAGACTTGAGGTCAATACGCGCCTTGTCTACAAAGTAATGTACTTTGATCTCGTTCTAAGCTCAAATGCCTTATAGGTTGAGATACGGCTTGTATTGGGTACATTACGATGTGGATTGAAGGTGGTAGTTGAGCCAAGATTAGGATTCATTCCTCGAATGTATATTCGAGAGAACACTCGGATTCTCAGTGATATTAGGTTGACTAAGTCGTTGGCCAACGCAATAGACATATTTAGAATATGGTCTAGTCGTCAACTAATATAGATGAGATACAATGATTAAGCCATTGGATAGACACTTGACAAAACTTAAGCTTGATAGCGTGTGTCGTGAATGAAAGGATTTTATCTTACCACATAAAGGTTAAGTTTACTGGATTCGCGTAAACGTACTTCACATATTGAGTTCGTCTTCCGGCGCCGTCTAGGAGTTCCGTGTAGACCTTAATTTGATTAATGTCGATATGAGAAGGCTTGTAGGGTCACACTATGTCGATTGTCCGTTTCGATCTAAGGATGTATTGAGAGAGTAATTAAATGTTCGATTTGGAATCGAGATATTTAAATGAATAATGATTATTTTAATTAAGTCAAAATTAGATTTTGAATTTAATTAAGAATGCACGAAAAATAAATTGAGACACTGCAGGAGCACGTCGAGCGCCGCGGTGCCCATACCTTAGGGCCGCGGCGCAGTGCAGGCGCATGTCGAGCGCCGCGACGCCCATACCCTAGGGTCGCGTCGCCTCTGCCTCGAATTTTGGGTCAGGCCCAAGGTAAAATCCTAATCCGGTTTGACCTATTTTTCAACTATCAATAGAGGCAGTCATCTTATCATTCAAACACCAATTTTCAGAATATCATTCTAAGCCTTAGAGACTTAGAATCAAATACTCTCTCGAACCTCTGCCGGATTTCCTAGCTTTCCGAAGGAGAAATACATTGAAGCTTGGAGCTTGCAATCGGAAGGGCAATTGCGTGTGCACCTCACAATTGATAGAGATTCCAGATAATTCTAACTTGTAAGTATATGCTTTATGTTACAAGTTTAATTGTTGTATAACCATACCATAAATGTTGTTGGGGTAAGTAAGAAACAAAACTTTTAAACTTCCGTTGTGTCTTACTTATGTGTTTTGAACCCAACAAAAACCTTCATTTAGCTCGACTCGGCTCGGCTAGGTTTCAGTCAAAATTTAGTTCGACTTGGTTCTACTCGATTAAAGCTTGGTTCGGTAAAGCTTGAGTTTGATTGATCAACTCGGTTGGCTCGCTTTAGTCATGTAATTATTACTTTCAAACTAAAATTCATCTAGTAATCCTAATTAAGTTAGTATCATGTCAATTTAATGATTATTATTTATTATAAGAAAATTGTAATTTTATTCTTCTTTAATTAATTTGATGTAATTAAATTTCTTATAGACATCGCTACTTAAGAGTATTTATGGGTGGTAGAAAATGTAATTAATATTTTATATTTAAAAATTCAAAAAATTAATAATGTACAATTTTTTTGAATTTATTATTTCTTTATCGATATTTTATATTTTTTGCTGAAAGTTTTATCCAATATTCCATATTGTGTTAGCGTTCTTTGAATTTGAGTTCTAATTAAGATTATTAATGTAAATAATTCAATCACACTTGGCCGCAATTACCAATTTAAAGTAGTAATGCTTATAATTTTTAATTAACTAATTTATTATAAATTTGATTTTTCTAATAGTGTAGCACTATGTAGAACTAAACATTAAAGAGCTGATTCGGGTTCGGTTCGAGCTTGATTATACTTTCGCAATGTTTAATTGAGCACGGCTCAATATTGTAAAATACTCGATTGAGCTTAGCTAGATTGGACTCGACTCGGGCTCGGCTCGGCGCCCAGGTTGACTTGTAACCTTGTGTTGACGCAGAAATCTTGTTACAAGAATCAAATTCATTTTCCAATGATTGATTCTTTTTAGCTTCCTTGCTTAAGCTCCATGATTTCTTTCCATGCGCAGTAGATACCCGCTGATTAATCAATTAAAGCTTTTCTTTTGTACATAAATCTTGAAAATGTAATTTATTTTTATAACAAAGTTTGTAGTATGTCAACGAATCTTTCAAATAATCTTTTTTCCTTAATATTGTAGAAAAATCTATCGCCTTCCTTCCAAACTTGCAGCAAATAAAAATTTGATATTCAAAATTGAATATATCTTTTCTTTCATAGGATATCTTCTTTCCGAACTAATTAATATTCTCTCCAATAAATTTTTGGAACTCTTCTTCTGATTTGTACAAATATGAACTCTTATTTAAACAACTAAAGATAATTTCAAGATCTTCGTCATTTTGATTGGATCTTGATTTATATTACTTTAAATGTAGTCACTTCCATCTTCTTGAACAATTTGAATTTTGATCACTCTGAAGGTGGACTCTTTTATAAATTTGAGAGTTTTGGCATATCATGATATTTCATAAATTTTGGACTTTTCTTAAGTAACAAAACAATCTTGATCTTTTTCTTTTGTAGAATATTTTTTTTATAGGATCGTAGTTAGTATTCTTCTCCCATAATTCCATCTCAGAATATCTTTTTTTTTTTTTTTAATATTTGTTTAGATCTTCAGCAGATCCTTCTTCATCAAAAAAACATGTACCATAAATAAACTTACTTCAAGTAAATGTTCTATTATTGATTATGTTGATTTATTATCATCAAAATTAATAGATGAAATCTTAGATCTAACAATTATTCGAACTAATACATATTCACATTGTATATAGGTTTATTAAGGGAAAATACTCACTGCCCGTGTTTCTCTATTTGAAAAAAAGAAGTCAACTATACTCGGATTAATTCATATTCGCATCATATAAATTTATTCATGGCATGTTTAGAAAGTCACCCATGTAATTGAGTGTAATTACACAGATATCAAGTAATTACATGGTCAGCATGTAATTGAGTGTAATTGAGAAGTAATAATTACACTCTTCAATTCTGGCGGGGGAGAGGGGGAGAGAGGGGAGGGGGTTGAGAATTGCGTGTAATTACAAAGTTACTTCTTAATTTCTTTCCTTTTGTTTTTTTATTTCTTTTATTTTTAAAATATATTTTTTCTTTTTTTTACATTATTTATCTTTCATTTACTTTCTTCTGATTTTTCAACATTTACTTCTTGTGATTCCATGTAATTGCTCGTATTTTCTTCTTATTTGTTTTTCATTATTTCCTTCATTTAGTGTAGGTAAGTTATTAATTTAGTTTTTGAAACTAAACCTCCGAATATTAGCAAAAATAAGTAAAGACTTGTGTTTTTTTAAGGCTTATATTTTCCTTTCTTTTTGGAATATATTTACTTAAATTATGTTGGAACTTATTTTATGTTATGTTGGAATTTAACATAAGAGTATTATGTTAAGAAAATAGATTTGAATTAATGTTATATTTTTCAGTTCTAATTTATTTAATTAGTAGTATTGTTATTTCACATTGCATGTCATTCTTTTTGCAATTAGAATTGACCGACTATTTTTTTGTCAAATATTTGAATAATGTTATGAAATTATATTTATAAATATTATCGTTTCCTCAAATACGCCGTCTAGATATTCTTAAAAAATATGTGCTTTTAGTTTTTAAATTAATTAAATTAAAATATTATTAATTTTAAAAATATATATCAATTATGTCGTATCTGACCTATCCGAGTTAGCCCTCCCAAGCGGACAAAGAGATGGATCATCTGCGTATTCTATGGTTACTATTCTACCATATATGTTTTTTTCATTCCGTCGAAAATTGATTTTACGGCATAGACGCTTATGACCTCCCCCTATGTGCTAATGGAATGCCATTATAAAAGCATGAATCTTGACCCTAGTGAGGGTAGTCGATGAGAGGAATAGGTGCTTTCAAAAGGATAATGATATTATTACTTTATTGGAAATAGAGATTTCTTAGGGCTAAATAGGGAGTCAATATCTTATTACGAGTAATTCCGACAACTTCAGGAGAAAAAGAAGCATTTACCTATTACAGAGATGGTGTACGAGGTCACAATTCACCCAACATGATCATCCGGGTGAACAAGAATTGGGGATCGGATGCGGGCGAAATTCCAGCCAATCTTGAAATAGGTCATCCCGGCTATCCCGATCTTTTATCTGTTCATTTCATCAGGTATCTGAATCATTTTTTACAATATTAGTTACAAATGTATAATTATTAATTAATATGTATCTTAAATGGCTAATTTAATATCATTTATAAATGTCATATTTGTCAAATATTAAATTTTAAAATTTATTTTTAAAATTTAATCAAATTGTGTAATTACACTCGTGAAACCAAACAATACACTTGTATTTACATTATGTCATAACAAACAAACAGATCTTCATAATTATTATACTGTGTAATTACACCCATTTTAATTACCATATGGCTTTCCAAACACTCTAGGAAAACACTCGCTGCCTGCATTTCTCCATTTGGAAATAAAGTCAACTGTACCTCCAAAGATTAAAAAATACCGTAAAGGAGATCTTTGAAAGAAAGAAGAGTTATTGTTTCATAAAACAAAATGAACGATTGGAGTCATTTTAGTGGCAATAGGAATACGTTTATTTGTAGGATCATGAGTAGAGATGGCAATGGATACTGGACCCGGTCCAGATTCGGTGGATTTAGATTCATTTTATAGGATATGGATCTTTAAAATTTGGACACGACGGATCCGGATCGGACCCGGATCCGTTTATGACGGATCAAATTTGGATCTGGATCTTGTATTTGAGATCCGTATTCGGTCCAGATCCGACCCGTGGATCCATTTTTTATTAAATATATCCATAACCTAGAATGTAATTTTATAAGTATTTTCTTAAAAAATTTCATAATTTATATATTTTACATTCAGATTTGGACTTTATTTTTTAAATGATTCATACGTTTAAGCCCATAATTCTCAAAAGGCCCAATTAAAAACTAAGCGGAAAACAAATGATGGTACAATCATTGCATGTAAAAGGAGTTGATTATTTGATCTCATTCTGTTGAAATATCCATATCTCATGTCATGCTTTAGCAGATGAAAGAGTGGATTCGTTGCAAAATATTCCTCATAAAAGTTACAGTCATGAAGGATGATTAATTGTGGTCGAATGCAACATCTAATATAAGATCAAGATTAAAACTTTGTGGCTTCCACCTTTAATTCTTTTTACACTAATGAAAGTGCAGATTAAACAAAGAAAAAATGGATGAATTGACACCCAATGTAGCTTAATGTTGTTGTAGCGCTCAATTTTCATTTGACAGACATGCCTAGGATTAAAATTTGAAACATGAAAAAAATATACAACTCTGAGAACCACTTGACTCCTATGAAGATCTGAAACATGAAAAAAATATACAACTCTAAAAGATTTTTTTTTACATGTGGATCCAGATCCGATCTGTGGATCCGGTGGATCTGGATTTGGATCTGATTTTTATGGACCAGATGAATCTGGATCTAAATATGGATCCAGGTATGAAAAATGGATATGGATCTAGTAGGATCCGATCCAGATCCGATCCGTTGCCATCCCTAATCATGTGACAAAATTGAGATGAAGTTCTGATTGGTTGTGGACTTAGCTTGGACATAAGATTTCCGTTGGAAATGTTTATTCAAAAGGGCAAAGGGTCAAAAATATCTTTGAATTATTTGAGGTAGGTAAGTTTTATCATTCGTTATACTTTTTTGTTAAAAAATATCTTCATCGTTAGTCTACTAGCTCAAAAATATCTTTCAATTAGCCAAATAACTCAGAAATACACTTCTTACTAACCGTTGCTCCAAAACAAGGGGAAATGAGTCAATTTTTCCCTTGAACAATTTAAAATGGGCCAATTTTTCTCTCCATTTAAAATTCTGGATAAATGCTCTTAATTGTAAAGACTTGAACAAAAATTTATATCGGAGATTATGAGATTAATATTACTATTTTTTAAATGATAATTTCTGCACAATGTCGATTTTTATGTAATATAAAGTTTGATTACCAACATTAATTTTTCAATCAAATATTTATTCTACTATTTTCTTTCAAAACTATTATACCCTCTATTGAAACTTGGGATGACTTAAAGTTACCGTAGGTAATATAACGAGTCAAGGTATAACTGAATTTGATTTCTTTTACCATATCATTCTTAGAGTTAGTAAAATAAATACATTGTATTTAGTAAGTGTTTGGCCATGCGATATGAAATCATGATTTCATATTTTAATTTCATAGCATCGTTTGTTTATAAAATTTGCACAAAATTTCAACTTCATATCATGATTTCAAATCCCAACTTTTTCAAAAAGCCATGATTTGGTCCCAAATCATGGCTTTTTGAAAAATTGGGATTTGAAATCATGATATGAAGTTGAAAATTTGTGCAAATTTTATAAACAAACGACTCCAAATCATGATTTCAAAATTTTTAAATGTAAAACTCGCCCATAAGTTTATAGTTTGTAATAAAAGATCCATAAGTTAATAGATATATTTACCAATCATGTTTACCAACTATTTATATCAAATATAAAAAAAAATCTGCAAGTTGGTTGTACATTTATAACAATATTTACTTTTACCAACCTTTTACCAACTAAATTTACTTCTACAACTCATGTTTTTCAGTTTTTGAACTAAAGTTCGATTAATAGAGGTTGTATTTTTTAAAAGTCTTCTAGTAGCATATTAACTTTGTTATGAACTATGATTTGCTCATTTGGTAAGATTGTATAAAAATTAAGGAAGTTTTGATGGTTTTCATAACTTGTGAGGTTTTCATGTTTATGAAAAAAATATAATTTAAGAAATCTAAATTGCATGTCCAAACAAAAATTTAATTTCAAATCATCGTGATTTTATATCATGTTCAACGCGGTCCAAGTATAGATCCTTCTTTTGAGAGTACTTTGCCAAGGCATTCTTGAATTCTTCCAATCCACGATCATAGCTTTCAAGAGGGCTTGTGGAATCCATTAATCATGTCTACTGTATAATCTTTAGTCCATCTCTAAAATAAGATTATCAAGGCTCAAAGTAATGTTGTATTTCAATCCTTTTCAGCGCAGCTTGGATCTCAATCAGGTTGTTACTGCAATTAATAATCATGATGGCCCAAAAGATTCTACGTATAACCGATTTTGGAGTTATTTTTGTAAGATGCGGTTTGAGAATCTTTTGGTTCTGATTGATTGGTTTTTTTACTTGATAAGATCTCGGAAATAATTGGTTTCTTTTTCTCTGTGCTTACTAACGTAATTAGTGTATATTGTATACTATAGTAACGATCCAATCGGTCGTTTTGAGAACCGATACTTTATTTTGCGTGTTGTCTATTTCAGAAGCCCAATAATAGTTATTTTGGCTTTCTTGCAAAATTTGAAGTCAAACAGATATCATTTGGTTCACTTTGGGAGAAGGTTTCATTTTGGAAATCTCGGTATTTAATTTTCTTGGATTAATTATTTGTTTTTGGAAAATGTGCTCTGATTGACGACTTGAAGATTTCATTGAATTGGTAATATTACTTATGATCTGTAGAAATTGACGGAACTAATTATAGAGTTCGTTTGGTTGGTTTTTGACAATTAAGTTGATTTTAGTATTTAATATGCCTATTTATGGTGGAAAGATGGTCCCAGAAAGTCTCGGATTGAAACTTTGTTGTTTCCGTTAGCTTCGTATTGATGTTTATGTCTAGTGGGGATGGGTAGCGCCATTCCTAAGGAGATCGGATGAGAATCGGAGAAGAAAATCTAAGTTTTGGAATTTTAAAGTTCTAAGTTGGACCAAAAGTTGACTTTTGGGGGAAACGTGCATGTGATTGAATTCCGACAGTTCCATTAAGTCCGTAATGTGATTTATGATTTAGTCGAGTTACTAGTTCGGGTTCCGAGGGGTTCGGGAATATTTTAGATGTTCGGTTGTTAATTCTTGAAGTATCTTGGGTCCATTATTCAAGAAACGGGGAGATTAATAATGGTGTTACCCATCGTATTGGAGCAGAGTGGATGAAATGGAGGCTCGCCTACGGGGTGCTTTGTGATAAAAAAGTATCGCCTAGGCTGAAATGTAAGTTCTACAGAGTGGTGGTTAAACTAGCATTGTTGTACGGGGTATAGTGTTGGCTAGTCAAGAATGTTCACGTTTAGAAGATGAAGGTAGCGGAGATGCGTATGTTCAGATGAATGTGTGGCCATACTAAGAGTTATGATTAGGAATGAAGATATACATGACAAGGTTGGAGTGGCCTCCATGGAATATAAGATGAGGGAAGCGAGACTGAAATGGTTCGGGCATGTGAAGAGGAGGTGTGCGGATGTGCCAATTAGGAGGTGTGAGAGATTGACGGTCGTAGGAGTTTGGAGATGTAGAGGTAGATCGAAAAAGAACTGGGGGATATGATTAAACAGGATATGGCTCAGCTCTAGCTTATTGATGACATGACCTTAGATAGGAAGATCTGGAGATCGAGGATTAGGATAGAAGGCTAGTAGGTTTTTGAGTTTTGTTGCGCCGTGCGCGAGAGAGGTGGGGGCTAGCCTTTCCATCTCCTTTTCTCCTTTTCTCAGTTGTATTATTTTGGTATTGCATAGATCATTATCTCTATGGGTGTGTTACCATGTTGCGCCATTTGTTTTGTATCTTATTTTTTGCTATCCAATTTTCCTGCAATCCTGTAATGACTTACGTTCCTTTTGAGCCGAGGGTCTATCGGAAACAACCTCTCTACCCCGCAAAAGTAGAGGTAAGGTCTGCGTACATCTTACCCTCCCTATACCCCACTTATAGGATTACACTGGGTATGTTGTTGTTGGTTGTTAAATTATGAGTTTTGAGAAAGTTAGAGCGATTTTGTGGAAAAACGTTCCTTAACGATGTCGAATCTATGTTTTAAGTGCGCGAGTAATTTTGTAGCGTCGTTTATACTCAAGTTACATATATGATTTGTGTCTGCGAGATTCCAAATGAGTTTCGACGAGTTTGGAGAAAATTCAAAAGTGTCGAAATGTGGTTTTTTCTTACTTTCAGCGGATTTCTAGAAATCTACATAGAATTTTGAGATGATGTCTTGATGAAAGTTGTATCCCTTTGAATATAGATTCCCGCGGTTCAAGCCGTTCGTGATTTTGACATTCGCGCAAAGGCTTATGGCCGTTTTAAAACAGGCTGCTGTTATGGGTTTTCTTGAGAACAATTGAGAATTTTCTGAAAATGCCGATTTTGCCCCTATTTTCGTCCATAAATTTCAGACTTCCTTTAAAACTTCAAAACATCATATCTCTCATTCAAAAGGCTATCTTGGGTGAAATCTCTCAAAGATTATGTTGGGCTTATCAAAAGTGAGCTTAGTTATTATCTAGTCTCTGATTCGGACCGAGACAAGTGCTGCATTTTCTACTTTGTTCCCGATTTTAGTCATTCTTTTTCTCACAAATTTGCGAGCTTGGTGTCTATGAATTCGTCTTACAATAACCCACCTGTATGACGAGTGACAACAATCCCCAAAAAGTAACTCAAGGGCCCCAAGTCTTTCATAGCAAATTCAGAACTGAGCATTGTCATGATAGATTTGCGCAAAGTATCAGACGAGGCACTCAAGATAATATCATCCACATATAATATAATATAAGCCAGGGAACTACCACGATGATATATGAACAATGAATTATCAGACCTGCTATGAGAAAACTCAATAAATGAAACATAGTCTGCAACTCTCTTATACCAATCCCGAGGGGCCTGCTTAATCCCATACAAGGACTTCTTCAATAAATAGACATGATGAGGATATTTGGGGTCTCGAAAACCCAAGGGCTGATGCATGTAAACGATCTCCTTAAGATCACCATGTAAGAAAGCATTCTTCACATCTAACTGATAAATTGACCAAGATTTCGAAAGATCCAGACTGAGAAGAATGTGAATGGTAGCCGGTTTGACCACCAGAATAAACGTCTCACCACAATCCACGCCAACCTGCTGAGTCTTACCATCACGTACAAGACGAGCCTTATGCCTCGCAAAAGATCCATCAGAATTATGTTTATGAGTAAAAATTCATATATATCGAATAATATTAACACCAGAAGGACGTGACACCAACTCCCACGTCTTATTTTCAATAAGAGCATCATATTCGTCGTTCATAGCCAATTTCCAATTTGGGTCATTTAATGCGGACACTGGGTTACGGGGTAGAGGGGATTTAAGAACATTGGAATTGAGATTAAAATATTTTTTTGATTTAAAAATACCCCATTAACTACGACTGACCGGTCTGTGACTTAGGGAGAATTGGGTGGATTTTGGGATAAAATCGGAGGGGTGACGGACTGGCCAATAGGCAGTGGGCCTGCTGGCCCAAAACTGGAAACAATAGTTACATCAGAAGCCGAACTCGAGGCAGAAGCAGTTTCGATATTAGGCTGGGCAACCGGCCCAATAGTCGAAACTGGGGCAGAAACAGTGGGTTGTGGCGAGTCACTGGAGCGGCCCATTAAGTGGTGCATGATGTAGGGGGAGACGTCGTCATTCAAAAAATTATACAAACTAGGCACGGGACTACTCACTTTAGCAAACAAAAATTGGGTTTCATAAAAAATAACATGGCGACTAATGATTATTTTATTAGATGATAAATTAAAAATTTTGTAACCACGATGATTAGACGGATAACCCAAAAATACACAAGCGGTAGAACGGGCTTGAAGTTTGTTAATAGTAGTGGTTGAAAAAGTGGATAACATAAACACCCAAAGACCCTAAGATGCGAATACGCAGAGTTGTTATTATAGAGGATTTTAAGAGGAGACACATTTTCCAACCCTTTGGTAGAAAGTATGTTAAGAAGATAGGTAGCCATTTGTAGAGCATGATGCCAAAAAGAAGGGGGTACTGAAGCATGGACCAATAAAGTTCAGACAATATTATTAATGGTATGAATTTTACGTTCGACTTTCCCATTTTGTGAGGACGTATGAGGACAAGTAGGGATGGCAACAGATCGGATCTGGACCGAATCCTACTAGATCCACATCCAGATCCATTTTTCATATCTGAATCCAGATCCGTCGGGTCCATAAAAATCATATCCAAATCCGGATCCACCGAGTCCACGGATCGAATCTGGATCCACATGTAAAAGAATTTGTCTTGCTAAGAATGTAACCTTGCTAAGATTTTTTTTTTTTGAACTGACAAACGATTTTTACTTAGCTAACAATTTACTGTGTTTCAATTTTGAAATGTTCATATGAGATATTTTGTTCGTTGTCTCGTTTTGATTGTGAGCTATTAATTAAAAAATGTTGGACAATGACAATAGTTGTGGAAAATGCTGACTAGTATTTCCACAATGTAGAACTTGCATGTGCTTGGAATCTTCACAAATGAAGTGAATATAATTTTAACTACTTGTCTATGGAGATGTTAGTCATTCACGAATATAACATTGATTTTATTATCGAAGTTACCTCTTTATTTTTTGGTTTTTGAGTTAACACGGGGATAAATTAAACTTGTTTTGAGAATTAAACTTGCAATAATGTGCTTAGCAATTTTAAGAAAATACTTATAAAATTACATATAGGTTATGAATATATTTAATAAAAAATGGATCTACGGGTCGGATCTGGATCGGATACGGATCTTAAATACAAGATCCAGATCCAGATCCGATCCGTCAGAAATGGATCCGGGTCCGATCCGGATCCGTCGGGTCCAAATTTTGAAGATCCATATCCTATAAAACGGATCTAGATCCATCGGATCCGGACCGGGTCCGGGATCCACTGCCATCTCTAAGGACAAGAGAAACGAAAAATGATGCCATTATTTTCACAAAATTCCCGAAACAACCCATTATCATATTATTTGCCATTATCACATTGAATATTTTTTATTTCCCATTCGAATTGTGTACGGATGAATGCCCGGAAATTTAAGAATGTGAAAAAAACTTGAGATTTTTTTGCTAACGGAAAGGTTCATAAAAAATTAGAATAATCATCCAAAAATAGAACATAATAACGATGGCCCACAAAACTTTAAACGGGAGATGTCCATAGATCGCTATGAATAATATCAAATGACATTAAAGTACGAGAAGTAGAGGCTACAAATCGTAATCTACCATGTTTTTCTAAAGGACATGATTGACAAATTAGAGTACTACACGTACCCTTACAAGAAATAAAATTATTTTTATGTAAGGAAGAAATAATGGACGAACCAGGGTGACCCAATGGAAAGGGAAAGGGAACAGTACATTTGGGCATGTTGTGTACGCTTATAGGAATGTTGGTCCTGGTCTAGATTATTGGACCTGGGCCTGGCCGGATTTTTTTTCCAAAAAGGATAACGAGCCCAAGTCATTTTTAAATTAAGATAAAAAGAAATGGTTACATTTTACAAATGTGGTTTTAGATTAAGGTGATCAAAATTAATTCAAATATAACCTAATTAAAGCAAGAGCTTCAAATTAAGCCTAATTTTGACATGAATCAGAGATAAAATTCTTTGATCATGCAAAATCTTCTTAATTAAAAAAAACCAATTAAAAATCGAGATGTACTTTAATTATTCTACTTAATTTAGACAAATTCCCATTTTGATGGAATAAAATATTGATTTATTTTATATTTGAAAATTTGGATAATTTGCGCAATTATCTTTACTTAAATTTTAAAAATTGTAAATAATAATCAAAATAGATGTAAACATAAAATATGATACACAATACGTATACCGAATGATATATTGCCAAATTAAGTGACAAAATGTCTCCGGAATAATTTTGTAAAATCATTTCCATTTTGTAAAAGGTATATCTTATTCCGTTTGTGACTCGAAAATCCTGAATGATTAAATAAAATTATTGGAGGGTAAAAATTAGGTGTCAACACATGTCCTCGGTAAGATGCAATTGTGCAATGTTCTGTCCAAGTACCTCCATAGAACCTCTCTAGGCATTTTATCATAAGCTTTTTCAAGGTCGATGAACACTATGTGATGGTCCTTCTTCCTCTTATGTACTGCTCCACCAACCTCATCCCAAGATGAATGGATTCTTTCATCGAGTGCCTCGGCATGAAACCAAGCTGGTTCTAAAAAACAATCATGCCCATCTTCACCTTCATCTCCACCACTCTGTCCCAAACCTTCATAGTATGACTTTGTAACTTGATACCCTTATAGTTGTTGTAACTCTAAATGTCGCCCTTGTTTTTGTACAATGGGACCATTGTACTCCATCTCTATTCTTAATGTATTTTTGTTATCCTAAAATCGACATTAAACAGCCTAGTCAGCTACTTCAAACCTGGCATACCTGCACTCTTCCAAAATTCCACCGGGATCTCGTTAGGTATGATCGCTTTTCCCCTGTGCATCCTGCGAATAGCACCCTTAACATACTCCACCTTTATACACCAACAATACCTAAAATCGTGACTTCTCTCTGAGTGCTCCAGATCTCCCAATACAAAGTCTTTGTCCCCGTCATTATTAAAGAGTTTATGGAAGTAAGACTCACATCTTTGTCGAATGAGTACTTCCTCCACCAGTACTTTTCCATCCTCATTCTTGATGTACTTAAGTTGATCTAGATCATGAGCCCTCCTCTCTCTCACCTTGGCAAGTCTGTACAACTTCTTATCCCCACCTCTGCCCTCTAATTCAACATATAAGCATTCAAAAACTATCATTTTTGCCGCCATAACCACTATTTTTGCCTCCTTCTTCGCCATATTATACCCTTCCCTATTCATCCATTTATCCTCCTAGATCTTAATTTCCACCAAATTCACATACACTACCTTCTTTGCCTCCACCTTATCTTGGACTTCTCCATTCCATCACCAGTCCCCTCTATGTCTACCAAATTTACCTCTTGAGACCCCTAACACCTCTATAGTTGCTTCCGTAATTCAACTAGTAGTCCTATCCCACATATAGTTCGCATCACAAACTACTTCCCCAAGCCCCCATAGCTACCAACTTCTGCCCCATCTCATATGCATTGGCCGCAGTCAAGTTACCCCATTTGATCCTAAGCCGGTCATCGACAACCCTTTTTTTTTCTTCTTCTTCCTATTGAACTCCAAATCTATTGCCAAGAGCTTATATTGAGTCGAAATATTCTCACTCGGAATAACCTTGCAATCCTTGCACAACCCTTTATCATTCCTCATGCGGAGAAAATTGTCTATCTGAATCTCAGCCCTCGAACTAATAAAAGTTACCAAGTGCTCCTCCCTCTTTGAAAAACTCAAATTGACTACGTCCAACCCAAAATCTCTTGCAAAGTCCAAAAATGAGACTTCTCCTACATTTCTGTCCCTAAAACCAAAGCCTTTATGCACATCATCATAACCCTTCAGGTTCAACCCGATGTGCCCATTGAAGTCATCTTCTACAAAAAGCTTCTCTGAGAGTGATATAGCCCTCACCACCTCATCAAATCCTCCAAAAGATTCTTCTTTTCCTCCTCGTCCAAGCCCGTTTGTGATGCGTAAGCACTAATAATATTCAAAGTAGACCCTCTAATGTCTAATTTAATCATCATCATCCTATCGTTGGCCCTCCTAACCTCTACCACTTGATCCCTTAGCTCCAAATCTACTAAAATGCCTGCTCCATTCTTATCTCTTGATCTTCCTGAGAACCATAATTTATACACGTCTACATCCCGGTGCATTATATCATACCCAATTGTTTTTTTGAATACACGCTATATTAATCCTACTCTTCTTGAGAATCTTCACTAGGTCTATAGATTTTCCTGATAAAGTCCTGATGTTCCAAGATCCTACTCTCAGCCTAGAAGCTCTCTTAACCCCCTTACCACCCTGACCCTCGCCCCTATCCCTATTCGAGAACATGACCTTAGTCCATCATTGTTCACCAGAGCCACTACAGCCAACACAACCTAAACAAAGGTTTCAATAAGAACAAGCTAACAAGAATCCAAATAATCTAATAGTAACTAGGACTAAAAGAAAGTAGAACAATTGGCAAGAAGCAAGACGTAGATAAAAGTATCAAGTGCTAAAACAGATGAAGTCTAACAAGAAGTAACAACATTGTTAACAACAAATGATGTGCACAAAACTATTGGCACTAACTAGAATACTACAGTAAAATATGCGCACGAATTTAAATACAGTAAAGGGCTTAGATGGAACCTATTTTGCCTTTGAAAAAAAAAAAGAAACCTAATTTTCGTCATTGCTAGAGGCCACCAAAGGTCGCTGGAGTTAGCAAGGGGGAAGGGAGAGAAAAATAGGGAATGATGTTATGTCAGAGAAGCGTACCTGGTCGCCGATGGTTAGAGGACGGAGCAACATCAGTGGTCGGTGGTGGGTGACGGTGTGGTAGTTTATCGATGTGGGGGTGGGGGATTATTACCGTTACCGGTCAAGTGAGGGGATGGGAGAGAGAAAGCGATAATGAAATATCAGAATAATTAACAGAAGAAAGCCCTAGGTAAATATTCAATAAGCAACTTATGATCAGATTTCCTATTCACCATGCATTGCACCAAACACACAATGCTTATAAAAATTTAAAGCTTGATTTTTTTACCCATCTAATGAATTTTGCTTGCTCAACAAAGAAAATTTGTTGTCAGTCATATGACCAAGTCGCAAGTGCCACAACTGAGGCTGACTCTTGTCACTTTTACCAAAAGCTACAACTTTTTCCCCTTTAACTACATTGACTTGAAGATAATACAATTTAGAATGCAGTTTACCCTTCATGAGTACCATGGAGTCTTTACACACTTTAAATGTCCCATTCTCTAAGTGAAACGTATACCCTTGATCATCCAAAGTCGAAAAATAAATTAAATTCCTCTTCATTTGAGGAACATGCCAATTACACTCAATGTTTCTTCTAATGCCATCAAATATTCTCAGTATGATGTTACCAATCTCCTCTACTGGTAATGGATTAACATCACCTAGGTAGACAGTTCTACTCGTCTTTTATTAAGTTGTAAATCAGTTGTTGTGACGAAACATGTTGAAAGTTGCACCAGAATCAAGAACTCAAGAATTCTTCCCATGACTAGAACTTACATCACGAACTTCCCCTACATAGTCAGTATAATAAGAACTTTTGCTTGTGTCAACAATATTTGAAGAATTATCAACTTTTTTCTTTTTCTTTTCTCCTTCAGCTTATGATAATCTCTATACTAGTGACCATGTTTCCCACACTCATAACAATTCTGCTTTCTTTCTCTAGACTTCGATATGGCGTTATATTTTTGTACTAAAGTCTTTCTATTGTGTTCTTCCTATACTCACAAGACCATCGCCTTCTGTTATGCTCTCTGAAAAGCTTTTTCAACGCTTTAAA
This sequence comes from Anisodus tanguticus, assembly GCA_034509755.1. Taxonomy (NCBI): domain Eukaryota; kingdom Viridiplantae; phylum Streptophyta; class Magnoliopsida; order Solanales; family Solanaceae; genus Anisodus; species Anisodus tanguticus. The sequence continues at coordinate 46,976,725 of CM067543.1, read as the reverse complement.
TTTTAGTGCATTACTAACATCATCTAGTAAAATATTTTCTTTTTCATATAGCAACGTATAAACAAAAGTATTGGAAGATGGTGGTAAAGAATAAAACACAATTAAGGTATAATCCTTACTCTCAATTTTGATATCTACGTTCTTCAGGTCCATTATAGTTGAGTTAAACTCATCAAGGAGAGTTTTAATCGGTGTACCTTCGTTCATATGGATATGTAAAACTTTTTTTAGGTAGTGGCGAATTGTCAGCGATTTCTTAAAATACAGATATTCTAGCTTCTCTCATGCCATTGTTGCAGATTTTTCTTTGGCAATTTCCCGAAGAACGCTATTTGTAACGCTCATGAAGATTGCACTTAAACCTTCTCCTACAAGCCTTCATTTTCTGAATCTTTGGCCTCTTCAAGAAAATCCTCCCCAGTTGTGTTCTACAACCATTATTACACCAAGTATGATCTCATCCTAATCTTCCATAGACTAAACCTAGATCTCCCATGAAATTTCTCTATTTCATACTTTGCTAAAGATGATAAAAACATCTTAACCCTAGATTACGTGTAGAAACCCTAGTCTTGCTCTGATACCACCAGTTGTGGGCTAAATCAACACAAAGTACATTCCTGTCCCCAAAACCAAAGCCTCTATGTACATCATCATAACCCTTCGGGTTCAACCCAATGTGCCCATTGAAGTCCCCTCCTACAGAAAGCTTCTCTAAGGGTGATATAGCCCTCACTACCTCATCCAAATCCTCCCAAAATTGCTTCTTTTCCTCCTCGTCCAAACTTGCTTGCGGCGTGTAAGCACTAATGATATTCAAAGTGGACCCTCTAATGACTAATTTAATCATCATCATCCTATTGTTGGCCCTCATAACCTCTACCACTTGATCCCTTAGCTCCAAATATACTAAAATGCCTGCTCCATTCTTATCCCTGGATCTTCCTGAGAACCACAATTTATGCATGTCTACATCTCGTGCATTATATCATACCCATTTGGTTTCCTGAACACACGCTATATTAATCCTCATCTTCTTGAGAATCTTCACTAACTCTATAGATTTCCCTGATAAAGTCCTAATGTTCCAAGATCCTACTCTCAGCCTTGAAGCTCTCTTAACCCCCTTACCACCCCTGACCCTCGCCCCCATCCCCGACCGAGAACATGACCCTAGTCCATCATTGTTCACTAGAGCCACTATATCTAACACAACCTAAACAAGAGTTTCAACAAGAACAAGATAATAAGAATCCAATGAATCTAATAGTAACTAGGACTAAAAGCAAGTAGAACAATAGGCAAGACACTGAAAGACCAAAATCCAAATGGCAAGAAGTAAGACGTAAATAAAAGTATCAAGTGCTAAAATAGATGAAATCTAACAAGCAGTAACAACATTGTTAACAACAAATGATGTGCAGAAAACTATTGGCACTAACTAGAATACTACCGTAAAAGATGTGCACAAATTTAAATATAGTAAAGGGTTTAGATGGAACCTATTTTGCGCATGAAAAAAATAACAAACCTGATTTTTGTCATTGTCGGAGGCCGCCAAAGGTCACTGGAGTTCGCTACTGATCAGATTTATTCGCCGATGGTGGTGGGTGATCGGAACCCTAAGGGTTTCTAGTCGTCGATGGTGATATGACCAGATAATCTGTCCATCGATAGTGGGTGGAGGAATAAATATAAATAGCAAGGGGGAAGGGTGAATGCGGTCATGCATGAGGAATTTAATGCGCTCACTACACAACGCACTTGTGATCTTGTATCGAGACCAGAGGGGGTGAATGTGATTCATTGCATGTGGCTATATCATCACAAATTCAGAGATAGTGGTGAGCTTGAACGACATAAGGTGAGACTTGTGGCAAATGGTACGAGGTAACAAGAGGGAGCTGATTATGGTGAGACCTTCAGTCTAGTGGTTAAACCAACCATCATTCGCACGGTTTTGAGCATAGTTATGGGAAACAACTGGCCGATTCATCAATTTGATGTGGAAAATACGTTCTTACATGGGGATTTGAAAGAAACCATATATATGCATTAACCGCCTGGTTTTGTGCATCCAGAGGCTCCTCAGTAAGTCTGCCGTCTTCGAAATTCACTATATGGCTTGAAACAAGCTCCAAGGCTTGGTATAAGCGCTTTGCCACTTTCATCATGCAGATTGGTTTCGTGTGCAGCAAAAGTGATAATTCACTTTTTTTTATTTTTCATCGAGGTAATGACACTGCATATCTTTTGGTCTATATGGATGATATTGTTCTAACTACCTCATCTGATGTGATGAAACACGAGATCATTACCCTGCTTAAATTCAAATTTACTATGATAGACTTGGGTAACTTGAGTTATGTTCTAGGGATTTCAGTGACCAGATCCGAAAATGTAATGTTCCTGTGTTAGCATAAGTATGCCGAAGAAATTATTTATAGGACTAAAATGAAAAACTGCAAGATCATGCCCACTCCAGTCGACTCGATGTCAAAACTTAGTGTCGTTGACGGGGATCCGGTGCTCGATCCTTCTCTTTATAAGAGTCTTGCTGGTGCACTTCAGTATCTTACCTTCATTAGGCCCGATATTGTTTATGCCATTCAGCAGGTGTGTTTGTTCATGCATGCTCCCAGAGAGCCTCACTTTACCGCTCTTAAACGTATCATTCAGTACGTTAAGGGTACTCTTGACTATGGATTACATCTTTATCCATCTGCACCGACCAAGCTGATATCGTATACTGACACCGATTGGAGTGGCTGTCCCGACACACGTCGATCTACTTCCGGGTACTGTGAAGGGTGATAATCGCATCTCGTGGTCTGCCAAACGGCAAGTACGCTTTCCCGTTCGAGTACATAAGCATAATATAAAGGTGTTGCGAACGTTGTTGCCGAGATCTGCTAGCTCAGAAACCTTCTTCAAGAGCTTCATTGTTCCTTACATAAGATATCTCTTGTCTACTGTGATAACATATTTGTTGTTTACTTGTCTCATAACCCGTTTCAGCATCAACGAACCAAACATATTGAGATGGATATTCATTTTGTTCGTGAGAAAGTTGCCATGGGCTATGTTCGGGTGTTACATGTTCCTTCTTCCTATCAGTATACATATATATTTACTAAGGGACTTCCTCGACAGTTGTTCCTTGACTTCAGATCCAGTCTAAGTGTCCGGCCTCCTCCCGCTCCAACTGAAGGGGTGTGATAGAGAATAAATAAATATTCTCTATATATTCTGTAATTATTATTCTAGTGTAATTAAGTAAAGTAGAGATCCTTATACAATTAGGTTTGTAATTGTAAACACCTATATATATTGCATAAATGAGAAGCCTCCAACCAAGGATGGGCCATGCCCAGTCGACGGTTCACATAAACCTTACTGTTCCTTAATCTCATGTATGTTTGCCATTCTTTTAATTTATGTAAGACGTGTGCTTAATTTAGGATCACATGTATTTTAATTAGATAATTTCGGGTGCGTTTTAACCTAGATTTTTTCCCTCCTCTCCGCCATCTGCACTCTTTCTTCAACCAGTTGACCCAACTAAACATATTTTTTCGAGTCCGATACCGTAGTTGCGCATGAAGGCCCAACTATGGGTGAAAATAGTTAACTGGTGGGCTTAGGTAGGCCCACCAGCCTAAATTAAACTTCTTTCCATTCATATTTGTATATATATATATATATATATATATATATATATATATATATATATATATATATATATATATATATGTATTATTTGTAATAAAATACATTGTACACTATTGGAACCTTATTATGGTTACGAACTTAGGATAAACAAATGATACGTACATCGTTTAGATTAGAATCGCCAAAAAAAGAAAAAAATGAATTTAAAAAATTGTTAAACTTCAGAGATTCAAAGAAAGCGGACTGTTTTGTATCACAAATAAATGAATTTTGAACTTAAAAAGTGGAACCAACTTTTGGACTTGAAACCAATTGAATTTTGGGATTGTTTTGAACCTCACTTAATGGGCTGAAAAGAGCAATAAAACGGGCTATATTTTCTCTTCAAATTCGGACTTGAAAGAACAGATTTATGTAAGAATAGGTAAAGACTGATTTGAGCTGGAATGTTACATTTGTGAACTCTTTTTGGGTCAAGCCCAACTCTTTAAAGTGATTTTTGATTCAAAACACCTACCTTGGACTTGCATTAAGATTAAGGGTTATAGGTAGTTATGGAATATGATTTGACCTTTGGATATGGCATGAAAAAGAGAAAATTATTTTCTTTCTATTCTTTCAAAAAATCTAAAATTTGTCAAATGAATCACTCATTTTGAACTTTTAAAAGATTTTTTAAATATGCAAGTGATATTGGACAAATTATTGGACAACTCTACTCAAATTAATCCTTGAGTGTTCTTAGTCCGAAAATAAGTTGACCCAATTACCCCTGTTCAAACCATTTTGGCGGAAGCTAGCTCTTTTGTTTTCAAAAAACCTTTGAGTTTTGAAATAAATGAATGACAAGAATTTTACGGGATTTTCAAAAACTTTTTAAGCAATTCACATAATTTAAGCATGCTATAGAACTCGAAGGTCAATCGTATTCTACGTATCCTTAATACCGGGGAGTCTAACACCTTCCCCGAGAGATCACCAGAACCCTTACATAGACTCTGGTTTAGATATGATTTTTCATTAATTTGAATAACCCTTTCAACTCGATTTTCCTAATTTACCTATAAATTAGGTGCCGACTCTAAAAACAATTATCCGACTTAGAACATCAACAACCTCCTAGTAGCTTTTATACCTCCGCATAAAAGTGAACCGTAACCGTCACCATCCGTTTTGTGAGCCTAATTGAAATCCTAGTAATTCTATAAAATGGAGCTTGTACCATTTTTAGTAGGTGCAGGGAGTTAGAACTCCTCAGTTCTGTATATCCTTCTTTCTATCTATAAAATGCTTTCATCATCTAGGGATAGAGATGGAGGAGATTCATAAAAAAAAAAGTTTTCTTACTATATTAGACCCTTTTTGACTTTATGCAATGACTTCAGTAATGAAGGTTTTCAAGCATAAAGTTGATGATTCTTATCCATCATCTATAATCTTTTTTGTAGTAGTGTCGAGAAAACTTTTCAAACTAGATATAAGGATTTAGAGTTTTTGGTGATGTCATTTGGGCTGAGAAATGCCCCAACAACATTTATAGATCATATGAGCAGGGGGCAGGGTGTAAAGACATTCATTGACATTTTTGTTATTGTATTCAACAATGACATTCTGATTTTCCACTGCGATTAAGTGGAATATGAGCATCGTTTAAAGAATGTCGTAGACAACACTAAGGGTGTGTTCAGTACGGAGGAAAACATTTTTCGGTCAAATTTTTTTCATGTTTGTTTGGTCAAAAATTTTAAAAAATATTTTCTTTAAGAAAATAAGTTCTCAAAATTGAAAAAAATGACTTTACTAATGAAAGTGCCGAAAACAAGTCAGCAAAATGACATTCAACCAACTACCTCACTACCACCCAATCACCATATGCACCCCCACCCCACCCCAAAAAAAGTTTAATTTTTTTAATTTTTGTTTTTGTTTTCTAAACCACTCCCCCATCCCCGCTGGGGAACCCCCAACCCCACCCACCCCCTCCACCCCGAAGAAAATTTTTCTTTTGATTTTCTACACCACCCCCACCCCATGTTGCGAACCACCTCCCTCACCACCCCCACGACCTTCCAAAAATATTTAATTTTTTAAAAAGAAATTTTTAATTTTTTTTAAAATATTTTACACCACCCCTCGCCCCCCGCCCCTACTGCGGACCCCCTCACCAAACCCCCCCCCCCACATACCTCCTCCGCACCCCCTCCTTTCCATTTTTTTTAAAAAGTTTTAATTTTATTTTAATTTTATAAAAAATTTACGTTTAAATTTGATGTGTGGGTTGTGGATGAGGGGGGTAATAAAATTCTCATTTTTATAAAATAAAATAAAATATATGAAATAAAAAATTGAATGAGAGTAGGTGGATGGGGGGTTAGGTGGAACGGTGGTGTGGGTAGGGTCGAGTGTGGTGGTATGGGGATAGGGGTGGGTGAAGAATAAGTGCGTTCGAGGGTGGTGGGGGTGGGATTTGGTTTGGGTGGTGGGTGGTGGATTGGATGGGGCTTGGGTGGGTATTTTCCCAAAAATAATTTCTACTAACCAATCGAATATGAAAAAATAAGTAAGAATTCACTTATTTTTTACTAACCTAACAAAATGAAAAATAGAGTAGAAATTCACTTATTTTCCAAGAAAATAGAAAATATAATCCTCCATACAGAACACACCCTAAGGAAACAAAGACTTCTGAAAGTGTTAGTTTTGTTTAGATACAATGGTATTGTTGGACATGTTCTATCCAAAGATAGGATTAATGTTAATTTGATGAAGGTTGAGGCAATAAAATAGAAGCCTAGGGTTACTATTGACACGATCCAAATTGTAGGGCCGCGACGGGCATCCGGACCCCACCCGCCGGGTACCGCTAATCGTACAATCAACTTCTAATCACAGTTGAATACGGACTAAGCCGAAAAAGATTTTGGAAAATATTAACCATAAAAACCAAGTTATATATATACATACCCATACCAAGGCCAACAAGGCCACACATGACAACTAACCACATGACACCTGTCTACAAGCCTCTAAAGAATACATGACATCACAAGGACGGGACATGACCCCGCCATACCCATATGCGTATGCAAAAAATACTGTACTACGACCAGACTGCAACTCTGAAACAAATAGTGTGCTCTAATATTAGCTGAATCAGCAACCTACTAGCGTGAACCGTCACCCTCTTTAACTGAACCTGCGGGCATGAAACGCAGCGTCCCCCGACAAAAAGGACGTCAGTACGACTGATGTACTGATTATGTCAGGCATGAACAATAGTATAACAAGGATATAACAACAACTGAAACAGAAACAACCGACTAATAGTAAGTATCTCTGAGGGTCCTAATACATATGCCTAAATGTTATGCATAATGCAGTATACTTATACATCGGCCTCATCGGGCATCTTCCTTACCATAACAACATTTGTGGGCACCATACCATGTAATGATTAATGAATGTATGCATAATGCAAATGCGGTATACTAATGTCCACACAGGAATCCTCCCATAACCGCCACAAAGGCATTCAGTTATATCATATAAGCTACACATGCTTCAGTATTATCATATCATCTTGGCCACACAGGCTTCAGTATTATCATATCGTCTTGGCCACACATGCATCCAGTTTGACCACACAGGCTCGATATGTGGCCTCTTAGGGCTCTTTTGTGATAGTCTGTACCAGCTGCAGGTGGTGTGCGTATATAATCCTTTCCCTTTTCCCATATCCCCTACATATATATACAATATTTACTATATAGTAGTGTGCATATCACAAGTGGTCCAGGGTAATATATGAATGCAATGCAAATGAAAATGCGTGAATGGTAATAAAACCTTCTTTGAATTTACCGGATGACAATAATATCTTTGCCCTTTTGGCTAACATTGAATATTTAACATGTACCTTCAGCTAACATTGTAACTATTAATATCCTTTTCCACATGCCTCAATAAGGACTTAGACACATATTTAGACATGCTTTTAGCATAGAAATCAATAACATGAATATTCTTAACTACTAGGAGTAGAATAAATTATGGAACAATATCACGGTTATATTTCGTTACGTGGAACATGCCAAAAGAAAGAAATAATTTACCTTAACATACCTCGAATCCAAACTTAATAACTCAGTGAAATTTTGATTATTTGCTCTATGATTGGCTTTGCTTTCCCTAACAGTTAGTTGTTGCATATGTAATATCTGCTAATTGCGTAGTTCCTCTTAGCATGTTAAATTCTGAAAGAGGGAAGTTGGCTTTGTTCATTCTGTAGTTACCTCTTGCTTCTGAAGGAATATTGGGCACGTCGAAATACATGTACGAGATATATGAATGAGAGGTGGAGCTACCAAACTTGGCTAACAACGTGACCACTTAATTAGCAAAGAACAATGTATCTACTTTAATCTTAGAAGTGAAATTTGTTGTGCTATACAAAGGTGTCGGATGGTCTTCTTAATGGACCACGACTTGCCACCTAATTAACCATATTAGCTTAGTCATTTAGGTTGTTAACACGTAGAGATTCCCCACTTAGTATTGTCTCCCCTTAAAATTAATCCCACAATTAATCAATTACACACACAATTAATTTCGTGATCCCAATTCACTTAAATCTTGATTACTTATAAAACCTTCATATACTCAATGTCATAATTTTGTGTTATGACACTAGTCCATAATCTCTTTGGGGATATACAAATTTATTCCCGATCCCCGTCGTTACACTTGTTACGTCCAAAATTATTTCGGGGTTTAATTCTTTTATATACTAGTCTCTTTATTAGCATATGTGATATCACATAAAATCCCCGAGGCCCGAGTCTACTTATTACGCTTAGGTGCTCAAATCATTGTCCAAAATTCCGGGATGTTACATCTTTCCCAATAAATACGTAGTTTCTTTTAAAAATATAAGGCGGGTCCTTGATAATATCATAGGACATAAAGAGAATAAAATATGGAGATAAATATTATGCTCAGTTTATATCATATTATAACCTCCACCCTTACATAATATCACTACAAAGAGGCCTTATATGAGTGCTAATAGAGTCTTCTAGATTGACACTTATTAAATACATTCAGACTCACTTGAATCTAACCATATTGATATTATAAAATTTACTTAAATAATACGAAAGATCATGCACGTAGGATAACTAAAATATTTGAATCAAGACACTTACACATTTAAATTTACTATTTTCAATATCCCCTCTTAAACTTAAATGTCTTTTCATATTATTCAATTAGTCTTGACAATTTCATCTTTCATTTTCGACATCCTCTTTGTATATTCCTTCATAACTATAGGCAATTCATTATCGCCTTCATAAATATAGGCAATTCATTCTCCATCACCTTCTAACTTTTGGACTCACGGAAGACTTCTCTCGCCTTCTTTCTTATATTGTGAAGACTTTCAAGACTCGCACATTCGCGGCAGGTTGTTCTTCTCTTAACAAATTCAAAGAATTCACTCTTCTTTTGCAAATAATAGGTCTCTCAATAGGCCCTCAAATTCGGAGACACGCCTTTAATGAAGATTGCCAAAATCTTGACCTACACCTTTCAGGATCGAACCAACGGTCTGATACCACTTGTTAAAAGTATAAGACAGACCCTTGATAACATCATAGAGCACAAAGAGAATGAAATAGGAATAGAGACATTAAGCTCACTTCTTTATATATTAAAACTCCACTCTTACATAATATCACTACAAAGAGAGCTTATATAGGTACTAATAGTCTTCTAGACTCACACTTATTAAATACATTCACACACATGAATCTGACTACATTAATATTATAAAAGTCACCTAGATAATACAAAAGTTCATGCACCTAGGATAACTAAAAGACATTTGAATCAAGACACTTACACTTATAATTACTATTTTCAACAGTTTTCTGGTTTTAGCCATAGCCCATATATAATAGATGGGTTCTAGAGGGTTCTCGGCAATAGCCTCTCCCTTGAGTCAAATGACTTGGAAAGGTATTCTCTTTTGGTGGTATGATGAGAGTGAGACAAGCTTTCAGAAGCTCAAGAGCGCTTTGGGTGCAACTTCAGTATCGACATTTCCTATAGGTACAAAAGGCCTTGCAATCCATTGTGATGCTTCACAACTTAGTTTGGGTCGTGTTCTTATGTAGAATGATAAGATTATTGCCTCTAATTCCAATCAAGTAGCTTCGGAAATATGAGAAGAAGTACCCAACTCACAACCATCTTAATATTTGGATTCAAGTTATGGTAACACTACTATAAGGTGTATCATGTGAGATTACACTGACCACAAGAGTTTACATTATGTATTTAAGTAGAAGAATATGAATTTAAGGCAACTAGCAATGGTGGCTTGAGTTGCTTAAAGAATGTGTCATTATTGTACTAATATACAAGAAAAGTGAATGTCTGTGATAACACATGTAGCCGGAAGTTTGGCTCATGTAACGGCAGACGTAACCATTAGTCATGGAGATTCAGACCAAATTTAACCAGACGGTTAGGATTGATGTTACAGTGTTTGTCAAGGTACTTGCATGTGTTATTGCACAATCTCTGTTAGTCAAGCAGACTGAGGCGAGATAATACGAGTATCCCTATTTGCTCGAACTGAAAGAGCGGGTTCAGAATGGGGAAGTTAAGGATCCCTATTTGCTCGAACTTAAAGAGTGGGTTCAGAATGGGGAAGTAAGGATCCCTATTTGCTCGGACTGAAAGAACGGGATCAGAATGGGGAAGTTATTACTCTTTGTTATTGATGATAATGGAGTACTACGGCTTGATCGTCGGATATTTGTTCCTGATGTATATGGTTTGATGGGTTTATGGCTAGATACGATGTTAAGAAAATAGATCTTAGTCTTAATTTAAGAACAAGAATTATCTCCTGATGTGAGGATTATTGAAAACCATATAAGAAGGAAATGGTGTATTCATCAACCAACATGGGACATCTTAACAAAAAATACTGCTTCCTCCGCTCAAAAAGATTGATCTACTTTTTTTTATTAATTTTTCTAAAAAAGATTGATTTCTTTATATATTTAGAAACAATTTAACTTTATGAGATCATTTATAACCACACAAATATCTAAGATTTGTATTAGACTACACATTTCAAAAGTCTTCATTTATTTCTTAAACTTTGTGTCAAATCAAATATACCAATCTTTTTAGGAAGGAGGAATTAGTAGTAAATTCTTCTTTCTTTCCTTTATGTTTACAGAGTGTGTAAAATGCTCATAAGCTTGAAAATTGGTGAATCATGGATACTATAATATGAAATTGTTCAACATTTGTAATTAATGCAAGCCCAATCCCAACTGAAGATCTAAAGGTTTACAGCTTTGTTTAGAAGCTGAACTGGGAAAAATTGATGGCTTCATTACTGCTGCCTTGCTATTCTCTGTAGATCTCTTTCCATGTGTAAGGGTAAACGTACACGAATCTTGGTGAAATTGGGAATCTTGATCATAAGAGCTGAAGCTAATTTGGGGTTCTTCATACAGTGTAAACTCATCAGAATAATCATAGCAATAGTTAATGATATTGTTATCACTTTGAAAAGCTTGAAGATAATAGGTGAGGTTGGCCTTTCTTTCTTGAAGCTGAAGCCTTTTCTTTCTCATCCTTTCTTTCTTGTGAGCATTTTGATGGCCTCCCAATGCTTGCGAATTCATAAACTCCTTTAAACAATAATGGCACTCAAACTTCTTCTCCTTTGCCTCATCTTTTGATGAAATTGTGGAACACGATGAATTTACACTCTCATGTTCTCCTTCTCCTTTAAGTTCCTTTTGACAAGGGTCAACTAGTTCAAAACCAAATAGTTTGAGTCTCTTATGGTCCATGCAGGCTTTAGAGAAGGATTCATTTCCTCCAATAATATTGCATGATGGAGGAAGATAAGTAGAGACAATATCTTTCACCATATTCTTGATCAGCAAGAGTTCAGAGGCGAAATTAAAATTTTGAATCTGTAAGTTCTAAATACTAGAAAATAAAGCTTACTGAGTTCTTGATAATGTAGAATTTGAGAAAAATCTGGTAGGTTTTGTCGAACCTGTAGACGAAGTTGTAGCTCCACCCTGAACTGGATGATGAATTAAGAGAAAGAATGAAAAGAAGTAAGGACAATGTTTAAGGGTGGTAGATGATGGTAGTATAAATTGTTCTGCCTCTCTTCCTTATATAGGAGTACTTTCAAAAGGACATCTTCAAATTAATAATAGTTATGTTTATGAAGATGAAGGGGACATAAACGTACCATAGTCAATATATTTTTGGAAAAAAAAGGAGATGGCAAAGAATATGGTCAGATTAGTGAAGCTGTCTATCATACAATATAAATAAATCTTATTGATATTAATTAATGCGTGGTAGATATATACACTTTAAAAACTTTTCCCGCAAAAGAGCTGTTAAATATACATAATATACACACAATATACATGTGTATATTATGTAAATTGGCTCTCGGTTTCTACATGTATTACCGTGTATTATGTAGATAATTTAGGTAATGTCTTAATCTCCTAGTTTATGTAATGTTGTGGTGTAATTAGTATTGTACACTTGTCATGATATTTGTATTTACCATAATTGTACACTTAGTGTCCAAGTAGAATAAGGTTTTAGGAGTAGAATATGAATATGATTCTCCTATTATGGAAATATGTAAAGTGTATATATAATCTTTCAATTAATGAAAATAAACAATTGATTATTTCTTTCATGGTATCAGAGCTGTCGAGGTCTTAAAATCCTCTCTCAAAAATCCTCCCAATTTCCGTCCACCAATATCGATTTTCGAGCCTCTCCTCATCGAATTTCGTGACGACGGTTTATCCTCTCTTCCCAAAATTTTCTTTCAAATTCCTCAATCACATATTGTTCTATAAACATGTCTACATCACGGAACACGTTTCACCCTGCCCTTACAGTTTATAACATCAAGAATAACATCCCTTTTGTTCTTGAAATAGAAAACGTCCAATATGCGACGTGGGCCGAACAGTTCAAAATTCACGCATGATCGCATCAAGTCATCCATCACATAATCCCCGAGGCAACTGAGGATACGGAGGTGCCAAGACGCGAGGATGATCCTAAGTTGTGGACGACTCTTGATGCCACCGTCCTTCAGTGAATATATTCCACAATTTCTACCGACCTTTTGTAAACGATTATTGAACCTGACGCTACAGCCCAGGCAACTTGGGATAGACTACGTGGTATATTTCAAGATAATCAAAATTCTAGAGTTGTTACTCTTGAGCAAGATTTCTCTCACGTCAATATGAAAGATTTCCCTAACATTTCGGCTTATTGCAAAAGATTAAAGGAATTGGCGGACCAACTCCGCAATGTTGGCGCGCCAGTTTTGAATGATCGTTTGGTCCTCCAAATGGTTTCAGGCCTCTCCGAGGCCTATAGTGGTGTTGGCACGCTTCTTCGGCAAAAAAATCCGCTTCCTCATTTTTAAGGCTTATTCTATGCTTACACTCGAAGAAGCGGGCATAGCAAAAAAATGGCTACCGGGGCTAGTCCCGTGGTCATGATGATTGAGTCCACGGTTCATCCTACCGGTTCTAACAACTCGGGCCAAAACCGCAACAACGGTGGCGGCAAAAAGGGTGGAAATAAGAAAAATAATGGCAAGAATCGCGGCGGCAACACGGGCAGCAGCCGGAACAATGGTTGTGCCGGTAGTGGTCCTTGCGGCGGTTAGCAACAACAACAGTTTTGGGCCCCACAGTGGGCCCCTATGCAGTGGTAGCGGACCCCATAATATGGGCCAAACAATGGCAGCCCAGCAGTTCCGCCTCACTGGCAGTGGGCTGCCCAGCAGCAGTCCAGGCCAAACATGTAGTGGCCCACTTTTAATTATCCCTCTGGGCCGAGGCAGCAAGCAGGGGTACTTGGGCCTCGGCCCTCGCATGACCATCACACAGTGTCCCCCACGTCTTCTGACATCGAAATCGCAATGCACACGCTTGGATTAAATCCCCTGGACCCAAATTGGTATATGGACACCGGTGCCACTACCCACATGACATCCAATTCAGGTACTCTCTCGTCTTATTCCAATTTGAGCAACCTTCGTGGCATAATTGTTGGTAATGGTAATTCTGTTCCAATTCGTGGTTATGGTCATAAAACGTTATCTCCCCCTCATCCACCTTATCTTGAAAAATACCCTACATGCCCCCAAATTGATTAAAAACTTAGTGGTTGTCCGTAAATTCACTACTGACAATTCCGTTTCTATTGAATTTGATCTATTTGGTTTCTCTGTGAAGCATTTCAAGACGGGGAGTCCTCTCATGAGGTGTGAGAGTAGGGGAGATCTTTATCATATCACACCCAGTTTTGGTCTATCGAGTCACGCTTTGCCATCAACATTTGCAGCCCTTTCTCCTTCCTTGTGGCATGCTCGTCTTGGTCATCCGGGGTCGTCATTAGATAAAAATAAGTTTATTTCATGTAAGGGTACGCGTAGTACTCCAAATTGTCAGTCTTGTTCTTTAGGAAAAAATGTTAGGTTTCCATTTGTAGACTCAAAATCTCATACTTTAATGACATTTGATATTATTAATAGTGACTTATGGATGTCTCCTGTTCTTAGTTCTTTGGGTCATCGGTATTATGTTCTTTTTTTGGATGATTATTCTAAGTTTTTATGGACTTTTCCAATAGCGAAAAAATCTCAAGTGTTTTCCATCTTCTTAAAGTTTAGAGCATTCATTAGAACCCAATTCGAACGGGAAATCAAAAATATTCAGTGTGATAATGGCAAAGAATATGACAATGGGGTGTTTCGGAAATTCTGTGCTAATAATGAGATTATTTTTCATTTTTTTTGTCCTCATACGTCTTCATAAAATGGGAAAGCCAAATGCAAAATTCGTACCATAAATAACATTGTTTGCACTTTATTGATTCATGCTTCCGTACCCCCGTCTTTTTGGCATCACGCTATACAAATGACTACCTATCTCCTTAACATAATTCCTTCCAAAGGTTTGACATATTCTTCCCCCTTCAAATTTTATATAATAAGATTCCTTCGTATTCACATTTTCGGGTTTTTTGGGTGTTTGTGTTATCCGTTATTCTCGTCCACCACAATTAACAAACTTCAGGCCCGGTCTACTCCATGTGTGTTTTTGGGTTTTCCGTCTAATTATCGTGGTTACAAATGCTTTGATTTATCCTCTAATAAAATCATCATTAATAGCCATGTAATTTTTTATGAATCCCAATTTCCGTTCTACAAGGTTAGTACTCCCATGCCTAGTTCGTATAATTTTTTGGATGATGATATATCCCCATATATTATTCACCATTTTTCGGACGTCTCCCGCACCCAAAATTCTCCAGCGGGCCCACTGCCTCGTCACGAGCTACAGTACCCACTATCGTCACTAGGCCAGTAGGCCAGTTTCAAGGCCAGTCCAGCCCAATTCTGGAACTGGTCCAGTTTCTACTCCTACCGTAATGGGCCAGCAAGCCTATTACCTGCTCGCCAGTCCGTCCCGAGTCCAGAAAATTCTCGAAATCCGCCCAATTCTTCCTCGAGTCATAGACCGGTCACTCGTAGTCAATGGGATATTTTAAAACTAAAAAGACATTTTAATTTACATTCTAATGTTCTTAAATCACCCTTACCCGTAATCCTGTGTCTGCATTAAATGACTCGAATTGGAAAATTGCTATGACCGATGAATATAATGCTCTTATTGATAATAAGACGTGGGAGTTGGTACCCCGTCCATCTGATATTAATATTATTAGGTCTATGTAGATTTTTGCTCATAAAGACAATTCAGATGGTTCATTTGCCCGACATAAGGCGCGGCTTATGGGTGATGATAAGACCTAGCAGGTTGGTGTGGATTATGGTGAGACGTTTAGTCCGGTGGTCAAGCCGGCTACCATTTGCACTGTGCTTAGCTTGGCTCTTTTGAAAGCATGGCCTATTCATCAGTTAGATGTAAAAGATGCTTTCCTACATGGTAATCTCAAGGAAACAGTCTATATGCATCAGCCTTTGGGATTTAGGGATCCCAAACATCCTCATCATGTCTGTTTGTTGAAGAAGTCCTTATATGGGCTTAAGCAGTCTCCACGGGCCTGGTATACGCAGTTTGCCAACTATGTTTCGACTATTGGGGATTGTTGTCACTCGTCATGCAAGTGGGTTGTTTTTATCTCAAAGGAAGTATGCAATTGAGATCATTGAGAGGGCTGGGATGTCATCCTGTAAGTCCACTTCTACTCTAGTTGATACTAAGCCTAAGTTTAGTGCCTCGACCGGCGTACCATACGAGGATCCGACCCGCTATCGCAGTTTTGCAGGGCCCTTTAGTATCTTACATTCACGAGACTGGATATTACGTATGCTGTCCAGTAGATGTGTTTGTTTATGCATGATCCCAGAGTGGAGCACATGAATGCACTCAAACGCATCATTCGGTAAATTCAGGGTACACTTGACTATGGTTTGCATTTATATCCTTCCTCGACGTCCACACTTGTCTCGTATACAAATGTTGATTGGGGTGGCTGTCCGGACATCAGACGGTATACGTCTGCCTATTGTATGTTTCTTGGCAATAACCTGGTCTCATGGTCTGCGAAATGTCAGTTGACATTGTCCCGATCTAGTGCCGAGGCCGAGTATCGAGGGGTAGCTAATGTGGTCTCGGAATCATGTTGGTTACGTAATTTGCTATTGGAGCTTCATTGTCCTATACAGAAAGCAACCTTGGTTTATTGCGATAATGTTAGTGTCATATACCTTTCTGGTAATCCGGTTCAGCACTAGCGCACTAAACATATCGAGATGGACATTCACTTTGTTCGCGAAAAGGTTGCTCATGGTCAGGTATGCGTCTGCCATGTCCCGTCAAGGTATCAAATTACCGACATCTTTACAAAGGGTCTTCCCTCGGTCCTTTTTGAAGATTTTAGGGACAGTCTCAGCGTTCGAAGACCGCCCTCTATGACTGCGGGGGTGTGTTAAATATACATAATATACACACAATATACATGTGTATATTATGTATATTGGCTCTCGGTTTCTACATGTATTACCGTGTATTATGTAGATAATTTAGGTAATGTCTTAATCTCCCAGTTTAGGTAATGTTGTGGTGTAATTAGTATTGTACACTTACCATAATATTTGTATTACCATAATTGTGTAGTTAGTGTCCAAGTAGAATAAGGTTTTAGGAGTAGAATAGGAATATAATTCTCCTATTATGGAAATATGTAAAGTGTATATATAATCTTTCAATTAATGAAAATAATCGAGAGATTATTTCTTTCCAGAGGATTAGTGTGTATGATTAAACAATTGCTATGATTTTCTCAACTTACTATTAAAATAAATACATATAGAAAAACATGCAACATATCATGGTACCACTTGATCCATTAAAAAACAAATATTCTATGCTTGAGGAGAGGAATGTTTAAATATAAAAATGGAAGCAAAAGAAGTCAATGAAATATAGAGGATGTAATCACCTGGAAGGGCTACAAATCTATCTATGTTCTTGAAAAATCTCATTTTTAATCAACTTTTATTGACCAATTCAACAGTGGATTCATGTATCATTACTGAATCAAAGCATATTAAAATGCAAGAATGTAACTGAATCCATTAAAATAAGTCTGTGGGTGCTTAGTCTCATCTGCCACAGCACCCTAAATTGTGTTCATACTACTGGTCACTTAAATGAAGGTTCTTTGCAATTAACCACTCCATGTTTTAAATTTTTTGAATTAAGAAAACGAGGAATGAATAAGTTTATCTTGACCATATTAGGGGAATGCAATTAAAAGATTACAGGAGATCTAGTAGTTGCTACACAAAGGAATATTAACAAGTTGTTGATGAGGTAAGCATGCATAAATCATACTACCTCCGTCCCAATTTATACGAGGGTGTTTGACTAGACACAAAACTTAAGGAAAAAGGAAGACTTTCAAGTCAAAGAAATTTTGTGGCTAAAAATCATTTTATTAAGAGTAAAATGAGAATTTCAGAGTTAAATTGTTGCTAATTATAAAAAAGTGTCATTCTTTTTTGGATTGGCTAAAAAAGAAAGTGTCATATAAATTGAAACGGGTGGAGTAATATATATGCGCATATATGTAGGGTCTTCTATGAGATCTGAGCATATCTTCTTAGAGGAAAAAACCATTTAATTTAATACCCTAAAAGCAATTGATTAATGTTTAGTCATCATCAAATTATATTCAAATCAATTCAGTAAAATGCATTTGTGTTGGACATGTTAGTTTGTGTGTTTATTCCTATTTCTCTTACTATATCTTCCTTTATTGGAGAAGAATCCAACAATAAAATTTTCATTCTCATCAATCACCACTTCTTTAATTTCCTTTTCCCTTTACTCTATTGCAATTCCTTTCTTGCTTTAGGAGAAGAATTCCATTTTGGCATGCTGTTATCAATTAGTTTTCTCTGTTAATCATGGGAGAGAGATTGGAAATTTCTTCTTCTTTTTTTTTTGGTTGGTGAGTGGTTAGTTTGTTAGTTTCATTGATCATTTCTTCTTATTTTACGTCATCTATCCTATTATTCTTTACAAAACTACTAGTTTAAGATAAGTATTATATATAGTACTTATAAACACACAATATATCTCATTTCAATACAAGTCACATGTTGAAATCTATTAGATAACAATTCCCTACACCTATATATGGAATTAGAGTGTTCTACATTTCTATGTACTAATAGCGAACTAATGAGGTGTAGAATATGCAGACCGTATATTCAAAGTTGGACCATGACAAAAATACAAAAGAGGGATAGTTGCATGCAAAAATAAAAACAATTGACCACTTGACCGGTAAAACTCTTGTTCTAGCATCTTGGCCGGTTCAGGGTAAAAATTTATCCGCACCTCATATTTATATCAAGCCGATAAATAAATGACATGTATTTATACATATAATTTTAGCACATTTAATTGTAGTTAATTAACATGCATTCATTCTCACATAACCAAATCACTTCACTATAATCAACTTATACTCCCCCATTCCATATTACTTGTCCACTTTCCTTTTTTAAAAGTCAAATTATATATACTTTAATCAATATTTTTAAATATATTTTTTCATCATATTGGTATGAGAAGACTTGAACCATATAGTACTTTTTATGTAGTTTATAAATAGCTAAATTATAATTCTAAAATATTATATTAATCTAATCCAATTTAGTTTCGAAGATTAATCAACTTGACTCTCAAAAAGCGAAAGTGAACAAGTAATATGAAGTGGACAAGTAATATGAGATAAAGGGGTATGATTTAATGTAAATATTTGATACAAATAAGTATTTACATTCAATTTAGTACTAGTACTTTGTTGTATGATGAGAAAATTAATTAAGTAGCTGTGAACGAGATCATGAGAATCCATGAAGGTGCAATAATCAATTCAGTTGGGACTTTTATTTAGAAACTCCACTTATTTTCATAAAGCATAGGATGTCCCCTCAGATCTTTTTCTTTTTCTTTTTAAGTATATAGATTTTAGAATATAAATTTTCAAAGCACCAATTTTTGTACCAAATCTTTGTTGGAAGCTGAAATGGTCCTCCATTTCATCCGACCATTCAATAAGAATTGGTTTCTTTATGGGCAATCACCTAGAAAGAGAAGAAGTTTATCTTGTTTTCCTCCTTTTTTTTTTTTAGAAGGAGCGACTGTTATTTTCTTGGAAAATCTCCAAGTTTGCGGCTAACAGATTCTGAATAATAATCATACAAGATTTGCGGCATTTGCTGCTATATTAAGGAATCATTTGGTATGACCAAAGATATACTTCCTCCGTTCACTTTTACTTGCCCACTATACTAAAAATAGATATTTATTTTTATTTATTCAGTTTGAAAAATAAGAGATAATTTATCATCTGATACCTATTTTACTCTTACTATTTACTCGAAACGTGCGTTACACTTTGTATTATGTAATAGTTATGTGAAATTTGTATATAAAAGATATTTCTTTAAGGATGTGACAGACATGAGATAATATCAAACCACACTACTGAGGTGTAATTAAAATAATGTCAATATTACTAAAATTAAGTTATGAGTAAATAATTATGAATGAATAATAAAGTACAAGTTTTTTCAACAATCGACATGGATTGCCATATGCTGACGTTTTTGTCGATGTCAAGTTGATTGGATATCGTATGAACCTACGACAAAGATGTTGGAAAGTCAATGTTTAATAATATACATATACTTTTTTTTTACTTCTTTTGATTTTGAAATACACATATGATCTCACCTGATACTTCCTTGTACATGTATTTCCGATGTATGTTTCTTTCATCTATTTGGATCTACCCTTTTTCTTAATTATACTTGTGAAATACTGAATCTTTTTCATCAAATGCACAAACATGATTTCACCATATTTGCATCAACAATTTCTGTTCTCGTAGATTTTGGAACAATTGGTATAGCGTACTAGACCAAATTCTCGACCAATTGAAGACCATGATTTTAATTTCTTACTAAAAAGATTCATTGGCGTTCATTATATTTCGAAAGTTACTATCAACTTTCTCAAATGGACCAATGTATCTCAGACTCAACTTGCCCCTCTTTCCAAAATGCATCACACCCTTCATGGGTGATATCTTCAAAAGAACATGTTCACCCTCTATAAACTCCAAGTCTCAGATCCTTCGGTCGAAATATATATTTTGTGGACTCTGAGCTGCCAGAAGCTTTTAATGAATAAGCTTCACCTTGTCTAGGGATTCCCTCAACAAATATGTACCCCACAGTTGGACCTCAAAAACATCAAACCATCCTATAGGAGAACGGCACCTTCTACCATATAAAGCATCAAACGTTGCCATATCAATGCTGGAATTGTAGCTATTATTGTATGCGAACTCAGCCAAGGGTAAGAACTGGTCCCAATGACCACCGAAATCAATAACACATACTCTCAACATATTCTAAAGCACATGAATAGTCCTCTCAGATTGTCCGTCAGTCTAGGATGAAAAGCGATACTAAGATCCAACTGAGTACCCAACTCTGCCTCTAATGTTTGCCAAAAATAGAAAGTAAACTAAGGGCCTCGATCAAAGATGATAGAAATAGGAACCCCGTTCAATCGCACAATCTCTCGAATGTAAATCTTGGATAACTTTTCCGCATTGTAAGTAACATGAACCAGAATGAAGTGCGCGGACTTAGTCAGCCTATCCACGATAACCCAAACTGAATCAAACTTTCCCAAGGTCTTCGGAAGACCTACAACGAAATCCATGGCAATCCTCTCCCACTTGCACTCGGGATGGGCATCCTATGAAGCACATCGCTAAGTCTCTGATGCTCATATTTAACCTATTGATAATTCCTACACCGGGCAACAAAATCTGCAATATCTCTCTTCATCCGACCCCACTAGTAGTGTCTCAAATTACGGTACATCTTAGTAGCAATAAGATGAATGGAATATCGAGAACTATAGGCCTCCTCTAATATCACATGAATGAAATACCCAACACAAGGGACACACATACATCCCTTGATCCTCAGAACCCCATCACTATCAAGCACGACCTTTTTGGCCTCACCGTGCAATACCTTGTCATGAATCTTGCACAACTGAAGATCCTTAAACTGTCGAGCCCTAATCTCTTCCAGGAGAGACAATCTCACCTCAACGCATGCTAAAACTCTATCTGGATACGAAAGATCCAATCGTACAAAACTGTTAGCCAGAGTCTGATCCTCCATGGTAAGGGATGCTACGGAACAACCAACCGAGCCAAACTATCCATACTCACTACCTTGAGACTCAAGGCATAAGCTACCACATTTTCCTTACCCGGATGGTAAAGTATGGTGATATGATAATCCTTCAGAAGCTCCATCCATCTATGCTGCCTAGAATTTAGATCTCTCTGAGTGAATACATGTTGTAGGCTGTGATGATCAGTAAACACCTCATAGTGGACCCTATAAAGATAATGCCTCCAAATCTTCAAAGAAAAAAGGTATGTTATCACAAAAGTCAACTATAGGTCAAAACTTTTACTCTCTAAGGTTCTAGTCTCTCAACTCCTACTAGAATCGTCCGATAACTTCAGGATTTGAGTTAATGAAGGTAAAATAGTCAAAGTACTCGTAACGATGGAACATGTCATTACAGTTGTGTTGAGCCTATTAGGTTGGTTATTGATCATATTTAATTAGGATATGGCTTGTTATGTTCGTTAGACTAAGTTTAAGTATGTTTAATGGATGTTAATAGTTGTTCATTCTCATTTGACTGACTGTTAAGCATATTAAATTAAGATTTGTTGGCTGTTTATGGATATTATAGCAATATTGATCATGTTTAGTTAGTATTAATTACTGTTAGTGTTCATAGGTATGATTGTTAGCATATTCAGGCCACTGTTGGTATTTACTGTGATATTAGAAGCATGATTAATTAATTTAATAACTGCTGGCTTGTTAAGTTATTTATTAAGAATGTTTTAGTTTATTAACCAATGATTATTGAACTTGTTTAGTTAAAGTCACTGTTAATGTTTATTATTAGGGTGTTTGCTCTCATTAGATTAATATACATTATGTTTAGGTTCATCATTGTGACTGTTAATCATGTTAGTTAAGATAAAATACATATCATGTTAGTTTAATGTAGTTTTCATGTATGAATCATTGAAGTTGATGAACTTGTGATTAGGTTGTCCACAGACTGAGTGCAGTATGTTTAGTTATCTGTATCCATTGATTGTTAGTTGTTTGGGTGATTAGGTGAATACGTGTCTAATATGTTAGTCTAAAATTGATCCTATGCATATACAAGTCATCTAGTTAGCTCAACATCTAGTTTAAGGATTATTTGATCATGTATGACTTGTTTAAATGGCTTTGAGTTGATTAGCAGGTTAGTTGTAGTTTGTTTTAACTATCTTAGATTGATTAGTTAATATTGTTGGAAATTTGCCTTTGGCGGGAGTTGCGACCGACCAACTTTAACGGCTTAAACACTAGTGTAACGTATGTTGGAGAATCCGGTTCTTCACACATGCATGATCTACTAAGTACGTATATAACCGTAGGGCCAAGAATCGTCAAATTTCATTAAGAAATGAAAGAGATATTGGTTCACGAAGTAAGGTGTTTGAAGCATGGAAAGTGTGGTATTGTGTGTAATTCTCCCTCATCGGTAGAGGAAGAAAGAATTATTGTGTATATAAGATTCGAAATTGGTTTGGGGTTTGGGACCCCAAGGGGTATCCCATGTATTTAAAGGAGGGAGGACCTAGATGTGCTTCGGTTCGAGGAAAGACCACACGCGCGCCGCCGCCGCCCGCCCGTCCGGTCCGGTTCCGGGTTCACGGGCTCACGGGCTGTGGGCCTTCTGATATTATCTTTTTGGGCCAGAAAACTTTGCCAGAAGTACGTTTGATCCCGAAGTTTCAGATATATACGTTTGGACCAGAATTCTTTCGGATGTGCGGTTTGGTCCCCGAAGTTTCAAGATGTACGTTTGGTCCCCGAAGTTTCCAGAAAATCAGAATTTCGACGGTCAAAAACAGAAATGCCAAGCACTCAATTCAGCCATTTATTTTGGCTGAATTACTTCTCCTATAATGGCCAAATCCGTTGGTCTTTCACCATTTATGTTGGTGGCTTTACTACCTCCATAATGGCCATTATTTGGCTATTATGGAGGCAGTTTTTCAGCCCCTCCCTCACCTATATAAACACCCCCTTACACCATTGTTGAGCACTAAGACATATGCACGAAAATACATAAACAGATGCAGCAAAACAGTGCACGAAAATACACAACCAAAATAGTTTTCTTCCTACAACTTCCAAGCATCATTTCGTTACTCAATATTCTTCACGGTAGCTCTTGAGTTTCCTTTGCTCAAGGGTTCCATTGCTGTTTTATCTTGGGAGACAAATTGTCCAGGACGTATAAAGGATACATACGGGGCAATATTGTCTTAAGGACAGAGTGCCACACTCGACTCAAAGATAAACCAGTTTCCATTTTTCGTCTTCAACAAAATCGTAATTTCGCTTTTTGTTATTATATTGTAATTTTCAGATTTCTAGTCCAAAATATTATATTCTTTGTTTATCCTTTCGAATACTTGTAATAGTTAAATACTTCCCGTACTGCTTTATAAAGTACCATAGAGCAAAATCTCCCAACTACAACTTAAGACAATATTTGTAGAGTATTACTATTAGTGTTCGAAAGATGTCGGTCAAAAGTTGTGTGACCAAATCTGGATATGGCAATGGTTTTTTGGTAGAAGAGAGTGATGATGATGAACGTGTTCATGGTGTCACCGCCACCAAGACTGGTGGAAACAAGCGCTCTCGAGAGCCCGAGGATGTCAATCGGGACAAGAGGAGAAGATCGAAGATGCTATTCTATCTTGTAGCAGAAGGCCTATATCTCGTCCCGGACAAAGGATCCGAATAATGGTGAGAAGGAAATGGACACTCAGTCTGATGAAGTGACTGAAGTGAGCCAGAATCCGAAATTGGGATACGTATTTTTTTACTTGTCAAGAATAAGGATTAAATGATAAGTATTTTTCTTACTTGTCAAGAATAAAGATTAAATTATGTCTGATTAAAAATGGATTAAAGTAAGGAGGAATATGAAAATAATTTATATTCCTTATGCTTTAACAAATCAGAAGTTTAATCTCATCTTCTTTTCCGTTTAAAGATTGGATTTTGTAAACGACTTAAGAAGATCCGTTTTTTTAAGTGTAAAAAGTATGTTCGCACATACGAGGGAGTAAGATCCACTGACTGTGCGAAAACTGTTACCACTCTTAAGTAAGCGCCAAGAATTATCTGGGCACCAATCATAACGGAAGAAGACTAAAAGCTAAAGACGTTGAGCCTGTCATACTATTTGGCCGAAGATCCTTCATAGGATGATATTGGACACTCAGTCATATAAATCCTCCGGGCGACTGGAGTGGGCCAAAATTCCTTTGATATGATGATATTGGACACTCAGTCATATAAAGCCTCCGGGCGACTGGAGTGGTGCCAGAATTCATTTCATAGGAAAAGTAATGGACACCTAGTAAGGTAGGCCAGAGTTTCCAGGTCCTAAATGATCTGAAGGCCTAAATAAAGGCAGTAAAGAAATTGGACACTCAGTCTGCCAAAGCAACTAGAGTGGACCCGAGTATCGAGATCACATATGATCCGGTTACGCCCTAACCACGGGCAAAAGGTTGTTCATGTGAAGCAACGCCACCTCTAAAATCAAAGGGGCTGGAGAGGTTGTCCTCAATAGGACTTCAAGGAATGAGATCACTCTAAAAGAGGTGATACATGTTCCTAACTTGGTTAAAGGACGTTGTTGGTCAAATCTGGTTTGAGACTAGTCCAATAGGTCCGTAATAACTAACAGTGGTACAATATGTCTATAGCCAAATGAATGATATATTGTAATCCGTGCATCTATGACATCATAGATTAAGACACGTTAAATAGCAAGTCATTCAAAAGCTAATGATGTTGAGATTGTTGCCTACTGTCGACATAAACCCTCAAAATGAATGTGAGGTAGACGAAGAGGCAAAATCACCTTTCCAAATTCCGTCAAGGGAATAGCGAAAGAAGCACCGCTCCTCTAGAACTTAGTCACACCTACTTGGGTGATTTGAAGTTTATACAAAATAGAGGGGGAGACAAGTACGTTGTGATCTTCATTGATGATGGTACAACGTATGGAATCCTTTGTTTATTGAAAAGCAAAGATGAAGTTGTTGAAGCCTACAAAGCGAAGTTGAAAATCAACTAAGCCTACGGATTGAGAAATTCGTAGTGATAGAGGGGAGAATGTGAAGCATCGTTCATTAAACGAATGTTCATTTCTCACCTCGCCCTAATGGCGTTAGCCAAGCGCGAAGTCGTACGCCCAAATTATGAGGGGTAGCTTGGTAAAACATGGGCTACCGAAACAGTCAAGTTCGACCTAAGATCGTAGATTGCATATCCACCGGATCCGCAAATAACAAGAGTGTTGATCGCCTCTTGGCGTCAAAGAATGCTGAATTCTTTGGAGATAACTTTCCTTGGAAAAGGAAAAGGAGTAATTGCTCAAGGTTAACAAGAACCCGCGAGGGCTCGGCTGTCCGGAACTAGACGTTCCGTATCTTCATGACTCGAAAGTTGCCGTCTATCCGAACTTAATATTCCGGATCGCAGAACTCGGGATTCTAGATGTTGAACCAAGACGGAGCAAAGAGGGGACAAAGACTTGTTCCAGTCCTTCTAGCTTGTATGGTTGAGAACGAACCATGGACAATTAACAAATAATTGTTATCTCCAAAAGCGCCGCTTTGGAAAGAAGCTAAAGGGAGAAATAGATTCCATATATAGAACCATACGTGTGTAATAGTTAATCTTCCTCCGGAAAAGAACCTTTGGGTTGTAAAAAGTGCTCCCCCGTGAGTAGCTTCACATCCAGGGCCATTGTAATCTTACATGGCATGGGTGTTGAAACACCTTCCAAACCGGAGAGTTGGAAGAAGAGGATCGAATTGGTTTGTCGAACTGCTGTTGGGCTTCTTCCCGAACTTTCATTTTGGTCCCCGAAATGTTAACATTTTGGTCCCGAAAGTCTCGTATAAAACAGAAACAATGAATCGATCACGAAACATTGACTCGAAGTTAGAAAGCCAACAGTTGGAAAACCAACGGTCTTAGAGTGAAAATCATATTGAAACAAAGTCTCGATATGAAAGATATGAGTATCACAGATGACATCTTAGGAATTGGATTTCTAAGACATCTAACCGATCGGTCGATAGTTGACAGCCTCGTTGAAGCCACCAATGGATATGAATCATAGAACCGATTGGAATCATGGTGCACCCATAGACAAGGAGCGATATGCTCAAAGTCACGTGTAGTTCAATGTATTGTACACACTAAAACCGACTTGGTATCGTCCAACAAATGATCGTTGAACTAAGGTTCACCGATGATCTTAATACATGATCAATAGAAGGCGTTAAGTCGGATATGACGATATCCGAATTATTCGCTTATCTACGGATTATAGTATTCGGATGTCCAGCGGTTCGAGAGAACACAAGTGATGCAACCGGACATCGATCCGAAGAACACCAAAGCCACAAGTAAATGTGTATGGTGGTTCTTGGAAAATCCTCTAAGCAAACTTGCATCGACCGATTCATGATGGTATCGGAGTTTATCGCTTTATACAAAGCATGAAAGAAGTTGAGTAACTTCACGACTCATTAGAGGACGTCCCTTATGGGAGAAACCCGTGCCTTCAGCAGTTCTACACCGTGGCTAGCCGGTCGGCTTTAGGAAGGACACGGATGACGGCGTCGGACATATCCGTCACGATCCGTCGGAGACATAAGACCGTATGGCGTTGATCATCACGGGTGTCACTTCCTTATTTACTAACTAAGGGACTACCCGGAGATCAAGTGTTCGCCTGTCTAGGGGAATGGGCTTAAAACCCAAAATATACGAACCAATACGGTGGAAACCCAACCTTACGAACCGGAGATCCCAAAGTAATTTGGTTCAATGGGAAAACTAAGTTGTAAAGGTTCGTTGATCGCTTCGGTCGAAGCATGAGCACTTCGGATAGTGATTTCGAAAAGAAACACCAAATCCAAAGCCGTTCCCGCGATAAACGTTAAGTGCTATCTCGCAGTATGGGTAAAGGTTAAATTTTCAAAACTCGTAATGATCCTCAACAGTTGAGGTTAGGTCTTTGGGAAACTTTTAATGGTTCCTAACACTTGTGAAGTGGGGTATAGCAGATACCTTGTAGGAGACCACCTATTTAAGTGCGAGGACGGGCCGCCTCAAATTGAACGCACTTAAGAATCCAAGACGTTGTCCATGGCCAAAACGGACAAAACATTACGAAGAAGAGAGTAAGGGAGTTTGTTGTGTTGGTACCGTTGTCTTGGCTTACACTAAACACCGACGGTTCAAGACATCACGTTCACCGCGCAAAGTAAGTAAGTCCGATGGTATTCAACTATGGAAGGTTCAAAGCCGAGGCTACCTCTCCTTATGCAACATCGGTCCGCCGAAATATTGTCGGAAATGAAAAGACACCATGTGAGTGCGCCAAAATCTCTTTCAAGAGGGGATTGTTGGAAATTTGCCTTTGGCGGGAGTTGCGACCGACCAACTTTAACGGCTTAAACACTAGTGTAACGTATGTTGGAGAATCCGGTTCTTCACACATGCATGATCTACTAAGTACGTAGATAACCGTAGGGCCAAGAATCGTCAAATTTCATTAAGAAATGAAAGAGATATTGGTTCACGAAGTAAGGTGTTTGAAGCATGGAAAGTGTGGTATTGTGTGTAATTCTCCCTCATCGGTAGAGGAAGAAAGAATTGTTGTGTATATAAGATTCGAAATTGGTTTGGGGTTTGGGACCCCAAAGGGTATCCCATGTGTTTAAAGGAGGGAGGACCTAGATGTGCTTCGGTTCGAGGAAAGACCACACGCGCGCCGCCGCCGCCCGCCCGTCCGTCCGGTCCGGCTCCGGTTCCGGTTCACGGTTCACGGTTCACGGTTCACGGTTCACGGGTTCACGGGTTCACGGGCCGTGGCCGTGGGGGTGTGGGCGTGGGCCTTCGATATTATCTTTTTGGGCCGAAAACTTTGCCGAAGTACGTTTGATCCCGAAGTTTCAGATATACAGTTTGGACCAGAATTCTTTCGATGTGCGTTTGGTCCCCGAAGTTTCAAGATGTACAGTTTGGTCCCCGAAGTTTCCAGAAAATCGAATTTCGACGGTCAAAAAAACAGAAATGCCAAGCACTCAATTCAGCCATTTATTTTGGCTGAATTACTCCTCCTATAATGGCCAAATCCGTTGGTCTTTCACCATTTATGTTGGTGGCTTTACTACCTCCATAATGGCCATTATTTGGCTATTATGGAGGCGCTTTTTCAGCCCCTCCCTCACCTATATAAACACCCCCTTACACCATTGTTGAGCACTAAGACATATGCACGAAAATACATAAACAGATGCAAGCAAAACAAAGGCACGAAAATACACAACCAAAATAGTTTTCTTCCTACAACTTCCAAGCATCATTTCGTTACTCAATATTCTTCACGGTAGCTCTTGAGTTTCCTTTGCTCAAGGGTTCCATTGTCATTGTTTTATCTTGGGAGACAAATTGTCCAGACGTATAAAGGATACATACGGGGCAATATTGTCTTAAGGACAGAGTGCCACACTCGACTCAAAGCATAAACCAGTTTCCATTTTTCGTCTTCAACAAAATCGTAATTTCAGGTTTTGTTATTATATTGTAATTTTCAGATTTCTAGTCCAAAATATTATATTCTTTGTTTATCCTTTCGAATACTTGTAATAGTTAAATACTTCCCGTACTGCTTTATAAAGTACCATAGAGCAAAATCTCCCAACTACAACTTAAGACAATATTTGTAGAGTATTACTATTAGTGTTCGAAAGATGTCGGTCAAAAGTTGTGTGACCAAATCTGGATATGGCAATGGTTTTTTGGTAGAAGAGAGTGATGATGATGAACGTGTTCATGGTGTCACCGCCACCAAGACTGGTGGAAACAAGCGCTCTCGAGAGCCTGAGGATGTCAACCGGGACAAGAGGAGACCGAAGATGCTATTCTATCTTGTAGCAGAAGGCCTATATCTGTCCCAGACAAAGGATCCGAATAATGGTGAGAAGGAAATGGACACTCAGTCTGATGAAGTGACTGAAGTGAGCCAGAATCCGAAATTGGGATACGTATTTTTTTACTTGTCAAGAATAAGGATTAAATGATAAGTATTTTTCTTACTTGTCAAGAATAAAGATTAAATTATGTCTGATTAAAAATGGATTAAAGTAAGGAGGAATATGAAAATAATTTATATTCCTTATGCTTTAACAAATCAGAAGTTTAATCTCATCTTCTTTTCCGTTTAAAGATTGGATTTTGTAAACGACTTAAGAAGATCCGTTTTTTTAAGTGTAAAAAGTATGTTCGCACATACGAGGGAGTAAGATCCACTGACTGTGCGAAAACTGTTACCACTCTTAAGTAAGCGCCAAGAATTATCTGGGCACCAATCATAACGGAAGAAGACTAAAAGCTAAAGACGTTGAGCCTGTCATACTATTTGGCAGAAGATCCTTCATAGGATGATATTGGACACTCAGTCATATAAAGCCTCCGGCGACCGGAGTGGGCCAAAATTCCTTTGATATGATGATATTGGACACTCGGTCATATAAAGCCTCCGGCGACCTGGAGTGGTGCCGTAATTCATTTCATAGGAAAAGTAATGGACACCTAGTAAGGTAGGCCAGAGTTTCCAGGTCCTAAATGATCTGAAGGCCTAAATAAAGGCAGTAAAGAAATTGGACACTCAGTCTGCCAAAGCAACTAGAGTGGACCCGAGTATCGAGATCACATATGATCCGGTTACGCCCTAACCACGGGCAAAAGGTTGTTCATGTGAAGCAACGCCACCTCTAAAATCAAAGGGGTGGAGAGGTTGTCCTCAATAGGACTTCAAGGAATGAGATCACTCTAAAAGAGGTGATACATGTTCCTAACTTGGTTAAAGGACGTTGTTGGTCAAATCTGGTTTGAGACTAGTCCAACAGGTCCGTAATAACTAACAGTGGTACAATATGTCTATAGCCAAATGAATGATATATTGTAATCCGTGCATCTATGACATCATAGATTAAGACACGTTAAATAGCAAGTCATTCAAAAGCTAATGATGTTGAGATTGTTGCCTACTGTCGACATAAACCCTCAAAATGAATGTGAGGTAGACGAAGAGGCAAAATCACCTTTCCAAATTCCGTCAAGGGAATAGCGAAAGAAGCACCGCTCCTCTAGAACTTAGTCACACCTACTTGGGTGATTTGAAGTTTATACAAAATAGAGGGGGAGACAAGTACGTTGTGATCTTCATTGATGATGGTACAACGTATGGAATCCTTTGTTTATTGAAAAGCAAAGATGAAGTTGTTGAAGCCTACAAAGCAAGAAGTTGAAAATCAACTAAGCCTACGGATTGAGAAATTCGTAGTGATAGAGGGGGAGAATGTGAAGCATCGTTCATTAAACGAATGTTCATTTCTCACCTCAGTCTAATGGCGTTAGCCAAGCGCGAAGTCGTACGCCCAAATTATGAGGGGTAGCTTGGTAAAACATGGGCTACCGAAACAGTCAAGTTCGACCTAAGATCGTAGATTGCATATCCACCGGATCCGCAAATAACGATAGTGTTGATCGCCTCTTGGCGTCAAAGAATGCTGAATTCTTTGGAGATAACTTTCCTTGGAAAAGGAAAAAGGAGTAATTGCTCAAGGTTAACAAGAACCCGCGAGGGCCTGGCTGTCCGGAACTAGACGTTCCGTATCTTCATGACTCGAAAGTTGCTTTTTGTCTATCCGGAACTTAATATTCCGATCTGCAGAACTCGGGATTCTAGATGTTGAACCAAGACGGAGCAAAGAGGGGACAAAGACTTGTTCCAGTCCTTCTAGCTTGTATGGTTGAGAACGAACCATGGACAATTAACAAATAATTGTTATCTCCAAAAGCGCCGCTTTGGAAAGAAGCTAAAGGGAGAAATAGATTCCATATATAGAACCATACGTGTGTAATAGTTAATCTTCCTCCGGAAAAGAACCTTTGGGTTGTAAAAAGTGCTCCCCTGTGAGTAGCTTCACATCCAGGGCCATTGTAATCTTACATGGCATGGGTGTTGAAACAACCTTCCAAACCGGAGAGTTGGAAGAAGAGGATCGAATTGGTTTGCCGAACTGTTGGGCTTCTTCCCGAACTTTCATTTTGGTCCCCGAAATGTTAACATTTTGGTCCCGAAAGTCTCGGATAAAAACGAAACAATGAATCGATCACGAAACATTGACTCGAAGTTAGAAAGCCAACAGTTGGAAAACCAACGGTCTTAGAGTGAAAATCATATTGAAACAAAGTCTCGATATGAAAGATATGAGTATCACAGATGACATCTTAGGAATTGGATTTCTAAGACATCTAATCGATCGGTCGATAGTTGACAGTCTCGTTGAAGCCACCAATGGATATGAATCATAGAACCGATTGGAATCATGGTGCACCCATAGACAAGGAGCGATATGCTCGTGTCACGTGTAGTTCAATGTATTGTACACACTAAAACCGACTTGATATCGTCCAACAAACAGATCGGTTGAACTAAGGTTCACCGATGATCTTAATACATGATCAATAGAAGGCGTTAAGTCGGATATGACGATATCCGAATTATTCGCTTATCTACGGATTATAGTATTCGGATGTCCAGCGGTTCCGAGAGAACACAAGTGATGCAACCGGACATCGATCCGAAGAACACCAAAGCCACAAGTAAATGTGTATGGTGGTTCTTGGAAAATCCTCTAAGCAAACTTGCATCGACCGATTCATGATGGTATCGGAGTTTATCGCTTTATACAAAGCATGAAAGAAGTTGAGTAACTTCACGACTCATTAGAGGACGTCCCTTATTGGGAGAAACCCGTGCCTTCAGCAGTTCTACATCGTGGCTAGCCGGTCGGCTTTAGGAAGGACACGGATGACGGCGTCGGACATATCTGTCACGATCCGTCGGAGACATAAGACCGTATGGCAGTTGATCATCACGGGTGTCACTTCCTTATTTACTAACTAAGGGACTACCCGGAGATCAAGTGTTCTCGCCTGTCTAGGGGAATGGGCTTAAAACCCAAAATATACGAACCAATACAAGTGGAAACCCAACCTTACGAACCTGGAGATCCCGTAATTTGGTTCAATGGGAAAACTAAGTTGTAAAGGTTCGGTTGATCGCTTCGGCCGAAGCATGAGCACTTCGGATAGTGATTTCGAAAAGAAACACCAAATCCAAAGCCGTTCCCGCGATAGACGTTAAGTGCTATCTGCAAGTATGGGTAAAGGTTAAATTTTCAAAACTCGTAATGATCCTCAACGAGTTGAGGTTAGGTCTTTGGGAAACTTTTAATGGTTCCTAACACTTGTGAAGTGGGGTATAGCAGGATACCTTGTAGGAGACCACCTATTTAAGTGCGAGGACGGGCCGCCTCAAATTGAACGCACTTAAGAATCCAAGACGTTGTCCATGGCCAAAACGGACAAAACATTACGAAGAAGAGAGTAAGGGAATTTGTTGTGTTGGTACCGTTGTCTTGGCTTACACTAAACACCGACGGTTCAAGACATCACGTTCACCGCGCAAGAAGTAAGTCCGATGGTATTCAACTATGGAAGGTTCAAAGCCGAGGCTACCTCTCCTTATGCAACATCGGTCCGCCGAAATATTGTCGGAAATGAAAAGACACCATGTGAGTGCGCCAAAATCTCTTTCAAGAGGGGATTGTTGGAAATTTGCCTTTGGCGGGAGTTGCGACCGACCAACTTTAACGGCTTAAACACTAGTGTAACGTATGTTGGAGAATCCGGTTCTTCACACATGCATGATCTACTAAGTACGTAGATAACCGTAGGGCCAAGAATCGTCAAATTTCATTAAGAAATGAAAGAGATATTGGTTCACGAAGTAAGGTGTTTGAAGCATGGAAAGTGTGGTATTGTGTGTAATTCTCCCTCATCGGTAGAGGAAGAAAGAATTGTTGTGTATATAAGATTCGAAATTGGTTTGGGGTTTGGGACCCCAAAGGGTATCCCATGTGTTTAAAGGAGGGAGGACCTAGATGTGCTTCGGTTCGAGGAAAGACCACACGCGCGCCGCCGCCGCCCGCCCGTCCGGTCCGGTTCCGGTTCACGGTTCACGGGTTCACGGGTTCACGGGTTCACGGGTTCACGGCTGTGGGCTGTGGGCTGTGGGCCTTCTGATATTATCTTTTTGGGCCAGAAAACTTTGCCGAAGTACGTTTGATCCCGAAGTTTCAGATATACGTTTGGACCGAATTCTTTCGGATGTGCAGTTTGGTCCCCGAAGTTTCAAGATGTACAGTTTGGTCCCTGAAGTTTCCAGAAAATCAGAATTTCGACGGTCAAAAACAGAAATGCCAAGCACTCAATTCAGCCATTTATTTTGGCTGAATTACTCCTCCTATAATGGCCAAATCCGTTGGTCTTTCACCATTTATGTTGGTGGCTTTACTACCTCCATAATGGCCATTATTTGGCTATTATGGAGGCGCTTTTTCAGCCCCTCCCTCACCTATATAAACACCCCCTTACACCATTGTTGAGCACTAAGACATATGCACGAAAATACATAAACAGATGCAAAGCAAACAAAGGCACGAAAATACACAACCAAAATAGTTTTCTTCCTACAACTTCCAAGCATCATTTCGTTACTCAATATTCTTCACGGTAGCTCTTGAGTTTCCTTTGCTCAAGGGTTCCATTGCTGTTTTATCTTGGGAGACAAATTGTCCAGGACGTATAAAGGATACATACGGGGCAATATTGTCTTAAGGACAGAGTGCCACACTCGACTCAGCATAAACCAGTTTCCATTTTTCAGTCTTCAACAAAATCGTAATTTCAGTTTTGTTATTATATTGTAATTTTCAGATTTCTAGTCCAAAATATTATATTCTTTGTTTATCCTTTCGAATACTTGTAATAGTTAAATACTTCCCGTACTGCTTTATAAAGTACCATAGAGCAAAATCTCCCAACTACAAATATAAGATTCAATCATGTTGGTTTGGAATCTACATCATTGAGTAAACTATTTCAATATGTGGTTGTGTTGGTCTGAGAAGTATGTCTAACCTCTTAGGAACTGTGTTTAGTTAATCCATGCCACACCATACTTGTTTTGTCATTTAAGCACTAGTATCAAGATAAAAATGGATTGTTGAGGTCAGTCAATGCTTGTATAATGTGTATGTTGGCATCTAGGGTTCATACTTGCCTGGAAAATGTTGAACATGCTTCTAATATGTCACCTAATCTCTATTAGGTTAAGAAATGATCTAAATGGTTGATGTTTGGTTCAGTTAGTATGTTTGGCCATAGATAGCTTAGACATACCATGCTTTACTTTCCCAGAACTTGCTTGCATGATCTTTAGGTACCCTAGTTGTCCTCCCTACCTTTGGCATGTTCCCAGCAGCCCCTAAGTAATCCAATATGCACATGTTCGTGACCCTATAGGATAATTATTCCACTTCTTCATATGAATATCTCTGCATCTAATTTAATGTGGTTAATTGCGTCTCTATCATGTACCTGCATATTGATTGAATTAAAGTGTTGTGCCCCTATCCATCTTTGTGTCCATACTTGCTTCCAAAACTAACAATTTTAAGAGTGTACTTGCATCATGTAACCTCCCTTCTTTGCATGACCCTAGTCGTAGCCACAAGTTCAATATAACCTCTATAGCATGCTCTGCATGTCTATGAAATGATGGCTGCCTGGGCAAGCCTGTAGCTGAGTGCATACTTATCCTCCATGTTTTCTGTCTAACTAAACTGGTTTATTAATGTTATGCCATGCACAAATGTTTCATTATACTGGTTTATCTTTGTGCATTTCCTGTTTTCAAGGATTAGTTTGAATTTTGAAATGCCTAAGGCCACAAGTGAATTAGGACAGTTGTTCTGTATATCCATTTTCGCTTTTGCATCTTAGTGTGTGTTATTTGAGAATACACATCAATATACACATTGGTATACAAGTCGTATACCAAATATACCTAGTAGATAAAAGTATACAGAATGTATATCATCTTGGATATCACTCATAAGTATCATGTCAGCTGTGTTTTGGTGGGCTTGGCCCATTTCTGCGCTTATCTGTTCTTTTCATATGGCTATGCCTTTGGGCCTGGCCCACTGCTTGCTCCTTCCCTTTTTCTTGTTTGCTGTTGATAATGTAAGCCCATCTAGATTATCATGCTTATTTTATCCT
Organism: Anisodus tanguticus; assembly: GCA_034509755.1. NCBI lineage: Eukaryota > Viridiplantae > Streptophyta > Magnoliopsida > Solanales > Solanaceae > Anisodus > Anisodus tanguticus. The sequence goes on along the minus strand of CM067543.1, from coordinate 46,940,994 downwards.
AAGTATAGGTTTTTTGCTTGATTTAATCTCCATTTGCGTTAGATAATTATAGATGACTTCTAACTTGGGCCTTTATTTTCCCCTTTGTGTGTTCTTTGTTGCATTGCTATGAGATGGGCGCCATTACTGAGCCCATCACTTCATTCAGACAAGTCCATATGCATTCCAATCTTAGCCGATTGGGCTTAGGCCCAATCAATACTATTCTAGTCAAGATAAAATATGCAAAAGAAGCTAATATTTGCGTGAAGCCCCAGCTATGGGTGAAAATAGTCAATTGGTGGACTTAGATAGGCCCACCAGCCTAAACTCTTCTCCATTTCAATTTCATACTACATGTATATATATTTATGTATTGTTGTAAATAAAATACTTTGATTAATATTGAAACTTTATTTATGGTTGAAATTTAGGATAGACAAACGATACGTAAATCGTTTAGTTTAGATCGACAAATGAATTTCAAAACATTGTTTAAATCTAGAAATGAGAATAACAAACTATTTTGGCTGAATAAATGAAACTGTTTGGACGTTTTAAAAACTGGAAATGAAAGACAGATTTTCAACTAAGTGATTTTGGATACATGAATTAGGCTTTGAATTTTGAAATTTTAATGGACTGATGTTTAAGGACCCAAATGGGCCTTAGTGACTTGACAAAAGCAATTGGACTGTTGGAAAATCAAAATTGAATTTGGACTAAAAATGAACATTTTGTTTAAGTTAGAATACGGGCTAAGTCGACAAGCGAGAGACAAGGTTGGGGCCCAAATAAGTTAGTAATTTTGAAAATAAGTCTTGGACTTAAGTTTGGGTTGAGGGTATTGAAAAATCTGATATAGTTAAACTTGGGAAATATAGCATGCAAAAAAGAAATTAAAAACATTTTTACTATATCTTTTTCCAATAATCAAACTTATTTGTTTTTAAATGGTACTATACCATTCTTGAAACTTGGAAAGGATTTTAAAAAGATGCAAGTGTGAAAATAGTGAATGTAGTTTGACTAAATGTAGAGTTCTACTCAAATTCACTTTTGATTGTCCTTAGTTCAAAAATGAAATTGACTAAAATATCCCCTGCATACTATTTTTGGCGGAAGTTTTAACTCTTTGTTTTAAAATAAAACCTTGAGTTTGAATAAATGAAATGAAAATTTATTTTGCCGATTTTTAAACCTTAAGTAATTTAAATCAATTTTGAAGCATGCTATAGAATCCGTAGGTCAATCGTATGCTACAGATCCTTAATACCAGGGTGCTAACACCTTCCCCGGGGGATCACCAGAACTCTTACCTTGACTCTGGTTTAGATAGGATTTTTCAATGAATTTGAATAAACCCTTTCACATTGGTTTTTCTAATTTACCTATAAATTAGGTGGCTACTCTAAAACACATTATCTAATTTAGAGCACCATCCAAATTCTTAGTAGCTCTTTATGAGCTCAGCCGTATAAAAAAGCGAACTGTAACACTCATCACAGCCACTAAGGTGGGACCCCCAGTATGCTCAATACCCCTCAATATTTATATCAACTACATACTTCTATCGAAGTCTAATAATATTAAATTGTAGCCTACCTCATAGCAGAACATGTGCCACAAACTCTAATCCTCAACCAAGGCCTTGCTCTTGTGAAGCGCCTCCGAACGATCATATTCTACCATATATATTCTACTTTAACAAAGTATTCTAATACACAGACAGATGCATAGCCTTTCGAATAAATCGAATACCCTAACCCCAAAATCGACCCTGAGCCCACAAGAGTAAAATCAGTATTTTAATAGTCTAGAATCATGAAAACGATCTAATGAATCATATCCTTAAGTTAATTAAGAATCTAGTCAGTTTAGGCCTTCAATTTTCTTTTAATCTAAAAACCCCCAAATTAGGATAACCCTATAAATCCTTCCAACAATTTATGAAATTAAATCAATAATTGAACATTGTAATAGGTCATACTATCATTACCCAACTCATATCTACAATATCAACGCATAAATATTCAATCTTAACCTCCAAATCATGATATTAGACCTCTTATTCTCTAACATAACCCTAGGTTCATTCTACCAAAAATAAATAATAAAACCTAGATTTAATGATACATAAATGAATAACTAATTGAAATAGGTAGAATCTTACTCCCAAAGATGAATAGTGAAGAAACCCTTCAAATTCTGCTATCCACTGAGCTTAAGTCTCAAGTTAAAATAAGGAAAGTGATTTCGAAATGGGACTTTTAATTCTAGGTCTGAAATAGCGATCCCGCTTTGGCCGATTCATCCTCGCTGAAGCAGCTCGCTTCTGGGGAAAAACTGTCGCAGAAGCGACCCAACTTAAAGTACTCAACAATCACACATGCGGAAAAACTCCACAGAGGCGGATCGCCTCTATGCAACAAATGCCACAAAAGTAGACTTCCCAATTTTCCCAAGTCTTATATCTGCGAACCAACTTCTGCATAAGCGGCCACTAGTTCGATGATGCGGCACACCAGAAACAAATAACTATGCAAATTTGCAAACTTTCCACCAAACATCCGGAACACTCCCGAGACCTCCCGGATCCAAACTAAACATGTTACCCAAGTGTAAACGATGCTACAAACTCGCTTGTACACTCAAATTTCTCATATGACCAAGCTAAGACCTACTTTTCTACTAAACCACCGAAAATACCCAAATATCACAATTTATCAAATAGTGACTCAAAACATATCTGAAAGCCTTGGGAGGCAAATAAATGACTTGACTAAGTCATAAATGATGCTCCGGACCTACCAAAAGCGATGAAACTTAGAAACAAACCCATATTCTCAAAAGTCAACTTTGGGTCAACTAAAGCATTCCAGAACTATTAAACTTGTGTTTTTTCCCTCCGAAATCCATCTAAAAGCACCTTGGGAACCATGCTAACCATCACCACGAGTCACAAACCCCACATAGAGTCTAAGGGAAAGGTAATTTGATCAACTAAAAGTCTTTATCTAAAAACGACCGGATGAGTCATTACATCAGATACCAATTAAACAAATGTTTGTCCTCGACAAGAGAGAAACGAAAGGGGAAATGTACTAGAATAAGTAAACAAGTAAGAGTATCTACTCCGCATATTATTCTCGGTCTCACAAGTAGTCTCCTCAATGGGGCAGTGCTTCTGTTGCACTATTACACTATGTATTTTTGTGCTGGTATGCATCATAAGTAAAGTAACGTAAAGCTCGGTGAGGATAAAATCCCATATTTGGATGAAAATAAGTTTAAACAGGTGTTACAAAAAATTTGTAATTTAGGTTCAAACGAATCAGTAAAATTAAAATTCATCGAAACTCAAGGAAGGGCCTGCAAAATTTCGGACAAGATTTTTGGCCCAACTTGGCACGGGTATATCTCTTATGTATAAGCCATTTTGGGATGATAACCTACCAAAATTCAACTTCAGAGGGTCTTGTTTCAAATGCAACACACCGTTCATCAATCGGAGCTCTATACTAAAGGTTGTGTGTTTTAAGAACGGGCTGCAGAGAAGACCGTAAAATTAATTACTGGCCGTAAAACTCTTATTTTTCCACCATAAAACATAACAGAAACTTGGAATTTTTTTTACAAAAAAATGGTGGAGAAGAAAAATGGCGTAAAATATTATACGTAGCGTAAAACCTAACATAAAAGTGGGCGGTGGCAGACTTTCTTGCCATTTAAATGTGTTTCAGCCCCCATAACTCATCATTTTATCCCAAATCAGTTCCAATGAACCCTGAATACTCTCTAACAGTTCCATATCCATTCAAGCTTGATCCGGAAGGAAATAACATGTATATTACACCTTGAATCTCGTAGACGTTGTATTCATTATTGCTCTCTCTTTTGCTACTGTTTTGAAGGAGTTCTTCTTCATTAAAGTCAAAATTTAAGGCGAGTACTTCATGTCCAAAGTAAGGGTTTCATTCACCTTTGAGTATATGAGTTACATGAACTTCTAGAACTTCATTATTCCAAAGAATTAAAATGAAAGAGAAAGGAATTGCTAAACTTTGTTATGTTGTGAGTTGAGATCATCTATGGGTAATCTTCTAGAGTTGTAGATGATGGAATTGAAGGGATGCTTGATGCTATGATTATAGTTAATGATATAGAATTAGAAGGAGGAAAAAACTAGAAGATTGATATGGTTCTATAACTGCATAAGTAAGGTTGCAGCACGCTAAATCTAAACTATTAACACTAGTATTGATTCCTATTGTTATAGATTGACATGTGAGAAGAGACGAGTTTAAACTTTCTTGAAAGGGCAGTTACTTTAAGGTATGTGAGGCAACTTTTCTTCTTGCCATGATTTGACGTAACATTTCTTCGAATAGAGTTCCATCTTGTGAAATCAAATAACAATAAGACTTTCTGTATAAACTGATCCTAATCCTTGGGTATTTCTAGTCCCTATCATATATTGAATTCTATATGTTCCAAATTTGTTGTATTGCGATTCATAAACATAGAGCCAATAACAATAGTCAAAGTATAATGACGATAGGTCTCTCCGGATCTGCTTGTGATGTCCTTTGAAGTCTGTCTTGCATTGCACTTATTTATACGTATCTATTTTCTTACCGAGCCGCACTATAATCGGCCGGGTACACACTTGTATGTGCATACCACTGCAGTTGGTTTTGATATTACTGAGTCCTACATCTGGGCCGGGTACTATATATTATGATATGAATTACCCCACAGAGTGTCTTGATACTATATTATATAGCCCCATTTGGTGTCTTGATTTTAAAGACATGCATATATATATCTATATTGGTGACAGGGTATGCCCTCAGAGGCTTCTTCTGAGTTTCAGGTTGACTTCTGTACCCATATCTCTTATGTTATATCTTCTGTTTACATATGTTATCTTCCTTACTTATTCAGTACACCTTTCATACTGATACCCCTTTTTAGGTAACTATGTTCATGCCTGCAAGTACAGATAGACAGGGCGGTGCTCCTCTTCAGTAAGTTGTCTATTCAGTTGTGATAGTCACACTCTTCTCTCTTGGAGTTGCTATACAGGAGCCACTAGTTACTGTTGTACATATTTCTTGTATTTTGGGGTATGGAAGGGCCCTGTATCGACTGGTTGATGTATTACAACACTCTTAGAGGCTTGCAGACTAGTGTATGTATGTCGTGGCCTTGTCTGCCCCTTTGTTAGTGGTGTACTCTTCTTGTGGCCTTGTCGGCCCTTTTGTTAGTGGAGTACTCTTCTTGTGGCCTTGTCAGCCTTAGTTATCTGTATATATTGTGTTGGGACTCTTTTGCATGCAAGTGTCATACATTCTTGTCTTGTTATGGTTATATGGAGGCCTTGTCGGCCCAAGTTTCGTAGTACAGGTTCCAGATACTACCGTTGGTTTACTTAGTCCTTCGGGTGCTGGGTGCCGGTCACATTCCCCAAGGTTGGGGTATGACATGCACCTTCACTGAAGCAATCTCTTTTGATTTCAATTTCCTAACCTGCGTATCCAGAATGTCCATAGGCTCTTCGTCGATCTCCAAATTCTTGTCAAATAACACGTAGTCTCATTGAATGAGGTAGGACCTATCAACATGGTACTTCTTCAACATGGAAACATTAAATACCGGATGAACATCTGAACGGCCTTGTGGCAAAGCCAACTCATATGCCACCTCTCCAACCCTTTGAAAAATCTCAAATGGCCCGATATACCTCGGACTCAACATCCCCCTCTTTCCAAATCTCATCACGCCTTTTATAGGAGAAACCTTTAATAGAACCCTATCACCAACCACGAAGTCCATATCTCGGACCTTCAGGTCCGCATACTCTTCTTGCCTACTCTGAGCCGCTAGGAGCATGTCCTAGATCATCTTCACTTTCTCTAAGGAGTCTCTCAACAAATCTGCACTCCAGGGCCTCACCTCAAACACATCAAACCATCCAATCGGATAACGACATCTCCTGCCATATAAAGCCTCAAATGACACCATATCAATGCTAGAGTGATAACTATTATTGTACACGAACTCTGGCAAAGGTAAGAATTGGTCCTGATGACCACCGAAATCAATCACACAATCTCGTAACATATCTTCCAAAACCAGGATGGTCCACTCGGACTGACCGTCCATCTTAGGGTGAAACGTTGTGCTAAGATACAAATGAGTACCCAAATCCTTTTGCAACGTACTCAAGAATTAAGAAGTAAATTGAGTACCCCGATTGGAAATAATAGAAATAGGCACCCTATGCAGCCGAACAATCTCTCTAATATAAATCTTAGCCAGCTTCTCAGAATTATAGGTTGTTTGGACCGAAATGAAGTGCGCAGACTTGTTCAACCTATCCACAATAACCCAAATAGCATCAAACTTTCCCAAAGTCTTCGGCAATTAAACTACAAAATCCATTGCTATCTGCTCCCATTTCCACTCGGGTATGGACATCCTATGAGTCAAACCATCTTGTCTCTGTTGCTCATACTTAACCTGTTGGCAATTCAAACATCGAGACACAAACTCCACAATGTCCCTCTTCATCCTACACCGTCAATAGTGGCGCATCAAATCACGATATATCTTTATTGTACCCGGATTTATAGAATACCTGGAACTATAAGCCTCATCCATAATCAACCTCAGCAAACCCACACATGGTACACACACTCTACCCTTAATCCTCAAGACTCCCTCATCATCAATCATATCCTCATTGGCTTCCCCTCGCATCACCTTGTCCTTGATTTTGCACAATTTCACATCATTAAACTGCTGGGCCTTGATTTTCTCCAAAAGAGATGACCTCGCCTCAACACAAGCCAAAATCTTACCCGAATTTGAAATATTGAGTCTTACAAAGCTGTTGGCTAAGGACTAAACCTATAATACCAAAGGATGCTTAGTAATAATTAGACAAGCCAAACATCCCATACTCACCGCCTTTCAACTCAAGGAATCCGCCACCACATTGGCCTTTCCCAGATGGTACAAATTAGTCATATCATAATCCTTGAGTAGCTCCATCCACCGTCGTTATCTAGAATTCAAATCTCGCTGACTGAACACATATTGAAGGCTGCGGTAATCAATGTACACCTCACAATAAACTCCATATAGGTAGTGCCTCCAAATCTTCATTGTAAAGACTACCACTGCCAAATCTAAGTCATGAGTAGGATAATTTTTCTCATGCACCTTCAACTGCCTCAATGCATATGCTATCACTTTGCTCTCATGCATCAATACATGAGTCAAATTAGAAGCAATAGATGAGAAACCCTTGATGAACTGATGATTATAGCTCACGAGACCCATGAAGCTCTGAATCTCTATCACCAAAGTAGGACTAGCCTAATCCGTGACTGCCTCTAACTTCGTTGGATCTACCATGATACCCTCATTCGGCACCACGTGCCCTAGAAATGCTACGGAACTGATCCAAAACTCACAATTTGAAAATATGGCATACAACACTCTCTCTTTCAACAAACCAATAACCACTCTCAAATGCTTCTCGTGGTCCTCTTTACTCTTTGAATAAACTAGAATATCATCAATGAAAATGATCACGAATGAATCCAAATAAGGCTTGAATATCCCATTCATCAAATCCATGAATGTTGCGCGAGCATTAGTAAGCCCAAAAGACATCACTAAGAACTCATAATGGCCATATCAAGTCTTGAAGGTCGTGTTGGGAATATCCTCTGACTTGATCTTTAACTGGTGATACCCAGACTGCAAATCAATCTTCGAAAACACAAAAGTACTTTGAAGTTGATCAAACAAGTAATCTATGCGAGGTATCAAATACTTGTTTCTATTGGTGACTTTTTTCAACTGATTGTAGTCAATACTCATATGCATAGTTCCATCCTTCTTCTTCACAAATAACACAGGAGCACCCCAGGTAGACACACTGGGTCTAATGAAACCTTTGCTCAATAGATCTTACAACTGCTCCTTCAACTCTCTTAACTCAGGTGGAGCCATACAGTATGGTGGGATAGAAATGGGATGAGTACCTGACTCTAGATCAATACAGAAATCAATATCTCTATCCGATGGCATACCAGACAAATCCATCAGAAATACCTTAATGAACTCACCCACTACTGGAACGAACTCAAGGAAAGGAGTATCCATACTCCTATCCCGAATATGCGCTATGTACACTAGACAACCCTTATCTAGCAACTTCATAGCTTGAAGGAAAGAAATAATCTTCTTAGGTGAAGGGCTTAAAGTACCCTTCTATTCCAACCTTAAGATACCCAGTATCTCTAGAGTGACTGTCTTGGCGTGACAGTCCAAAATCGCATGGTACAGTGATAACCAGTCCATACCCAAAATGATAATCAAAATAAACCATATCCAATATAACCAAGTCTATCCAAGTATCATAACCCATGAAAGTAACCACACATACTCGATAGACTCGATCTAAAATCACAGAATCACCCACATGGGTAGACACACGAATAGGCACATCAAGTATATCACGCATCAGATGCCTTAGCCTCAAGCCTACCAGGGAAGGCATAAAAGTGAGCACGTCTTCCCTCAAACTGAGAACACTGATAACTACCATGACTTGTATGCGCTTCGTCTCTACCAGTATGAGATCCACCTCTACTGGCTTGAGGACTACCATGACTTGAATGAGTACCTCCTCTGCCGGACTGTCTGCCACCTCTAGAAGGGTGTGTTGGAGTCCTAGGTATATGGGCTCCACCTGATCTAAGCTTGGGACAGTCCCTTATGAAGTTCCCAAGATCACCACAATTGAAACAAGCCTTGCCCGACATGGACTGCTGAATGAAAATTGAAGAACCTGAGTGACCCCCGCGGTATGAGTACTGGGAGTAAGAACCTCTAGAAGTATGACCTGCACTATACTGACTTTGCCCCGCAGAATCACCGTTTGAAACCTGAAGAGCTGACTGTGTCGGTCGACTACACTAAGAATACTAGGATCTACCTTGCTGCACATAACCTCGGGATGAAGACCCACTATAATGACTATACCGGTAAACTCTTTTCTCAGGATCATACATGTGGAGTCCACCCACCACCGACTCAACCATCCTGGCGTGGTCCACCATAAATTGAAAAGAAGCCCCACAGGCTACCAACTACAACATTGCTAACTGGAGTAGAACTGTGAACCCTCTCACAAAGCACCTAATATGCTCATCTGATGCTTACATTCTTTTGTATGCGGATGATATTATATTAACTGCCTCATCTGATGCTCTGTGGAAGTCTATCATGTACTTCTTGGCTCATAATTTTCAATACAAGATCTAGGGCCACTAATTTACTTCTTGGGGATAACTGTAACACGTCGTGCAGGTGGTTTATTTTTGTCTCAAAAGAAGTATGCAGAAGAGGTCATTGAATGAACTGACATGTCCTTGTGTAAGCCATCTCCCACTCCGGTTAATACTAAACCAAAGTTGAGTGCTTCTTCCAGCAAGCCATATATTGATCCATCACATTACCGCAGCCTTGCAAGTGCTCTGCAATATCTTACTTTCACAAGGCCAGACATAACTTATGTTATGCAACAGGTTTTTCTATTCATGCATAACCCGATGGAGGATCACATGCATGCTCTCAAACGAATTGTGCGCTATATTCAGGTCACTCTCGATCATGGCTTGCATTTATATCCGTCTTCGACAACCACTCTTATTTCTCACACAAATGTTGGGGTGGATGTCCGAATAATAGATGCTCCACGTCTGGTTATTGTGTATTTTTCGGTGATAATTTGATATCTTGATCCTCCAAACGGCAAGCTACCTTGTCCAGATCCAGTGCCGAAGTAGAATACCGAGGAGTTGCCAATGTGGTGTCTGAATCTTGTTTGCTACGGAACTGTCTTTTGGAGCTCCACTCTCCGGTTCTGAAGTTGACATTGGTTTATTGTGATAAAGTTAGTGTGATTTATCTCTTAGGGAATTCGGTTCAACATCAACGCACTAAACATATTGAGCTGGATATTCACTTTGTTCGCGAAAAGGTTGCTCGTGGACAAGTACGTGCCTTACATGTCCCATCACGCTACCAGATTGCCGATATTTTTACAAAAGGTCTTCTGATGATTCTATTTAAAGACTTTCGGGACAGTCTCAGCATACGACGACCTCCCGCTTCGACTGCGGAGGTGTGATAGAATAGGATATTAGGTCATAATTGTGTATATTTTATATATGGTAGGTGTATATTTAGTCATTACTTACCGTAATTGTAGCCTAGGATTATGCTTGTATTATAATATATTTACTACCACTTTGGAATGAAATAATTAAGGAAGAATATTTCTTACATGATAGAATAGGATATTAGGTCATAATTATTTATATTTTGTATATGGTAGATGTATATTTAGTCATTACTTACCGTAACTGTAGCCTAGGATTATGCTTGTATTATAGTATATTTACTATCACTTTGGAATGAAATAATGAAGGAAGAATATTTTATATATGTATATATATTCTCATGTGTTTCATTGAATGTGTTTGTTTTATGACGTTAGACGATGTTCATTTGAAGGACCACAAAACTTTGCTTCCGGTTTTGAATGGATCTACGTTTTTCGGAAAACATCAATTTTCTTTGGCAAGCAAGTGGATTGTGTTCCTTCAGAAAATATCTCCAAAACAGGTATACAATTAGTGTATACATTATATATTTATTATACATAAATTATATTAAAAATGCATATAATGTGTATATAAATTGTATTAATAGTATATATATCCAAAATGTATATTATACACTATATATACATATATATGGAATCTGGAATGTTTGTTGATGCATTAGACCACCTATTGTTGCGAAACTCTTAAGATACGAGTAATGAGATTTGAGATTTCAAGCTAAATGACTCTCGTCACACTTTAAAAGTGATCACTATACTACTAATGAATCTTGTTATACATTAAAAGCTTTGGTAAATTGAAATGCTTACTTGAATTAATTGATTTGGCTTGAACTTAAACAGCTTACTTGAATCCTCTCATGTACCTTAATATTTCTTAAATAATTCTTGTTCCATCATGAGGTGGTTTAGCTATGACGTATACTGGGTATTTTGGTATTCAAGCATTGTGTTCATGATGTCAGGTCGAGGATTTGATCATCAGCAGGATGATCCATGTGCGAGCAAGGATCTTGGGTCTTCTCTATTTTGGTGTGCTCACTTTGAGATCATGGATCATATGTCGTATTTCCATTTTCTTTTTGTATATTGTGGGTTAACCCCGTAACTTTTATTCATTGTGGCATAGAGATCCCATAGATAGACTTGTATTATTTTGGGTTATGGATACTCATATAGCGTCGTTAATGACACCTTATCCGCCGTATCAAACATTTTGGGGCCCTGTTCTAATTCGTAAAAGTGGACCATTAATATAAGTAAATATACGATTTCAATAATTAGAAATCATTTTAAATTGTAAATAACAACCCAATACAACTTTAAGTTAATCAACCCCAACTTAAAAAAAGCTATCCTTCTAACACTTTTTGAAGTAAATTCATCAATCAAGTCCTCATATGGTATATTCTTCTAATTTTCATTCTTAATTGCTACCAATGCTAATCCATAGGTTTGCTTTGGCAGTGTGTAAGCAAATTATCACCTACTAGAAAGTGTCTAGGCCTAATAGGTTTGATTTGAAATTTGAATTTGGGCCTCCACATGCGCGCGTCACTGGAACTGAATAACTTTACTTAGATCGGGCTAAGACCTGCGAATTATAAGTCTTTACAGTAAATTTTGGCTAATACTACTTAATAAAAAATAAAAAAAGGGGTCCCTAAAATTTTCATTTACCGCATGGAGTCGCACGGGCCCAAAGACAGCCCTGACCTTATCATTCTATTTTGATTTATGAACACATTTCATTTGTAATTAGTATTATTCATTTCGGTTTAACAATTTAACATCGATGCTAGTTAATTGAATTGTAGTACATGCATATAAAGTGGGTAGTCACTATACACAACCAGTTTGCTTGGTGCAAGTTGACAGTCATCAGGTGTCTCCGTGTTATGTTTCATCCCATTTTGAGGCGTGAAAATTTGTTACTAGGTTTAATGAATTCAAGGGAGTCTACTAATCTGTGTTTTGAAGAATCTAGCTTATGTGTGTTGTCGATCACTCATATATCTTAGAGGCTAAGGATATTATAGGAAGTTCCAATTCTTTCTTAATCTAGATCGTGCTTTTGAGCTTGAAGTAAATAAATTTTCATTCCTTATCGAATTTTCTACGTACGTACCGAATACGTGATGAGCAGAATCTCAAGCTTCAAGTGACAACTCAACTATATTTTCTTCTTTAGTTAAATTGATAATTTTATCCAATTAAAATAAGATTAAACTCTAGAAAGAAAATTAAGTGATAAACCACAAATCCACATGGAGAATTGAGGGCGGCAGCTTCCCATGGCTGCTTTAGCCGTGCCCCAGTCTCCTGCTGGGGACAAAACGTCACAACAACATCTACAAAACACAACTGATTCAACAATTAAACCAACATATGTCGCACAGCTTCAAAGTAGTTCATCTACGAGGCCTATATCCAAAACTGATTTAAAACCAATAAAATTCATTCATGGAGAGCCAACCATTGAATTCACCATGGAAGAAGTTAATGAATTCACCATAGAGGAAGGACTACATCAAGTCGTTATTCTCAAGTTTTCTTATGGAAAACCAGATTTACATGAGTTGCGCAAGGTTATTCCGAAACAACTCCATATTAAAGGTCATTGTATTATTGGACAACTTGAGTTTCTTCATCTCTTGATCAGGTTTGATTTACATGAAGACTTTGTTCAAGTTTTGTCGAGAACTTCTGGTTATATCAAAGTCAACGGTGAAATGTTTCTATTTAGAATTTTTCTATGGATTATATGGTTTAATCTGCCATCAAATCTTTTTGCCAAAAATCCCGAGATCGAAATTGTAGGTAGCGGGGTTCGATCTCAGGACGGGACTAGGGCTCGTCCCGCCAGTCCTGATCCCGCCCCATTCCCCATCCCGCCGCGTCCCGACCCGGTCCCGCCTTGCAAAAATAACCGTTGCAACAATGACCAAATTTTGATTTTGGCCGTTGTGCAGCGGTTATAACGACCATTTTTGGCCCCACCCACCCCATAAACCCCCTACCCCCTTAATATTTATTTTTAACCCTTAAGTTATTATATTTACACTTTAACCCTACTTCTCAACTATAAATACCTCATTTTTCTCACAAATCTTCCTACCATACCTCTAATCTCTCAATCTATCTCTCTACAAGTCTACATTGCCTACTAAATGTTATATTTTATTTGCTTATTTGTATCAAAGTTCAAAATTGGGAGTGAAGTTGGCAACTAGCTTAAGGATCATCCATCGAGGAAAATTTCAATTTTCAACATCGATTACACGTCGACGTTACGTCGGCGTTTGATACCTTCGTTCCTTCTTTAAATTATTATTGTTACTTAATTTTAATTATCGTACTTAATTTTATTTACTTTAATTTTTTATTTGCATAATTATAATGGAACGACTGGAACATTTGATTTCTGGTAGAGGTACTAGGGGTAACAGGGGTAAGGGTGCATCTTCTAGTAATCCTATTTCTAGTCCCGATGATTTCACTCATGTAGATGAAACTGAACTTTTTAATGTTGATATTAATATATCATTAGATCATGATGTATATTCTGCATCTGAACCAGACTTTGATTTTGAAAATGAATTAGACGATAATGTAGTTAACACACCCAACTAGTGCACCTCCACCTCAGGCTCAAACTGAGTCTCAGCTTGAAACTGAAACTGGAATGCCTCATATTCCCCATAGTATGAGTCGAGGCCCCAAACAACGAAAATTAAAATCACTTGCATGAGATTTTTTTGATAGAGATAGTGAGAATCAACTAGCTAGATGTAAAATTTGTCAAGAAGTTTATAAATTTAAAACCGGAAAGGTCATGGTGGGACGGAAGGTTTATTGAGACATGTACAAATCATGCACAAAGATAGGTATAATGAATATCTGGCTAAAAAATCGGGTGCGCCAATGCCTTCTGAGTTAGGACAAGGTTCACATAGTGTGCCCGACCAAGTACAGGGTCGAATTAACCTGATGACGGGGGGAATTATAGGTCCTAAATATGATAAAAACAAAGATAGGGAAAATATTGCAAAATTAGTTGCGGTGGAGGGTTTGCCCTTTTCATTTCCTTCCTCTTCTTGTTTTATTCATTACGTTAGAGAAACATATAATCCTGCTTTTAACAGTTTTCCTAGATCAATTGTTAGAAGATACATTTTTAAATTTGCACATGAATATCAACAGTATTTACATTATGCATTATATCATTTTAATTGCAAAGTGGTTATCATTTCTGATATAGGCCATAGTACTAACGGTAATGATTATTTAACCGTTACATGTCATTGAATAGATCAGACTTGGTCTATGCAAAAACTTATTTTAGCATATAGATATATTGATGTGTAACATCCCGTAATTTCGGACGATGGTTTGAACAGCTAGACGTATGCAAATAGACTTGAGGCCGAGGAATTTTTTTTATATGGAGGTATGCACATCAAGAGTTTAGTATATAAAATGATAAAACTCCGAAATAATTTTGGTCGTAACAAGTGTGACAACGGGGATCGAAAATAAATTTAGTGCGTGCATAAAAAGGTGATGGACTAGTGTTATATCACATGATTATGACATTGAGTATATGAAAGTCTTATAAGTCATTAAAATTTAAGTGAATTGAAATCAAAAAATTAATTGTGTGTAATTGATTAAATGTGGGATAAGGGATTAGTGAACATAATCCATGTGTGACGTGAATAGGGGACCACGAAACCATTAGTGTGCATGCAAGTAGGTGTGCTTTTGTGTGTTAGTAATTAGTGGGTTAGGAAATTCCTAATAAACTACACATGTTAAGTTAACAGATTATATAGCATGTCATTTTAATTTCGTTAGCATTTTACGTTACAAGCGTAAGGCACTGCCACACCCTCCACATTCACACCTTACTCATTCTTTACAACAACAACATACCCAGTGAAATTTTACAATGTGGGGTCTGGGAGGGTAGAGTGTACATAGACCTTACCTCCACCTTGGTAGGTAGAGCGACTGTTTCCGGGAGACCATCAGCAAAAGACAAAGCATAATCAGGCAAAGCAAGCAAAACAAAATAAAGTATGAGAAACGGTCTGACACAGATGTTACAACGTGTAAGATAACGTGTAGGATAAGATACCATTGATTAGTAGTTTTAAGAGGTAAAAATGAAGCAAAACGTTCACAAAAAAATGGGAACTTGTTCACTGTCCGTAATGGCTCCCTATCAATTTTGTTACAACCACCCAAATTCAATTTGAAATCCAGTGTTATGCTTCCGGACAGTGTTAGCAATAATAGCAACCCTCTTGACTCATATAATTAAGTGGAATCGAGGTATGTTAAGGCAAATTATTTCTTTCTTTTGACATGTTCTAAGAACGAAACGTAAATGTAGTATTGCTCCATAAATTATTCTGCTCTTAGTAGTCAAGGATATTCCTGTTATTGATTCCTATGTTAAAAGCATGTCTAAATATGTTCCTAAATCCTTATTGAGGTATGTGGGAAAGATGTTAATATTCTTAATGTTAGACGAAGGTACAAGGATATTATGTCATCCGATAATTTCAAAAATGTTTTATTGTCATTCATGCATTTTATTCATGTATTACCCTGGACCATATATTGGGGATGGGAAACAGGATACGCAGACCACCTGATCAGCAGGGATAGATGATGATTATGTCCACAGAGGCTAAAATGATATAATTCCCACAGAGGCTGTTATGGGGAAAGATGCCCGATGAGGCCAATATATATATATATATGTATATATATATATATATATACATACATATATATATGTATGTATATATATATATATATATATATATATATATATGTATGTATGTATATATATATATATATATGTATGTATATATATATGTATGTATGTATATATATATGTATGTATGTATATATATATATGTATGTATGTATGTATATATATGTATATATATATATATATATATATATATATATATGTATACCACATTGTGCATGATATTCAGGTATATTACGACCCTCAGAGGCATTAACTACTGGTCAGCTATTGCTGTTGGCTATTTCTGTCGGCTATTTGTATCGGCTGTTTCTGTTTTAATTTATTTATGTATATATGTTATGCTATTTTCTCATCCATGACATACTCAGTACATCCGGCGTACTGACGTCCCTTTTGGCGTAGGACGTTGCGTTTCATGTCCGCAGGTTCAAGTAGGCAAGGCGATGATCTGCATTAGTCGGTTGCTGACTCAACGGATATTGGAGCACTCCCCTTGTTTTGGAGTGTCGGTCAAATCTTGGTACGGTAATTTTTGCTTGTATATACTGGTATGGCGGGGACCTGTCCCGACCCTTATGGTGTCATATACTCTTGTAGAGGCTTGTAGGCGGTGTCCTGTGTGTAGTAGTCATGTATGGCCTTGTCGGCCTTGGTATGTATATATATAAGTTAGGCAATTGGGTTCAGATTGTACATAGCTCTTTTCCCGCTTACTATTTTCATATGTTAGTAGAGTACTGGGTGACGAACCTTGTGGCCGTGATTAATTATGATTAGATGTTTATCGTATGCTTAGTGATACCCGGTAGGTAGGGTTCAGGTGCAAGAAATATTTATTGCAAGAAATATTCATGAAATTTGTGAATATTATGCAATTACTGATAAAATTATGAATGTTACATTAGATAATGCTACTGCTAATGATTATGCTGTAAACCTTTTAAAAACTCGATTTACTCCATCTTTTTCCGATATTTTTCATATTAGATGTGCATGTCATAGTTATAACTTAGTTGTAAAGGATAACCTAAAACATTTAAAAAACATTCTTGATAAAGTACAATTTGCTATAAACTTTATTTTTAAAGGTAATACAATACAAATACGCAAAGAGTATAAAAAAAATTGTCATGATTATGGTCTACCTTATTGAAAAATTCCAGAAGAAGTTTCGACTAGGTGAATTTTTTTTATATAAACAACTACTTGTTGCTCACGAGTATAAAAGACATATAACTTTATTATTTAACGTTCATAATCAAAGTCCAATGGATATGCTGGTAGATGATGATTGGAAAAAAAATTCGGAACTTATTGCATTTTTATAGAATTTTTTTCTAACTACTAAAGAATTTTCTGGAATTTATTGTCCTACTATTTCAACTATGTTATTTTATATAGCTCTAATATTTTTGTTAATTAATGAATATATGCAAAAACCAACTTACAAGCCAACTATTTAAAAAAATTAAAAAATTAATTTTTTTTCCTGTTTCCACTATATATTTTATTGGTGATGTATTAAATCCGACTATTAAAGTAGATGGTTGTAAAGCACTTGTTGAAATAATTTATGAAAGCTTAGAAATACTTCCAACAGACCCATCTGAAGAAGAAGAAGAACCAACTGACAAACCAACTAAAGAAGAAGTTATGTCTAGCATACATAATGAATGCAAAAAAAAATATGTATTACTAACAAGAAAGTGCAAATAATCAATTGGCTTCGGTAAAGTTTGCTTCTTATAGACTGCGGGATGTCGCGGTGACCTGGTATGAGACATGGGAGCATTCTAGGGGACCACGTGCTCCACCAACATGATGGAGAGAGTTTTCAGAGGCCTTTTTACAATATTTTTTGTCGGTCGAGCTTCGACGGGCCAGGCAGGATATATTTTCTACGTCTTGAGCAAGGCAACATGAGTGTTCGAGAATATATCTTGCAGTTTTATTCATTGGCCAGATATGCTCCTACGATTATAGTTGAGATGAGTGACCGGATACATATGTTTGTTACTGGCTTGGGGTCGCACTTGGTCAACGAGTGTACTATGACTTCTCTGAATCCGAATATGGATATTGCTCGCATTCAGGCTTATGCACAGAATCTAGAGGATTGTAAGAGGCAACATCGGGTTAATCGAGAGCGTGATAAGGGCCAGCATAAGATGGCTCGATCCGTAGGTGACGTGAGAGATTTTAGAGGTGGGCCCAGGCCACCACTTTATGGACGCCCATCCTACATAGCAGCTAGCACATCATTACCATTTTCAAGGTCGAGGGATGATCGATATGTTCAATCGGGACCAGGTCAGAGTTCACGGGCGTCAAGGTCTTACTATAAAGGGGATTCTAGTCAGATGAGGCCGCCATAGACTCGATGTGGGCAGTGCGGTAAGGCCCATCTAGGGTCGTGCTGACAAGGATCAAATGTGTGTTATTCTTGTGGTGAACCTGGTCATGTTAGGAGAGAATGCCAGACATGAGGCGAAGGTGTTAGGGCCCAGCCGGTCAGATTTGCAGCAGATTCATTGCATTCAGTATGCTGTCAGGGCAAAGTCAACAGACATTATCCGGTCGAGGTAGAGGTAGGGGCCAGAACCGCATTATACATTGATGGGACGACAGGATCAGGAGTATGATGTTATTACAGGTATATTATCGGTCTTCTCACATAATGTGTATGCGTTGTTAGATCCAGGCTCCAATCTATCGTATATCACTAATTTTATTGTCTGTATATTTGGTATGGAGCCTGAGTTGATAAGAGATCCATTTGTGGTATCTACACCGGTTGGTGAGTCAGTAGTTTCTAAACGGGTCTATCGAAATTGCGCAGTATTAGTTTGTAGCGATCATACCTTAGCAAATTTGGTAGAATTAGAAATGGTTGACTTTGATGTTATTATGGGCATGGATTGGCTGGCATCATGCTACGCTAATATTGATTGCCGAACAAAGATTGTTAGATTTCAGTTTCCAGGTGATCCAGTCCTTAAATGGAAGGGTAATACGGCGACACCAAAAGGTAGGTTTATTTCATACCTTAAGGCAAGAAAGATGATCTGCAAAGGTTGTATATACCATCTTATTTCGACTAGTGATGTCGATGTTGAACCACCTACTTCTCAATTAATTTCGATGGTTAATGAGTTTCTTGATGTATTTCCAGACGAACTTCCAAGCCTTCCTCCCGAAAGGGAAATTGAGTTCGGTATAGACGTGTTGCCAGACACTCAGCCAATATTTATTCCTCCTTATAGAATGGCTCCAGCTGAATTGAAAGAATTAAAGGAGCAGTTAAAATATTTGCTTGATAAAGGCTTTATTAGGCATAGCATATCTCCTTGGGGTGAGCCGGTATTGTTTGTACGAAAGAAAGATGGCTCGTTACGGATGTGTATAGACTATCGGCAGTTGAATTAAGTCACTATCAAAAATAAGTTCTCTCTTCCCAAAATTGATGATTTGTTTGACCAACTACAAGGTGCAAAATGTTTCTCAAAGATCGATCTAAGGTCGAGGTACCATCAGCTAAGGGTTAAAGGGAAGGACATTCCAAAAATGGCTTTCAGGATAAGGTATGGGCACTTCGAGTTCTTAGTAATGTCATTTGAACTCACAAATGCACCGGCAACATTTATGGATCTTATGAACAACATGTTTTGCCCATTCTTGGATGTATTTGTGATAGTATTTATAGATGATGTTCTGGTTTACTCTCACTCGAAAATAGAGTATGTGGATCATTTGTGGATAGTACTACGACGCTCCGGGATCATAAGTTGTATGACAAGCTCTCCAAGTGTGAATTTTGGTTGAATTCAGTGGCCTTCCTTGGTCATATAGTATCAGACGAGGGTATAAGGGTTGAGACTCAGAAGATTGAAGCGGTGAAGAATTGGCCGAGGCCCATGACTCCATCAGAGGTTCGCAGCTTTCTAGGCTTAGTCTGCTATTATAGGAGGTTTGTAGAAGGGTTTTCTACTATATCAGCACCATTAACAAAGTTAACACAAAAGGCCATAAATTTTAGTGGTCCGATGCTTGTGAGCAGAGTTTCCAAGAGTTAAAGGATAGACTAACATCGGCACCAGTCCTTACTCTTCCAGAGGGTCGAGAAGGCTATGTTGTGTATTGTGATGCCTCGGGAATAGGTTTAGGATACGTGCTAATGCAATATGGTAAAGTGATTGCCTGTGCTTCAAGGCAATTGAGGAAACATGAGAAAAACTATTCGACACATGATTTGGAGTTGGCCGCGGTGGTCTATGCATTGAAGATTTGGTGGCACTATTTATATGGTGTTCATGTGGACATTTTCACCGATCATTGAAGTCTGCAGTACATATTTAAACAGAAGGAGTTGAACTTGAGACAAATGAGATGGCTTGAATTATTGAAGTATTATGATGTAGACATCTTATACCATCCTGGTAAAGCTAATATTGTAGCAGACGCGCTCAGTCGTAAGTCGATAGTCAGCTCGATACCGGTGCAGGTTGAAATGAAGGAATTAGTAAGGGAGCTCCAGCAGTTAACTAGTTTGGGAGTCCGACTAATGGATTCGGAGGATGGTGGTTTTATGATTCAGAATATGTCAGAATCGTCCCTCATATTGAAAGTTAAGGAACGTCAGTAGGAAGGTCGTTTATGTGTTCTAGCGGGATTATGAGATAGAATTATGGCGGAGGTCCATTGCTCACGATATTCCATTCACCCTGGATCTACTAAAATGTATCATGATCTCAAGAGTATTTATTGGTGGAACAACATGAAGAGGAGCATTACGGAGTCTATAACTCAGTGTCCTAATTGTCAGCAAGTAAAAATAGAACACCAAAAGCCCGGTGGCTTGGCTCAGAACATTGAGATTCCAATGTGGAAATGGGAAGTGATTAATATGGATTTTGTTACGGGTTTACCTCGATCTTATTGTAAGTTTGATTCTATCTGGGTAATTGCTAACAGACTGACCAAATCGGCTATTTTCTTGCCGGTCAGAACTACCTACACAGCTGAGGACTACGCGAAATTGTACGTTAAGGATATTGTTCGCCTTCATGGTGTGCCTATTTCTATCATATCTGACTGAGGTGCTCAGTTTACAGCTAACTTATGGAAGTCATTTCAAAAAGGTTTAGGCACGCAAGTTAATGTTAGCACAACTTTCCATCCTCAGACAGATGGGCAGGTCGAGCGTATGATTCAGACGCTCGAAGACATACTACGAGTTTGTGTATTGGATTTTAAGGGAAGTTGGGATGATCATTTACCCCTTATTGAATTCGCGTACAATAACAATTATCATGCTAGTATTAAAATGTCTCCATACAAGGATTTGTATGGATAGAGATGTAGATCTCCTATCGGATGGTTCGAGGTAGGCGAATCAGAGTTATTTGGACCTAACATAGTACACCAAGGCATAGAGAAAGTGAAGATTATCCAAGAACAGATGTTAACCGCTCAGAGTCGTCAGAAGTCGTATTCAGATGTGCGACGACGAGATTTAGAGTTTCAGGTAAATGATTGGGTCTTCTTGAAAATCTCTCCGATGAAGGGTGTAATGAGATTTGGGAAAAAGGGCAAGCTCAACCCAAGGTATATTGGGCCATATCGCATAATTCGAAGAATCGGTCAAGTAGCTTACGAGTTGGACTTACCTTCGGAGTTAGAGTTTGTTCATCTAGTTTTTCATGTTTCTATGTTGAGAGATGTATTGGAGATCCGTCCCGGATTGTACCGATTGATGATGTGAAGGTTACAGAGGACTTAACATATGAATAGGTTCCTATTGCTATCGTAGATCGACAAGTTCGCAAGTTGAGGACTAAGGAAGTAGCCTCCGTGAAAGTTTTGGTGGAATAAAACGTGGAAGAAATGACATGGGAGGCGGAAGAGGAAATGATGCATAAATATCCATACCTATTCCAGACCAACACCGAGGTTCCAAGAGAATCATAAGGTAAGTTCTAATTCCTAATATTATAATTAATGCTTGCGGACCATGTGAGGTCAGATGTAATGATGTGTGTTATATTATATGGCCCCGTGAAAAAATATATAAATATAGTTCTATTTTCGGGCTACGTGACATGGATTAGATATGTCACCCCAACATTCGAGGATGAATGCTTCTAAGGGGGGAAGGATGTAACATCCTGTAATTTCGGACAATGGTTTGAACAACTAGACGTATGCAAGTAGACTTAAGGCCGAGAAAATTTTGTTATTTGGAGGTATGCACATCAAGAGTTTAGTATATAAAAGGATAAAACCATAAAATAATTTTAGACGTAACAAGTGTGACACGATGATCGAAAATAAATTTAGACCGTGCATAAAAAGGCGATGTACTAGTGTTATATCACATGATTATGACATTGAGTATATGAAAGTCTTATAAGTCATTAAGATTTAAGTGAATTGAGATCAAGAAATTAATTGTGTGTGTGATTGATTAATTGTGGGATAAGGGATTAGTGGACATAATCCATGTGTGGTGTGAATAGGGGACCACGAAATCATTAGTGTGCATGCAATTAGGTGTGGTGTCATGTAACGTAATTAGTGGGTTAGGAAATTCCTACTAAACTACACGTGTTAAGTAAACATATTATATAGCATGTCATTTTAAATTCCTTAGCATTCTACGTTACAAGCTTAAAGCACTGCCACACCCTCCACCTTCACACCATACTCTTTCTTTAAAGGAGCAAAACGTGTAGGATAAGAGACCATTGATTAGTAGTTTTAAGAGGTAAAAAGGAAGCAAAACATCCACAAAAAAAATGGGAACTTGTTCACTGTCCGTAATGGCTCCCTATCAATTTTGTTACAACCACCCAAATTCAATTTGAAATCCAGTGTTATGCTTCCGGACAGTGTTAGCAAAAATAGCAACCCTCTTGACTCATATAATTAAGTGGAATCGAGGTATGTTAAGGCAAATTATTTCTTTCTTTTGACATGTTCTAAGAACGAAACGTAAATGTAGTATTGCTCCATAAATTATTCTGCTCTTAGTAGTCAAGGATATTCCTGTTATTGATTCCTATGTTAAAAGCATGTCTAAATATGTTCCTAAATCCTTATTGAGGTATGTGGGAAAGATGTTAATATTCTTAATGTTAGCCGAAGGTACAAGGATATTATGTCATCCGATAAGTTCAAAAATGTTTTATTGTCATTCATGCATTTTATTCATGTATTACTCTGGACCATATATTGGGGATGGGAAACAGGATACGCAGACCACCTGATCAACTGGGATATGATGATGATTATGCCCACAGAGGCTGTTATGGGAAGGAAGATGCCCGATGAGGCCAATATATATATGTATACCACATCGTCTATGATATTCAGGCATATTATGACCCTCAGAGGCATTTACTATTGGTCGGCTGTTGTTGTCAGTTGTTTCTGTCGGTTATTTGTATCGGCTATTTCTGTTTCAGTTTATTTATGTATCTCTGTTATGCTATTTTCTCATGCATGACATACTCAGTACATCAGTTGTACTGACGTCCCTTTTGTCGGAGGACGTTGCGTTTCATGCCCGCAGGTTCAAGTAGGCAAAGCGACGATCTGCATTAGTAGGTTGCTGACTCAACAGATATTGGAGCACTCCCCTTATTTCAGAGTGTTGGTCAAATCTTGGTACAATAATTTTTGCTTGTATATATGGGTATGGCAGGACCCTGTCCCGACCCTTATGGTGTCATGTACTCTTTTAGAGTCTTATAGGCGGTGTCCTGTGTGTATTAGTCATGTATGGCCTTGTCGGCCTTGGTATGTATATATATATATATATATATATATATATATATATATATATATATATATATATATATAAGTTGGGCAATTGGGTTCAGATTGTACATAGCTCTTTTCCCGCTTACTATTTTCATATGTTAGTAGAGTAGCGGGTGACGGCCCTTGTGGCCGTGATTAATTATGATTAGATGTTGATTGTATGCTTAGTGGTACCCGACAGGTAGGGTCCTGGTGCCCGTCGCGGCCCTCCGGTTTGGGTCGTGACATTAGATAGGCACACTGGATGATTTATTGCAAGAAATATTCATGAAATTTATGGAATTACTGAAAAAATTATGATTGTTACATTAGAAAATGCTACTGCTAATGATTATGTTGTAAACCTTTTAAAAACTCGATTTACTTCATCTTTTCTCGATATTTTTCATATTAGATGTGCATGTCATATTTATAACTTAGTTGTAAAGGATGACCTAAAATATTTTAAAAATATTCTTGATAAAGTACAATTTGCTATAAATTTTATTTTTAAAGGTAATAAAATACAAATACGCAAAGAGTATAAAAAAAATTGTCATGATTGTGGTCTACCTTATAGAAAAATTCCAGAAGAAGTTTCGACTAGGTGAATTTTTTTATATAAACAACTACTTGTTGCTCACGAGTATAAAAGACATATAACTTTATTATTTAACGTTCATAATTAAAGTCCAACAGATTAGCTGGTAGATGATGATTGGAAAAAAAATTCGGAACTTATTGCATTTTTATAGAATTTTTTTCTAACTACTAAAGAATTTTCTAGAATTTATTGTCCTACTATTTCAACTATGTTATTTTATATAGCTCTAATATTTTTGTTAATTAACGAATATATGCAAAAACCAACTTACAAGCCAACTATTAAAAAAATATTATAAAATTTAAAAAAAAATCATGTTTCCACTATATATTTTATTGGTGGTGTATTAAATCCGACTATTAAAGTAGACGGTTGTAAAACACTTGTTGAAACGATTTATGAAAGTTTAGAAATACTTCCAACAGACCCAAGTGAAGAAGAAGAAGAACCAACCGACAAACCAACTAAATAAGAAGTTATGTCTAGCATACACAAATAATGCAAAAAAAAATAATAATAATAATATATATATATATATATATATATATATATATATATATATATATATATATATATATATATATATATTACAAACAAGAAAGTGCAAATAATCAACCAGTTTCGGTACCATCTTCTTCTACTTCACTGCAACCTAATAAAAGACATGCGGTTTCTGCTGCTAGTGTTCAAGGCCTTAGAAATAGAATATTTAGTTGTTCAACTTCTTCACAAGTTAGCGAAGTTGATGTTTATGTTTTGTAGGATGTTGTACCGTACGAATCAATTGTCAACGAAGATGGACGTGAAGACTTGCTGAGATACTGGAGGGAGAATGAGAAGATATTTCTGACTCTATCAAAGATGGCCCGAGATGTGTTGAACATTCAAGCGTCATCAACATCGTTAGAAAGCATTTTTTCTGGTGGAAGATTTCAAATAGGAGAGCACATACACTCATTGGCGGGAGACAGCTTGGAGATTGCAGTTTTATTCAGAGATTGAATTAGAGCGGAGTGTAGAAGGTGCGATCAACAGGAGATCAACGAAGAAGACAACTACAACTACAACGATATCTTGTCCGAGGGAACATGAAGCGACATCGAACAATTTGACCAACAAGTTCCAATTCCAACTGAAGATCCTCAAGACATTGTGAGGAAATAAGAAAAAGCATGGTTAAGTATGTAATTTTCTTAATGTCAATTTTACTATGTGATTTGCAACTTTTGAGCAACGAAACAAACTTGCAATTTTGAAATTGTATTACAAAAAAATCATATTTCTATTAAATAATATAAGAGGCACAAAAACAGTCTTGTGATTTTTTTATTACACTATCTTATTCAATTATTGAAGTGTTTAAATATTTTTTAAAAAAATTAAGTGTCTAAAAAAAAAAACCAAATCCCGCAACCCAACCCGTCCCACCAAATCCCTGCCCCTCTTCCGGCGGGATATGGGAAGGGACGGGACCTCTTCCCGTCCCGCCTATCCCGGCCCGCCAGTCCCGCCGAATCCCGGCCCAGCCGGCCCCGACTCGCCCCGTTGGCCACCTCTAAGTGAAACTATTACAGAAGCTTTGGCCGTAGCGTCGCAGGTCGATCCCGGGCAGCAACTAAATAGCAATTGTGTTGGAAACGGAAGTGCTACTGGTGCGATGCTTAGGACTAAAGATACTGCTGGACAGTGTATCGCTAATTCAAACACTTTAGTCGATACGCCACAAATTGGTTCCGGGCAACATTGCAATGTTACTGGAAACAAAAGTGCTAGTGTATTTGGTGATCGACAAGAGACAGAGTTGGTGTAGCAGTCCAGTGCTATCAAGAAAACGGTTGCTACACCTGGTGACAAAACAATTGCACAATGTGATCCTTTACAGGTTAGAAAATCTTTTGTTAAACATGAGAACATGAATTTTATCGCAACTTCAAAACCTGTTGACTTGCCATCTGAAAATTCTAGCAGCGAAGATAATGCATCTGGAAATTGGACCGTGATTGCACACAAAAAATCAGTTGTAAGTCATATTGGTTCCTCGACTAGTCGGAGTAATTCTCCAAGTCGGGAAAAGGGTGCGACTGGAAATGTTTAGTTGTGCGTCAATTCTAATTTAATTCTATGAACTCAAAATACTTTTGAACTATTGTCCGCTACTGGAAAAATTCAGCCGGAGCATTGTATGGAGAAAAATGTTAATAATCAAGGGATTGAGTTCTTGAATTCTACGGAAAAACAAGGGGAAACGAGTGCTCCTAGGTGGGCAGATATAGTTGAGATAGAGGAGCATATTACTTCACCTCATAGGAGTAAGTTAAGTCCTCAAGCACCTGTATTTGTGCCTTCAAGTAAGGCAAATTCATATATGGCAGTGATAAAGGATATGGGAGTATTGGCAAAGAGCCATGAGACAGGAGCTGTAGTTTGAGGACTTAGTCCAACTACAACTTATGATATTGAACTTAGGCGATGACATGTTCGATGCGGATGATATGCTGGACATATGCTTTGTTAAGGTGGCCAAGGTTGGGGATCTCTCACCTAGGCAACAAAGAAGTGGAAGCAACAAAAGCAAAAAGAAGAGACATGAAAGGAAACATAGTTGGGATGGTAAGGTGACTGAGGAATTTGTTCCAAGGAACCTGGCGATGCGACTGGCAAAGCAGAATCATCTGACAGTGTCAACAACTTTAACAAGATCAAATAAATCCAAGAAAAGATGATGAACTATCAAGTGTTGTTGGACAAATTTGAAGAAGAAGACGAGAGAAAAATACTTCAAGTTACTTTAGACGGACAAACTATCTTTGTTAGCGCATACATATACAAAATGAAGTTTGAGGTTGATAACTCAACTTTATTCTTGGCGTTTTTTTTTTTACGTTACTTAAGTATTCTCATTTGTAATATCATCATATAGTGTATTATAAACTCTGTAATGATCATAGAATATCTAGTTTTCTCTAGTTCTTATTTTCTTCATGCTTGTTAATTAGTAGAGATTTGTTACCTCGTTAGGATTAGTAAGGTAAGGTCTAACCCTACTTGCTTGTACTCTTCTCTTTGAGGTTCACTTTATTTTTAAAAAATAACATTAGCTAGGTGCTCTAAAAAAAAAAAAAAACAACTCAACTATTGTAAAAATAGTCTACGAGGTGTCGGAATAACCCCAAGAATAAGATACCGTTGGCCAAAAACTACTCCCACTAGGTAATCGTGCTCAGCTGCACGAGGTACATATTTTCCAGCTTCTGTTTTAGAGGTTTACACGTCTACAAAGCCACTCCGAGCCTTTGGGTCACCTCCCAAACCATCCTCCTCTGTCATAAGTAGTACTATTACGAACTTACACACATGCTGGAAAAATAATTTAGATTGCAAATATTAAAAAATGAAAGGTCAAGTTATTACATCAGAGTATTTTTAGGCTGGCTTAACCCAATACCATTTTAATTAGATATAAATTGAGTCAGTCAAACTATGAATGGATTAAAGCACGTCTTATTTATTTTGTCACGTCGCACGCGTCTTATAACTTAACCTAAACACCATGTTCAGTTATGAAGTTGTGCAGACAGCTTGATCAAATATTGTTGAGCTACCAGTTTCTAAAATTTTAAAATTTTCTGAAGGGAGCATTGATGACAAATGTGGACTATATGTAACATATTTAAATAACTCGAACAATCTAATTGACACATATATGTCTGGGAGTGTGCTAAATCTGAAAGTCGATCGTCAGCTATAATCAGATCATCTCCTTTTGACACATTTTTTCAGTACTATATTATTTTATATCAATTAAATATAATCTACTCATCTATTTTACTGGCATCTGTCCAATGAATTTTATATTTTTACCACGTCTAAAAGTTTGATGGCAGATCCCAAATGTAGTTTTTTGTAGGAGTTTGGGTTATAAGTTTTAATTATAAGATGGGATGACCCCATTCTTTAGGATTAGTGCTAATTAATTGGAGATAAGCTATTAGGGCGTCAAAATAAATAATCAAGTTTTAAAAATATATTTTTGTCCTACGATTTAAAATAAAAAAAATAAAAAAAAAATAAAAAATAAAAAATTATAACTATTCCAAGCTTTTAAATCAGCCCCCAAGTTTTACATAATACACTTTTGTCTGAATCAAATTATTAATAATTTTCCTAAAATGGAAGAAAATTCAGTTGCCCAACAACTTCTTCTTCACGTCTGCCGCCATTAATTCCCTTCCTCAAGCTCGTTTCTTACTGTAAAATTATTCATATTCGGCATTGCACCTTTGTCTTTCACGAATTCATCGCCCTCAACTCCCTCTATTTGTCTAGCTCGAATAACTCCATTCTTGTTTTGGTAAATTTTATTCAAATCATCGAAATTGGTCATCAATTTATTTGTTCCATTGCTTGTGCATTTGTTGAACATATTTGATTTTTTTGATTCTGCAGATCTGTAGAAAAAAATTTAATCAATAATCAATTTTTTCCAGTTATTTCCTGTTTAATCATCTCAATTGTAGAAGATTTATTTAATTGAAGTTATTTTAGACGAGCTGTTATTTTATTAGTCTAGTTGAAGTTATTTTATACGAGTTATTCTTTTATTATTCTAATTTACTTGTTATGGAGGATGGCATTGAAGTAGGCGGAGGATATTATGGTGAATGGATGGAGACTTCAAATTGCTGAATTTGACATTCGAGAACAAATGAGACAGTACCAATTGAAATTCAAAGGTCATGTATATATAAGAAGTTGGTTGAGAGCGTCATTGAAAGTGGTCAGCTAAAATGCTCGCCCAACGACGTGACGATTATTATACGATTAGTGTTGCGTGTACTAGGGAAAAAAGATCCTTCATTCATAAAGACGTATTATCATGTTCGTCTGTATCTTCTTGATATTACTTGTGATGGTTCTAGGCCTATTCTAAGAATAAATGTGGTTGAGAGTTCTGTTGTTGGTTCAAATGCCACGGCGGCAACATCACCCCACCAC
Source organism: Anisodus tanguticus (assembly GCA_034509755.1). Classification (NCBI taxonomy): domain Eukaryota; kingdom Viridiplantae; phylum Streptophyta; class Magnoliopsida; order Solanales; family Solanaceae; genus Anisodus; species Anisodus tanguticus. Next base: position 46,911,618 of record CM067543.1, on the reverse strand, counting down.
CATCATCTTTATTTTTTGAATAATCCTTGCCAAGAAAATGATGATGATTTTGCCATTGATTTCAACAAATATGGCTCATCAGAATATGCTACAACACATCTCAGCCAAAGCCTTATCGATGACATGAGTTTTTTGCGTGGGCAAACATCAATAATCACAAAGGCGTTTTTAAATGCATTGATGCTAGCTTTCATGAAAATAAATCATTGATCGTGGAAAAGGTGTCAAAACCATACTATGGATATCGGGGAATCATCTATATCCAGAAAGAGGAGATATAAATGGTCAATGTGCAAACAATATCGCCACAAGAAGACCATCTGCCCCAAAGTTTTGTCACACAATAGAGACTGGTTTATTTTTCTTCAAGTTGTTGGTGATAATCTTCTATGTTATGTTGTGATTTTTTTTATTTGAACTTCTTGAATTTGTTGTGTTGTGTTGTGAACTTGGAAATTCTATTGTATTGTCAAGATATTGAATTAACCGAACTATTTAGTGTTCTTGTTATGTTACATGTTACATATTTAGAATCGATGATAGGCAAACTGATCACTAGACTGCCTTTATGGATATTAGAACTGCAGTTATTTAATATTTTGATTTCAAGCTGGACCAATTGACAAACTTATCACTACATTGTTTTTACGTTTATTAGAACTGTAGATATTCAATATTTAGATTTCAAATTGGACGATATGCAAACTAATCACTAAACCGTCTTTACAGTTATTAGAATTGCATATATTTAATATTTGAAATTAAAACTGGACAAATTGACGAATGGAAATAGTCTAATTTAGGACTTGAACATGGGCAAAATAAATTTATACTGAAAACTGAAAGTAATATGAAATAGTAATAGACAATATTATCATTAGCATTAATATACTAAACATCCAGGAAGAATAGTAATTATGTTATATAATAAAAATTAATTAGACATGAAGGGGAGAATTGGTAGGGCTGTTGAAATCTACATTAGAAGGGAGAATCCGGAGGGCTATTGAATTCTACAAGAGTCTGTCCTCTTTCCTCAAGAAGTATAGTGAGTATCCTCTTTATTCTTATAACGGCCTTATTGATTTCTTCAAAACATCCCTCATAACCCCAATGTTTTGTGTTGCAACGATTGATCTCATCATTTATATCTCTTATATCAGTTTCTAGACCTCCAAAATCCCATAACAAACTGCTTATCATTCGTTCTACATAGCCCGGGGGTGATGGATCTATGTCATTTGATTGTCCATTTGGTACACCATTTGGTAAGTCGTTCCCTTGATCCATATCGAATTTATCGTCTGGTCTTTTGATTAATAAATTTTGTGAAGAAGGGTAATTGTGAATATCACTATAATTCGTGAAGCATGATATTTATAGAACTGAAAGGGCACCTTGAAAGGTGAAAAGACACCTTCAAGTGAGGCGGCACCTCTACGTGATGCAGCGCCTTATTAGGAGAGGTTTCATAAGTGTGTCTTCTAATAGACTGTATTTGGATACACCATAAGGACCATTGCTATTCTAATTTATCCCACACAAGGCACATTTACGTGAAGCAGCACCTTATTAGGAGAGGTTTCATAAGTTGTCTAATAAACTATATTTGGATTCTACTACACCATAAGAACCATTTTTATTCTAAATTAACCCAAACAAGGCACCTTTATTGGTATTTAAAATTAAGTTTAGTCCATAAAAATAATTTTTGGTATTTACATTTTAAGCTTATCAAGATTTGGGTATTAATGATAGTTGAAACAAACTACGTAATGAGGTGCTTTGTGACCTGAAAAGGAGTGTACTCCTATTAATATATGCAATGATTATTTAGAGTAGGCTTGCATTTGAATTTATTGTATCCAGACGAACAATCTATTAGAATAGTCAAGATCACAAACACAAAACCCTAAATTAATCCATAAATTATCTTTTTTTAATTAAAAAATATGATTATCAAAATAGTAATCTCATGATATTTTATTTTTACATGACCTAAAACATCATTGTTGTTGAAATATTACAAAAATAAATCATTATTGTGAAATATTATAAAAAACATAGATACTAATATCAACATTACAAGTTTGTAAAGAGTTATCTAACGTCTGAAGTGTAATCTATGTCGTAGTTAATGTGTAATTACACATTATTTCTAATAATTAATTTATCAAGTCACCAATTTCATGCCTTTTAACATATTTTTAGTCACCATTTTAAGTTTTTATAAATTTAAGTGATATCTAACTAAAATCCTACATTAATAATTATATTATTTTATTATCATATGGTACATTAATATCCTAAAAACATATTATTAATAGACTCCAACTGTTCAACTTTCCCTTGTCAAATCACTTCGTAAAATATTGTGATTTAATAGACTATTTCACCAATCGTCGCAATTGATGACTAAAGCAAGAAACAACACCTTTTCACTCCTAGAAATTCAACACCCACACCCCTTACTCTTCTCACTTGCAATCTTTATCTTTATCTTCTCACTTGCAATCTTTATCTTCCTCTTCTCACTTGCAATCTTTGTCTTCCTCTTCTCACTTGCAATATTTATCTTCGTCTTCTCACTTGATCCAAAATGCCGCCAATGAGAAATCATTGAAACATTTGTCTTGATTGTCTCAACATAAGAGCTGATCTAAATCGGCTAGTCCAATGTATCAACGAGGATGCTGAGCGCCAGGAGATGAACATCAAGCGCATTGCTCACAAGGGTCATATGCCTTTTGACGGAGATTGAAATGGATAATTTGATCTGATCTGATGATTTCGAGAGTGGTTTGAAATTTATTTTCTATTAAAGAAACAAATGCTTTCACTGTGTCTAATGCATTACTTTTGCATTTGATGACCTGAGTCAATGTTGACCTACTATGATCATCAATCATGATTAAAAAATAATTGTAGACATCGTGAGTGGGCACATGATATGGCCCCCACAAGTCAACGTGTAACATTTCAATTTTTTTTGAGGTGTAAGTGGTGCTTTCTGGGAATGACATTCTATTTTGTCTTGCCATTGGACATATGGTACAAGTGAAAGGTTGTTTGGGGGAGAAATTGATAGGTATGGATTAGATATCCCTCGTTTTTATAAAAGACACATGTACAAGTCTAGCATGCCACAAGTGCTCAATGTTACTATTATGGGATACAAGCAGAGAAGAAGATGGAGAGAATTTATCAGTAGAACAAATTTCTTTATTATTTGATTGATAGTATCTTACGGTGGAAATAGATGATGGTGAAGTTTGTTTGTCACAAACAGTAGAAGTAGGACATAAAAGTTAAAGAGAATTACAATCTCAAAAGCATGACATGGAAGAGAACTGCAACCAACTTTTGATGAAACACAACTGTGGCAATTTGAGAAAAGGAAATACAGGTTATTCCTTGCTCTACCGACTTGCAGAGGGGTCTTCAAAGAAGGGCCCTACAAGACACATGAAAGACTGTCAAAATTGACTATGCCTTTAAGTTGTAAAGCCAAATAATGAACAGATATCAAATTGAACTTAAAATTAGGTACAAACAAGACCTTATATAGAGTCAAAGTCAGATTGAGGAAAGCATCTCCAATTTCAGTTACTTTAACCTTATAACCATTTTGTAGGGTAACTAAGAAGGGATATGGTAGAGTTCTAATCTTCCACAACAACTAGATGCTTTAAATACATGGACAATTTCATCTATTGCAACTAAAGAAATTTATAATTTTGATATATTTGAAAATTTGCGAAATGACCATGTTGTAAAAACAATTGAAGAGTCTGTCCAAATGGATAATCAGGAAAGAACGATACAATTGTTTTTCGATGTTGACATAGAAAGATAACAAAAGCAAAATTTTAATTACATATTGGATTAGTGCAAATTGCATGCAAACATTTAACATTAGAACGTTTACCTAAAAGTTTTATGGAAGTCTTAAGAGACTCTAGAAACTTAAATTGGAGACACTATCTCATGGGCGCTATGCAATCAAGCCTAGCTTATGGCCCTGTTTATTTTGATATCAGACCAAATCTTACTTTATCTTTGTCTGATCCAAATGTTTTACATGCTTTGACATTATATGTAAAAGCTCATGGGTATAATTATATGCCAGAAACAGAAGTTATGTGTGTCTGTTATCGTATCTATTTTCGTGTTTTAGATACCATGAATCCTAATTGTAGGATTATTGATGATAAAAGAAAGAGACAAACGATTTTAATAAAAATCAACTTAGCTAGAAGGTCGAAGATAAGACCTAGAAGGACAATACAATGGGATGAAATTGAATACCCAAATGATTGGTTAACTGAATAAGAAGTTCTGGTCCAATCTAGTATAGATACCCAGATTGCTTTAGTTGTTCAGACCACTAAAGGTAATATACACCTTCAATTTGCACAACAACTACCTAGATTAGGTAGATCTATGTCATCTCATTATTTTATATCTCTTATAGAGGAGACTCCTAGACCCTCTACATCTAGAGTGTCAACCTCCCAAATTCGGGAAAATTTATATAAAGTCACAACTCCTTCAAAAATCTCTCAAGAAGAAGAGATTAATAAAATAAAAATAGGAGAAAACCAAATTCCTGTAGGAATTAAGACAAATCAAATGACTGATCCTACTCCATCATAGATGAGTTTTGGAGATTTCTAATGAATAACGACCAAGGAAATACTCTCTCTCTGGATTATAGTCCAGGGTCAAATTTAAGAAAAATTATTACTAAAGAATTTCTAAAGGAAGAATATGTCCTTTTTAGAAAGTGGTTTTTTTCCTTCTTCAACAAATAAGAACAAACTACTATTCGAAATCAATTTTATGATCAATTGCAAAAAACAATAGGATTATAAGCCTTTTGTTAGATGGTGTATTAAGGACTATGCCTTACCTAGTTTGAATATTATTGAAAGACAATGGCATTTAGACTCCAAAAAAGTTCTCAGGAGCATTTATCCTTCAGACAAACCCTTTTCATTTAAAAAGGAACAAAGTAATTCTGAATTACAAGCTCAACCATACATGAAGCTTATTTATCAAACCCTTCTGAATGGTCCAACTATTGATAATATTAATAAATTATTTCGTCAAAATAATTACACTAATATTAATTTGAAAATAATTAGTGAACAGATGAACTTGTTACATAACAAGATTGATCAACTCAGATCTCTTATAGAGAATCAAAAAATAAAGGCTGACACCAATGAAGTCAGACCAACTAAGATTTTGGAAATTTCAGCAAATATTCAACCTCCTCCTTCATTGGAAGGCATTCACCTAGGAAAAAAATCAACAGAAACATTAGTAGGTGATTTAGGAGATTTACTCTCAAAATTTGATTCTAAATTAAAAATAAGTGAACCTAGAAGTTCTACTCAAGGTATCAAAATGATCAAAGCAGATAAATTATCCGAATCTGATAATGAAATGCAGATTTCTTTTGTACGTAGGCGTCAATGGACTCCTAAATTAAGCTCGAAAACTTATTATTATCTGCTCCCTACTCCTTTAGATGTTCTAATAGAAGAAGAAAACTATAAGGATGACGTTTCTGCATATACAAGAATAGAAATAATTGAATGGAATATTGATGGTAGAGATGATAGTCAAATCTGTAGAACCATCCATAAAATACTTATGTATGCAGCCGCAGCTAGGGGTAATAATCATCCTGAAGCACATATAGTTCAAATGATTACTACAAGTTTTGCAGGTCAGCTAAAAGCATGGTAGGATAATTATCTTATCCCGGACAAGAAAAGTACAATATTTAATACCGTAAAACAAGACAGTAATGAAACTCAGCCTAATTCGGTTATGACCTTAGCTCTTACTATTCTAGAGCATTTTACAAAAAATTATTCTACAAATTAAGATAATATCAGGACTCTTTTACAAAATCATAGATGTCCTACCCTCACCTCATTTAGGTGGTATAAGAATATATTCCTTAGCAGAGTTTTAAATCTCCCAGAAGCTAATAGTAATTTCTGGAAAGCCATATTTAAAGATGGCCTCCCTTCTTTATTTGCTGAGAAAATAAAAAGAACCCTAAAAAGGGATCCAGGAGATTCCCAGATCCAATGGAATATATATTCTTATGGTCAGCTAATAGGAAAATGTATGTAATGACATGAAGCTACAAAGACAGCTTAAAAAGAAAAAACTTACAAAAAAAACTCAATTAGGAGAATTCTGTGAACAGTTTGGTTTTAATGAACCTAGATCCTATTATATAGGAAAAAAGTGAAAATATTATGAAAAACCTCAAAAGAAAGAATATTATGAAAAATACAAGTCTGCATCTTATAAGAAAGCAACAGGCAAAAGAAGAGCAAGAAATGGCAAGAAGGGTTATATCCCTAAACAGAAAAAAAAAAAAGTTCCTACATGTTATAGCTGTGAGAAAAAGGACATTACACTAATAAGTGTAAATGTAAGAAAAAAATAGACAAGATTAGAAATCTTAATATAGATGATATAGTTAAGGATGCCTTAATGAAAGTCCTTATCTCATCAGAAGAATTGAATGATTCTAATAACTCATTAGATATGAACTTAATAAGTTCTGATAATAAAAAGGGCAGCCCGGTGCACTAAGCTCCCGCTATGCGCGGAGGGATGCAACAAGCTGATAAGTTCTGATAATAATGATATAAATTCTTCTTCTATTGAGGAAGAAACTCCTTGTGCCTGAACACAAGAGAAATGTCAAAAAAATTAATAATGAATCAGAAACTGATGAAGAGTTTTATAAACTCCAAGCACAGTTTTCTAATTTTAGTATAAGTGTTATTAATGGTGAAGAAATTAATGACATTCCGGAAAATATCCCAGACAAGACTCAGAGGGCCAAAATCCTTGAGGTATTGCTTAAAGCTGAAGAAAAGTTAAAACCTCCTCCTACACCTCCTAGAGTTAAAACAAGGTTAAACCAACCATATAACTTTTCAGAAATTCTGGAAGAATTGCTAAAGAAGAGAAATCCCAATAATCCCTTAACTTTGCAAGAATTGAAAAATGAGATTCATAATCTTAAATCAGAAATAACCCTACTCCGTCAAAATTATATGTCATTAGATGACAGGGTTACTTCCTTGGAAAGATTAGGTAATAAACCTAGTACTGACCAACCATCTTCCTCAAATAGCAAGGAAGCTGTGGAATTACTTGGGACAGTAAATTAATGGCTTATAATGCCATAGACTAATTAAAAATCCTAAATTACAGGACAAAATCAAGAGAATAGAACATGAACTTTCTCTTTCTATTTGTAATGACTTACCAACTGCTTTTTAGAATAGAAAAAAGCACATTGTTAATCTTCCATATGTAGATGATTTCCTTGAACAAAATATTCTGACAAAGGCCAGACCTTGTCAAATGAATTTGAAATATTTAGAAATATGCAAAAAGGAAATTGCTACTCTTATAGATAAAGAGTTATTAAGACCCTCAACTTCTCCATAGAGTTGTACAACTTTTTATGTTAATAAACATTCAGAGCATGAACGTGGTGTTCCCATATTAGTAATTAACTATAAACCCTTAAATAAGGTTTTAAATGGATTAGATATCTGATCCCAAATAAAAAGGATCTTCTGAATAGATTATATCAAGGAAACATATTTTCAAAGTTTGATCTTAAATCAGGCTATTGGCATATCCAGATCAATGAATCTGATAGATATAATACTGTGTTTACAGTTCCATTCGGACACTATGAATGGAATGTCATGCCTTTTGGGCTAAAAAATGTCCCCTCTGAATTTCAACACATTATGAATGATGTTTTCACTTCATACAGTGATTTTATAATTGTTTATATTGATGATATATTTGTTTTTTCAAAAACTATACAGGATCATATCCGACCTCTTAAAATTTTGAAGAATATTATCATAAAAATGGGTTAGTAATATCTAAACCCAAAATGAATATTTTCCAGATCAGGGTCATATTTCTTGGCCATAATATTGAAGAATGAAGAATTATTCCTATTAATCGAAGCATTAAATTGCTTCAAAATTTCCAAATGAAATCCTGGAAAAAACCCAATTGCAAAGGTTTCTATGGAGTTTAAATTACATATCTCCTTATTACAAAAAATTATCTTCAGTTACTACTGTCTTATATGATAGATTGAAGAAAATTGCTAATCCTTGGACAAATGTTCATACCGAAGCAGTAAGGAAAATCAAGGAAAAGGTAAAAGCTTTGCCATGTCTTATGCTTGCCAACTCAAATGGGAAAAAATATATTGAGACAGATGCCTCAGATGTTGGTTTTGGAGGAATACTTAAACAGATTAATCCCCAAACCAAGCAAGAATATCTTGTTCATTTTCATTTAGGTAAATGGACGAACAACTAGCAAAATTATGCTATTATAGCTAAAAAAAATCTTGCTATAGTCAAATGTGTACTGAAATTTCAGGATGATCTGTACAACTCAAAGTTCTTAATAAGAACTGATTGTCATGCAACTAAATTTATGTTTCAAAAAGATTTTAAGCATAATGTTTCCAAATAAATGTTTGCTCGCTAGCAGGCTCATTTAGCCCCTTTTGATTTTGATATTCATTATCTTAAAGGTGAAAATAATTTACTTCCTGATTTTCTTACCCGTGAATTTTTATAGGGTTAAAATACGCCCCAATTGGGCACGTCCCACCTCTAATAGGGGTAGAGGAAGCAGAGGCCGAGGCTCAGGTTGAGGCTCAGCCAGAACAAGTTCTTCAGGGGATAATATTCCCAAAAATACTCCAAGGGTTATACTCATGGACAAGGAAAGCTCATCTAGCCAAACTAAGAGCTCATATGCTCAGACGCTCTAGAAACATGAGACAGATGACAGAAACCAATATTTGGTTAAGGCTCATGAAGAGACATTTCTCTATCTACATCATGAAGATAAAAATTATCTCAATGAACCTTGGATTCTGATGAATCGTTATGTGGAACATTTCTACCATCCTTTTCCAATCGGAAAAGATAGGATGTATTATGAAAACATTCTTACAACCACCAACACTGCTGAAATCACACTGTTCCCAGATCATAAACCAAAACAAGAGAGAAATTTCTCAAAAATTTATATCAAGAAGATTATTTCTCTATATGAGTGGGGAATTAGCCCATTCAGGCCAAATGAATTCATAATTCCTCGCACATCTATATAGTTGGCTTTTAATTATTATGATTATATATATGGTTTTACAAATGTATTTTATTATGAAAATCATAAGAATTCCCATTCTTGGTTGATTAAAATTAATCCAGATATTTTTAAAAATAGTCTGAACGGTCAGTTACTTCCATATTGGATTTTCCCATGGTGGAACATATTTGGACCTGAAATTCAGGTTTTACAGGAACCTTATATGGGTTTCTACAAAGATTGGGTACAAGTAACTCCTAGCGTTACACCCGATAATCCTTCATATTTTATCGAAGGATCTGCATCATTATTCTTTTTTATGTAGACATGAATCCCGCGGATTTGGAAATGGATCCCTGAAGTGGGAAGAAATCCCCAAGGTATATTATGCCTTAAGAGGAAATTCCTCTGCAAATTCTGGTCTAAATTACTGGATAAGGATCTTATAGATTCAAAATGTCAGCATGGTTGGCAGTTGGAAGAAGAAATATCTTCTATGGTTAATAGCCTTACACAAATCCATTATATGGAAAAATAGACCAAAGACGAAGAATCATCTTTCTTTGCCAAATTGGAAAAAGTCATGAAGATCAATAATTCTCATGCGTCAGAGGCAGATTTAATCTCCTCTTACCTTGATAAGGTAAAAACATATTTTTCCAGAATTTCAAACCAAAAATGGATGATAATCCATATTCAGAGGCATCTACAGCCTCTATCAATGATGTTCCAGATGAGAAACAATATACTTGTCTCGCTGGAGAATCATAAGCTCCGGAGGATTATGTTCCGACAATAGAAGACCTATTTGACAGCCTAATAGAGGCATTACAACAAAACTACAAGGCCAAACATGAGGAAAGAGACTCTAAAGGAAAGTCCAAAATGTCAGAATGATGTGACATTTATGATGGCCACGTGGATTCATAGTGATCGATAGTAGGACAAATGTCCTTTTCTAACTTTAATAATAATTTTTTTTTCAAAGATAAGAAAGGAATCTTATCTTTCTTTTTGTTAAGTTTTTTTAATTCCATAAAGTTATTTGTCGATTGTAATTAGTAGATTCCTTTACTATTTATTTGTAAGATTGTATTCTTTTTTCAAGTCCGTCCTTTGCTTATTTCAGGGGACTTCTTGCTTATGTAAAGCAGAGCTCGACAGAGCATTGTACAAACTCAGTAAAAATTTGAATAATATTGTTCAAGCTTTCTATGCACAATTTCGGTATATCTCTCCCCTCTCCTTTTAATTTTAGTTCCTCTTCATTATGAGAGACTAATAAGCCTTTACGGTTAGGAATACTCTGTGATGATATGGAAATGAAAAAAAAGTATTTTCTAGAATTCACAGCACCTATCACGCTGGTCCTAAGATGTTCTAAGAGTTATACAAAGTCGTATGGGGTGCCCTTTTCGCCGTTTGATTTTGATTATAGGCATTCTTTGGGCCGTTCTACATATTGACTCGTTATAACTGTTAAGAATATGCTTAGAGAAATCCTATTTTGTGAATCGTGATGTGATCTATCTTTGTTGTGGTTCTATTATATTTTGCTTTTATTTAGTAAAGATCCTAATAGGCCAGGCCTAGGCCTTACTTGTTTTCCCACCACAAGTGCACAAGCAGGTACGTTGAGAGTTATGTCAAGTGTGTTCAGCTCTTCCCATAATTTCTTTATTTTCGGTTATTAACCAGTGATATCATGACTTCCCTAGACCAAGTCATTTATCTCCCTTTGAAGTTGGTATAATTTGGCTCTATTTGTTTGATCATACCTCTATTTAAACTCTTCCCAAAGTTCTTTGGCATTACTAACATATTGCAAACTATCTCACCGGCTGATGATAGGGAATTTAGAATCCATGAAGTCACCATATCATCACACCTTTCCCACTACATAAAAGTGGGATTCTCTGGATCAGATTTTCTCACTTTCCCATTGATAAAACCTGTTTTGCTCTTTACTGACAAAGCCCTAAGCACAGCTCATCTCCGTGATCTGTAGCCTGTGCCATAAAAAACTACAGGAAGAAGAGTAAAACCAGCACTTTTTGATGGATGCATGTAGAATGGGCTAGTGGTGTCAACCGTGGCGTTGATTGTTGTTTGATTCGTTTGGTTTTGGTTATTTCCCATAACTCTGAACTTTGAATTGTAAGATTAATTGAAGATGCAGTTACGCCTAATGAATGTAAGCAACAAATTTGTGCTAGATTACAACAACAACAATGCCGATCTTAAATCACCAACAATTACCAACACAGTACTCAAATCACCAGCAATACTCGAATCACCAACACAATACCCAAATTCACCAACACAAACTCCTAATTCATCAAGGTTTTACCAATACGGTATCAATAACACCAACACAATACCTAATTTGTTAACACGACTTCCAATTCAAAGAATACAATTATAAATGCGACTCGAAATTGAAATGCGATTAAAAAATGACAAACCCTAATTTTGACGGAGTTGAGAATTGATTCAAAAATTAATTGCAGAAAGATTAAATCCAGAAAAGCTCTGATACCATGTTAAAATTGATGGGAACAACAACATGACTCCATTAATGGAGCTTCAACATTCAAACAATGAAGAGAAATGGAGAATGTAAACCGAGAACTTGGAGAGAGAATTTGTGAAATGAACTCGTCTCATTTCTGTAAAATAGAATGGAAAATTGAAATCAATTACAAGAGAATTAGTACTTATACTAATCTAAGCTCCTACTGAAAATATCTAACTTGCCAGCTCATTTCTTCACTAACCGACCCTTTTAACTAACTAACACTGACAGCTAACTAACTAACTAACTTGCACAACTAATTACAAAATATGCCACTGGACTGTACTAACTAAACTAATACAAAATAATTAATACAAAATATCTACAGTCCAGGCGAAAACCCTTCTATCATTCTTTATTTTATTTTTATATCTTCCATTCTTTACTACGTCGGTTTTTTCTTTTATAATATTAAGACGTGTGAATCTCAATAGTAAAATGTTGTATTTAAATCTGATTTAATTAAGATGGCTTGTTTTCTCAATATCTGATTTTTTATATATTTTTATTACAAAATTAACAAATATAAAAAATATAAATCTACAAAATATAATGTTGTATGGTGGTGGCCGATAGTGACGGGAGGCGATATCCCTTGATGGAGGTGGTCAGTGGTAGTGGCTCGCGACAATGGATGATGGTAGTAGTTGATGACAATGTTAGTGGGTGTGGTGATTAGCAATGTTGGTGGCTATGACCTATGATGGTGGAGGTGGTTGGTGGTAGTGGCGATTGATTGTAGTAATCAATAGTGATGGCTAGCGATGATGATGGATGATAATGGACGTGGTTTATTGTAGTAATAATAATTTCAAGCAGATTACCATCGATAATAGATCACCTTTTACTTAAATAGGTCCGCTCATATGATATATATGATAATGGAAGCAGACTCTTTTTAACCATTTTCTTCTTGCTGGTTGGCATGAGAGTGACTAGCGGTATTGGTAGTTCGCAGTGGTGATATATAGTTGTTGTGATGGTCGAGGTAATTGATGGTGGTGGTTGGTTGTGATGGTGGTGGTGGTGGTAATAGCTAATAATTGTAATTGTATCGGGGCTGCGGTGGTGGTTGTGGACCAAATGGTTATAAAAAATTATCTTTTGCAAAATCTTTAATTAGACAATATCTTAATGACATTAAGACTTTCTTCAAAATATAAATATAAATAAAATGACTTGGATGTATTCAGTTATTCAAAATTATTAAGTAGTCAATTTTGTTTTTTAAATGCACTTAACAGTCATTTGGTTTGTGAACAAGCTATACTAGCTAGGATTAAAACGTGAAAATTATATTATAAGAATTAAATAATGATGAGATTAATTAATGGATACACTTCTATTATGATAGGTGATTAGTTAATTACACTAAAAACTGAAAGTATGTATGTTCTAGAGACAATCATTATTAGGGACAAATGTACTTGAACACATTCGTATTATTAATAAGATTAATATTTATGGCATTTGTGATTATTGAATTATTATTTGATTGTTTGTAAAAGTTCATTAATGTGCATCCCTTGAGCTTACGTTGTCATTAATAGAGTGAGATATTGATGATAGAGCGTAACTCTAAAATAGCCTCGACTAATGATCATCAAGAATGAGATATCGATGATATGTTATAAGTCGACATGTGGCCTGCATCACATTCTTAGAGAATGTAGTATGTCTCACCTGCTACTAGTAATGGTTACTAGTAGTGATAGACACATGGATACTTTTGAAAAGTATTGGTATACCCTGCTGATAAACTATTTGTTAGACATGTCTAGAGTATTATCAGCGTGTGGATATAAAGGTCCTTTGACTTGAGGTCAATACGCACCTTGTTTACGGAGTAATGTATTTTGACCCTATCCTAAGCTTAAACTCCTTATAGGATAAGACACGGCTTGTGTTGGACACATTATGATGTAAATTAAGGTGGTAATTGAGCCAAGAATAGGATTCATTTCTCGATTGGATATTCAAGAGAGCACTCAACTTCTTAGTGATATTAGGTCGACCAAGTCATTGGTCAATGCAAGATACATATTTAGAATATGGTCTAGTTGTCGACTAATATAGATGAGATGAAGTGATCAAGCCATTTGGATAGACACATGGCAAATCCTAAGCTTGATCGAGTGTGTCGCAAATGAAAGGAATTTATCATCTCACATAAAGGTTATGTTTGTTGGATTCATGTAAACGCACTTCATATATTGAGTTCGTCGTACGGCGCAGTCTAGAAGTTCTGTATGGACATTAATTGGATTAGTGTCGATATATGAAGGCCTATAGGGTCACACTGTGTCGATTGTCTCTTCGATCTAAGGGTGTATTGAGAGAATATTAAATATTCGATTTGGAATCGAGATATTTAAATGATAATAACTATAGGATAATTTCTATTAGATGGAAATTATTTAATTAAATCAAAATTAGATTTTGAATTTAATGTGTTGAATATATATATTGGGACAGGCTTAGAGCCCAACCCTAATCTGATGTTGACCTAATCCTCCCTATATAAACAACACTAAACCCCATAAGTTAAACACACCAATTCTATAAACTTTCTAGACTTAGAGTCTAGGACGAAACTCTTACAAACCTCTGCCAAGATTTCCTGGCCTTCTTGACAGAGGAATACACCATAGCATAGTGCTTGCAGTCAAAAGGACAGTCGCGTGTAATCCCTATGTAAAGACTCCAGATTTTATAACCTGTAAGTTCTTGTTCATGTTTTATGTTACAGGTTTCGATTGTCATATAACCATATCAGAAGAAATTGTTGGGGTAAGTAGAATAAAATATTAAACTTCCACTGTGCCTACTTATGTGTTTTGAACCCAACAACACCCTACAAAAACAAGATCATATAAGCAACATAACATAAAACATGTGATTGGTATTTTACTAGACAAATTTGAACAAACTTTTATTTTCATTTTCAACCTTATATTTCTTGAAATACTTTGGAAAAGAGTTTTGGAGAAGGATATTTTTTTTTAATTTTATTCCGGAATGTTAATCCTACATTGAGCATGACATAAAAATGATATCAAAATTGTGGTATAAATAATCATGGTATTACTTATATCGAATTTAAAATTTTAACCAAAAGTAGGATAAAACAATTTTCATCTCGAAATTACTATTCCTCATCCTTGTAACCAACGACTACTTAATGGGATAAACAAAAATAATTCCAGAATAGAATTTTGTTTTTACTCCTCCGTTAGGAGCTCCCCCTTTGCTCCCTAGGTGATTCAAACTCGTAACTTTCGGATTGAAAGTGAAGGGCGCTTATCATATGAGCAATCTCCTCTTGTCTATCATATGACAAAAATAATTCCAGAATAGAATATAGTATTGTTATCCCGCATTAAACAGGGAATAAAGCAATCAAATGACAAAAGCTATCATTCTCTAAAACTCATCTCTCAAAGCCTTTCAAGACGATCAACGTTAAAATTTTAAAAAATAAAAAGCTATCCATGTTTATCTATGATAAAATCGAACATTTATTTTATATTATACTTCGTATATCTCATTTTAATCTAGTACACTAAACATCGAGTAAGAATGTATATCCACTATATAATCTAATTATTATTTCATCCTCGGAATATAATCCCCATGTAAGTCCTGTATAACTTGTTGTGAATCAAATGAACTCTTAATGTTATGTGGTCTAAACCATTCACATTCAAACTTTCATTTAATGCAAACATATGGGGCCATAGCTAGCGGGGCATAAAATCATTTGGCTCAAGGCTCGGCTCAATTTGTTTGTGTTTTAGCTCATCTCATCTCAACTGATTGAAAATAGTTAGGTTCGTTTGGCTTTGTGCTACTGGGTGAAATGCTCAATTGGGCTCGGTCTGATCAAAGTTCGAGCTCCACGAAGCTTATTAATAGTTTCGCCTCGGCTGAGTCCTCTAATTATTGTTCTAATTAAAATAATTTTCATCCTTAGGCTCAATTTTTAAGTAAATTATGATTAACTCAAAATTTAATATGCTAATTTGATATTCAATTAATCACAATTTATAATTTTCTGCTTTTTCAATGTAAAACTCTTAATCAAGTTGTAATTTAGGCGGGCCTACTTGATGTTATGAGTGACGTAAAATATAATCAATTTTTATAATTTATGAACTAGAATTTTTAATGAAATTTATTCTATTTTTATAATTTGAGTTTAATGTTAATTCGTTTTTTGCTTAAAAAATCAGTTTCAAGTTCTAATGCTTAGTTAACTTTGCATTCAACTTTTAGGTTCTAGTTTAGACTAATGATTCAATATAACATTTTTCTTGAAATCTCAATTTAAACAATCGACTCTTATATTATTTTTAATTGGATAAGGTGGAGAAGTGGACGAATAGGGAACTGTATAAGATGACGAGGAAGGAGGCAAAGCTCGCAGTTACAGCGGCGAAAACAACGGCTTTTGAACGCATGTATGTGGAATTAGAGGAGAAAGGCGGTGATAGGAAGTTGTACAGAATAGCCAAGGCGAGGGAGAGGAAGGCCCGTGACTTGGATCACGTGAGGTGCATCAAGGACGAGGACGACAAAGTACTGATGAAGGACGCGCATATTAGGCGGAGGTGGTACTCTTACTTCCATAAACTCTTGAACGAAAAATGAGATAGAGACATTGTGCTGGGAGATCTGGAGCAATCCGGTAGGTACCAGGATTTTGGGTATTGTAAAAGCATTGAGGTTGAGGAGGTTAAGGGTGTTGTTCGCAGGATGTGCAGGGGACGAGCGACCGGGTCTGATGAGATCCCAGTTGAATTTTGGAAGAGCGCAGGTAGGGCAGGTTTGGAGTGGCTGACTGAGTTGTTTAACGTCATTTTTAAGACGACGATAATGTCTGAAGAATGGAGGTGGAGTACAATGATCCCGTTGTACAAAAACAAAGGTGATATCTTGAGTAGCAACAACTATAGGGGTATCAAGCTGCTAAACCACAATATGAAAGTTTCGAAAAGGGTCGTGGAGATGAGGGTAAGAAGAGGCATGTCTATTTTCGAGAACCAATTTGGATTCATGACGGGGAGTTCGACCACAGAAGCCATTCATCTTATTAGGAGACTGGTGGAGCTGTATAGGGAGAGGAAGAGATACTTATATATCATTTTCATCGACCTCGAGAAGGCATACGATAAAGTTTCTAGAGAGGTTCTATGGAGATGTTTGGAGGTTAAATATGTACTTGTGGCTTACCCTATGACGATCAAGGATATGTATGATGGAGACAAGACTAGAGTACGGACAGTGGGAGGAGAATCGGAGCACTTTTCAGTGATGATGGGGATGCACCAGGGATCATCTCTTAGCCCATTCTTATTTGCCTTTGTGATGGATGGACTGACGTGACAAATCTCAGGGGAGGTGCCATGGTGTATGTTATTCGCATACGACATAGTCCTAATTCATGAGACTCACAGCGGAGTGAACGCTAAGCTAGAGGTTTGGAGACAGACACGGGAATCTAAAGGGTTCAGGCTGAGTAGGACCAAGAAAAAAATACTTGGAGTGCAAGTTCAGTAACGGGAGCGACCATGAGACAGACGTGGAGGTGAGGCTTGGTACTCAGGTCATTCCAAAGAAAGGAAGCTTCAAGTACTTCGGGTCTATTATCCAAGTGGATTGAGAGATTAATGACAACGTCACACATCATATTGGGGCGGGATGGATGAAATACAGGCTCGCCTCTAGATTCTTATGCAATAAAAATGTGCCACAAAAACTTAAAGAAAAGTTCTATAGGGTGGGGGTTAGACCGACTATGTTGTATGGGGCGGAGTGTTGGTCAGTCAAGACTTCGCACATCTAAAAGATGAAAGTTGCGGAGATGAGACTGCTGAGATGGATGTGCGGGCATACAATGAGGGATATGATTAGAAATGATGATATCGGGGAAATAGTGGGAGTGGCCTCAGTGGAGGATAAGATACAGGAAGCAAGGTTGAGATGGTTTGGGCATGTGCATAGGATATATACAAATAACTCAGTGCGAAGGTGTGAGAGGTTGGTTGTGGACGGGTTCATGAGGGGTAGAGGTAGGCCGAATAAGTATTGGGGAGAGGTGATTAGACGGGATATGACGCAGGTGCAACTTAATGAGGACATGACCTTAGATCGGGGGTTGTGGAGGACACAAATTAGGGTAGAAGGATAGTAGGTAGTCGAGCGTAGACTTACGCTTGCAAACTGGTAGTTGCAATGTTATTATTGTATGTCTGCTTTGCCTATCATACTAGTAGGCACAGTATTGCTTTATAGTCCCCTGTTGTTTGATTTATGCCGCTATGTGTCCTTTAGTGTACTTTGTTTAGCTTATTTACCTGCGCTAGTTACTGCTTACTTTTTTTAAATGCGATATTATGGCTTATTCGCTTTTGATAC
Organism: Anisodus tanguticus; assembly: GCA_034509755.1. NCBI lineage: Eukaryota > Viridiplantae > Streptophyta > Magnoliopsida > Solanales > Solanaceae > Anisodus > Anisodus tanguticus. The sequence goes on along the minus strand of CM067543.1, from coordinate 46,893,443 downwards.
CTGCATGTTCATACCGCTTTAAATTTTTTCTGACCAGGTCTGACCGTTTCTCTTGCTTTGCCTTTGTTGTTGATTTTCTTGTGCTTATTCTCTGTCTTGAGTCGAGGGTCTCTCAGAAACAGCCGCTCTACCTACCAAGGTAGAGGTAAGGTTTGCGTACACTCTACCCTCTCCAGACTCCACGTTGTAGAATTTCACTGGATATGTTATTATAATCGGATAAAATTTATCCTAAATTTAGGTGAATGTGCGAAAACAATTTTAAAGAGTCATCTCCAACTCATTATTGTAGCAAGATTGGTTGGACACCTTGATATAGTATAATAAACTCGCTTTTTATTCAATTTGGCTCTGCTCGACTCGGCCGCTCAACTCAAACCAAGCTAAGCCTACTTTTTAGTGTTTGGTCTAGGTGAGAGGCTCTAAAGAGGCATCTGAATTCTTCACATTTTGATTGCTTAAGATCAACCAAATCCGCTAATGTTAATATTTTAATTTATTGGATGAATTGTTTGGATTCAAGCCCCAATTGCAAGCTATTCAAAAGTATATATATAATGTGAAATTTTGATGTGGAAAGGCTTCTACAGAATGCTGCAAGTTTGATCATTGGTCCAATCGCATTTCATTTGTTGAAGACTCATGAAAAACTTGGTTCCAAAATTGCATACGCAAAAGACAGAAGTAAGGAGACTAAACATGTGTTTTGGCCATAGATTTCAAATACTTTTTACTCTCCGTCCTATTTTAGGTGTCTTAGTTTGATTAGGTACAGAGTTAAAAAAATACTAGGTACAGAGTTAAAAAAATAAAAAGACTTTTAAATTTTGTGGTCTTAAATTATAGATGTGTATAATATACTAAAATATCTTTTAATCTTATGGTTATAAACTTGTCATGTAGGATTTTTAAATCGTCGGCTTACTAAAAATGGAAAGATGCACTATTTTTGGGACATATCAAAAAGAAAAATAAGATACTTAAAATGAGACTTAGAGAGTACTTTATTTGAAATTTATGAAGATGAAGTTGTATTTGGTTATACTTTTTGCAAAAGAGAAAGGAGAAACTTTATTTGGAATTTTATCAAAAAATGGAGTCGGAAAATAAGTTTGGCGCACTTTTTCAAATTAGGAATCCAACTTCAAGTTGGATTTAGAAATTTGATAACCAAAAAACTGATTTCAAAATAAAGTGAAAAATTAATCTGAGAAAAAGTAAATGAGATAAAAGCTATATGACTAACATTAACAACTCTTTTCACAGAAACAAATCAGGCAAACTGTTCTTGATAAATTTCCTTTACTCTCACACGTAGTTTGTAAAACTATATACTACAGTATATACATTCAGATAGAAATGAATGGAGAAGTTCTAAAGCTTGTACTCCAATTCCATTATCCAACCCCCCCTCCCACAAAAGAAAATGTAATTAAGAAAAATCAACGACAAAAAAACAAAGAAAATTAAGTGAAATCTTCTCCTCTTTTTATATTTTACAATAAACTGTGATAAAGGTAAGAAGGAAAAAAAAAACTGAATTCTAGAGGTAATTAGGAACCCAAAGTTTCCAAACCTTAACATCACAATCCAAGCTACCACTATAAACCAAGTAAGAATTTCCAGAACAAGAATTATCATCCTTTTTACTATCTAAACCTGCAGTCAAACATTTAACTGGACCTTTATGCCCTTCAAACACTGCCAAACAAGAATAACTTTTCCCAAATCCTTTCTTCCATATTCTCACAGTTTTATCAGCTGATCCACTACACACCAAATCTGACACCACAGCCAAACACAAAATCGATTTTTTATGTCCCCTTAATGCACCTGACACCACCATACTATTACTACCACTATCACTATCTTTTTCCCACACAATTATGGACCTATCACATGCACCAGAGTATAAAACAGATCCATCTTCACTTAGAGCCAATGCATTTACTGCTGATTTGTGTTTTTCTAAAGTGGAAACAAGTGTGTGTTTATTGTTGGACACTTGTTGTTTGTTCCATATTTTGATCTTCTTGTCTGCTGATCCAGTGTAAACATGCCCATTATTGGATATGACTATCGAGTTGATGGCATCATCATGTGCATTCCATACTGATTCAAGGCATTTGAAATCTGAAGTTCTCCAAACCTTAAAAGTTCTGTCCCATGAAGCAGAGTAAAGCAAAGAGCCATCTTTGGATAAGGCTAGAGCTGACACCGTGTCGATATGATGTATCTGTTGAGATATAATATAATTAAATAATTTAAAAAATAAAATTTTGAAATGAAATGGTCACAATTCAATTTAGTATCATAGCTGATAAAAATAGTATTTTTCACGTACTTGACCATTGAAAAAGAATTAGACTCACATGTGAGACATGTTGAAATTAAATAAAATTAAGTACCCCGACCAAAGAAATGGCACATGTCGAACTTCGACAATCAAACTTTTAAATTTTGATCGTAAAATCAAACATGAAATTTTTAATTTTTACATATTTTAAAAACTACATAAAAAAAAGTAGTATCAAAAGATACAATAATTGATAATTCAAAATAAATAAATGGGGTATAGAAAAATTATGGTAAAAAAAATCTTTTGACTTTTAGAATCAGAAAGTGACATACAAATTGGGATGGAGAGAGTAGTTAAAAATGTGAAATTTTAGGACAATTTAGGTTTTCAAATAAGATGATCACAAATTCAATAGTAGTTACCCAGGTGTATTTCTTGTGTCTGCGAACTTGTACATAATTCCTTGTCCAAAATAGCTTCATACAACGATCGTTGAGCGTAGGTAAGGTGGCAATGCACTTGTAATTTCTATTAGTCATCTCATTGTCAATTTTCCATACTCGGATTCTATGATCTTGGTGGGCACTAAAGATCTTATCTCCCATAATGACTATGGATTTGACTGCACTTCCACTTTGGCATACTATGTTTTCTTTCGAATAATTGTCCAATACGACGATTTCTCCGTTGGAAGAGCCGCTATAAAGGTGTTTTCCGGCGAGAGATAGGAAAAATACGTAGGAAGAATGACTTGTTAGTGTGGCTAAGCAGTGGTGGAAGGTGTTTGAGAGATGTTGATCAAATTGTGAGGATGATATGGAAAGAGAAGGAATTGATGGCAAACTTGGTTGTGAGTAAAGGGAAGAAAATGACCTTGATGATAAAGATAATGATGATGAAGAATCTGAGGAAAGATGTCTAGACTGAGTTTGATCATGATCAATATCTGATGATTTTTTCTTTGATTGACAAGGCAAAGGACATGGAAGAAATCCCATTTTTTCCTTATAGGGGAGAAGAGGAAATTTTAAAGAGTTCAAATAAAGGATGGAATGCATCTCACTTTGCTAGTGCTCGCTGTTTATAAATAAGCAGGGAAAGCGGAAATATTTATTAGTCACTCAAATAATTGACATTAATTGTGTGTAGAGAGAAAGAGTCAGAATTTTAATTTTATAACTTCTGAATTTTAGAAAGACGATTTCAAATAGTAATAACTCAATTTTAAAATTAATATTTATATATATTTAATAAATTTTTTAATATAAATACAATATTTGAACAGAAGCTATTGAGTTTAGCTGAACTCGATTTGTCCCGATGGTGTGAAGCTTCTTTTTTTCACAAAAAAATGACTCAAAAGCGTATGATTTGAGTTCACTTTGTTGTAAGGCAAAACAAATCACACATAACTAATATCAGTTGGATGGGATAAATAATAATTTTTAAAAAAAAACGTATTTTACCGAATTGGCACTCACAATAAACAAAGAAAAGTGGAAAAGTTAACAAATGAGACTGTGACAAAAGGGTACATATGGGGACAAGAATGGACTGTTCAATATGAAAGGTGTCAGGCTAGGAATGGGGGTGGCATCATCCGAACCATCATATTTTGTGAATGTAAGGATGAATCTTGAACCACTTTTAGCGTCTATATTGAGCCATTGAGGATAATTTAGTTTATTCTTAAGATAAACCTAGATGCTTCCTTAAGGTTTGGTAATTAGTCCCTCCATTTTTCCTTTTTAACTATTAGCGAATATTCTTCGAATATTCACTATATATTTTGTAATTATAATAGATATATATTTAAGGTGACTTAGGATTCTTATTGTATTAGGAATCAACCTCTGTACAACTATATATATTGTGATTAATGAAAGGAATCCCTAAGACAAATTATTTCAATCCTAAATATACATCTATCATAATTACAAAATATACTGTGAATATTCGGAGAAACCCTAATCCCTACTCTTCTCTTCTCCCTCCCTCTGGGCTGACACCACCCAAAATTTGTTTTTTTCCCTCTCGACCGACGGCAACAGTTTGCCACCATGTCTCGCCCTACTTCCCCCACCAATTTCGGTTCTTCCACTGGCACACTTGACAACCCCCATCAACGTTCATCGTCTTCTTTTCATCCAGCATTCGTCGTTACCAACATCAAGAATTTTATCCTTATCATTCTTGACCAAGAAGACTGTCTATATTCCATGTGGATAGAACTATTCTATATTCATGCATGTGCGTACAATGTGCTCGACCATATTGATGATTTTGTTCCTCGTCCAACCAATGTTGCAGACTCGACCTGGCGTCGCCTTGACGCTATCGTCAAACAGTGGATCTACGGCACCATCTCTAAAGACTTGTTGTGTACTATTATGAAAACAGCTGCTACGGCACGTGAACTTTGGGTACGGTTAGAAGAAATTTTTCAGGATAATAAAAATACTCGGGCCGTGTATTTGGAAGGGCAGTTCAACAATACGCGTCTCGAGAATTTTAACAACATGTCCGAATACTGTAAACAACTGAAACTCATAACCGACCAACTTTCCAACGTAGGGACATCTGTTTCAGAAACCAAGATGGTACTTCAACTAGTTGCGGATTTACCGAAAGGTGAATATGAAACACTTGCAACGATGATTCAACAGGCTGACCACCTATCAAGCTTCAATAAAGCACATTCGCAACTTTTGTTGGAAGAGACCCGCCGTGCTAAATAAGAGGAGCACAATCACAAGGCATTAGCCGTTGACGGCATGGCACCATTGGCGGCCACCTCTACCCAGCCACCACCGCAAGACCACCACCAGCAGTCCCGCGGCGAAGGGTGTAGCGGTAGAGGTCGTGATAACAACAATAAAGGGAAGGGTCGCGGCAAGGGCAACCGGAACCAGCAACAACCAGGCCCATCACCTGCTGCCTATTATCAGTGGGCTGGATAGCCCGCTTGGCCCAATACCGGGAACTGGGCCTCGCCTGCATGCCCCTACCAGACATGAGGGGCCCAATTCCAGCAAGGCTGGCAGCCAGGCCTCTTAGGCTTCACCCCCGCCAACCGGCAGCCCACCAGCAGTAGCAGTCCCATCTGGTAGCAGCCAATCAGCACCCGCAAGGCAGCAACCTGGCCCCCACCGATTTGGTCCAAGCCTTCAAGACTATGAACCTTCAACAACCCGACAATAATTGGTACATGGACACCGGATCCACATCTCACCTCACCTAGTCGTCGGGTAACTTATCTCAACTGCTTCTGTTAAAGTGTCCTCAATTTATTACTGTCGACAATGGTCATCGCATTCCAATTGAAGGTTATGGTAACACACATACCAAACATCCTCACCCGCCTTTCTCCCTAAATCACGTCCTTTACACCCCTAAAATCATTAAAAACTTAATCTCTGTTAGAAAATTCACTCGCAATAATTCTATGTCTGTTGAATTTGACCCTTTTGGTTTTTCTGTGAAGGATCTCAATATGGGGAAAATTCTTACACGCTGCAATAGTGTGGGAGACCTTTACCCCTTCACTCAATCTTCCGTTGTCAGACCGCCATCACCTCTATCCCTTGCGGCTATCTCTTCCTCAACTTGGCACAACAGACTCGAGCATCCCGGAGACCCTGTTTTTACTTTTCTTAGGACTACTAAGTGTAATCAATATAATAATGGGAAACTTGCCCAACACTGTTTTTCTTGCCCGCTTAGCAAGCATACTCGTCTTCCATTTATGTCATCTAACAATGTTACTTTTTCTCCTTTTGATATTGTTCATGCTGATTTGTGGACATCTCCAGTTGTTAGCTCTTTGGGTCACAAATTTTATCTAGTATTCTTAGATGATTTTTCATATTTTGTCTGGATTTACCCACTAAAATTCAAATCTGAAGTTTTTGCAAAGTTCCTTGAATTTCAAAAAATCATTTAAACACAGTTTGAAAAATCTATCAAATCATTCCAATGTGATAATGGATGTGAATTTAATAACTCGGCATTTCACAATTTCTGCTCTAAACAAGGCATGGTTTTCCATTTTTCATGTCCCTATACTTCCTCCCAAAATGGAAAGGTTGAACGAATTATACGTACCATCAATAACATGTTCGCACCCTTCTGTTTCATGCCTGTCTTCCACCGCCTTTTGGGGTCTATGCTGTTAAAATGGTAGAATTCCTTCTTAATATTTTACCAACTAGCACTCACCAAAATAAGACCCCTACCGAAATCTTATACCGTAGGTTCCCATCCTATGACCATCTCCGTATTTTCGGTTGTTTATGCTACCCCAACCTAGCCTCCACTGCACCTCACAAACTCGCCCCTCGCACCACGCCCTGTGTCTTTGTTGGTCTCTCTCTTACTCATCGGGGCTACCTGTGCTATGACATAGCCACTCACAAAATCATTGTCTCCCGTCACGTCAAATTTGACGAGACAACCTTTCCTTTTTCAAATCTCCAAAAATTTCAGACCACCGATTACACCTTTCTCGATGAACCGAGTCTGTCCCCGGGTATCCAATCATTGTACCACCGGCAGCCCACAGTTCCGACAGAGCCTGGGCCAGAAGCTCCGTCCCCGCCACTGTCCGACATCGTCTCCGACCAGACACCTCCCAGCTCTCGGTCGAACACTCCACTGCTCGACCCGACTACGTCTCCTGCCCCTCCAGTACCACTGCTGCCTCCAGAACCCGACAACCCACAACCACAAAATCTAGACCACCCACTGTTGCCTAGAGTGTTTTATCCAACCTGCTACTAGTCTTTGTGATTACTTCTGTAATTATAGTAATTCTAATTCATTAGCTCTAAAGCCAGTGAATGTGTAGCAAAAGAAGAGTACGCCCCGCCCAAACAAACGGCTCCGAAACAAACAAAAAGGTGTGTGCCGCACTCACGAAGGACTGCCAGTGATATACTGGAGGAAGGTGGGGATGATGTCAAGTACGCATGGCCCTTATGGACACTATATGGAGACTCATGCACAACACTGGATTTTCAAAACCCAAGGTCCATTTTAACCTCTCCACACAAACCATATCACCCATTCTAAAAAATCCAAAACTAGTCAAACTGAACTCTAATTGGAATGCGGCCATGTGTGAGGAATTTAATGCTTTAACCAAGCAGAAAACTTAGGATTTGGTACCTCGATCGGACGGTGTAAATGTTATCCGGTGCATGTGGTTATTTCGTCACAAGTATAGAGACAGTGGTGACTTGGAGCAGTATAAGGCAAGACTGGTTGCTAATGGCACTAATCAGTAGGAGGGTATTGATTGTGGTGAGACATTCAGTCCGGTTGTTAAACCAGCTACTATTAGGACTGTTCTCAGTATTGATATGAGCATGTATTGGCTGATTCATCAGCTTGATGTCAAGAATGCGTTTCTTCATGGGGATTTGAAAGAAATTGTGTACATGCATCAGCCCCCTAGCTTTGTTCATTTGGCAGTTCCGCAGTTAGTATGTCCTCTTAGGAAGTCATTGTATGGCTTAAAACAGGCACCCCGCGCTTGGTATGATCGATTTGCCAGGTATCTTATGCAGATCGGATTTACATGTAGCAAGTGTGATAACTCTCTCTTCACTTTCCATCGAGGTAGTAGCACTGCTTATTTGCTATTATATGTGGATGACATTGTTCTTATTGCCTCCTCTAACTGGTTGAAGAATGAAATCATTGCTCTACCCAAAATTGAATTTTCTATGACTGACTTGGGCAAGCTAAGTTATTTCTTAGGTATATCCGTGACCAGATCTGCAGCTACTATATTTTTGTGTCAGCGCAAATATGCGGAGGAGATTTTGTACAGGGCTAAGATGGCAATTGTAAAATTATGCCAACTCCGGTTGACTCAAAATCCAAGCTCAGTGCCAACGAGGACGCGCCAGTTTCTGATCCCACTCTCTATCAGAGTCTTGCAGGTGCCCTTCAGTACCTTACATTCACTAGGCCCGATATTGCATATGCCGTTCATCAGGTGTGTCTGTTTATGCACGACCCTCGAGAATCCCATTTTGCGGCCCTCAAATGTATTATCAGATACGTTAAGGGCACACTGGACTTTGGACTACATATCTACCCCTCTGCCCCAACCAAGTTACTCTCTTACACGGATGCAGATTGGGCAGGATGCCCGGATACACGTCGCTCCACCTCCGACTACTGTGTATTTCTTAGGGATAATCTTATTTCATGGTCCGCCAAGCGGCAGGCCACGCTATCCCGTTCGAGTGCTGAAGCAGAGTATCGCGGAGTTGCTAATGTCGTTGCTGAGATCTGTTGGCTCCGAAATCTTCTTTTGGAGCTTCAGTGTCAACTGCAAAAGTCGTTTACAGTCTACTGTGATAACATAACTGCCATCTATATGTCTCACAATCCGGTCCAACATCAACGGACCAAGCATATCGAGATGGACATTCACTTTGTGCGTGAGAAGGTTGCCCTTGGTTAGGTCAAAATTTTACACGTACCTTCCTCCTATCAGTATGCAGATATTTTCACAAAGGGACTACCGAGACAACTCTTCACCGACTTCCGATCCAGCCTTAGCGTTCGGCCTCCTCCCGCTCCGACTGAGAGGGAGTATTACCGTATATTCTCCGAATATTCACAGTATATTTTGTAATTATGATAGATGTATATTTAAGGTAACTTATGATTCTTATTGTATTAGGAATCAACCTCTGTACAACTATATATATTATGATTAATGAAAGGAATTCCTAAAGAAAATTATGTCAATCTTACATTAACTTAGAAGGTTGAGATTAATCAATGTTTATGTGGTATACACGGATGAGTAAAGGGCTAAAATTGCTTCTCAAGTATTGAAAATAGAACAACTACCCTCTTCGTTTGATGTTCCAAAAAATCATCACGGTATGCGAAAAGGGCTAGCTAACCGTGAAACTTTTTTGACCGCAAAATCAAACGGAAAATATAGTTTTATTTTCAATATATAGTTAAGGGGCAATTTTAACCCTTTTACGTTCCACATTCGAGCCCTTCATTTTAACCCTTATAATTTTAAATAAGTCAAACATTTGTGTAGCTATAAAACTTTTGAACATATAAGTTAAATATGTTATAATATTCATGTGTATATAATTAAAAGTTTGTCATTAATAATAAGACGAAAAGTTTAAGTTAAATTATTTTTAAATTTAGTAAATAACATCTTTTTGTTACATTAATCGAGGGTCTATCGCAAACATCCTATCTATCCCACAATAAGTTCTGCGTATGAAAGTACTCTGTGTTGTTATTTTTACACATTTTTGTTACAGAAGGTATATAAACTTCATTCCTAGTAACGTACATAACCATATTTTGGTAATAGCAAATTTGTAGAAATTCTTCTAATTTCTTTCCTTAGTTAGCACGTATTGTATTTATACCTTGCTTACCTATTGAAATAAGACAACAACTTTCATTCAATTATATGATATCAGAGCTTCTAAGCTCGTCAATCTTGGTCTGCTTCAGAAAAAGGTTGCATCTTATTTTGGCTCTATTCTAAAAGGAGGTTTGGATTTCAAATCCATTACTTTAAAGTGATCATTTATGTCACCGCCACCACAAAAGGAGGTGGAGTATCCATTCAAGCCGAACCAGTCTTCTCCGGTGATTGGGTGTGAAGCGAGTGGTTGTCACACGCCACGTGTACCTTTAGCTTGCCCATCACGTGGAGTCATTTCACTCTGCTAAATCATTTGGAGCTCAGATTTCCGGTGTTGCCTCATCAGTTCTAGTGAATCCCAAGTTTGTTTTTGTGTTAAAACACTGTTTGGCGAGTCTGTTTGTCACCTCCATGTTCGTTTCTCATTTGCGACCTTCAATTTGGTATGTGATTTGTGCTTATGCAGTTGCTGGCTTCTGCTTATATTCGAATAGTTAGTGTTTTGTGAGTATAGTTGTTGCTTCAGGTGGTTTTTGCTCTTGACTGGAAGTTTGGATGTCATATTATTCACTTATTGCTCTCGCCTACCAGTCAGGTTCCTTTATTTTGGGTCGACACTTGCTTCTTTGGTTGCTAAATCATTTCAGATATTGTTCATTTATTTTTGTGGTGTTGCATCCCTATTTCTGGATGTATTGTTGATAAGTTCTTCTGTTGTTTAATTTCGGGAGAAAATTGAAAGAAATAATCTCTTAGTTATTTTCATTGATTGAAAGACTATATATACAAGTTACATATCTCCATAATAAGAGATTCATATTCCTATTCTACTCTAAAAACCTTATTTTACTTGGATCCTAACTATACAATTATGGTAAGTGTATAATACTAATTACACCACAACACCTTACCTAATCTATCTTGTACATACACGGTAATACAAAATCTACATACACGGTAATACAAATACACGGAACTCGAGAGTAATATACACAATATACACATGTATATTGTGTGTGTGTATATTGTGTATATCCATGAAAGAAATAATACCTTGATTATTTTCATTGATTGAAAGGCTATATATACAAGTTACATATTTCCATAGTTGGAGAATCATATTCCTATTATACTCCTAAAACCTTATTCTATTTGGATCCTAACTATACAATTATGGTAAGTGTATAATACAAATTACACCACAACACATTACCTAATCTATCTTGTACATACACGGTAATACAAAATCTACATATACGGTAATACAAATACACGTAACCCGAGAATAATATATACAATATACACATGTATATTGTGTATATTTAATAAAAATGATTGAAATTGCGGCTCCAAGTTCTTCTGATAAAACAAATATGATTTCAATCGATGAGTTTGCGAAATCTCCCATTTTCAAAAACTAGTTAAGGAATCTACTTTAGTTAGTACCCTTGTTGAGTCAGCAAAAGTATGGCTTATCTTATCTTAGAATAAATGGTTGATTGACATAGATGGCACAGATGACATGACAAGTGATCATAATATATTTTCTAGCATACATAGAACTCTCTCTTGTGATGATAGCTGATGACTCGATCCGTAATATTCTGGGATCCGAAATTAAACCAAACTCCTCTGTTACCTTAAATACCTTGTCATTTGTATTAAGTCTATCAAAATTATCCTTTGATATCATATATATTAGTAAACTTGTCAAAGACCTTAATTATTATATCTCATTCTTTATTGATCAGTGTCTGTTCCATGATCTCAAGACGAATAAAATTATCGATAAAGGACGTACATTTGATGGTCTCTACATCCTTGATGAATATTGGAAGCCTCGATTTATTGCGTATTCCAATATTGTATCTCCATTTTAGGCACATTGTCAATTCAGACATTATTTTTTACGTATGTTAAAGAAGCTTTGTCCCCATTTTCAGAATATTTCTTTATTATGTTGTGAGTCATGTCAATTTGTGAAGCATATGTCATGCCCTAAACCATGGCCTAGGCGTAACACAACACTCGGTGCCTGGTTGCATGTGGCCGAGTGAACCACATGGCTTGCTGGATCAACATGGACATGAAAAGCATGAAATAATAATTTAAAAATTTGTAAAACTGAATGATGTAAATAATAGTATGAAAATATAATTGCAGAGATAATCTAAAAACATATCAAGTCTGAATAACTGACATGATATGCTAGACTAGTCTATGAAACCTCTGAACATGAGTCTGACTGCTAAAAATTGTTTACCAGGACAAGGCCCTGATATACCTTTACCGCATAGCATCACATGTAAAGTAAATAAACTAACACCCCAAAAAAATGGAGCTCACCAACTGCTGATACGTCAAAATCCCAGTGAACTGATCTGTGTTCTTGAAACTCCGTACATTCACCATGAAGTGTAGGCCCCGGGCGAAAGGGACGTAATTACATTCAAATTGTACTCGTATGTAAAGCAACTGAATGAATAAGCAAGACCCATGAAATAATAGGAACTGAAATTGAAACTGTAACCTAAGCATGGACATGTATAATATCTGGCATGAATATATAATAAAACATGATAAATCATTTTAAGTGGGAGACCCTTTGTAAAACTGACAACATGAAATCATCACGTGAGTATGTGAAGTCTGGTGTCTAGCCCGACCAACAGGGCAATCTCATACCTTTCCGGAGCATGAGACATGAACATGACATGAATGGATTCAATCAATGAACATGAAGGAATTGTCCTAACTGGGTAGAGTGATACTTACCGTACGTTGACATACGTAGTTTCAGGTTATCTGAACCTTCTCGGTAAACCTATGCTACTCCCAAAAATATTGAATATGAATATGTGGCGTCTGCGCCCATAGTTTTCAAAACAGGAATCATTAAATAATTTATAACATGTATACATAACATAGCTTTTCATGAAAATATGTATACGTATATGTATATAATTCTTGAGACATGAAAATATATAAAAATCTACGGAGTGGAACAATCTGAGTTCATAGTTGATATATGAGAGCTCATGGAAAATATGACATGAGCATACATGGATTACGAACAGGTTCATGAAAATCGTAATGATATACATGAATACAATTAATGAATTGGTAATATAGACATGACATACAATAGTACATGTAGTTAGGGTTATCATGAACTTAGAATAAAAGTCCTATGTGGAATTTCATGTTTCATGGATAAACGTGGCTTGGGAAAGAACAATGATGTTCCACACATGGATAAATTCCCTACATACCTTAATTTATCCAAAACACCCAAAAAAGAATCCAAACTTTGAACATGAATCCCAAAAATCTGAACTTGAACCTTTGAGAAAGGTTTTCTTAATCTTTGAAAGGAGAATGAGGCTCTTGGAGGATTGAAAGAAGATTTGATGTAGGGATTTCTTGATTGGTTTAAGGTATATTCCTACTACATTTTAGTATTCTTAAACCCTTCTAGATTATAGTGATCATGTGATAAAGTAATCTATGGAAATATTGAGATAAACTCCATAGTAAAGCATGATAATTGTTGGGTTGGTTGTTGGATGTTTTCAATGAGATTATGGAGGTAACTATGGCTGGATTCATGGAGTATGATTGTGATAATCTCTATAGAATTGTGATTCTGGTTAAGGTAGTGAAAATAGTTTAAGTTACCATACTAATAAGATGGGATAAGGTACGCACGTTAAGTATTCGATGGAATGTCACTACGACAAATTCGTGAAACTATTGATGGGATTTTGACATGGATTATTTTTATTACCTAGGTCAATGATTGTAAGGCGAGCGAGACATCATAGAAGTAGCGTTGTCCTACTAACAAGGTATGTAAGGTTTCTCCTTTCTTTCTGATGACATGACCCAAGTATAAGCGATACATGATGAAACGTCCCTCAAAAGAATCTTTATTTTCAAGAAAATGCTAGTATGGTTACTCTTAGTCTTTGAAGTGATGTTTATTCGTCACTCTTGAAATGAGTTGTATGATTGTCATACGTCTTTTTTCGAAAGGTGTTTCTTGAACTCTATTGAGGTGATTGGACTTGCTCCCTCATCGGGATAGCTTAGCGCTCTTCTTAAGGGTCTTTGGTGTACTATAGGTTCTATGAGCTTTGTATGTCCCTCATCGATATGGTCGTTACCTATTATTGAAGTTTATTGACTTGTTTCGCTTATCGGGGTGGTTTAACACATCTCTTGATAGTTATGGTTATATTATTGACCCTGAGTTTGGGGTAAATTATAACGTTGGCTCTAAAGGAGTTCCATAATGATTGATGGACGGTTAACGACCTTGTGTCACCCCGTCACATTTCTATTAGTTTTGGATGATAGTTATGCACCACATGTATACTTATATATCTATATTTATGACATTGAGTCCCATATTAGGGTCAGGTACGACATTTATCTGTGTATACCACTTCAGTTCGTTACAATAACACCGATACCTATTAAGGCTGGGTACGAGAACACCGAGACCTAGTAAGGCCGGGTATGATAACACTGAGACCTAGTAAGGTTGGGTACGTTAACACCGAGACCTTTTAAGTCCGGGTACGAGAATATCGAGTCTTATTAAGGCCGGGTATGATCACACCTAGTCCCCTATTAGGGCCGGGTATGATATGATATTGACATTGCCCTATAGTGTGGCTATATATATATATATATACCTATAGAAATGGTCTTCAGTGATATTATTCATTACCTATGCCCACAACGGCTTCTTGAGGCCCAGGTTGTTCCTTTATCCCTCAATACTCTTGCTAGCGTTAATTTCCATTGACCATTTGGGAAGTCGGACAGATAGATTACGATGTTGATATAGCAACATAAATAAGGTTATGAGATAAGAATGACCCGTAAGTATGTTGTGGCCCTCAGCAGCATTTTGGAGGTTCAAGTTGACGCATATCCTTCTCACTTACGATTATGTAATATTATACTTTATTTTCCGCCTTACATATTCAGTACATTATTCATACTAATGTCCATTGCCTAGGGACACTATGTTTCATGCCGCGTAGGTTCAGATAGGCGAGGAGAGGACCCGCCTTGATAGTTCATGTCCAGATATCAGCTTTGGTTTGTGAGCTCCATCTCTTTCTAGAGTACTGCCGAGTCAAAAGTATGTTTATATTCTTTGGTACTTTGGGTATATCAGAGGCCCTGTCCCGACTTATATATTATGTCGATGCTCTTTGTAGAGGCTTTGTAGATGAGTCATGTGTTTTATCATTTGTTCGGTGAGGCCTTGTAGGCCCAGATGTTGGTTAGATTATTCTTCTGAGGCCTCGTTGGCCCAGATGGTTAGATGTTTGTACAATGATATCCAGGTGGTTCGCTCGGACCGTCCAGGCACTGGATGCCAGCCACACACCCAAAGTTGGGGTGTGACAAAGTGGTATCAGAGCAAATCTTTCCTAGAGAGTCTATAAAGCGGTGTCTAGTAGAGTCTTGTTTATGGGTGTATTGTGTGCCACACTTATAAACATGATGCTATAGGACATCTAGGATGGTTTTCTCTTTCTTGATCTAGATCGTGCAATAGAGCCGAGTTGTAAGCATCATATTCTTAACCTCGCCGTATTTACGATTTCGGCGATGCCTCCTTCAAGGGAATCTTTAAAGGAATTCAAGCTGAACAAAATGTAAAAGTTGAATGATCAATTGACGGATAAGAGGGAGATCTAATGATCATTAAATGGGGGAAGCCGAGACAGTAGTAAATGGAACCAGGCTACGATTTGAATTTGAAGATATCAAACACTAGTTTCGCTACGAATGCCAGTAGGATGTTTAAGGATAAGTAAGTGGAAATAAGGACCAACAAGGCCAAAGGTAGGCATATAGTGAAATAAGGCCTGAGGTAGACGTTAAAGAGAAAGAATAAGAATGATGAAATAAAAAATTGAGTAGGCGTATGATGATAAATTTTGGATTTGTTGAATTGAATAGAACTCCACGAGATGGATGATATGATCAATGTAAGGTCTAAAGACATGGGGTGCAAAAGGGGCCTAAGCTAAGCAATAACGGCAAAAGTGTTAACTCAAGTACAGTGACTACAGTGAATCTAGCGGATCGATGCTTGCAGAGGTAGATCCTTCGATGAAAAATAGGGTAGGATGACCCCTAACATAAGAAATATTGAGGAATAGCACGAGTATGTTAAAGGTTATCTTTTGGAAAAGATATACCCAATGAAATGATAGTCGAATATGACATATAAAGGATCTTGGAGTTACAAGGGTTAGGAATAGCACGAGCTTGTTCTAGTTTTTCGTTGAAATTTCTTCTTCACTTTTTGTTCAAAGTTTACAATTTATGTCTTCAACTCTTCTTCGGTACTTCTTAGGGGTTCATGACTATCCGATTTTAGTGTGTTGTTTTGGGTATTTTTGTTATTTGATGACATTGTAGTATTGTACTGTGCGATTGAGTTGGAATTTTGTGATTCAACAAGCTTGATTTTCATGGCGAGGCCGTATCTCTTGAAAGGAAAAGCCTGTGTATTCACTTCAGCCTCCAAGAGCCGTTTCAATATGGTTCGAGCAGATTCCAAGAGCATTGACTTGAAATTCATAAGTTTGCTTTCCTTACTTCAATTTTTTTATCTGCTTCATTTATGCTTGTGTGTGTTTCATTTTATTGAAGACCTGCTTAAGCAATGAAGTGTTCTATTCACTTGGTTACAATTTCTTTCTTCTACACACTATTTTAGACTTGATTTAACATTCTCAAATTTCTATTTTAGACTTGCTGAGTTTTCATGTTAATGGTAAAGAATGGGTCTTGGACTTAATTCAACTCCAAAAGCTAGTTTGTAGGGTGAGAATTGTACAAGTCCATATAAGAAGCTCATGTTTCCATTTCATTTTCGATGTGGACTCTTAACACTCCCCGCACACTCAGACCTCGTTAACTGGAGCGTGGATAATATAATTTGGGCCCAACATCGGTAAATAAAGAATTAGAATGAGTTTGGCTCTGATACCATGTAAAGAATGGATTTTGGGGTTAAGTTAGGCCCAAGATCCATTCTTTACATGGTATCAGAGCCAGACTCAATCCAACTCTTTGTTCACCGATATTGGGCTCCCAAATTATATTGTCCACGCTCCAGTTAACGAGGGTTGGGCGTGCGGGGAGTGTTAAGAGTCCACATCAAAAATGGAATGGGAACATGAACTCCTTATATGGACCAACTCTTTATTCACCGATGTTGGGCTCCCAAATTATATTGTTCACGCTCCAGTTAACGAGGGTTGGGCGTGCGGGGAGTGTTAAGAGTCCACATTGAAAATGGAATGGGAACATGAACTCCTTATATGGACTTAGACAATCCTCACCCTACAATCTAGATTTTGGAGTTGAGTTAGGCCCAAAATCCATTCTTTACATTAATGTTTGTGAGTTTCGCGTCATATCATTTAAGATTGAGGTGATTGAGTTTTGTTGACTGATAGGCATTTTTATTGCTGCTCTCTAGTGGTGAAGTTTTTAAAGGAGCATCCGGACAAATCTGGTTGTCGAATTGGTGATAACTTCATAAAAGCTATCCATTACGACAAGAAAGTCAATGGTCACGGACATGGGGTAATCAACCATAATTTCTTATTCTTTGGTTGTTCGAAACCTATTAAAGGTTGAGGTGGTCAATTTTAAGTTTCTGCCAATTGTGGATTTGAAGAACATATTGTGTAGTATTATTATAAATACAATTATGCTAATTTTCTGTCTTGGAGTTGGCAAATTCAATTGAAACCCTGTGGTTCAGTGGAGTACAGACACTTTTTGAAATAGATAGTATCACAGAAGAATTCGTGATTGAAGTTATTGGGTGCAGACACCTCTTCTAACTTCTCCTTCGTGGTAATGGATGTAGATATATATATATATATATATATGACGAAGAGTTAATTCATGCATATGATGACTGTTGTGCTGCGAATTTTGACTTGGTTAATTTTGCTCATCGTGGTTAGAGTGAAGTCCGTGCTCTCAAGTCTAGGTTTAATGCTTTTATCTAATTTTTGTACTTTTGAGTTGTCTTCGACTATTGGACATGAATTCTTTGTAACTGTCTCTACAGATTAGAGCTGGCCATCTTAGCGGTGATTGCCATTACAAACGGAAATTACTGAGAGGTTATCTTAAGCTATGGGGCCATGAACAAGTGAGTTTTATTTATCATTTGTGTTTGCTCCTATAGTTATCTGTGTAGAATTGTATTTTGCTTCACTTCAGCTATGGTGTCTTTCTTTCCTGCCCTAGATGTAGTGATGTGCATTGTAGACAACACATTTACTATTTAATAGTTAATATAAGAAAATAACATAAAATGCACCAGTTCAGCTGATTTTATATAGATGTGGGAATAATTATCCGAAGGAAAAAGAATCAGGCTGGAATGTTTGAACCAGGAACTGCATCTGCAAGCCCATTGGAAACACCCCTGGCCCCGGTTGAATTGTTTAGTGTGCTGAAACGAATATGTAGCAGCTTTGATAAAAAAATAGTTTCATCTTTCTTATTGGCATGTCAAATTTAGGACTTCTAAGGTATGTGTCCAACTTAAATTGTCAATATTAAAACTCTGTGCATTGTAGAATATTTTATTTAACCAAAGCTCCTTGTTCATGACAAGATAGAGCATTTAAGTATCTTAAAGAAAAATGTTAACATTCCCATGATCTGAAGTTTAAATAGGCACAGTCTTGCTCGTGACCGATGAAATGAACAAGTAAAAAAAAGTCACTGTTGCGAGTCACATGCCCTGCTTGTAGGCAACACAAGTTCCTCCAATTACCACTATGTTGTGGTAACATGGCATATAGTAAATAAATAATAAGGGGAACATTGACTTCTCGAGAACCATAATTTGTATGTAATATATGTCGAGACCATTTTATTGGAACATTGTTTCATGCAAATTTTTTAGCTAGCTGGTATTTGGACCAATGATTTTCATTTAGAAAATGGACTATGTTGGCTAGTATGTTAGCAGCAAATCTGTTGCATTGTAATGCATACTTTTGCTTCTATGTTTATATGTTCTCAAATAAGATCCTGGTATTACTTGTACTTAATTCTTTTTCAAAGGTTTACGGTGGGGATTTAGCAGTTATATTTTGCTGATTGACATTATTCTGAGTTACATATCTTTCATATGGATGGACAGTTATAGACAAAGGGATAAAGACCTTAATTAGCACAACCATTGATTTCCACCAATAGAAATGAAAGATACTGCCCTTTGAATTGTAAATTTGACCAGTGGGATTGATTGATTTGTGTCCTCTTTTGTCTTCTTTGCATAATTTTATAGTTTATCTCCTTTTTTAAGTTTCTACTAATGGAATTGTTCTTTTTGAACATTATGTCGACACCAGAGGAAGATGGATTGAATGTGATCATTGCCATGCTTTGATTTTAAAACTTGCGAGGGTAAGATTTTTGTCTTCTTGTTTTGAGAGGAGAGTAGTTTTTCTTGCAGCATGTGCTTTTTATTTGTATATATAGAGTTATAAGAAAATGAAAGTAAGTTTTTCTTATTATAGTTATTTTGACACTAGATTATCAGGGCCTTTTGATTCCAGTAAGTGATGTGATGGTACCTAAATAAACTTATTGTGTTCCCTTTGATACATAGTCCTTATTAGGATCCTTAGTTATAACATCCAAATTGAAACTATATCTTCTTGTACAGGTGTACCACTGTTAGTATAATTATTTCAACATATTTCCTCCAATTATTGCTATTTCTAAAGGACACTCTGAAATTAGTAAAAAAAAAAATGAACTTTGATGGCAGAAAGAGCAAAGGCTAGAGTTAAAAGCTATGTTTCAGAAAAGTACCGTTTCTCCAATATGTTGTATACTGCTTCCGTTTTAATCTTCTCTTCCTTCTATGGTTTTTGCTTCTTTTTTTTTTTGGTTGCTTCTAAAGTGCTGTTTGGTAACAAAATAGTGTGAAAAATAACAGTATGAGAATTATGGAATGGTTGTACCTTATCCTTCTCCTTCCCTTTTTTCGGAAGAAGGGTGGGATCCGGAAGCGTTTGAGCCAATTCAGTTGTTCGGTGCATTTGTGTGGTACCGACATATTTTGATCCCACGTAGATGACAGTGTAACTAGGAACCAAAAATCTAGGATGCAATATTTATGCTGTGCGCATTATTCTTTTTCTAAGCAAATTTTATTTTGTACGTCTCAGGAGATTTTCATTTACAAGTGAAGATGCAAGTTTGAAGACTTTGAACAAGTTTTGTCAAATTGGTCATCCTTTTGCTAGGAATTAGGATATTCTGGAAAAGCGTTTACATACTTAGAGATGTTAGTTTTTTTGGCTAATGAGTTGTGACTATGATTTTGTAACAATACTGCATGTGCTAATTTGGTTTATATGTATTTAATTATGTATATTTCAAATTTTATAATATATTAGAAAACAATGACTGGAAGTGAGCATGTATTATTTACGTGCCATTTTTTCTGGCCATAAATTATCTTTAATATCAAATTGTTACTAAATTATTTGTAGAACCAAATTGTAAATCCACCTTTAGGACCAGTATTGCTTTACTCTTTAAGGACAAGATTTGTGGTCGAAAACGTTTTGAGGACCAGTTAAGCTTGGCTTGAAATGTGTGTTTAAGGACCATATATATGGTCCGTAAAAGATTTAGGGGCCACAACTTTACCGGTCGCAAAATCTCTTTCAGGACCAGTGCCAAAATCTCGTCTCTATTGACCTTTAGCGGCGGACCCTATAGAGACGGGGTTTTCCGTTGCTATTGACTTACCATTTTTCTCGTCCCTAATAGCGCTTTTTCTTGTAGTGGTTAGAGAGAGAGATCGTCGATTTGAATTGGGGGAAGTTTAGAGAATAAAAAAGAAGTATATTCTTTTAACAGCTAAAGTTTGATATTGCCGGTAATAATTGATTCTAGAATACAATTAGCAGCAATTAAGTTATTGCCGTTAAATAACTGCCGCTAAAAGCATATTTTGTTGTAGTGTCACGATCCACTGTATTACTGCTATGGTCTGGCAGCAGTCACTGGTCTGCAAATGTATCAGGTCTTTTTATGAACTAGTCCCTCGGTCTCAATTTATATGATGTAGTTTGAGTGAGCGAAGAGAAACAAGCCAAAAATATTTGTGTGGTTATAGATCATCTCGTTAAGCGTAAAAGGTAAAGTTTAAAGTTAAATTATTACCAAATAAGAAAATGTGTCATTCTTTTTGGGACTGACTAAAAAGAAAAGTGTGTCATATAAATTGGGACAGAGGGAGTACATTTTAGTGATGGATACATTTAACCAGCTTGTTACTTGTCTTCACCTTAAACTTGAAGCGTTTAGGATGCAAAAAGAAGGTCCTAGCTTAGCCCCTAGATGAAATTATGCAGATGCTTTTCTGAGAGTTTCTCTTGGTTTCTATTATTCCAGCTTATATTTAATCTTCATTGCGTAGGGAAGTTGAGCCAATGTAACTTATATCTGAGATATGCAGCGTGCTGATAATGGGGTCACTCTTTTGCTCTTCAATCCTGGGTCTTGTGCATAGTAAAATATTTTGACCCTTTTTGAATCAATGTTTTTGCAAAATATTTGGTCATGCTAAGATCCTGCATTGTCCACCTTTGTGTAGTCATTCCTTTCCGTTGGAAATCTCCCTGCATCATCTGGATCGTCCACAGCATTCGCAGCTGTGTTTCACCTTCTCTTCTGATTAGTCTACTGTCCTGTTATCTCAGTGCTGTGGCTCAATATTTCCTTATATGTATATAAAGTATGGTAACAGAACCTATCTCATAAGTCGGTCAGGTTACTGGTTGTGTATTTGTCAGTCCAAACCGTTCATTCCATGGTGTACCTACTACCTTTCACCAACATCATTATTGAGTAACTCCATTCACAAAGGCATCCATAGATGAAAAAACATCACCTAGTATTTTTTGCCTACACTGAGATTTGAACCTGAAACTGCATGGTTCTTAACCCACTTCATTTATCATTAGGTTACACCCTGCATTCTTCTTTAGGCAGTCTCCTGATCAAAGAGTTTATCCGTTAGTATAATTTGCCAATATTACTGAATCTACTCTAGCTCAAGTTAAAGTACAGGAATATCCATGGCGAAATGAAGATCTTTTGATATTTCTGCACTGCACTGATCTACTTCTGTAGCTCATTTTTACTGGTGTATTTGTTAATTGGGTCAAACTAACAGTTTGAATCCTCAAATATTGATCAGTTTGTCAATAGCATCATGACATTGTTGAAGTTTTCTTCCTTGACATAAAAGTTAGATGGTGTTTAAAGATGGGTATACATACAACAAGCTTCAGTTGAATGTAAATTTCTTTGCGATGTAAGTTCAATCAATTGCTGATTCATCATTTCAATGTTTGGCCGGACTCGCGAGTAATTGCGAACTTATTTCGTTCTTACTTGGTGATGCTTTAGCTGTGTAAAATCAATCCAACAGCTTGCGAATCTTTTTCTTTCTTGAATGAATCAGATACCGACATTGATAAACGAGAAATCAACAGAAGCACTAGACTAGTTAATTTTCTTTTTAATCATCTAATATTCGAAATCTATTGACCTGATTAATTTAGATTCATATTGCATAGATGCATGTGACCCATTAACGGGGGGTTTGCTCCCTGCTAGAAATATCGTACATAGGGCACGAATCTAAAATATCCTCATCCATTCCTCACAGTCATGATGGTAACTAATTAATTACTTGTAAATCAATATGTGAAAGTGAACTAAAAAAACTTTGACTCGAAGAGGACAATACATTATAAATAAGCAATAATTCGTGTGTAATCAATAACTTTGACACGTGGAAGACATTGCCTTATACTCCAATAAGCAATAAATATCTCGTGTCTAATCAGTCGGTACATTCGTGATTTAAATGTTACTGGTCTTGAGTTGAAAGCATGAGTATTAAAAATATTTGAATCTATTTTATTTATACTTGTCTTTCATATCAATGATATAAACACGTCACTATGTTTTGTTAGGAATTGAACTATGGACATAATTTTTTTTACCTTAAGTTTTTGTTCAGATCGGTTAATTTCATCACAAATCTATCTAACATATTTTGTAGATTTACATATTTATATTCATAGTTGTCTTAACTTCTTTCTGACCTGGAAGTAGCTCAATGATTGTCTTTTGAAAGATATCTGGTACAGTACTATACTTGCTATGGCAAAAACAAAAAAAGTTCGGTATAAACAGCTCTTATAAAGCTGTACTAATTGTTTTTTTGTGCCACCAACGCTGGCTTTTTCAATAATAAACCATTCTAAACTTTATATACTTTCTAGTTTCACGAGTATAAACAAGATCCAATTGGCTGTTACTTATCAAAAAATAATATACCTAATAATTTAAAGTTCAAATTAGTTAATTTATGCTTGGAAACTAGCAATGCTAGGGTTATGCAAAATACGTATCTTCATTATTTTGCTTTGAAGTGGCGTCAGCTCCATTCTAATCTTAACAAATGTATTATATATACTTAGCAGCCAATGACGGATCCAACAATAGGTTCGTGCGTTTGGTAACCCAGTAATTCGAAATCAAACTCTGTATATTTATACGAAAATTAAGTATAGATAGAGTTAAATATACGTTGCATAACTCATCTTTGAACTCAGAATATCTAAAATTTGATTCCGATACTATCAACAGATCCATGTACCGAAGGAGTGATTGGCCTTCTGTGCGGGTTCCTTTTGTTTATGTTCCAGGAATTAAAAAGTATCACTAATCGTTAAGTAGAATTAGCGACGGATTTTCGAATTTGTCATTTGCTATTTCCTGTTTTTCAGTAGAGATATTGGAGAAACAACCATCGTTAGCTGGTGAACTCCGATATACTGTCCAAAGTAGGACGCCATGATTTGGACCTTGCTGCAGCAGCAGAGTTTGTCATCCCAGGCCTTTGCCTTTGTCTCTCATGTTTATTAATGGCCTGTAAATGATCAACTTTGCCTAAATGTTATTAAATCAGTAATATCACCGTGTTATCAATCTGCAATTCGATTTTTGAAATTGTTTTGATACTAGTAATGCAACTCTCATTCCTATATATGCCCTTTAATCTTGTTATTAGAAAATCCAAGTGAGACCCCATCTTTTATATGCCTTCAATTCATTTGAGGATTAAGGACTTACAATTTATTTTTCTTCTGTTTTTCTGATTTACCCTTTTCTCCTGGTGGCTTTATTCAAAACAAATACGCCACTGTTTCGGCCTTTATTTCAATTTGTGTGATACAATTTAAATAGTTATGAAGTTTAAGAAAGAATTCAAGATTTTTAAATATGTTGTCTTAATAATATGCAATAACATATGTGTGGCTATATGACTTTTGAAAGTACTTGTGATCTTAAACATACCTTAATATATGTGGCTATAAAAGCTCATCATTAAGGACAAAATGAGAAATATAAAGTTAATTATTTTTAAATATAGATATATATATTTTTTTTAATGGACTAATAAAAAAAATAGTGTCTGTAAATGGAGTGAAGTAATGAAGTGAATAGATTCAAAAAAATTAATTACCTGATAGCTTTTATCTGGTTCAGAGTTTCTAGCTTCAAGCTCACAACTTGACTTCTGATTCTCTGTATTTCCCTGCAATTCTTGCTGCTTCTTTGTCATCTTTCCTTGTTTCTTTGCTCTTAGTACCTTCATCACCTCTGTAACCATGACAAATTAAAACAAGATTGAATCTCATTAAATTAGAAAAAAACTAGCCAATCAATCAATATAATTGGTTTAATAAATCCTCTATTTTCATTTCCTCTATTCACTATTTAGAGAATTCATCACATTATCACTATCTTTATGTTTACTGTCAACTACTCCTTTTGTCCCAATTTAAGTGGTACCTTGCAAATTTTGAAAGTCAATCTTTTCAAATTTTGATAGTGAATTTAGACACGAAATTTTTAAATTTTATGAAATAAAATTTACATATTTTAAAACTACGTTAAAGTTCTACTATATAAGTCATAATAATAATTTAATTATAATTTAAAATGTTTAAAAACATATGAAAAAACGTCGGTAAAAAAAAAATTGGTTTCACTCTCGAAAACTGAACAATACGTAGCTTAAATATGAAGTGTACCTTGAGTTGTAACAAGTCGATAAGCTCTACCAAGAACTAAAGTATCACTTGGCCGGAGAAGCTTTACTCTCGTAAAACGTACAGTTTTATCGTCGTTGCGGGAGCCGGAGCCGGAGACAGGGAGTGGAATAATGAGAGTAACGTAATGACCAGGATTCATTTTCATCACTTCACTAACACTCACTGCCCAATACATTCTATCTATTTTCCCATTTGGATGTTGTATTACTAGTGCAGCTGCATCTACTGCCTGACAATTTCCCATCTTTTGTCAATAATTCTATATGATCTTTTATTTTCTAGAAAAATAGAAAGATGAAGAAAATAGGAAGATAGATAAGGAGGAAGCTAAGAGTCTCTTTCCAACCAGTCTCACTCATGCTAGCAAAGCAGTCCCTCCCTTATATATATACATGTATTATAAGGTAGAAATTATATATAAAAAGAAGAACATTCTTTATGCTTTGTCGAGTAGCAAATACTTTTACATAAATATATTTGATGGTGTAATTTTCATTGAAGCAAGCTGGATTTTCAAAAAGAGTCTAAGCTAAAGTATTTTTGTTGGGGAAAAATGTTTGATATTCGAAAAGAGAAAAAGTTCCCCTCATTTTAAATTAGGTGGTGTAGTTTAATTGGATACAAAATTTAAAAAAATAAAAACTTTTAGAAAGAACGTATGCCATTAAATATGGAATTAAATTTTTGTGGCTCTAACAATCATATTATTGATGGTGGAGAGAAATTTAAAGCGAAATTATTTTTAAAAGTAAGAAGATATCATTTTATTAAAGGGCTAATAAAAAATAGGGTCAATTAGTTTTATAGTCCTTCATAAATTTACTTTTAATATAATGTCTTATTTATCAAATTTTTATTTTTACACCTAAAAGATCTGAAAAATTATTAGACATCTGAAAAAATCATTTTCTCTTATAAAAAAACCATTCCCTCTGAAAGATATAAGGTGACACATAAAATAAAATGGAAAAAGTAATAATTAATACATCTTATAGTTAACTTTTCCGGAATTTTCCCTCTATAATAAACGCAGTTTCCAAATTTTGAAAAAGGAAAAGAGGTGCAATAAGCCGGATCTGAACGTAAAAGATATTGGTCTCTTTCATGTAATAATTTTACTTATACTTGTAAGTAAACCCATGCTAGGTTACGTAGTTTCTGCTTCATTGCAACTTAAATTGCATTTTATTTTAGGGCAAGTTACATATTTGATCGGTCGGCTAAAAATAATTACATTCGCTGGTCAAATATAAAAAAAATTATAATATTATATAGAAAATTGTATATATTATATATAAATATATTAATATATACAAAAATATATATTTGCTGACTATTATGTCTTTATTTTAATACATAATAATATAATAATTTTTGTAGGACTTACATAGTTAGTAAATATACAGCAACATATTCAGTGAAATCCCACAATGTGGGGTCTGGAGAGGGTAGAGTGTACGCAGACCTTACATCTACCTTGGTATGTAGAGCGGCTGTTTCCGAGAGACCATCGACTCAAGACAAAGCACAAGCACAAGCAAAGTAAGATAAACAAAGCGACTACGTCATGATAGCGAATTCTGAAAAAGAAGCAATAACTAATGCAGGTAAATAAGACAAATAAAGTACACATAGCATCATAAATCAAATGACAGATGACTATAAAGCAATAATATGCTTACTAGTATGATAGGCTAAGCGGACCTACAATAATAACACTATAACTATCAGTTTGTAAGCGTAAGTAGGACTACGCAATACTACCTACTACCCTTCTACCCTAATTCGTGTTTTCCAAAACCCCCTATCTAAGGTCATGTCCTCAGTGAGTTGCACCTGCGTCATATCCCGTTTAATCACCTCTCCACAATACTTCTTCGGCTTACCTCTACCCCTCTTGTACCCGTCCATATCCAACCTCTCACACCTCCGCACTGGGGCATTTGTGTCTCTCCTATGCACGTGCCCGAACCATCTCAACCTCGCTTCCTGCATCTTATCCTCTACCGAGGCCACTCACACTCTGTCCCGGATATCATCATTTCTAATTTTATCCCTCCTTGTATGCCCACACATCCATCTTAGCATCCTCATCTCCACAACTTTCATCTTTTGGGTGTGCGAAGTCTTGATCGGCCAACAATCCGCCCCATACAACATAGTCGGTCTAACCACCACCTTATAGAAATTGCCTTTAAGTTTTGGTGGCACCTTTTTATCGCACAAGACTCTAGATGTGAACCTCTATTTCATCCACCCTGCCCCAATACGATGTATGATATCGTCATCAATCTCTCCATTCATTTGGATAATAGACCTGTGGTACTTGAAACTTCCTTTCTTTGGAATGACCGAGTACCAAGCCTCACATTCACGCCTGTCTCAAGGTCACTCCCGTTACTGAACTTGCAAAGTGTCGATTGACTTCTCGGAGTAAGAGAATAACAGATAGTAATAGAATATCATCCCTGGTGCAGCCCCATTATGAGTCATCTCCTACTGTCTGTACCCTGGTCTTGACTCCATCATACATATCCTTAATTGCCCTAGTGTACGCCACAGGTACACCTCTAACCTCTAAACATCTCCATAGAACCTCCCTAAGGACTTTGTCGTATGCCTTCTCGAGGTCGATGAAAATCATATGTATGTCTCTCTTCCTCTCTATATACTGCTCCACCAATCTCCTAATAAGATGTATAATTACTAACTATGAAAATCATAGTTAATAAATATATTGAAGATAAATGTCATTACAGTGGGCAATGGTTGCCGGCATGTTTGCAAAAATGCTGGTCGGATTGCCACGTGGTTCGATGTTAAGATTTTGGACGGGCATTCTCATCTGGGTCGATGGGGTCAAAATTTGAACTTTTAAGCTGAGAAAATAATGATAATAATAACCATGCAAAGATCCAATTATAGTTGCGTCCTTAGTGTATTTAATATGACGAAAGTCATTTTTCAGAATATTCTTTTTATATGTTGATTGATGAATAAAAATATTTTTAAAATAATATATTAATTTATATTATATTAAAAGCATGAACTTCCTAATTTGAAAGTTAAATTACTAAAATATCGTTATAAATAATATAAATTTCCTTGCTTAAAAGAAATAAATAAATACTAAATTTATTTGAAGGAATGTGATCCTTCATAGTATTGCTAATGTTCAAAATAATTTCTACCTAACTGTTCCTACTTTTTCAAAGGACACGTACGCAAAACATATATTAGTTTTTTTTTTTTTGTGAATAAGTGCTTCAAACCTAGGCGTTCATTAGTTGGTTGAGCAAGAGTTGGAAGAATGAAATTGAGATGCGTAGATGCCCACGAGAGAAAAAATCTCCTTCTAAATATCTAAATTGAAAGCACCAAAAGTAATGTCCTTGGTTAATCAAATCTGCAATAATGTTCATCAAGAAAATCTCATTATAATGTAAATGATTAACCAATTATTCGTGTTGCACTCTAAGTATTGTCGTTCCATTTTTTTTTTTTATGGACAACTACCATAAACAATCTACACTATTTTGTCATACAGGATGGCCGTATTCAAAATAGACTACTAAATTTTTACCTCACCAAATTATAATTTCAAGATCTTTTAATTAATTTATATTATATTGGGTTATTTTGGTGTTGCAGAAGTATAGATATATGTTAGTAATTTTTGTTCTTCGAGATATAAAAAGACCATATTATATATGTTTTATGGATTGTCTGATATGTTGATAATTTGATTTT
Source organism: Anisodus tanguticus (assembly GCA_034509755.1). Classification (NCBI taxonomy): domain Eukaryota; kingdom Viridiplantae; phylum Streptophyta; class Magnoliopsida; order Solanales; family Solanaceae; genus Anisodus; species Anisodus tanguticus. Next base: position 46,864,744 of record CM067543.1, on the reverse strand, counting down.
TTTTGTATTTCTCTCGCCTTGAAGGTTATGTCATCTTGGGTTATGAAAAATTTATAATTTTCCATGACCAGTTGGTGAGTGTTTGATACTGCATGCCCCCTTTCAGGGGCGGTATTTCCTGGCACTGTACGCTCATAAAATCCATCTAACTTTCGGACATTAATTTTTCACCATTATACTTTGAGTTTGAGGTTTGTTTCATGTTTGAAATATTGCTATCATACCTTGCTTTTCACTTATGCAATGCACGAATTCAAGTGCTAAATTGTAGTACATCAAGATAAAATTATTTGCCACCTTAGAGTTTGGAAGTTTAACTGTTTCCAATTTTACTTATGAATTTGGAAGAATGTTGCACAAATGTTCTGTTCTAACAATGTCTTTTTATTGTTATTGATATTCGGTTTTCCTTCGATCCATTATAATATATTACTAATAATTTAAATTTTATTTATACGCTAGCAACTCTTAAAGTAGGAAAACTTAATTTGAAATAAATAGTTAATCACAAATTTTGCTCTTTTTCTAATATGATTCTGTGAAAGAATAATTCATGACACAAGCATTAATTGTGGTATAAAATTCTTTTTCAAGTTGAAAAATATGTGAAAATTACATCTAAACCTGAATCGTACGCGCTTTGTTGTTTTTTCTTTTTAGTATCCGCGGAGATAATCATATTTCATTCATTTCACAATTCAAATACAATATAGTTTATGATTCATTTTTATTAGTGATTAAGCTATTCAGTTAAATTTATGCCACGTGTTATTTCGGTCTATGTTAACGCATTTTTGTTACTATTCGAGTTTAATAGATAAATTGTAAGTTTAAATCTCATGAATTCTTAGCCAGGGTGCCTAAGCCTAATTAAGGATATTAATTTGGCACACAATTATTATGTTATGTTTTGTCATAAAATTATATTTAGAAAATTAATATTCTTTTGCCAAATTCAATTATAATCATTCAAACATTAATTTGTTGCATTGAATTTTAATCTTCAACACAATATTTAAAACATTATATGCAACCAACAGATAATTGTAAATCAAAAAATAAATTTTAATAAAGAAGAAAATGTGATACCAACTCAGTTGATTGTGTATAACTAACGAAACATTTTCTCTTTCCCCCAAATTTTTATGTTGCTTGTTCATCTCGCAAATTCAAAGTTCAAACGATATTTAATCATTTTGATTTCGTCACATATGTCACTATATAATGATCTACGTTGATCATTCATATAAACTTGTATTCTAATTTTTCATGTATAATTACGTACTCAAAATTTTATTTTATTAATATTATTTTACAACATGTAAATTGCAAGACTAAAAGTACACGTGCAAAGAAACTAGTAATAATAAAATTTGGGGTCGTTTGATACGCGGGATAAGATGGGATATATCCCATCAAACTTGAGATTATTTAATCCCATCTACCAGATGAGATAAATCAGTTCCATGTTTATAATCTCAGGTAATTCTGAGATAATTTAGTCCATGTATCAAATGACCCTTAGTGTATTTAATGACGGAAGTCATTTTTCATGAATATTTTTTCATACTTTGATTGATGAATAAAAATATTTTTTGAAAAAAGATATATTAATGATAATAAAATTAGTAAATCAAAAAGTATTTCATGGAAATGTTTATTAATGTGACTGTCACGATCGAAATCGAAGGACCGCGACAGGCATCCGACGCCTTACTCAACCGAGCGTCAACATATGTTACTTACTTATTATTAGACTCGTGGTAGGCAGAGGAGGCCACATCAATACACATCCATAAAGAGAATATAAAGCTTAATTCAGGAAAGGCAATCCAAAAGGATATATATATATATATGGGCCGACAAGGCCACCATGATAGACTGACAACCAAAACTATATCCATGATACTGTCTGCAAAGCCTGTAAAAGTGAAACATCATCATAGTACATAAGTCGTGATAGGGCCCCCTGACATACATATACATATGTACGCTGACTCAGAATGCTCCCAAAGGAGATGGAGCTCACCAACCAAAAGTTTATAGCAAGGGCAACCTACTGTGGAGGGTGCTCTATCCGTCTACCTAATTCTGCACGACATGAAACACAATGTTTCCTAGAAAAGGGATGTCAGTACGAATAATATATCGAGTATGCAAGGCAAAACTGAAACGTACCAATAAGACATTATCAATGAGAGGAATAAGAATCAACCCAAAACCTCTAGATTGCCACTAAGGGTCATGATATGAATAATGACTAACTTATATGTAGTGCCACTCTACGGGGCTTTATCAAATCGCTCTTCAGGGCTAATATCAATATCGTAAACTTTAACTGCCCAACTGGTCGTCGCTCGGTGGTAAAGTAGGAATACCATAGCCATGCCCTTATAAATACTGTATATGTGTGTATAACGTCATTACTCATTTTCATATATACCTACAATGCATGAAGAGCCTTTTAGGATCATTAGAACATCTTTCGGAGTGACTTATAGTCGTTCACCCTCCTATTATGTTATGAACATTAACATCTTTATCATATGCCTCAATAGGGACTTAGTAACATATTTAGACATGCTTTGAAATACACTTCATAGAAATGAATAACATGGACATCCTTAACTACTAAGAGTAGAACCATTTATAAAATAACATTACGTTTACGTTTCGTTTACTTGAACATGCCAAAAGAAGGAAGGATTAGCCTTAACATACCTTTGCCGTTTATTTAAAGACTCAGAGTATAACTTTCCGTAGCACTTCAATCTACAACAAGACAACAAAACTTATGATTAATACCATGGAAGGACTTATTAACACATTCTAAGCTAGTAGCTCTCTTATAGAACATTAGGCAACACCTCCCTACATTTTCTTACTTCCTGAATTCAAAACATCACCAAACAACAATATTAACAATATCAACAACCAATCCAAACCATCCAACCCCTCAACATGCAAGAACAATTCCAACAACTCAAAGCAATAGTACAATGAGCGGCAAGCTCGATTTACGATTAAACAAACTATAGTTTTAAACCCCTCTTTCCTTCACTTTTCTCAGCCCATAATCGGCATACAACACAACCATATAAACATCAACAGATTAGCACAATACACGAGCGACAAGCTTGATTACAATTCTCAAGCAACACTTCTCCGAACTCCCATTTCTTTCAAAACATGAAACACAATCAACAATATATATATATATATATATATATATCTTATCACGATAATCAACCATGAATTAACTTAGAAATAGCTTCATAAACAGCCCACCATGGCACAACATCAGAAACATGATTTTTCTTTCACAACTCACAAGGTCTATCTTCTACAACTTGGTTACAACTTATAGAAGCTCAAACATAGGAAGGAGAAATGAAAACTCACCTTAAAACACTTAGAACAGCCTTGTCTTGAGCTTAATCCATGTTGAAATAATCTTCCAGTCTACCACAAGAACCAGAAAGAAAAACTATCAATCACCTCGGAAGTTTCGATACTCAAAACACTTAACAAACTTTGATTTCACATAGGATTCGGGCTGATCAGATTAGAGAGAGTATTTCGTGGATCATCTTAAGTTTTACCCTCTGAAAATATGCAGATTTAAGTGAGAGAATCAGTCCCTTGAAAAGGGGCCCTTTTTGGTCTACCCCTTTATGTTATTTGAAATTTCTTGGCCTTTCGTATTAAGCAAGTAGGTGATGCACCTACTTGTCACCTACTTGCTTAGTAGGTGATACATGGTGGTTTTTGTTTTATTTTTTAAAATGTGTCTCGTTCTCGTTTAATAATTAAGACATGTGTCAAGTAGCTCGAGCAAGTAGGGCGGGTAAGTAAGCAACTCATTTTTATTTGCTCGATATCCCATTTCTCCTCCAAGCCACATTTACCTTCACTTTTATTTAACGCGTATCTATACTTTAACCTTGAGGTTTCATCACAATTTATTTCTCATGTTTAAGTACATTCTTCAACCTCATTGAAAGAAAATACGGGATGTAACAGTGACATTCTTTTTTAGTCAATTCCAAAAAGAATGATACATTTCTATATTTAGTAAATAACGATTTAACTTTAAACTTCTAATTTTATCCTTAATAACCACAAATTAACATAATATTTAAGTATTAATTGAAGTAGGAAATAGTATCAACTTAAAAGTTCCCGTAGTTATATGGAGACTTCAATCTGTAAGTGAAAAAATCAAAAAAATTTCTTGTAATAAAAAATACAGCAGCAACAACAACATATCATCCCACAAAGTGAAATTTGGAAAGGGTAGCATGTACGCAGACCTTACATCTATATTTTACCCAAAAATAACAATTACCAAATATTTTAAAAAAGAATTTCATAGAAAATATTTTACTTGAAAAATAATTTTCATAATATCAAAAACACAGGTTGAGGTTCCATTATTTTCCTCATCAACGAACGACTAGTACGTACATATCTTATCCTTGTTTGGCTTGTCTTGCTTAAAGTCCCTTTGGCTGCATTTCCAACCATTTTGTTTTTTGCAGTTTACTACTAAATATACTATAAAAATTTATTTATTTTTCTTATAACATTTATCTTTGAAAAGATTAGATTGCCGACCTAGTTAGTTTCCATTTCTACTTACAACACACTAGTCTTTCTCTTTCAAGGAGATTTTAAAAAAATGAATATTGTAGCTTTGACACATTAATATCAATTTATATTAGAGGCGACAATGTCAATTTCATTTCATTTTCGTCCCGCCACGTTTTTCTTAAATATTTTATACCATAGATGACAAATTGGGCCTTCTGTACATGCACTCAAAAAGCATTTTCTCGTTATAATAACTAGGAAAATATTAAATATCTATCTAATTTTGTAAAACATGAATTTATTCATGCATTTGGTTAGTAGAGAAGATCAAGAATAAATCATTTCACTATCAACCACTCGATCATTCACAAGTGAGTACCCTTGAAAATAATTCTTTGCAAAGAAGACGCATCCAAAGGAAGTTTGCAATGTCACACTCTCCAGGAGAAGAAATATATCTTATAGAAAGAGAGAAACCTACTTCCGCTCGGTTGCTTATGATAGACCAAAAATGCTATCACTATTTTCAAATATGAACTATTGAGAAATAATGATTAATGTGTGAGAGCAAAAACTATAAGTGAGCGGGCCCCATATTGACTATGGAAATACATTTGGTAGCGGAATAAAAAAATTTATAATTGGTATTAAATGCTAGACTATTCAAACACGAGTCTACACAGGTTTTAAGCATAATAAATAGATTCACCATATTTAAGCAAAAATAATTTTCTTAATTAGTAACGGTGTTCAGACTATCATGTGCATATCTTTTATTATTTCATCAAGTACAATACCTACAATTTTTTAACAATAGAGGTATGAAGTAACCTTTTACTCACTTTAAATGGAGATAGTACTGATAGGCCAGATGAATTCACAGGGGTCTTTTATCAACAATGCTGGGAGATATTAGGTGATATGTTCATGAAATAGTACTAACTTTTTTTGATGGTGCAATTCTGCCAAAATCATCACTTACACTAATTTAGTTCTCATCCAAATCAAAGTTTCTCATACTTGAGACCAATAAATAAATCTGTCAAACTTTATCAACAAGGTAATTTCAAGAGTTGTGCATGATAGGTTGGAAGGTCTACTGCCTAGTCTCATCTCTTCTAATCAATCAAATTTTGTAAAAGGTATGAACATATTTGAAAACATTCTCCTCACACAGGAGATAATATCAGATGTCAGACTAAGGAGTAAGCCAGCAAATTTTGTACTAAAATTGGATATAGCTAAAACATATGATAGGACGTCCTGAAAGTACCTTATGCATGTGTTAACGAGGACGAGCTTTGCTGAACATTTTATTAACCCGGTTTGGAGATTGATTGGTAATAATTGGTATTCTATTCTTTTGAATAGTCAAGCTATTAGATTTTTTCAATCCACTAGAGGGGTGAAACAAGGGGATCCTCTTGCTCCGACACTTTTTCTATTATCTGCAGAAGTTCTTTCATGAGCTCTGAACTCTTTATTTGAAGATAGGAACTATCTAGGGTATGGGATACCTAAATGGACTAAATCACCTTGCTTATGCAGATGACACAATTATCTTCACATTTTCTCATACAGGATCCCTAAGGTGTATAATGGATGTTTTGAGGGATTATGAACAATCATCTGGACAACTCATTAATAAGACCAAAAGTTCTTATTACATGTATGCTAAGGTGGGAAATGATCTAATCTAGGAAGTGGCACAACTATTGGGGAATCGGAAATGCCGCCGAAGCAAGTAATTCGTCTAATTAGGCATTCATTCCCGCAAACTGCGCATCACTCCGAGCCATATCCTCTCTCTTCCCTGCGACCAATTTCTCTTCCATCCGCTTATCCGTGGATTGCGCAACATCTAGCCGGCTAGATAGCTCAGCGATCTTCTGCTCCATAGCCATAATCATCCCTCTATCCAGTTTCTCGGCATCCTGGAAAGTACCTACGCCTTGAAGCGACGACTGGTAGCAGCGATATGCTCGATTTAGCTTGCCGTACACTGCCCCGAACCTAGTCGGGCTACCAATAGTATCTCGCCATTTTTGCTCCATTTGCTCTTGGGTAAGCTGCTTACCGGCTGACTGAGTACGACATAACTCCTCTATGGATTATTGATATTGATTATGAATTTAAAAGATAAAATTAGAATATAAATTTAGAAAAATATAGTAATTATTACTTTAATTAGAGGCTTACATAAGTCTGCTCAGCCCGTGACTCAATCCATTCGTCTGGATCTCCTAGGTTTTTCTTGTTCTTCATTTAAGGGTCCTTGAATTCCTCATCTTGAGATAACGGCCTCCCCAAATCGAGCTTCTGCAAATGAATAGATTGAGTAATTAATAAAAAAATAGATATTTAAGGAGTATTCTACAATAGGATTTAAGGAAAAATATCAGCTTTCTCCTCACAACAGCTTGTTTTTCAGTCCCACTAGTTTGTAGAGAGCCACTCCTCTCAGATGCTCTAGCTTTCTTCCCTAGTTCGCTCTGCTTAAATCTACATTAGTCGCCAAATATTTCAATAGCTGAGCCCAATTTTCAGGTAAGACCCACCTAGGATTCTTGTTTGTTTCACGAACCCTACCAAACAAGTCAGACAGAACGTGCCCGACTTTCTTCTCGATGTTCTGGGCTATCTGATCCTTATGTTCCGGGAGCTAGACACACTTTTTGTGCAATGAAAAGTAAATGAGTTTATTAATAACGAATCAATTAAGATAAATATATTGTTTGAATTATAATAATAAATTCATAAATACCCTAAACTCTAATAAGATCTGCCTCTTGAGATCTGGTGGTATCTGGCCCCAAATCGGGTATGCGTCCCTATAAAGAGTTTGTAACACTTTAGAAAGATTTTTTGCAGCTTTTACTGGATAGAAATTGCAATACAACAATTAAACACTTAGACGTTAAATATAAACATAAACAAATGATGTTTTGCAAAAGGATAAATCATACCCGATTTCCTCAGGCTCGACGATGAGTATGTTAAGTGAATCCCTCGAGCAGGGTTGTGGAGCATCCTGACTATGTCTAGCTAAGTGATATGCGGTAGAAGTGTCGGGCTCAAAGCTACTATCTCGAATGCAAATATCCGATAGCCGAAACTGTGGAGTAAATGATGAAGAAAAATGTGGTACAGTCGAGCTGGGAGTAGCTGTCGGAGTACCACTAGATGCCGCCCACTGAAATCTGGGAGGCGACTGACTGAAGTCCTGTTGGGTATTATAACCCGATGTGGGCATCGTCGTAAGGGTCTAGGGAGGTGGCTCAGTCCATCCCTTGGGTTGATTCATATAGGGTCGAGGAAAGGCCTGTAGAGGCGGCACACTATAGTCCTGGCCGATCAGCCCAAAATAATGAAGCAATGGAGCTCCCCATGGTGGGAGATATGGCGGCAGGGAACTCCTTTTTTCATTACTAGTTCATATTGTATAATCTTTTTGAAACCCTTTTTACAGAGATGAAGCTTAACATTCTTCGATTTCTCGTAATTCCTACATTCACATGTCTCACAAGAACACTTAACCAATCCATGAAGTAGAAAAGGTTCAAGTGTCATTGCATAATCAACATAAGCATCAACACCGTCTATAAATTCATTCCTCATCCCGCCTCCGCCAATATAAGTCCTATCATACATCCAACTACGATAGTCCATCTACACAGATAACACAAAATTTAAAATTATTAATCCACAAATTCAATATTTAATTTAATTCAACATTCAAGATATTTTAAGATTCAATTCAAGGTTCAATTCTAGGTTCAAAGTTCAAACATAACAATGTAGTAAATCAAGGTTCAAAATAACCACGTGTTACTCAATTCTAATCAATTCACGGTTCAATTTAAGACCCAAAACTAACAATGTAATTAACTAAAGGTTCAACACTTGCACTAAAATTAATCTGACAAAACTCTAAAAAAATTAGCATATAAACTAACAATGAACTAGAATCATACGTATAAAGATTAACTAAACTAATCTAATCTAACAAAATAAGCATTAATAACATATTGAGAACCAAAAAAGAAAAAAACAATACCCGAATTGAGGTTTTCCGGTGGGCAGTGGGCGGCAATGGCGGATATCCGGCGGGAAGAAGGTCGGGGATGGCAGGGGACTCCGGTGGAGGGTTGGTCGTCGCCGACGAGTTTCAGTCGGAGAGTAAGAGCGAGAGATCGGTGAGGGAAGAGAGAAAGAGAGAGGGTTCACAAGATGGGGAAAAAGAAATGAGGAGATCTTATTTTTATTAAAAAAAATCGATCTGTCGATCTTTTTAGAAAAAATGCATTGACCCGCTTTTGACTAAAATACTGACCTATCACTAATTATTTTCTTTTTAATTTTAAAGAATACCGATCTCACGAGGTCGGTATATGTAAATCAAATTAAAATATTTTTGATTAAAAAAATGCAATATAATAAGGTCAGTTTTATAAGTTAAGTTTTTATTATTTTAAATAGTTGCCGACTTCACGAGGTCTTCTTTATAATATATTCCAACCTTATGAGGCCGTATTTGTGTTTTGTGTTTTCTTTTTATTTGACCGATCTCATGAGGTAGATTTATTTTTTAAAATATATATATATAAAAGAAGGCCGGTGTGACCTCATGAAGTCTCTTTTTTTTTCTCCCTCATTTGAGGTCCGTTTTTTTAATTCGAATTTTACTTTTTTTTAGTAGTATTCGTTCAGTTTGTTTGCCAATACCATTTTAAAATTTTGTTATAGCTTGAACTCTTTTCGCCAAATAAAATAAAGAATTATATAAAAAGGAAAAGAAATTCTGAAAAGGTGTTGCAACAATTAGGACCAATTCTTTTTTTTTTCTCTCTGTGATATGATCAATTTTGTGATAGTGGTCACGTACGCAAAATCTGTTATAGTAGAACACAGGATATAAATCTTTTCTCTAAAGGGCATGAGGACTAGCTTAAACCTGCAACAATTTAGATTTAGTAAGCAATAAAATTTTGGACGTTATAGTTCTGGTTAAGAATTTCACATCGCATATGAAATGTGAACATGACCCCTTATATGGACTTAAACAATACTTACTTTACAAGTTAGATTTTGGAGTTGAGTTAGGCCCAAGATTGTCTGAGCGTGCGGGGAAGTGTTAAGAGTCTCACATCGAATATGGAATGAGAACATGAACTCTTTATATGGACTTAGACAATCCTCACCCTACAAGCTAGTTTTTAGGGTTGAGTTAAGGCCAAAATCCATTCTTTACCGTTCTTAATTTTCAGGCCAATCATCTTTGAATTAAGCTCTTAAAAACTAGATAGTTATCATTACTGCGTAGTTTTTGAGAAAATAGAATAAAGTTATCAGTTATCACGATAACAATTCAAAGGCTAGTTAAAGGGGTCAAACGTGGGCTTAAAAAATCTTGCTATTATTGTTATTTCATAAATAGAAAACCAGTACACAACATTGTTTATGGTGGATTTAAATTTTAAAAAAAAATTGGATCAGAACAAACTAATTAAATTCCCACTAACAAATGGATATAAAGTAAACCTAGCAAAATGATCAACCTCCAAAGTATTCTTAATAAAGCCTTGTAAATTGTAATGGCCGGTCTTTCAACTGGATAATGAAGCATTTTTCCTAGTGGCAAATCAAATCAATGTTAACTTTAACCCAAAATGAATCATATATTGAATAATCTGATGATGATTCGCTTCTAGTCGCATTTGGATTTAGTTTTAGTGTAATTTTCAAGAAGCACCGACTTTAAATATGCAATTTGTTGACAGTCTTCATTTCCAATATAATATTACTCATAGTTCTTGCTTTCCAAGAAAGTTTTACTAGAAAATTAAAATACAATACCACTTGAATAATACCTGGCGTTCAACAATATTTTGTCAAAATATATAGAGCTAAGGTAAGGAGTTGGATCAAAATGGACGTCACCATAACTCTGAATTGCCTGTTGAAGCCATGTTTCATCCCATTTTGTCAATTCTCATCTGAAAATTTATGAATAGTTAAAATTGAAAAAAAATGAGAATTTCTGTGACTTACGAATTCAGATATTCTTATGCTGACTTTTAGATACAATTGTTATGTTTCTTATTAGATTTAGTGACTAATATATCATCTGCACCTTAATTAGGAATTTATAATTTTAAAATATTTTTAAAACAATTTGTCTCTAGGTAGAGTGTATAAGAATAATGCTAAATATGGTGTATTAGTAATGCTGATATTAGTAATATTCGCGTTAGTTATGCAACGATTATTTTTATCCACCGTTTGGTTTGGTGTATTAGAAATAACATGCATTGCATAATTTCTAAAAATAATTGGTTGTTTACAAAAATACCCTTCATACTATACTATGTGAGGGACTTCATGAGCAATTGTGTCTTTAACCATGCTTATGCATGTATTAAAACTCATTGCATTGCTAATATCATGGTTTGCTAGTTATTAGTTATGCTAGGATAATACCAAATAGAATGTATAATTAATGCTTGTATTAGTTATACATAGATTTAAAATGATACCAAATAAGGTATTAGTAATACACAAAGCTAATGCATGCATTATTTTCTCTAATGCATCCTACCAAACGACTCTGATTAGGATTATGCAGGTATTAGTAATGCAGGTATTAATTATGCAGAATTTACTGATGCAGGGTTTAGTTATGCATAAATTATTTTTTTTGGATGTTGGTTTGTTATATTAAAATTTAATAAATATTATATACTTTTTAAAATTAAAATATTTATTTACAATTAAATTAAAATATTATATAAAAAATTTATTTAGAAAAGGAAAGTATTTAAGTGGGAAGTGATAAGGGTAAATATAGACATTTCAACTTTTTATTCATGTATTCGTTATTTCATTTTTACCCCGCATAAAATAATATATAAGGTTTTTCTCATAACTTATACATGTATTAGTTATGCAGATTTCTAAATGCAAACCAAACGTTGTACTAATTTTATACATGAATAATTTACTTCCTAACTAGCTACCAAACACGTTATAAATATACAGAAATTAAAACATGAATAAAATATCTCTTTACTAGCTAATAAATGTGATATAAATTATATAAAAATTAATACATAAATAAAGTGTCTCTTTACTAGCTACCAAACGACTCATAGATACTAGCTACTTTAAATCAGATAAGTTAAATGGGCTCTTACAGAATGAACGGATTGATAACATAGAAACTTCTTGGCTGTTACTATCAAATGTTCATATCCATCTACGTATGCAGTGACATCTTATTGGAAAGGATGAATTCTGGTTCATTTCTTACGCAAGTACGATCCAGAAAAATCGGCAGTTGAAAAAATTGTATTGACAAAAAGTAATTAAGTAAATATAATTTGCAATTTAGATTATCTTTAACTTAAGTGTTTTTTGGACTTCATTTTTCAAAAGTACCTTTCATAAATTTACTTATTTTCTAGAAAATGATTTCCAAAAAAAGGTTTTCGGCCAGTTTTTGGTTGGGGAGTGGAAGATATTTTTCGAAAAAAAACATTAACTCCAAAAGATACGGAAGTTTTTTTTTAAAAAAAAACGTCTTCTCAATTATTACTCAAATCAAAAGCGAGTACATCAAAAATAAAAGATACGGAAGTTATTCGCTCCTTAGGTGGAAAATGATCTCCTTATAAAATATTTTCTAACAGCTGAACACTTTAAAATGACTTATTTTTTGAAGAATACTTTTCTTCATACTACATACCCAAAAGGATAATAACTTCAGTATGAAAAGATCAATCTACTGGAGCTATCATTGATAGATTGGTAGTTTGTGCTGGAACAACACATCCGATTCAACGGCAGTAGCAATAAAACCTAAGTTGGTGGAAAGTCAGACACTAATTAGGTTCAAGTTGCATTTGCATGCGAGCTTCGAGTCTGAAAAGGAGAAACACGAGTAGAGTACACTTAACAAATTTATGGACTTTGATATTTCCTTTGTTAGAGTTAGTATATTTGTAAATTTTAATTTACTGTCTGATGAAAAGTTCGGTTAAAGAATAAGGAATATGATCCTATTTCGTTAAAGAAACATTGGAAAATATAGTTTATCTGTGTTTTGAGAAACTATGCATTATGGGACAAGCACTTTGTAAAATCGCGATATGAAATATGAATAAAGAACTAAGGAAACTTGTAGTTATAAAAGGTATATGGCTATTTCTATATATTGCCATAATATAATATTATATATGTGACAGTATTGACCATGGAGTTGGATAAAAGTTTGATTTGTGAGATGATGCCTAATTGCCTATACCCTTAGACGGGGTATAGCATTGGTAAGCCCCGCATTACTCCTGAGGACGAGATCTTAATTTTATGGACGTGAGTTATTTCAAATTAACAATGTAATATATACTCTACGGATAGGAAAACTAGTTTCACTTCATACAGTTTCTCAAATGTTACAAATAAATCCAAGGGTCTTTCCTATTCTATATCTTGATATATTTGTCACATACTCATAGAGTCAAAATCTATTCTAAGCTTCCAAATTAGACCAATGGAATTATGTCTGCTATAATTAGAACTAATAAATAAGTGCTTCTAAATTTTTTTGCTCACCCCACAAAAGGCGCATGGCTCGACTCATTTATCGCCAAGATTTTAAGATTGATAGGATTGAAAATTTGGACAATCCTTCCTTCTAGTGCCCCTCGGTCATGACTAGCTAGTCTTGATCGTTACAACATGATATGGTGTTTTGTATTGTATCGAACCCCTCAGGCCCTCACGAGTGTCAAATTGTTTCATCAGTTCAGGGAAAATGAGAATGGCTTCTCATTATCAATTATATAAGCTACTTAATACGTTTTAAAACAAGCACAATATATACATATTCATGAAACTGCCTCGATAACCTGGAAACTCTAGGCTCACCAACAATGTCCTCACTCCTCAGCAACAACATTCCAGTCTACCTGGTTCTTTCATTTATAGGTTTTTGAGTTATATACACTCTAGTGTAAAGATTTTCTTACACTATCAATGTATGTTTACCTATTGTAAAACATTGCCTTTTAAGGTTACTAATTAACGTTTGAATTAAAGATAACCTGCAGTTGCTTTTTAAGCGATCGTGTAAATCTTTTTTACATCAACAGTGTATAAAATTTATACTCGTAGAGTATATCAGAACTCCACTGCTTTGTAACTGGCAACTTCTTTTTACCCTCCAAATAAAGGAGGAACAAAAAGTAACAGAGAAAATCAAAGATTTCAAATTTTCAATATTTTGATTATATAGGAAAACTTCATCTCATCCTCACCCCCAAAGCTGGATTTCTACTTCAAGTTATCAACCTTTGATTCCTCGTAAACATAATATGGCACATTGAAATTTACCTCATTGAGACAAGCAAATGAAAAAAAAATCTTGTAATTTCTTTGGGGACAGGGGTGGGGTAGAGAGCAATTCCCGCCACTAAAATCTACCAAGTTCAAATCTCTATTTTTTTATGACATGAGAACCCGCAGCTGACCAAGTTCAAGTTCAAGTTCAAATCTCTTACAGGTGTAAAGACACAATACATCTTCGCTCAAGTAGGATGCCTCCTGTTATGGTCATTTTAGCCAACACCCTTGGTATTTGTTGCCTCAGCAGGCCGCCGATGCAAAGAATACCTCAGACCAATGAAAAGGAATCCTCACTGTCCAGTATTACGGGTTTGCAACCTCTTCCTCTCCAATTCAAGCTGAACGGAGAAACCAGGATGAATGAATTCAAGTAACAGCAAAAATAGGATTAGTTTTTCTTTGATTTCAGAATATATACAAGGAGTATCTTACCACTTTCCGAACTCTTTCATTAGCAGCAGGAGTGCCTCCAACAACAGATTCAGGAAGGTATGGACTGCTAACACGCACCTCATTCATCACAACTATCACAGTCTTGTCCCAGCGCACAGGCAACCTGGTTACATCAACAATGACATTAAAATTCACAGAAGATATCATAATGACACCAAAACAGAGATCCTACATATGCGCAGTGCTGTTCACATAACTCGTATAAGAAAAAACAGGAGACTTATATGTGCTTATTGTCATACCTCTATATTGTTTCAAAAAGAATAGGAATAGGAAATGAGATTTTGGATATTCACTGGACAATGACAGAAATCCATATCAATTATCTCGTAAGATGAATAATCCCATGCTCTATGGGTTGCTATGATCTATGTATCGTATGAAGCCTATTCTCAACTGTTATCTCTCTTTGGTCAGTGATTTCCATTAATAAGATTTAAGAGGGTCAATGTTGCGACTTACTTATAGCCAAATCAGCATGCGTATGACATGATCCAGAAAGCTTTAATTTAGCCACTACAAGTCTGAAGTTGTCACTAGAATCTAAAACACACTTTTATAATGAGAAGAACCAAAATGAAACAACTGTCTTAATCTTCAGCCAAATACTATCCTAATTTTCTTCTCTATCAAAAAAATATATATCTTCTCAATTTGTCATGGAATATTAGCAGGCCATTTAACGTACTATTTTGGGCCCAGAAAACCAAAACGTGATTCTTGTCACCTAGGCACCAACTAGTAACAAGCTCAAACTACTTCAGCCAACAATAACAGCTTCTTCACCACTGCCATTAAATATCCAATGAAAGCTCTCTTCATCACAATAAATAAATAAAAAAGGGAGGAGGAACCAATCCGTAGGCTTACCCAAGTCATTGTAGTTGTAAGGTCACTCGGATACCATAATCTCAAATAGTAAATTCAATTAGTGCCAGATGGCAACCAGTATAGTGGCGGGTTAAGTCGTAGGCTATTTAGGCCTAAATCTTGATAGGTCCAACATACTTAACCAAGCTAACACGCTCACTGATACTACCTTACAAGGAGTTGAAACCTCCGTTCCTTACCAATGAGGGACAACATTTTAGAGTCAGAACTCTTTTATAATTGCTTCTTCAGCGTTCTTCATTAGTAATCGCATAGGAGCTGAAACTTCCCGTTCCTTACCAATGAGAGACAATATTTACAGTCAGAATTCTTTTATAGCTTCTTTAGCGTTCTTCATTAGTAATCGCATAGACCCACAAGGAACCCATTGCCATACTTTATGCTGTCAATCCCACAAGCTATTGTCAAAACTACTCGAAGGTATATGAGTGTTGCATGTGAGCTCCTGTGCCTATACATCTATTATTATGAATGACCTTCCCCTTCTTTCAGAAATTATTATGGAACTTCCAACAACGGGAAACTCGAGATTTTTCCCTACCCTGCTGAGCAGAAGAATAAAAATTCATTAGCACTTGGGCGGAATTCTGGAAGAGCGCAGACAGGGCAGGTTTGGAGTGGCTGACTGAGTTGTTTAATGTCATTTTTAAGACGTTGAGAATGCCCGAAAAATGGAGGTGGAGTACAATGATTTCTTTGTACAAGAACAAAGGTGACATTCAGAGGCGCAACAACTATAGGGATATCAAGTTGTTAAGCCACATTATGAAAGTTTAGGAAAGGGTCGTGGAGATGAGGGTGAAAAGAGGCGTGTCTATTTCTGAGAACCAGTTTGAATTCATGCTGAGGCGTTCGACTACAGAAGTCATTCATCTTATTAGGAGGTTGATGGAGAAGTATAGGGAGAGGAATATAGACTTACATATAATTTTCATCGACCTCGAGAAAATATATGACAAAGTCCCTAGGGAGGTTTTATGAAGATGTTTGGAGGTTAGAGGTGTACCTGTGACATACACTAGGGTGATCAAGGATATGTATGATGGAGCCAAGACCAGGGTACGGACAGTAGGAAGAGACTCGAAGCACTTTTCAGTGATGATGGGGTTGCATCAGGGATCAACTTTTAGGCCATTCTTATTTGTCTTGGTGATGGATGGACTGACGCGACAAATCGAAGGAGAGGTGACATGGTGTATGTTATTCGCAGACGACATAGTCCTGATTTATGAGACACGCAGCAGAGTGAATGCTAAGCGGGAGGTTTGGAGACGGACGTTGGAGTCTAAAGGGTTCAGGCTGAGTAGGACCAAGACAAAATACTTGGAGTTCAAGTTCAGTAACGGGAGCGACCATAAGACAGGAGTGGAGGTGAGGCTTGGTACTCAGGTCATTCCAAAGAAAGGAAGCTTCAAGTACCTCGGGTCTATTATCCAAGGGAATGGAGAGATTGATGACAATGTCTCACATCGTATTAGTGCAGGGTGGATGAAATGGAGGCTCGCATCTGGAGTCTTGTGCGATAAAAAGGCGCCACCAAAACTTAAAGACAAGTTCTATAGGGTGGTGGTTAGACTGAGTATGTTGTATGGGGCGGAGTGTTGGCCGGTCAAGACTTCGCACATCCAAAAGATGAAAGTTGCGGAGATGAGGATGCTAAGATGGATGCGTGAGCATACAAGGAGGGATAAAATTAGAAATAATGATATCCGGAACAAAGGGAGTGGCCTCAGTGGAGGATAAAATGCAGGAAGCGAGGTTGAGATGGTTTGGGCATATGCAGAAGAAAGACATAATTGCCCCAGTGCGAAGGTGTGAGAGGTTGGCTATGGATGGAACAAGAGGGGAAGAGGTAGGCCGAAGAAGAATAGGGGAGAGGTGATTAGACGGGATATGACGCGGGTGCAACTCACTGAGGACATGACCTTAGATAGGGGGTTGTGGAGAATACAGATTAGGGTAGAAAAGTAGTAGGTAGTTGAGCGTAGTCCTACTTACGCTTACAAACTGGTAGTTGTAGTGTTATTATTGTGGGCATGCTTAGCCTATCATACTAATAGGCGCATTATTGCTTTATAGTCCCCTCTCGTTTGATTTCTGCTGCTATGGGTTCTTTAGTGTACTTTGTTTATCTTATTTACCTGTGTTAGTTACTGGTTTTTTTTTCAGAATGCGCTATCATGGCTTAATTCACTTTTGTTACCATCATTTTCATACTACTTTAAATTGCGTGGACCGTTTCCCTTGCATTGCTAGTGCGTATGCTTTGTCTTGAGCTGAGGGTCTTTCAGAAACAACCGATCTACCTACCAAAGTAGAGGTAAGGTCTGCGTATACTCTACCCTCCCAGACTCCACGTTGTGGGATTTCACTGGATATGTTGTTGTAGCACTACGGCGGAAAAGGTGGAGATTTTAAGGATTCCAATATGTGCAAATTTTGAGTGTCAAAGGACATTTCAACAAATGGCTGGGTGAAAATTGCATGCCTTGAACAGGCATGGGAATAGCAATGCCAAAATTTTCTTCTTCTGGAAAGGAACATGCCATTTTTATGTTTGCTGATGAGTTGAGAGTTATCATAGTTGATAGCGCAGAAGAGAAAGGAAGAAGAAAGAGATCAGAAAAGCTTTTGGAAGGTCACCAGTACTTAGAATGATTAAACACCTAACATATTGCTTCACTTACAAGTTGAAGAAGCTACCACGTGTCCTAGGAGTCAAACATAAACAAATTCAACATTGCTTCACTGGAAATGACTTTGCTGGTAAGACCAGAAAAAGTTACTATAACAATCACTAGAAGATACCATCTGAAAATTAAACAGTTCCAAGTACCCTTGCTTCCTAAAGTCAATCAGTGAAGCAGAAACAAAGCGGCAGCTTGAAGTAGAAAACAAAGTCGACCACTTCATAATCAGGGATATTTTTCCTTATAATCTAAAATTCCAAATCCACATTCATCAATTGTAGCCTCGAGGATTGTTTGGAAGGAAAGGAACTCAAGATGTTTTTTAAAAAAAAAGAAGCAATCCAATCCAATCCAAAAGATGAAACTTAGTTGCATTGTACTTTTTCATTTTTGGTGTAAACAAGAGAGTACATAGAAGACACTGAGTCTCATTACAAGTTTTAGAGTCTCTATAGACTAGTAGACAGTTTTTTCTAGCTTACTAGTTTTTATGCTTCTTTCCTCTGTAATTATGGCTTAACAGCCCCTTTTGTGAATCAAAAAGCTTGTTACCATTTCAAAAAAAGACTTGTAGCCTCGAGGGGAGTAGCAAAATTAAAATGATCAAGACGGCTTTTCTTCAAAGTGACATCATCTACCCGAGCATCCTGCCGTAATCTTAAATATTAAATTTTGAACTGATAATTCTAAAAGTACAAATGAGTTCAACGCTTAGAAACTTAGGAGTTCATATATTCTTTTTTTTTTTGATACGTTGAGAATCTTAAAAGTTGAACCCATAAAGTTTAAATCTTGCCTTGAGAGGATGATATTGATTCTGCACACCATGCACCACTTTTCGATACTTAGCCCTGATTACCATTTTCCCTAATTCATCTTGTTCACTGTTGAATCTCCCAACTATTCATAGAGTGCTCTTTTTGTGCAGTTTGAGATTCTTGACTGCCGAACTACCTTTTTGTATGTTGTAAAGGTGGCCAAATTCAGAAGCTGAATTCTAACGAAAGAAAACAAGTCTGCTGAGATTCTTATTAAGGGCAACCTTGTCTTTTAGCATGCTCTCTAGGGGATTATAAAGTAGAAACCGAGGATCATTTTGCATTAGTTTTGGATGATCTTTGATATCATCTTGACAGAAGAAAACCCTTCTTCTTTGCTCATTGAACAACTCTTGATCTTCGCAAGATAAATTGATTACTTGTTAAGATTTCTTTGTTCTTGATAAACTTGAATTGGTTTTGTATTCTAATGCCAAGGTTCTTGGTTTCTATACGTGAGATTGTGGGGTAGAATTTGGATTCAAGATAGGCTTCCGATTTGATTCGTTGCTTGAATGTTAACAAGGTTTTCGGTTTCATATACCAATTATTGGATTATTTTCATTCTCACATATATTTGCTTTTGAATCTATTACAAAGCCCAGAATATGTTGCTTGAATCTTTGCTTCCGCCATCACATGAACACTATCATTATTTAATTTCTCGAATTGAGAACTCCTAGGGGCTATCTCCTCCCAAACAACTCATTTTCCTCATTGACCCGATCCAGACAACAAAGGGTTTTTAGATGGATTCCTTTGGGTCTATTCTTTCATCCGCACCTCAAGAATTCTTCTTCAGCATCTTTTTTTGTTTTTTCAGCCAACAGTAAGTCTAACTCTACCTCTCCTATTAGAAGAAGACCGCGATTTCTGTTTTTCATTTAATGAAGTAAGAGATATCATTAATAGGAATCAAGTTGATGCAAGATAGTATAGAAGTGTAAGTAATGTTAGCTCCAGTATAACAAGAAGACCACCAGTTCTTCACCAAATATGAAAGTTTTTTGGCTTAAGTCACATGTCAAACTTAAAGTATGGTCATTTATTAGATTGGTAAGAAGTTATATATGTGAATATCATCACAAAGGCAGTGTCGCAACCATATTACTGTTCAAAAATGGAAACAAAAGTGAGTATTTGTTCTTCTTACAAAGATTCTATAACATCTAAAAGTGAGCCTAGATCAGCAGAAACATAAATTTCACTCTGAATTATCTAATATGTAGAGTCAGAATTCTTTTATAATAGCTTCCTGAGTACAACAACAACATACCCCGTGAAATCCTACAACGTGGGATCTGGGGAGGATAGAGTGTACGCATACCTTACCTCTACCAAGGTAGATAGAGCGGTTGTTTCCGAGAGACCATCGGCTCAAGACAAAGCACAAGAATAAGCAAAGTAAGACAAACAAAGCAACTAAGCCATGATAGCGACTTCGGAAGAAGCAATAACTAATGCAGATAAATAAGACAAACAAAATACACATAGCAGCATAAATCAAACGACGGTGGACTATAAAGGATTATTTTGCCTACTAGTATGATAGGCTAAGCGAGCCTACAATAATAACACTACAACTACCAGTTTGTAAGCGTAGGTAGGACTACGTTGGACTAGCTACTACCCTTCTACCATAATCTGTGTCTTTCATAACCCCCTATCTAAGGTCATGTCAGCAATGAGTTGCACCTGCGCCATATCCCGTCTAATCACCTCTCCCCAATACTTCTTCGGCCTACCTCTACCCCTCTTGTACCCGTCCATAGCCAACCTCTCACACATCCGCACTGGGCATTTGTGTCTCTCCTTTGCACATTCCTGAACCATCTCAACCTCGCTTCACGCATCTTATCCTCTACCAAGGCCACTCCCACTCTGTCCCGGATATCATCATTTCTAATTCTATCCCTCCTTGTGTGCTCACGCATCCATCTTAGCATCCTCATCTCCGCAACTTTCATATTTTGGGTGTGCGAAGTCTTGACCGGCCAACACTCCGCCCCATACAGCATAGTCGGTCTAACCACTCCCTATAGAACTAACTTGCCTTTAAATTTTGGTGGCATCCTTTTATCGTACATGACTCCAGATGCAAGCTTCCATTTCATCCACCCTGCCCCAATACGATGTGTGACATCGTCATCAATCACTATATTCAATAATAGACCCGAGGTACTTGAAGCTTTCTTTGAAATGACCGAGTACCAAACCTCACATTCACGCCTGTCTCAAGGTCACTCCCGTTACTGAACTTGCACTCCAAGTATTCTGTCTTGGTCCTACTCAGCCTGAGCCTTTTAGACTCCAGAGTATGTCTCTACCTCTAGCTTAGCGTTCACTCTGTTACGAGTCTCATCAATTAGGACTATGTCGTCTGCGAATAACATACACCATTGCACCTCCCATTGGATTTGTCACGTCAGTCCATCCATCACCAATGCAAATAGGAATGGGCTAAGAACTAATCCCTGGTGCAGCCCCATCATCACTGGAAAGTGCTACGAGTCTTCTCCTACTGTCCGTACCCTGGTCTTGGCTCCATCATACATATCTTTAATTGCCCTAGTGTACGCCACAGATACACCTCTAGCCTCCAAACATCTCCATAGAACTTCCCTAAGGACTTTGTCGTATGCCTTCTAGAGGTCGATGAAAACCATATATATCTCTCTTCCTCTCCCTATACTGCTCCACCAGCCTCCTAATAAGGTGAATGGCTTCTGTAGTCGAACGCCCCGGCATGAATCCAAACTGGTTCTCGGCAATAGACACGCCTCTTCTCACCATTATCTCCACGACCCTTTCCCAAACTTTCATAGTGTGGCTTAGCAACTTGATACCTCTATAGTTGTTGCAACTCTGGATATCACCTTTGTTCTTGTACAAAGGAATCATTGTACTCCACCTCCATTCTTCGGGCATTCTCACCATCTTAAAAATGACGTTAAACAACTCTGTCAGCCATTCCAAACTTGCCTTGCCTGTGCTCTTCCAAAATTCAACTAGGATCTCATCAAGCCCGGTCGCTCGTCCCCTGCACATCCTACGAATAGCACCCTGAACCTCCTCAACCTTAATGCTTCCACAATACCCAAAATCCCGATATCTACCACATTGCTTCAGATCTCCCAACATAATGTCTCTATCTTCTTTTTCGCTCAAGAGTTTATGAAAGTAAGACTGCCACATCCGCCTAATATGCACGTCCTCCATAGACCCACAAGGAACCCATTATCATACTTTATGGTGTCAAACCCAATGAGCTCTTATGCCTAATACATCTAATATTATTAATGACCTTCTCCTTCTTTCAACAATTATTATGGAACTTCAATGACGGGAAACTCAAGAGTTTTCCCTACCCTACTCAGTAGAAGAATAAAATCTCACTAGCACTTGGGCGAAAAGAAAGGTGGAGATTTCAAGGATTTCAGGATGTGCAGATTTTGAGTGTCAAAAGACATTTGAACAAATGGCTGGGTGTAATTGCAGGCCTTGAATAGTCATGGGAACAACAGTGCCAAAATTTGCTTCTTCTGGAAAGGAACTGGCTATTTATATGTTTTCTGAGATTTCAAGCTGATGAGTTGAGAGTTATCATATTTGATAGTGCGAAAGATAGGTAGGAAAGAAAGGAAGAAGTTAGTGATAAGAAAAGCTTTTGGAAGGTCATAAGTACTTAAAATGATTAAACACCTAACGTATTTCTTCACTTGCAATATGAAGAAGCTACCATATTCCTAGGAGTCGAACATAAACAAATACAAAATACAACATTGCTTCACTGCAACGACTTCGATGGTAAGACCAGAAAAAGTTGCTATAACAATCACTAGAAGATACCGTCTGCAAATTAAATTGTTCCAAGTACCCATCCTAAAGTCAATCATCCTAAAGTCAATCAGTGAAGTAGAAACAAAGCGGCAGCTTGAAGTAGAAACCATAGTCGACCTAATAACCCAAAATTCCAAATCCACATTCATCAATTGTAGCCTCGAGGAGAGTAGCAAAATTAAAATGATCAAGAAGGTTTTCTTCAAAGTGACATCATCTACCCGAGCATTGTAATGAACCGGTCTACAAACACTTCTTCTATTACTTCAACAATGACAAGAAATTACAACTCCACTGAATATACGTAAATGACGACTAATAGTAACACTGGAATTGAAAATACAAGGATAGATAGAAGGGTGATGAGAAGCTCACACTGAGAATGGAGATGATAGGAATCAAACATTTTACTCAACAATACCCATAAGCCTATTTTGCTCCCATAAGTCGCTATTTATCAATCCGGATCCCAAACATAGCCACTTAATCCGGTGTTGGGTTGCTTTGCCAATAATGGTTTAAGCCCATTCACAACAATACCTCTGGCCCCAATAAGAACCTTTTCCTCACGGTTTGAGTAGTCAAGCCTTACATCAACTTGGTCTGGCCCGTCTGGCATATTCACAACAATACTTCCCCCTGAAATGAGAACCTTGTCCTCAAGGTTCGAGTAGAGCCAAACTAATGAGGAAAATGTAACTCTCGTAAAACAATTTCTCAGAAAAATTCTGCACAAAAACATATATTTTGTGTAAATTCCTGGCCATGTTATAAAGATAGAAGGCAGTGGCACCTCCAAGTTCTCGATGACATCTTCTGGCGGCATGTAACAAATTCCTAGAAGTGATGAAGACCCTGGAATAGCTAGCATTTCCACAGTGGATCGAATCAAATCATTATACAAATGAACAGATAGAGAGAAAGATAAGCAGTCTTAGGAACAACCATTTGCTCAGCCAAGTTAGACGAAAACCAAATAGAAGCCTCAGTGAAAAAGCAAGGAAGCTTCACCGTACTTTCTCCTGATAGCGAAATGCAAAGCGCCACTCATTGGGCATATAAATAAAAGATGACAAAGGAGTCTGTGGTCTTGAACACTTCACCTCAAATGGGATTGTTTCTCCATGACAACAGTCACACTGATAGATATGGCAAAGAGTATGACATATTGATGCAAGTTTACTATCGTTCACAAAGTCATGCTTTGCAGCTTCTTCTACATATGTATATGGAGCACTCGCCAACTTTCTCGCCTTTTTTACTGGTAGAACATGAAAATCCTTCTCAATGAGCATTATTGTAATGCAAAAATCGGTAGCACAAAAACACACTACCCTCTGAAACTCCAAAACCAGGGTGAAGGAAATTGACTGCTTTGTAAAAGAATATACAGTGAATTCTGGCATGACAAGAAGGAAAGAGAAACTCGTACTGAAAACTAACTGAGTTGAAGCAAGAAAAAATGATGTAGAGTCAGGTCGTATGGCGGATCGAACGACATAGTAGAAATCAACATTGCCGCTGTGTTGAAAGAATAGGGATGTAGAGTCTAATGCCAGACGAGCCAGACTAAGTTGATGTAAGGGTTGACTGCTCGAACCTTGAGGACAAGGTTCTTATTGGGGCCGCAAGTATTGTTGTGAATGGGCCTGGACCAGTATTGACAAAGCAGACCAATACTGGATTAAGTGGCTATGTTTGGGATCCAGGTTAATAATAGTGACTTATGGGAGCAAAATGGGCTTATGTATATTGTTGAGTAAATTTCTTATTCCTCTCATCTTCATTCTTAGTCTGAGCTTCTCATCCCCCTTTCCATCTATCCTAGTATTTTCAATTCAATTTTTCAAGTGTTAGTATTAGCCGTCGTTTACATATATTCAGTTGAGTTGTAATTTCTTTTCATTTTTGAAGTAATAGAAAAAGTGTTTGTACACCGATTCATAACATTGGTGCTTTCATTGCTCGTACTCCATGGCTGGTTCACCTCCGGCAGCGGTGGTCTTGGATCGTTTCACCTGCGCCAA
The DNA here is from genome assembly GCA_034509755.1 of Anisodus tanguticus. Classification (NCBI taxonomy): domain Eukaryota; kingdom Viridiplantae; phylum Streptophyta; class Magnoliopsida; order Solanales; family Solanaceae; genus Anisodus; species Anisodus tanguticus. The sequence goes on along the minus strand of CM067543.1, from coordinate 46,840,030 downwards.
TCCAGTGGGCTGGATTTTTCAAGTTGAGTCATACTTCACCTTCTAAGGCATCCCCGAAAATTTTTGGCTCTCCCTAGCTTACCCGGACGTGAGGGTCTCCCCTCATCCGGCTCTCTGCAGGGGAATCTCCACTCATTGCTTCCCCTAATATCCTACATCTACCTCGATGGCGAAGCATTTGCGTGGTTTGATTAGGTTTATCGCAGTGACCAATTTTTTTTTATTGGAAACATTTCACTAAGAAATTACGTATCTATAAGTGGAAACAAATCTTAGCTGCTCTGATGGAGTGTCTAACCACTACTTCACAGGTCATTTTCCCTTCCTTCGTTATGCAACTATAGTTCTACCCGTGGCTCCGACATCTTCCTTTGATGATATGACCAACCTTTCTTACGCTTCTGATCTTAAATATGTTGTTAAAAGCTGGAAACTCCAAAGAGGACACAATTATGGATGCGGTGCTCGATGAAAACTCAGTCCCTAAGTTTCACCTTGAGTTTAATTTGGTAGCGAATATATCCGAGGAATTGCCTTTGCATGTGATCACGTGCAGTAGCTAATCGAGTAGCTCTAAAAGCATGAAAGCATATTTAACAATGAAACTGACCAAGAATTTGTTTTTCAAAAACTTTAGCAAATATGAATCACATGGAGAGTTCGATCTTAGCTCAGGATGGTGCCTTACCGCACCACAAGAGGACGTACAGTAGAGTTCATGGTGATGCTTCATAATATCAATGTATTGCATTGAACTCCAACTTCCTTAGCTCCCTGAATCTCATGTTCTTTGTGTTCACAAACTTTTAAGTTGTATTTCTTTTTTTCCCTGCATATTTCTTCTATATTTTTCAAATAAGACATGTGCTTCCTCTTCAAAGTCTTCGAACTATACTCCAACTTGTTTGTTCAAGAGTTGACATGGTACTTATGCTCGTGTACACAGTGGCAAAAAAAGGTGTATGTGGAGATATTCAACTCATGTCCCCATTCATGTACTATTTCGAGACCAAAATATGTGACAATTTCCCATGTTAGTCGTATGAAATAATTTTCTTCACCTTATTCTAGTTATATCCAACTGTACCACCTGAAATTGTCGGATGATTTGCTTATTTAACTCGGACCTCCATGTCAACAATTGAGCATATGTATTATGATTGAGCTGCTAAAATTTAAATCAATCCGATCAATCAACTTTGTAGTATTCTTAGAGATCTTGACTCCTAATACCTTGTGATTTTGAGCATTAAATGTCTCTTTGGGCTTTTGACATTAACCCCTTAATTTCATCTGTTCAATTAAATTGAATTGAAAGGAAGTCATTCCTAATAAGAAGTTTCTAGTCGTCTTTCTCGAGGAGCGAGTAAAGATGATATGGACTATCTGGTTTGGCCATTACAAACCTAGACCACGATATCTTCATAACCAAAGCGTCACAACATCCAAAGGTGACCTTTGGGTTCTTAAGTGGGAGGGGGACAAAGAGGAGCACGTAGTAATGCCGACCACTACATAAGCCACTAGTGGCCATTGAGAAAGCGAGCAACACCTTGTATAGGTTCTGTAGAGCTTAAAGAAACAAGCCCCTATCAGAGAAAGCCATTGCCCGCTAGCCTAGCTAACAAACGTTTTTCAAATGGCTATTATGTTAATCCTTTTAATATCCAAATCGGATTCGACATTTCCTATTTGTGAAAAAGAAAAAAAGGGGTTGTCTAATATTTGTCTTATTAGTTGACACCTTAAGGGGACTTTAAGAACCAAAATGGAGTTTTGGAGCTTCAATTACTGAATCGCTTCCCAACGGTTTGTTCTGGGATCATTTAGATCTAATCCTAAATTATGTTTCAAGAAAGATCTAACATAATTTTATACAGATACTGCCAGGAGATAGAGTCCAAATTGAAGTCCTTATGATTTAGCCAAAGGGCATATAATTTATCGACTCCACGATATATGGGTTCAGTCATCCAAAACCTGTTAAAGCTCTCTTCAACCGGCTCATGGCTAGATAGATGGGTTTCGGGTCAAATAACAACATACCTAGTGAAATCCTACAATGTGGGGTTTGGGGAAGGTAGAGTGTACGCAAATCTTACCTCTCTACCTTGATAGGTAGAGCGGCTGTTTCCGAGAGACCTTCGGCTCTAGACACGACAAGGCATAAGCACAAACAAAACAGGAGAAACAATCAAGAAATTTAAAGCAATATGAAAACGCTAGTATCAAAAGCGAATACGCCATGATAGCGCATCCTGAAAAGGAAACAGTAACTAACACAAGTAAATAAGATAAACAAAGTACAATAAAGAACACATAGCAACATAAGTCAAACTACAGGGGACTATAAAGCACTATTGTGCCTATTCGTATGATATGCTAATCGGGCCTATAATAATACCTCTACAACAACCAGTTTGTAAACGTAAGTAGGACTATGCTCGACTACCTACTACCCTTCTAACCTAATCAGTGCCCTCCACAACCCCCTATCTAAGGTCATATCCTCAAAAAGTTCCGTCTGCGCCATATCCCGTCTAATTACCTCTGCCCAATATTTTTTCGGCCTACCTCTGTCCCTCATGAACCCATCCATAGCCAACCTCTCACACCTCCGCACTGGGTCATTCGTGTTTCTCCTCTGCACATGCCCAAACCATCTCAACCTCGCTTCCCACATCTTATCATCATTTCTAATCATATCCCTCCTTGTATGCCCACACATCCATCTCAACATCATCATCTCCGCTACTCTAATCTTTTAGATTTGCAACGTCAAATAGGAAGAACTAAAAAATTCCACCTCTGAAAGCGCCTACACCTTTTGAAGGATGACGTATCCCTATTTTTTAGAAACTGAGCAACAAAAGGGGCCATGATAACTACATTTTGGTCCGAATTCTATAGTAAAGAACGTTGAAATAATAATTGGGCCATGAGAGATTCTTTTAAGTATTGCAAGAGAAAGGGCTCGCTGATAGAGCTAGGCGGGGGAGGCAATACTTGTTATTAGGTTGTTGAGAGGCATGGCCCGTTACCTGGCCCCCTTAAAACCTAATACTCCTTTCGTCTCAAAAAGATTGTCTTAGTTTGACTTGGCATGAAATTTGAGAAATAAAGGAAGACTTTTGAAATGTGTAGTCCAAGACAAGCCTTAGATATCTATGTGGTTGTAAATAATCTTATAAAGTTGTATTATTTCTAAAAATATAGAAATGTTTGGGACAAACGAATAAAGAAAGAAAGGCAATTTTTTGGGACGGAGGGAGTACTTAATAAGGATTTGTCAGGCGCGATATGTTGTCGACTTACTACTGGGAATTGTGGATTTCGTCACTTCTCATAGAAATACAAAGATGTAAAGATGCCTATTTTTTGCAGATTCCAATAAACTTCTTGTGTCTTCAAGATAAAGCCACCTAAGAGACGAATATTTTGCTTCAGATATGCCAACAATTGTTGACCTATATTTTTTTTATCAAGAACAATTGTTGATCTATATCCGGAAGATAATCAAGTCGTAATTTCTCATAGGGAATTGTGCCTTTAGAACCTAATTTTCGAATATAAATTCTGGGCCTCTCCCCTTTTCGTTTGGATAACTTAATTTTTTTTAATTAAAAACCATATCGTCATCCCTGCAAGGAGCTAATAAACACTATATCAACTTACCCCCTTCATACATATCAAACCAAGAAGCTAAGTTACACAAACATATAAACTTCAACATATGAATAGAGTTACTTTTCAACATTTGTGGGGTTAAGGATTTTCCTAATAGCTATTTGTTCTGCATAGGCAGTAATGAGTTGAAAAAGACTTGGAGCTCTATTTCAAAACATCTCAGGTTCCTTGCTCTCCAAATAGCCAGAAAATACAAACCGAAATAGACTTCCAAATCTTTCGGTGCTTCTTCTACACACTATATTGCAGCTTGATCTCTTGTAGAGCAATCTGTTTCCATTGGCTTCCACTCCGAACTCTAATTTTATTTCTCCTATGACACATTTTCCAAAAAGAAAATTTATTTTTATCTTGGAAACTATAACTAAATGTGAGTATACACCTATACGTAAATTTTCTTCTCCAGTGAACAACAAAAAGCAAAGAAAAGCTTTCTCATCATCTGTATATATACAGCTATACCATCTTATATTTTTTAATATACACCAGAAAGCAAGAATAGCTAACTGGAAGTCAGAGAGTCAGAGACTCTCTTTATTAGGAACTTAGACTACCTATACGTTGGAAACAATCAAAAAAGACTATTTATAAGTTGGCGACACCACTAGAAAGAAGTCAATTCGTCGCTATAAGAAAGTACTTTTGAACTAATGCCACATTCTCTGCATCAACAACGCAAGTGAAAAAAGGAAAAGGAGTGAGGGCTCAGGAAGGTAGCACGGGGGATGTAGCAATTCTTATTTCTGAACCATCTATTGGATAAAGAGAATCAGAACATGCTGGTTGACATTTAATAGTAATCACATTACATAATAGGGTACCTAATACATTTGATGTTTAGTAGTATTATTTAGTTATCGCTATCCGTTGTTGCATTTGTTTTGTATCTTGCTACTTTGTTGTCTTATTTTTCTTACAATTCTATGTCAGATACATTTCTTCTGAGCCGAGGGTCTATCGAAAACAACAACCTCTCTACACCAAAAAGGCTCTATAAGGTCTGCGTATATCCTACTCTCCTACCCTCTCCAGATCTCACTTGTGTGATTACACTGTGTATGTTGTTGTTGTATTAAATAAAAATCCAACTTGAAAGATGAGGTTTTTCTAGTGGCAAGAGTACTCTACTTCCAGCCCAGGGATTGGCAGTTCGGGTGAGTCACCGTTTTAAAGAAAAAAAAGGCAAATAAGGCAGAACACATTACTATTTAAAATCTATTAGTATTTCTTTACTTCTAACATCAATAACTAGAATTACTGACTCTAGCATTAAAGTATACAAGAATCTACTAAAAATCTGAGATTGAAGAAGGTAACATACGTTTTAGACAAAGCATCAAATATATTCTGAGCTTCAGCAGTAACACCAATCCCAAATCTCTCAGCATCTATCTCTGCTTTTCTGCAAATTTAATTCATAAATTCCAACTCATACAAATAGAATCTTTTTTCTGATGACAAAGGGAAAAGCAGCCGCTGCCCTTCGTGTGCGCACGGGTAAACCCTGCTACTGTGCACTCGCCCGCAAACCGTAAACTAGCCCGCAAAACACACAGGAGAGATACCCGCTCGACCCAGAAAGCAAATCCCATGTTGTCATAGGCATGGGGTTTCAAACCTCAAATTGAATCTTAGCAAAAGCAAATTGAAAATTACCTTAACGCAGAATCTTCTCTGGCTTGAAGTCTATTGAGATCAAGAAAACATTTACTAGTATCAAGTGGGTCTTCTTGGGTTTGACCAAGAAAACTAAACTCTTTAATATAGTTGGCTTTCAATAGCCTTATGTCTCTCTTTGGCCCTGTTGCAGAAACCCCTTCTTGTAATTTCAAATAAATAGTCAAGGAAAACAATTTAAGAGATCAAAATTAGTAAAAAAAGAAATATGGGAAATGTTAATAAAAGGATATGAAGAACGAGGATGTTGGAGGGTTTGTCAAAGGCGATAACTTGGGCATCAAACTGGTCGCCTAAAGTTGTTTTGATGGATAAAATGCATCCAACTGCGAACTCTTCGTTGTTGTAAGCTTCCATAGCAGGGCAACTCTGCTGCAACTGAGATGAATTGAATGGGAAAAGAAAAACACTGCTCTTCTATTTGGTTTGTTTAAAGGGATTTTTGCCAGGGAGAAAATGACTTGAAAGCCCAAAATCATATGAAAGAGGCAAAAGGATGGACCATGGCCCAAATTACAAACCCCCTCAATTTAGGACCAAATTTGTGCATTTTTTTTGCGCGTATTTTCCTTCAAAGGCACTTGTCTTTATTTTTTTGCCACTCAACTTCAGAATCTTTAATTTTTGCCCTTCACTTAAATTTCAGGTTCGAACCCTGCTCAAGCAAAAATCAAAAAAATATTCGCAAGATAGAATTTATCTTATGCCTGAAGACAAATCTGGCTTAAGGTAGAGTTTGCATGCAAACTCTGCCTGCTTGAAGAGGCAGATTTTGCATACAAACTCTGTCTGTCTTAAAGTAGAGTTTGCTACCTTAAGGCAAACTCTGTCGGATAAGGCAAAGTTTGGTTTGAAACTCTATCTTGCGAATTCAAACTATGCCTTGCGATTTTTTTTATTTTTTACTGAGGGGGGTTCGAACCTGGAACCCAAAGATTTTAGGCGAAGGGAAAAAATTAAAGATTTTCAATTTAAGTGCAAAAATTAAAGACCACCCCAAAATAAGGGCATTCCTGTGAATTTTTAGGAGATCTCATGTGTCCGATAACGATAACTTAGCTATGGCTTTAGCTCATCTTTCTGTTCAAGCAAACTACAGAGCTTTTAGTTTTATTTTATCTAGTCTATATGCAAAGAAAAATGAGCATTCGATAAAAAAAGACTATGTTACGTTAAGCGAAAAAATAATATAAAAAAATACTTATATACAATTATATACATAATATATAAATATAGAACCTATCGTAAAAATAAATTAGTATTTTTTGAAAATTCTCGGCAAGAAAGAAGGAGATGTTCACTTTTTTCAGGAATAATTTTTTATTTTATTTAAGAATTAGTGTTTGGAAATGAAAATTTCAAATCTAAATTGAAATTGGAGTTCAAATTTGAAAAACAAATTATAAACTGTTTTTCCATCATAATTTCAAATAAAATGCAATTTTGCCTCTTTTGTAAAAAGTATAATTAAACACAACTCCATCTTCAACTCCAACTTTATAAATATCAAATAAAATTTAAAAATATTTAAAATCTATAGCCAAACGCCTACCTAGTTTACGACAAGTGCACACATAACCACTTGGAGGATTGCTATTTAAATCATAGCATAATATTATAAAATATTTAATGTTTAGCTATTTCAAAATCAATTTTGGTTATGGGACTGGAGTTGAAAGTTCGAGTTTCATGTTACAGACTTCAGACATGATGGTCTGAAGTTAGACATGTCAAATGCTAGCTTCAAAATTGTATATCTGAAGTTGGCATATTGTTTATATATTTAAACTTGAGACCTTTAAACATGAAGTTTGAAGTTGGCATATTATTTATATATTTAAATTTGAGACCTTTAAACCTAAGTTTGAACTACCAATTAACTTGAGACCTAAATCACTTATGCATAGTAAAAATTCAAACTTTATCCAAAAACCTGACATGGTCGACTTGCCAAACTTGTGCGTACTGGTCATTTACACTTTTTTCCTATTTTGTGTTGGTCTTTAATTTTTGCCTTTCAAATGGGTTGGTCTTTAATTTTTGCTCTTCAAAATTGAACTTATATTTTATGGGGCATAAGTTACGCATCATAATATCCACAAGTTATGTAGACATGAGTTGAATTTTGAAGGGAAAAAATTAAAGATCATCCTATTTGAAGAGGAAAAAAAATAAAAGGCCAATCCATTTGAAGTGTAGACCGTGCAATTCTTGTCATTTGCACTTCTTCCTATTTTGTGCCGGTCTTCAAATTTTTCCCCTCAAGATTAAAAAAAAATCACAAGACATGATTTCATATTTTCGCATCATAATATCATACAAATTATGCCTACTTTTGTCAACACTCTTACAAAACTTATGCCCCTGTAGACAAGTTTAATTTTGAAGGAAAAAAACTAAAAACCAGCCGATTTAAAGGGCAACAATTTAAGATCAGCCCATTTGGAGGGAAATCCATGTAATTAAGGGTTCTCCAAAGTAGTGACTCACGAGGGAGGATCAATTCCACACACAAAACTGAAATGTGAACCAACATGATCAAATATAGTGTTCAAAGTGGGATATGAATTCACATATCCACAGAATTATGAGTTCACATGCCTTTACACAGTCCACATATTAAATATGCAATATATATGTAAAACATAGTACATATATACACAGTGTATGACAAAGCCAATCTACATGTAATCCATAATGTTAGTATGTAACATATGTCCATTACACTATACTAGCATGCTCAAAATGCAGGAATAATCATATCACATAAAAAATATATCATGCACAATTCAAGTAAACACATATAAATCCTTATATTACCGTAGTACCCTCATATATGCTTGTCATCTCATATATATTGTACCCCATTTACATAGTATAACATAAATGAGTTTCAATTTGAGAAAATTCTCCGATTAAAATCAGAATCTTAACTTATCTCAATTTAAGCAATGCTCTAAAACTCCAACATGACTTTTCTACGTCTGGAATCCACTGGATGCCATAGATTTTTTAAACGATCATTTCATGAGGTCAAATAAAGTCATTGGACTAAATTTTATAATTTAATATCCAATTAGTTAAAGTCAATTTAGGCTCACATGGTCAAATTTCAAAATAAATTTCAAATATGGATTATCTATATCTACACGAGTCCAAATCTATGCTTAGATTTTCATTTACAGTGCAATTAGTTCTCCAAATTTTAGATTTAGTGATTTTAAATTGGCATAAAATTCTCAATTTCCACTATTAAATTTAATATTTTAATGGTTAATCATCGAGTAAAAAATGGGAAAAGGACATGGTGTGGCCACCCGCAAAAGAAAAAGTAAAAAAAATTCAATTTTAAGTAAATGACCCGAAATAGCTTTTGGGCTCAAAATAAAGATAAATTTTAACTTAAGGGATCAACACTTTTGTCTTTTCTTCCTTTTTAAAATAAAAAACAAGCAAAATGTCTTACGTGACTTTGAGTTCACAACCACCAGCACTCCTCCTTCACTTCTCTCCACTCCAGCATCTTCTCTTCTCCCCATTTTTGTTTGTTAGGTGTAATAATTATGTATTACTATAGAGTGGAAGCAAACAAATAAATTGAAATGGAGAAAATAGTAAATCGAATTCAATTATGAGAAATTATCAATTCAAAACTATAATCTTCGAATTAAAAATCTTTAGCTATTTTTAGGTAAAAAATCAGTTCATGGGGGTGAAAACTAGAAGAAAAAATGAAAGACAACAAAATTAAGAGTTGAGATCAGTTAATTCACCCAAAAATCAATACTGTAAACCCCTAACTTGATTCAGATCTTGGAATTTTCTATATATAGGGAGCAGCTTTTGCTTGCATTTAGATTTTCTCGAATATATATTGTAACATTATTGAGTATTTCACCTTTGTTGATTCCATTAATGATGGACGGAGATATCAAGGTCTTGCCGGAAAAAAATTATCGCCGGCGAACTCCATCTAATGCTAATGCTAATGCTACTCTAATTTGTCTTGCTCGTCGCTCCATTTTTCGGCGTCTCTTTCAGATAGGCCGGTCATTTGTACATTGTGTAAAATATTGTATAATGTGTGTATCATTAGTGTATATACATTATACGTACTGATTATACATTGGTTATATATTTATTGCACATAAATTATACAATAATGATACATATTTTATACAACAATGATATCGTTTCTATACATATGATACATTTTCTGTACATATACAATAGTGATACATATTCTATACATCAATGATACAGTTTCTATATGTATGATACAATTTCTATACATATACAATATTGATACATATTCTATACAACAATGATACGATTTCTATACACATACTGTAGGGATACATATTCTATACAATAATATTATAATTATTTACATATGATACAATTTCTATACAAAAATGATACAATTTATATACATATGCTGGAAATAATTGAAAAATTGTCAGAAAATGAAATTATTTTGAAAAGGCTAAAATGACTTTTAAAATTCTTTGACCACCGGGGTGTCAATAGTTTCACACTGTTGGCCACTTATGTCATTTCCCCAATAATGGTATGAACCCAATGAGATGCTTATAGCACCTACCTCAAGAAAGTAGATGTTATCTCAGTCCAAAATTTCCTAAATCCGAGCTTATCCAGTCCAATATAGCAAAAATAATGATGGCTCGAGAAAGTAGGTATTTATACATTGTCTAGGTTACCTTCGTGATTGTAATTCTTTTTACCGCAATCACAATCCAGATGACTTCTTAGAGCGGTGCGATCGTGATACACTACCAAGTGGACCACTTTTTCTATCATAAGCAATATATGGGGATAATGGTGGTCATTCAAGTTGAATAACATCGCGATTGTGGGACCCTTATTGAGATAGGAAATATTTGGCAGACTTACTCAACTAATTCATTTGCATGAACTCGATTTGGGGAGGACACTAAGTCAAGACAAGACATTCAAGGTCACTCACACAAAGAAAAAGAAAAATCCCGAAGATCCAGACTAATGGGTTGAGCCATTGGTTGAGCAAATTTCCTACGTAAGCTTCTAATTTAGAATAATAATTATTTTTTTTCTAGAATTATGTAGTAACATTTTATCTTTTAAATTCAGAATCAATATCATCAATCTGTAGAGGAGTTGCATCATATATAGCCAGCTGACACGCAGCTTACCCAAGAGCATAGAGCAAGTGGATAGACACTATTGGTGGCCCAACTAGGTTTGGGACAACTTAAGTAAGGCTAATAGAGCATTTCGTCAATTCTGGTCGTCCCTACAAGGCATAGGTACTTCTCATGATGTTGAGTAAGTGGATCGTGCGACGTTTATGGCCATGGAGAAGAAGATTTCTGAGACATCTAACTCACTACAGGCCGCGGAGCCCAGGTATAAGGGGAGAGACGAGCAGTTTGCGGGTATGAGGGACCAATTAGACAGCTTACTTGCTTCGGGGGCATTTCCAATTCCTCATGTCTCGGTAATGCTCATATCTTCTATTGATACAAGCCAATCTCCATCAAGATTTTGCCCACAAATTCGAGCTAGGGAGTTCATAGACTTTGCATCAAGTCATTACCTTAGATGCTTGAAGAGTGCATGGAATCACCATTCATGGAGCATTATCATGAAGATGGAGTCTTCGAAGATCATGGAAGGTCAACATGAGATGGCCTTCAAGATATGAGAGATAGCTTAGATGGAAGACTCTAAGACCACCACATTCAAGATATGAAATATAGCATGATGGAAGAGGCTATTACTTAAATATGCTTCCATCATCCCTCAGAAGACTAAGAAGGCTCTTATTTAATTAAGGATATTTTTGTAATACTTATATTAGTCTTCTTAACTAAGTTAGTATAAATACTAGACTTGTTATTTCATTCCTTAGATTTTGATGAATATTGATATTGGTGTTTCTCTAGAGAGAGATTATGAGAGCCTTTTGGATAAGTTCTTGTTGAACCTTGTTTTGAGAGGTGGGTTACTTGGGAATCTAATTCCCTTGAGGTCTTCCTAAGAATTAGGTGTTTGTTTGGATACTCAATTAGGGATTTTGGCTAATCTTGAGTCTTAGTTTTCAATTGGTACCTTTCTTGTGTCTATCTATAGGTTTAGGTGCTTGTTTTGGTTAATTCAATTGAGGTCTAAGCTTTAATATAGCTTTTGGTTACTTATGATTCCATCTCTTGTGTATACCTTTTATCTATATTTTCTTATTGTTTTCTTCCGCATTTGATATTGTATCAATTGGTATCAGAGCGACTAATAGATTTGTCCTAACAAATCTAGTCTTGAGTTTGATTTCAAAAAAATAAAAATAAAATTTGAAAATTGAAAACCAAAAATTGTTTCAAATTCGTGTTTGTTTGTTGTTTTTTATACTAGATTTGCATTTCCTAGGGTTATTTGAGTCTAGATCCATAGTTTCAAGTTATTTGGATTGATTTAAGTCATCTACCATTATTGGGTTGAAGAACTTAAAATTGGGTCTTGAAGAATTTATGATTGTTTGAGCTAAAAGAGTATTGGAGTTTGTTCTCTAACTTGAGAGGAAGCCACAACTAAAGTTGGGGTCATTTCAAGTTAGGTTGAAGATTCTACTATTGTTGAGTTTGAAGGACTTAAAACAAGTTTTGGGTCTAGAAGATTGGGCAATAATTGAAGCCTCAAACTTATTAGGCTTTGTTTATCTTGTAATAAAGACTCAAGATCTAAAGTTTGAGAGTATTTCAAGTTGAATTGAAGAATCTAAAAATTTGAATATTCATAGTGTTTTTGAGCATCTTCAAACATTCTTGGTGAAAAAGAAGGCAAAAAGTAGGGTTTGATCCTAAACCTCAACCCAAAGTTTGGAAAACATATTTTTGAGGTTGGATTTGAGTTCCTAGAGATCAAATATACTTGGATCTGAAATTTTTAAATGTTTGGAGGAGTTTTGGATAAATCACTATTAAAGGACCTTAAGCTTTGAAAAACACCAAAGTTGATTTAGTGATTTGAAAGTCAATTGGTTCCAATTTGTAGTGGGATTTGTTCTCCAAGTTCATAGGGGCTTAGATCTAAAATTTGGAGCAAATTCAAGTTGGAATTGAAGTACTTTGAAATTTTGGTGTTCTTAGTGTTCTTGATCAATCTTCATAAGGAAAAAACATTAAAAAGGGGACTTTGATCCACAATTTCAAGTGAAAAGTTGAGAAAAAGGCAAAATTTCAGGTTTTTCACTTCTACTTCCTTTTCGATTCTATTCCATTTCTTTTCCATTTCCTTTGATCTTCTAAACTAATTAACACTAATAATTTTCCTTACTTGATTGTAAGTTAGTTCTTGAGTCCGTATTTTCTTTCGTGCTTTTTCTCATTTTTACTTCGTAGTTAACTTCTTGATTTAAGTCCACTAGTTTTAATCGAGTTGTTCGTTCTTCATTTGATAAAAATCCATTCTAGCCAAGAGTCGAATTGTGCACCTTGCGAACCACCGAATCGAAACAAAAATCAACGTTTGCCGACACGATCGAGTGGTAAAAAGCAAGAGAGTGTGAGTTCATTTGAGTCGTGCTAGCCAAGAACAAAGGAGTGTAAACACGAGTGTGGTGAGATTCCTTTACTACTAATGTTGTTTGTTTGTTTTTAGGTGTTCTTAAACAGGTACGATGATGATGAAGAAGGTAGCTCAAGTTCCCACTGGGGGAGTTAAGCTTAAGGATATGATGGCTATGCTAGTCAAAATGAATAGTCAAATGGATCATCTAGAGGGTAGGATAGAAACCGCGGAATGTTAGATGGGACAACGAAGAGATCTTAAAAGAAGATGTAGCCTAATGCTCATGAGGGTATGCGGTGTTATGGGATTCTGCCTTATGATTGATGATTCCTTTTGCCATAACTTCATTGCGTCTAATGTGATTAATTAGCCGGGCTTACCTTGCTTGAGGAGAAAACACTCTTATTATGATCAAAAGGGAAATTGGGTTGATAAAGTGGTGAAAGTATCATTTTCTTCTGGAGGCTACGAAGAGGAAGTTTGGTGTGAAGTTCTCCCTTGGGAAGGTTCTGACATGTTTTTGGGACTTTATTGGTTTAAAATTCATAGGCTAACCTATGAAAGAGAGTGGCACAAGTATGTAGGGGACAAATGTAGAAGACTTCTCTTTCCACAACCTCTTCCACGAGAGACAAGGAATGCAAGGTTACAAAAACCTCCTCCTACGGAAACCTTATCAACCAAAGAAAAGAAATGAGATACCGTTGCTCCCAAACGCACACACAAGTATACGCGGTCGTACAAGTAATATGAGATTGAAGTCCAGATATCGTACCCACGGAGACTTATGATTAACTATTCACTAAATTAAACTAACGTTGATTATCTAAACAAGAAATAGATTCCAAGATTATTTTACAACTAACTAAAATAAAAGAAAAAAACAAAAAAATGAACTTCAACCAAGAAAGGTTGGATTTTTATCGGGGAAGAGATAGATCTAGGGATATGACCACTAACAATCCATTTGAGTCTTCCAGTCGTTATACCTATTTTATTTCATGTGTTCCATGTTACACCCGCATCACGGGTGCAACACATGGGTGTTTGATATTAAAACAAAATGCCGAGATTCATAGAGTCAATTTCTGCACGATGCATCCATGACGCGGACCCAATCTGTGTGGTCCTTCAGTTTTAAAAAATTTCTCTAAGTGTCGCGCAATCCTCTCGTCATCTCATTCATGTTCAAATATCTCCAAAATCTACCAAAATTGCTTGATTATCATTGGTTTGTCCTTGTTGTACCTAAACACTCAAACATACCAACATAAGCTCAAATATAATGATTTTACTATAATGATTATGATTAAAATTATAAGAAATAGAGGTAAAGTGACACTAAATACATATATGAGTGCCAAGTATTAGATACCCCTCGTGAAGTTACATGGGAGATTGAAGTGAAGCGTAATGATCCGTTTGGTCCCTTTTGATGTCTTTTTACCTAAAATGCCTCTTCCGTGACCTTCGTCTTGGTGTTCTTAGCCCTTGGGTGAGATGGCACACTTCCCGAGGTTAATCAAACCCCTTTCAGGATAAAAATCCCAAGTTTAAGATTTCGTAAGTTCTTGAAATAATTTCGTTAACGAAAAGTTGACTTATAGTAAACGTGTCCATTTCCGAGTTTCATCGATTCCAATAGGTCTGGAACGTCATTTATGACTTAATCGAATCCTTAGTTCAGGTCCCGAGGCGTTCATGTAGATTTTGGGTACTTAGTTGGTTAAAATAGAAAAATGGGAAAGTTAGGTGGTTTTAATGGTCAATATATTATAACATTGTCGGATAAGTGTTTGGAGTGCGCGAGCAAGTTTGTAGCATCGATTATACTCAGTGTGCATGTTTGATTTGTATCCAGGAGGTCCCAGATAAATTCGAGGGTCAATCCAAGTTTGGAAGAAACTAGAAAAATTTGGTGTCTGCTTCTGGTTTCCTTCTTCGCGATCGCGAAGAAAGAATCGCGTTCACAAAAGCTTTGTGAAGTGGGCCTTGCGATGCATAAGGGTTATCATAAGTAGGTGCGTATCATGGGGGTCTCAGTCACGGTGCTACGTGATCGCGAGCCGGGCCTCCCGATCGAGAAGCCTTCTGATGGGTCGGGTCATTTTTGTTCATCGCGATCGTGTGGTCTCAGACTGCGATCGCGAAGGGTGTACTGTAGCAACAGTGTTAAATGCCCAATCCAAGGATCACTTTCCACTTTTCACTTTTTATGTTTTGAGCTTGGTTTCAGGGGAGATATCAAGGTGCCCATCGAGAATATTTATTGGGGTAAGTTTCCAAACTTGTTTCCTTCATTATATGTTATTTCTCGTCAATAATTAGTGGATTAAATCACTTTTGGGTCAAAAAATTGGGTTTAAAACCCTAGGTTGAAAAGGGGAATTTTATGAAATTGAATGCCAAGTTCAAGGCTTTTTGTCATAATTTTTATAACATAGACTAATTAGACTATGGCTAATGCGTTTTTGAAATAAAAGTCCCATTTTGCCCTTGTGGGTCAGGGGTCACCTTTTAGGGTTATTTTGGGAATGCTTTCAAAAGTATAGCGAATTGGGTATCCTTGGTATTGTATTTAACGTAGAATAATTATTGATTTGATCCGGATCATTCAGAGGTGATTCGAAAGGTAAAGACTCAGATTGGATAGTTCATGGCACCTGCTCGGCCTCGAGGTAGGTTACAACTTACTTGAGTCAGACTTTGATTAGAGAGTCATATATTTTTCATTGAAATTGACGGAGATATCATGATAGGGCTTCGGGCATGGAGGTGGTGATAAATTCTACTGGTTTGGTATAGATGTTGTTTACGTGAGCTTGAAGCCATATGTGTTACGTTATGTGATTATTACATATCGATTTCTCTGTCACTTAATAGCTGACTCATCTCATGATAAGGAATGGTAATATTGATAATTGAAATAAGAACGGTAACATGACTTGTACTTGTTGATTTATTGATTATGATTCTGTTGAGATTGATATCATGCTAGCATGCTTTACTTATTACTCTGTTGTGGTCATGATGGTGAGGTGAGTGATTGCCGAAGATTGAGAGTGACAGTGATACTCTGAGGTTTCTATCGGAGACGATATTGATTGATGCTTTTGAGGTTTTGCCGGATAGCCGAGTGGTACATGGATTCGACAGGTTCCCCATGGGTCATGGCTTTGAGACTTTGTCTTTAGTATATATGTACGAGAGTAGAATGAGAGATGGAACTAATGTATTGTATTGTGCTTACCCATTATTACATTCTCAATGTTCTGTTGTGAGTTATACCTGTTTTGGTGATTTTCCGATTTCTTGATATCAGACTTATTATTGATACGTGATCTTACCTGTTTGTTCTACGTGCTACTTGTTTATTCATGCTGTTTATTACGTTATCTAATCGTAGTCAGCCTATGATACTTACCGGTACTAATTTTGTACCGATACTACTCTTACTACACTTTTTATTGGGTGCATAGCACGATCCAGGTTCCAGCTCGACGCCCCGTGGCTGATTACACAAGGGTTACATCCTTGGTCATTTAGGGTGATATACTTGGTCATCTGTGTCCCCTGAATGACCATCTTATTCTACCTATGTATTTCTTTTCTGGCAGACAGTAATGTAGCCTTCGGTAATTTTCAAACGTATACCTCTTGGATGTATTAGAGCTCTTGTACGTTTTGACCAGATCTTTGGGGATGATGGATTTTTATTTATGATAGTAGTTGAGACTTGATAGTTATTTCTTATTTAATCTCTACTTAATTAACTTGTTATTTCGTAAAGTTGGAATGTGGTTCACCTACCCGGGGGGGATAGTGTAGGTGTCACCACAACCTACGATTTGGGTCATGAAAAATTGGTATCAGAGCTCCTAGGTTAATCGATCTAATGAGTACAAGCGAAATGTTTAGTAGTCTTGCGAATTGGTACGTAGACATATGTACCCATCCTCGAGAGGCTATATGACATTTAGAAAACACTTCATTCATTCTTTCTAGTCGTGTTAGTTTAATCCAATTGGTATTTGTTTATTCTTCTCGTGCTAGTTTGATCAGATTAGTATATAGTTTACTCCTATCATGCGAGTTTGTTCAGATTGGTATCTTACCCTCATTTTTTTGTTCTCTTTCAGATGGTGAGGATGCGTTCGACAGCTATTGGAGGTCAGGAGCCTGCACCTCTACCCATACCCGCACCCGTTGCCCGAGCAGTTGTCCGTGTGTGAGAAAGGGGACGTGGAAGAGGGTATGGCAGGGGCAGAGGTCGTGCAGCTGTGCCAACTAAGGGCCGAGCACCAACACCCACTCAAGACCCCAGCGAAGATTTGACTCCGAAGCTTGAGGATATTCCGAACGAGATGCTGATTTTGGCTGAGGAAGTTGGAGCCACATCGGCACAACTTAGGTTTGTTGCTACTCCTGATTTGCAGAACGTTGTGTTTCGAGTTTGGGATGTTTTGACAGTTTGGTCCAATCGTGCTTGCTTCTAGATACTCCAGATGGCTCACAAACAAGGGTGGAGAGGTCCGACCCCTAATGCTAGAGTTGCTCTAGGATTTCAGACTTCAGGGATACTGTCGGCTGCCACAGTAGCTCCCTGTATTGATGTGTTTCTGGCCTATGATTTTGGTTATCGACCTATGGATGGGCCAGTGTTAACTGTTGAGCAGAGAAAGTTGTTCGAGAGGTTTACTAGCATGTATCCTCTTTGGTTCTATGCTACTCCGGAAGAGGATACATATGAATTCATTGTTAGCTGTCGTGAGATGCTTTATAAGTTGGGTGTGGTGGAGACTCACGGAGTAGATTATGCTTCTTTTTAGTTGGTTGGGAATACCAAGCAATGGTGGCGAGCGTACATGGAGTGTCGACCAGCTGGGTCACCACCTTTGACTTGGACACAGTTTTATCAGATGTTCTTGGAGAAGTACGACCCTCGTACTTTGAGAGAGCAAGAAGTATGATTTTTTTGACTTTGGAGCAGCGTGGTATGTCCATTAAGGAGTATCCGATTAGGTTTATTTCCTTGTCCCCATATGCGATATCATTACTTCCTATAGATGCCGAGAGGATCATATAGTTCGTAAATGGCTTGGACATTCCACTTCATTTGTCAACTCTACAGTTGGAGGCCGTTGGGGCCTCATTTTAGTTTATAGTTTAACATACCGGGAGAGTTGAGGCAGAGAGAGCTCGATCACATAGCGGATGGGGCGACAGGAAGGGCCGCAGATTTGACAGTTACAGAGGTCGGGTAGAGGTGGGGCACATCATGACAGAGGTTATTATCATCCCTACAATCGGTCCGAGCGTCCACCTGTATATCATAACCTGAATACATAACTCGTCTGGCCTAACCAGGCCTCAGAATGACAATATGATAGAAGTTTGAACAGAAAAACCGGTAACATATGACAACAACCCAACAAATATATACATATAACGGGGCCAACAAGACCCTA
This sequence comes from Anisodus tanguticus, assembly GCA_034509755.1. NCBI lineage: Eukaryota > Viridiplantae > Streptophyta > Magnoliopsida > Solanales > Solanaceae > Anisodus > Anisodus tanguticus. Next base: position 46,821,635 of record CM067543.1, on the reverse strand, counting down.
ACAAGAGTACCAACAGCTAATAGGAAGGCCGACAAGGCCGTACAAAATAACTATACAAAGACCATCAGCCTGCAAGCCTCTAAGAGTACTATCATACATCATCAGGTCGGGATAGGGCCCAGATATGCCCAAAATGACTATATACATAAGCAGTATAGCCTACCACTCTCTAGATAGCAACTCCGAAAGAAGGGTAGTGCGACGACCAACTGCTGAGCTTTACAACCTATTATGGAGGTGCGTCAATCTGTCTACCTGCACATGCGGTCATGAAACACATCGCTCCAACAATGGGGACATCATTAAGAAAGAATGTACTGAATATGTAGGGCATAATGAAATATAAATAAGCAATAATAAGTGAAAGGAAACAAGCAATACCACCTGAAACTCATAAATGTCACAATGGATCAAACTGCCAATATATGTGATATAATCACGTATATAATGTCGTAGGCCTCTGTAAGTAATATCTTGTATATAGTATATTGCATATATAATACCGTAGGCCTCTGTGGACAATATCATCAGTATCATATCTGTATAACTGCATATATAAATATGATTATAAGGAGAGAAAAAACACACTCTAAACTAAACCCTAGCCATCACTAAAACTACCAAAACCTAGCTTGCCACCGGCCACTTAGGCCGGTGGACAACCTCCACCGGAGACTGGTCCACCTCCCCCTAACACCTAGTATACGATACAAATTTCTGACCTTTTAAACCAGTTAATAGTACAAATACAAGTACTACTCAACCTCAAACTGAGCCTATTGTTTTGCCTACCGAATTACCTAATCAACCTAAATATCCCAATCTTTTGAAACCAAATACTGCAGTTCAAAGTACTCCACATATTATTATTCCATTGTTACGTTTGTAAATGGAGAGCCATATATTGCATGGAATTCTTCAGAAGTTCACCAGATGATAATTAAAGATGATTTACAATTTGCAGTTCTTGATAAGTTCTCATATGGCAACATAAAGATTAAGGAATTAAGAAACATAGTTCCAACTCAATGTATAATCAAAGGTAGAGATACAATAGGACTAATTAAGGAAAGATACATCTTGATTCGATTGTCACTCTTGGAGGATTATGTGAGGATGATGTCCATCCCCACTTATTAGCTGAAGGTACATGATAGATATTGTCAGATGAGGCCTTTAATTTGGGACCCATAGTTTAAGCCCGAGGAGGAAACTTCAATAGCAGTGGAATGGATTAGCTTTCCAGAACTTCCTCCTAATTTCTTTGCAAGAGAGGCTATTTTCTCAATGACATATGCAGTAGGAAAACTATTGACAATAGATTTGGCAACAACAAATAGAATCATACCTAGTTGTGCAAAAGTGAAAGTACAATTGATTTACTAGCAGATCATCCAAGCAGAATCAATATATAAGAAGTAGATGAGGTAATTGGTAAAAGTAAATCAAAGTGGATCAACATTAATTATGATTACATTCTCAAATATTGCAAATATTGCGAGCTTTAAGGTCATGGTGAGACTGAGTGTAGGGATTTGAATTCAGATAAACAGAAAAAATTCAGAGAGAAGAGGATGAAGAATCAGGTAGAAGAATTAGAAAATCAACAGAAGAAAGAAAATAACAAATGGGATGGAATTATCAAGGGAAAAAGAATGGATGTTGAGAAGAAACAACAAATATATTAAAGACAAAGCTGGAGTCATAATAGCAGAAGTGGGAAGGAATACAATAAAAAAGAAGGGGGACAATGGAAATCAACAATGCCTTTGATATGTTGGATAAGGAAGATAAAGAACACGGGGTAGGTGATACAACAATTGACCAAACAATGAATTCTTCCGATAAAGAAAGGGAAAGAGTATGCAAAGGAATGGGTAGAAAGCAGTTTTCATAACAATATAACTCAACATAACAAGCAGAATGAAGATTAGGAGGAAAGAGGCAAGAGCCAACAAAAAAGGAGCAATACTAAGAGTGACAACATGTAAAATATTTCAGAAGCAGGGGTACAAAATATAAACATGGAAGAAGTAGCATAGGACTATACAGAAGATAAAGACAATCAAATAGAAGTAGAGAATAAAGAACATGAATAATATACAACACAAGGGAAAGAAGCTGAGAAGACAAAACAAGGGCAAGAAGAGTGGAACGAAAATCAAACACTAATAAGTAAAATAAGGCAAGTAGAAGAAAATGAATAAGTTACATGTAGTCCAAGAAGCATCAATAAGGAGAAAGCAATATGCACATAGAACAGGAATATACAGGAGATGAGACTGCTATTAAATGGGATACTTGGCAAGAGAAGGAAGTAATAGTAGAACATGTACACAAAGACAGTCAACACAACAACTGTAAGTCTTCACAACAAAAAGAAAAGGAGAATAGTAACAAGAAAAATATGCAATTAGTTACTCAATTAAAAGAAAGGCAGAATCAGGAGAGCAAAAACACATATAGGGGAAGAGATATGGATGGTCAGTCCTTGGAGCAAAATTTTCAGAAAGCTATAAGAGAAAGGGATATATCTCCAAAATTTCACAAGGGACCAGGAAAAGGAAAAAAGAAAACACAAAGAGAAGAAAGTGTCCCACCTGAGACAGGATATCAAACTAGAATCTTTTGTAATAAATCTATATTTTATAATGAATGCTATGATTTGGAACATTAGGTCTGTGAATACAATGGAAGTTTTTTCAAAACTAAGCAAAATGCATCTCCAACATCATTTTGGTCTTATTAGATTGTTAGAGCCTTTTCAAGATGTTGACAAGATAGAAGGATACAAAAGGAGACTGAATATGCACACTACTTTGGTGAATACTTCTGGGAAGATTTGGTTGTTTATTGATGAAATTTTTGAGGTAGAGGTAGCGATGGATCATATACAACATATGACGATCAACCTCAAAAGTCAAGGAATGCTAGCAGAACTGACGGTGACTGTTGTGTATGCTAAATGCACACAGGCTAGAATATTGGAGTTGTGGGATAGTTTAGAAGCATTGCAAGCAATATAGACAAACCATGGATGGTGGGAGGAGATTTTAATGTTATTACATATGAAGAAGAGAAATATGGGGGTCTACCAGTTAGTGTAAATGAGGTACAAGATTTATATCATGTATACAAAATTGCGGGTTTCATGATTTGGGTTTCAAAGGAAGAAAATACGCATGAATGAATGGGCAAAGTGGAGAGGATTGTGTCTTCAAAAGGCTAGACGGATATTTGGGGAATCAAACTCTTCAAGATGTGTATCCAAATATGAAAGTTCAGCACCTCATCAGAATATGGTCTGACCATGCTCCACTTTTTATAATTTATAAAGGAAGTTCAAATCCAATAAAAAGGCCTTTTAAGTTTCTGAATTTCTGGGTTAAATATGATTTTTTTTGGATGTTGTGAAGACAAATTGGCATGCTGAATTTATGGCTAACCCATTCATTCTCTTTCATCACAAATTGAAAAAAGTGAAGGCTTCTTTGGTCTAATGGAGTAAGAACACATTTGGGAATATTTTCCAAGAAATTGAAGCATTAGAAGATGTGATAAAAGTGCATGAGGTACAGTTTGAACTACAACCTACACCTCATAATAGGGAGAGATTACACAGAGTCCAGGCTGATTTGAACAGATATATGCATTTGGAGGAGCAATTTTGGAAACAAAAGGCATGAATGCAGTGGTTTGAGAATGGGGATAGAAATACAAGATTCTTTCATGCATATGTGCAGGAAATGAGAAAGAGATTACAATTAAGGATAATTCAGGATATTGGGGAAATTGGATAGAAGAGGAGGATGGAATAGCAGTAGAGGCAATAAATTTCTTTCGAGATCAATTTACAAAGGAAACTGACCCTAATAATTTTGAAATTCTAGATCTTGTGCCATGTATGATCTCATAAGATCAGAATACTAGGATCACAACCATACCAATAGATGAAGAAGTGAGGAAGATTGTATTTAGTCTAAATGTGGAAAGTGCTGGAGGTCCATACGGTTTTACTATGATTTTCTTTCAAAGTGTTGGAACATCATTGGAGAGGATATTACTAATATGGTGATTGCATTTTGTTGTGGTGCTGAACTTCGTAGATTCATAACTCATACTAACATGGTTTTATTACCAAAAAAGGATATTATCATAACCGCTTTTTATATGAGACCTATTAGTTTGAGTAATTTTGTGAGTAAGATTTTCTCAAGACTCATCCATGAAAGAATGATGGACATTTTTCCAGATTTAATCTCCTTGAATTAAGAAAGATTTGTAAAGGGAAGAAGTATAGTGGAAAATATTCTACTTACTCAAGAAATAGTATATGATATTCGAGTGAGAACTAAAACTACAAATGTGGTGATGAAATTGGACATGGAAAAGGCATATGATAGGGTTTCTTAGCTGTTTTTAATAAATGTGATATGGAAATGGGGTTTTCATAAATGGTGGTTGATATGGTTTTTAAAATAATCAGTAACAATTGGTACTCTATTTTAATAAATGCCAACAACATGGTTTCTTCCAATCATCTAGAGGAGTGAAGTAGGGTGACCCTTTATCCCCTACTTTATTTATCTTGGTTGCAGAAGTTCTAACCAGAAACTTGAATTAGCTTCATAAAATACCACAGTTTAAGTGTTTTAGTTTGCCTAGATGGAGCCCTAAGGTGAACCATCTGGCTTATAAAGATGATATGATTATATTTTTATTTGTTGATGTTCTATCACTTCAGCGGATCATAGAGGTACTTGGGAGATATGAGAAGACTTCTGGATAAAAGGTAAATAAGGAAAAAAGCTTTGTATTACATCACTCAGTTACTAATGATATAAAGGTGATTGTGGAAGTGGTGACTGGTACAAATAGAAAGGATTTTCCTTTTACATATTTGGGATGCCCTATTTTTTATGGCAGGAGGATGAAAGATTTTTACAATCCTATTCTAACTAAGATCATCAATAGGTTATAGTCTTGGAAAGATGTTATCCTTTGGAGGCAGGGCAGTTTTGATTAAACATGTTTTGTAGGGAATACTAATACATTTGTTATCTACTTTAAATCCTCCTGATAGGGTGATAAGGCAAATGCATAAAATGTTTGCACAATTATTTGGAGTAACACAGTGGGAGGAAGAAGCAGACACTGGTCATCGTGGATTCATCTTTGTGTTCCAGAAAAAGAAGGAGGACTTTATTTTAGATCTTTACATGATGTATCCATGGCTTTGTATTGTAAGATCTGGTAGAATTTTAGAACCAATCCATCTTTATGAAGTGCTTTTATGAGTAACAAATATTGTAAGAAGAACAATCCTGTAATTGTGCAATAGAAGTATGAGGCTCATAATTGGAAGAAGATATTGAAAGCCAGAGATATCATTGAACAATATATCTGGTGGAAAACAAAGATGGACAATGCTCTTTTTGGTATGACAACTGGATTGGATTAGGGGTTCTGTATTAAGCTTTAGGAGGAGACACTTATGATGATACAATACAAAATGTGCATGAAATGGTCAAGGATGGGGGATGGGATACTGAGAAAATACATCATGTGCTACCTGGTGACATAGTAAAACACATAGTAGATACAATAAAACTACAAAGGGAATGTGGAGTAGAGGATGAACCTTGTTGGATTTTGAATAACAAGGGGCAGTTTTCTGTTTAATCAGTTTGGGAATATCTAAGAGTGAGGGAGCAGGAGAATGATAAATACAAGTTTATGTGGATTAAAGGGCTTCCTTTCAAAATATCTTTCTTTATGTGGAGGTATTGGAAATTTAAGTTGCCAACTGATGAGGTGTTGAAGAGGATGCATATTAACCTAGCATCTAGATGTTTGTGATGTTCAAATCCTATGGAGGGGACAACCCAACACCTATTTGCTACATATGTTTCTGCTAACAAGACTTGGTTTTTTTTCTCTTCTTTTGCAGGTTTAAACATTGAAGGCTTACAACTTCAACAAATTATAGTGAAATGGTGGAGTCAACCTATTAATGACAGGCTCAAACTAGTATTTCAAGCTATACCAGCTGTAGTTATGTGGGAATTGTAGAAAAAGAAGGAATGCTTACAAGAATGGAGATAAAAAGTCAATGGGAAGATATCAGATGTGTTCCACTATTCAGAGACTGGTCAAAATCAGAAATCCATCTATCCAGCATATTCCTAATAGATGGGATGAGCTAATTCAATTGTTGGAAGGTTAGAGGCCTCAGATGAAGGTTACTAAGGTAACTTGACATCTATCACCTAGGGGTTAGATATTGTGCAACACTGATGGAGCATTCAGGGGGAATCCAGGAAGGGGAACTTATGGTTTTTTTATTAGAGATGAAAAAGGGGATATCATACATGTTCAAGAAGAGGAATTGGGGCATATCACAAACACAAAAGCTAAAGCAATAGCAATAATGGAAGCAATCAAATGGTATGATCAAAAGCAGGTGGATAAAATCATTATCCAAACAGATTCACTACTGATGCAAATGATACTAACTGATGAATGGAAACCACATTGGCACATAATAGGATACATAGAGGAAATTAAATAGTTAGAAGATGGAAAACAATGCACATATTCACATATACTAAGAGATGGGAATAAACTAGCTGAAGCATTGGCTAACAAAGCACTTGATACAAGGCTAATATAGTGTCAATCATTTACGAGGTTAGATGTTGAGTTAAGAAAGATTACCAACAGTGATAAATCTTAGATCCCCTATCTACGAATCATATGCAGATAATTTTGAAGGATAAGTGGAATAAGAGGAGCAAAAGCGTACCTACGAAAGTAGATATGGCGGAATAATGGACCTGTCATGGATATGGAGCTCGCAACAACAAAATCAAGGGACAACACACAAGATATGGACAAAGCAAAAGGAGAGAATGGGTACATCAATAAAAGAGCATGAATACAAAAAGGGAAAAACGTACCATAGCAGAGGTGATATTTGAACTCCAGAGAATAAATTTGTAGATGTGGTATGTAAACAACAATGGGAAATCATCAAACTCTTCAGAATCATCAAGATATCATCATTAGAGATGGGTAATTTTATAGATCAATTGAGCAGCCATAGTCGAAATTCGGAGCTAAGACCGACCAACAACAAAAGGGAAATAGGGCAAATGCGTTTAGCTTTTTGCCCCTTTGCACTTTTACTTTCCCTTTTTGTTTTATTTGGACTGGGCTATTTTTTAGCCTTAGTCATTTTCTTTGTTTTGGACCTTTTGATTTTTTGCATTATTAACGGTCCTAATTAAATTTTAAAAAGTATAGTTGCGTATATAACGCCATATGCCTCTGAGGGAAGTATAAATACATAACACACACACACACACACACACACACACACACACACATATATATATATATAGAAGACCATCTGAAGCACATGAGAGACTCATCAACTCGTCGGGGTGACGTAGGGTCATTACAACCCCGACTATCCTTATGCAGATTACATGTTACTCTCACTTTAATATGATTACTAAGAAAAGAAAACTCATTACATTTAGCTCTTTAACGTGGCATCAATGAATCTTGTGTTATTAAAGTAAAAATGATAGTGTCAAGGGTGAAACTTACTCCCTACGAGGCATAGATAAGATGCAACAATTCATCAACAAACTAGAACACAAGTTAGAGATAGAGTTTTTGTTATAAAACATTATGTGGTTGTCGTTATGAAATCGATCATGCCAAAAGAGAGAAAAATAAGCCCTACATACCTTGTAGTTGAAGTTATATGGGTCCCACAAGTCTTGGCATGCCCTACCAATGATTATCTACAACGTATGAACAATTCGTATCAATAAAGGATTCATATCTTGTAAGAAGATTCATTTAGACATTTTGTCGAGCAACTTGCATACATAACGTTTGTAAGATCTTCCTAGCTTAATCTATACTTATAGCAACACCACAATCTCTTTAAATTCCTTCCTTTAACCTTTCTAACACATACAACAAGGATTCACTATCTCCATAACTCTATAGTTTCAACAAAACAACCCAACAACAAGTTATCCTAGCTTTAAGTTCACAATCTTATTTCTATATGATTTTCTTCAACAATCAATCCTTAACACTTGCATAATATTAAGAATATTATAGAGGATATGAAACTTACCTTAAACCACAAGAAATACTTTAGTTCCAAGCTTAATTCACCACCAAGCTTCCTCCAAGATCGTTAGAACAAGGAATGAGACAATCTAAAGATGTTCATGGGATTCCCCACGTCAGATTTATGTAATTTATCTTTGATTTCACATTGGTACTCTTGGAATTCCTTAGATAGAGTATTTGCGTTGGTTAGGGTTGTAAAAAATGAAGTGAAATTAGACTTTGGTCAGATGTGATCCTATTTATAGCAAAAACTAAAAGTTGGCACCGACTTGTTCCGAGACAGGTCCTGCGACTTGCAGGACCTTCCTACATCTCACAGGACATGTCATGTGCCCCAAAACTCTCTGTCTATTACTGTAGCCTTCTTGTGTGTCGCAGGTTGTGCTCTGCGATTTGCAGAGGGCTTTGGGAAGCGACACTCCGTTGATTTTTTGTTGAAATCTATTTCCCTTGATCTGATAAGTCTTAAACCTTCCCGAAACTTACTCAATACATCCGTTAACCTTCAAAAACCTCTTGGAGGTGTTCTACCACCTCCGGGTCCATGTTATGGTGATGACGATGAATGAAAACACGAGGTGTAACATCCTTCCCCCTTAAGAACATTCGTCCTCGAATGTAGAGAAAGATTCTAACTCTCAGAATTTCTAAAAATTTCAGCAGAATTTCCTTTGTAAATAGGACAATCCAAAACCTGTCAAGCAGTCCAAATACACATCCAATGGCACGCATGGCCATAAAATAGCATAATAACATCATATAGGCCCTACACGATCGTCTAATTATGTAAAAATTAAAAGGGTTAGCCATAACTCACCTTAATTGTCATTTGCTACAATCTAGGCTACACCTATTATATCTGCCCCAACAATATCACCTAAACAAGACCTATAGGATAAGCTTGATAGATGTGATAGAAATAGAGAAATTGTATCGCACCAGTGTCGATATAAATCTAAAGTCTGAAACAGGTGAGCATATTTAGACTTAATGTCATCATTGGCCTCCCATGTCATTTCATCCACGCTAGTATCCCTCCATAGAACCTTAATTGTGGCTAATTCCTTGGTCAATAACTTGAGGGCCTGACGATCTAAGATAGCAGCAAGGATTTTTTCATACGATAAGTCCTCTATAATTTGGACATCCTCTATCAGAGTAACGCGAGAGGGATCACCTAAACACTTTTGAAGCATAAACACATGAAATATTGGATGAACCGCTTCCAACTCTGAGGGTATCTTAAGCTTGTAAGCCAGTTGGACGATTCTCTAAATGATCTTATACGGTCTGACAACCATGAGGCTAAGCTTGCCCTTTTTGTCAAATTTCATCACGCCCATCATAGGCGACACCTTCAGAAATACCCAATCGCCTATAGCAAATTATAATCTCAATGCCGATTATCTGAATAAAACTTTTGTCGACTCTGAGCGGTCAACAATCGCTCATGAATCAATTTCACCTTCTCTACTGCTTACTACACCAAATCAGTTCCTAATAATTTTATTTCACCAACTTTGAACCAGCCGATATGGGACCTGCACTTCCGCCCATACAAGGCTTCATATGGTGCCATCTTGATACTCAAGTGTTAGTTGTTATTATAGGCAAACTCAATGAGCTGCAGATGATCTTACCAACTCTACTTGAAGTCCAAAACACATGCTCGTTACATATCCTCGAGCGTATGAATAATGTGCTCAGCTTGTCTGTTTGTCTGCAGATGGAAAGCTGTGTTAAGACTAATCTATGTACCCAATCCTTTATGGAAGGACCTCTAGAAGTTAGCTGTAAATTGGACATATCTGTAAGATATAATAGAAACTGGTACCCCATAAAGTTGGACTATCTTTCTTATATATAACCTGGCATACTCCTCAGCTGAATAGGTAGTTTTGACAGGTAGAAAATGGGTTGACTTTGTAAACCTATCAACGATAACCCATATGGAATCAAAATTCTGATGAGAACTAGGTAACCCTATAATAAAATCCATTTTGATTGCCTCTCATTTCCACATCAGAATCTCAATATTCTGAAGCAACCCTCAAGGTTTTTGATATTCAACTTTAATTTGTTGAAAATTTAGACACTGAGCTACAAATTCTGCAATATTCTTCTTCATATTATTCCACCAGTATATATGCTGAAGGTCCTGGTACATCTTAGTAGAGCCAGGATGGATAGAATATCTGGACTGGTGAATCTCTACTATAATATGCCCTCGAAGTGCTCCAATATTGGGCACATATAACCGACCCTTATATTTAAGAACCTCATCATCTGATAGCTCAAATAACTACTTCTTCTGAAAGGGGATTCCTTTTCTTATTTTGACCAATTCTGGATCATCGAACTATCACGCCTTTACTTTTGCCACTAATGAGAATTCGACAACATTCTAAGCTATAAAACTTACATCACCTACGTCCCATAATCGTACATTCAAGCTGGCTAATCGACATAGATCTTTGGTTAGCAACAACTTATCAACTTATACATGCCTCAAGCTGCCCACTGACTTACGACTTAACGCATCAGCTATAATATTTTCTTTGCCGGGGTTGTACAGAATATCAACATCATAGTCTTTCAATAACTTAAGCCACCTACGTTGTCTCAGATTAAACTCATTTTGTCTGAATATTTATTGTAAACTTTTATGTTCTGTAACAAATCAACATGAACTCCATATAAGTAGTGGCACCATATCTTCACTACAAATATAATGGTTGCCAACTCAAGATCATGAGTCAGGTAGTTCTGCTCATGCTTCCTCAAGTAGTTCTCTACGCCTCTAAACCTTCATTTGAGGAATATTGGAATTGTACTGAACTGCGACCCACTCTGCTTGGGGTACTAGGTATTTAAATGTCTTGGAATTTTATGACCTGGTATCAATAGATAGCTAGCAAAATCCTCAGCTACATGAATAGCTCTATTCTAGCAAGAACGGGGTTAACTCTTTAAATCTATTGACTATCAACTTTCTAGAGTGATGTGTCTTATAACAACAGGGATGAACCCATATTGAGTTCCACCTTCCACCCACACTATCCTTTCTATGTGGGAATCTGTATTATGTACACAAGCCATCTAGGCCCTTGATGCTCTGTAATTACATGATGATTATTGGTTACTGTGCCAAAAATCAGCATTGCTCTACTTCTGATTATCATATCAACAGGTCTTTGGTATCATAATATGTCCTCATTGAATCTAGATGAACAAAGTAACGGGAAAAGGGCATCTCTGCTCTAATTTTATCTCGTAACTTAGCTAAACTTAGGACACACGATTGACTTAGTTGTTGGAGAACTCTGTCTCTTTTTAACTTTGACATTTGGATTTCTTTACTACTGAACGTAATCTTCTGATAGTATCGACTTCCAATTCTCCCTTTGTTATTTATTTTCTTTTTTCCATTGGGGTGACACTAACATTCCCTCATACCACTATGTTATCATCATAACACTGAAATTGGACCTTTAAACTCGCTATCCATTGAAGTTCTTTGACCAGTCGTTCCTATTTCCGAGCCCTTAGATAGGCTAATTTATTTTCATATCTCATCTAAGGTTAATCTGAAGGCTGTCATTATGTTTCGCTGAACTTATTCCTTGAAAGGTAATAGAACTGAACTCTTATACAATTATCTTCCACTCCATCCCTTAAAGGAGGGGCACCATTGAGTTTTTTTATAACACTTCCATCATTGATTTAGTACCCTGCTTGGACTCTCGATCGGTCGACTGGAACAATGATATGCTCATGTGTTTCCTCCATGTTCGTGGGCTACTCACTTGATTGAAATTTAACTTCCGAGATATCCCTCTATTAAAGAGGATCACGCTTTATGAGATCATCTGAGTCTACCTTTGCTTACTTTCTTTTTCTTTCCAAGAACCTATATTATATTTAAGAGGGATCATAAGCCTTTATGCCGTATCGACTCGTCCGAGAGGACATCTTTACTTACTGGTAAGAGAACTCCTCTCACTTTTTATATCAAAAGTCCTTGTGACTTCACCTTTAATGCAGCTTACTACTGCCGATCCTAAGTCATGGGCTTAATTTCCCCATCTGCTTCTTTAATGTAAATGACCTCGTCCTCTTATTCATTGTGAGTCTTCAGATTGCAATACATCGACTGATTTCAACCTCTATTATTCAGGGTTCTCTTATATAACTAGCCTTATGTTCCACTATGGAATTAAATCTCGGTCCTTAATCAACCGTTACCATTACAAGTGAGTCATTCTCACCTGTATGTGGGTTAAATCCACCTCTTGTCCTTAGTAAATATCTACCATCGATATTTTTTTAGCAATTTCATAAGCATATATTCTTGCAGGATCTTAGATATCTCTAACCATCTACCACCATCCTTCTCACCATCACGTCCCCCTTTCGCTCATTTTAAACACAATCTTTACTGTTGCCTTTACTTCCAGGCTTCATAGCCCTTCAGCTCATCCGCTTTATGCTAGCCTCTCATGCTATTACTTCTGGCTTAAAATACTTCTCAATAGCTATTTCCTCTTGCATGAGAAATTGAAGCCTCAAGTGTTAAGACCGTCCCTTAATATAAATATTGCATAGTCTGATGGCTCATCCGACCATTCAACTCCTATTTTTCTAGGGTCCGCATACATCCTTTCTCGATGAAACTTGACTTATCCTCTTATTCGTCAAGTTCAAAATATTCCTCTCGAGCCTATGTATGCTCTTTTCTTTTGATTATTCCCCACACTTTCCTTTTTGAATCCCAGGAGTTTAGCGGTCCTTGCCGTTTCTTTAAACCTTCTAGGTGGGAGGCCAACTTACTATTCCCTTTTCTACGTTAATATATACATACCGATTATCATTCATGGCATGTTCACAAAAACCTAGGTAACGCAACCTTAGTTATCGCAAAACTTCTCTTTGTAACCTTTGCATTTTCTTGCTAAACTATCGTACGAGTCTGTGTCGGTTCTTTCCCGCACCATCTCCCATGGGTCATTCTTCACGTATCCAAAATTTCTCCTTAGGTTATCCTATCGTTAAATCGATGTTCATCATAATCTGCAATCCTTTAACAACTTGCAACTTGCCTTAAAGTAATATCCATTGCTAGGGTCACTAAATCGTTTACATTAGTAAGAGGTCACATATTCATGGCTGACATGCTCAACCCGATTAACCAAAACATTAATCTTAGGGACTCATTTCCTGCTAACTTTCAAGGATCGCCCTTCCTTGCATTTTACTCCTTTACTGCCTACCTGTTTATTTTGCCATTCCGTGATATCTCTTATTATATCATTTCGAGAGTCTTCGACTGTTATTCCATCTTACCTGAAGGATCAACCCAACATTAATATTCCTTTATTTAATGGATATATCATATTGACGGCTTATCCCATCAATTTCCAGCATATTCAAATCTCGAAGTAGATATTCGATCTCATAACACCAGCCTCTTGATGCCCCAGCCATTACTGTTTGCATTACTTTCTATCTTTGTTGGCCACGACATGTCATGTTATAATACTTTATCTTACAACTCTATATGATTGCCCACCCTATTATAGAGGTTCGTTTGCCTTAGTATCATCATCTTTCCCTCGTCTATATATTCATAACCTTTCATTGAGTCTAACTTCCTCCTTTCTCTTATTCCGAATAGGAGTCTCATCGGGGGAAACATTTACCTTTTATGAAAAGGGTTCCATACTTGGCCCTCTAGACCTTTAATATCTTTCAAGGCCACACCTGGCTAACACCTTCCAAGTACATGATGTGCATATTCTCAAATGAGGTGTCACTGCCTAACTGTACTATTCTTCATTACTGTCCATGCTGAGGACTAGGCTAAATCCTTACTAAATCCCGAGGTTCCACTTCTTTCAAAAACTACGTCTATTGATCTCAATAAAGCAATGGCAAAAATAGGTACTTATCACTGGGACTCCATCACTGCTGAAGGTGGAACAACAATGCCTTCATCATTGTTATCTGGATTTCAGCCTTATTACAACATTCTGTATTTCGCACATCGGGTACCTTCATTACTTTACTTTATCTACAATTCTAAGGTCAATAGTTCACATTTTCAAACCCACATCACTTTCTGTATGTACAGGGGAGATAGTTGCTCACATTTTGAAATTTTTATATAATATTTGCACCTCTAGCTATTACTAATCTGATCAAAATCTTTCATAGGTTGGCTGTAAATATGAGTTAACCAAGGTCTTTCTGGTTATTGTCAGAACTGAAACTATGTAAATCACGAGTAAGACTCAAATTCTTACAAATAAGCTCTACTGCATGATCTATGAGATGAAATAATGGAAACCATCCATAAATTCCTTACAACGGCTCACTTATAAGTATGGTGCACAACACACCCATAAACAAGACTTTGCTAGACAAGGCTTGTAGACTCCCTAAGACTGACTTGCTCTCGTACCAAGTTTGTCACACCCCGAACTGAGGGTGTGTGGCCAACACTTAGTGCCTGAACGGCCCGTGCGTACCACCTATATATCATAATCTGAGCATACAACGATCTGGGACGCCAAGGCCCCAAAATGATCAATATAGGGAAACTGAGTAGGACAATATGATATAATGTCAACAAGGACCACATACATATACAACAAGACCGATAAGGCCGCAACAACTATACATACAACCCAGTCTACAAGTCTCTATGGAAAACATAATTGTGATATGACCGTGACAGGGCCTCGACCTACCCATCAACTGTACCTGTACCAAACTCAACTCATAATTCTGACTTGGTAGCTTCAGATGAAGTGAAACTCACTACCCGATCCGCAAAACTCAACCAAATCCTACTAGGAGGTCTATCTGCACCTCTATATGAATATGCAGCATGACATGTAGTGCCCTCGGCAAATGAGACATCACTGTAAATGAAATGCACTAGTATGTAAAGCATGAATAACAATATTAAAATATAAGCTATAAAGAGAAGTATCAAAGCAATCTGATACTCTGATAACATGTATGCCACATAGGACGAACAATGAAACTCTGAAACAGTACTAAACTCTTTGTATAACAACTTTGGTTTGTAATCTGCCCTCGGCTTATAATTCGAGGAGTAATATGTCACTTTCCTCAGGTATATTCTGAGGTGTATTCATAGATCCATATATAAGTGCCTCGCTTAGCTGACTATAACGCGACACAGTGTGTATAATATACATGTTTAACTTCCCACCAGCTGGTCACAACGGTGGTGTGAATAATATATATATATATATATATATATATATAATTGCCCACCGACATATGTTCAGTGGTGTGGAGAACATACTGTGATAATAATGGCTCTTCGCCTCTTTGAAACTCATAAACTCTTTGACTTTGCTTTGAAACGACTCTTGGTTAACTCGACGACTAACTCTTTTGAACCCTCCTTTTTGAGGTCTATGAAGTTCAGAGACAAACAAGATATATAAGATACAATAACGAGATAAAAAGTATGTTTAATGTAGGACAACAACATGGGAATAAGTTCGTCCTTTGAAGGTAACCACGTCTTTTAGCCCTTAACTTTTGTTTGGACATTTTTTTTCTTTTTCAGTGACAACTTGTCAGTATACAAGACTGTGACTTGAGAGACTCCATCAAGAGGGAGTATGGTCTCAACCAAAAGATCAACAATGAATATGGAGTGCAACAATAACAAAAGCACTACTCCCGACAAGAGATAATAGACATATGAATAAAATGATTTTGTCGATGTTTCTTTTTGAAAAGGATAATTACTTTGGATGTCATGCCTTTGAAAGAAGAGAATAACCTTAAATACCTGCGTCGCTTAGTTACCAATGCCTCATAAACTCTCAAACATTTCATGAGTGATCATCTACACAATATAGAGGGTTTGGGTCAAAATAATATCA
Organism: Anisodus tanguticus; assembly: GCA_034509755.1. Lineage (NCBI taxonomy): Eukaryota > Viridiplantae > Streptophyta > Magnoliopsida > Solanales > Solanaceae > Anisodus > Anisodus tanguticus. Next base: position 46,805,550 of record CM067543.1, on the reverse strand, counting down.
ACCAACTAGGAATCGGTTTATTTGGACAATTCAACGAGCATCTAGAAGGTGTGCTTCTCAACTAAGGTGTACAAGGCTATTAATATTCCATGACTTCCCTCTCAATAAAAACAACACAACCACCACCACCACAACAACAACAATAGCATACCATACATGTTCCATAACATCCAACCCCATATCTTTCAACTTATAGCTATGATTATCTCAAGAACTCAATCAAAGCAACTCAACAACCAAGACACCTTCATCATAGAGTTTAGCTTCATTCTCATGTGTTATCTTTACCAATTCCACTAGCTAAACAAGGATAAGCTAGAAAACATACAAGATTAGTGGAGCCTTACCTTAGACAGCAAGAACATACTCCATAACAAGCTCTCCACTAGGCTCAAATAGATTCTTAGCTTCCAATCATCAACTAGAGAAGAATACAAGGTGATATTGATCATCCAAGGGAGAAATCACTTCATACCCTTAAGGAAATGTGACTCATATTTTAGAATATATGAGTCTTGTTCCTCATCTATACACTTCTCCAAAGGCTTGGAAGACTCGTTTCCATGTCGTCAACCAAACATAATATAGAAAAATATTTAGAATGAGGACCAACAAGCCCCAACTATAAAATTGCATTATTTTTTACATCCTCACTAATATATACTCCCTCAACCTCGACAGCATCAACAAAAATATGGTATAATGATTAGTATTAGCATTTTAGCCCCTCAATTTAACCAAGCATATCTTTCTTAGCTTCACACAAATCATCACTAAATTGTTGGGTGTTACACGCATCAATCTTTGCACTCGAATTTGCATCTAAGTTGCGCACAGCCAAGCCAAATATGTCAATCTCTTGTGCAAGATCAACTCTCTCCTTAGACCAATCATTCACCAACATTGTTAGAAAACAACATCATTCATTATATTCCCTTAATCAACAATATTCGTCACAATACCAACCCTTACTCTCATATTCAAATTCAGACTTTCAAGATGTCAGGTCATGACAAGCCCAAAAAGCCATGTCAAGATTGAACGAAAAATAAAATAAAAGGAAAGAAAAACAAAAACTTGAATAGACAAAAATAAAAAGTCTAATCTATATAAACAGTTAATTTCTAAGTCCACCACAATGGCGCAAAAAACTTGTTACTCCGAAACGCACACACAAGTATACGCGGTCGTAGAAGTAATATAGGATTAAGTCCAGATATCATACCCACATGGACTTGTGATTAACTATTCATTAAATTAAACTAATGCTAATTATATAAACAAGAAATAGATTCTAAAATTATATTTATAACTAACTAAAAATAAAAGAAAACAAAAAAAATGAACTTCAACCAAGAATGATCGAATTTTTATCGGAGAAGAGATAGATCTAGGGTTATGACCACTAACAATCCAATTGATTCTTCCAATCATTATACCTATTTTATTTCCTGGGTTATTAGTTGACAGGTTAATTTTTACTTTATGAGTATCTTCCGAGTTGCTCAAAAGTCTATTCAAGTTTCTCCAACGCCTATATCCATATGGTCATCAACAAATAACAATAACATATTTAAATCTCCATATTCAACTAAGCGAGGCTAAAGAGTATATTCCTATCCTATGTAGCAAAACAATTACTCAAACAAGCTCTATTTATTCTTATTACGCATGTAAATTCTCTATCCTAGTTCAATTTATATGCCACAAATAATGTCTAATTATTGGCCAAATAATCAAATAATTAAGATCAAGAATAAATAAATAACTCAAAGATGGAACACCCATAGATAAAATGATAATAAAATGTCAACTTTATGTTTGGGCCAAAACACTAGAACTAAAGATTTCAGCTCCACATAGACATGGAGGAAAAATAACAAATCATCTGAATACAAATGTAAAAATGAGTATTACAGAAAAGAGAAGGTAAAACCCAATAATTACGGCCTCCACGACGGCTCCAAGCTCTCTCTAGATCAAATGATATCTTAAAACCTGTAGAATAAGTATTTATAGGGTGACAAAAGGCATGGGCTTTGTTTAAAAACCAAATTCAACTCGAACCGGGAAAAACAACAAGGTTCTGCATTACACTCACATCGCGGGTGAAATGCATGGATGTTTGATATTAAAAAAATGTCAAGATTCAGAGAGTCAATTTATGCGTGATGCATCCGCGACGCGGACCCAACATGTGTGGTCCTTAAGTTTTCAAATTTACTCTAAAGTGTCGTGCAATCCTCTCGTCATCTCGTTCATGTGCAAATGTCTCTAAAATCTACCAAAAATGCTTGTTTTTCATTCGTTTATCCTCATTGTACCTAAACAGGCAAACATACAAACATAAGCTCGAATACAATGATTTCACTATAAAGAATGCGATTAAATTACTACAAAATAGAGATAATGTGACACTAAATACAGATATTTGTGCCAAATATTAGATAACCCTCTTGAAGTTACATGGGAGATTGAAGTGAATGGTCCTCCTAAACCCGTAAAGATCCTTGGAGTCCCTCCCATCTCTAAAGAACTTGAGAGACAAAAGATTGATAGAAGTGAGGGAGTGCAAAGTGACAAATTAAGAGTGGAAAAAGGAGAGGATATGTGGAGTGACGTGAGGAAGTTGCCACAAATTCAATCTAACCCATTTACTTCTTCATCTTGTGGTGAAGACTCTTTTGCAGGTACCCAAGTAAATAGAATATTAAAAGAGTCTTCATGTGAAGAACTCCCGTGTTTGAAAGAGAGAATGAAGGCCAATACCATCTCTTCACTTGGTCAAGTGAGCTTCCAATCGGGAGATCAAGGTAAAGAAGATTCTTTGTGTGAACTTTAAGGTACAATAGCTAAACTCAACACTTCAAACTCTTTAAATGAACAAGTTTGTGATGTGAGTGTGAGTAGTAGCTTGTCTTTGTGTGAGCTTAATGACTTTTCCATGTATTGATAATGTCATTGTTGAGAGTGTCCATATACTAGTTGATCCTTTTGATGATCGAATTAATTCTTCTTGCAAGGTCAATTTGTGTCCACCTAGTGTTGGCACTTGTGATTTGAATGATAGTACATTATCATGTGATAAGGATGGTCAAACACATGTTGACTTTAATTGTGGTAATCATGTGATAAGGATGGTCAAACACATGTTGACTTTAATTGTGGTAATCATGTGATAAGGATGGTCAAACACATGTTGACTTTAATTGTGGTAATCATGTTAATCAATCTTGTTAGCTTGACATGCTAACAACTAGTCTTGATATTTATGTTGATCAACTTGATTATAATGTTAATCCACTAATTGAGGAATCTTGGGATGTGCTTATTGAGCCTCCAATTAGTGATGATGTTGATGTAGTTGGTTATTTGAGTGATGACACCCCACCCTTGTATGTATCATATAAAAATGAGCCTCTTGCTCTTATCTTAGTGTCACGTGATGAGACTCAAGATTGTGTTGGTGATGTATGTCATGTGAAGGAAAGTGCTTTGAAAGATGATATTTGTCTTTTGAGAATGAAATTACATGCTTTGACTCCTCATTGTTCATTAATTATTCTCTCTTTAAAGATAATATCTTATTTGATGATAATATGGCTACTGAAAGTGAAATTCCTAGTGGAATGTATTGTAATGTTGAAAGTATGGCCACTTTAGGGGGCTACAAGGTGTTTGAAAATCCACTATGGAATGATGACGCTCTTCCCTATGATGAAGATCTTCCCTTAGGGGATGATAATACACTTGTGGGGAAGGAGTATTTTGTAAAAGAAGGTGATACTTGTCTAAAAATTGCTACTTCTTTCTTGTGTGTTGAAAATCATAGTAGCATACTTGATCTTGTTCTTGAGCCTAATAGAGAGGGTACATGTAAGGACACCATAAATGAACTTATTTTGCATGACACCTTTCTTTACTATCAATTTGCATATGATGACACTCATGCTTGTGTTGGGGGTGCATCTTATGTTGCGAGGGGGGTACTAATGGGATATATAGTTATTTTCCTGACCAAGATATGTAGGTGTTCTTTCCTTTTGACCCCGGTGATGCTTTAAATTTGTATGACTAGGTCATGGTACTACCTTGGAGGTGGTCTAGTTTGGAAATAGAGGATCATTTGTGCTTCATGTTTATAAGAACCAATGTGACATTACCTACTTGGGATTTTGAGATAATTGGTTCCCTTATGATATCCTTATTTCATGATCTTTGGGATAGCCAAGTGCTTAGTGCTCTATGTTAGAGTTTGTTCTTCATGAAAATGGTTGATGCATGGTTATATCACAAGTTTGTGCACCCTTGGCATGTTGGTAGATTTGTTAACTCATGCACTAAACCTCATACTTTGAGGACCTTGTTGTCGTTTGTCTTCCTTTTGGTCTTGCAAGATTTAGATTCGAGGACAAATTATTTTCAAGAAGGGAATTCATGATACAAGCCAAACTCCATCAAGATCTTGCCTACAAAGTCGATCTAGGGGGTTCATGGACTTTATGCATCAAGTAATTACCTTGGATGGTTGGAGGGTGCATGAAATCACCATTCATGGAGCATTATCATGAAAATAGAGTCTTCGAAGATCATAGAAGGTCAACATGGGACGACCTTCAAGATATGTGAGATAGCTTGGATGGATGACTCTAAGATCACCACATTCAAGATATGAAAGATAGCTTGGTGGAAGAGGATATTTACGCAAAAGGCTATGACTTAAATATTGTTCAATCATCCCTAAGAAGACTAAGAAGGTCCTTATTTCATTAAGGATATTTTTGTAATAATCATATTAGTCTTCTTAGCTTAGTTAGTATAAATAATAGACTTGTTATTCCCTTAGATTTTGATGAATATTGATATTGTTGTTTCTCTAAAGAGAGATTATGAGAGGCTTTTGGATAAGCTCTTGTTGAACCTTGTTTTAAGAGGTGGGTTGCTTGAGAATCTAATTCCCTTGAGGTATTCCTAAGAGTTAGATGTTTGTTTGGATACTCAATTGGGGGTTTTGGCTAATCTAGAGTCTTAGTTCTCAATTGGTGCATTTTTTGTGTTTATCTATTGATTTAAGTGCTAATCTAGTGCTTGTTTTGTTGATGAGCCCATTAGTGAGGATGATGATGATATGGATCACGTGTCAAACACATAACGACATCATTGAATCTTAATGTTTGTAAAATAACTTACACATTTTTGGTGGATTTGTAAGAATTTTATAAGTGTTTTGCAGATGTTTGTGAAGATTTAAGTAATTTAACACTGTAGACTAACTTATGTGTTTCATAAGTGTTTGAATGAAGTTCTAATTCAAATTTGAAGTAGTTTTGAATTGAATTTTATGTATTGTGGGTCGTAGAATGTTTAAGGATGTGTTTGTTATACTTTGTTGGATTGTTGGCAGCTATTTGAGCTGGTTTTAGCTGATATTGAATAGATTGTATTGATTTTGGTAGGTGGGCAGCCGCAAAAGCAGCCAAATTCTGGCACTTTTCTCACAATAAATTGCAAGAAACCAACCTCATGAGGTCGGTAATAAAAAAAAATATTATATACATGAGGTCGGAAATTTTAAATTATTACAATAATAATTAACAAGATTTCGACCTCATGAGGTTGGGAAGTTCAAAATTAAAATAAAATCTATTTAGTTTACTGATCTCATGAGGTCGATAATATTGAAAAATATAAAATTACCAAATTAATTTACCGACCTCATGAGGTTGGTAATTTAATTAACTATTTTGCAATGTAAAAATAATATCGACCTCATGAGGTCGGTTAAATTTTCCGAACCACCCTTTACCGACCTAGGCTTGAGGTCTGTTTTTGAGGTCGGATTTTGCCATTTTCTGACCTCATGAGCTCTGAAATTTGGCTTGAAAAAACTATCTGATCTACCCCTATTTGTTGCTTATTTCTTCCACAAATAATTAATTCTTGTTCAAAACTATTCAATTTAAATAAAGGAGGTTCAGATTTTAATTGCTAATACGTGCATATGCACAAAAGAGAATGGAACCAAGATAATATATTTAGAAAAACACTGTACATCACATCTGAACCTAAGCAAGTAAATTATATAAAAAGTACTCATAGTACAATTTCTTGTAGTCGGATCAACACTAACCCAGCATAATACACTTCATTATTCCCATCACAATCTACGTGTTCTTACAAATTAAAGAACACTCGTTCTTATATTAATCACAAACGGTACATTATTCTGTAACCGAATGCTTCTAGGAGTAATTTTTAAAACGTCAACGCAACTTGTGCCGGAGGGTTTCGAAAAACACAGCCTCCAATACATATTTACATTTGGTTGATCATTCTTTCTAATACCCTACACCTGTGAATCTCCTTCTTGTTTTTGGTCTTGCAGAAGAGGTACTTTTTCATCAGAAGCAGACACGTTGCCTTTAATGTCTTTCTTTGTCTCACCTTCTTTGAGTTGTCCCCATAGCGTAGTGTAATAACCAAGTCCACATATACATGCACTCAACATGCTGCACATATCACCCATGTAAGCGTTCTATTTAATCCTACTTATAGTAATTGACTACATGTCGTTATCTTTTAAGTAACCTGATAATATATAAAAGAGGAGAAGGAAATTAAACTTGCCTTCCGTAGTGAAAAGTAGCAGCAAAGAGCACACAACCACAAGTACTGGCAACTGGAACTCCGACAGGCTTGAAAAAGAGGGGATAAGAAGGTCCTTTCAAGCGCGTGCACCACATCTGGACACTGCTACGTATTAAACTTCCGAAAATTGCCTATTACATATCAAAGCATCGCGTTAGAATTAGTACCTTATAATTAGTAACTTAAAAGTCTGATTGCTTTAATATAATTAGTTAGCTTACAGTTAAAACAATGACAAGAAGTTCAAAGTCAAGCTTAAGTCTCCAAACGCTAAGATCTTTTTCCATGAATAGAGCAAGTAGTGCAGATTGGATCGTTCCAAATAAGGTGTAAAGACAAGTTATTTTCATCACATGTGGGTGCTTCTTGCTACTTCCCGCCTGAAAACAACACAATTCCATTCAATATATATACAAGCGTTTCTATTTGATAGAAAAAAGAAGGGGGAAAATTAAACAGAAAGGAGATTATACCTGAATAATGTTCCAAATTGGAAGAGCAAAGGAAGCAGATGCAAACAAGAAGCAACCAAGAACCCAATTCTCATGTGTTGAAGTGAAGACGAGGAGCTTCGGTGACGTGGCAAGATGAGGGAAAGATGGAGAATACTGCTTGACGACTGGACCTTTATAGAAAGTCATTGCTAATATCCCAACTATTGATATTAAGGTGCCAATAACTGCTACTATACTCCCTTGGCTCTTCCAGTCGATTCTTACTTTCCTGGATGAATTGTATCAGAAAGTTGTTAAAATAATATTTTTACCTTTTTGGTGACTCTAAAAACGATAAGTTCCTGAATTAAAATGGTACAACACCCTTGTGGTCCGGCCCTTCTTCGGACCCCGCGCATAGCGAGAGCTTAGTGCATCGGGCTGTCATTTTTTTAATCAATTCCGAGAAATTATTGAAGTTTCTTGTCATTTTGCTAAGACATTAATTTTTAAAAAGAGTTTCTTGGTGTTAAGAGTCCCACATCGGATATGGGATGAGTAATTGGTCTCCTTATATGGCTTGGGCAATCCTCCTTCCTTTGAGCTAACTTTTGGGGTTGAATTAGGCCCAAAATCAATTCTTTACATGGTATCAGAGTCATGCCCATCCTAATTCTTTGTTCACCGATGTTGGGCCCCCATATTATATTGTCAATGCTCTAGTTAAAAAAGGTCTGAGCGTGCGGGGGAGTGTTAAGAGTCCCACATCAGATATGGGATGGGTAATTGGTCTCCTTATGTCTTGGGCAATCTTCCTCCCTTTGAGCTAGCTTTCGAGGTTAAGTAAGGCCCAAGATCCATTCTTTACACTTGGACTTCGATTATCACATTATGTGGCTGTTATTATTTTTTTTTTCATGTATACTATGTAATGTTTTTCCTATTATTTGTTATGTCCGCTTCAATTTTGTATTTTCCTTTTCTAGTTGCTTTGATACGCCTTACTTGAGTCGAGGATCTTTTGAAAACAGTCTCTACCTCCACGTAGCGATAAGGTTTGCGTACACTCTACCCTCTCCAAACCCCACCCGTGGAAATGCAGGGTTTGTTGTTGTTGTATTAATTTTCTTAAAAAGAATTTATTCCTATTTTAAGAGTGGCATGAGGTAGAAGGTTCATTCACTTCAGCTCTTTACCTACCAATTTACATCAGTTCCAAAAGTATGGCCCATCATTTTGATTCTAAAAAGGGGGATCCTGAATATGTGAGACAGTCACACGAAAATTGAACACTTATGTAGTAAAATTTGTAACGTTATTCACAAGTTTAGTCTCTCTAGCTTAGAGAGGGATTCAAAATTTGAACTTTATATATGAGTTCGAGTTCGAAGTTCTTTTCTCGGTTTGAACATCTAATTTTTTTGCCATTACTATTTTATCTTTAGTAGTCCTGATATTTGTCCCTACTATTGGTAACAAAGAGAAGAAAAAGTTAGTAGGCTCATTTAAGTCTGTATCTCCATTTTAAGAAGAAGTAGTAAATAGGTTTTCAGAAAGAACCTGAGAATAATGGCAATAATGAAAGAGAAAGCGGGTATCATGTTGGCTGCACCACATGCTACTATTGGAGAACTATAACTTAGTCCTGCAAATGCAAGGTTCTGAGCTATTGTTACCCTGCGTCCATATATAATTTCATTAGTACATTTTATCACATGACTAATAAGGTTCAACCGTATGAAAAATTAAGAGAGTACTAACCCTACTAAACCAAGGAAGAAGGCACGCGAAAGAAGGGGAAATGTGAACAATGGTTCCTCTGTCCTGCAATTACAAATTATTGAAAGGAACGATCAACATGAGTCGTCGCACTTTATCTATGAAGAATAAAGAAATTTGAATTCAAGAAAATATATACTTGTCTCTTCTGTGGAAAAGGAAGGAGTATGGAATGAGAAGGATAAAGCTAAGAGCATTTGTATAAACCACGAATACAAAAGAACTCATCGCTAGCTTAGACATGGCGGTGCTCGCCATAATTGTCAAGAAAATGGTGCAAGCTTCTACTATGATCATGGCTGTGCATGGCAACATTTCACCTATGGTTACCTTCACACCCATCTCTCCTTCTCTCTTTTTGTTTGTGTGTGTGTGTCTTTCTGTCAACTTCTATAGCTCCGGATGATCCGGTCTTCCATATTTATGGAGGCACATTATTTCAATTTGCTGTATACGGAAAATAAAAGAAATAAAACAAGGTAACCTTTCATGGAAGTCATAAGCTACTTGGAAAGACAAGTAGCTAATTGAGTGACCCAAGCATGGCATGGAAGGTGGATGCAATAATTGTTTAATGCTATTAATTCATTTTTGATTTAAGAAAACTTCTCCATATGTACACCTACTATATATTTGTCCTACGTGGACTCTGAGAGTATGCATTAACCAAGAATTAGATTTTGTCCTAGGTGATCTAATAAGAAAACGACCATAAGGTTTGTTTTTTTGGTACAACAATTGCAGAAAATGGAAAATAAGTAACTGCTAACTATTACAACAAAATGAAATTATAATAAACTGAAACAACAAATTGAGATTACAAGCACTTTGATTTGTTGGGTCGAGTGATGACACTCTGTCTTTAAGACAAGATTGCCCCGTATATATCATTTTACGTTCTGGACAATAGTCTCCCAAGATAAAACAACAACTCAACAAATGAGCAAAGGAAACTCAAATGTTACTTTGAAGAACTTAGTGTAATGAAATAATGCTGGAAAGTAGTATGAAGATGTTTTGTTTCTGTTTTTCGTTTCTATGTGTAGTCTCAACAATTGAGCCAAAGGCGTCAATATATAGTGCATGGAGGGGACTTGTCAACTGCCCAACTAATTGCTTTTAATGGCCATGTAATGGAGATTAGTGAGGAGTAATTCAACCAAGTAAATGACTGAATTAATGTGCAACGTATTGAAGCTTTAGTGAGGAGCTATTCAGCCAAGTAAATTACTTAATTGATGTGCAGATTAATGGAGTTTTAACGTTCCAAAACCAGGTTACCTGAAACTTCAGGGACATATTAGAAGAAGCCCAAGGCCCACAACCCACGACCCGAGCCCGGACCGGACGGTACGAGCTGGCGGCGACGGCGCGCGTGTGGACTTAGCCTCGAACCAAAGCACATCTAGGTCCTCCCTCCTTCAAACACATGGGTTACCCCTTGAGTTCCCAAACCCTTAGCTAATTTTGAGACTTATAAACTAAACAAATCTTCCTTCCCCCACCGATGAGGGAGAATTGGTCCATACCACATTTTTATGCTTCAAACACTTCACTTCGTGGACCAATATCTCTTTCATTTCTCAACGAAATTTGACGATCCTTGGCCCTATGATCATCTACTCACTTAGTAGCTTATGCACGTGTGAAGAATCAAAGTCTCCAATAGGCGGAACTCTAGTGTTTAAGTCATTAAATATGGGTGGACGCAACTCCCATCAAAGGTAAATTTCCAACAATCCCCTCTTGAAAGAGAATTTGGTGCACTCACAAGGTGCCTATTTCCAGCAATATTTCAGCGGACCGATGTTACATAAGGAGGGGTAGCTTCAGCTTTGAACCTTCCATAGTTAAATACCATCGGACTTACTTACTGCGCGGTGAACGTGATGTCTTGAACCGTCAGTGTTTAGTGTAAGTCAAGTCAATAGTACCAACACAACAAATTCCCTTACTCTTTTCTTCGTAATGTTTTGTCCGTTGTGGCCGTGGACACTTCTTGGATTCTTAAGTGCGTTCATTTGAGGCGGCCTGTCCTCGCACTTAAATAAGAGGTCTCCTATAAGGTATCCTGCTATACCCCACTTCACAAGTGTTAGGAACCATTAAAAGTTTTCCTAAACCTAACTTCAACCGTTGAGGATCATTAAAGGTTTTGGAAACTTAACCTTTACCCACACTATAGATAATACTTAACGTCTATCGCGGTTACGACTTTGGGTTTATGTTCCTTACATAAATCATAACTCGAAGTGCTCTTGCTTCCGCCGAAGCGCTCAACTGAACCTTTACAACTTAATTTTCCCATTGAACCAAATTCTTGGAATCTCCAGTCAGTAAGGTTGGGTTACCACCGTATTGGTCCTTAAATCTTGGGTTTTAACCCTATTCCCCTAGACAAGCAGAATACATGATCTCTGGGTATGCCCTTTGTTAGTGGGTCTGTGATATTATCCTTTGATTTTATGTAATCAATGGATATTATACCCATGGTGATCAGCTGCCTAACGGTCTTATGTCTCCGTCGAATATGATGAGATTTGCCGTTGTACATAGAACTTCGCGCTCTTCCTAAAGCCGACTGGCTGTCGCAATGAATCATCACTGAATGTACGAGTTTTTCCTAACAAGAGACGTCCTCTAAGAAGTCGTGTAGCCACTCAGCTTCTTCTCCTGCTTTATCTAAAGCGATAAACTCTGATTCCATCATGGATCGGGCAATGCAAGTTTGCTTAGAGGATTTCCAAGATACATCCCCACCACCAATTGTAAATATATACCCACTAGTGGACTTGGTGTTCTTTATATCAGATATCCAGTTTGCATCATTGTACCCCTCTAGTACAACTGGATATCTCGAATAATGTAACCCGTAATTTAGCATATATATCAGGTAATGTAGCACCCGATTCAACACTTTCCAATGATCATTACCTGGATTACGGGTAAACCTAGCCAACTTGTTGACTGCATAAGAAATATCAGGTCGGGTGCAGTTTGTTACGTACATCAAACTCCCAATCACCTGTGCATATTGCTCCTGGCATACGAGTTCACCACGATTTTTATCAAGTTTTTGATTTCTATCCAGTGGTGACTTCATAAGCGAACTGTCAAACACCTCTAACTTTCTCAAAATATCCTCGATGTAGTGAGATTGAGATAAGACCAGTCCGTCAGACGTCTTAGAGATTTTTATCCCTAAGATGACATCTGCGATACCCATATCCTTCATGTCGAAGCATTATTTCAACATGTTCTTAGTCTCTAGGATTACCCTAGGACTGCTTCATGTGATCAACATGTCATCTACGTACAGACATATCATGACGAACGAGTCAGAGTTACCTTTTGTGTAGACACATTTGTCACACTCGTTAATGGAGAAACCCTTTGATAGTAGAGTACTATCAAACTTTTTGTGCCATTTCTTCGGGGCTTGTTTCAGCCCGTACAGAGATTTGACAAGTCGACATACTTTCTTCTCTTGCCCTAGAACCACATACCCCTCAGGTTGTTCCATATAAATTTCTTCTTCCAAATTATCATTTAGGAAGGTTGTCTTAACATCCATTTGATGTATCTCAAGGTTATGCAACACTGCAATCGCAATGAATACTTGTATGGACGACATCATAGACACCGGGGAGTACGTGTCAAAATAGTCAAGGCCTTCTTTCTGTCGATAGCCCTTAACTACCAACCTGGCCTTGTACTTATCTATAGGCCCATCTGCTTTATACTTCCGTTTGAGTATCCATTTATAACCCAACGGTTTATTTCCCAGAGGAAGATCAACCAACTCCCAAGTATGGTTATGCAAGATGAAGTTTATTTCACTCTCAATAGCTTCTTTTCAGAGCGGTGCCTCTGGAGTTGACAATACTTCAGCAATTGTCCTTGGTTCGTCATCAACCATATAAGCTACAAAGTCAGGACCAAAGGTTTTATCCTTCCTAGCCCTTTTACTTTGCCTTGGTTCTATCTCTGGAGTCTCCAAGTTCTGAGGATTTGGAACACTAGATTCCAGATATTCAGCCACTTCGAAGTCCACTAGACCTGAACCATCTAGATCTGGGCAGTCAATGACTCCTGGTTCCTGAGAGCTCTGTTCATAACTTCATTTGCGAGAGGTTATGTCTTTTTCCTTTCTAGGAAAAGTGTCCTCAAAGAATTGAGCATTCTTTGATTCTATGATTGTACCCCCGTGGATATCTGGAATATCTGACTTATGCACTAAGAAGCGATAAGCGCTACTGTTATTTGCATATCGGATGAAAATGCAATCTACAGTCTTAGGCCCAATCTTGACCTGCTTTGGCTTAGGCACTTCGACCTTTGCCAAACAACCCCACACCTTTAAATATTTATAGGTGTGTTTCTTTCCCTTTCATGATTCATATGGAGTTTTGTTCTTACCCTTTTGTAGGACTCTATTAAGAATCGTATTAGCGGTAAGGACAGCTTCTCCCCATATATTTTGGGAAAGATAGGAATTGACGAGCAAAGCATTCATCATTTCCTTCAATGTGCGATTCTTTCATTCAGCAACACCGTTCGACTGAGGTGAGTATGGAACAGTCATTTGATGAACAATGCCCGATTCGGCACAATATTCCTCAAATGGCGCTACATATTCTCTCCTTCTATCGCTACGTATTGCTTTAATCCGCATGCTTAGTTGGTTCTCAACTTCCGCTTTGTAGCATCGGAACGCTTCAAAGGCGCCATCTTTACTTTTCAACAAGTAAAGGTAACAATACCTTGTGCTATCATAAATGAATGTCACAAAGTACTTGTTCCCTCCCCTAGTTTGTGCAAACTTCAAATCACATATATCTGTGTGAATAAGTTCTAGAGGAGCAGTATTCCTTTCGACGGATAAAAAATGAAGCTTTGTGAGTTTTGCCTCTACGCACACCTCACACTTATGTTGAGGGTTTACGTCGATAGATGACAACAACTCCAACTTAACCAACCTTTGGATGGACTTGTAGTTAATATGTCCTAATCTATGATGCCATAAATTAGATGACTCAAGCAAATAAGAAGAAACTTCAATATTATTGCTTGGACGCATTACAGACATGGCGTTAACTTTGAAGAGGCCTTCACAGACGAAACCTCTCCCCACAAAAGTGTCATTCTTAGTGATTACAAATTTATTGGACTCAAATACTAGCCTAAAACCAGCATTAACCAATAAAGGACCTGAAATTAAATTCCACCTAATCTCAAGGACATGCATCACCTCCTTCAGAGTGAGCTCCTTTCCAGAAGTCATATTCAGGACCACCTTTCCTACCCCCAGCACGTCAGAGGAAGCGTTGTTACCCATGAACAACTTCTTGTTAGTAACTGGTGTATAAGTGGAGAAGGCATCTATATAGGAACAAATATGTCTGGTAGCACCCGTGTCCATCCACCATTGCATGGGATTCTCAACAAGGTTTGCTTCAAGCACCACCGCCGAGAACTCCTCAATCATGTCATCCAGAAGACTGTCTTTGATGACGTTAGCCTGAGCCTTGCCTTTAGCCTTGGCCTTCTTTTGTTGCTCAGTCTTGAGCTTGCGGCAGTCCTTGATCATGTGACCTGATTTCCCACAGTGGTGACAGTTTCCTTTGAACTTCTCCGCCGCTTGGATCTTGCCGTCTTTATGGAACTTGCACTTCTTGCTTGAGTTCCCTTTGGCCTTAGCCAGATTTGCCTTTGCCTCAGCAGATTATTTTCCCCTAGGCAAAGCCTTCTTATTATCTTCCTGAATCTGGAGTTTGATAATAAGTTCTTCAAAGGTCATCTCATTTGTCTTGAGTTTTAAGTAACTCATAAACTCATTCCACGAGGGAGGTAACTTTTCAATCAGTGATGCAACCAAAAACTGCTAATTTGGTTTCATACCTTCCAAATCCAGGTGATGTAGAATCATTTGGAATACCTGGACTTGGGACATCACTGTTTTACTATCCACCATTTGAAATTTCAGGAATTTCCCAACGATAAATTTCTTTGTACCAGCATCTTGTGCGTTGTACTTCTTCTGCAGCTTCTCCCATAACTCTTTAGCGGTGCCTACGGTGCAATACACCGTGTAGAGTGGGTATGACAGGCAATTCAAAATATAGTTCTTACACATGAAATCACTATGACTCCACGCATCAAGAACCATCTTCATGCCATTAATGACATGAATACCTTGGCCCCCTTCAACCGTTTCAGTAGGCTGAGGGTCCATCTCATCTCCAGCCTCGAACCAAAGCACATCTAGGTCTTCCCTCCTTCAAACACATGGGTTACCCCTTGGGGTCCCAAACCCTTAGCCAATTTTGAGACTTATAAACTAAACAAATCTTTCTTCCCCCACCGATGAGGGAGAATTGGTCCATACCACATTTTCATGCTTCAAACACCTCACTTCGCGGGCCAATATCTCTTTCATTTCTCAACGAAATTTGACGATCCTTGGCCCTACAGTCATCTACTCACTTAGTAGATTAAGTACGTGTGAAGAATCAAAGTCTCCAACATGCGGAACCCTAGTGTTTAAGTTATTAAAGATGGGTGGACGCAACTTCCACCAAAGGAAAATTTCCAACAGTTTTTGTGGTTGACATTAACATAGGCCCTACTTTGGATTATATATTGTTACTGAACTCCGGTAGTTTTTTTTTAGCAAAATCATCAAACTGGTAGGAACTTATTAAAATAATCAAAGTATTTACAAAAAAATGCAGGGAAAGGAAAATACAGAAAATAAAATTAATAGTAATCTAAAGTGGAAGAAAAACTAGCTAGTCACCCAATCCTAAAAAGTGAACAAGATCAATCAACTAGAGTTCAAAAGCCTTCTACCAATCCTTTAAATTAGGTATAAAAGATCTCATACGCTATTAAATCACATAGAAGTAAATATAAATAATTGATCATCATATTAAGTGAAAGTAGTAATCCAAAAAGTACGACAGATAACTTGCTGAATTATAGGTTAAATTATAGTGCTAGTATTAAAGGTTCATTGTACTATCAAGGTCGTTTTGTTGATGAACAGGGATAACACTATTGAGATAAAATGTTAGGATTATTTTATCCTATACGTAGTTAAAATATTTGATTCCAATGTATAAGTAATCTCGATTTTTTTTATACTATTCTTATATCATATATATTCGATGTGGGATAATAATCTCGAGATTATTGTACTACACAATAACAACAATATATATATTTGGGGATTTGGGGAGGGTGAGACTCCTACACACGAGCGAATGAAATTTATGGTGCACGTGAACCCATAGTCTTTGCTTCAAAAATAGATATTTTATGTATATATTTTCTAGAATAGATTTAATATTACATGTTGACACTCATGCTACAAAAAGTTTAATGTTGCATTTGCTTGAAAGCTAAGTAATTTACTCAGAGGAGTAAAGATCAATTCCCATTTCATGCATTTTTTTCTCCTTTGTTAGTAGTGCACCCATGTTCTAGAAATCTTAGATCTGCCTCTCCTCCTACCTTATAAGATAAAGAGGTTGTTTCTGATAGATCTTCGGCTCAAGAAAAACATTTTCAAAAACGGATTTGACAAATACATGAGTAAAATATTTTTTTTCTCCAATACCTCTTCCGAAAGTACTCAAGTCTATCTAACATAAAACCGAACACTTATTTTATGCTATGTTTATATATATATATATATATCATGTTTAATCAAATATACCAAAAATATATATCAACTAAATAGTTTTTATTTTTTAATCTCCTTATTATAATGTCCACATTGTAATCTCAAAGGTTAATAGCCATAATAAAGATTATTAATTAGTTGTATTTGATTATTGATTATCCACCTTGTTAAGGCCATTTGTTGTTGGTTAGTTACGGAAAGTTTAGTTATTCATGCATTATTAATTCACGTATTAGTTATTCATCTTTTACTTGTATAAAATAATAGATAAATTGACTCATAATTTATACACATTCTATTTATGCGAAATTGTAAACTGGTTACCAAACACGATACTTGATGTGGAGAATTATATATATAACAACTAAAATGCTGCCAAACATGATACTCTCTCCGTCCCAATTTATGTGGCATCGTTTGACTTGACACAAAGTTTAAAAAAGAAAGAAAGACTTTTGAAATTTATTATCTAAAACAAAGCTTAAGCATTTCTGTAGCTATAAATCATTTCATTAAGGATACAAAGAAAAATTTAAAGTTAAGTTATTTTTATTTATAGAAAGATGGCCTTTATTTTGAGACAGATGAGAAAAAAAATGTCACATAAATTAAGATGGACAGTGTACTATTATGTTTGATTGTAATACATAATATTAACCAAACGACCTCATATATAGTGTGCAACGGTGGTAATGAAATGAAGCATGAGCCTAACTCAACCCCAAAAGCTAGCTCATGAGGGGAGGATTGTCCAAGTCACCACTCATCTCATTAACCACCGATGTGGAAATTTTTATTCTTCAACACCCCACCTCACGCCCAGAGCTGGACATCTAGTGCGTGGACAATTTAATTTGGGGGCCCAACATCAGGTGGAATGAGTCCTGCTCTAATACTATGTTTGTTGGGCCAATAAAGCCCCAAGACACTCTTATGTGGTATCAAAGTCAGGTCCAGGCCCGATCCGATGTGGGCCCTTGGAAAAAGAAGGGCAGAATGCTCCTCGGATCAATTGACCGGTCCCGACAGACGGGATGAAAATGCCCTTGGTCTATGAAAGTGCACGCTCCAGACTGGATAGTGGACCCCGGATGAAAAATATGTCTGGATCTGGACGTGAGGAGGGGGAGGGGGTGAAGAGAATATACCACATCGATGACGGACGAGAACCCTGAACTCCTTATAAGACTTGAACAATCCTCCTCCCTTTAAATTAGCTTTTGGAATATGAGTTAGACCCAATGTATAATTTGACAACGGTAACGGACAGTTGAGTAGTTGATAAAGAAGTGAGGGATGCCAATTCTTTTTGTCGTGGAAGGGAAACGTCAGCAGAAGAATGGGAGAAAGAGTAGTTTATATAAAACGTCATGAGCGGCAACCACGTTTTTGGACACATATGTTGGCGCCTTGTCAGCTTTGGACTCACTATTCGTGTCACATTATCAAGAGGTGGGCTGTCCAGCACTGCAATTTCTTCTTATTCTTTAGTAGTATACGTTAGCATATTTAGGGTTTTATGGCGTAACTTATTTCAGCTATTCTTAGTTTTACTATTTTTGGGACAAAGCCATACACTTCTTTAATTTCTTCTTTTGGTTAGATGGACAGAGGCAGGCTTGGGTGTCAAACTTATTCAAGTTAAGAGTCAAGTCGCGCGAGTCGAGTAACATCTAAGTTTATAATACTTCCTTCGTCACAAAATGCATTTATCTTTACACTTTTTGAGAGTTAAACTATACGGACTCTGATTATATTCCTTTTGTCTTAATTTAAGTGTCTTACTTTCTTTTTTGGTTTGTCCCAAAAAGAGTGTCTTTTCTATATTTAGTAAAATTTTCAATTCCAACATCCTACATGACAAGTTTAAGACCACAAGATTTAAAGGTTCACAAATATCTTTAATCTAAGACCACAAGATTTAAAAGTCTTTCTTTATTTTTTAAACTCCGTGTCAAGTCAAACTAAATCACTTAAAATGAGATGGTGGGAGTATATCTTAACATGTATTTTATGGTATTATTGAAACTTATACTAAGAATGAATATCTTATAAATTATTCCATTTTAAATAGCTCAAAGGAAAAATTGGCCCTTTATTTCTTGTTCCGGAGAAGCCGTTAGTTTAAATTACTTGTTTAGTCGGAGGATATTTTTGAGCTAATTAACTAACACTGAAGGCATTTTTATGTTAAAAACTTTGACCTATTTTAAATAGTTCAAGAATATATTTTATCCATTTTTCCTTAATTTTATGGACAAATTGTTGTCACTTTAAGTCATAGAACAATTCTTTTTATTTTTCTGGAGAGAACAATTCATTGCTAAGTCTAATATGTGGGTTGTATTTAGTTTAATTTGAAAATGAAGACTCCCGATGTAAACAAAGCCACATTTTACGTTCAATTATCAGACATATATAATTTAATTGAAGGGAAGGTTTAGAAAAATGTTACAGAGTATTTATTTATGATATGATTTATAAATTACTGATTCAAGCTGTGCCAGTAATGCTTTTTTTAAGATTAATATATCGGCATATGCGTTGCACGTGTATATCGAGTCATGTAATATAAAATTTTATAAATAATAGACAATCTTATTAAAATAAAACTTTCCGTAAATAAATATATATGAAAGAATAAAGTTCAAGTTTTTATGACTGATCATAACTTATTTGTCAATATCAAGATGATTGACTTTGTTTTAAACCTAGGAAAATAAACAATCACGATTTTAATTATTAGATACATGTATTTTTAAACTAATTTTTATTTTTGAGACACAAGCAGTGCAATGAAGCGTATCTCATTTGTGTATTTCTTCATTAAGGCGCACACCTCATTTGCACCTTCCGTTATCTAATACTTTTCAACTTAAAATAAGTAACAAAGTCTAAACAAGATATCATGTAGTGGTTAAAAAAAGGATAGTATTTATACAATTACCAAAATAACTTCATATTCGAATTTATATATTATGTCCGAAATCATTGCAACATAAGCAATCAACATAAATCCATTTAAAATCATCAATTAATATATGTAATTTTATGATCTCTTTCTAACGTCAATCAACGAAAGTGCAAAATTTTACAAAATAAGGATAGTCGGAGAACAAATTAAATTTAATGTCAGTAACAGACAGTACATAGTTGAAAATTATACCTTATTTGTATTTTTTCTTTAAATTTTATAAGTCAGGTATTTAGAATATTTAGAATGGTATTTTCTATAATAATTGATATCATATCATGCAAAGTGCATCCAACGGTTTGCTTGTGTGTGTGTGTTTTTTTTTTTTTTTTGTCAAAAGTCATGTTGCCTGGCATCCTCTTAAAAAATATACATATATTCTTTTTTTGGGTCAATATGTTATTTTTAGTCTAACTAAAAGCATATCATATAGAATCAAGAAAGATATACCAAAACGAAGCAGTGATCACACAGAAAAACACTATATATGCAACTTTTTACGGGTATAAACAGTCCTGTCAGGGCCGTCTTAGCTCAGAACAGATCCAAAAACACCCTAATGCCACCATGGCTCAGCGGGTTAAAACAGGATCATCAGCCTGAGTTTCAGACATTCCGCCTGGACTGGTCTCTGCCCAACCTTAGCTCCTTCTCACATGAATCATTAGCTATATAATAGCATTTAGTACCATGATTCCAAGTAGACTAGTATAACATAGATTCAACACTTAAGGAATTAGCCGCTCATGGGCTAATCCAGAATATATAATAATAAAATAAAATTAAAATACAAAAAATTAAATTACCTCAGATGAAGAGGTTGTGCTCAGTACCAGAGAGGATGTAAAAGAAAACTTTAAACTTTTATTTAGTAGAGTTTTTACAAAGCGGAGAGAGAGTGGTTGGCGAAAGCCTGCCTTTCCTCCTTTCATCTGAATCCTTTTATAATGGATTCTAACAAATAAAGTCGGCTAGTGACCCACAATTAAAAAGTAAACAGTGGCCTAGTGGCCGACAACTAAAAAGTAAACAGTGGCCTAACAGGTGGCCGACAAACCTAAAAGATAAAAAGTAAAAAGTAATACCGGCCAAAACTTATGGGCCCTACTATAGTACAATAATTTTTCTACTTTATTAAAGTAGATTCTATTTGTCCGGTGGCTTTTATGACGGGTCCACCAGTAGTTGTTTGTCTATTATGCCTTTTCTTTCTCTTTGTTTTTGCCTGAGCTGGAGGATGCCTCCATTTTTTCCTGAAACTTCGAAACATATTCATGAATATCGAAGTCTGCATCATAGAGATCTTGGGAGTCCTGAATATCTTCTTCCTCCTCTGTATGAACGGATGCCATAGAGGTATCTGAGGAAAATTCCTCATCCAGATTTTTCATTAAATCTTTCTTAACTTCTGCCATATAAGACGATATGATTTCAGCCTTTGATTTAACACCTTTTTTAAGCTGAATCTTCCTGGCAATATGCTGGAAGGGACTATTAGCTTCTGATTGGGGTCGTTCTTCTTTTAATTTAGTATAACTTTCCACTGCTGAGGTTATTTGGTCTATGAGTTCTTGACCATGCAAAGTACCTTCATTGGTTTTCTGCAATAATTTTTTCCAAAACCTGATATAATAGGTTCGTTGTAGACAAGGAATTTGTTTTGGGGTATAACCCACTTCCACTGACCATCTCATAATCCATGGAATGGAGAATTTGATGAAAATGCATATTAGCAATTCCATGTATAATAGTATTTTGCTCCTCCAATTTTATGATCTTTGGGGAGACATCAATCCATTCGGTATATAAACCTTTAAAAGTCTATGGCAAAATATTAAGTGAAGGACCATATGTCATCCACCAGTGCCAAAACCAATTTGGGATGTCCTGTTTATAAATATGGGAACAAATTTTTATGAACCAAGAATGTTTCCTGTTTGGATTTTCATATAAAAAGTTTTATAAAAGCTTTCAATATAATCCCAATAATTAAATTTAACCTGAATTCTTTGCTCAGGATGGAAATATTCCCTTTCTTTAGAAGTATTGAATCCCCAGTCCTCTGGGGTGAAAATCTTTTTTATAATAATTTTTGAAAAGTTATAAACTTTCTTAGTATGCATTGGGAAATAGTGCTGAATTTCAACTGATCCCGTAGTGGTGAGAATAGTCTCATAATGCATTCTTGATTTATAAGTCAAGATGGGGTATGACCCAGCTTCTAAATATCTTTCCATGAGTTTCCATGGATCTTCTTTCCATTGTAAGTCTTTATGATTGAGAATAAGTATGACATCTTTTTTCTCATGTTTCTCGTAACCTTCATTATCATCTTGCTGTTCATGAGCAACTTCTGCATATGATGGTTGTGATGATGGTTGTGGGTTATCATTTTCCTATCTGGATTTTATAAAATCCATAAACTATTGATATAATGGACTTTCTTTATCAATGTTTGAAGTCCCTATTTGTGCTATAAGCGTTTTGTTACCTTGTTGGACAATAGTATTACCTCGTCCTCTACCTCTTCCACCGCGTCCTCTATAATTTGAGTCGCCTCCTGGACAATTGGGCCTCATCATCCTGTATAACAAAACTATTAGTTTTTAAGAATTTAAATACTCTCTAGTAAAGAAATCAGGCAGACTATTATTTGTTCCCTTTTTATAATGAATCTCGAAATCAAATGGTGCTAATAAAGCTTTCCATCTGGCAAACATCTGTTTAGAAACATCATGCTTGCAATCTTTATTAAACATGATTTTTGCTGACTGACAATCAGTATTTATAATAAATTTCTGATTATATAAGTCCCCTTGGAATTTGAGGACACTTTTCACAATAGCCAAGATTTCTTTTGCTACTGTAGAGTAGTTCTTCTGGCTAGGATTCCATTTGCCAGAGTAAAACTGTATCAAATACTCCTGATTATTAACCGGAGAATGCTGTTTTAGGATGCTTCCATAGCCAATATCTAAGGCATCAGTTTGTATAATTTTTTGCCAATTTGGATTTGCAAGGTTGAGACAAGGAAGGTTATGAACCTTAACCTTGATTCTTTTGACAGCTTGTGTATGACTATCTGTCCAAGGTGTAGGAACTTTTTTCAGCCTTTCATATAATATGGCTGTATCTTTTGCTACATCCCTTATAAAAGGACTAATATAATTAAGACAACCCAAAAATCTTTGAAGCTGTGTTTTGTCGATTATAATATCCGGGAATTTTGAAGCAAATTCAATACTTCTATGAATAGGAATAATCTTTCCCTTTTCAATATTATGACCTAAAAATCTCACAGTAGTTTGGAAAAGAAACATCTTTGGTTTTGATATAACTAAACCATTCTTAATAATGATTTTTTTGAATAACTCTAAATGTTTGAAATGAGTTTCAATATCATTTGAAAATATTAATATATCATCAATGTAAACTATGATGAAATTGGTATAAGGCATAAAGATATCATTCATAATATTTTGAAATTCCGAAGGGGCGTTTTTCAAACCGAATGGCATAACGTTCCATTCAAACTGTCCCATAGGAACATTAAAAGCAATTTTGTATCTATCTGCTTCAAGAATATGGATTTGCGAGTAACCCGACTTTAAATCAAATTTGGAAAATATAATGGCATTGTTTAGCCTATCAAGTAAATCTTTTGTTAGGGATAGGATACCTAATCCATTTGAGAGCTTTATTAAGCGGTTTATAATTAATAACAAGTCTGGGAACTCCTCTTTCCTGCTCAGTATGTTTATTAACATAAACGTTGTACAAGACCACGGAGATTTAGAGGGTTTTATCAAACCTTTTTGTAATAAAGAAGCAATTTCTTTTTTACATAATTCTAAATATTCAGAATTCATTTGACAAGGTCTAGCTTTTGTGGGGATATTAACCTTTTTAAAATCATCCTCATAAGGAAGAGAAACGATATGTTTTTTCCTATCCCAGAAAGCATTGGGAAGGTCACTGCAAACCTGTATGGAAAACTGGTTTTGTATAAAATCATTTTTTTGTCGAAGTTTGGGGTTTCCAAGAAGTTCTTCAATATTGGAAATATAAATTTCTTTTTAAAAAAAAATAATTTGCTGATGCTTATGAATCAGACGATATTTAAGCTCATTTAAAACCCTGGAGAAAGGTTAAGTTATAAATTGGAAAATAATAGGTTTTTCATTAAAAGTACCTACTATACCATTCCTGTCGATTTTAGTAATAGGGAAAAGCTTTTGTATAAAAGGAGTGCCCAAAATGATTTGGCTGGAAATATCTTTCACTAAAATAAAACTTTCAGCTATACAAGTCTTATTATGACAAATATAAGCTTTTGGTAATTTAAAAGTAATTTGTAATTTCTGTCCATTAGCAGATCGGACACTGTGGGTAGTTTTATGAAAATAAGTAGAAGGAATAAGACCTTCCTGTATACAATTAACATTTGCCCCGCTATCAACAAGAGCGATAAAATCTTTTTTGAAATTATAGTCAATTAATAGACTAATATTAATATAAAACTTCTAGGACGTAATAAGTTCCAGGGTCTGAAGAAAGTTTTCTATTTCATCAGTGGCTCCCGTAAGAAAGAGATTATCAAAATCGGGTATATCATCCACTGTTGCAGATTCTATAATCTTCTATTTTCCTTTTCCTTCAATACTAGTAATTCTGGAATCAAGGATTGTATTACTCCTCTTAAGATCTATAATTTCTTATTTTAGATTATTAATCTCTTTCTCCAGATCTCTGGGGGTGCTGGTTATACCCTACCTTTCTCTCATTTGCTTCTTTAGTTCTGACATAGAATAGGCACTTGATTTTTCTATGGCCTTCCTTCCTTGTGAAGGTTCAGGAGTCTCCTGAATTTGATCTATAATCTGAGATCTTATAACTGGATCTTTGACCATCTTTAGTAATTCTACCAAGTTATCACTCTTGAGAACACTAATGTTCATATCCTGAAATTGGGCCAAAATATTACAGAACTCATCGTCCTCCTTTTTCTGCGTGCTAGAACAAGGTTGTCCTATTTGACAAGGTTGGCATTCATCTTCAGAAGGAATATAATCTTCTTTATCGAGAATCCTTATTTCCTCATCTGAGGAAGCTTTTGCTCCATCGGTTTCAAAACCGGAGTCCTCTGGTTCTGAGTTAAGTAATATTTTGTATAACGAATCTTTGAGATCATCTCCGATGTTAAGGGCTTTAATTTTTTCCTTAAATTTGCAATCTTTATAATAGTGGCATGTCCTTCCACATTTCCAGCAAGCTTTAGGATTTTTGGATTTTATGAAATATTTGCGGGTTCTGAAATCCCTTTTTCTTCTTCCCTTTTTTTCTAGACGTTTTGCCTTCCATCTTTGGAAGATTTCCTGGTTCTTAGACCGGTGTCTATGAGACGTCTTATCCTTGGGTATTTCCATACCAAATTGGCCACAGAACTCTCCCAATTGATGTCTTTCATTGAGGTTCTGCCTCTTAATTTGTTGGTTAAGCTTAATCTCATTACATAAAGCTAACCCTTCCTGAATACAAGTTCCTATTAGGTTTCCATAGGTACAAATATCATAATTGATAGTAAGACCTCCTTTCCTTAGAGTCTTTCTAACTCTTTCAGCAAAAAGGGTGGGTAATCCATCTATAAACTTAGATTTCCAGTGGGAACTATTACATTCTGGTAGCTCCATAACCCTACTAAGGAAGACATCCTTATACCATCTAAAAGAGGTGAGGGTTTTACATCTTAAATTCTGGAGTAAAGTCCTGATATTCTCGGAATCATCTGACCATCTTTCAGTAAAGTGTTCTATGATATTGATTCCTAGGGTATAAACAACATTCTGTGCTGGCTCCATCCCTGGTTCAGTCTTTATAGCCCCAATGATATTATTTCACTGTCCTGGGGTTAAATAATGATCCCGCCAACCTTTTAATTGGCCTGTAAAACCAGATATAATCATTTCGGCCACAGTCTTATCAGTATTATTGTTGGCTTTGCAAATAGTGCTATACATAAGCATTCTATGGACTGCTGTATAAATCTGTTTTTCAGTATAACCATCTATGTTCCATTCATAGATATTTTTCCCATTATAACTAATGTTATCAACAATATCTTGCTCCTCAAATAAAACATCTTGGGGAGTGGGCCTCGGATAGTAGTACATCCTTTGTATATGTTTTCTGGCCCATTTTTTAAGTTTATTAACTTCGTCTGACATTTTCTACTTATAATCATCGCCAGAGAGATCCAACTCATAGCCTTTTGTTAAAGGGCTAATTTGTAAACCCTTAAATTTATCATCTAGTAATTTTTCCAACTCAGAGTAAGCTCTTAACTTAAAATCTTTGATCTCAGGTGGAAGTTGTACACTCGGAGTAGCAGTATTAGGATGATGGGAAGCAGCTATAGCTGGGACAGCTTTCATAATTTCCGAAGTCAATTTTTCAATCCTATTATGTAACAGGACAATTTGTTCACCCAAAATAGTTACATAGACATTGGTGTAATTTGCATGTTTAAGCATCTTATTAATATGAGAAGTAGTAACTAAAGGAGTATTAGTCTCAATAAGTTTTAAGAAAGCAATAAAATCAAGAATTTTATTATCCTTTTCAATTTGAAAAGACGGCTGGGGAGGGAAGACAGTATGAGTTACTCTTCCACTAGGGAGCCTATATTCTCTTTCGAGAACAGAGATATAATCTTCAACATATTTGGCCATAAACCAAGGAACAAAAGAAATGATTTTGTTAGCTTGAGAAATATCTGTATAAAATTCCTCTTGAAGAGCTATACGCTGACTGTTATCAAAAGTTTCTAAAAACCATTTTTTAAAAGGTTCCCATCTGGGTTTATAAAAATCATCATTAATCATTTTTCTTGCGGGCGATCCCCGACTAAAATCAATTTTTTGGCTACTATCCATCAAATACTCGGATAATCCATATCTGACTCCGTTTGGTACACTCGGACCTAGAAATGTACCGGGTATCGGCCACACCTGGCCTAGGTTGGGGTGTGAAAAGTTATAATTTGGTACGCTCGGTCAAGTAAGGCATCAGGTACCGGCCTTACCCTCCTGAGCTGCAGTGTGACATCATTCGTATTTGAAATACTCAACAATACTATAACCTCTAGCTTGTTCATTCATGGAAGCCATGAAATTACCCATTTTGGTACTACACAAGTTACCTCCTCATCAATTCTTTAATCGCAAAGTCTCGTTGGCACTTGTCATACGCTAAGTCAAATCATCCATAGTCTTCCTTCCTAAATCATAGTTATCACTTGTACACCTTATCAGAATGATATAATTTAATGACATTGTAACCCGTACATGATTCAAGCAGTCGCACTGCTTGAAATTCAAGTCTTATGAACCTTAATCCTCCAAACCGATAGTAAGATGCCTCTATCTTAATTCTTTAGTCACCATATCCCATTCAAAATCACTTTTATCATTATCAATCAAAAATCATTCAAACCCACTCGTTGGATGGATCAGTTCTTTCTCACTCGAACCTTAAAACTAAACATTGCTCTAAGCAACATGCATCACTTATACAATATCCACATTTCTTATCCAATTTACGTTCAACAACCAATAATTCTATAGGTGGTTAAATCTTCATACTTGTCCCTCTCTAGAGTCATCCCATTAGTCAGTTACTACTTTCCACCAAAATCCTACGACGTAGTCCATCTTACCAATCCATTCATGCTCATTTTGCATTCACCGCATAAACAGAGTAGCCTCGCGAAAATCAATAAGCTCATAGTCTAAAATGACTCCTTTTTATCACCATACCCCGAGATATCAAGCGAACCTGCAAACACCCCTTTACTAAAAGACTACACTCAACTATTCCCACAAGATTCAATCATCCATAGTAATTTTTTCCAAACAAGCACATTCACAACTTGTGCTCATCCTATAACTGAGAATGATCCATTCAAATTTCTTTCATTGTATCTCTGTTCTGTCAAGTAGCTGAAGAATCCCCACACGCTCCCCAACACAAAGTCCTACTCCCGCATACCTTATCAAAGAAGGTCATCTTCCATGCTAATATGTCTTCCTAAAATTTCCTTCATAGTCTCATCATTTATTCCTCTTGTTTGATAAAAAATTCATTCTAGATTTTCCTCGTCTTCAAGATATTTGTATGTGCCACATCTCATTATATTCCAAGAATTCCTTATGTCATGTCGAAACCTCCCAATCATATTCTTCCAAGCCA
This sequence comes from Anisodus tanguticus, assembly GCA_034509755.1. Classification (NCBI taxonomy): domain Eukaryota; kingdom Viridiplantae; phylum Streptophyta; class Magnoliopsida; order Solanales; family Solanaceae; genus Anisodus; species Anisodus tanguticus. The sequence goes on along the minus strand of CM067543.1, from coordinate 46,777,781 downwards.
CAACACTCATCACTTGGTTAATTTTCTAACTGTACCATCATCAAATCTCTTCTCATCACTGGCTATACCATAAATGCACTTCTCCGACCTCTGAGCCACTAACCGCTGAAACTTGGCTATCATGTTGTCATTTGCATCATCTCTTCCATTTCATAGGGATATCACCAAACTAGAGGGTCTGAAACACAATGCCACTTAACTAAGTCTTCACAACATTGTTGCAATCTGAACATGGTCATACATCCTTATCACAGTGACACATCTCTTACTTTACCATACAATGTCGCATCTAGCCGTTCATTATGTAAACCCGAGAACGTGTCCTCACCGTCAGTGAGAGAGTGAAAGAAAGAGGTTTAGACCTTAAACCAAATCACATATGCACGATAAGGAATGAAAGAATAAAATTTTCATATATGTTCTATAGCCTCTCGAAGATAGGTATAGAGATCATCATACCGATCCACAAGACTCTACTAGACATTATTCTTGTACTTGTGAAATTGGTGAACCTAAAGGTCTGATATCAATTTGTCATGACCTAATATAATAACTTGTGATGGAACTAGCTCCCATGAGTCAGTAAGCCAACCACAACCCAACTATCCATATTATAAGGGAAATCAATTGCGGAATAGTAAAATAAAACACTTTTGGGACTTAATGAAACCTTAATATAGGAAAATACAAAGAGTATAATAATTTCCCAAAACCTAGTCTAACTAGTACAAGAACTAACTAAGAAATACAAGTTTGGGAATATATCCATAAAAACATAGTTGTCTAGAAAAGAAAAGACAGAAATAAGGAATAAGGAAGAAGAATCTGGTATCATGGATCTATCGTATGGCTCACCCCGAATCCTTCGAATAACTCCTCAGCGGGCTGGTAGTCGCGAAGTCCATTAGAACTAGGAATAAATCCTGCATACAAAAGGTGCAACAAGTGTAGTGTGAGTACAGGAAATAATGTATACTCAGCAGTATCGTCGACCGACACTGTCTTAAATGAAGACAATGGTTGGATTTCCAATTACTACTCTCACACTAACCGCCACAAGTTTACCATAATCAAAATAATATACTAAATCACAAAACTTATCTATCCAAACCTAGGTTATAGCATATAGTTCCTTATGTCTGACAGGGTTTCCATATAGAAAAGGCAATAGAATTTTATCCACAAATCATGTATTTCACACAGAATAGGGGTGAAATGAGATGAGATTCAAATGGAATACAATCCAATGCAAGACCTTTCTTTCTCATCACCAGTACACACACGTTCAAATTCTATGAACCGTGACCCATGAGGGACTCGCGAGGTCCATATACCACCCGGAATCATTTTCCTTTGAATTCTCAGCCACACAGGTTCAAACAGTACATGTCTCTAGCCATACAAGCTCAAAATACCTATCTCTAGACACATAAGGTCATATCAGTGCATCACTCCATCCAGAATCATTTCCCATCGGACCCACATATGTATTCTCAAGTATAACATGCATGAAATACCATATGAAGCATCAATATGACATGTACAATAGTAAGAAGCCAATATATGCATAAATATTCAACCTTTAATCAATTTATGCTATAAAAATCTGACCTTTAGCCATTTACACAATAAAGACTCGATCTGTTGCTTCTTTTTCACTTTTAAATGAGTATATAGGAGTCATGGTAACACATAATCACATATAAGACAAGCATATAATAATGATACAGATGGGGTTCATACCTAATCACGGATATAAAACATTGTACTATTTTATCAGCTAATGTTCAAAGCATGACATTCACTACATAATTTAAAGGCGTAAGTACCTATAACATGTCATCAATACCCGATACAATTGATCATCACCTCACAAGTATTAGGACCCCCTTATCATCCCTATTACGCTCTATTATTTAGTTAATTAGACCAACCATGATGTTTTAAATAAGGTGCACGATCTCAACTTTCCTGATTTAAAGTCCAAAGCTCAAGTGATATGATATTTATTACACCCCGAAGTTTTGTTTGTGAAGGAGAGTGTAGCTAGCCGACTTGAGCCTCTGTAATTCGAGATTATTTTTTAGGGTCACTTACGACTTAGAAGGACATTAAGAGAATGTAAAGAAGATTGGAGGTCATTAGGATTGAAGGAACCATCCCTCGATAAAGTTTGATGAAGATCGGACGATACGTTAAGCGTTTCACCTCGCGGATGGGATCCACCTGACATATGGGGCCTCAAAGAAAAGCAAAAGTTGGGGGAAGCTCTGGAGGGAAGTGCGGCCGCATATGAGCCCGCATATGGCCATATGCAACCATATATGGCCTCAGAGATGGGAGACGGTGGTCGACTTAAGAGGTTATAAATTTGGTGGAGGGTTCACTTTTGGTCATTTTTTATACCTAAACCTATCCTTGAGCTTCTCTAAGTCCTCTAGCATATCTTTAAGGTCCAAAGGCAATTCCAAAGGATATTAACTCAAATTCAACCTTGAAGATCTTGTTACTACTAAGAAATATTCCTATTGTGTTTTAAAGCAAGCAAGGGTGATAGTGGTCTATGGAAGGCTTAGATGGAAGGTTGTGGTTTATGTATAAGGTAAGTTTAATCCTCTTTTATGTGTGTTTAATATGATCTATGTATTGGTTGAGTTGGTCAGATAACAAGTCACAAGATGGCACTTGATGTTGTGTGAAGATAGTGTTGTTATTGTTGGATTGTTGTTGGGAGTATGAATTGTTTGGGAATAATTCTTTAATGTTTGGTGGCTGGAAAGTATAAATAACAAGTTGTTTTTGTTGTTATGGATGTATTCTTAATATGGAGAAGGTAAGTATATGGGGGAAATGCTATTCGATTTGCCGTAGAATGAGCTTGTCGCTCGATAGTTAGCTGGTATGGCCTTCCTTGTTGACACGAGTATTGTTCATTATTGTAGATGAATGGTGAAAATGCAGGATCACATCGTCGTCATCAAAGATTCTATTTCAATGTATGTTAAGGATCATTCCTTCTTTTCTTGGCATGATTGTTGAAGCATCGACATATGATGAAACGTACATTAAGAGATATGTTTGCTCCTTACTCTCAAAAGGATTCTATGGTCTTCGTTTGTCTCTTGTTAGTTTCATGAAAGCTAGAAATGCCATGTCTAGACTTGTTAGCTTTTATAAAAGAATGAATTGGTTATGGCTCATTGTTGGTGTCACGAAGGTTATGGATGGTATATCTTGTCTTGTGGATTCTTACGAAAGAGTAGAAGTGAAAAGGTATGTTATTTTTATAATGATAGCCGGGAGTGTAAGAACTCTTGGTGGATTAGAAGCTTGTAATTATGGCTCTTAGGATGAACACATTCATGTAAAAATAATTTCCTTAGCTTTAAGATAAAGTGAAGGTTGTCGATGATAGTCCCCAAATTCTAATCAAAAGTTTAACGATCGTACATCATATTGATAAGTTTGTGGAAGTCTCTAATGACTCTTCATGTATGTATGTACATTACCTATAAGAGCATGATTATGTATGTTTCTTAGTTACCACCGGCAAGCGATCGGTTGGGAAGTTACCACCAGTTGGGTAGTTATATATCGTTATTTACCACTGGTTGGGAAGACACGTTATTTACCATCGGATAACGGTCGGTTAGGCAGTTACCACCATTTGGGCAATTATATATCATTATTTACCATAGGTTGGGCAGACACGTTATTTACCATCGGGCAATGGCCAGTTAGGCAACTACCACTAATTGGGCAGTTATATATTATTATATACCACTGGTTTGGCAGACACACTATTTACCACTAGGCTACGACCGGTCGAGCAGTTACCACTAGTTAGGCAGTCATATATATATCGTTATTTACCATCGGTTGGGAAGACACATTATTTACCACTGAGCAATGGATGGTTAGGCAGTTACCACTGATCAGTAATATATATATATATATATATGTATTGTTTTTTACCACTAATCAATTGGGCAGTCGAACAAATAGATTTATGACGTGGATATAATGGCATAGAATGAGGTTACAATGTAAGATAATCAGTATGTATGTTGTGTCCCTCAACGGTATTTCAGAGGTTCATGTTGACTCGTATCCCTCTCACTTATAATTATGTAATATTATATTTTATTTCTGCCTTACATATTCAGTATATTATTTGTACTGATGTCCCTTTTCCTGGGGACACTGTGTTTCATGCCACACAGGTCCAGGTAGACGAGGAGAGGACCCTCCCTCGTAAATCGTATGTCAGTATCAGCGTTTGTTGGTGAGCTTCATTTCCTTCTGAAGTATTGTCGAGTCGGGCTTTTGTTTATATCCCTTTTGGTATATTGGGTATGTCATGGACCTTGTCCCGCCTTATGTTTTGTGTTGACAATCCCCTAGAGGCTTTATAGACAAGTCTTGTGTTGTATAGTTTATTCAGTACGGCCTTGTAGGCCTGGATGTTGGTTAGAGATTATGTTGGCTTTGTCAGCCCTAGTATGCATATATCTGTTAGGTTGGGATATTCTGCTTGCAGGATTTTACGTCATGTCTGTCACATTTATTATTCTGAGGCCTCGTCGGCCCATATGGTTATATGTTTGTATGATGATATCCAGGTGGTTCACTCGGGTCGTTCAGGCGTCGGGTGCCGGCCATCCACCCCAAGGTTGGGGTGTGACAACCTTGCCTTTATTTAAAGCCTCTGAATGATCCTAAACTTTTTAAATAAGTAATCTATGTAAGTATACGATTTCGTAGACACCCATGTTGCTATGATAATAATTCGGGTCCAAAAAGTCACCTAAAAAGTCAATCGAGCCCCGAAGGTCAAAACTATAATTTCACTATAAAATCAGGTTCAATATAGTCAAAATAGTATTCTATAAGGTTAAACGAGTACATTGATACCCATATTGCTATACTTTAGTTCGGAACCCAAAAATGACCTAAAAAGGTAACCCCGAGCCCCCAAGGGCAAAACTAAAATTTTATTTGAAAATTAGTTTACCCATAACTTATATAGTCTAGATCCAGAAAATCACACAATTCCATCCATGAATCAATTGTCAAATCAAGATGTTTCATTCTCTTATCCTTAATGCTCAAAACCCCAACTTGTACAATCCAAACAAGGATAAAAACGATAACCAACAAAAATGATCATTGAGAAACACTAAAGTAAAAGTTAGATACTTACCCCCCTCGTTGAGATGAGAAAACTCTGTGAAAATCACCTCAAACAGAGCTCTAGAACTCAAGATATGCTCAAAATACTAAATGATGGAAGTCTAAATTTTTAATACACAGGGGTTCGCATTTGCGACCACACCAGAAACCAGCAACAACTGTCAACACTAAAACGAGCATAACTTCATCATACGATATCAGAATTTGATGATTCTTTTTGCTATGGTTCCGTAATTCTGATATGGATCTAATGGTTCAATCGAAACATAAATCAAAAGGTCATTTTCTCAATATGGTATCCTTTATGGCTAAAGAAACGACGCCGAAACTTCAAACACAAGCGACACAACCCAAATCCATCCAAAACTCATCAGAATCTCACCAAAATTTGCAGACAAGTACAAATCATCATACAGACTTGCTAAAACCCTTAAACCATCCAAATGATGCCATCTTGACCCGATGTTGACCCTGGTCAACCAAATTATCTCAAAAGCTAATTTCTCAACCAACCACCTAATTCACACTCGAACCTCTCCGGAATCAAACCAACGACTCGACATAAATCATAAATCACATTCTGGACCTAATGGAATCAACAAAACTTTAAAAATGACTCATTTACCCCCTGTGTTGATTTTGGTCAAAGGAATCCTTTTTTTTACTCAAGAGACTAAAATTCACTTTCTTGTCCAAAACTCACCCTAATCATTCGGGACTCGTTCCAACCATCCATGTAAGTAAAAAAATTACGTTCCAAACCTAACAGAACCATCAAAATTCAATTTCACATGCATTTACCTAAAAGTCAACTCTTGGTCAAACATCTCAAACTTAAAACTTCAAAATTTCAAAACCTAGATTTTCTTCATGATTTTCATCTGATTGCCTTAGGAATTGCGTCACTCATCCCCGCAACTCATACACATCAATACATAGCTAACGGAATCAACAAATTTCCAATCCGAGTCTTATTTCTTTCTGGGACCATCTTTTCACCATAAATAGGCATATTAAATACTAAAATTGACTTATTTGTCAAAAACCAACCAAACGAACTCTAAAATTAGTTCCGTCAGTTTCTACATGTCATATATAATATTACAATTTCAACAAAATCTTCAAATCGCCAATCAACGCATGTTTTCCCAAAATAAATAATTAATCCAAATAATTAAATACTGAGATTTCCAAAATGAAACTTCTCCCAATGTGAACTAAATGATATCTGTTTGACTTCAAATTTTGCAATCAAGTCAAAATAATTATTACGGAGCTTCTGAAATAGATGACACGCAAAATAAAAGCATCGGTTCTCAAAACGACCGACTAGGTCATTACAAATGGAAATTTGACACCTTATGAAAAATGGCCTATTAAATGGCATGAAAAAAGTTATAATTCTGAAAATTGACATTTGGTAGTCCATGTCACTTTTTTCAGGGTAGAAAATTTGTATCACATAATCGAAAAAATCTTCCGTTAAATACTTCTAAAATTTTGAATACCCTCTCTCCAAATCTCTATTATTATCCTGAATATCTTAATATTCTCTGGCAAGTCTGTCTACTTTCTTTTTCAACTAAGAAATATTCATTAGTTATTCATTTATTTTGTCTTACGGTGCCAAATTTTCTTCTTTTTTCCTGGTTGTTCATCAATTTTGTTGTTGGGTTTGAATATTCATTCATTTTTTTGAATTCATCCTCGATGTTTTGAAGATAAGGACATGAAAACACCATTAAAACTATCGAAGCTTGGTTAGAACTTTTTCAACTATGTATAATTTGTGATTGTCTCGATTGGATGATATCGGATTTTGTTGGAAATATCTTAAGGAGCATGAATATTAATTTTAGAGATAAATTGAAGAGGATTTGAGCTGAATTTTATATTAAAAATCTTGAGGTTGAAGATGACTCAATCTATGTAATTGTATCTCGTGTATATCCTCATGTATATCAATGTCTATCACATTATATATCGGTTTATCTCCTTTATCGAGTTGTTTAGTTCCTCTATATCATGTATATATACATGAAAATCAGTCTCTTCGGGGACATCCAATAAAATTGGAACGATACAGAGAAGATTAGCATGGCTCCTGCGCAACGATGGCACACACAAATCAAGAAATGGTCCAATTGTTTTTATATATACACAACAATATGCACTGATAAACAATGTGATATATACGTGTAACTGTGGTGTTCATGAAAATCTGTGTGATATGCACTGATATACATGATATATGACGTTGTCGTGGAGGCATTTTCTAGGTCTATTTTTTTTTACTTAAAACAAGTTTGTATCACTTCTAATCTTCCTCTAATTTTGTATATAGTCTTGTAGGTGTTTTCAACCAATTCCAACCACACCTGTCCAACTTTTTCGGATTTCATGTGCTAAATATAATCTTGGCGAAAATCATACCATATTAATTGGAAATTATATAAAAATGTCAATATTCTCAAAGAAAAATATTTTGAATTGCCTTGTCGTCTCTCTGCTCCTCATAAGAGCTCCCCTGTAGTAAAAAATACGGCCAAGCGCTAGGCTCGACTCAATTCTGTAAGGGGTCGTTTGGTATGATGGATAAGGAAAATAAATTTTGAGATAAAAATTTAGTATCTCCTTATCCCTTATTTCATTAATAATTCTGGGATAAGTTATCTCATGATTAAAATAGTACCGCGATAATGGAATAACAAATCCATGATTAGTTATCGCAAGATAAACCAATAAAAATAATATAAATAACCCTGAGGTCCCTCAAACCCTTTTTTTACTAAATAAGGTGAAGACTATTTTTAATTTTTTTTATAATGCATAATACTTTTAATATAATAAATCAAGCAATTAATAAGAAATAATAGCATGATAACTAATTCTAATATAGTGAATCTCAGCATAACATTGTCTTCAAACCAAAGACCCCTAACAGACTCGACTGAACAACTCGATTTGGCTCAACTATAGAAGTCTATGCCTTTGTCCCAAAAGAAAATTAAAACCAATAAAGGAATAGTTGAGGTACGTCATATATAAGCGCTATAGATATGATACGATGTTACTCTTATAAGAAGATCAGATTGCTAACCTCTTGACAATCTGACACAAGCAGTCCGTCCAAAGCTGACAAGGCGCCCACATATTTAATATATCCAGAAACGTGGTCGCCCCTCATGACGTTTTACTTTAAATTATTTTTTCTTTTTCACCATTCTTTTTTTTTATATCTTACTGGTTGTAGATAGTAGTACTGGTCCCTAAACACTATTATCAATAAATCGCGGGATGTGTCTGAATAATCAGAATTTGAGAACAGAGCAACTGATATCACCTACAAGGTCATTTCACAGAAGAGAGCAAAGTGTTTCCACCAGGATTCGAACCCACGCTGTAGACCTCCAGCTGGATTTTAAGTTCACCTCATTTGTACTGGGAACTTCTTTCTCACCATTCTTCTGGTTACTACGTACTTCCCTTCCAAGACAAAAGAATTAGAATTCTTGCATTCTTTCTAAATTGCTGCACTGTCCATTATCATCATACTCTAACAGAGCAGCCAATCAATTAATCAAATACTCAATTAAAATTAGTACTATCTGTTGGATATGTAAAGCAGTAAGAGAAGTAAATAAATAGTACAAGTGTTCAAAAGGATAAACAAATAGGCAATTCAGAACTGCCGCAAGCTTGTTGAGTCGAGAGATGACTCTCTGTCTTTAAGACAAGATTGCCCCGTATATATGCTTTTACGTTAAGAAGGACTCCTCAACTGCCAAGTAATGGCTGTTGTTTATGGCCAAATATTTTTCCAGAAACTCCAGGGACCAAACTGTAAATATTAAACAATTTGGGGTCTATCAGAAGAAGCCCAAGGCCCGTGACCCGAGCCCGGACCGGACGGGTGGGCGGCGGCGGCGCGTGTGGGCTTAGCCTCGAACCAAAGCACATCTAGGTCCTCCCTCCTTCAAACACATGGGTTACCCCTTGGGGTCCCAAACCCGTAGCCAATTTTGAGATTTATAAAGAGAACAATTCTTTCTTTTCCCACCGATCTGGTAGATTTGTCGCACACCACATTTCCATGCCTCAAACACCTTACTTCGTGGATCAATATCTCTTTCATTTCTCAACGAAATTTGATGATCTTAGACCCTACGGTCATCTACTCACTTAGTAGATTATGCACGTGTGAAGAGACAAAGCCTCCAACATGCGGAACCCTAATGTTTAAGTCATTAAATATGGGTGGACGCACCTCCCCACTAAAGACAAATTTCCAACACTATCTTTCTTGTGGTTAAATTAACCTTGTGCAATGTGAAGATGTTCCTGTGTTTAACGTAACCGCAAGTGACCAATTGAGTTAAGTAGACCTTTTGTTAATGTCAGCCACAAATTAAACCTAAACATTATGGGATTACTAAAATCAGTATTAAATGAAATAATTTGGACCACCTATACAAAATCTAATTCGTGGTTAGGACGTACTCTCAAAGTCCACGTAGGACAAATAGTAGGTGTACATGTGGAGAAGTTCAGTTTAACGAAACTCCAATAAATATAATTACACAATTATTGCATCCCCCTTCCGTGCCATGCATGGGTCACTCGAGTTGCTTATTCACTTTCAAGTAGCTTAACCATTCCTTGAAAGGTTACGTTCTATTTTTTATTTTATTTCTTTTATTTTCCGTATACAGAAAATTGAATTGATATGCCTCCATAAATAGGGAAGACCGGATCATCCGGAGCTACATTGACAGAAAAACATACATAAAAGAAAAGAAAAAGAAAGAAGGAAGAGATGGGTGTGAAGGTTGCGATAGGAGAAATGTTGCCATGCACAGCCATGATCATAGTAGAAGCTTGCACCATTTTCTTGACGATTATGGCGAGCACCGCCATGTCTAAGTTAGGGATGAGTTCATTTGTATTCGTTGTTTATACAAATGCTCTTAGCTTTATTCTTCTCATTCCATACTCCTTCCTTTTCCACAGAAGAGACAAGTTCGTGATTTATTATTTTCATGAATTCATTTTTCTTTCTTCTCCATAAATAAAGAGTGACTCGCGTTAATTGATAGTTCTTTTCGATATAATTAATTGCAGGACTGAGGAGCCATTACTCACGTTCCCCCTTCTTTCGCGTGCCTTCATCCTTGGTTTAGTAGGGTTAGTACTGGATCTCTTAATTTCTCATACGGTTAAATTAAACTTGATTAGTCATGTGATAATATCTAATGAAATTATGGGTACTGCAGGGTAACAATAGCTCAGAACATTGCATTTGCGGGACTAAGTTATAGTTCTCCAATAGTTGCATGTGGTGCAGCCAACATGATACCTGCTTTCTCTTTCATTATTGCCATTATTCTCAGGTTCTTTCTATAAACCTATGGCATATTCTTGATTGCAATTTTAATATTAAAACCGAAAATACTCTTTTTATTTCAATTTACGAGAACTTATTTTCTTTTTCTTTATGTTATGATGGCTAGAAATGGTGAAGTCAGAATTTTTCACTAAAATATAAATATATGAAAAAGGTTAAGGGGATTCAACTTCTATTATATATCCATAAAAAGTAATTTTTGACCTTTTACATAGTGTAATTTTCGACCGACCCTAGCTCAGCATGTGGCTGCTAGCTCCTTCAATTTCTTTCCACTAGTAGGGAGAGGTGGGGGGGGGGGGGGGGATATCAAGAGTATATATTGGTTTTTTTTTGGACTCCCATATAATGGTTGAGGTTAATTTCTTGTCACATTTTTTTTTTCCAATTTCGTTACTATATTAAGAGGGAGGATATTTGAAATTTTTATTCCATACATGTACGTAGTAGGAATTCACTTGTGGACCTTACCTTTATTCCAATGGATGGACCTTACCTACTACGTACTACATGCCACTCTTATTGCATGTATGGAATAAAATTTTCAAATATCCTCCCACTTAATATAGTAACGAAATTGAAAAAAGAATGTGACAAGAAATTAACCTCAACCATATGGGAGACAAAAAAAAAACACTATATGGGAAATTATGTTATTATTGGAAATCGACTAAGTGAAGAGAACTTTAATCAATTTTGACCGTATGAATATTATCTCTATATTTTCTCATAACTTTCTACACAAAAACATAGCATCTATTGCATTCTTCTGTTTCAATTGATATGATTATATTAGATTGGGCACGAAGTTTAAGATTTTTTCTTTTATTTTTGTAACGTGTGATCTAAAATAAATTAATTACAGATATTTATGTGGTTGTAACCCTAAATCACCTCATTAATGGTAAACGGGACATTTTAAAGTGAAATTTAAATTGTTACTACTAAGTTTAGGAATGTTTCATTCCTTTTGAGACTATTAGAAGGTAAGAGTATCACATAAATTGGGACATATGAAGTCTTATTAAATATTTGACTGTTTAGGAACTAATAATGATTATCAGTATTCTAAAGACCAAATCCTATTGTTTTTTAGGAAAGTAAGAATCGACTGGAAGAGCCAAGGAAGTGTAGTAAGAGTTATTGGCACCTTAATATCAATAGTTGGGATATTAGCAATGGCTTTCTATAAAGGTCCAGTCGTCAAGCAGTATTCTCCATCTTTCCTTCATCTTGCCACGTCACCGAAGCTCCTCGTCTTCACTTCAACACATGAGAATTGGGTTCTTGGTTGCTTCTTGTTTGCATCTGCTTCCTTTGCTCTTCCAATTTGGAACATTATTCAGGTATAATCTCCTTTCTGTTTAATTTTCCCCCTTCTTTTTTCTATCAAATAGAAACGCTTGTATATATATTGAATGGAATTGTGTTGTTTTCAGGCGGGAAGTAGCAAGAAGCACCCACATGTGATGAAAATAACTTGTCTTTACACCTTATTTGGAACGATCCAATCTGCACTACTTGCTCTATTCATGGAAAAAGATCTTAGCGTTTGGAGACTTAAGCTTGACTTTGAACTTCTTGTCATTGTTTTAACTGTAAGCTAACTAATTATATTAAAGCAATCAGACTTTTAAGTTACTAATTCTAACGCGATGCTTTGATATGTAATAGGCAATTTTCGGAAGTTTAATACGTAGCAGTGTCCAGATGTGGTGCACGCGCTTGAAAGGACCTTCTTATCCCCTCTTTTTCAAGCCTGTCGGAGTTCCAGTTGCCAGTACTTGTGGTTGTGTGCTCTTTGCTGCTACTTTTCACTACGGAAGGCAAGTTTAATTTCCTTCTTTCTCTTTTATATATTATCAGGTTACTTAAAAGATAACGACATGTAATCAATTACTATAAGTAGAATTAAATAGAAGGCTTACATGGGTGATATGTGCAGCATGTTGAGTGCATGTATATGTGGACTTGGTTATTACACTACGCTATGGGGACAACTCAAAGAAGGCGAGACAAAGAAAGACATTAAAGGCAACGTGTCTGCTTCTGATGAAAAAGTACCTCTTCTGCAAGACCAAAAACAAGAAGGAGATTCACAGGTGTAGGGTATTAGAAAGAATGATCAACCAACTGTAAATATGTATTGGAGGCTGTGTTTTTCGAAACCCTCCATCGCAAGATGAAGTTGTTTTGCTATAGTATTTTTTTAAATTTATAAGAACTCTTTGATTGTTATGGGAATAATGGAGCGGGGTATGTGGTAGTTAGTGTTGATCAGAGTATAAAAATTGTATTACGTTTTTTTATTATTATCTACCTTGGTTAGGGTTAAAGACCATGTACTATGTTTTTAAATACTACTAGCACAATTTATTGCCTAAATTGGTTTGGCCCGGATACAGTTCCTCCAGTGAAACACTCGATTTATGACATCTGTCCTACTAATAAACAAAGGGACCAGATTTGTTTTATTAAAACATTCTTTAATTATGGTCAATATTTAACTTTTATCTTAGTTACTTCCCCCCACCCCTGCTCGAGAACCCAGATAACTCTCAGCTTCATGTCTTTTCAGTTCAATTTACAGAGGAATTTGGAAAGAGAAATTAGTAAAAAAAAATACCAACATGGAACTCAATTATTTTTCTGATTCGGTACTAATCTCAAATTTATCCATAATTGTGTTCACCATTTTCACAAATTTGACCAGTATGTAATACCACCATCCAAATATTTAAAACCCATATTGAACATTTTGAAGCAAGAAATTCATAAAATTATTCGTTTCTAAATTCTAAGTAACAGGACCAGAAATATTTGTTTAAATTATGGTATATTATGAAGAAAGTAAGGTTTGGATGAAATTCTCTCAGCCATGGGAGGAGAAAAAGGGAGATAAACAAAAAGATATCGTGTTCTCAAAGAGGGAGGAACGGAGAGAAAGAAAGTAACTAAGAGAAAAGTTAAATATTGACCGTAGTTAAAGAATCAATAAATATATATATATATATATATATATATATATATATATATATATATATATATATATATAAAATTAGTCATATGGTGTGAGAGCTTAGGCACATGGCAGAGGGGGCGAAAAGAAGACCCGCTGATTTTATAGCTACAAAGGTCCTGCTAGAGGTGGGGGACATCATAACAGAGGTCATTATCATCCCTACATTCATCCCATCCAGTCAACACTTCAGACTTCGGCGGGTGGTTCTTCATGGTATAGTGGGCATAGTTTTGGATGGACTTCTCGAGGTTCTTTGATGAAAGAAAGCCCGTGAATTTACACACGCAACTTGAGTTGTTAAGTGATTTGCCAAGGGTGCCAACAACAAACCATCAATTTACGGCTAGATGCCTAAAATGGCATGGAATATGGAGTGGAATTGAAGACATCACTTGAAGATGCAATGAGACACATTTATTTCATCTTTTATGTAGATCTTGTCCGAGACCATTTTCTTTTAGCTTGTCTTTAAATTCCTAGCTTAACTACTAGCTTCCTTAAGACATAATTAATAGGCCATGTAATAAGGTGACTAGGTCGTGTAATGACTAGGCCGTGTAAGAGGATCAGGTGATAAGGACAAAAATCATCTAGAAGAAGAGCTTCCGAGGAGATATTTCATGAACTAACAAGTTCTTGCACTTATCTACATAGAAGACATCAAGAATGGCCTAGGGAACATGAAAGGGTGGCCGAGTATTCTCCCCTTTCCATTCCACCAATGAACATGCTAAATATGGAAGCTTCCAAACGTATTCCAAGGGGATGATTCATGAGTGGATTAAGTGCATGCATTCATCTACATGAAAGATACAAAGGAATGGCCTAGAGAACCTTAAGAGTTAGTTGAATCCCATCCCTTTCCCATTCGGCCAAACTCTATTTCCCATTGTGACCGAAGTGGTTCTAGTTTTATGTCTATTTAGTTGTCTTCTAGAAAGGTCTGAATACTAGTATAAATAGGACATATAGTTTATGTAAAAGGGGGTGGAAGACTTATGAAAAATATTTGACTTTTACTCATTTTTCTAGGTTATCAACTTTTGTGTTGTTTATCTTAGTTGGTCCTTTTGTGGGCCATCGGTCCTTTTGTGGTCCGAACCTCGATCTTTTTGTGGGTCAAACCCTTGGTGCAAGTCTAGTTAGAACTTTGTGATCTAGCTAAACCCAAGCTAAGGTTCCCCTCGGTGTAAGTCTAGTTTAGAGTTTTGTAACGCAACCAAACCCAAGCCAAGGGCCTATCTGGTTACTATCATAAGGTCATCGGCCTCCCTCACTTGGTTTGTTCTCGAGCTTGTACTTAGGAACATCGGTCAAATCCTTGTCCAATTGGCCTAGTTCACTTGATGTCGACCCGAGGTTGTCCATAGCAACCTCGTGTCTCTATCCTTGTCCATTTCGACCGACCATCACTTGGTTTGTACCTAGGCTTGCACTTAGCAACCTCGTGTCCATTCCTTGTGCCAACCACCTGATTTTTCTCACCACCATATACCACAATACTTCCCAAACCACCACACCAAAGGCTATTAACCGAAACCATCCATTCATACCCGTCCAATCCCGACAACACCAAATAGTCCGCAAAACACCTTTACCGGCAACCTCACTGTTCTGACCAGTTTCCGCCACCTTACCACCATTCAACCGCCACACCAGCCATCAATACAACCCTCAACTCATCTAGAACAACCCCACAAAATGCCTTAGCCCACTTCCACCCTAAACTACCCGTGTACCCTTCCAAACACCCATTGCCCGGCAGAAAACATCCCACCCGACAGCCTACTTTCGACCCACTTTCATATCAACTCGTGTACAACCAAACTCCGACCAACTTACCTTTACTCACCCCTTCTTATATACATTAGTTTGGTATCATAGCAAGGCAATCTCATCCCACGCCTTAACGATATGGCTCACTTAAATGAAGATCTTGGGATGGCCGTAAGTGAACTTGATATAAGTACGGAGGGGTGAGTGAGTGTAAGTAGGGATGAGTTCGGCAGGAACGAGTTGATGCAAAAATGTACTTAAAAGTAGGTTCTCGGTTGGTTGGTTTTCATCCGGGCAGTGGGTATTTAGTGGTGCTTCGAGTGGATTCAGGGAGAGTTGGGTTTAGGCATTTAAGGAGGTTGTCTCGGGGGTGATTCCGGAGATTGTGGTGGTATGACTTTGGTGTTTTAAGGGGTGTAAGGTCTCGGAAACAAACCAAAACAGTGAGGTCTTGGTAAAGGTAGTTTTAGGGAACGACTTGGTGTTGTCGAATTTGGATTGGAAGATATGCTAGGCTTCAGGTGTTGGCCTTTATTGTGAGTGTTTAGGAGGTGTTGTGAGAGGTGAGGGTGATCAGTATATGGTTGGTTGGGTTTGGATAGCCCCCGATTTGCAAGGTGCAAGCTCGGGTGAAGAATGGTCGACTTGGTAAAGTGATAGTACGGTTGATATGGCTTGGATAATAACAAGGGGTTTTTAATGCCCGAGCCGACACCAAGATGAAGGTGACCAATTTAACAAGGAGTAGACCGGGGTTGATAAGTACAAGCTCGAATACTAACTAAGTAAGGTTGGCCGGAAACCTTAAGATAGCCCCTAGGTTTGGGTTTAGTTGGGTCACACAGTCCCAACGTCCACTCGCTCCAAAGGGGGTTCCTTAAGCTTGGACATAGTTAAGTCACACAGTATTAACCAAGCTTACACCGAATGGAAACCTTAGCTTGGGTTTAACTAGGTCACACAGTCCTAGCTTCAACTTACACTAAGGGGTTTGGTTCATACTAGAACCAAAGGTCCTCCCGGAGAACCAACTAAGAATAACAATCAAAGATTGAAAGACTTAGCAAAGATGAGTAAACACTCAAGTTTTATATTCAACCAACTCTGAATTTTACAATTACCTAAGGCCTCTATTTATAGTACAAAATGGTCTATTCTAGAAGAAGATAAAAAGACATAAATTTCTTGGGAGTTTGGCCTAGTGTGAACGGATTTGAAGTGACTTGGGGACCAAGATGTTTCGGACACCTCTTCCTCTTCTCTAGGCCGAGATTGAGGTCTCCAATGTAACCATATTCATGAATTTGTTAGCTCATAAATTCTTCCAACAACCTCATCTTCTTGGAATGTGTTGGAAGCTTCTATTCTTTGTATTTGTTTTGATGATCATTTTGGTCACCTCTTGGTCTTCTCTTGTCCGAATTTGGTGCCTTCAATGTAGTCAAATATGTGGTTGAGATGTCCTCTTGGACCCATTTATTCTAGATGGTTGTTGTCCTTGCCATCTTGTCAGCCAAGTCATCATTTGTCCTTGCCATGGTGTACTCTTGGCTTAGTCACCTTTGTGACTCATTAATTTTCTCCCAATGTAAGTTATTACATAGAACACTATGTCCTAAGCTAGCAACTAAGCTAGGAATAAAAGACAAGCTAAAAGAATATACATGGTCTAAGCCAAGACCAAACAAGAAGGCCAAAAAAATACAAAGCTTCTTAAATCTTCATGTCACAACTCCAACACCATTTCATTTTCTATGCCATGTTAGGCATCCAAGTGGGCAACGACGTGCCATAGTTGGTACTGTTAGTAAAGCTCTTCTCATATTTGGTTGAGAGTTTAAGTTTGTGGGCTGATTTACATTAATCTCCCCTTTTTGGAAGAATTTGCCCTCAAATTCGAGTCGTCTAAATGTGAAAAAAAAATCTCAACAACAAGTGTTGATCTAATATTTCCATAATTAGATAGGACCGGAAGTCTTATCTTGTAGGCGCCTTCTTCAAAATTTACCAAATAAGGATCCGAATACACGACAAATGGTTTTGACTTAACATGATGTCCACATTCCTGCATGGGGAACCAAAGGTACAAAAGCCCCGAATGGGAGGATGAGAAAAAGAAACCAGACCAAGGACACTATTGACCGTAATGACTCCCGTAGACTCGGACCAACTTTGGATGCATTCCACATCGGGTTTCTCAGCACATACGTCATCGGAATATGTCAAATATCCCAAGTATGGATGTTTTATCTCGTGTAGGGAATAGTTTTGGGTGTCACACCATCCGAATGGTATTAAACTCCATTTGTTCACACCAAGCTCGATCCCGATGGTCATCTTCCATGCATCTTCCTCTCGGATTCCCATTTGAAGGTAGCCACTTTTCAATTCCATCTAGATGAAAATTTTGGCTCCACTTAATCCATCAAAATGGTATTTCAACCTCGGCATAAGAAGTTTGTTCCTTATGATGAATTTGTTGACCTCTCGGCTTTCAACACACGTGTGCCAAGTTTCACTTTCTTTGGACTCCATCAAGATTGTGGCCTTGTGAGGATTGTAGCCATAGGATTGATGACTGAGTAAACTTCTTGGAAATAAACCAAGAGTAAGTCCAATGCCTTCCATCGTTGGTGGCCCATTTGCATGATCATCCGCACATAAATCTTTCGATTCCTCCAAGTTGGATGCATTCCACATCGGGTTGCTCAGCACATACGACATTGGAACATGTCAAATATCCCAAGTATGGACGTGTTATCTCGTGTAGGGAAGAGTTTGGGGTGTCACACCATCCGAACGATATTAAACTCCATTTGTTCACTCCAAGCTCGATCTCGAGGGTTATCTTCCATGCATCTTCCTCTCGAATTCCCATTTGAAGGTAGCCACTTTTCAATTCCATCTTGATGAACAATTTGACTCCACTTAATCCATCAAAATGGTATTTCAACCTCAGCATAGGAAGTTTGTTCCTTATGATGAATTTGTTGACCTCTCAG
The DNA here is from genome assembly GCA_034509755.1 of Anisodus tanguticus. Classification (NCBI taxonomy): domain Eukaryota; kingdom Viridiplantae; phylum Streptophyta; class Magnoliopsida; order Solanales; family Solanaceae; genus Anisodus; species Anisodus tanguticus. Next base: position 46,759,384 of record CM067543.1, on the reverse strand, counting down.
CTTTTAACACACGTGTGCCAAGTTTCACTTTCTTTGGACTCCATCAAGATTGTGGCCTTGTGCGGATTGTGGCCATAGGATTGATGACTAGGTAAACTTCTTGGAAATAAACCAAGAGTAAGTCCAATGCCTTCCGTCGTTAGTGGCCCGTTTGCATGATCATCCGGACATAAATCTTTCGATTCTTCCAAGAGTTCCTCCGAGTTGGCATCTTTAGAACTCCCCTTCTTATGTTCTTCCTCTATCTTTTGTGCATTAAGAAAGGAATTTTCGGAACTTTCCTTGGCTTCGGACTCTTCCAAGGACTTCCCAACATCTTCATGTATCACTAATCCGGGGTTGGGACAATCTTTGGCAAAGTGTCCCAATACTCGACATTGGAAACACTTTTTTCTCTTTTTGTCTATCCCCATCGTTACCTCTACAACTCCTTGATCATATAATGGATTAAAGTATTACCCTCTTTTATTTCGTTATCATACAAGGGGTTGGTAAAAAGGGTACCGCCCATTTTCTCAACATTAGTGGGCTTTATGTAATACCTTGGGGTACCTCTCCTTTGTGATTTCTCACCATGCCTCCAAAGGTGAAGCATGACGCCACTTCAACTTTTTTTTGGCGACGTGTGGGGATCATGAAGGGTAGACTTTGGTTATACTCCTTTGGCAAGAATTTCCTCTACAAATGTTTCTTTAAATTTTCCCAAGAGTGAATCTTGGTCTTGCCATGTCTCTTCCGACTTGTTTTTAAATTTTCGTACCACACTAATGCGGAAGATTTCAATTCCCGTGTAGCCACATTAAAGAACTTACAATCGTCGTAATTTTTGGACTCAAAAAGACTCTCAATGGCCCTTAGCCATTTAAGAAACTCATCCGGGTCCATGTCATCTTCAAACATAGGAAAATCAATCTGTAAGGCTAGGATTTCTTCCCTTTCTTGTCCTGGGCTATTTTGTACAACCCTTGACTTGGTATTTTTACTTACGGTATGTCCCACAAGTTCTTTCTTTAAGACATGTGCATGTCTGCAAAAATGTCACTAATGAGTTTCCGAAGTTCTTCTTTGTTCGTAAGGGATATTTTTGTGTTGGCCATTGCGTCAAGGCGTGGGACAGGAGCGCCTTGCTCAGGTATCAATCTGATGTAAGTATGGAGGGGTGACTGATGGTAAGTGGGGCTAAGTTCGGCATGAATGAGTTGACGCAAAAACGTACTTGAAAGTAGGTTCTCGGTTGGTTGGTTTTCAACAAGGCAATGGGTATTTTGGTGGCTGTTTCGGGTGGATTTAGGGGGAGTTGGGTTAGGCGTTTAAGGAGGTTGTCCCGGGGTTGTTTCCGAAGATTGTAGTGGCAGGACTTTGGTGTTTTAAGAGTGGTGAGGTCTCAGAAATGAACCAAAATAGTGAGGTCTCGGTAAAGGTAGTTTTAGGGAACAACTTGGTGTTGTCGGATTTGGATGGGAAGATATTCTTGGCTTCGGGTGCTGGCCTTTATTGTGAGTGTTTATGAGGTGTTGTGGGAGGTGAGGGTGATCAGTATATGGTGGGTTAGGTTTGGATGGCCCACGAGTTGCAGGTGCAAGCTCGGGTGAGGAATGGTCGACTTGGTGAAGTGATGGTATAGTCGATATGGCTTGGATAATGACAAGGGGTTTTTAATGCCCGAGCCGACACTAAGATGAGTGTGACCAATTTAACAAGGACTAGACCAGGGTTGCTAAGTACAATCCTGAATACTAACCAAGTAAGGTTGGCCAAAAACCTTAAGATAGACCATAGGTTTGAGTTTGGTTAGGTCACACAGTCCCAACGTCCACTCGCACAAAAGGGGGTTCCTTAAGCTTAGACTTAGTTAAGTCACATAGTCTTAACCAAGCTTACACCGAAGGGAAACCTTAGCTTCGATTTAACTAGGTCACAGTCTTAACTTCAACTTACATTAAGGGGTTTGGCTCAAACATGAACCAAGGACCCTCCCGGAGATCAACTAAGAATAACAATCCTGGATTGAAAGACTTAGAAAAAATGAGTAAACACTCAAGTTTTATATTCAACCAACTCTGAATTCTACAATGGCCTCTATTTATAGTACAAAATGGACTATTCTAGAAGAAGAAAAATGAAAAACATAAACTAACACCTAGTGTGAACGGATTTGGAGTGACTTGGAGGCCAAGGTGTTTCGGCCACCTATTCCTCTTCTCTAAGCCGAGATTGAGTCCAATGTAACCATAATCATGAATTTGTTAGATCATAAATTCTTCCAACAACCTCATCTTCTTAGAATGTGTTGGAAGCTTCTATTCTTAGTATTTATTTTGATGATCATTTCGGCCACCTCTTGGTCTTCTCTTGGCAGAATTTGGAACCTTCAATGTAGTCAAATATTTGGTTGAGATGTCCTCTTGGAACCCGTTTGTGCTAGATGGTTGTTGTCCTTGCCATCGTGTCAGCCAAGTCATCATTTTTCCTTGCCATGGTGTACTCTCAGCCTAGTCACCTTTGTGACTTATTAATTGTGTCCCAATGTTAGTTATTACATTGCACACTATGTCCTAAGATAGAAACTAGTCTTAGAATAAAAGATAAGCTAAAAGAATATACATGGTCTCGGCCAAGACCAAACAAGAAGGCCGAAAAATACAAGGCTTCTTAAATATTCAAGTCACAACTCCAACGCCATTCCATTTTTCATGCCATTTTAGGCATCCAATTGGAGAACGACGTGCCATTGTTGGCACTCTTGGTAAAGATCTTCTCGGCTTTGGTTGAGAGTTTAAGTCTGCGGGCTGATTTACATCAGAACTAGTTGCGGAACAAATGCAACTCTTGAGTAGAGGGTTTGCGGATCGTGTCATGATCAATGATGCTGAATCCGGAGAAGAGGTTGCTCAAAATAACCCAAGGCATGAAGTAGAAGACATCCTAGAGGACCCGAGGCATGAAAGGGAGGATGACCATACCTTACGGTTTGATCTTCCAACCTTTGAAGGAAACATGAACCCGGAGGAGTTTCTTGAATGGATAAGGACCATTGAGAGTCTATTCGAGTTCAAGAAATATGATGATCTGAAATGTTTTAAGGTGGCTACATTGAAGTTGAAGGAATTCGCTTCTGTGTGGTATGAAAACCTAAAAGCAAGCGGAGAAGAAATGGCAAACCCAAGATTGACTCTTGGGAAAAATTAAAGGAACACTTGAAGAGGAAATTCTTGCCAAGAGAATATGAACAAGACATTTACCTTAAGCTCACCAAACTTCATCAAGGAGTTCTTAAGGTTGAGGAATATGTGCGAGAATTCGAGAAGGTCACTATGCTTTGTGACTTGGAAGAAACAGAGACACAAAGAATTGCACGGTTCATTGAAGGCTTGAACGTGGCAATTCAAGAAAAGGTTGAAGTGGCAACATACAACACATTTAAAGATGTTTGTCACTTAGCAATAAAATTTGAAAGACAACAAAAGAAGGGTACCCCAAGAACTTATGACAAACCCACTAGTGTCAAGGATAAATGTAGTACCTCTTATTCTAACCCTTTGTATAATCAAGAAAATGTAGGAAAAGATAAAGGAAAGAAAGTAGAGGTTGCGAAGGGGGTGGATAGAAGCCGAAAGAGGTGTTTCAAATGTCAATGACTCGAGCACTTCAAAAATGAATGTCCTAACCCATGGGTCATGACCATTGAAGAATACCAAGAGTGTGGGGATTCCTTTGTTGTTGAGGAACCCAAGATCGAAGAGTCCCTAGAAGAAGATGTTGCTTTTGCGGAGGACGGTGTAAGTTTGGTACTCCAACATGTGTTGAGTGCTCAACTTGAATAACATGAGGAGTCACAAAGAGAGCAAATATTCTATACCCGATGCAAGATAAATGATAGGGTGTGTACGGTGATCATGGACAGAGAAAGTTGTTCCAATATGGCTTCCGTAGAAATGGCAGACAAATTGAAGTTGTCTACCCATAACCATCCCAAGCCCTATACTCTCTGATGGGTGAACAAATACAACGGGCTAAGGGTAGCAAAACAAGCTCTTACTAGCTTTTGGGTTGGGAATTATGAAGATGAGATATGGTGCGACATCCTACCTATGGATTCTTGCCATATTTTGTTGGGTCGACCATGGCAATATGATAGGAAGGCACAACATGATGGAGAGAAGAATACATATTCTTTTTGAAAGGACGGTAAAGAGTTCCGATTTATGCCATTGTCACCTAATAAGGTGAATGAGATAAAAATCCAAAACGCCAAGAAACGCAAGGTCGAGTCCCCCTTACTTGACGCACGGAAGATAAAAGAGGAATTAAAGAATGGGAGTTATATAGGTGCATTGGCGTGCAAGGAGAAGGAGAATCTTATGGGAGACACAGTTGAAAATGCCAACGTAAAGGAACTTCCTAATGATCTTGCATCCGGAACACTACCAATGGAAGGTATGGAACTTGCTATTGATTTATTTTCAAGAAGTTCATTACCTAAACAACAAAACTATGGGTTCCATCTGGAAGAGACTAAGGAATTGCAAGTCCAAGAGCAAGAATTATTAGGCGAACGCTATTTCCGCAAGAACCTTAGCTTCTACACGACACCAACATTGTTGGTGCCAAAGGAGGAAGGAACTCGGCACGTGTGTATTGGCAACCAATCAGTCTACAACATCACCGTAATGTACAAGTCTTTGTGGCCGAGAATGGATGATTGTTTGTTCTCCAAGATAGATTTGAGGAGCGGCTCCCAACAAATGAGGATATGAGGAAGAGCTGCGTGAAAGATGGCTCTCAAGCTCAACTATGGTTTGTGCGAGTGGCTTATGATGTCATTCGAGGTGTGTGATGCCCCAAGATCTTCCGTAAGTCTCATGCACAAGGTAATCTGACCATCCATGGGATCCTTGGTCAAAGAATACAAAGTATCACCCGAGGACCTTCATCCATCCGAAGTGGGGACTATCCGAAGTTGGCACGAGTATACAAATATAAGTGTGGTAAGAAGTCTCCATGGTTTGGCTTCCTTTCATTTCATTCATGATGTTAGTGCCCTTACTACTCCGAACGTTGAATTACTATTTGAAGTTGAACGTGATGTTAGAGGAGTTGATAGTGGTACCGGGTTAATTCAAGAAAAATAACCCATTGCCTCCTATAGTGAGAAATTGGGGGGTGCACGACTCAATTCTTTTACCTATGACTCATTGATCCAATGAGAAAACTATTTGAAGTGTGGTCCTTTCAAGGTATTGGCTCTGTTTCGGGAAGGCACTTACAAGGAAGAACTCCTAGACGAAGGTGAAGGTTCAACATGTCATGTTGGAGACTTGTCCTCACACTTAGATGACGAGAATTTGAGGAGAAATTATTTTAAAGAATGGAGATTGATGAAAGAAAGCCCGTGAACATACACACGCAACTTGAGCCATTAAGTGATTTGCCAAGGGTGCCAACAACTAACCATCAATCTATGTCTAGATGCCTAAAATGGCATGGAATATGAAGTGGAATTGAAGACATCACTTGAAGATGCAAGGAGACACATTTATTTCGGCTTTTATGTAGGTTTTGGCCGAGACCATTTTCTTATTAGCTTGTCTTTAAATTCCTATCTTAACTAGTAGCTTTCTTAGGACATAATTAATAAGCCACGTAATAAGGTGACTAGGCCGTGTAATGACTAGGCCGTATAAGAGGATCGGGTGAGAAGGACAAGAATCATCTAGAAGAAGAGCTTCCAAGGAGATAATTCATGAACTAACTAGTTCATGCACTTATCTATATAGAATACATCAAGAATGGCCTAGGGAACATTAAAGGGTGGCCGAGTATTCTCCCCTTTGCATTCGGCCAAGGAACATGCTAAAGATGGAATCTTCCAAACGTATTACAAGGGGATGATTCATGAGTGGCTTAAGTTCATGCATTCATCTACATGAAAGATAAAAAAGGAATGGCCTAGAGAACCTCAAGAGTTGGCCGAATCCCATCCCTTTCCCATTCGGCCAAACTCCATTTCCCATTGTGACCGAAGTGGTTCTAGTTTTACGTCTATTTAGTTGTCTTCTAGAAAGGTCTAAATACTAGTATAAATAGGACATATAGTTTATGTAAAAAGGGGTGGAAGATTTATGAAAAATATTTGAGTTTTACTCATTTTGCTAGGTTATTCAACTTTTGTGTTGTTTATCTTAGTTGGTCCTTTTGTGGGCCATCGATCATTTTATGGTTCGAACCTCGATCTTTTTGTGGGTCAAACCCGGGATGTAAGTCTAGTTAAAACTTTTGTTATCTAGATAAACCCAAGATAAGGTTCTCCTCGGTGTAAGTCTAGTTGGGACTTTTGTGACCAAACCCAAGCCAAGGGCCTATCCAGTTACTATCATAAGGTCATCGGTCTCCCTCACTTGGTTTGTTCTTGAGCTTTTACTTAGCAACCTCGGTAAAATCCTTGTCCAATTGGCCTACTTCACTTGGTGTTGACCCGAGCTTGTCCATAGCAACCTCGTGTCTCTATCCTTGTCCATTTCGACCGACCTTTACTTGGTTTGTACTCGGGCTTGCACTTGGCAACCTCATGTCCACTCCTTGTGCCAACCATCTGATTCTTCTCACCATCATAGACCACAACCCTTCCCAAACCACCACACCAAAGGCCATTAACTGAAACCATCCATACATGCCTGTCCAATCCCGACAACACCAAATAGTCCACAAAATACTTTTATCGGCAACCTCACTATTCCGACCAGTTTCTACCACCTTACCAACATCCAGCCAAAAATACAACCCTCAACTCTTCTAGAACAACCCCATAAAATGCCTTAGCCCACTTCCACCCTAAACTACATGTGTACCCCTCCAATCACCCACTGCCCAGCAGAAACTGTCCCACTCGACAGCCTCTTTTCGACCCCATTTTCATATCAACCCATGTCCAACCAAACTCTGACCAACTTACCCTCACTCACCCCTCTTTATATACATCATTCTTACTCTCTATCTGCAGACCGCGTGGGGGGTATTCGGGTTCTTCTATGACAGTTCAGTAGCCTACGGCCAGAGGGGCATGTTTTGAATGTGGTGAGATAGGGAATTTTGCTAGAGAGTGTCCTAGACTCAAACAGGGTTCCAGAGATCAGACATCTAGGCCCTCAGTACTACCAGCTAGAGGGGCGGGCATTCTAGTAGAGGAAGTGTGCAGAGCCTGTAGCTAAAGTAAAGTCAAGCCATTAGTTTGAGTACCCCGTTGGGCTTTTACGGAGCTTGGCCTGCTTTCGCATTAACTCACCATTTGGTGATTTGGTTCGTATTGCACTGCATACGGACTCGAGGTCTAGTTCTCAGAAATAGCTAGCGCCTTTCGGTGAACCTGGTAGAGTTGGCCATCAATCTGGCAGGGGTGGTTATCAGTCAGGTAGGGGTGGCGCTTAATTCGAAAGAGGTAGATATCAGTCAAGCCATAGAGGTCATGGAGGCACGCAATCTGAGGGTGGATGTGCCTATTGTTATGTTTTTCCTGGTAGGCTAGAGGTCGAGGCTTCTAACATAGTCATTATAGGTATTATTTTAGTTTGCCATCGGCCGACTTCAGTCTTATTTGATCCAGGATCTACTTTCTCCTATGTGTCTACTTATTTTTCCACGGGTCTGAATATGTTGTGTGATTTACTTGATGTGCCTATTCATGTTTCTGCCCCTATTGTGATTCTATGGTAGTGGATAGAGGTTTTAGGTCTTGTGTAGTCACCTTTCTTGGATATGATACTTGAGTAGACTTGGTTATTCTTGACATGGTAGATTCGGATATTATCATGGGTATGGACTAGTTATTGCATTATCAAGCTATTCTATATTGTCATGCTAATACAGTCACATTAGCTATGCTGGGTATTTCGAGGTTAGAGTGGAGGGGTACTCCTAGCCTTGCACCTAAAAATATCATATCGTTCCTCAAAGCGAAGAAGTTGGAGAGTAAGGGATATTTGTCCTATTTGGCCCATATTTGAAATACTAGCATGGACACTCCGCCACTTGAGTCGATACTTGTAGTGAGGGAGTTTCCAGATGTATTTTCGACAGATTTTCCTGGAATGCCACTTGATCGAGGAATTGACTTTTGCATTAATTTGGAGCCAGGCACTCGGCCTATTTCTATTATGCCTTATAGTATGGCGCCTGCTGAGTTGAGAGAGTTGAAAGAACAGTTGCACGACTTTTTGAGAAAGGGTTTCATCAGATCGAGTGTTTCTTCTTGGGGTGCCCCCATTTTATTTGTAAAGAAGAAGGTTCGAAGTGGATTTCTATTGATTATCGACAATCAAACAAGGTTACTATCAGAAACAAGTATCCAATTCCCCGCATTAATGACTTGTTTGATCAACTTCAGGGTGCATCTGTCTTTTCCAAGATTGACTTAAGATTGGGTTACTATCAGCTAAAGATTCAAGTGGAGGACATCCCAAAAATGGCTTTCAAGACCCGCTATGGTCACTATGAGTTTTTAGTCATGTCTTTCGGGCTTACTAATTCCCCCACAGCTTTTATTGATTTGATGAATGGGTTTTTCAAGCCTTATTTGGATTCTTTCATCATTTTCTTCATTAATGATATCTTGGTTTATTCTCATAATGAGGAGGATCACGAGAAACATTTTACGATCGTGCTTAGGTTGCTGAAGGAGAAGAAGTTTTATGCCAAGTTTTCCAAGTGTGAGTTTTGGCTCAGTTCGGTGGCATTTTTGGTACATGTGGTGTCTAAGGATGGCATCATGGTGGATCCTAAGAAGATTGAGGCAGTTTGAGATTGGGACAGGCCTACTACAGTGATAGAGATTAGGAGTTCTGTGGGGCTTATGAGTAATTATCGGCGGTTCATGGAAGGATTCTCATCTATTACTTCTTATTTGACCCGATTGACCTATAAAAATATGCCTTTTTAGTGGTCGGATGAGTGTGAATAAATCTTTCAAAAGCTCAAGTCATTACTGACCTCAGCCCCGATTTTAGCTTTACTGGTAGAGGGGAAGAACTTGACAGTTTATTATGATATTTTGCGGCTTGCTCTAGGTTATGTGTTAATGCAATAGGGAAAGGTGATAACTTATGCTTCGAGGCAGTTGAAGGTGTATGAAAAGAACTACCACACTCACGATTTGGAGTTGGTGGCGGTAGTCTTTGCTTTGAAGATGTAGAGGCACTATTTGTATGGGGTCCATTGTGAGGTGTTCACAAACCAACGAAGTCTTTAACATGTGTTCAACCAGCGGGATCTGAATTTGAGGCAGGGTAGGTGGATGGAGTTACTCAAGGACAATGACATCACAATTCGTTATCATTCGAATAAGGCTAATATGGTAGCAAATACTTTGAGCCGAAAGGCAGTGAGTATGGGTAGTTTATCTTATTTGATTGTGGGAGAATGTCCCTTGGCTAGCGAGGTTCAGTCTTTGGCAAACAACATGGTGAGACTGGATATTTCAAAATGGGGCAAGGTTCTGGCTTGTGTTGAGGTGAGGTCATCGATTTTAGAGCAAATCAAGGCCCCACGGTTTGAGGATGCAAAGTTGTGTAAGATTCAGGACAAAGTGTTGAGGGGGAAAGTTGGAGAGGTGATTCTTGATGATGAGAGTGTCTTGAGGATTAAGGGGAGAGTGTTTGTTCCTCGTATAGGTGGTTTGACTAAGTTGATTATGGAGTATGCTCACAGCTCTACGAAGATGTATCATGATTTGAGGCAGCATTATTTGTGGGCTGTAATGAAGAGAGATATAGTGGAGTTCCTCATATAGGGTCGTGACATACGTGTAGCTAGGCACCAAATGTCGTGTTACGCCCATGCCATGATTCGGGGTATGACAAGATACTTCTTAGGCATTGAATTTGTTAGGAATACATATGGGATACTTATGCACCAGAGAAAGTATGCATTGGAGCTTCTATCAGATTTGGGATTGAGTGGTTCTAAACCAGCTCCTACACCAGTTGAACTTAATCAGAAGTTGACTACAATTGAATATGACAAGCACAAAGAAGAGTCATCTGATTCACTCTTAACAGATTCTAGTGAGTATCAAAGATTAATTAGGAGGCTACTTTATCTCACAATTACTATGCCAGATATATCTTTTGTTGTACAGAGTTTGAGTCAATTTATGCATGCGCCTAAAGTATCTCATATGGTGGTTGCTACTAGGGTGGTCAAATATGTCAAACAATCACCTGGAATGGGCGTTCTTTTAAGTGCTCATGGAAGTGTTACACTTCATGCTTATTGTGATGCTGATTAGGGTTCATGTGTCAACACCAGGAGATCTATCACAGGTTACATGATCAAGTTTGGGAGTTCTTTGATTTCTTGGAATTCCAAGAACAGTCTACTATTTCTAGAAGCTCAGCTAAAGCTGAGTATACGGAGCCTTGCCTCCATTGTGGCAAAGATTGTGTGGCTCATTTGTCTTTATAAGGAACTAGATGTGGACTTAGCTTTGCCTGTTTTATTGCATTGTGATAGCAAAGCAGAGATTCAGATAGTTTCTAATCCAGTATTCCATGAGCGCACTAAACACATTGATATCGATTGTCATTTCATTTGAAAAAAGGTGCTGACTAGTCTTGTGCAAACCAAATATCTTCCTACTGTAAAACAATCAGCTGACATCCTTACCAAGGACCTTGGTCGATCACATCATGTCTACCTATTGTCCAAGCTAGGAATGAAAAACATCACCATACCTCCTAGTTTGAAGGGGGTTATTGAGCAATGTAACCGTAGTGGCAAGTTGAATGAGTTGTACATGAGTTGTGTACAACTATCAGATTAGTTAGTTAGCTGTCAGAATTAGCTAGTTAGTTAGAAAATATTTTGAGCTTAGTTAGTTTGTTAGCTAGGAGTCGGTTAGATTCATTAATTAGAGTTGGGAGTTAGAGTTTATATATATATAGAGAGAGAGAGAGATATTTTAGATGAATCAATAGATACTTTCATTTTTACATAACAGTTCATTCTTATACATGAACATATCTCTCTTTCGATTGGATCAGATCCTTCTAGATCTGTTCTGCATTCATGTTTAATTGAATAATTCATCAGTTTCAATCCAAAACTCCTTTAGCATATTTTTGCTTTTCAACATGCTCCTTGCTATGTTGAGAATAAAAGAATGAGGAATTCCAGTCGTTGCTTTACATCTTCAAAATTCCTGATGGTCCGCCACCTCCGAACTCACCACTCATCGAACCACCCTTGTTCTGCCTTCCATGATCAATTCATTGTTAACCGTCGGAAAGATAGTTGTTGCGTCGCCAAATCACTAACACCAATTCAGCGATCAAAAATAGAGCAGCCACTAGTACACAATCGTCGTTAATACCACCTCTGCCCCACCTGAAACTGCTGCCAAACACCCCAATCATCTCTCGTCAAAGGTCGTCACGGGTATCTTGTGGAAGTTCCAGCCTTGGTTCAGATCTACGACAAAGTTAACCGTCCATATCGAAGAGAGAGCAAGAAGAAAAGACTTTTGGGAAGAGCCATATTGATGTAGGCAAAAATAGATCGTGAATGAATATTGAAACAACATTCACGTTCTTTTATATTACTAAAAGATTGGAATCCCAATTTAAGTTTGGTTACGTTTTCTCATCTCGTCTCAAACTTGAATCGTGCTGAAACTAGAAGTCATACTTGAAAGCAATTATTTTAGAAAACACCAAAAAAGAAAATTAAAATACTCGATAAATGCTGTTGAATGTGAATTTGCTTATCATGAAAAAAATATCATAGATCTAACGTTATACAAATAGGTTCGTTATTTATGCCATCTCCTATTAAAGGTCGAATAACCTTAAACAGACTTTAGGTCACATAAGAGTTGTCCATAATAAGTCCTAAATTGTAATGAAGTGGAAGCCTTTGTGCACTTGCACTTTTAAAAATGAAAAATATGAGCTAGCGATATGCATACCCAATATTATAACCCATTAAGGAGCTTTTCATTACAACAACTAAATATATCCCACTTATAACAGCACCTGTAAGAAAACATTACCAAGCCAACTGGAAAACCCTGCATTACAATTCCTCATATTGAATCTGATTAGCCAAAATCTTAGAAACAAAATAATACTTGCACAATGCACATCTCATAACTTTTAACGAGTCCAACATGTGATCTCCTCCTGTGAGTGCCTCATAGGCAAAAATTGACTTTGACAATGGAATACATGGTGATCAGATCATAATGTACACAATGCCACCTTTGAAGGTAAAACGTAAGCAATGTCAGGCATTTGAGTGATTCCCGGGTAAAGCCACCACTTGAAGTCCAACCAGTACAGCCTCTTCTTCCAAAACAGTTGAGTAAATTGCTCTAGGGAGTACAAACGAGCAGAAGCTTCTTCATAGTGAAAAAACAAAAAAGACGAAATGCTACAAAGCATTTTCTTATAGGACCATTCAACCTCACAAATCGCGAGGAAAATTTCTGATTTGGCCTTCCTCCAAGACATCTTTGTTATTCACCTTATAATGCGATTCCCGGGTAAAGCCACCACTTGAAGTCCAACCAGTACAGCCTCTTCTTCCAAAACAGTTGAGTAAATTGCTCTAGGGAGTACAAACGAGCAGAATCTTCTTCATAGTGAAAAAACAAAAAAGACGAAATGCTACAAAGCATTCTCTTATAGGGCCATTCAACCTCACAAATCGCGAGGAAAATTTCTGATTTGGCCTTCCTCCAAGACATCTTTGTTATTCACCTTATAATGTGATTCCCGGGTAAAGCCACCACTTGAAGTCCAACCAGTACAGCCTCTTCTTCCAAAACAGTTGAGTAAATTGCTCTAGGGAGTACAAACGAGCAGAATCTTCTTCATAGTGAAAAAACAAAAAAGACGAAATGCTACAAAGCATTCTCTTATAGGGCCATTCAACCTCACAAATCGCGAGGAAAATTTCTGATTTGACCTTCCTCCAAGACATCTTTGTTATTCACCTTATAACTTATCCGTATGCGCATGACAAGGGATTTCTGGGAAAATGAAAATAATTATATAGCTGTTAAAGAATCACAGGAATTCAACAGAGAAGTGAGTACACCCAGTCTCACTGTTCAAGGGAACTGCATAATTTTGAAATACATTCAATTCCGATAGCTGATAAAAAAAAATTCCATTACTAGTTCCAGTTTCTTATAGCAAAGATTGCTAAATAATAAGAACAATGTACATCTGTAGCTATCTTTTCAAACCTCTACAAGGAAATAAATGTTGCAACATGCAACATGCCTGCCCGATTATCAGTATCAAATTGATAAAGAGCCTGGGCGATGTTTTTAATATGAATCTGGAACTCTGGGAAAGAATGATAGAGCATATACTTAGGAAAGAGTGGCATTAAACTCATGAATCATACGATGGAACTCTGGGAAAAAGTGATAGAGCATACACTTAGGAATACGACAAGAGTGACAGAGCACCAGTTTGGATTTATGCCCGGTAGATCTACAACAGAGGCTATATTTTTGCTAACAAGATTGATGAAAACTTATCGCGAAAGAATGGTGTTTTCTTGTTAAATCATATTATGAAAAGCTTTTGAACAGGAAGGAGGTGGACTTTCCTTATAGAGCGATTTAGATCCCGAAGATACCGAGAAAGGTGTGTTTTTTCATCTAGCAACTAGAGTGATCTTGACGGCAAAGAATCTGAGAAAGAGGAAGATCACTTGTGTCAGTTGGTGCTTTATGTGAAAGGATGCGGGTGCAAATGCCAACCATCTCCTCATTAACTGTCCAATAGCTTCGAGATTATGGTGGGAGATTTTTACATTGTTTTGGGATTTTTTGGGTGATGCCAGGCACAGTTAAAGATGTTACGGCCAGTCTCGGTATCTTTGGGATCCAAATAACTCTATAAGGAAAGTCCTCCCTATTCAAAAGATTTTCATAATATCCGTTTGTTGTTGTTGTAATCATCTTATGTTCATTCACTCTATTTGGGTCTATTTCATTTGAATAGGGGGACTATTTCTTTTGAAAAGTGGTAAATTGTTGTAATCATCTATGTTCATTCACTCTATTTGGGTCTATTTCATTTGAATAGGGGAAATACTTGTGCATTAAGACAAAATAGGGGCCAAGAGAGGTTTCTAAATCATACAATTCATACATTTATTTCTACCCAGAAAATGTCTAGTAAAAGAAATCCAAGATAGAAAATGAACAATTCACATACCTTGCCATGTTGACTGTTTGTGATTCTCAACTTCTGTGCGATTGATCCATTACCACTTGCAGGTAGGGTATTACCGCTAGCTGGATCCAATTGCAGTTGAAGGAACTGCACAGAAATGCAAATAAGCTTAGTCAAGAAATGACCAATGGTACATGTACTGAGAATTTGAAAATTAGGTCATCCAGCATATATTACGATTCACATTCAATTGCAATTAATCAAAGGACCTGTATACCAAGAATTACCCAATTAATTCAAGCCTTCTGCAACTCGTTTCAAATTTGTTTCTTTTAGAACTTCAAAGAAGTGGATATTTTACTTCCTACAACATTTCATATACCTATTTACAACAGCCTCCAAGCTATCCCTAAAATTTTAGCCTTCTAGAAAAGTCAACCATGATGAGATATTTGCAAGGCATGAAATCCACATCAAGGGCAACACACTCCCCGCGCGGACTCTCCGTTTTGGGTGTCATCCCCGTACCGGATAGGGGGATACGGGTGCGGGATATGTCCTGGATACAGTCAACCAATTTCGAATACTTTGATCGGAGTACATCGAAAATTTGGGGTAAAAATTGATATTTGATTTCTCAAAATTAAAGATAAAACGGATTTAAAATACGGGAAATGGCATACCTTCAATATTATAGTATTTTTATCTCATTTTTGCTACTTCGTGTTTCAAAAAAACCAAGAATTCAATGTCATGTTCTGAGTTTGGATGGTAGACGGTAGCAGTGATATATCTTTACAGCTCTATTTTTTATAATTTTGAATTTTCTTAGCCGAATCCCCGCACCCGTATCCATACCTGGATACGCACCCCCGAATCTTAAAATTTAGATTTTGCGGAATCCGACACTTGGATACGTATATGTATCGGATACCCGCACCCGAGTCCTAGCAACTTGGAAGATTTGACACACTTAAATGAATTTATACCCCATAACTACCAACTCTGCCTATGTGAGCTTGCTCACATTGCCGGTCCCAAGCCCGAATAAAGGAGGAGGGTTGTGGTAGATTGCCAGCTAGCGTAAAGCTAGCCAATCATGCTAACTCCTCGCCTACCTAAGTGAAAGATAAGTTATATCGAGAAGTTAGACCGCTTATGTATTCTATCATGATTCTTTACGCCATTAAAATTAGAGAACTTCCTCGGACATCGAAAAAAGGGAACCCAAATTTCACTTGTCGTATTAAGACCAACCCTCTATAATCTTTCTCTATTGCTCTTATGAACCTCTTTCCACCTGTTCTCTAGAGTTCAAGAACAGATTCTTGCTTATTCCTTATTTGTCCATTAAGTCTGTTTCCGCTAAAGGCATCATGAAGAGCATCTATATTATAATACGAGAGAGGAAGGACAACTAAGCAACTATTTTTTTTTATTTTGTATAATAAAGTTGTTGTCATGTGACCAGGAGGTCACAGGTTAAAGCCGTGGAAATAGTCTTTTGCATGAATGCATGGTAAGACTGCGTACAATAGACCCTTATGGTCCGGCGACCCTTTCTCGGACTCCGCGCATAGCAAGAGCTTAGTGCACTGGGCTGCCCTTTTTTTATATAATGTTAGCTTGAGATGAATTTAAATGAAAAAACATGGTCAAGTGATGATTCATGTTGAGATTATAACTAAGTAAATAAAAGTGTGTTTTCTCTTACCGCTTAAGCTTTTAGATTGAGATGGTCACACACATCAATATGGTATCAGAGCGGCAACGGTCCTAGGATCGAATCTCACTACCCCCATTATCAAAAAGAATTATCACGTGCTTAGCTCATGAAAAAGGAATCAGGCCAGCATGTGAGGAGACGTGTTGAGAATATAATTAAGTAAATAAATGTGTGATCTCTCTAACAGCTTAAACTTTCAGATGAGATGGTTACATACTTCAACAATTCATATATTCCACCCAAACTTTTTGGAACTGAGGTGCAATTGTTATGTACGGTATAAGTATCAAGATGGTGTAAGCCTAGGAGGGAAGACCAATCAATCAACATTATTAAGAAAATGGACACTGGGTCTAACTTTATGAGGTAAGAATTGTCTAAAATCATTTAAGGAGACAACTCATTCCCTCAACTAATGTGGGACATTTAACAAGCCCCTTGACACCCCCCCACCTTTGAAAATTCCAGATCCAACAGGGTTGGACATTGGACATCTGGGAGTGGACAAAATGAGGGCCAAACCTTGCGCAAACGAATAATTGGCATGGACCGACTATTAGAGTGACATAGTGTAAAGAAAATGGACTTTGGGCCTAACTCAACCAAAAAAACCAACTCATGAGATGATGATTGCCCAAAATCACACAACGAGACAACAGTCAATTGTCTTAGGACACTCTAATACATGGGCCGATCGTCATTCAAGGTGGAAAATAACAAAAAGGAAAACAATAACACAACAAATTCACTATTGGATAATGGTTCCTTTGTTTACCTTTGGAACTGCTGCCTGGAAGATGAATTCTGTGAAAACATCTTGTGACTTATTTGTAAAACTACCATCAATAAGTGTCATCTGCGGGTTTCCAGGTTGCTTTGAGAAGTTGAATGTTAATATCAAGTTGCTGCTCTCAAACGCAGTAACTGATGAATGTGCCGGACCATTGCCTTCTATAACTTAAAAAATCTTGTCAGCATTTCCAGAATAAAATTAGACTGGCCGGGAAGTTAAAGAGCTGATAGAGATAGTACCAGACATTGGTGGACTGGAAGGAAGCCCGTCCAATAAATCTAACATAGAAGAATTTCCACCTGTAGAAAAGATTTGCGCGGAAGGAGCTGAAGGTGTGGAGAATCTATCTAATATATCCAATGGACTTCTATTGTCTGTATTGGAGGATAACAACTGAGGTGGAGATGGGCTGTTCTGAGCAGGAGGAGTTCCAATCGACAAAAGATCCAGTAAAATGTCAGAGCCACTCTTTTGGGCCTGATTTGTATCTGAAATTCAAAGAGCATAAAGAGAAAATCCACTACGAAGTCAAGTTTAAGTTAGATGTCAGTTTGTGCTTGGAATAGTCAAAAGATGCCAATGTTAAATTTTAAATACAGTAAGGAGGAAAAGAACAAATGTGAGGGTGATCAGAATTATAAATCAGGAAAAGCATTCTGAAAGATTCATGCAATACACAGTAAATGTGACCTGGTTGCAAAGACACTGGCATCAGATTGACACCAAGAAGATCTTGAAGAAACTCTCCACCAGAAGAGCTAGGTGCAGGAGCATCATCTAAACTAAGATCGAGCAAGTCAGCAACAGGAGCAGTACCAAGCTTGGCAGATCCATTTGGAAGAATAACTGATACTCCTTGTGAAGTTGACACAGCTGCTGGCACAGAACCAGCTCTTCTTCCGCTGAAGGTTGCTTCATCCAGAACCGGCATTCTCTCTACGAGTGAAGACCTGAAAACATGCATCGCTGCTCAGCATAAATCGCACTAAGACAACAAAAGGAATAGAAACAACTTTCTATAAGATATCAACCAAACCTCATATTCTGATGCCTCTCGATAATAGAGTTAAATTCAATAGCTCTCTGTTGCAGTTCAAGCACAAAACTTCCTTTATACTGACCAATGATTTCATTTATCCGCCTACATTAAACAAGAGCATTGCAGATTACTCAGTTTCAAAAAAAAGATTACTCAGTTAAGCGTATATTCAGACTAACCATTTAATAGTATCCAACTAGATGTAAGGGCACCAAGTATCAAGTTAAGAATATTATATAGAAAAAAATACAATTTACCAAGAGGCATGTGGAATTGCAAGTAGATATAACATTCCCAAGGAACAATACAGTATAACAGTTTGAGAGTGATGTAGACAACAAACAAATAAAATAAAAAGTTTAATACAATGTGTCCTTCTCCGCGTTGATGAAAAGAACATGTTTGTTAAGAAAATGTACCTTGGGCCTAACTCAAACCGGAAAGTTAGCTCAAGTGGTGAGAATTGTCCTAAATCAATGAGACTATAGCCCATACAATTTACCGATGTGGGTTTCGAACCCCCGGAGTGAAATTTGGAAAGAGCAACATATCATGGATGGCCAAACATTGGTTAGTCCAACATGCCCGCATGGCTTTGGTCCGACAATGAAAGAAGTACAGTGCAATGTGGAGTAAACACACATCACGAGAAAGCCTGATATTTAAGTGGCAGGAGGATAGAGAGGCAATCTTATACTCCTCGGAGTTTTGGACATGTGCACCAACTAGGGCTGGGCTAACTAACCCAGGGATTTCTAGGTTAACATTGGGTAGTCCAACATCAAAGATTATTGTGCCGATGAATCCATATTAAGAAAACGGACCTTGGACCTTATTCAGCCCAAAATGTGCAAAGACATGGACGATGAACCAAACTCAACCCAAAAGCTAGCTCATGAGATGAGGATTGTCTAGACCCTTAGTGCATGAACAAAATAACACAAGGGACCAACATGGGTAAACCAAGAATAAGGATGGATATGACTCTAATACCATATAAAAAGGGATGAACCTTACACCTAACTCAACCCCAAAAGCTAAGTTCCCGAGATAAGGATTGCCCAAAATCATATAACAAGACAACCATCCATTCCCTCAACCAATGAGAGTCACTTAACAGCTCGCTCAAGTGATAAGAATAGTCCAAGATCATATAAGGAGACTATAGCTCATATACTTATCCGATATGGGACTCGAGCAGGGTTAAAAGGAATGTATACTTCTTCAAGAAGATGAGTATTATAGAAACCAAAAGAAGTTGCATTGAGTTGAAACAAAGATGGACAAGTAGCCTCTATAGAGATCAAACATTCTTTCTAATAGGAATGTATTCTTCTTCAAGAAGATGAGTATCATAGAAACCAAAAGAAGTTGCATTGAGTTGAAATAAAGATGGGAAGTAGCCTCTATAGATATCAAACATTCTTTCTAGAAAGCGAAAACCCAAGAATTACCCCCGAAGGCCCACACCTTCGACAAAATTACTTGATTGCAAAAAGAATGTCTTGAAGTTCATCAGCGTCAAACTCTGTAAAGAATGAATCTAAGCCCTAACTCAACCTCAAAAGATAGCTCATGAGGGGAAGATTGACAATACCATATAAGGAGACCATTAACCCATCCCATATTTGATATGCGGCTTTTAACACTCCCCGCATGTCCAGACCTCATTAACTGGAGCGTGGACAATATAATATGGGAGCTCAACATCGACGAGCAAAGAATTTGGATGGACCTAGCTGGCTTTGATACCATGTAAAAAATTACGCATTGGGCCTAACTCACCCCAAAAGCTATGAGGGGAGGATTGCCTAAGTCCATCTAAGGAATCAAAACACTTATCCCACAATTGATGTGGGACACTCAACCCCCACCCCCCACCCCCGCGCCCTGGGCTGGACATCTGGAGCGTGGGCAATTTAATATGAGGGTCAAACATCAATAAATCATGAATTAGGATGGATCTGGCTCTAAAAACATGTAAAAAATGAATTTTGGACCTAACTCAACCCCAAAGGCTAGCTCATAGGGTGAGGATTGTCCAAGCCTTATAAGGAGTCCAGGGATCTAATCATTCACTAATATGGTATATTTCTCTACACCCCCTCCTCACGCCCAAATCTGTACATTCTTTATCCGGGGTTCCAATGTCCGATCTGGAGGGTGCACAATTACGGATCCATGGTATTTTCACCCTTTCAATTGATACGGGGGCATTCCACACCACACCACACCCCCCTCGAGGGCCCACATTGGATACAATAAATTGATATAAACTTGTCTTCACCAAATCGTTGGCTCTATTAACACTCCCCAACATCGGTGAAAATAAAATTTGGATGGACATGGCTCTGATACCATGTTAAGAATGGATCTTGGGCCTAACTCAACCCCAAAAGCTAGCTCATGAAGGGAGGATTGCCGAATACCATATAAGGAGACCAAGAAGTCATCCCATATCCGAGGTGGGACTTTTAACAAACTCAAAGGTTAGAAAGGAAAGGAGTTGCCTTAGCATAACTTTAGGGATTACATCAATTATAGAGGCAACAACAACATATCCAGTGAAATCCCACAACGTAGGAGGGTAGAGTGTACGTAGACCATATCTCTACCTTGGTAGGTAGAGCGGCTATTTCCGAGAAACCCTCGGCTCAAGACACGACAAGGCATAAGCACAAACAAAGCAGGAGAAACAGTCAGATCCGGTCGAGAAATTTAAAGCAGTATGAAAATGCTGGTATCAAAAGTGAATACGCCGTGATAGCGCATCCTGAAAAGGAAACAGTAACTAACACAGGTAAATAAGATAAACAAAGTACACTAAAGAACACATAGCAGCAGAAGTCAAACTACAGGGGACTATAAAGCACTACTGCGCCTATTCGTATGATATGCTAATCAGGCCTACAGTAATACCACTACAACCAGTTTGTAAACATAAGTAGGATTACGCTCGACTACCTACTACCCTTAAACCCTAATCCGTTCCCTCCACAACCCCCTATCTAAGGTCATGTCCTCAGTAAGTTGTGCATGCGTCATATCCCGTCTAATCACATCAGCCTAATATTTCTTCGGCCTACCTCTACCCCTTTGAACCCGTCTATAGCCAACCTCTCACACCTCCGCACTGGGGCATTCGTGTTTCTCCTCTGCACATGCCCAAATCATCTCAACATCGCTTCCTGCATCTTATCGTACACCGAAGCCACTCCCACTCTGTCCTGGATATCATCATTTCTAATCCTATCCCTCCTTGTATGCCCACACATCCATCTCAGCATCCTCATCTTCGTTACTCTCATCTTTTGGATGTGCGACGTCTTGACTGGCCAACACTCTGCCCCATACAACATAGTCGGTCTAACTACCACCCTATAGAACTTACCTTTAAGTTTTTGTGGCACATTTTTATCGCACAAGACTCCAGAAGCGAGCCTCAATTTCATCCACCCTGCCCCAATACGATATGTGACATCGTCATCGATCTCTCCATTCTCTTGGATAATAGACCCGAGGTACTTGAAGCTTCCTTTCTTCAGAATGACCTGAGTATCAAGCCTCACCACCACGCCTGTCTTAAGATCGCTCCCGTCGCTGAACTTGCACTCCAAGTATTCTGTCTTGGTCCTATTCAGCCTGAACCCTTTAGACTCCAGAGTCTGTCTCCAAACCTTCATCTTAGCGTTCACTCCGCTGCGAGTCTCATCAATTAGGACTATGTCATCTGCGAATAACATACATCATGGCACCTCCCCTTGGATTTGTCACGTCAGTTCTTCCATCACCAAGGCAAATAAGAATGGGCTAAGAGTTGATCCCTGGTGCAGCCCCATCGTCACTGAAAAGTGCTCCGAGTGTCCTCCCGTTGTTCATACCCTAGTGTTAGCTCCATCATACATATCCTTGATCGCCCTAGTGTACACCTCTAGCCTCCAAACATCTCCATAGAACCTCCCTAGGGACTTTGTCATATGCCTTCTCGAGGTCAATGAAAATCATATGTAAGTCTATCTTCCTCTACCTATACTGCTCCACCAACCTCCTAATAAGATGGATGGTTTCTGTAGTCTAACGCTCCGGCATGAATCCAAACTGGTTCTCAAAAATAGACACGCTTCTTCTCGGGAATAGTCTGCAACTCTGGATATCACCTTTGTTCTTGTACAAAGGAATCATTGTAATCCACATCCATTCTTCGGGCATTCTCGTCGTCTTAAAAATGACGTTAAACAACTCAGTCAGTCACTCCAAACCTGTCTTGCCTGCGCTCTTCCGAAATTCGACTGGGATATCGGGTCCGGTCGCTCGTCCCCTGTGAATCCTGCGAACAACACCCTTAACCTCCTCAACCTTAATGCTTCTACAATACCCAAAATCCCGTACCTACCAGATTGCTCCAGGTCACCCGACACAATGTCTCTATCTCCTTTTACGTTTGAGAGTTTATGGAAGTAAGATTGCCACCTCCGCCTAATATGTGCGTCGTCCACCAGTACTTTGTCGTCTTTGTCCTTGATGCACCTCACGTGATCCAAGTCACGGGCCCTCTGCTCTCTCATCTTGGCTAGTCTGTACAACTTCTTCTCCCCTCATTTTTCCTCTAATTCCACATATAGGCATTCAAAAGCCGCCGTGACCGCTATCTTTGCCTTCTTCCTCGCCATCTTATACAGTTCCATATTCGTCCACTTCTCCACCTCATCCTTGCTATCTACCAATTTCGCATACGCTACTTTCTTCGCGTCCACCTTCTCTTGAACATTACCATTCCACCACTAGTCCCCTCGATGCCCACCACGGCTACCCCGCGAGTTAATTAATGACAACATGATATGGACTTAGCAAGGCTATATCAAGGAAGGAATAAAACAAGAACAGACTCATGTTACCAGAAAACGGAGCAAGAGATGGCTGAACTGAACATCAAAGGCAGTCGTGATCAGCATTGTTCTAAATGGCTGAAACTAATCTGTCTTAAATAAATATAAGAATTTTAGAATGGAAGTTGTATACAGGTTTTCAAAATCATCAATAAAACCTTATTGAAAGAAAAGGAAAAGTTCCTTGGCTCTTCAGAAACATAGGAATTAGTCAATTAACCAATCATATTAATACTTGACGGGTTCTGCCTACCAAGGTGGAGGTAAGGTCTGTGAACACTCTACCCTCCCAGTTGTTGTGGTTGTTGTATTAATACTTGACGGAAGAGACATTAAATTATTCACGGTGCTTGAATATAAAGTTGTTTGGTGTCCCAAACATCACATCACATCATTGCTTAATTGAACTAGTTAATGAATAAAGTTTTGAAACTTGTGAAGAGTTGAGAGCAGAGAGAGCTGAAGTTTGTAAAGCACAAGATACAGATTTCATTGTGCAGACTATTTACCAAACATGAAGAGTATCACATCACGTCATTGCTTAATTAAACTAGTTAATGAATAAAGTTTTGAAACTTGTGAAGAGTTTGAGAGCAGAGAAAGCTGAAGATTGTAAAAGCACAAGAGGCAGATTTGATTGTGCAGACTATTTACCAAAAATGAAGAGTTTCACATAAAAATAAAGCACGATAGACTATATTATAGCTGAACAGAACAAACAGATATCCAACTGAATGAACGTGAATTCTGGCAGAAATGTCAGCTGATGGATAAGTAAGATGTGCGTGCTTCATATACTGAAGTCAAGAGTATTTTAAGCATAGTATAGAAGAATACATACTGTGAACAAGATGGAAAGCGACTTGACAGCTTTAACAAAGCAATCAGACACATCGCCTGAGATGTGAGATCACACGAATGGCTTTTGATAGATGTCTCCAACACATCCACAGCATCCGACTCTGTCACCTGCTCCAACAAACTTCTTCATATATGCCCCAGAAGGACAAAACTATTATGCGGAAAAAGCTGAATTGATAATAACATGCACCCAACTCCAAAATGGCAAAAAGGTAAATCTCTTTTACGGGAATATTGAAATAAAATACAAAATATTTAGTATTCTTTTTAAGAAGTCATGGTGATGATTATAAGCCATCTTTGGACTATCCATCATTTGTTTCAAAATTACATCTTTATTTGACTACAGTACATTACTAGACGGCAGATACACATTATAACAATAATGTTTCACAATATATCATCATATTCTGGTCTTGAAATACACTAGTAGCAGCATATTGGGTAAAACATAAGTATTTGTCGATATTTCTTTCTTTCACTCTCCCCTTTTTTCTCCTACTTTAGTATTTTGGAGGAATAGGGCATTTCTTGGAGATCTGTATTTTATATAGTACTTGAAAGCACAGGGAACTAGTTACATTCATTACTACATTCAACCAGAGCATAACTTCACTATTAGTGAATTTCCAATAAATGTAACAGGAAATTCAACAGTTATAGTTATTTATTCTGAACACATCCATTGTGAGTTGCGTAGAGGATGACAATAATGAATGAGAAACTTCATCCAGAGAATGCTGGATCATAAATGAAATACAAGCAGGTTAAGAACATGATGCATACTGAAATGGAGAAAAATATTCATAGATCATATTTGCTAACTGTCCAAAAGCATGAACTCACAGTTAGGGGTTCTTCTATGTCAAGCCTTCCAACATTATTGACTAACATTTCACCATACTCTCCAATGCACCAAACTGCAACTCGAACAAGAGTTTCCTAACAAAAATAATCAAAGAGAATACAGTAAACAATATGGACATATTCAAGACCAGAAAACTGCTCATGAGTTACAGGAACCTAGCTTCTGATAGAAGATAAAGGAAAAGCGTGATGTACCTGTTCCACTGCTGCCTGTACGGCTCTGTACAAAAACCGTACTGCATATCCATGGAGGTCGGAAGCATTTGTAATCACCACAATCAGAGCATGCCACACCTCATCCTTGACATACTGTCCAGCCTATAGCACAGCTGACATATTAGTACTTTTTACCACACAAAGAAAGAAAGAAAGATCAAGCAGATCCACCAAAACAGGCCGACATGAATCGGATGCTAAGGACTGACACTTTGATAGATATTGAGAAATAAGTATGATAATCACAAATTTTATCCAACAAGGGGCTTCAAATATGTAGAGTCAAATCTAAAACGAGCAGCATACCTCAGAAAGAACCTTGAGCATCTGATCAATGTACCAAATTTTCTCCGGGGAGAACCTAGTTCACCATAAGTAGTTGTAAGCACAAGATGCATTTGAAGCGAACGAACAATCCACATGTTCAGGAAGTTATGTAATTGTATTACAACACAAAAATCCCCTTGGGACACAGCCAGAAAAATAAACAGAAACAAAAACAGGAAATATCAAAGCAATAATCAGAAGATCTCTTTCCAGAATATTCAAAAGCAGGAGTTTTCTGTGAATTATGAAAATAAGAGATGATAAGCAATAACCGAACCCTGCTAAAGAGCGATGCTTTGAGCACCGGGCTGCCCTTTTTTTAAGAGATGATAAGTTTGACAGTTATTCAGTATTGACTTACTTTTCCACAATGGAACAGATTTTAGCAGTCAGATCTCCCTTAAACTCTGGATCGCTTACTTCCAGATGTTCAGTTAACTCCTTGGTCAATGGCTTCACATTGGTGTCGTTTACTAATAGATACACTAGTTCAAGGGCTCTTTTACGAATTGATGGATCGGAGTCCTGAAAATTTAATAAGCACATAAGTTGCAACAGTAATGATAAACATGCAAAATTTGGGAAAAGATGTAAGACATTTGCATTCCAACTGAAGAGGCCATATAATGACATAAGTACCAGTATGAAAAAATGCCATTAACTATGTATATATGTACGTGTTATACATTCCCCTGATGCATCTACAAAACTTTTAAGACAGACCTTATAAAATAGAGTACTGCATATCTAGAGCACGAATCATGAAAAGTGCTAGCTAGCAGAATTTTAAACATACGCTGGAGAAGTATTATGAAGGAGGTACTCCACATATATGAGGGGGGGAAAACACTAAGGAGTGAAGAAGAAAAAAAACGAAAAGCAGTAAATTGTTATGCTTTATGAGACAAAACAATAAAACATCAAGGTAATATACCTTCACACATTCCAAAATTGTTGCCCGGTGTCTTTGTACCGCTTGACTATCGACAGTTATAGCTCTCATCAGCATGTTCAAGGCAACATATCTGAAATAATTGGACCTCAATAAAATGTAAATCATATTGCAGAAGAATACAAGTAATTATGCATCACAATAAACGTGGCTTTCAATACACAGAAGGAAAGCCCCTTTTCCCTCCCTTCCCTCAAAAGAGAGAAGAACAAACAAAGAAAATTAACTAGGTATTATCAGGATTGTTGTACACAGTCAGGAGCATCTGAAGGTGGCAATAATGGTAAGCCAACTGATACCATGAAGATTTTTGTACTGAATTTCCATGCAGATTGCAGTCAGATTCACATTATACCAAAACCAGGGATGTATTGCGACACAAAAGCTTGTCTTACTTTGACCGCACATAATTAAGGTACAGTGGAATAAGTGGGAGCTGCGAGGGGCTTTGCCCCCCTCCTTATATGTATCACCAAAGAGTTCTCTTTTCACCAGTGAATAGCTTTCATCCATTTATGTCTGGAACACATGAAATAATTACTGACTCCATTTAATTTTATATGACATTATCTGACCACTCATGGAGTTAAGATTTTAATTTAATTTAAAAATTATATTAGTGATAGTGGAAAAAGATTACAGTGAAGTTGAAGTTAGTTTTATAGAGAAAATATTGATGCAAAAATCCCCGTGAGCTCTAGGTTCCAATTCGATCTTCGAGGTGTTAAGCTCGGCGCTCCAAAGAAGGTTGATCATCCGAAGATAATATGCCTCAAATGGCATGGAAAATGGAATGGAATTGGAGTTGTCACGTGAAGATCTAGGAAGCAAGTTTTTATTCGGCCTTTGTATGTAGGTCTTGGCCGAAGACCATGTTTTCTTTTAGCTTGTCTTTATTTCTTAGCTTAGCTTTTAGCTCTTAGCTTAGGACATAATATGACATGTAATAACTACCTTAGGACACAATTAATAGGCCATATAAAGGGTGACAAGGCCGAGAGTCTTCCAATAACGTGACTAAGCCAAAAGGTCCTCCAAAGGGGTGACTAGGCCGTGAGTGGGAGGACAAAGTGGCAAGGACAAGAGACATTTAGAAGATGGGGCTTTCAAGGAAGAATTTATGAACTAACAAGTTCATGAATTGGCTATATTGAAGACTTCAAGGTCGGTCAAAGGGAGAGGAAGAGTTGGCCGTAATGGTTCATCAAACAAGAGCAAGGAATGGAAGCTTCTAAACACATTCCAAGAAGATGAGATTGTTGGAAGAATCAAGTTCATGCATTCTTCCACTTGGAATCCACAAGGGGAGTGTGAAAGATTCATCCTTTGTCCTCACCCGTACACTCTCCAACGGCTAAACCAAGACGAAGGGATAAAGAGTAATAAAACAAACTCTTGTTGACTTTCGGATTGGAACATATGAAGATAAGGTATGGTGTGACATCCTCCCTATTGATGCATGTCATATTTTATTGGGGCAACCATGGCAACTTGACACGAAGGCACAACATGATGAAGGAAGGAATACTTATTCCTTTCGGAAACATGATAAGAAAATACAACTAGTGCCGATGTCACCTAGTGAGGTGAAGGACTTCAGAATCCGACGTGCAAAGAAGCGTGAAGCCGAGGCCCTGCTACTTGATGCCCGAAGGGTAGAAGAAGAATCCAAGAAGGGGAGTCCTGTGGATTCATTGGCATGCAAGGAAAAGGAGAACATTGCGGAAGATACCTTGGAAGATGCCGATATAAAGGAACTTGCGAATGATCTTACATCCAGAACACCACCAATGAAAGATAGTGAACTTGCTCTTGATTTATTTCCAAGAAGATCATGTGGTACTTCATTCTACGATATATATAAGATCCATCTGTATAGATATCATCATCTACATCCAGAAAGCCGCCCCTTCTCATCAATAGACTCCTAACGTATACGAAGGAGTGCGGTTCTATGAATAGGAGACATTGTACTAGTATCTACAGGCCCTAAATTATCAACAGGCTCTCCGAGCACGTTAAAAATTCATCCCAGAGTCTCCCAATCAATACAAAAGGCAAATCCCTTATGATACACATTGAACAATATAATAGAGAAGTAAAGATTGTAAATACCGGTGTCGTACT
Organism: Anisodus tanguticus; assembly: GCA_034509755.1. Taxonomy (NCBI): domain Eukaryota; kingdom Viridiplantae; phylum Streptophyta; class Magnoliopsida; order Solanales; family Solanaceae; genus Anisodus; species Anisodus tanguticus. The sequence goes on along the minus strand of CM067543.1, from coordinate 46,731,407 downwards.
TCAAGTAGGCGATGGCATTGCTCGTATTCACGGTCTTGATGAAGTAATGGAGGGTGAATTAGTAGAATTTGAAGAGGGTACAATAGGCATTGCTCTGAATTTAGAATCAAATAATGTTGGTGTTGTATTAATGGGTGATGGTTTATTGATACAAGAAGGAAGGTCGGTCTGTGACCCCTGGATGCCGAAGGGCCGCAGCTGCAACAGGAGCTGAATATGCAACAGCAATCCAAGGTAGCATACCCAGACGGAAACTAAGTTGAATCTTTACTATTTGAAGAAGTATGAAATAGGTCAATCTCTTATATTGAGTCACGTGAAGATGCAGAATAAAAAAGAACTCATTTATTCGTCTTATTTATATTATTTATATATTTATATATATAAAATATATATAAATTATTTATTATATATATTAATTAATATGTTAGACAAATTAATATTAGCGATGGGGTCTTACTAAGACTTTCGGAACTCTTATATGTCCAAGGTTCAATATTGAAATAATTTCAGAGGTTTTCCCTGACTTTGTCCGTGTCAACAAATAATTCGAAATACCTCTACTTTTTTAGAACAGGTCCGAGTCAAATAGCAATGATTCGAAGCATTTCTTTTTACACTATTTCGGAAACCCAAGGACTCAATCGGATGGATATGTAAAATACAGGATTTCCAATCCTAGCAGGAAATGGAGGGAAATGGAGGGAAACGGATACTCAATTTAAAGTGAGTAAACAGAATTCCATACTCGATCTCATAGATACATATAGAATTTTGCGGAAAGCCGTATTCGATGAAAGTCGTATGACTATGGATGTCAAGAACAAGACTTGTTGGTGTCAAAAGAACATGAAAAGTGGCACACTTGTGTTACCACCCAAGATGGGTCCGAATGTACAAATGCAAGTGCGGTAAGAAGCTTACATGTCTCGGCTTCTTCATATCCTCATGCCATCAGAAACTATAGTGCCCTTACTACCCCTATTTCGACCATGGAGCGATTAATTAAAATCGAACATGATGCTAGAAGAATCAGTATTGGCCCTGTCTTAATTCAAGACCAAAGGTCCATTGCTTTCTCTAGTCCTTGGCTACCGTACAAGGAATTTTACATCCCGGGGCCCTTGGTCCATGGGAAATGCTTGACTTGGTTTGTATTCGGAGCATTGGGCTTAACTACACTTAAAGAAGGAACAATCTTATGCCATGGATGAACCGTCCTTGCAAGATATTGGCCTTCAAAATCGAGCATGATTTGCATGAAGGACTTGTGAGGCCATTTGAGTTGAGCAACGTTCCAAACTCTTCCATGACCCTCATGCACAAGATGCTACAACGGTCCATGGGCTACACCACATCATCCGAAGGCATGCGTGATAATCCAACCATAGTGGAATCTATCCAAAGATGTCCCGAGCCTGCGGGTATAGTTGCGGCAAATAATTTTTTTGATCCGGCTTCTTTTCCTCGTCATTTCATGTGGGGATATTGTGACCTTGCTGCCCCTATAAACAAACTAATGAGGAAAGATAAGTATGAATGGTTCCAAGGAGCAACAAGATTCCTTGAAGAGAAAGATTTGGAAAGTCGCGGTCCTAACAATGCCAAGCCGTGAAAAGCCATTGGGAGTTTAACGTGAAGCAAGTGTAGGTGCCATCTTTTGCTCTAGCACAAAGTTAAGGGGTGCGCCGTATCATTCTTCTACCTATGGCAAGGCAGCATGTCTTATGGAATCCGAGATCTAACATGAACATCATGAGAAGTCAAAACCAATTGTCTTGTATTCGGATCCGTATTTGGCAAGTTTAGAAGAAGGCTCTTACAAGATGAAACTTCCGGACTTGTCCAATGATGGAAATATTGGATCAACACTTATTGATGAAGGTTCATTGCTACATTTAGGCGGCACGAATTCGAGGACGAATTCTTTCCAAGAAGGGGAGATTGATGCAAAAATCCCCGTGAGCTCTAGGTTCCAATTCGATCTTCGGGGTGTTAAGCTCGGTGCTCCAAAAAAGGTTGATCATCCGAAGATAATATGCCTCAAATGGCATGGAAAATGGAATGGAATTGGAGTTGTCACGTGAAGATCTAGGAAGCAAGTTTTTATTCGGCCTTTGTATGTAGGTCTTGGCCGAAGACCATGTTTTCTTTTAGCTTGTCTTTATTTCTTAGCTTAGCTTTTAGCTCTTAGCTTAGGACATAATATGCCATGTAATAACTACCTTAGGACACAATTAATAGGCCATGTAAAGGGTGACAGGGCCGAGAGTCTTCCAATAAGGTACTAAGCCAAAAGATCTTCCAAAGGGGTGACTAGGCCGTGAGTTGGAGGACAAAGTGGCAAAGGACAAGAGACATTTAGAAGATGGGGCTTTCAAGGAAGAATTTATGAACTAACAAGTTCAAGAATTCGCTATATTGAAGACTTCAAGGTCGGCCAAAGGGAGAGGAAGAGTTGGCCGAAATGGTTCATCAAACAAGTGCAAGGAATGGAAGCTTCTAAAACACATTCCAAGAAGATGAGATTGTTGGAAGAATCAAGTTCATGCATTCTTCCACTTGGAATCCACAAGGGGAGTGTGAAAGATTCATCATTTGTCCTCAAGAAAAGCCAAGACCTTTCCCATTGTCTTGGTGTGGTCGAAACACCCTGGTCACCAAATAAACCCAAATTTGTTCCCATTTGTTCTCACTAGGCCGAGAAAGTAGTTATAGTTTGTGTCCTTTAGTTTGTCTTCTAGAATAATCTATGTACTACTATAAATAGGACCCTTAGGACCTTGTAAATAGGCAGAGTTGATTGAGATATAAACTTGAGTTTTGCTCATTTGCTAAGTTATTCAACTTGTGTGTTGTTTATCTTAGTTGGTTCTGTGTGAGTCAAACCCTTTGGTATAAGTTGAAGCTAGGACTGTGTGACCTAGTTAAACTCAAGCTAAGGTTTCCCTTTGGTGTAAGTCTTGGTTAGGACTGTGTGACCTAATCAATACCCAAGCTCGAGGAACCCCCTTAGTGCTAAGCGAATGTTGAAACTGTGTGGACCAAATTAGCCTAAGCTTCGGGGTACTAAAAGGGCTTCTAATCACCCTCACTTGGCTAGTTCACGGGCATTGCACTTAGCAAACCCCGGTCTTGACCTTGTGGAATTGGTCACCTTATCCTTGGTGTCGACTCGGGCAGTAAAACCACCGTGTCTCTATCCTTGGGCTCATCGACCGCACCTCACTTAAACCATAGCAACTGAACCAACGCTTAACCAAATCAACCATCCTTCACTCGAGCCTGCATCTTGCAACTCGTGTTCAATCCTTATCCAACCCACTATATACTGACCATCCTCAACCCCCACAGTACTTCACAAACATCCCCTCCAAAGGTTGTTAACCAAAACCACTCGTAAACAAATGTCCAATCCCGACAACATCAAACAGTCCACTACAACCCCCAACCAACCAACCGAGAACCTCATTGTTTCAGATTGTTCCCGAGACCTTGCTATCATCAAACCACCAAACCCCGATCACCATAGCCACCCTCAACGTACCCGCAACAACCCCACAAAACGACCGAGTCCAATTCCACCTACAACTACCCGAATAACCCAACCAACCACATTGACGTCTCTACTGAGTTCCATCATCGAACCTCACTGTTTCAATACATACCACCTTGACACCGCCAAACGGCCAAGTCCCTATCCGAGAACCACCTTTTGAGTCCTATTTTCGGGTCGATCCAAATATACCCAACACCCGACCCACTTACCAAACATCACCCCTCCTTACTTGCATCAGAAAATATCACATCGAAGTTTAAATAGTTTTTATAGAGAAATATCACATTGAAGTTTAAATTTTGAGTAGTTCAATAGATCTCTATTCTTAGTTATCGTGAAAGTTTTATGGAAAAGGAATCGTGTCAAACATTATGGAACATGACAAAATGAAAAGAGAATCATATAAATTTGAACAGAATGAGTATATTTTCTTTAAGTTTCTTACTCCAGCACTCTAGCTTCGAGCCACTTGGACGATTTCTTAGTTCATACTTGTCTTGCTTGATGTTGTCTTCATTTAAGACGTGCTTAAGCCCTGAAGCACAGAAAAACCCATGGAAGGTGATCCGCCTTACTTAAGCTAGGCATCAATGTAGGCAACCGACTAAGACGTGCTCCTCATTGCCCATGCATGCTATATTGAATTGAGTAGTACTAAACAATAAATTTAATCCACAAAGAGATATACTAATTGTTAAGGAAAACATTATGAATGAATTTGTTAACTTTTTACATATATATTTTAAATTTTTTCTTCATTGCCCCTTTTTTACTAAAGCCCACGCTTTAACTGCGCTCTGCGCTAAAGCCCCAATAGACGTGGAGCGCTTTTTAAAGCTTTTCTCCATTGACAACACTGGTCTCCTTGATATTTTTTTCTTTAGATTTGAAATAAATATGACGATTTTTTAAGGCAGAGTACTTAAAACCCCTGTAACTTGGTACGGATTATTAGTTGCACCCTAAACTATTCGCAGTCTTAGTTTATCCCCCCACCCCACCCACCCGGCCCAAAAAAAACTTGACTATTTGATAAATGTTGGCGCATCGAAGTGAAGAAGCAACGAAAAATCAACTTTCTGGTGGGGTATTTTTCAACCATTAATTGTCGCATAGTTATACACAATGGCTTATATGTTCTAATTGTGTAGTTCTTGCTTATCTTATATACAATGCATATCTTATGTCAACTTTGAATTTTTAAATTTCTTCTTTAGATACAATGACGACTTGTTCCAACTGTGTATTTTTCTTTTTGCGTCAAAGTTTGTAAAAAACTAGGCAGGAACTCCATTTTGGCTAAATAAAAAAGTTTTAGCTAAAATAATGTAGTACCAACTGTGTATTTCTTATTATTTTTTCTTTAAATGCAATAGTCATTTATTTCAACGGTGTATTATTGTTTTCGGATCAAATCAATAAAAAACTTGACTAAAGTTGTAGTATTTTTATCCAAATAAAAAAGTTATAGACAAAATAACGAAATTGCAACTGACTACTTCGTTTTAATTTTTCTTCCGATGCAATTTCTATTTATTTCAACTGTGTACTTTTCTTATTCGACAAAATCATGCTTTTCTAGAGCTTCATTAGTCTTAAAGGGCAGTCCGGTGCACTAAGCTCCCGCTATGCGCGGGGTCCGGGGAAGGGCCGGACCACAAGGGTCTATTGTTAGTAGCTTCATTAGCCTTAGCGAAACAAAAACTTTTAGCCAAAATAATGTTCAACTGTGTATTTATTTTTATATCTTTTTTAGATGCTATGACTGTTTGGTTCAACTATGTATTTCTTCTTCTTTAGGACAAATTTGTAAAAAGAAAATAAAAACTGAAACTTAAAAAAAATAGCCTAAATAAGGGAATTCTTTTACAAATTTGACCCGAAAAGATGATTTAAATGTTAATGAATTTAAAAAGGTAAAAGAACTATTTTAATTAAAAGAAATATGACGTGGACAGAAAAATCCACGTGGCAGGCGTGTGCATGCCACTTCCCTGGGATGAGATCATCCGGGAGGGAGGGTGATAACTAATAACTTTCAAATAGCCAAGCTCAGGGCATAACTAACACTATGAATAGTTTAAGGTTGCAACTAATAATCTGTGCCAAGTTTAGGAGAGCTTTTAGGTATTTTGCCAATTTGTAATTTTAGGTTTGGTCCAAAATATTTCTCTAGTTCCACTCCTGATGTAACACCAATAGCATCATAACACAAGAAGACTTTGCACATTCAAGGTGTGCGACAAGCAACCAATAATATCTATCACTCAATTTGCCAACATATCTGAAAAACCAATTGGAGGGTGTTCAGGAAGAAGTCAAATATTGAACATGCACAAACTTTGAAAACGATGAATCCGATTTCAACCAAAGAATATTATAAGGTGCAATCCCATGACACAAAAAAGGAGACGCAACGTATTGGAAGATAACCACAAAAGAATTTAGCAAGAAAATTTAACTAGATGAATGAAGATGACCTGATATTATTGTCACGGTTGGACAAAAATCTACCCAAAATATTAATAGCAAGCACATGCAAACCACCATTATCTTCAATGTTCATGATAGTTTCAACACATTCATATAGAATAGCGTTGCCTGCATTTTTGTTTGACTCTGTCTTCGTTGCCACCTAAAAGTAATTTAAAATTGTTAGAGAATGAATAACAAAATGTTATATTTCTCTATACATAATAACTTCCTTCATATTCAGCAGATTCCAATGCTTCTTATTCATACAGTTAATAGTAGTTTCAATGATGGTATAGTCCAACTTGCCACAAATTAGCTGTAAAAAAAGTGCTAGGAGAAAAAAAAAGACAATTGCCTCAGATTGTTGTATTTGCTAAGATGCTTGTGTTAATCAGTCTCTGAACTGTGAATAAGCTTATCATGATGCATATGCTTAATACAATCATGCACTAGTAGAGCTTCATTCAGTCTCCTCATCAAGGGTTCGCATAGTAAAATTTCCAAACAAAGATAGCTAACCCAGAAGGGTTATTGAGAGTATGAATAAAGATCTCGATGAGAACAAAGGAACAAAATAAAATGAAAAGAGTCGTGATCTAACACCCAATGTACTTAAAGTAACTACATACACTTGCTCTTTATCTTTGACTACAAGCAAATATTTATCAACTGCAATTATACCTTGCTCTCTTTATCCTTTTTTATAAGCAATCATTTATTAACTACATTCCGTCTATCTTGTACAGACATAGAGGAAGAGAATCCATTCTTCTATCTTGTACAGACTAATCAAGGGAATGGGCCATTCTAATGCAAGATTTCACAAGTGAACTGCCAAAATGTTGACAAAACATGCCTATGAGGAAAGCATTCTAAAAAATTCACACTTGTACAACTCCATGACATTCACATATGCTTCAACAATCATTGATCTATAACTGACCTGAGCAAGAATATCATTCATGGAATCACTAGTGTCAGCATCGCCTTGGCCCAAAACACGTAAGACCTTGAGCAATCTTATATGAAGAAAAGGGTCTGTAATGCCGGAAATGTCATATTCAGGTGCATATGGGCTGTTGGCAACATCCTTTAGAACTTTCACTAAACCATCTGTGCATTTCTACAACCACGGATGAAGGGAAACAAAAGAAAAAGAAAATGTAAATGTAAATGCCTTGTTGCACTGAAATAAACCTTTAAATCTTATCTATTTCATAATTCAAATACAGCATTTAAATTCAAAGCTTATGCACAGAATATTTTAACACAATGTTTATGCATTAAAATCCAACATGTTTATTCCTTAAGATATTTCAACACTATGTTTAATACAAAAGAAGGCAAAGTGAAGCATTAAAATGTGGAGGTGGGATCATTGATTACTTCCGTTAGCTAAAGTATTCAACGTTTACCTCCAGTTTTTGGTCTAAAGGAAAGAAGTCAACAAAATACGTCATCCTTCCCATTAAATATCAAGGATCTCGAGACACCGAAAGAATAGCTCATTTCCCCTTATATTTAACCAACAACAACAACATACCCAGTGAAATCCCACAAAGTGGGGTCTGGGGAGGGTAGAGTGTACGCAGGCCTTACTTCTACCTTGGGAGGTAGAGAGGTTGTTTCCGATAGACCCTCGGTATAAGGACAAGCATTTTAAAGAAACAAGAAAAAGAAATAACGGAAACGAATAAACCATGATAACATACTATATATAAAAGCAGGATAGAGCAGAAACAACCACAAAGTAATACGATAGTCAAAGAACAACAAACAACAAATAATAGCAGAAATCGAAGGACAAGAAACTACAAAAATAATACTACGACTACTAGTGTGGAAGGACAAGCGGGACAATACACAACTACCTACTAACCTTCTACTCTAATTCATGCCCTCCATAACCTCCTATCTAAGGATATATCCTCGGTAAGTTGGGACTGCGCCATGTCATGTCTAATCACTTCTCTCCAATACTTCTTCGGCCTACCTCTACCTCTTCTGAAACCGTCCATAGCCAATCTCCCACACCTCCTCACTGGGGCATCCATGTCTCTCCTCTTCACATGCCCAAATCACCTCAATCTCGCTTCCCGCATCTTGTCCTCCACCGAGGTCACCCCCACTTTGTCCCGGATATCATCGTTTCTAATCTTATCCCTCCTAGTATGCCCACACATCCATTGCAACATCCTCATTTCCGCTACTTTCATCTTCTGAACGTGAGAGTTCTTGACTGGCAACACTCCACCCCATACAACATAGTTGGTCTAACCACCACTTTATAGAACTTGCCTTTAAGTTTTGATGGCACCTTCTTGTCACTATACTCATATTTACCAAAGTGACAAAATTATGCCTCCTCTTTTACTTCATATCGTCCCACCTCTCGTCTTTTCACCCCAACCAATCATGGGAATAAGTAAATTTAAGTTATTACCTGTGCAAGTTTAGTCATTCTTTTCAGTTGGAACATCAAAAAAAAGATCTGAGGCGTAGAAAGGAAGAACAAGAACTGAAAGAGTGGTCAAGATCCTAATAACGTGCTTTGACCAATAAAAGTAGAGGCTTATTATCAAATCTAACTTAACAGGTCAGATAAAACTATAACTTTCTGGAAAGCAGAAACCTCAGCAATAAATACTACTTCCACAAAAATATTGCAAACTCAAAGTTATAACAAGCAATAAATAAGATACAATAGGTTGACCAAGCATTTCTGCTTCAAAACATGTACATGGAACGAAAACAGCATGGAAATCTAGTCCATTATGCCCTTTTTATGCATTTGGAACGGAAGGGTCGGGAGGATATATCAAAGTAACGAGGAAGAGCTTAAAGAGATTTAAGAGTTCTTATTGTTTCACATGCACTTTTGGCATAAAGAAAGAAAACCTTTTTGTATAGGTAGTTGGGTAGGCTTGACAGGAGAATGACAGTAGCCTACATAGCCCGAATGAACTTATAGTTTTGGAACCATCTTAAAAAATGAATAAAATGATATTTAATTTATCAAACAAAACATCTCTCCTAGTCTCCCCCCGGACCCTTGGGGAACATCTTCCACTCTTTCCTTTTACCCTCGTGGTTGTACTTACATAGTTATACCTGGTTGACATGCCAAAGCTTCAGATTATTACTCTTTCGTTTGGAGACTAGAAAAGGAAAGACCAAGGAAGAGAAACAAAACGAGGGAAACAGGAAAAGTGGAGAAAAGTATTAACTTTCCTTTCTGAGCTGAAAGAGAGAACAGAAAAGAAAATAAGTTCTTTTGTTGATCTAGTGAGAAAATTTGCGGGCCCCAGAGGAATATAATTTCCATTTTGCATACCGAACAAGAGAACAGAATTTTCTATAACTTCTATTTGGCATTCCTTTCATACCTTCCAGACAAACCATTAGTCACAATATTCAGTCATAGATTTTCCCCACGTTATCAAGCAAAGAGAAGGATTCTTAAATTTGAACAAGCAATAAAATCAGCAAATAAAAGAATCTTATGTAAACAAAATAATTCTTGTTCTTTTTTTAAGGGTAAACAAAATATATCCTTGTAGAACCAAAAGTGAAAAAGAAAACAGTAGTAGACACAAGAATGATATCGGCAAAGCCCTAAATCACAAAAAAGATAGTAAAATCTGGAGTTACCATCACAAACGTCATGCTCCAAACAAGTACAGAGAATAAGGATGGGAGTGAATCTTAATACCAATCAGAATATCTCCCACCCCCTTTTTCCCCCTTTTCTCTATATTTTCCTTTTTTTCTGGTTGGGTGGAGGGTCTTAAGTTACGGCCATACTTTTCAGTGCATATATTCCCCATCAATTTTGATTATCATGCCCTTTTCTTTTGGGCCCAGGTTCGCGCAGTCAATTTAAGAAGATCTGATCCCCTTACTGGAGTTGAGAAGATCTATAGAAAGAGAAAATGCTAGTTTTTTATGTAACTATATCTGTATTTAGTATTGTACACCAGTTAAAATGAAGATGTGTTCCTTTCTTAACAATAGTTTCTCAGAACTGCATTTAAGAGCATAATGTCACAAGGGAGAAAGAACGAGCAATACCAAGGTAACAGATTTCCTAGTGACGGAATGTACAAGTAGCAAAAGATAATGCTGCCCATATTCTACTTACCTTTCTAAAATAGTCAAGGGCCTCTTGACTAGCTTTACATAGATCAGCGCAAAGCTGGACACCAGTGATGAGAACTCCATGGTGCTTCTCTTTTAGCAAGGTAGCTACAGGCTTTACAAAATTTTCAGCAAGATCTGGGACCTTCTTTATAATTCTTATAGAGCAAAGTGCTGCCTTCAGTAGACCAGTACACCAAAGTAAAGTGGATAAATGTTGGCAACAACCATATGTAATTGTAAGAATAAAGACACATCAGACCACTTGTACCAAAATACACGGAAGAGAATACGTAAGGAACAATTACCTTGAATAATATAAAAAAGGGCAGCCCGGTGCACTAAGCTCCCGCTATGCGCGGGGTCCGGGGAAGGGTCGGACCACAAGGGTTTATTATATGCAGCCTTACCTCATGCATAAGTTAATTTTGTTCAAAGGAGGCCACAGAGAAAAAGGAAGAGTGATAAACTAGAACGGGACCCCAAGAGGATTGATTTTCTTGTATTGCAAATCCCACCCATAACCAAGCCCACCTTCTGCGCCCTCCTATGCAGGGGTCAATAGTGGGCCTTTCCCACTTTGCTTCCTTGGTGACTCCAACCTGAGGTTGGAGATAGAATGTCCTTTCACTGTGCTATTCCTCCCATAGTGGTGCCCAAGATGATAGTTCACAAAGGAAATTTGATGGTTGATTATGGAAAGTAATCATATAAATGCACGGTTTCCAAAAGGATCTAATTAGATATGCCTACAGACCTAATGTAACAGCTACTCATAAAACAATGTATGGTCTGCATTGGTGACTCCACTAAGCAAAAGTAAATCTGAGTCTGCTTTTTCCCGTATTTAACTTGATTGTGGAGTCAATTTTCTGTTCAGCGATCAACGTCAAGCAAGAACATTTAATTTCCTAGGATAATCAGTTCTCATCCATATTTACTCCTAATTCCTACATGGAGTTTGATGACAGCTCTGAAAAAAGATAATACAAAATTACAAATTTCATTATTTAGGATTGCATAGAGGAAGGCTTTCATTATAAAGCCTCCATCTCAACATTTTACTAAGAGTTTAAGTTTTCTGCACCATCAGTGTACCAAATTTTTTACACCATCGGGTAAATAAACAGATAATTACGGTAACTTTTATAATTAAGATTCAGAAAAAATATTAGAAGTAATTAGAGTCCTAGTTGTACTCTATTCATATTTGTTTTTCCTTTTCTGGCGTATATCAAATCTGTGTTCCTTGATAGCTTAATCAAAATTTTAAGTTTTCCATGCTTTTTTCAACAAGATCGTTTATCAGTGAAGTAATCTTTAAACCCCAATACATTAGATATTGAGTTCTTTAACACTTCAGCCATAGTTGATCTTGAGGAGTTTTTTTTGTTTTAAGGTTCACTAGTACACTTTTTTTTTGTGTGACTACTATATAAACAAATTTAAATTTTCATTTTTCTGTTTAGTTGAGAAACATCTGTAACTACAATTCTACAATATAATATAAAATTTTGCAGCAAAATTATAAAGCTTATTAAGTCCTTATATTAAAAAGATCAAAGGCCTACAGGTTGGAAAGAAGTTACAGAAATAAAACAGGGAAAGAGGGTTCGAAGGAGTGTTTGGAAAGAGAAAGTAAGAGTAGTTCTTAATTTTAGGAAAAGGAAAAAAATATTAGTTGGAAAGGATGGGTAACCTGCAATAGCAGGTAATTTTACCTGCTGTCAGTGCACAAAACTTACTCTTTTACTAAACCAGCAACCTCTGATCTGAAGGACAGTCTCCATATTACTGCTGGTCAAGGAAAAGCCACCTTCTAATAACAAATCCTGAAATTCCTGATTAATTTCTCGTTTCTCACACACTGAATTGGCTCACACATCCCACAGACATCGTAATTAAATTGAGCAAGTTCACTTTCTCTAACACAACATACGGAAATTCCTATTAAGCTATCAGTGTTTCCACACATGCAATAAACAGTTTGTCTTTTCTTTTTAACTCACCAGCCCCGTGTTCCCTACAGATGGACCTCAACTTTAATTGATTCATCAATGAATTCCTTAAGAAAATAATATTTAACGAGCTCGCGGGCAAAATTAATCCCACAGAATTTCACATTTTGGAATGGAACTTAAAACAATTTAAATGAAAACTTTATATTAACAAGAGATATAAGACTAACCTTCTTTCGGATATTAGGATCTCTAAACTGCAGCAACCTTTCAACTTCAGGTGCTAAATCACGAGCCATTTCTGCAGAACAAATGTTTCCCAAGGCGCAAAGTGCAAGTCCAACAATATATTGGTTGGTGTGATTAAGATCTCTATTAAAAGTTAAGATATCTCAGAAAATAAAATTTCATCTTCCAAACAAACTGAACAGCTTTTTCTCTTTTCTTATTCTGTTTTTTTTCTCTTTTTTGGGTTTAAATCAACTGGCAACAGCTTATGCAGTTTAGTTGTTTTTCAAAAGAAGCAAAAGAGAAGATATGGTCTCCAGCAATTCTTTCTACAATCATTTTAATTTGGTCTAATTATTCATGTGGCTTCTACTAATGTGGAGAAAGAAATAAATTAAAGAGAGACCACTATAAAAGCAGTAAGTCTGGAATGGATACTGTTTTATAGAATTTGTGACCAACATGAGAACTTCTTGTCTTTCATCAAGCAGCAACATTAGACCAAGATATCCTATTCGTTTCTCTGGGAATCCCGGCGATGCGATTAACTTCAAGCATTCCATTTGACCGAAATGTGTCGGGTAACCAAGCATGTGAATGAACATTAGTTTTGCAAGATTACGATGTCTATAGTCTGGATCGTTTTCACTGATTGAATCTCTAATAGCAGCACACTCCTTTCTTACTACGCCACGCTCTTCTGCTGCAGTTTTGCAAGCACGGATAGCCCGAATCATGTCCCTGCGTTGGAACAATAAGGTACATCATCATCTATATCACACCTACGCTATCTTATGAACTAAGCATCTTTAGTTAACTAAACAGAATCTGACACAAACTTAGCATCAGCACCCTTACACACTTTCTTTTTCCTGTGGGAAATGGATTATGCAAAGATGGGGCAAATAAAATAGCAGTTATGTTCTATATCAGATGAAATGTAAAGAATCATGTTGCTGTAAGTCAAGGCTACAGAGGTGCCAACAAAGCTGTAAAACCATCAATTCAGAGGAAACTGAAACCATATGTTGAAGTGTAACATGTGATCTGGAATATGTAGAAAACAGCCCACTTTAGATTAAACCAAACTAAACTAAAAGTGTTTTTTACATTTAAAAAAAACACTTTTAGGTTAGTTTGGTTTAATTTAAAACTAGTAACCTGACAATCCGTTGTGAAAACTAATGGGAGTCCAAAAAAGAAGCTACCAAACTGCCAACTTGGACAAAACTGAAGCCACAAGTTTCGGAGTGATGTGTAGACAACACAACAACAACAATAACAATTACGCCTCAATTACAAACTAGTTCGAGTCAGCAATAGGAATCGTCATTATCCGTCATGCTCAATAATTTTTCTTTTAAGACAAACTAGATGTTCTATAACAGCCGAGGTTCTCTACATTTTCTATCCAACTAAAATAACTCCTTACAACAGCACATCTAATATAAGTGTATCAACAACCTGTACAATGTGGTCTGAAAAAGGAATATAAACAAAAATAGTCGGGTTTTTCTTCTAAATGTGCAAGCCTCCAACTGACATGAAATAATTCAGAGATTTCATACACACACACAAAATTACATATATATATACACATACACACATTATGGTAGTATTTCTTTTAAGGAAATTGTTCGAGCAGTATAGGGATAGGAAAAAAACTTATAGGGATAGGAAAAAAACTTACATATGGTGTTCAGAAAAGGCATACAACAAAGTCCTAAGGGAGGCTCTATGGAGATGCCTGGAGTCTAGAGGTGTACCTGTGGCATACATTAGAGCGATTAATGACACGTATGATGGAGACAAGACCTGAGTAAGGACAGTGGGGGAAGATCGGAACACTTCCGAACCGTGATGGGGTTACACCAGGGATCAGCTCTAAGTCCCATTTTATTCGCCCTGGTGATGGATGAATTAACACCGCATATTCGAGGGAGGTACCATAGTGTATGTTATTTGCAGATGACATAGTATTAATTGACGAGACACACGGCAGGGTTAGTGCTAGACTGGAGGTTTGGAGACAGACCCTAGAGTCTAAAGGTTTTAGATTGAGCAGGACTAAAACAATGTACTTGAAGTGCAAGTTCAATGATGCAACACAAGAGACAGATGTAGAAGTAAGGATCGATACACAAGTCATCCCCAAGTGAGGAAGCTTCAAGTATCTTGGGTCAATAATCCAAGGAAGTGGGAAGATCGACAATGATGTCACACGTCGTATTGGAGCTGTGTGGATGAAATGAAGGCTAGCATCCAGTGTCCTACGTGATAAGAATGTGTCACCAAGTCTTAAAGGTAAGTTCTACAGAGTGGTTGTTAGACCTACTAAGTTGTATGGGGCAGAGTGTTGGCCAGTCACGAACCACACGTTCAGAAGATGAAATTAGCATAAATGACAATGCTTAGGTGGATGTGCGAGCATACTAGGAGAGATACGATTAGAAAGGGAGATATACGGGCAAGGTGGGAGTGGCCTCCGTGGTGAAGAAGACGGAGGAAGCGAAGTTCAAATGGTTCGGACATGAGAAGAGGAGGAGCACAAATACCTCAATGAGGAGGTGCGAAAGGCTGGCAGTTATAGGCCTAAGGAGAGGTAGAGATAGACCAAAGAAAAATTGGTGAGCGGTAGAGGTAGTCCGAAGAAGATGGTTCTTGCACTCTTGTATTTTTCAAACCTGTACAGTTTTCTTGAGCCGGGGTCTATAGGAAACAACCTCTCTACCTCCGCAAGAGGTAGGGGAAGGTCTGCGTACACTCTTCCCCATGCCCCACTTGTGTGACAACACAAGGTATGTTGTATTATGGTAGTATGATATAGAAGGGGGAAATCAGAAAATGCAATCAATCATTCAATCAATAATGCTTCAAATCCTGGACAAAATCTAAAAATGTAATTCCGCTGAAATTTTTACTGTTCTGAACAAAAAAAGTAATCCAAATTGAGCTTATAAAGGCATAAAAATAAAGTTGAAATAAGAATTAATTGCATATACCCAACTGCTCAACTCGTTCAAACTTGTCTGGATACACCAAATACTACCAAGCTCGTGCAGCCAAGAACCAGTATCATACATCAGTGTAGAAAAAACAACAACATACCCAGTGAAAATCTCACAACGTGGGGTCTGGGGAGGGTACAGTGTACGCAGACCTTACTTCTACCTTGGTAGATAGAAATGTTGTTTCCGAAAGACCTCGGGCTCAAGACAAAGCATAAGCACAAGCAAAGCAAGAGAAACGGTCAGATCCGGACAATAAATCTAACGCAGTATGAAAATGATGGTACCAAAAGCGAATAAGCCATGATAAAACATTCTGAAAGTAACTAACGCAGTGTAGAAAAAAACACATTTTTGAATAACTTTGAATCTCTAGATTACATAAAGCAAATCCTTACATCTGAAAGATCATTGCTTCATAGATAGTCAAATATCATATACAGATAACCTTAATTTTCATACTTATTAGCCGTATTTTGTATTAGCGACCAACAATTTTTTCAAAGCACCATATACTAAATACAAAGGCTATGGCAAATCCAACATCATAACAAACGCCCATGTCCACATTCTCACTTCTAAGGCCTAGTTATCGAGGAAAAGGAGAAAACAGCTCTTAGAGAAGTTACCACCAAAGGGTTTGAATACTATGTAAACATGATATGAAGCAACAGAACAGACCATATGGCACATTGGGAAGATTCTTCAGCTTGATTTTTCTCTCAGATTGGCATTACAGGACAATCTAAAAATCAGTGGATGCATGCAATCTAGGATTACTGAGAAGCTTCCTGTCCTAACAAAATAACGATGGTAATTTCCATACATATCTTGACATAAATATAAAAAAGAAACATGTGGCTAATCTTCATTTCTTGTGCATTGTCCAGATTGCAAAGTCTAAGACTATAATATCCAATGAAGAGAATCAAAGAAAGGGTAGAGAAAACAAGCAATTAACTTTAGATTGCTATAAAATTAGTCTTTTTGGTGGTAATTGACAAACGCTAAGATTATAACTATCCAGTTAAGAGAATTAAGCCCACTAATGGTACTAATCACTAAATTACTGCATTCAAGGGAGCCACACCACATAACACTTGCAAAGTTGCATGATATTACTGTTCACAGCTGAGCAGGTCATCTACTCATCACCATATTTTAAGGTTTAAAAGACGCCTGATCACGGATTTTGAGATTTTGTTTCCAGTATAAGTATGAGTTAAATAAAAATGAGCATTTTCATTCTGATCAATCATCCACTTCCAGTCATTCCCTCTTCCTCTTAACTAAGCCCAGAACCAACACAGTTCGAGACTTTATTTTTTTCTAATAACCGTGGTGTACAAGCCAGCTTGCGCACACCTCGACTAATTCTACGGGATACCTTCCACCAAGGCTAGGACACATGGAATAAAATATCCTAGTTTTTCTTTTCCCTGTTGGAATTTGAACATGAGACCTCATACAATGTTGTATTTCAACATAGCACTAAACCAATAAACCCCAATGAACAATTACTTAAAGAAGAAATAAACTTGACTACAACGTGATAAAATAATTACCTGAAACACTAAACCTAGTAAGACATTACCTGAAATTAGCCCTTAAATAAATGAAACATTAACCCATTACCGATAATACAATAACAATCACCCTCAATTCCAAACTAGTCGGGCGATCTTCTATGAAATCCCAACTCATAAGCATCAATGAAATAAGTAGATTTCAGCACAATCACAATGACATAGCAGAAAATTGACGAACTTGGTTAAACAATAATAAGAGTAGATATTTTTGTGTAGTAACCTGAGACGCGTGCCGGAGGAAAAGGGGTTCATGATTGGGTCCGTTTTGAAACTATGGGAAAGCTCGATCAGATCCAGGAGTCCTGACTTTCTTTATAACTCTTCACAAACTTGATTAATTGTCACGTCAAATTAAGCTGCAAATACAATTGAAGATTTTGTGTGTATCAAATGAGAGCTGAAGTTGGGAAATTGGAGATCTGGGGAAGATACAATTGAAGGATCTGAGAATAAATCAGTTAGGTTCTGTTTGGATCTGGGAATGAAGAAGAAGGAGAGGGAGTGTGTGTGTGTGTGAGAGAGAAAGAAGAGAAATAACACTGTCCAAAGATGATTTTAATTGAATGAACAAACTCTGTATCACATGGAAAACGGAAAAAACATACTGTACAAAACAAACTGCAATGCCTCTTCTTAGTTTTTCCTTTTCTTTTTTTTTAGGTCTCTTTTTTTTCTTTTTTTGTGTTGAACCAAATGTAGTGACAGCTTTAATTTTACCACACAAGTGTGTGGGCCTTTGGTTGGACCCACACAGCCTTAATAAAATGTATCACCAACTTTGAAAATGAAAAACATTTTAAGCTAGTTCCAGTTTGGTATAGTTCAATTAATGCTGATAGTTTCATCACTTCAGAGACGCGATTCAGAATATCATATACTAGTTCAGTAGTGGTTAAAAAACTCCTAACTTGGCACATAGTGCAACTTTAGTCCTCAAACTATTGTCAGTTTTCAAGTCATCCTAAACTTGCCTAAGTGAATTTTAATACACTCCTGGCTGCTAGACCTTAGTAATGTGACTGCACGAGTTGTCCACTTGAAATTTTCGTCTGAGGTGTCCTCCATGTATATAAAATAAAATCCAACTAATAAATAAAAATTCAACCCATTAAATAACCCGACCCATTAACCCATCGGTCAAATAAATCAACCACATTCCCTCAAAACACTCAGAACCTTCTCTCACACTCAAACTCTCTCAAAACTGTGACACCCTCTCCGACTGAAATCTTAGGGTTTTATTGTAGAAATCTCGATAAACACTAGACATTTTGTTGTTCTTGGGTTTACTAATTGTGGGTGGGTTCAATTTCATGGATTAGGGTTCCGGTGGGGTTGTTTGGTTGTTGTTTAGGGTTTCGATGGGTTCTTTTAGTCCTGTTCGGATCTTTCAATTTCATCATCTTTTCTGCTCAAATTGATTGTCTTTGTTGTTTTCTTCAAAGGTTAGTGATTTTAACCTTTTGTTTCCGATTAGAATTACTGAACGTCTATTAGACCCAAATCATCTCTGAATGCGTGATAATCTTTCACTTTTTAAGAACATGAGTTTATGGCTATTGAAATTCAACGATAAAGAATTGATTTTGTGCATGCATGTGTTTAGGAATTTCTGTAATAACTTAAATATTTTAGGGCTTTTCTGTTAGGGTTGTACGAAAGCATGTGTTTTAGGGTGTTTTTGTTATATTGAAGATAGTTGCATGATTATTTTGGCATTTGTATTTGTTTCTTAGTTGAAACATATGTCAATGTGTTGGCTTTTCTGTATTCAAGCTTGTCTTCTTGCTACTGTTTTACGCTACCTCTCTTTCATGTAAAGGATTAATTTGTTACTGAGATATTTTAGGGCTTTTCTGTTACTGTTTTGTGTTACTTTCTCTTTCATGATTTATTGTTGATGTTTCTGCTAATTAGTATAAGTTATACATGTATTTGATTATATTGCTGAAATTTTGAAAGTGTTAATGATTATGTAGGTTGTCTAATGGCTACTAAATACTTAATTTTATATGGAAAATTTGTGGTATCTTGTGATTGAAATAGGGCCAACTTTTGTTGGGGGTAGGACTTAACATTCCTTCAACATTGACTTTGATCATTTGTCTACCCTGAATTAGTAGATCTTGCTAAAGAATTTGGAGTTAATAAGTTAGGGACAACTTATATTGCTCCGAAGGGTGGTGATTTGATAAAATTAACTAAAGACGGTGATTTATTAGACCTAGGAGTATTGTTGAATAATGGGAGACAATAGAAATTTATGTGTGCAATGAATCAACTTTTGAGGATGTGGGGCCCATTGGGCAGCATGTGATTCATGGGATGTTGGTAATTTATCAATGCCAAAATGGGGACAGAGAATCTGTCGGTTTATTTATTCCCTATCCACCACTATTTAATATAACACCAACTACAGATCTAGATCTAGGAAATTATTCTCCAAACTCTTTTGAAGGGGGTGAAGAAAATGCAGGAGAGGAGCAGGCGAAAGATGCCGCTAGTGGTGATTTTCAGGCAGAAATTTTCACTGGTGATGTAGACGATTTCGGCTCTGAAGAAGAAGTAGTGAATGGGTCTGATTATGAACTTTCTGGTGATTATGGAAGTGATGTTGATGAAGAACTTAGGGTGGTGAGGAAAGATCTAAGGGAATACAAGAAAATCAAAGTTGTTAATGCTTCTGCTAAGGAGAAATTAGATTGGTTTTTAGGTGAGGCTAAAGTAGATGGAGGTTATGAAGATATTGATAAAGGTAGAAGAAATTTGAGGAATAAATTGGGAGGTGACGATTATGACTCATCAGATGTAGATAGTTTTGCTACTGAATCTGAAGGTGAAGTTCTTAGCGATGATGACGAAGTTGAATGAGAGACTAACTTGATGGCAATGAGAAAGTAATATGGTTGTGTATGATCCAGAATGTGAGAAAGTTATATGGAAAGTTGGTCAAGTCTTTAAAAATGTGAAAGAGTTTAGAGAAGCTTTGACCAAATATGCATTGAAGAAAGGTGTCTAGCTGGACAAGAAGAAGAATGACACAAGAAGGGTTAGGGTGAATTGCAAAGCATGCTATCCTTGGATGATATATGCTAACAAGGAAGGTAGGAGTACAAACTTCACAGTCAAGAAAACAATTCTAGACACAAACAACATAGGACTAATATCAACTTCTTGTGCAATTCCAAATTTCTGTCCAATGAAGGAGAGGATCACATCTCAACCTACAATTAAAGGGTGGGAAATACAAATCTATTTAGGAAAGATTTTGGCATTTATGTAGGAAAGTCAGTATGTTTAAAGACTAGAAAGATTGTTTTGAAAGAAGTTAGGGGAGTCACATTGCTGAGTTTGGTAGGTTGTTTAACTACAAAGATGTGTTGCTACAAACTAATCATGGCAGCATATGTATTATGAACGTAATAGATAAGGATGATGGTAAGAATGAGTTCAAAAGTTTCTATATCTATTTTGTTGCTATAAAGTTGGGGTTGATGAATGGTTATAGGAAGTGAATATGCATGGATGGTTGTTTTCTTAAGGGGATATGCAAAGAGCATTTACTAGTAGCATTTGCTAAAGATAAAAACAATCAAAAGACAAAGGATACATGGAGATAGTTTATGAGGATCCTCCAAAATGACATACAGTTTGGGGATGGAATTGAGGTCACTATAAGCAGTGACATGCAAAAGGTACTGTGTTTACTTCAATTTTTTATAGTTAATTTAACTGCTTTTGCTTCTATTTATTGTTTATGTTTTTTGTAGGGTTTGGTTAGTGTTACTGAAGAGGTGTTTCAAGCATATGAGCACAGAATGTGTGCTAGACACATTCTATAAAATTAGTCATAAAATTGGAGGGGTATCGAAAGGCGGAAGATGTTTTGGAAGTGTGTGAGGGCAACCTTTGAGTCTGAACTGAAAGCCAAACTTACTGAGTTAAGTCAGTTGGGTAGAAACATTGTTGAAGACTTTCTCTCATACAACAAAGAAATGTGGTGCAAAGTGTACTTCAAGGAGTTTTTAAAATGTGATAGTGTGGACAACAATATGTCAGAAAGTTTTAATGCTAGGATATTGTCAAGTAGGCACAAGATAATTGTGCCGATGCTAGAAGAAATTAGAATCAAGGAGATGAATAGGATACCTAAAATGAGGGCTTTTGCTGAAACTTAGGTAGATATAATATCCCCAATGGCATTGAGAGTGTTTAATGCCAATGTTACATTGGAATGAAGAATTTAGTTTTGATATCAAAGAGGGTCTATGTACTCATATGGTTCACTTGGCAAGGGAATATTGTAATTGTAGGTCATGTCAACTAAAGGGTATCCCTTGTACACATGTCATAACAGCTATGCACCATAGGAGACTTGATCCAGCTAAGATAAGTGTACATTAGTACAGAATAGAGACTTGTCTGCAAGCTTATACCCACTTCATACAGCCTATTCCAAACATGATAATGTGACCAGAAAGTTCAAACTCAAAGTGTCACACCCCAACCTAGGTGAGGCGTGGCTGACATTCGGTACCTTTCTAGGTTCGAGCGTACCAAACTTAACTCACGATCGGAGCCTTAAAAGCAGGCTGGGTCATTGAGGTCATATTGTAAAAACAGTCTCGACTAAGGCTGACAAGATCGTATACTGAAATATCTATAAATAAAAATCAACTCAACTAAAATAGGTCTGTCCCGCACATATATATAAATGACTGGGTGGCCGACAAGGCCTACCCTAGTCCCTACACGCAATAGAATCTAAGACAAACTATATACAAGGGCCGACCAGGGCACAATACTGACACTACTATATATACAAACACGTCTACAAGCCTCTAACGAGTCATAACTATATCATGACCAGGACAAGGCGCCGACATATCCATGACCTGCAAAGATACTAGAAGCTAGACCTGGCAACTCCGAATAATCTGGAGCTTACCACAAAAGCTGATACTCAATGGGTCCTACATGTGCGATCCTTCCTGCAACCTGGCTGAACTTGTGGGCATGAACACAGTGTCCCCAAGAAAAGGGACATTAGTATGAGATAATGTACCGAGTATGTATGGCGACTGAAACTAAATTGAAATGTAAAATAATCTAAATATGAACTGAAAAGCTACTAAAGGAAAACTGGTTATATTTACCTGCCGCTGACGCTTACTAATTATAAAAACTAATATTCATTACTTAGCCCCATAAAAGGGACTTAAACATGGGTGAATAGCTCCGAAGGTGATATGCATCTGTATAGCCCTGTAGATGAGCGCGCGACTATGTAGCCCCAAAGGCAATCTGTATGTCCAATAGCTCCGAAGGCAGTTGTCATAGCCCAAAGGAAAACATCATAGCCCCGAAGGCACCTATTATAGCCCGAAGGCAACATTATGGCCCCGAAGGCAACTATCATTCTCTATAATCTATAGTCGTGATTTCGGTCTTTCTAAGTACTTGACTGAATATGGCTAACTATAACCCGTTCTCTACAAGAAAGGACTACTAGGATAGGGTCATGATAACCCAACTACGATTTCTATAACTAGAACATCTCTGTGTGATAGAATCGGACTGGCTCGTTAAAGGAATCATGCCAAAAAAACAAGGAAGAGAATAGCCTTCACATACCTTATGTCGATATTTTTCGAGCTTTCGAATGCTCTATGAACGATAAATTACATTAAACGAATAACTCGGATCAATATCTAAGGGAAGATATCACTTAGAATTTCAACAAACACCTTATGTGCATAAGATTCATACTATTTTCTATATAGAAACCTATACATGTAGCAACACAACCAATTATCCTAATCTTCCTCCTTAAACTCCATAAAATCTACACAATCCAGCAACTTCATTTTACACTCACAACTTTAGACAAACAACCCAACAACTCAACAAACAAAGTTCAATATCTCTAACAATCACCTTAATAAACTAGTAGCAAGAACCACTCCTTACAACTTGTAGAGATTAAGAACAATGAGAGAAAGGTAGAACTTACCTCAAACTACCAAAACCACTCTAGTACAGAGGTTACTTCAACTCCAAAAATTCTACAAAATCGACACAATGAGGAGGAATACGATTTAGCGATGGCCACGAGATCCTTTACATTGAATTAATTTGGTTTGCCTTTGGTTTTTCACCTTGGACCATGAGAGACTTCTTAGAGAGAGTTTAGGACTAGTTTAGGATTAGAAAATGAGATAAAATGAGCTCCAAGTCACGGGGGACCTATTTATAGTAGATTAAAAGTTGGCACCGACCTGACCCGTGACGAGGTCTGTGAACCGCAAACCATGCTTGTGAATCGCAGGTTGGGTCGCAGACCTTGACAACATTCCTCCATACATATCTTTTTTACAACGCTCATAACATTTTGTATAGAGCTCGAATTGATGAACAGTTTGTTGCATTGGAAAGTACTCCCAGAACTTGAGCTTGGATAGGTTATGCACTCCATAACTTTATATATACGGGGAGATATGCCCCTGCCAAGTTGTCCAAAAATCCTGTCCAAAACTCTTCCTGTTTTTCCTCAAATTTTTTTGATAAACTTAACTTCTTTGATTTGTTTGACCTTGAAACCTTTTGGTAGTCTCTTAACACAAAGTGTATATCTATCTCAATATGCTTGGTTCGCTGATGCTAAATCGGATTATGAGATAAATATATGGCGGATATTGATAACAACTTTTGTTAACCTTATAAGGGTATCATGACCTTCTCAGCTTACATTATCTTACTTACAACAATGTCAACATATAAAGTACGAGGTGTAACACAAATAGAGAGTCTCATAAGGTTAACAAATTGCCTGGTTGGCCAAAGAGGTGTAGAAGAAAGGATATTGGAGATGTGAGTAGGGTTGGAAAGTTGACAAAAAGGGGAATAACAATTACATGCTCTATTTGCATGTCTAGTACACATAACAAAAGAGGATGTCGCGTAAGGCCACCAATAATAGCAGCAACAACAACTAGACCACCACCAACAACTTCAACCCCTTCCAGGAGGAAATACTCACAACCACCAACAAGAGCACCGGCAGAAACTAGAGAACCAGCAAAAATAAGAGCAGCAACAGCATCAAGAATAACAGTACCAAATACTGCATCAACAGTAGAAACTATACATGTGAAAACAACTACATGTCCCTCCAAAAGAAAATACACAAAGCACCAGTCCCTTCAAGGCCTAAAGCAACTACAAAAGTAACTTTAGTATACCTTGCCTTGCTTATCATTAATTAGTCAAATATTAACTTGTTATTTGTTAGGTTAATGCTTCCCAACAGTCATCATCTGGAAGTACAAGAAAGAGTAGTGTTCTTGACACTCAAGAAGCATCTACAACCATGGGACGGAGCAGGAGTAAGTACATGAGGCCAAGAGTTATTGGAAAAATGTGTTTTTGTATCTGGGTCTGAATACAATTTTGTTAATGTAAGTGTTTCTCAATCACTTTAGTGCTACAACTATTTTAGCCACTTTATGACACTAACAAATTAAATTGCAACAAGGAATGCCTAGCAGCAAGTTGGTTGTTACCCCAACTTCGAATGGGGGGGGGGGAGAGGGGGAGGGGTAGAACCCGATGTCTAAATGGCCCGAGCGTACCATCTGTATATCGTAGCATGAACATATAACTATCTGGGCTAACAAGTCCTTAGAATGACAGTCACAATAGAATATGGAAATATACCAATTTGGAGCAATGACAACATAGCCAACAAGTGAATATATACAATAAGGTCGACAAGGCCACAATTAATATCAGAAGGGTGACAAAGTCATAACAATAGTACTATACATAACCCGCTAGTCTACAAGCTTCTAAGAGTCATAAAACAAATAACCTGGTCGGGATAAGGCCCCACCATACCCATAATATATACATAAATGCATACCCAAAACTCAAACAACAACTTCGAAAGAAGAGGAGTGCTCCGACTCATGCTGAACAATGGTCCTACTAAATGGGCTCGTCAAATCGTCTATCTGCACCTGCGGGAATGAACACAGTGCCCCCGGTAAAAAGGAACATCAATACAAAAGATGTACTAAATATGTAAGACATAGAAACATGTATAAGAATATAATACAAGAGAAGGGTATAGAAATCAACCTGAAACATAGAAAAGCCCCTGAGGGCATACAAATGTCATAACCATGAATATATGCATGTACATAAAAATTGAACCACTCTATGAGGCTGTTGACACCTAAATTTTACCCTCCAATACTTTATTTAATTATTCAGAGTTCTTGAGTTATGAACGGAGTGAAATATGCATTTTACAAACCAAAATGATTTTACGAAATTATTTCGATAACATTTTACCATGTTATTTGGCAAAATATTATTGAATACATTATTGTATGTCATTAGCATATTTTTACATATTTTTAAGAAATATATATTAATTTCAATTATTTAAAGAGGACAATTATTCAATTAATTGTCTAAATTAATTATATTAAATTGATACATGTTTTACTCCATGAAATTAGGAAAATTGAGTAATTAAATATAGTATCAAGTAGCGTCTTACTTTTTACCCCTCAATTATTTTAATTGTGAAAGGATTTTAGTCTTAATTGATTGTTTATTTCCGTTTTAGCCTCAAATTTATTTAACTCGGCCAATTTGGCCACAATTGAAATTCAAGTGGTTATTTATTAATTATCCGCATATACATATTTGCACGATTTATTCTTCAATTATCTCAATGAATTAGGGCCTCTTTTTATTTTAAATTGTCCAGGCCCAAGTCCACGAAGGACCAAAGCCAGCCCATGAAGGACTAAAGCCCAGCCCTTATCCAAATCCTTTGAACTTAGCCACACAAGGAAATAAATAAATAAAATTTAACTATGAAATATTAGAAAATTTCTAAGGTTTTGGATTGCTCAAAATGTGAGACTATGCTTAACTTATACCAAAATTTTGGGTGTTAATGCTTATGCTTAATTTTCGAAATTATGGATATTAAGGCTTGGGAAAAAATAGGGTTTCGGGTTTCTATAAAAGGAACCCTTTCCTTCTCATTTCCTCGGTGTGTTGACGAAAAATTAGGGTTTCGGATTCCTATAAAAGGAACCCTTTGAATCATGTTTGTGGACATTTTTCCTAACATGGCTAGTTTAGAAGACACCTAGAATATCATTTCTAGGCCATTTATCTTGATGTATGCATGCTCTTTTCCTCATTCACACATTGACATATATATGCATCTGTCTGTCCTGGCATCAATTTAACTGATATATCTGTTTCCCTCCTCCTTGCATGATCTGGGGCCCATGAGGCCCTTCTCCTTTGCATTTGCCGTTTTAATTGAGCTATTGGGCCAATGAGTCCAACAACACCATTTTTTTTTATCGAGCCCGGCTGTTTAAAGGCCCAATCATGGGTGTAAAATGATGTTAGTATTTGCATGAAAGCTCAACTATGGGTAAAATGGTAGAAGGCCCTGCTATGGGTAAAACTGATATAGATAATAGATTTTAATTTCTTGTACGCGGTAACTAGTGAGCCAGTATACTCACTAGCCCGCCTTTATTTTTTGTATTTGTTGTTTTATTATGTATTATGTGTAAAACTTTTTAATAATTATTGGAACCCTTAATTAGAACTTGATTAAAATAGAGTTTCTAGTATTTTCATGCCTTAAGAAATAATGAATTTCGAGTAAAGTTTTTAGTGAAAATTCGGGTGTTCTTAGCCTTTAATTAATTCTCGTTTTTTTCTTAATTAAGACTTTGCTAATAAAATGAGAATAACTTGGTTGGAATTTCTAAAGGAAATATAATGATTTTTTCACCAACATGGCATAAGTTAATGTTTCTAGTTGTTTAGTAAAACTTGAGAAGATCTTCTATTAAGTCTTAGTTTGGGTAAAGAAACAAATTCCTAAAGGGTTGACCTCCTAAAAATGAATATATATACTTTTATGTTTAGTTTACTACTTATTCTTAACATAAAGAGATTTTGAGAAGCAATAAACCACTCTTTTTATGCTCTCGTAAAAGAAAAAGATTCTGTATTTTTAAGGGTTTAAAAGGAATTTTTGTGCTCATCTTTAAAGTGTGTGTAAAAACTTTGGTGGAAAATGATTTGAAATGACAACTATTTGTAATATTTTAAACACATAAGCAGTTTTAAAGCAATATTATATTATATAAGATTCGAGGTCAACCGTATTTTACGGATCCTTAATACTGAGGTGTCTGACACCTTTCCCGGGTGATCATTTGAATCCTTACCCGAACTCTGGTTGATATAGGATTTTTCTTTTGTTTGAAAAACCCTTTCAAAATATGGTTTTCCTATTTTTTCTTATAAAGTAGGTGGCGACTCTAAAATATAAAATAATCTCAAGAGTCCATACGTTATCCAATAGCTTTTATGCCCCGCGTAAAAGTGAACCGTAACAAATGACGACTCTGCCGGGAATTAATTACGTTCTAACCATAAGGGTTCCAATAATATAAAATTGCTTTTTAAATTGCTTTATGTATTTACTTTATTACAAATATAATTGTCATTTATGCATATCATCTTCCGCCAAATGGGATGCACACACACTTGCATCTGTGCACAAAGATGATTACACGGATTCGCAATCGTCCTCCAGTAAAAAGTATTTCTTTGAAACATATTGAATATTTAGTTGGTTCGTTGTCGTCCAACAGCCAACAACGGTTCAACCCCAATAATTCGCTCAGGTCCCCAGTCATTTGAAAAAGCCCACTCTAGTCAAACTAGGATAAAGCTAAGCCAAATCCCTCCCGAATTAGCGCATGCTTACCTAGACAGGTTCAGGTATATCAGAACTACCTGGATCTATTAGGAATACTACCTTATGTATCCGCGTGGTCGGCGACCTGAGGATTACGTTCATCGAACTATGTGCTATGTGCGAAATGATTTGTGCCATATGGGTTTAACCATTTTTTGAGGGGTGGGGCCTAACCGTATGTTGTCTGTGTAGATGTCTACCAACCTTTGTTTTGATATTGTTTTGGGAGAACCAGAGTTGTTGCGTATGTGGTGGCTTGATTTAGACGAGAAGTACCGTAGCGAAATTAACTGTTTAGGATACCTACCCTCTCTTATGTCCATGACAGGTTGTAAAGAGCTTATCGAGGTCTTAACCGAATACTGGGATGATGATAGGATGGTGTTTAAGTTCGGGCTTATAGAGATGACCCCGACCTTGGAAGAAATCCCGGATGCTATATATAGTAATGGAATCAGTCTAAAAAGGAGAAAGAAACCCGATCACAACCTCTTAGTCCCAAATAAGCCTACTCCAGTCGAGATTGTGAAAATGTTGTCCTTAGCCCAAGCCTCCTGGATTTTCGGGGAAATAGTAGCCTTCGGGGATTTGTACCAACGCTTTGGGAGTAAAAGGGGGTTCGTAAACAATTTCCTAGAGTTCCACAGTTTCAAAGATTAGGATGTCACCCGACCCTTAGCCTTCGATATTGGTTTGCTGGGTACTATGGTATTCCCTCAAAATCCCCACCTTGTTATAAACACCCGAGTCATCTCATTCGCCCACGCTATCTTCTACGACATAGCCAACAACGGCGGGGTACCCAAATATTTCTACATAATCCCAGTCATCCTCGCTGATATATATCGACCCTTGGGTAGATATAAAAACCAGTTTCGGTACTTTCAGGGGTGAACCCTATTGTTACAGTGGTGGATTCTCAAACACCTCAGGAAAATCGTAGGTCCCCCAATCTTACATATGGATAATTAAAAGGATGACCTATTAAACCATGATTTCCCCCACTAAACCAAAAGAAAGTGGTCCCTCTTCTTCGCGGGTCTTAAAGAGAAGGATATACAGTAGATGTTCGCCGAATTTAGCGCTACATGGGTTATAGTCCGAGGTAAAAAATGTTCATTCTTTCCACTTATGGGTATGCCCTTATGCACCGGCTAAGGTCATTAGACAACTTGGAAAGGAACAAGTGGTGCCTCAGGTTGGGGGTATGAGAGACTATGTGATTGACTATGAGGAGGCTAAGATCCAAAATTCTGGAGAGTACATCCGATAATGGAATAGGCGTCTCATATACCAGGTACTACTAGTCTCCAAAGAGTGTGACGAGAAATACGAGGATTGGTTGAGAGCAGATATACTAGGGGTTGCAGTGTCAGGGATCAACCAGTACCAGTGGGTTTGTGACTGAGGGTCTAAGGCTGAGATCAAGGTCAGATAGATTCAGAGGCAAGCCGATGATAGAGATACTAGGTATCGAGAGAAGATGGAAGCCAATAGACAGATTATATCAGGTTTGGAGGCAGATTTGGGGTCCGCGTATAAGTGTCTAGAAGACTTTGGGGATCACATCCAAGAGGTTAGAGAGGATACCCGCCCGATGACCTTCTTAAAGAAGGGAAATGTAGCCGATACTTTGATGGTGTAGACACGTCAACATATTCATATTACACTCCGACATGCCAAAGAAGTTATGGACAGACGGAGGATCGACATCAGTTGCTGGAGGACAACCTTTATGATTTTCTTTATTTTCATGCTCTATTGATGTAACCCTTCGAGGAGATTAAAATTATTATTAATGAAAATAATTATGAGAGCAATGGTTTGATTTACAAATTGGCACAATTCATGTTCAAATGCTAGAAATTGTCTCGGTTCACGGGGCCTAGGGGCGTGTTTAATATATTACAATTATGTGTTTTATGTGCAAAAATATGTTTATGTGTTTCTTTCACGTATTTATATCGAATGAGATTGATTCAATATTTCGGGTATTACCCCAAAAGAAAAGCATCAGAATATTGCCAAAACCACACTTTCCCAAAATGAAAACCTACTTACCTAAACTGTTTACCTCTCCCAGAAAGATTTGACCTGTTGAGATGAATTCCCGACCAAGTTGGAAAGCCAATGTGCCCGCTACCAGCGTGAACATCGGAGAAGAGAGAGTTGCTTCGCTTAGGAGAGAAATGGTTGAAATTGATGAAAAGATTTCCTTGGTCAGGGCTAAGCTGAGAGAAGTGAACCATTTATTGAATTTCTCTAGGAAAGTGAGAGGAATGCTAGATGACTACGTGCCCTTGCCTGGAAATCTGAGGTCGTCAAGAACAGTGAGAGTTGAGTTTGAAGTTCAACCACTCAGGGAAGCTACCACTACCGCATCTGCTGCCACTTCTGAGAGCGATGACATCTTGGCAAGCGAAATACCTACTATGTGGGTCGTTGCTCTCAAGGCCTACAACTGTCCTTATCGGGCAACACCAGTGTCCGTGCTAAGTTCTGAGGTTTATGAGACCATGAGAGCCATGGGGATAGCATACCCCAGCGATGTGATACTTCCACCATGCGCTCTGGCATATGCGCATAAGAAATGTGCATACCACTTAAACTAACTGGGACACGCCACTAACGAGTGTGTGCCCCTCAGAAGAAAGATCATGCAACTGATCGACAATGGGACCATCCGCCTCATCTGGGGGCCTTACTCTCTATTTTCACACGACCCAATCATTGGTATGGGAGGCATTGATGCAGAAACACGCTTGTGAAGGTACGACTTCACCATCTTCGCAGACTCCTATGCTAACATCTTCAAGAAACTTACTACCGCAGAAAAGATCAACCCCATCAGGCCTTCGTGGAAGCATTCATCTTCCAGACTTGGCAAAGGAAGAGTTTTCCCATACCACTCTGGGAACTAGGTCACAATATCAAGGAATGCGAGGCATTCAAATTCGTGTTGGAACACCACATCGATAAGGGGGAGATTTAGGTATTTCTCCATTCCCGTCGTGAGTTAGCATAGGCCGAGAGCCAAGCGTGCGGTTATAAGGATGACAACCGCCTATGGATTCAAAAGAAAAACCATCTTATTGGGTAGATTTAGGCACCTGAATCAAATCAAATTTAATTCCCTCCCCTTTTATTTGTAAAAAAAATGCGCTGAACCTGATGTTCCCTAGATGGGATACGTAGGAAGCTCATATCGGACGTGGTCCTATGATACTTGGGTAGGAACCGGTGGGGGTTGGGTTATTTTTTGTAAAATGAAATATGAACGGGCTTGACTTTCCTTGGCGGGATACATAGACAGTCTATTTAAGACTCGGTCCTTAAAATAAATAATTTTTTTCTCCCCATCATTTTTTTTTATAATATAAGTGGATCCAGCTGGCAGATCAATCATCGGAGTTATCATATGAAGAAAGTCAATCGATCCTCAAATTACCAAAATACCCTCATAAACCCTAAAATATCTAGAACGGAGAATCAATTAAATATTCACATATGAATGTGTGAATTTATGTGTTTACTTACCAATTACGTGATATCTTGCAATTAATTTATCCGACTAACATACTAATGTCATCTGCCTTTGAGTGATATTTCTCTTAATAGAGGAGGTTAGTTCGTGTCGTGACACTGGCTTACTATACCAGATCAAAGTTAGAAACATCATCCCTATCCGAACCAAATCTCAAAGAAATGGCTAGTAATTCTGATGATGAAAGAAGTGTCGGGAACTCCTGGTCTCCGGTACGACGGGAGATAACTAGTACTGAGGACATGGTAAAAATGTTGAAAGATATCCAAGAGAAAATATCTAGGATGGAAAAGTCCCAGACTGCTCGGGAAAAGCAGACTGAAGAAAAAAGGCCTTCACCGCCCTTTCCATCTCTATCTTCTCCTGTCCAGGAGCATTTACCAAATCACCCTGCGAGGACTGATCATCAATAAATCGGTACTTCATAGCAAACCCCTCCACCAACAAATGTCACCCATACACTCGGGATTTTGCTTGCAATAGTCACATACTATGATTATGACATTTGGCAAATGGATGTTAAAACTACTTTCCTCAATGGTAACCTAATTGAGGAGGTGTATATGATACAACCTGAGGGTTTTACATCCAAGACTAAGCCCAAAGCAGTGTGCAAGCTACAGAAGTCCATTTATGGACTTTGGCAAGCCTCAAGGAGTTGGAATATTTATTTTGACAAAGCAGTCAAATCGTTTGACTTTGTTAGAAGCAAAGAAGATCCCTGCGTTTATAGTAAGCGCAAGGAAGGGAGTATTGTCTTCATTGTTATATATGTAGATGACATATTAATAATGAGAGATAATAAGACTCTCATGCAATCAGTCAAGGAATGGTTATCCAGCACCTTCATGATGAAGGACTTGAGTGAAGCCTGCTACATTCTTAGAATTAGGATCTATAGAGATAGACCTAATAGATTGTTGGGGCTGTCACAGTCCACATACATAGACAAAGTGCTAAGACGATTCTCTATGGAAAACTTCAAGAAGGGAAATCTTCTTATGGGTCAAGGCATCAAGTTATCAAAGAAGGATAGTCCTTCTACTGTTGCAGAACTTGAATGCATGAAAAGAATCCCATATTCTTCAGTTATAGGATCTATCATGTATTCCATGATCTGTACTAGGCCAAATGTGGCCTATGCACTTAGTATGACTTGTAAATTCCAGCAGAATCCTGGGGAAGAACACTAGAAACCATATAGACCTTAATTGGATTAGTGTCGATATATGAAGGCCTATAGGGTTACACTATGTCGATTGTCTCTTCGATCTAAGGGTGTATTGAGAAAGTATTAAATATTCGATTTGGGATCGAGATATTTAAATTGATAATAACTATGGGATAATTTCTATTAGATGGAAATTATTTAATTAAATCAAAATTAGATTTTGGATTTAATGTACTGAATATATATATTAAACGAAAACGGGAAACGAAAATTTACGTAAGGCGCCGCGGCACCGACTGGCCCACTGCACCTCGGTTTTTGGGCCAGGCTTGGAGCCCAACCCTAATCTGATTTGTTGCCCTAATTTCAACTATAAATACAACACTCCCCATTGTTAATTTACACACCAATTCTCATAAACAAATTCTAGACTTAGAGTCTAGGATAAAACTCTCTCAAACCTCTACCAAGATTTTCTGGCTTTCTTGACAGAGGAATACGCCGTAGCATTGTGCTTGCAGTCGAAAAGGGAATCGCGTGTCCACCTTTTAGTAAAGACTCCCGCTAATACAACCTGTAAGTGTTCATGTTTTATGTTACAGGTTTTGATTGTCATATAACCATGCCAGAAGAAATTGTTGAGGTAAGTAAGAACAAAATTTTAAATTCCCGCTGTTCCTTACTTATGTGTTTTGAACCCAACAAAACTCTACACTTCCTCTATAATGAAGCACTGGAACACAATAATCACATGTTCCTCCATTGTAAAGTGACTGATCATATGTGGGCAGTTGTTTTACATTGGGGAAGGTGCAATGGGTAATATTAAGGAATAATATTGACCCGTTGAAGTGCTGGAATTCAACAGGGAGTAGAGCAAGAAACTGTTGGGAGTTTTTGCTCTATGGTACTTTATAAAGCAGTACGGGAAGTATTTAACTATTACAAGTATTCGAAAGGATAAATAAAGATTTCAATAATTCAACTAGAAATCTGAAAATTACAATATAACAACAAAGCGAAATTACGATTTTGTTGAAAGACCGAAAAATGGAAAGCGGTTTATCTTTGAGTCGAGTGTAGCACTCTGTCCTTAAGACAATATTGCCCCGTATGTATCCTTTATACGTCCTGGACAATTTGTCTCCCAAGATAAAACAGCAATGGAACCCTTGAGCAAAGGAAACTCAAGAGCTACCGTGAAGAATATTGAGTAACGAAATGATGCTTGGAAGTTGTAGGAAGAAAACTATTTCGGTTGTGTATTTTCGTGAGCTTTATGAACTGTTATTTTTCTGTTCTTTGTGGTGCTCAACAATGGTGTAAGGGTGTGTTTATATAGGTGAGGGAGGGGCTGAAAACTGCCTCCATAATAGCCAAATAATGGCCATTATGGAGGTAGTAAAGTCACCAACATAAATGGTGAAAGACCAACTGTTTTGGCCATTATAGGAGGAGTAATTCAGCCAAAATAAATGGCTGAATTGAGAGCTTGGACGTTTCTGCTTTGACTGTCGAAATTCCAACTTTCTGAAAACTTCGGGGACCAAACTGTACATCTGAAAGAATTCGGTCCAAAGCGCACATCCGAAACTTCTGGGATCAAACTGTACTTCTGGCAAAGTTTTCTGGCCCAAAAAGATAATATCAGACAGCCCACAGCCCACAGCCCACAGCCCATGACCCGTGACCCGTGACCCGTGAACCCGGAACCGGACGGGCGGGCGGCGCGCGTGTGGTCTTTCCTCGAACCGAAGCACATCTAGGTCCTCCCTCCTTTAAACACACGGGATACCCCTTGGGGTCCCAAACCCCAAACCAATTTCGAGTCTTATATACACAACAATTCTTTCTTCCTCTACCGATGTGGGAGAATTACACACAATACCACACTTTCCATGCTTCAAACACCTTACTTCGTGAACCAATATCTCTTTCATTTCTCAATGAAATTTGACGATTCTTGGCCCTACGGTTATCTACGTACTTAGTAGATCATGCATGTGTGAAGAACCGGATTCTCCAACATACGTTACACTAGTGTTTAAGCCGTTAAAGTTGGTCGGTCGCAACTCCCGCCAAAAGCAAATTTCCAACAGAAACAAGAAATGGTGAAAAGTCATACCAACTTCTATTTGGAGGACAGTGTGAAGAGAAATAAATGTCAGGTGTTTTGAGGGAAACCAAAACTCTTTACAAAAGATCAAGCTTGATTGTATTTTATCATTGCATCTCTGATGTAAAAAATTCCCTTGTAGAGGAGTCTGAGTCAATATTAACGTTTTTGAAATCTTTGTAAGTAGATACATGTTAGACTCATGAATCTTTTGTACATCTGGCTCCCAACACAGATTTGTGCTGATGAATATGTTGTTACCTTCCTAAAAAACATTAAGTGTCTTCCTAAAACAGCGGCATAGTGGCAATCATGACTTCATGAGCATTATCAGAATAGTGGTGTGTGTGTGTGTGTGTGTGTTAGTAGTAGCTAACAGAGAACAAACATGGAGCATCAGAAGGGAACCGTCAGCTTGGATGAAGGAGAACCGCCAGCTTCCATATCGATCCTCAAGCCAAATGTCCAGCTCTTATAGTAATTAAGGAAGCCAAAAAGATCATCAAGTTCTATTTGTTGGTTGATGTAATTATATGTGTTATAATTATTTTATTAGAGAAATACTTATCATTATCAAGCCTTTCTATATGCAAGTTCGCCAAGTTAACAATAGTTAAATTATAATATTGGATAAAACATTTGGTAAAATATTCATAAATTGATTATGTTGCCTGCTAAAAGTAATCTACGTAAATTTAGATTGTTTATTTTTTTGGGAAGCTATCTGACTCCTACAAGTATCGGGGAAGAAAATATAGGGTAAACTGTTATAATATTATTAATGTGTGGATGTCTGTAATTTTTCGAGATATAACCCCCACTATTTCATGCCCGTAACTCTTGTAGATGTAAGTCCCATTTTTTCATGACCATTACTCCCACAGTTTATTTTCATAACCCCCAAGTTGTTAGTAGCCATGTTTACGACACATCTTCTATATATAGATGAATTATATGTAATGGTTTGACACTAGAAAGAAGAAATAAGAAAAGTTATCTCTTTCTCTCTACATTATTTTGTTTACATCTTATGTAATATTTCTCCCATTTTATAATACGTTATCAACACGATTTCTTGATTTGTTGTTTAACACCAAAACTTTTAGTAGTTGTTGCAAATTGGCATATACCATTAGTATTCTGTTACATTGTTATTGTTACGGTATTTGAAACTTCATGTTTTGATAAGTAGAGACGGATTCAGAATATAAACTTTATGGGTTCAATCTTAAGATTCTTAGCATTAAACCCATTATTTTTTTAAAGTTATGGGTTCATAGCTACTATTTATTACTCCTCTATCCCAAAAGATTGACCTATTTTTCTTATTAGTTTGTCCAAAAAAGATTGACTCTTTTTTATATTTAGAAATAATATAACTTTATGAGATCATTTACAGCCACACAAATATCTAAAATTCGTTTTGGACCACACATTTCAAAAGTCTTTCTTTATTTCTTAAATTTTGTGTCAAGTCAAACTAGACCAATCTTTTTGGAACATAGAGTACAATTTTAATAATTTTTGACACAAAAATTTATTCTCCGCATCGAAAGTTAGGGCTAAATACGCCTCTGATTATGACAATGGATTCATTTTATAATTGCATAATGAACACAGAATAAGGAATGTTGCTAAATTTATTTTACTTTAATTTGGCTGGTGGGATTCAGTAATATCATTGCAATAGTGTGGTACTTCTTCTTATATGCCAATTTAACTTTTGATATATTTTGAATTTTATAAATGTGAGCATAATGTGATACTAATCAAAATGGGGGCCGATTTCCTTATTTGCTAGGTTTGCAGGGTATTATTAATTGAGTGGAAGATTCAATTTTTTCATTGATTAGGTTGTTATAGAACATAGTTATTACAAATTAGCGCTGGAGATTTTGTATTTTAATAATTTTCTATTTAGTTTGGATTGTTAACCAAAATACATATGACACTCACGTTGTTATTGTCAGTGTTGCCAAAAAAAATAAAAAAATACTCACGTTGTGAATAATCATTTGACCATTTTGGTAACATGACTCAACAATATAACGTTGTACTGTCATATAATTTCTTGATCAATTAATTGGTTGAGTAAAATATCTATAGCTAAGTTGACATTATTAAGATTTTTATAACTGAGGTTAGTATTTCCTTCGTGTATGTGATTTTTGTTTTCTTGATATTATAGCATCATTTTTTTGGGATTTATTGAAGTTAAGTAAAGCTAATGGGTTCATTGTATATTTGATTTGTTCCTTAAAAGCACCATCTTTAAAAGGGATTGTTATATTAATTTGGTATCCATTAATGTCTAAGGATGATATGGAGCATTGTCTAATTTCATGATTCATTTCTCCTGAAAAGACAATATAAGCAATAGTTCGAAAGAGGTCTAATATCTTCTAATGACTGACATAATGAGCCGCGATCGTGGGGTATGGGACGCGATTATTAGGTTTAGCAGGCAGAGCTTCCCGAATGCGAAATGAGCTTCACGATCATGTATAAGGCAGAGCCTCCTTGCAATCAACTTTGAATTTCGGACCATTGACCCGATCGAGGGGAGGGCTTGAGTTGATCAAAAATTTACTTTAACCCGGAGCGTCTTAAAATTATGGGATTGATTTTCTTAGACTAATTTGATCCGTTATTGGTATTTTGATTAAATTAATCGAGGCCGTTGGAGGTCGTTTGAAGGGATTTTGATATTTTAAGCAAGGTTTGGACTAATGCATTTAATGTAAGTGAGGCTTTAACTCTTAATTTATTTGCTTTTTAAAAAAAAAAACATAATGTATATGTAACATGTATACATTGAAATCATCTAGTTTATGTGACTGAGCAAGCATGAGCTAAGTTGAATAGTTTGATTGTATCTAATTTACACTGTGAGGGTCCTAGCTTGTGGTTTTATACTATTTGATGTTTCTACCATATTTCTTTGATCATTGGTGATATTGCTTAGCCGATTAGCATTCATCTCCATAAGTTTCAGCAGTCGATTATATATCTATTTGATACTTGTTTAGCTGTCTAGCACGCATTATCACACAGTTATTGAGATTGCACAACCTGGCGTGATAAGTTGGGGCCTGATGGCGGATATATATGATATCGGGTAATGTGAGGTTGATGCATGGCACTAGGCAGGTAAGACAGACACATATGCGTCGAAGATGAGTAAAACATGTGGTTGATGCACTACTCTTACGGGTAAGACAGACACACCATGCTCCATAGTCGAAGCAGATTGTACATTGCGTCTACATGCATTATTTGTATTCATGATTCTAGCCTGGTTGCTTTACTTATATTTCACATGTATACTTGTACGGTTATCTTGTTGCACTGTATGAACTATAAGAGATTTCTACAGACTTGCCCTAGGGTAGGCTGGGGAAGAGAGTCGATAATCTTGTTGGGTCTTTTAGACTCACAGTTATTGCATGCACGCAGGTCAGTACGAGGGTGATCCAACTGCAGAATAGTGACTCCAACTTCAGTTCAGTCTTTATTCAGTGGAGGTGAGCTACCATTAGACAATGAGAGAAGCTTCTTCTATTTTAACAGACTTTTGTACTTTTCTATTTCGAGTTGCGTCTCATGCTTGTACTCATATTTAGTAATTACATGATTTGATCTATTTTAGGTTGTATGGGCAGGATCTATTGTTAGTATTTATACTTCCGCACCCTTTATCTATTAAGACATCTATTTAGTAGTTCTTTCTTTTTTTGTTTTTTGTGCCTTATGGGTAGTAGTTCACCAGGTGCTCTCTCACTGTTAGGATCAAAATAATTATGACGTCATGCAGAAGCTTATAATTGCAAATATTGAACGACAAACGACAAAAAAAATACACTAAAAAGGCATAATATTATAATATGATTTGATCAAGTAATCTACATATTGAAAAACTAATATAAAAAGCATAAATTTATTGAGAGAATAATCTCCCCCTAAACAAGATTGTTTATGTCACGACCCAATCCGGAGGGCCGCAAAGGGCACCCGTACCCTACCCGTCGGATACCGCCATTCGTACAACCAACTTCTAATCACAATTGAATACGGACTAAGCCGAAGAACATTATAGAAAATCTTAATCAGAAATCCAATTTTCATATATACATACCCATACCAAGGCCGACAAGGACACACATGACAACTAACCACAGGACACCTGTCTACAAGCCTCTAAAGAATACATGGCGTCATAAAGACGGAACAGGACCCCGCTATACCCATATGCGGATGCAAAAATATTGTACCACGACCAACTGCAACTCTGAAACAAATAGAGTGCTCTAATATCAGCTGAACCAGCAACCTACTAGCGTGAACCGTCACCCTCTTTAACTGAATCTGCGAGCATGAAACGCAGCGTCCCCCGACAAAAGGGACGTCAGTACGACTGATGTACTGAGTATGTCAGGCATGAACAATAGTAATACATGGATATAACAACAACTGAAACAGAAACAACTAACCAACAATAAATGCCTCTGAGGGCCCTAATACATATGTCTAAATGTTATGCACAATGCAGTATACATATACATCAGCCTCTTCGGACATCTTCCTTACCATAACAGCCTCTGGGGGCACCATACCGTGTAATTATTAATGAATGTATGCATAATGCAAATGCGGTATACTAATGTCCACACATGAATCCTCTCATAACCGCCTCTGTGAGCATCAGGTTATATCGCCACACAAGGGCATCACATCATATTGGCCTCTTCGAGCTCTTTTGTGATAGTATGTACCAGCTGCAGGTGGTAGTGTATATAACGTCTTTCCCCATATCCCCTACATATATACAATATTTAGTGTGCATAGCACAAGTGGTCCAGAGTAATATATGAATACAATGCAAGTGAAAATGCATAAATGACAATAAAACATTTTCCTGAATTTACCGGATGACATAATATCCTTGTACCTTTGACTAACACTGTGAATATCAACCCATTTTCCGTACGCCTCAATAAGGACTTTGAACCATATTTAGACATGCTTTTAGCAAAGGAATCAATAACATGAATATTCTTAACTACTAGGAATAGAATAAATTATGGAGCAATATCACGGTTATATGGAACATGCCAAAAGAAAGAAATAATTTATCTTAACATACCTCAATAAGTGGAGAAAACCTTAATTTCATTTGACATGAACAATGTTCTTCCTTTGTTTAGCCAATGATTGTTATAGAATCACTTATCGATGCAGTAAAATTCATCATTACAAAGATGCATTGTCTGCTTAATCACATTATGAGTTTCTTGCCCCACAAATGTGATGATGAATATTTGCAGGTCGTAGACAACGTTTGGAAATTTCATAATTTGATAGCACATTCATGCTTGGACCAACTTGCATATAACAAGCTTCCTACTTTTACTTTGTCAATACATTCAATTCCTTATATCTCCGACTGCTACTGTAAATTCGTGTTTCATAAAAAAAACAAACAAAGGGTTGGAGGATTTGTATATATGATTCACGACTACTCCCTCCCCCATTTAATGTTAATAATCGTAAACACCCTCCCCCCCCCTCCAGGTTGCTTTAGGAGCTGCACCAATTAATAAATTAAGCTTAGTCATTATGTGGCTTGCTTAAGCCTACACGTAGAGATTCCATTAACTTAGTCATTAGGTAGTCTTAATCATATGCCACCCGTAATGTCCCCTCCACTTAATTAATCAAGTGACCTGCGTCCGTATAATTTATCAATCACACACATAATTAATTTCGTGATCTCAATTCACTTAAATCCTAATAACTTATAAAACCTACATATTCCCAATGTCATAGTTTCCTAATATGCCACTAGTCCATAACCTCTTCATGTACACACCAAATTTATTTCCGATCCCCGTCGTCACACTTCTTACGTTCAAAATTATTTCGGGATCTAATATCTTTTATATGCTAAACTCTTTACTAGCATACGTAAATATGATCTAAAATTTTTCCAATGCTCGGGTCTATTTACACACGCTTAGCGATTCTACATACGCTTAGCGCTTTAAACCGTGACCCGAAAGTATGGGATGTTACAGTTTAATGACTACATTGTAGATGCTACTAGAGAGACAGATCTTCAATTTATAGAAGTTAGAAACTTTTCTTCCAAGAAAGGATTATTCAAATATGGAAGAGATCTTTTCAACCAAGGAAACCTTTTTGAAATAAAACACAATTATGGTAGAATCTAAATAAGGTAAGAAATTCAGGGCAAATACTAACAAATCTCTCTTAGCCTGAATTTTCTGACAAAATAATCTTGATTCTCCATCTTCATATAATCTTCATCATTGTTGCTTGTCATTGTTAAAAGTAGGTATTGTTGAAAATGTGAGTCTTGTGCTTTATAAGTGAGCACAGACTGAAATTGGAGCCTATGCGTTAAAAGTGAATATGAGTTGAAAAAGTAAGTAAGGGTAGAAAATTTGAGCTCATGCGTTAAAGTAAGCATGAGTTAAAAAAAAAATTGTGTTAAAAATATGCAGCAACAATATTGTTGAAAATTTGATTGAAAATCATCTCCACATGTAATACTCCAGATATCTCTTTTTTTGTGACAAAAATCTTTATTATCGTCGAGTTGGTTGCAACTTGAACTGATCCACCTTGAACCTGTCTTCAACCTCATTTAACTATTGGATTTGATACCACTTGTTGGGATCGAAATAATCAGGGAGTAATGCGGAAGCATATAATTGCAAACCTTGAACGACGATAAATCAGACGATAAAGAAAATACACTAAAAAGGCATAATATTATAATATGATTTGGTCAAGTGACCTACATATTGAAAAACTAATATAAAAGCATAAACCTATTGAGAGAATAATCTCCACCTAAACAAGACTCCTTAATGACTATATCGTGAATGCTACTGTGTGTGTTTTTTTGTAAGGGACGGATCTTCAATTTATAGAAGTCCGAAACTTTTCCTCCAAGAAAGGATTATTCAAATATGGAAGAGATCCTTTCCACCAAGGAAACTTTTTTCATCAAAAAAACTTTTTTGAAATAGAACACAATTATGGTAGAATCTAAATAAGGTAATAAATTCAGGGCAAACCCTAACCGTCACGACCTAGGTGTCAAATTTGGATCATGACATCGAGAATTAAAATTGATATTTTAATCAGGGGGTAAAATACGTCACACTCTTTTTTCAGCCAATACTTTGCCCCACTTGATTTTCCTCGCAAGGTTTTTAATGAGACAATTAGTAATGTCTATTACAAGATATATGTACTCTTTTTCATTCACTAGATCTTTTCCTATAGAATTCTTCCTAGTAAGATTTAACCAGGCACATCAACTATAATAGACATCCAAGAGGGAGTGCTACACAAATATTAATGTGTGAAATTTGTAACTCTTCTAGATAACTCTTGTAGATGTAACCCCCATTTCTTGATGACCATAACTCACAATTTATTT
The DNA here is from genome assembly GCA_034509755.1 of Anisodus tanguticus. Lineage (NCBI taxonomy): Eukaryota > Viridiplantae > Streptophyta > Magnoliopsida > Solanales > Solanaceae > Anisodus > Anisodus tanguticus. The sequence goes on along the minus strand of CM067543.1, from coordinate 46,689,338 downwards.
CTGTAACCCTTAGTACCCATGATAATGACACACCATTAGTGTTCTCAATTTATTCAGTAGATGGATTGTATGTAATGATTGGACGCTTGAATGAAATAAAAAAAAAGTTTCCCTTTTCCCTCCACATTTTCTATCTACATCTGATGCCATATTTTGCTTCTCATTTTATAACCTAAACTTACATATTGCTGGTTTTTTGTTTCAAGAGGGGAAGAGTATTGCTTCTTGATATTGGGGGGATTGCTTCTTGATGACAAAAGTAGGTCTTAAAGCTAGAAACAATGTCGATGCCATCTTCTTTACTCACACGTGCACGTTATTGTCCTAGATTTTTATTGTTTGGTTTTCCAAAAGCATTTCAAAACTATTGCTTCTTAAATAAACAGGATGCATACTCTTGCCCTTATGCCATCTCTGTTTGCACACATTGCTACTTGATGGCAGAAATGAGCAGATCGGTCATCATTTCACAATGACATTTCTTACTTGCATGATATGAAGAATTCGACTGATGCATTTTATACATCACTGTTAGCAGCTAACATTAAGATAACCCAAGTAATATAAACCAAACTATCATATTAAAGAGTCATGTATCTGAACAACGTAACAGTGCCTGATAATCATTCAGGGCAGGCACCATTGACTACTGTAAAACTATACTTCGAAAAGACCTATAGACCTGATGATACTTTCTACACGAAAGTAGTCTGCATCCTTGAAAACCTCAAGTCCCGGAAATGCCCAAGCCTTGTATCCAGCCATTCATCACACTTAAGTTAATCTGGAATGGAACTCATTCCTATTCTATAAAAGAGAAATCTCAAAGCATAACCATGTACATGAAGCGCCAACTTGTTTCCCCACTCAAATAACAGAGCCAAATGCGGCCTGGAATTGAGCTGTATATCTTGGCTTCGGATTAGAAGCATTAGCAAGGCCTCCAAGCAGTCTAAGAACATCGGCCGTATCATCGAGGTAATACTTGGCTTTGCTTGGCTTTTGCCCGACAGTGCAGGCAAAGATATCAGGGGCAGCAGTGACTGACGGACTGGAAACAGTGCTTAATATGCTTTCAAACATGTCTTCATCCGACCTGTCATCTCCAATGCACATCACAAAACCAGGCGGTTTCCCACTATCAACCATCATTGAGAGAACTTTCTCTGCAACTAATCCTTTGGTAACACCCTGCAAGTCACATAAAGAAGTCAACACTTTTGAACAGTATTATGCAACATGCTTGTGGTGTATCAGTTAAACACACACACACACACACACACACACACACACACACACACACACACACACACACACACACACACACACACAGAAGAGGAAGGCTTACTTGCGGCTTGACTTCAACAATATGTTGACCCCTCTTAACAACTGCAGGTTCATTTGCAAGTACACTTTCCAAATGATCCAACAATTCCTTTGCCTGACAGGAGCCGAAGTCAGGGTCTGCATCTTGATGGTGCCACACTAATGCACTCTCTTTAGGTTCTATATATGATCCATCAGTTGCTTCTGTGTAAAGTTTCATCACAGGTTCCGCAATTGCTTTCCATTCAAGATCAGAATCCAAATAATCCCATTCAGAGGTTTTACTGCCACTGCAACAAGAGAAACCAATAGAGACCATGTTATAGATGAACGTGTAAAACATAAAAACAAAATAAAACCTGAACACAAGTTCCAAATGAGAAACTACAGTCCAACTACAAAACAAGGAGGACCACCTGACGAAAAGTATATAAGCAACCCCAAAAATACAAGATGGTTAGTTCTGTACCTTATGAAGTACCCATGTTCAGCAGCTATTCCGAGCCTTTCGCATGGTGCAAGCCACTCGCATAATGAAGTCCTTCCTCTACCACTAACAATATACACAGTGTTTTTAGGGTCATTACTTAGATCATTCAACAGTGTAATAACTTCAGCACTTGGAGCTTTAACCATCGATGACTGAGGTATAACAGTACCGTCATAGTCCAAAAATATCGCCCTTCTCTGTGTCCTCCTGTATGAGGAAACAATGTGATCTATGGACAACTTTCTAAAGCTTGGTGAAAGTGCAATAACTCTGAAACCTAGGCCCAGGCCAATGCCCCAGCAACGCTTACTATAATGATCTTTGCATGCTCTCTCCAAATCCTGCATGAAGCTACGAGCCCAATAAGCTACATCGTGAGAGCTCACATAGCGGTAGTGCTTCTCATGACGCAGTTCTTTCTCAGAATCCGACATTGTAATGGCCACATTTAGGGCCTCAGCCACAGCTTCAATATCCCATGGATTTACCCTAATTGCCCCACTCAATGATGGTGAACAACCAATAAATTCAGACACAACAAGCATGCTGGTTCTAGGAGAATCAGCTTTGATACCCATAGCCTCATCCATACCAGGAGAGCCTTGCCTACCGACAATATACTTGTAAGGCACTAAATTCATCCCATCCCTCACAGCATTGACTATGCAACATTCAGCAACGGCATAGTATGCAGTCTTCTCATACCGAGCAACTGGACGATCGATCAAAATTACAGGCTCATAATTAGATCTTCCATAAATTTGGTTGATCCTGTTGGCAGTCGTATATGTCTCCCTCTTTGCTTCCTGAACATCCTTTCCAGAGCTACGAGCGGGATTTACTATTTGGACAAGAACAAGTTTACCCTGCAAATCCTCTTGCTGCTGTAGTAGGTGTTCAAAAGCTAGTAATTTCAAACTAATACCTTTAAAAATGTCCATATCATCCACACCAAGAATGACTTTCTTCCCTTTGAACTGTCCTTGAACTTCTTTAGCTTTAGCAAACGTAGAAGAAAGATTCAACACAGACTCAAGTCGACCCATATGTATGCCTACTGGAAGAATTTTTATGTAAACTGTACGACCAAAGTAATCAAGTCCGATGTGTCCACGCTTAGATTCATAATCTAGACCTAGCATTCTACTGCAGCACGACAGAAAATGACGCGCATAATCAAAAGTATGAAAGCCAATCAGGTCGCAGTTTAACAGTCCTTTTAGAATTTCATCCCTAACTGGGAGAGTTCGATAAATTTCTGATGATGGGAATGGGCTATGAAGAAAGAACCCAAGCTTCACTCGATGGTACTGCTTCCTTAAGAATGTTGGAAGAACCATGAGGTGGTAATCTTGAACCCAGATATAATCATCCTCGGGATTAGCCACTTCCATAACCTTATCAGCAAATAGCTTGTTTGCTGAGACATAAGCTTGCCACAGCTGACGGTCAAAACGATCTCCATGGTCTGGGCACATAGGGAGCATGTAGTGACAAAGAGGCCACAGTTGTTGCTTACAGAAGCCATGATAAAACTTTTCCTGGATGTCACGGGGTACAAAGGTAGGCACACACTTGAACTCCTCAAGTAGTCTCTGTGTAACTTCCTCCTGTTCACTGGGTTCCACATCTACCTTGAGAGAACCCACATAGATAACCTCAGTTTCAGGTGAAAACCCATCCTTCAGTTGTAATAAAAGAGAATCCTCGTCCAAACTAAAGCACAACTTTTCAGCTGTTGTGTCCCTTTGAGCATGCAAAGGCAGCATGTTTGCAACAATAATTTTTCGCTCGTGACAAGCATATGGCATACTATCTGAATCCCCATCAGAAATTATCCCAGGAACAGTCATCACACGTGGAAGAGCTCTAGGAGTCTGAGGTATATCCAGTATCTCCTCAGATGCCAAGTCGAAAAAGTTTGCACAAGATCTTGATGCCATGATCTGAAGTAAAATCTAGCTTATCCTAAAAGTTCTGCTGTAATATGTGAAACAACAGAAAAGTGTGCCCCGGCAATTGCTGAATCAATGCTTTCCTGCAGTCTACAAAACCAAAAAAAAGGATGGAACATATCAATCAGACTTTTTTCATAAGTGCATCATAGAACTTGCACACTCTTAAGTTCCCATAATTCCAGAGAATGATGTCATGCTAAAAACAAAAGGCTAAGAGGAATGTTGGGCAAGAAACAATCTCAAAATAAGTTTTTATACAATTGTGAAAATATTGTGACAGGAGGAGAAATCCGATTCCTAATTACCCTATTCAAAGGATTCATCCCAATTAGACAATTGAGATGAAGTGAAATGTAATCCTCAGTACTCAACAGTAGTAATGCCTTTATATAGAATGTTCCAAGTTGACAAGTACAGCATATAGAAGGTACAAATACAATCCATTTTTAACGGGTAGCACTGGTGGGTTAAGCATATGTATTTACAGGTTGAACAAACATTTTCGGATGTAATGGCATCGGGAATATGGTTTTAGCATTACAACAAGCACATGGCTTTTAAGCAAACCATGGCCACGCAATGACGGTGGTCTTGAGCAGAAAAGCCAAGCTTTTTGTTATATATGAGGCCTGTGAATAAACTGCCATGCAGTAGCACTAAAGAGTACAGTTCTAAAAGGAATAATCAATTTCGGTTCTACTATTCCATTGTTGGATACACTGGCCTTCAAAGGGGTGCAGGAATGATAAACATTGAGGAAGCCACTCGAAAACCAGATTACAGGAGAGTTCAGGTGCATCATTTATTGCCTTTAACTTTTCAGATTAAAGGAAATGATGAACATTACAAAGCTGCTTCAAAACAACAAAGACAACTTTTCTTCTATCTCCTTGGTATATAATTAAAAGTATTGAGTCTATACTATAGACTTAAGACTTAAACCCAAGGGTGTCGCTCAACGGTCAATGAAATGGGATGAAAATCATAGGAGAGTAGGGTTAAATGCTGGCCGAGGCAATATAGCGAATTTTTTCCATCTGCCCAAACTTTGGTGGGTAGTTACCCGGTATGTGTTGGTCGAGCTAGTAGGTACACGGTGAAACAGTCAGCATGTGCACAAACTATTTAGGATACCACCATTATACAAAAAATGCTTTGCCAACCAACAACATATCTCACTTCAACTTTCCAAAATAGATCTTCCAAAATCTGGTTGATGAAGAATATCAAGAGAAGGGTTTCACATTGGTGGCAAACAATAAAAGATAGCCTAATAACTTCTATCAAAAAAAGAAAATAAGTAAATAAAAGATAGCACTAATACAAATTGTTATTACATAATGCACCTTTCTATTCCAATATTCAACAATAACATACCCAGTGTAATCACACAAGTGGGAAGTGGGTCTGGAGAGGGTAGAGTATACGCAGACTTTACCCAACTTTGGGAGGTAGAGAGGTTGTTTCCGATAGACCCTCGGCTCAGGATAAAGCAAAAATAAAGCAAGTCAAAGAGGGAAAAGGAACAGTAACTACAACAAAACAGTACGTTAGTAGCTAAGTGAATAACAAGAGACAACGGATAGTAACAGAAATCGAAAGATAAGAAGCTACAGGAGAAATACTACGACTACTAGTAAGGAAGGATAAGCAAGACAACATTCTACTACCTACTAACCTTCTACTCTAATATGTGTCCTCCATAACCTCCTATCTACCCAAACCACAAAGACTTCATTTTGGAAAAGACTACTAGCTTCATAATACACGCCTAATAATTATCTATGACTTTTTACTCTTTGAGCTCCCAAATGGTACTCGGGCATTTCTCCAAATAGCATAAAGATCCATATTTGGATAAAATAGATAGTTAAATAGTCAAAGCATAAAGATTTCATTTCCGAAAAGACTATCGGATATTATTAGGTCACATGGGGCTTGCCGTGCGGGTTATCTCTCATGTGTGGTTTGCGAGCTATTGCACAAGAGTGGGGTTTACCCTATGCGCACCCGAAGGGTAGCGACTGCGGGTTCCCTTGTCATAAAAAAATATTATTAGATCGCTCATGATTATAATTTTTAGACTTTCTCGGTCAACTCCCAAATTGTTCTCAGGGTTCTCTCCAATTAGCATAAATCCCTATTTCGGATTCGACAAACAACTATATGGTCAAACTACAGAGGTTTCACTTCGAAGAAGACTACTAGACCAATAAGGCAATAATACAAGGGTGTTTTCTGCATACTTTTATGTCTCAGTTAAGTGTTATCACGGTTTTGTCTAACAGTAATTAGCACATTTACCTGTACTGGTTGGGAAGCAAATACTATACAAAATCAAACTCAAATCTTCAATTTACCTTCAAAGCAGACCATTGAATCTCACAAACTAGTCAACGATGACTTGACATTAGAAATATGTACCATGCTAAGATGGGTTTTCTCTCTTATTAGATTGAACCCTGTCACATCTACTGCCAAACACGGAGTAGCGCTCATATCAACTTAGTCGAAACAGATCAAAGTTTTACTGCCTTTTATATCTTAATACCGATTAAACAGCCAGTAAATACAACCACTGAACATGAGAGCGATTAAGCAGTGGTTTTGCATGGAGATGGTGGTGCAAGTCTGCCTTTTCTTTCTTTCTTAGCAAAGGTAGTTCAAAGCAGACTTTTGGCTTACTAAAACTAGGCTAGGGGGAACAGTGACCCAACCAGAAAATTTCTCCAAGGGGAAGGAGCATTGGCAAAGTACAACAACATACCTAATGTAATCCCAACAAGTGTGGTTTGGCGAGGGTAGAGTGTACGCAAACTTTACCCCTATCTTGGCAGATACTGAGGTTGTTTCCGATAGATCATCGGCTCAAGTAAAGCAGAAACCGCATAGGGATAGCAAGAGAACTACAACCGAAGAGACAACAAATAGTAATAGAAAACTAGGAATAAGAAACATGTGAATACTAAAATAAAAATACAAGAAAATGATGGAAATAATACTGATCCAACAAGAAGGAAAATAATACTAGTCCTACTACTAGCCTCTACCCTAATCTTCGACCTCCACACCCTCCTATCTACGGTCATGTCCTCAGTAAGCTAACGACTTGTCATACCTGCCTGATCACCTCTGCCCAATACTTCTTCGGTCTGCCTCTACCTCTCTACCTCTCTACCAGCCCTCCATTGCCAGGATTTCACACCTCCTCAAAGGAGCGTTTGTGCCTCTCCTCTGGACATGTCTGAACCATCTCAGTCTCGCCTCCTGCATATTTTCCACCACGAAGCCACTCCTACCTTGTCCCGCATCTCTTCATTTCTGATCATATCTCTCCTAGTAAGCCCACACATCCATCTCAACATACTCATTTCCGCAACTTTCATCTTCTGGACATGAGAGTTCTGGAATTGGCCAACACTCCACCCCATACAATAGCGTCGGTCTAATTACTACTCTGTAAAACTTACCTTTAAGTCTTGGTGACACCTTCTTATCACACAGGACACCAGATGTGAGCCTCAATCTCAACCACCCTGCTCCAATACGATGTGTGACATCCTCGTCAATCTCCCCATTACTTTGAATTATGGCCCCCAAGTACTTGAAACTCTCTCCTCAGGATGACCTGTGAGTCAGCCTCACTTCCACGTCAGTGTCACTCGTCACCGCACTGAACTTGCACTTCATGTACTATGTCTTAATCCTACTCAACCTGAAACCTTTTGACTTCAGAGTCTGTCTCCAAACCTCCAACTTGGCGTTCACCCCACAGCGTCTCGTCGATCAATACAATATCATCCACAAATAACATGCATCATGACACCTCCCCTTAAATGTGCCTCATCAATACATCCAACGCCAAGGAAAATAAAAACAGGCTAAGAGATGATCTTTGATGCAACCCAATCACGACTGGAAAATGTTCCGAGTCTCCTCCCACTGTCCTTACCTGGGTCTTAGCTCCATCGTACATATTTTTACCTAATAAACCTAAACAATAGTGTTGCACATTTAAAACCTAGAATGAACACCATAAGTATTCAAAAATGCCATGGCCTAGAGCAAAGAGTAGTCAAGACTGTAACCATTAATGGACCCCATAAATCTTGATATACCTAACAGAGCATATATTTAAGCATTCCCACACCCAAATCTTTCCATTTTTGAAGTAGTGGTCATGTCAGGTAAAGAACACACAGCAAACACCTTTTCCCCAAGCCAAAAACCCCAAAGATTTTGCTCAAAAGTATAGCCAATTGCAAGGGAGTTTGAATAGCACGCTAGCTCATGCTAGGCTCACTTCGTCTCTTCTCATGAATGACTTCACTTTTTGTATTAATTGCAGCCAAAACAATCTTTGATAGAAAAACATAGATCAAGTAGTGTTAACAAGTTTTTTTTATGCGTGGGTGATTTACAACCTCAACTGAACATTACTAAAAATATGTATATTAAATTTAGCTAAAAAGGAATTAAATGTCTGATCGTACTATTCCTGGACTATCCAAATTTGATAGTTGTCGCATTATGAATAGTATTAATATTACCCTCCCCAGACCCCATTGGGTATGTTGTTGCATTTAATTGTAGTTTGATACGATATCCAACTTTGTCTGATCGATGAAAACAAACTACTAGAAATTAGGTTTGTCTGGTCGACACACACAAACTACTAAAAACTTCTAACGGCTACCAACAGATCAATCAGCTTTGACATGATTGTCGTTTTGCATTTATATGTCTACCTCAAAACTTTTGGAGGTTTCCAAGTCACAAAAATCCTTTCCTTAACTCATTAATGAATGTTTTTCACATGCATTCTTGAGCGGAAATCTCTCCATCGTAACACGTGGAACTTTTATTAGACAATACTACTTTCTTCTACTATTGACGTGTGTTGGTTTACGTGCATGGACGTGCATGATTAGAATTCTCCGAGTATAATAACAGAAAAAACTCCATTGCTTAGTCTTTAGGTGCTTCCCTATTTCATTTTTTTCTCTTATCCTAATTTTTGCAATGCATATACTAACATATGGAAACAACCTCTCTACCTCCCAAGGCTACCCTCCCCAGACCCCCACTTGTGGGATTACACTAGGTAATGGAAACTCATATACATAACATATGGGTGACATACTTCTACATAATAATTTTCATGAAGATACAAATATATGAGTCTGTACATGTACATAATGTTAGATATGCTCCTTTAGTGGCCTGTAGGTCATGGATTCAAATTGTGGAAATAGCCTCTTTGCAAAAAAGTTTCAGGAAACTATCTACGGCATATGCCCATTTTTCTCCTACACCACACTAGCAGGGTAGCATTTTGAGTATGGCAGAAACATTAACTTCAACAAGTTGCCATTTAAATCATATTAGCATTTTATCTACTTCCACAACTCTTAAACATTTTTTTAATGTTTTTTCATAATCATGGTGTCCAGGCCCGCTTGCGCGCACCTCAACTAATTCCACAGGATACCTGTCACCACCCACCCAACAACATGTACCAGGTAACTCTATATTACACATTTTTTTCATTTAGCATACTCTTAGTGGGAGAAGGCGTGTAAATTATGTTTCTTCACAAATCTAATCTGATTTGAATAGTACCACAAGACATATCTCAAGGTTCAGCAAAATAACCATTTAATGCTGACAGCTTTATATACAAGGAAAACATTTTAGCTCCTCTTTGAGTTTTCAGTGATAGAATCAAGAAAAGAGAAAACTAAAACAACTTGCAAATAAAAAAAAAAAAAGAGCAAAGAAGTTAAAGTACTTTAACTAAAACACTCTATCAATAAAAAAACACAAATAACTTCTTTTTCTTCAAATGAAAAAACAAGGACCAAATTAATTGATTTTACCAAGTCGAGATACAGGAAGTACAACCATCTAAATAAATGTATCCTTAATGCTAAAAAAAAAAAACTCAACATTAATTCAAATTAGGTAAAATTAGAAATCTTCAAATCAGCTCGAATAAAATGATTACTTTCAGAAACAAACGAAAACATCACAACCTGAACACAATCTCAACAATTTCACTTTATTTATCTGTAGCCTTTTTTTCCCAATCAAATAATAAGTTAAAACATTAATAGAAAAAAAAAAGGAGATGAAATGAGAAGGAGGTGCATTCATATAAGATGCGATGACCGGAAAACTAATGGTGACGTCAGAAAGCGGCGAGTAAGTTTAGGAAGCGGTGAGGGTTATCACATACACATAACAAAATGACATGTAAAAACAAATGTAGAAAAAGAAGAAGAAGAAGAACAACAAGTTTTGTTTTGTTTGAAATTTTCTACAACTTCAAATGGAAGAGAGAGAGAGAGAGAGAGAGAGAAAGAGAGTCGTACTAGTTTTGTAGAGAGAAAGGAAAATGGATAGTCATAATGCCCAGCCCAAATGGGGATTTATTTGTAGTATTTTGACAGCAAATAGTACAAGTCTTGTTGCACAAAGTACGACCCTTATAATTTTTGGATTATAATTTCGAGATAATTTAATTCGCGTACGTAACGACACTTAAGGAGCTTTACCTTAGTTAGTTGCAACTAACCCTGGTTTCAGAGTTTTCTATTCTTCCAAGTACTTACTAACTTCTTTTGTTTTATTTTGTTTCTTGTTTTTGTTTTTTTTATTTGGGTTTGGGACTAGGGGTAGGCCGTCGGGCTGGCAGTTCGATTCGGCGTAGGAACACTTTGGTTTGATTTTTTTAGTTTTCCATTATATAAACTTACAATGTACAATTGATATCAAATAAAATAAATTTGATTTGGTTCGATTTCAATAGTTCAATTCTGGATTAATCACATTGATTATTTCATATTTTCGATTTTAGCCTATTAGTTAAGTTTTTTCTTATAAAAAAACTGGACTTAAAATATATTTTTTCAAAGTTTTTATATGAATATTATTTTCAAATAAATTACTTAATAAACATTAATTTAGTTTTTATATGAATATTATTTTCAAATTAATTACTTAATAAACATTAATTTAATTTAATATAATGTAATGAATTTCACATTGCCTAAACTTTTTTTTTACCAAGGGATAGCATTGCAATTTATATTTACTGCAAACTAAAATGTCACGATTATACCAAATGTAGAAGTTTGAAATAACGAGATACGATTATCATAATATAGAAAGATAAGCAACCTTTTTAAAAGATCAACACGTGGAAGAATGAAAAAGATGATAATGGAATATCTAACCCTACAGACTCCAACCTATGCGAAAAAATAGAGAAAAGAAAATTAATAATGTCACATACCAAAATCAGGGAGACGAGACCGGCACCCGGTGCTTACTTGACCGAGCGTATTAACCTATATTCGAAACCAACTAAACATATATAGAGAGAGTTTGGCTGATAAGGCCGAACTATATAGCAATTTGTAATGTCTTAGGCCGACAATGTCATATCTCGTAGAAATATGAAGATAATGTATGTATTAAACTGAACGAAATCAACCCAAAATATATATATACATTACGGGCCAACAAAGCCACCATGAGTCTCAACAACAACCAATCCAAAAGGAATATCTACACGGGCCGACAAGGCTACCATATAATCTAAAAAACAACATCAAGGTTGGCAAGGCCATACCAGATACGGTACATACAGAGCATGTCTATGAAGCTCTAAAGAACAACAACTATATTGTGGTCGGGACAGGACCCCGACCTACTCATCATATCTACATATACATCATAATATTTCAAAACTCTAGACCTAGCAACTCTGGATGACATGGAGCTTACCAATCAAGCTGAACTCGGGCAACGTCTACTGACGAGGCCTATCTGTCTGTCTGTCAGGACCTGAAGACGTGAAATGCAACACCTGGTGGGAAAAAACGTCAGTACGAAATAATGTACCAAATATGTAAGGCAACTGAATAACTGTTTGATATATCTAAACAACTGAGTGTAACTAAGAGTAAAGGATGATCTGAGGGCATACTTATCTACTTCTGACTCAAATCGTGTAAAAAAATACAATAGTATAGCTATTCGGCCATATAAGGCTCGATGTGTATATCTACCCCGCCATATAAGGCTCGATGTGTATATCTACCAGGTCATATAAGGCTCGATGTGAATGCACATTAGTGCTTACCCGATTGATTATAGCTTGGTAGTGTGTATTAATATTGTACTATTGTATACATATACTTTATACTTTCTCAAATATCATGGAACAAGTAATGAATTGGATATGAACTCCCGACAAGTGCTAACTACAATACAAATGAGATAGAACAATATCAATAGAGCATTCTATGAACAACTTTTCTTTTGAACGTTTCTTTCAGAAATAGTTTTTGATATGGATTCATGCCACAAGGAAGTAAGAAATAGACATTACAAACCTTTCGTTGATTCACTCGACAACACGACGAACTCAGACCGTACAACACATTAATCTACAACAACCAACAATATAACTAACATCACATTAAAGGAAAAATAGTACATAACTTGTCGAGCGGCAAGCTCAACTTATAACGAACAACACAAATCTTCTCTACCCTTTTCCTTCCTTCAAACTTTATGATATTTTACACGACCAAATATCTATCCTATGTGATACCTAATTTTTGCCTATAGGATAGACCACATTACTTTACTCATTCTATGCTAGCGTTTGCAGAATAATAATAATAACGAACAGAAAAGTAACGACACAGTAAGTTTTACGTGGAAACCACCCGGCTCACAAAGGGTGAAAAAATCATGACCTACACCTTTGTAGGATTTTCCCCAAACTCTACTACAACGTGAGCCTTTGCAAATTCAAGTTACAAACACTATATACCTAGGAACTAAACTCTAAGTCCACGGACCTGGTTCATTCGCCTTGTTCATTTACTTTGTCAATCATCAAAACCTACATTTGTCATTTTTGCTAATGCCAACACTTCATATCAACATATCTTACACAAGATATTATCATAACTCCAGTCATATTAACATCACAAGAATGCCTTACAACAATTCAACATCACATAACAACTCAAATACGATTTTCGAGTGTCGATTCGTATGTTCTGACTCAAATAGCTTAGCCAATACTTAGATACACTCAAATACATGAAAGAGATGAAATACCCTACCTCAAAACAGCAAGGACAACCTAAATACAAGCTTACTTCACTTTGAAGAAACCCTCAAATCAACTACAACAAGAGAACTCAAGTTCTACAAGCACCACGGGATTTTTGACGCAAGATTTACGTTATTTGCCTTTGGATGTACTCTAGGATTATAGAGGAACTCCGGGAGAGCATTTAGGAGTATATAGGAAGATTTTTGGTCAAGAAAATGAAGTTAAATGAAGGTTGCGCCACTTAAATAAGAAGCTGGAATTTTTCATCGCTCTATGTGGGTCCCAAAGGGGCTGCCTGCGCAATCCAACTAATATGTGTATATCTCCCTACCCTTACGTCATATCAACAAACATTTTAATGCGTTGGAAATTATACTCGTAGACCTTCAATTTGGTAGGTGGATAACCCCGTAAATCCAAGTATATTGGGAGAAAAGCTCAATGACATCAGACCCAAATTTTAGTAAACTTATGAACGTAACTTGCGATAACATTTGCCGACTTTCGATTTACAAGTCGCTTGACTTCAAAACTTAACATATTACTATTAAACACTTCAAACACCTTGAAACATGACCTCCTTAGCAAATCTAATATTTCTAGTCTTACCCCAAAAGTACGGGTTATAACAAATAAATGACTAACAACATCATAAATTAGAAATCAGAAATCAGAAATCTTAAACAATCATGATAAGGGGTTTTCATCATCTAAATTACAATTTATATGATGAAACCCCCTTATCATGATTGTGGCCTCATTGATTTCTATTGGTATTTTATAGATGAGTCTCTCGCTTTTCAATTACTTCTACAGAAGATGAATGTCTTGAAGTTACAAAGTACTTAAAACTTTTCTGTGTATAGAATATTGATCCTCTTGATTCGGCAAGCATTAAGTATGCTTTGATTTTCATATTTTCCAAACAAGTTACTTAAAATACATACCAAACTGGCACCTCGGTGCACTAAGCTTTCACTATATTTGAGGTTTGGAGAAGGGTCAGACCACAAAGGTCTATTGTACGCAGCCTTACTTTGCATTTTTGCAAGAGGTTGTTTTCACGGTTTGAACACATGACCTCTTGGTCACATGACATCAACTTTACCGGTTACTTCAAGACTCCCTTCTTAAATTACATACCAAACATTCATAAAAAATCATCTAGCAACTTATGGTTCAACCAGATCACATTTAGAAGATGTCGGATAGCTTTTACTTAATATCTAATGATCTAAAACAATTTTCACAACTAAAGGTATTAGTTTTCAGTTGGTGAAATTTGAAATTTATGGATTCTTATTACATCGATCTCAATTTAATATATAATAATAATTGAGTTCACAATCACAAGGATGAACTGCTAAATGTATAAAATCATAAGTTACTAGATCCGCATGTGTAAATGAGTAACATATTCATGCCTAAATTAACACGTTTACAAACTATTTATTCTGGCAAAAAATCGATCAACACAAGATGTACGATCAAATCATTAAAAGTATGACATGTGCCTTTTAGTTTATAGTTTTTTCCTAATTTAACACATTTTCTTTTAAGATTATTATAGCGCTGAGAGAATTTCATAACTCTAAAAACTGTTTAGAGGGGAACGTGTTTTGCATTTACCTTAAAAGAAGTTGATAGAGATTGAGGGTGTGTTGGGTACGGAGGAAAATATTTTTCAATTTTCTAGTGTTCGTTTGGTCAAAAATTTTGAAAAATATTTTCTTTAGGAAAATAAATTTTCATAAATGAGAAAAATGACTTTCCTAGTGAAAGTAGGGAAAACAAGTCTCCAAGTGACATTCAACCAACTATCCCAACCCATCGCCCAACCACCCGACCACCATATGCACCTCCCTACCCCCAAAAATAAGTTTTAATTTCTTTTTTATTTTCTACACCACCCCATCCCCATCCCTAACTGTGAAACCCACCCCGTGATCCCTCCCCCCACCCTTAATATTTTTTTAAAAAAAATTCTAAATTCTTTTATTTTTATTTTCTACACCAACCCCCACCTAATCCCTAGCTGTGGGATCCCCCTCCTCCATAATATTTTTTTTAAAAAAAGTGTTTAATACTTTTTTGGATTTTCTACACCAAACCCTACACCCCCACCCCCGACCCCCTCCAAAAGAATGTTTTAATTTATTTTTCTTTTCTACACCACACCAACCTCCCCTGCCTTGCTGCAGAACTCACTCCCCCCTTTTCTACACCACCCACCCTCTGCTGGGGAAACCCCCTCCTATTTTTGTAAGTTTTAAATTCTCTTTATGGTTTTCTACAGAACCCCAGTCCCACCATCACCCTCACCCTCCTCCCCCGACCCCATCTCCCCTCCAAAAAAATTATTTTTTTAAAAAGGAGTTTTATATTTTTTTGTTTCTACACCACCCATCAATCCACCGCCCCACTCCCCCTCCCTTGTCCTGCACCCCTACCCATCCTAATTTTCTATTTCATTTATTTTATTTTGTTTAATTAAAAATGAGAATTTTTTCTTACCCCCGACCCCCTCCAACCACAACCCCCACACACCAAATTTAATGATGCAATTTTTTTATGTTTTATAAAAGTAAAATAAACATATGAACTATAAAATTTGGGAAGGGGGGTAGGGGGGGGGGGTACACGGGGAAGGATGGGGTGGGTCGGTGAATTAGTGGGTGGATGTAGATTAAAAAAAAGTTAAAAATCTTTTTCTAATTTTTTTTCGAGGGGAGGGGGGGGGGGGGGGGGGTTCCAGTAGGGATGAGGTGGGCGGGTTGGTGTAGAAAACCGGCTAAAAAAAGAATTTAAACTTTTTTAAAAAAATGGGGGTATGGGTATGGGGTTCATAGCGTAGCGGGGGTTGGGGGAGGGGTAGAAAATCAACAAAAATATAATAAAAATTGGAGGGGGTGGGCATAGGGTGGTCGGGTGGTTGGGCGGTGGAGTGGGTGTGGTGGTGTGGGATAGGGGTGGGTGAAGAAGAAGTGTGTTTGAGGGTGGTGGGATGGGATTTGGTTGGGTGAGTACTTGGGGTGGGTGGTGGGGTTGTGGGGGTGATGGGCGGTGTGGGTGTGGGGGGTGGTGGGTTGAATGGGGCTTGAGTGAGTATTTTTCCAAAAATATTTTCTATTAATCAATCAAACATGAGAAAATAAATAAGAAATTTATTATTTTCCACTAACCAAATGAACATAAGAAAATAAATAAAAATTCATTTGTTTTTCAAGAACTCATTTTCCAGGAAAACATTTTACTCGATACCGAACACACCCTGAAAGAGACATGAATTGTGGGAATCAATAAAATAATACTCCTTGTTTATGAATATTTGGTATAAAAAAGGATGAGATGAAATTAATTAGTAGGAGAAAAATCTAAACTAAGCATATATTAATTTGATTCCTTGTTTCAGATCTTTTATTCAGTCGTGCGTTTCTTCATCAATGAATTCTAAACCTTTTAGACACTTTACTACGGTAAAGTTAAATATTTATGTGAAAGTATAGTAGTGATTTAATGAGGTGAGAATGAATGATAATTACTTATAGTTAATTTATATAAGCTTATATGCACATATATACATATTTTGCCTCTATTAACTTGATGTAAATTCGGGTGCTTGTAATATTTTACCTTTTACGGTACTACTGTAAAAATTTAATTATATTCATATTCGATATTTACACAAACTAATAAATATAAAACATATATTGTTATCACTTAACAATCTAGTGACATGCATTCTTACTTAAAGTTTTAATCTTTGGTTGAGAAAAATAATGATATTTGAGTGATTTTATTATCCTACAAGAAACAAAATTGATTTTTGTAGACAATTTTCAAAATTTGGATGACTAGTCAAGAAATTAATTCTTGTTACGGTTAAATTATTTAATTCGCTATAAACATCGGTTTACCAGATTGCGTTGTGCTTGTAAGAATAATTAGTTTATTTCTTCAATGATATTCTTCCATAAGGGTGGTAAATATACAACAATAATAGTCATATCTAAGGCTCTAATTATGCTACTAATAATCACTAATATGATATGATTGGATATGATTAGGCTAATTATATGTCATCTAATCTATCACCTTAATTGCTAATTTACCTACCATTTACATTCTAAAATCAATTATAATAACTACTAATTACAATCAATTAATAATTATACTATCATTCCCCCACAATCGAAGCGGGAGGCAGGCGTATGCTGAGACTGTCCCGAAAATCTTCAAATAAAACCAGCGGAAGACCTTTAGTAAAAATATCTGCAATCTGATAGCGTGACGGGACATGTAACACACGCACTTGTCTGCATGAGACATTTTCACGAATAAAGTGGATATCCAGCTCAATATGTTTAGTGCGTTGGTGATTGACCGGATTCACAAAGAGGTAGATGACACTAACATTATCACAATATACTAATGTGGGCTTCGGAATTGGGCAGTAGTGTTCGAGGAGAAGATTCTGAAGCTAACATGATTCAGACACAATATTGGCAACACCTCGGTATTCTGCTTCGTCACTGGATCTGGATAAGGTTGCTTGCCGTTTCGAGGACCAAGATACCATGTTATCACCAAGAAATACACCATAACCAGACGCTCCACATCTAGTGTCCGGACACCCTCCCCAGTCGGCATCTGTATAAGCGACAAGTAAGGATGTCGACGATGGATATAGATGCAGGCCATACTTGAGAGTTCCCTGAATGTACCGCACAATGTGTTTGAGAGCATGCATATGATCATTCATTGGATTATGCATGAAAAGGCACACATGTTGCACAACATAAGAAATATTCGGCCTGTTGAATGTCAAATACTTCAGGGACCCTGCCAAGCTTCGGTAGAGTGTTAGATCGGCAAACGATTTACCGGATGATGCACTCAATTTGGATTTATTGTCCACTGTAGTTGCCGAAGATTTACAAGAGGACATGTCAGCACGTTTGACAATCTCAGTTGCGTTCTTCTTTTGGGGTAGAAATAAACCACCTGCATGATGAGTCACAACTATACCTAGAAAGTAGTGTAGTGGCCCTAGATCTTTCATTACAAATTCAGAACCAAGTTGTGACATGATGGACTGGCGAAGAGCATCTGATGATGCAGTTAGTATAATACCATCCACATATAAAAGAAGATAAGCAATATTATTACCCTGACGGTAGATAAACAGAGAGTAATCGGAACGACTGTTGGAAAAACCAATATGTGAGACAAAATCGGCAAACCTCTTGTACCATGTCCTGTGGGCTTGCTTTAGCCCATATAATGATTTCTTGAGCAGACATACATGATTGGGATATTTAGAGTCCCTGTAACCCAAAGGTTAGTACATGTAAATAGTTTCATGTAGTTGTCCATGAAGAAAGCCATTTTACATCCAACTGATGAAGTGGCAATTTCTTTGACAGAGCTAGACTAAGGACTGTTCTGATACCATGTAAAAAATGGATCTTGGACCTAACTTAACCCCTAAAGTTAGCTTGTATGGTGAGGATTGTCTAAGTCCATATAAAGAGTCCATATTCCCATTCCATATTCGATGTGAGGCTCTTAACACTCCCCCGCACGCCCAGACCTTGTTAACTGGAGCGTGAATAGTATAATTTGGGGGCCCAACAATCGGTGAACAAAGAATTGGAATGAGTTTGGCTCTGATACCATATAAGAATAATTAGTTTATTTTCCTCAATGATATTCTTCCATAAGGGTGGTAAATATACAACAAAAAATAGTCATATCTAAAGCTCTAATTATGACACTAATAATCATTAATAGGATATGATTAGGCTAATTATATGTCATCTAATCTATCACTTTAATTTCTAATTTACCTACCATTTACCATCTAAAATCAATTATAATAATTACTAATTACAATCAATTAATAATTATTCTATCAGTGCTTCCTATGACCGACCTTTTAGCAGTCTTACATTAGCTGTCTTTTTATTTGGTAACTAAGACTTTTAAGAATCACGAAACTTGTCATTACAAAGCAGAGGCACAACTATACACAGCTTGCCATTTCAAATAAAACACTAACTGAGCAACAGAAACAGGAAACTAAAAGGTGAAACTATGAACAACCTGTCTGATTCTGGGTGGGGTTCGGACACATATAACATAAGAAATCTCCTTTGCAATTGTACTCCATTCTCTACTCTTCTGAAAAATTCTCTAGTTTCTCTCCCTCCATATGGTGTGCACAATCTCTAGTATAACATTCTGAACATTTGTGCTCTTTAGGTGTTTCTTCTAGAATTAAAAATCATCCAAGCAAATGCTACTCCCAAGTAATATCAAAATAAGGTTGTAAGTTCATCCAGGTTACAATTTTATCACATATCCTTCTAGTATAATCACAATGCACATACAAGTGTTTCCTGTATTAAATAGTAGTGTAACAACTCGTTAGGTCGTTTTGAATATTTTGCCTATTTTCCCCTAAATGACCCTTTCTTTAGCTTCTTGTGGTGTATTTGACTTGCGGGGATAGGTGACGCGATTCCCGAGGCAATCGGGTGAAAATAACGGAAGAAAATTTAGTTTTTTTAGAATTGGAGTTGACCTTGGTCAACATCGGGTCAAGACGACCTCGTATGATGGTGTCGAGTGCGTGAGCAGGTTCGTTGCATGTTTTAGGACTGGTTTGCATCATTAGTTTGTGTCCGAAGGGTCTCGGATAAATCCCGAGGATCGATTTGAAGTTGGAAACACACCAGAAAAATGCAACTGCTGATGTTCTTCTTCGCGGTCGCGAGCCGTTGAACAGTTGGTCATCGCGGTCACGATGCCAGGGCAGCGATCGCGATATGTAAGTTCTGGGCAGCGATTGCGATGTTGTTCTGCTGATGTTGCCATGGTTGGCGCACTTTACCTCTGTTTGTGAGTATGGAATCTCTATTTATTGAATAAAAATGACATGGATTGGTTTTTGATTATTTGATGCCTTGTTACGGTGTAGACAATTTATTTGTTTAGTTTCTTGTCTTATTGAGTAGCTTCATTTGATCATACTGAATAAATAAAGCAAATGAAAATGGAAAATGATATGGATTTTGGTTTCCGTTTGGGACAAAGTTTGACAATAAAGTTGTGGGTTTAACAAATTTAAAAAGGATATTTATTAGGAATCAACTTAATGTTTAGCATAGTTAGAATGAAATTACAATATTCACATGTGTGATTTGAACGTCAGCATTTAGGTTGAATTGCATCAAATATTAAGTCAAATGGGTTTCTATCATGTTTAGTTAATCCTCCATGTATTCTGTGGTTTAAATAAGTGCCTAATGCATGTTAAAGCTTTCAATTGTTGTATTTTCTTTTCTATCCTTGATGAATTCCCCCGAGCTTTGAGGAATAAAGAAGGTGATTTGCTCCGGTTTGGCCGACGGGTTTAATATTAGATGCATACGATTTTTGGGCATATATAAAAATTTAAAGGCCTAATTATTAATTAATTGTGAGTTGAGACGGAAACAAGGTTATTTCAAATTCCGTTTTCAAAAGATTAAAAAAGAGAGGACAAAATAATTGTCTCGGATTGGTAGAAAAAATGATTTGTTTCAAATGGTAAGCCCTAATGAGGGCATGAATAATATGTCGTCTTGACCGAGGTCGCAACCATGCGTCTCGGATAAGGACATGTAAATAAAAATGTCAAGGTCGTGACCACACGTCTTGACCGTAACACGTTAAAAAAAAATCTTCATGTTTTAACAAACGCTAGTAGGTTAAATCATTAGGTGCGATACACAAGTCAAGATCATGTTTGCGCGTCTTGATCGGTGTATGTCGAAGCTGAGGTCACAACCTTGCGTCTTTGTCAAGACTAATAAAAGCTAAACAAAATGAAGCGGACCATAGGTATAACTAACAAACACGATTTATCCAAGATTTATTTAAGCCGAACACAAGTCGATAAAGCGGCTGTGCTAGAACCACGGGATTCGGGGAATGCCTAATACCTTCTCCCCGATCAAGAGAATTCCTTACCCGGTCTTTTGTTTTCGCGGACCAATAAAAATAGTCATTTCCTTTTGATTATGGATTCATAATGTGACTTGGAACTATGGGTGGCCAGTGGGCCGGGTTCGGGGTGGATCCCGGCGGGAATGGGGATTGGGTCGGGTTCGGGGCTCTGGTGGGACTGGCGGGACAGGCCGATGTCCCGTCCCGTCCCTCATCCCGCCGGAAAGGGGGACCGGTATTGGCGGGGCGGGGTCAGGTCGGGTCCGGGTTTATTTTTTTTAGACACTTAATTTAAAAAAACTTGTGAATATAAATACTTAAATAATTGAACAAGATAGTGTAATAAAAATATCAGAAGACTGTTTTTGTGCCTCTTATATTATTTAATAGAAATGTGATTTTTTTGTAATACAATTTCAAAATTGCAACTTTGTGGTGTTGTTCAAAAGTTGAAAATCACATAGTAAAATTGCAATTAAAAAATTACATAGTTATAAACACCTTTTCTAATTTCTTCACAATGTCTTGTGGTTCTTCGATTGGAATTAGAATTTGTTGGTCAAATTGGTCGACGTCACTTCCAGTTCCCTCGGACAAATTTTCGTTGTAGTTTAAATCGTCTTCTTCGTTGATCTCTGGTTGACCGCACCTTCTACGCTCCGCTCGTATCCAATCTCTAAATAAAACTGCAATCTCCAAGCTGTCTCCCGCTAATGAGTGTTTGTGCTCTACTATTTGAAATCTTCCGACAGAAAAGCACTTTCAGACGCTGTTGATGACGCTTGAATGTTCAACATATCTCGGGCCATCTTTGCTAGTATCGAAAATGTCTTCTCATTTTCCCTTCAGTATTTAAGCAAGTCTTCATGTCCTTCTTAATTGAGAACTGCTTAGTACGGTACAACACCCTACAAAACAAAAACATCAAACTCGCTAACTTGATTAGCAGTGGTACCACTAAACATTCCATTTCTAAGGCTTTCAATACTAGCTGCAGAAACATCATGTCTTTTATGAGGTTGTATTAGCATTTTCTTGTTGGTGATGCATATTTTTTTTTTGCATTCATCGTGTATGCTAGACAAAACTTCTTCTTTAGTTGGTTCCTTAGGAAAAACCGTAAAAAGTAGGATTATACATTTCTCCAATGTAATGAATAAAACCAGTAAAGGAAGAAAATGAAAAAGGCAAATCCTCCACCGCAAATAATTTTGTTATTGCTTCCCTATCTCTGTGTTTATCGTATTTAGGACCTACAATTCCCCTGTCGTCGGGTTAATTTGACCCTGTACTTGATCCGGGACACTATGTGAACCTTGTCCCTAGCATCGTATTCATCCCACCTAGCTTTGTGAAAGTCTTGTACATGTTTCAATAAACCCCGTCCCACCCTGACCCTTTCCCATTTTAAATTTATAAATATTTTTACAAATTTTACATCTAACTACTTGATTCTCTGGGTCCCTGTCAATAAAATCTCATGCAACTGATTTTGATTTTTGTTGTGTGGGGCATCATCTCATACTAGGGGGAATAAGAGACGTTCCAGTTTCAGTTTGAGGTGCACTAGTGGGTGTGTCATCTAGATTAGTGGGCGTGCCATCTAGATTATCTTCTAAATTAAAGTCTGGTTCAGTTGCAGAATATATCTCATCATCTAATGGTATATCATTAAAAATCAGTTTCATCTATATGAGTGTAATCAATCAAATCATCCTGTCTAGGAATATGATGACTAGAAGAAGTACCCCTGTCCTTGTTACCTCTACTAGAAGAAGCACCCTTACTATTACCCATAATCGTATGTCTTAATCCTTCCATTTTAATTATGCAAATAAATAATTAAAGATAATAAAATTAAGTGCGATAATTAAAATAAAGTAACAATAATAATTTAAAGAAGGAACGAATGTACCAAACGCTGACGTAACGTCGACGTGTAATCGAGGTTAAAAATTGAAACTTTGCTCGATGGATGATCCTCAAGCTAGTTGCCAACTTTAGTCCCAATTTTTGAACATTGATACAATTATACAAATGAGCAAATAAAATATTTAGTAGGCAATGTAATTGTAGACTTATAGAGAGATAGATTGAGAGATTAGTGATATTGTAGAAAGATTTGTGAGATAAAATGAGGTATTTATAGTTGAAAAATTGGGTTAAAGTATAAATATACTAACTTAGGGGTTAAAAATAAATATTAAGGGGGTAGGGGTTTATGGGGTGGGGGAAAAATGGCCATTTGGACCGTTGCACAATGGTCAAAATCAAACTTTGGACGTTGTTGCAACGGCAAGTTTTGCAAAAGGGGAGGGGGGACTGGGATCGGGGCGGGGCGGGTTTGGGGCGGGACGAAGCGGGACGGGCCCGGGCGAGACGAGTCCAGGTCCCGTCCCGATTTTGAGTCCCGACACCGTCAATTTTTTAAAGGGGGATCGAGGGCGGGTCGGGAACGGGCTGACCCGGCCCACTGACCACCCTTACTTGGAATACCAAAACTCAATTCTAAGTGGCGACTCTAAATAAATAAATAATCTCTTTTCAATACCGTCACTTAATTGAAAAAATTCTTTAATAATAAAACCTTTAGTGTTTCATCGCGGGGAGCGGAAAAAGGGGTGTGACACTCGGGACTTGTCCCAACCATCCATCTAAGTAAAAAATCAAGTTCCGAATCTAACAGAATCATCGAAATTTGATTCTGAGTGCGTCTTCCCAAAAATCAACTCTTAGTCAAACTTTCCAAACTTAGAACTTGTAATTTTTAAAACTTAGGTTTTCTTCGTTATTTTCACCGAATTGCCTCAAGATTTGCGCCACCTGTTAGACTAATAATTAATTATGGGGAAATCCCATAATTATTATTGGTCTCCATAATTCAAGATATATGATTAGATATTAATTATAATAAATTAGAATCAATTAGTAGGATGATTGTAAGTAATTAGTATCTCCTATTTTAGGTAAACTAGATTAGTACTACATTCTATTGTTGTATAAATCGTCTGTGATTGGGAATGAAATGGACAAGGAATCAATTCTTTCATGGTATCAATAGCCAAATATCTTTTGCCCTAAATCCTATTCTTTCTTCTCCCTTAGCCGAATTTCTTTCCCTCCCTAAGTATTTTTGGCCAACTTGGTTTAAGTGTTTTCCAAACCCTAAACCAAAAATATCTCCTAAACCTACAATATTCCTCTATGCAGAATAATTTCCGTACTTACTATTTTTTTTTCCGGCTACTGGTTTAGTACCCTAAACCTACTCATCTCCTAAACCTACAATCAAACCCCCCCTAGCCGACAACTACCCTCTTCGGCTAGTACTTGGTTTTCCTCCCAAAAATCCTAACAAATATTAGGGTTCTTCCATCCACTTCGAAATACCACCTACCTTTCTTCTTCTTTTATTTCTAAGTGGAACTTATGGCCGAAAAACAATCTTTTCATCCCGCTCTTGCCGTTAATAACGTCAAGAACTTTATCTCCATTACTATTGAAATGGAGAAAGGGCAATATACCTCTTGGGCAGAATTGTTCATAATCCATTGCCGCGCATATGAGGTAATCGACCATATCATACCTTCTGAGTCTTCATCGAACACCATTATGGTGGACAAAAAGCTTTGCTCCCGTTTGGATGTTATTGTCCTTCAATGGATTTATGGCACTATAGGCAACGTTCTCTTACATACCATTTTAGAGCCAAACTCTACGGCTCAACAGGCTTGGGAACGTTTGCAAAATATATTTCAGGATAACAAACTTTCTCGAGTCGTTTATCTTCAACACCAATTTACTAATATTAAATTGGATGATTTTTCCAACATCTCTGCTTACCGTCAGGAATTGAAGATGCTTGCTGACCAACTATCCAACGTTGGTTCGCCTGTAACAAATCAAAGGTTGGTCCTTCAGTTGATTGCAGGGTTGAATGAATAGTATGATAGAGTGACTACGTTCATTCAACAAAGTAATCCATTTCCGCATTTCTATGAGACACGTTCGAGGTTGATTCTCGAAGAAATACGAAAAGCAAAACAGACATCTTCTGGAGCAACATTTTGATGATATTTTGATGATTATTATGGCCCCCCGAACCAAAATAATGGCAAAAAATGGGGTTCAAACCGTAACAACAAAGGAAAAATAATGTGGAAAAGGACGTGGACGGGGCAGCCAACCCACTGGCGGAAGTGGCCAGCCCAGGCAGGGGCGGTAACCAGTGACGGAATAGTAGCAGTGGCGGTAACTAGTGGGGGCAGTACCCACTGTGGTCCTGGGCCCCACAATGGGCTGCCCCGCCATGCCCTTATCCGACTGCTTCGTGGGCCAGGCCCCCTTCCTCTTCAAATCACCAATCCGGTATTCTAAGGTCTCATCCACAACATGTGTTTGCAGCCCAGGCACCGTCTTCAGTGGGCTATGCACCCACATATATTGAACAAGCCATGAACGACATGAACTTAAGTGTTCCGGATGAATCATGGTACATGGACACATGGGCTATGTCACATATGACGGCATCTCAAGATAATCTCTTGTCTTATTTTAATATGAGCACTAATAAAAATATTATTGTCGGAAGTGGGCAGGAAATTTCAATTTGTGGTATTGGTCAGGTAACACTACCCTCTCCCCACCCACCATTATACTTAACAAACTGCCTACATGCACCAAAACTAATTAGGAACTTGATCTCGGTTAGACGTTTTACAATTGACAACAATGTTTTTGTGAATTTGATCTGTTTGGCTTTTCTGGAAGGATTTTCAGACGGGGATGCCACCTATGAGATGCAATAGCACGGGGGACTTGTATCTCGTCACCTCTGTTTCCAAAAATAGCATGACCAAACCATCAACCTTTGCTGCCATTTCTCCTAGTCTATGGCACAATCGGTTGGGACACCCATGAGCACAAGTTTTTAATAATCTTCAGAAGAATAATTTGTTTTATTGTAATAAACTTTGGACTCTTCTATTTGCCAATCTTGTGTGTTTGGTAAACATGTTAAGCTTCCTTTTACATCATCTACCTCTCGTACTTTTATGCCATTTGATCTTGTGCATTGTGATTTGTAGACATCACCAGTTTTGAATTCTGCGGGTCATAAATATTATATGCTCATTCTAGATGATTATTCGAATTTTTTGTGGACTTTTCCCTTAGGACATAAATCACAAACCTACACAATTTTAAAACAATTTAGTGTTTTTATCAAAACTCAATTTGGAAAAAGCATTAAATGTTTTCAATGTGACAATGGAGGGGGGGGATTCATCAATACCAAATTTAATGATTTTTGTCACAAAAATGGGATGTCTTTACGTCTTTCGTGTCCACATACCTCACCACAAATTGGGAAAACCGAAAGAAAAATTTCGAACAATTAACAATATGATTCACTCTATACTTGTGCATTCCTCCACACCGCCAAAGTTTTGCCACCATGCACTTCAAATGGCCACTTACCTTTTAAATATTCTTCCTAGTAAATTTCTCTCTAATGTGTCACCTACACAAATATTGTACCATCGTCTCCCGTCTTTTACACATTTGAGGGTGTTTGTGTTATCCTTTGTTTCCATCCACTACCATTAACAAGTTGCAGGCTCGTTCTACTCTGTGCGTATTTTTTGGGATACCCACAAAACCATAGGGGATATAAATGTTATGATTTGACGAATGAGAAAATAATTGTCTCGTGTCATGTTGTTTTGATGAGTCCAAATTCATGTTTGTTAAGTCTCATGTGGCATCCTCACCTTCATATGATTTTTGGACAACGACCTACATCCCATTTTACACAACAACCTCACTAACCAACACAAGTGGAACCAACCCAACAAAATACCCCACATCTTCTGGTCCAACCACAAAATAGGACTAGATCGGAGACCACACCCTTGTTACCACAGGTCTCGGCCTGAGTGGGGGAACCCACTGCTCCCTTTAATAATCCCGTAACCCAGCCCAATAACAGATCCCTCCCCTTGGGCCTCACTACACCCCATCAGCCCACTACCATACCCGAGACCTATACTACCCAACAAATGATGGAACAACCTCGGACCATTGAAACCCATGCCATGCATGGGATTTTTCGGCCCAAACATCAGTTTGACCTACTATCCTCAGTTCAACCGTCACCTCTTCCTAAAAATCCCAAACCTGCCTTGTCCGACCCGAATTGAAAAGCTGTCATGTTAGACGAATTTAATGCTCTTATTAAAAATAAAATGTGGTAATTAGTACCACGTCTTTCTAATGTGAACGTCATTCGGTCTATGTGGGTTTTGTTTATCATAAAAATAATTATGACGGTTCTTTTGCGAGATACAAAACTCGTCTTGTTAGTGATGGCAGGTCTCAGCAGGTTGGCGTCGATTGTGGTGAAACATTCAGTCCAGTAGTTAAGCCAGCAACTATCAGGACTGTTCTCAGCCTGGCTCTTTCCAAGTCTTGTTGCATTCATCAGTTGGATGTTAAAAATGTATTCTTACATGGCCACTTATAGGAAAAGGTATAAATGCATCAGCCGCTGGATTCCCGAGATTATACCCGTCCATATCATGTTTGTCTGTTTAAAAAATCCTTATATTGTTTGAAATAAGCTCCTCGAGCATGGTATATCATGTTTGCAGGCTTTGTTTCCACATTGGGATTCTCTCACAGCAAGTCCGATCAGTCATTTTTCATTTATCGGAAGGGAGCTAACATGACATATATACTTCTGTATGTTGATGATATTATACTCACATCATCATCCACCTCACTTCACACGTCTATTATGTCCCTTCTTGCATCAGAATTTGCAATAAAGGACTTGGGTTCGTTGAGTTATTTCCTTGACATTCCTGTCACCCAATATGCAGATGGTCTGTTTCTTAGTCAAAAGAAAAATGCCGAAAAAATCATTGACAAAACAGGGATGTCTTCCTGCAAACCATCTCATACTCCAGTCGACACTAAGGTGAAATTGAGTAACACGATCGGAAAACCATACAGTGATCCTACACATTACCGCAGCCTCGCAGGAGCTTTGTAGTATCTGACTTTCACGAGACCAGATATTTTCTATATGGTTCAGCAAGTTTATTTACACATGCATGATTCGAAGGACGAACATATGGGGGCTATCAAAAGGATTCTGCGGTATGTTAAGGGTACTCTCCATTTCAGCCTACATCTGTATAAGTCCTCTGTCTCGCATCTTTTAGCCTACACAGATGCCGATTGGGGTGGTTGCCCGGTCACTCGTCGTTCCACTTCCGGTTATTGTGTGTTCTTGGGGGACAATCTTATCTCCTAGTCGTGCAAACGACAATCCACATTATCTCAGTCAAGTGTTGAGGTAGAATACCGAGGGGTAGCCAATGTGGTTGCTGAATCATGTTGGCTCCGTAATCTATTGTTGGAGCTACATTGTCCAATCGGAAAAGCAACCGTAGTCTATTGTGACAATGTGAGTGCGATATACTTATCTGAAAATCTTGTTCAGCATCAGCACACAAAACACATTGAAATGGATATCTTATTTGTCCGCGAAAAGGTTACCCGTGGACAAGTCCGGGTTCTCCATGTACCGTCCCGTTATAAGATTGCTGACATCTTCACAAAAGGTCTTCCGCGCATACTATTTTATGATTTCAGAGACAGTCTCAGTATAGGAGAACCTCCTGCTAAGACTGCGGGGGACTGTTAGACTAATAATTAATTAGGGGAAATCCCATAATTATTATTGGTCTCCATAATTCAAGATATATGATTAGATTGTAATTATAATTATAATAAATTAGAATCAATTAGTAGGATGATTGTAAGTAATTAGTATCTCCTATTTTAGGTAAACTAGATTAGTACTACATTCTATTATTGTATAAATCATCTATGATTGGGAATGAAATGGACAAGGAATCAATTCTTTCACCACCCATCCTCAAAAGTCAAATATACCAAAACAAGACTAGGGAAAAGGTCATTTACAACAAAAACAAGCAAAATATCCAAAATGACCTAACGGATCGTGATAATATTACTTTTGAAATTGAATACTGGAAACATGCTTTAGTGTGTTATGTATAGGGTGCCCACCCTCCACTTGCGGTGCTGAATGGATATGTACAAAGTATATGGGGGAAGCAAGTGTTTAACAAGGTGGCAATGATGAAGAATGTCATAGTGCTTGTGCAGTTTGATAATGAAGTAGGACAAACAGATGTGCTTCATGGTGGTATTTATCACTTTGATAACAAGCCTCTGATGTTAAAGCCTGACATCATGAAATGGATTTTTTCAAAGAGGAATTAAAATATGTACCTATATGGGTGAAGCTTCCGGGATTAGACTTTAAATATTGGAGTGCTAAGGGATTGAGCAAAATTGGGAGCCTAGTGGGTAAGCCTCTCATGGTGGACAAGAACACAAAAGAAAATGGAACTCAATTTTGCTAGACTTCTAGTGGAGGGGCACTTTGGGGCTGAGTTACCAGATATTGTTTTATCGAAATGAAAAAGGAGCTATAGTGGAGCAGCCAGTATCATATGCCTGGAAACCATGAATTTGTGCTAGTTGTCAAAAGTATGGCCATACAACTTAAAATTATATGAAAAATAAGGTGCTTCAAAAGGAAAATGTTAAATATACATAAGATATACACGATATACACTTGTATATCCTATGTATATTGGTTCTCGGATTCCCCCTTTATCGTGTATAGTTAGGTAGTATTTTAGTATCCTAGTTTAGGTAATGTTGTAATGTAATTAGTAGTGTACACTTACCATAATATTTGTATTACCATAATTGTATAGTTAATATCCAAGTAGATAAGGTTTTAAGAGTAGAATATGAATATGATTCTCCTATTATGGAAATATATAAATGTATATATACTCTTTCAATCAATGAAAATAATCAAGGGATTATTTCTTTCATGGTATCAAAAGTCTAGGTCTTAAAATCCTCTCCAAGAATGTATGAGTTTACTATGAAAGACTCGGGGCCCTTGAGTTACTTCTTGGGGATTGCTGTCACTCATCATGCAGGTGGGTTATTCTTATCACAACGGAAGTACGCCGCTGAGATAATTGAGAGGACTGGTATGTCCTCATGTAAGTCTACTTCCACTCTTGTTGATACTAAACCCAAGCTGGGTGCTGCGGCTGACTCACCTTACGAGGATCCTACCCACTATCGCAGTCTGGCCGGAGCTCTTCAGTATCTTACTTTCACGAGACGGGATATTACATATGCCGTACAACATGTATGTTTGTTTATGCATGATCCTAGGGTTGAGCACATGAATACGCTCAAACGCATTATCCGCTACATCTAGGGAACACTTGACTATGACTTGCATCTTTATCCGTCGTTGGCTTCTACACTTGTCTCGTATACAGATACTGATTGGGATGGTTGTCTAGATACCAGACGCTCCACGTCTGGCTATTGTATGTTTCTTGGTACGAACTTGGTCTCATGGTCTGCAAAGCGACAGTCTACGTTATCACGCTCTAGTGCGGAAGCCGAGTATCGAGGGGTCGCCAATGTGGTCTCTGTATCATGTTGGTTACGTAATCTTCTCTTAGAACTTCATTGTCCCATTCAGAAAGCTACCTTAGTTATTGTGATAATATTAGTGTCATCCATATCTCTGGTAATCCGGTTCAACACCAGCGCACTAAACACATCGAGATGAATATACACTTTGTTCGCGAAAAGGTAGCTCGTGGACAAGTACGCGTCTACCATGTCCCTTCCAGGTATCAAATTGAAGACATCGTTACGAAGGGTCTTCCCTCAGTTTTATTTGAAGATTTTATGGACAGTCTCAGCGTACGAAGACCGCCCGCTATGACTGCGTGGGTGTGATAAATATACCGTGATTGTCTGTGATATACCAAACTGTCTGTGATATACATGGAAAATATATCACGGTTTGGAGACTATTTTGTACCATATTATTTGTAATAATTAGCATTGTACACTTACCATAATTGTAGAAGTATTGTACAAATAGAATAAGATTTTGGGAGTAGAATAGAAATATGATTTTCTATATTATGAAAATTATAAATTGTATATATACTCATTCATTAATGAAAATAAGAAATGAATTATTTCTTTCAATTCCGACGACTTTATCAGCTCATAACGCCGGAACTCGGGCAACAATAACTTATTTTTAAAATTACTCAAATCTTGTTATTTGTTCTTCAATCATATTGTTGTGTTATATTCCTTATTCATTCGATTGGTCATCTCAATTTCCGTGTTCATAAACCGTATGTACAAACTCAACTGTATCATTTTATGGGTAACCAAACTGTGTCGTGATTAAAAAGAGGGGACGGTCGGTTATGACACGTTGTTTGACTCATCTTAACTCAACCTATTTGATTCAAGCAAATTTGGGCGGGTTGAATTTGGACCCAGTAATTAAGTCCGTTTTGACCCACTGAAATTTGACCAACTTGCTCATTTGCTACCCCGACGCTACTCAAGATGTTCGATCGTGGTAATAAGGTAGTCACTTCTAGAAATATTTTAACTTGTATTTTCTTTGTTTCAATTTCTATTAAATAATTTATTTCATCATAAAATTTTAAAAAGATGACGTAGTAAATATATTATTGTTATTGTTGTATTTGAGAATTTTTTAATAATAAAAATTATTTCAACCACTAAAGATTGTGATTGGATGGTAGATACCCCTCCATCCTTAATTAAAAATTTCAAGTTGCAAGGGGCATTTAATTCCCAAAATGGGATTTTCTAATGCGAATCCAAATTAATCGGCGTAAAAAACAATCGGATATTATTAGATAGAAGCAGAAAAGAATATCATTATCGGTCCTTAATACCGAAAGAATTTGATCAAGTCACAATTTGATGCTAATATTACTATCCATATCCAACAAATTAATTTTTCTTCAAAAATAGTTTGTTCTATAACCCAACACTAATAACTATTTTTCCGTGTAAATATCTTTTATTGGTAAAAAAATATTTGAAAAAAATATATATGCTGAAATGAGCTAACTAGTTCTCAAAAATCAAAATCAACTTATATTCAGTTTTTTTTAGGGCAAATATATCGTGGTTAGCACGTGACAGTAATGACCAAACATGTGCTGTATGGCGGTGTGGGTTGGGTTTGTATTTTGTAGGTCAGACTCAAAAAGACAGAAGGTAGGATGTGGGCCCAACTTTATCCATTAAGAGGTGGGATTCGTCCTTATCCAAAAATGTGGGGCCCTCTTTTCAAATTAAGTACAACAACAACGTTATACATGGGATGTTCTTTAACGTATCTAAAACAGTCTCTCATCCTTTTCTTTTCTGTTTTCTTCTACATTTGTTTACCACATTTTGTCACGATTTTCTTTCATAAATAACGTAATTCATGGGAGATGAGAACGTGACAACCACGCTAACATAAAATGTATCTATTACTCGCAAAATTACGAAAATAATATAACAAATTTGGATTCACATTACCCACCGAGGGAATACCTCTAATTAATATTTTTCAAGGGACATGTAAGATTAAAAAAAAAAGATAATTTGAGAGGAAGGGAGTAGTTTTCTTTAAAACTATTGACTCTACTTTTATTTATGTGGCTTGATTCAGATCAAATTAATTAATATTCGATATAAATTCTGACATAATTTTTTTATTTTTTTGAAATAAAATTTAAAAATTTAAAAATTACATAAAAATATTAATCATAATAGTTAACATTAAAAATATTTAAAAAGATTATGATCATAAAAAATATGATTTGACTCTATAAATACTAACTAAAACATATATATTGAAATGGAAGAAGTAATATTTTAAGGTAAAAGTTACAAGATTTTTATAAAACACGAGAAGAGAAAATTTTAGTTATTTGATTGATTAGTTGTATCATGATTAAAATATTCGAATAAATTAATTTGAATGCTTTTAACAACTTTGCACCTTACAAAAATTAGAAAAATAAACAATATATATATATATATGAAAGATACTTTACAAAAAATATAAGCCTCTTAATAAAATTTTGCTTTAGGTCATCAACTTTTTGTTAAGCCGCTCCTAGGGATTGATTCCCATTAAATATATTCTTTTTCTCCCTTTTTAATGGTGTACTTATGTTATAGAAATCTTAGATCTGCCTTTACATGTAGACATAATTTCTTAATTTTTAAAAATTAACTTATCTATTTAGAAATTGCATAATAAATATTACTCCCTCCATTTTAAAGAGTTACTAAATATAAAAAATGATATTATTCAGACTAAAAAGAAAAGTAAGATGAATAAATTGAAATGGAGAAAGTAATTTTGAGATTCTTAACATTTGTTAATAATTGAAATGTTTTATGCCATTCTTTCCAGAGTGGAAGGGTATATACTTTCAAGATTATGAATAATAAGGAGGAAACAAATTCTCGTGTGTATATAATTTGAACTGCATTTTAAATGTAAGACATATTAGTTTAAATAAGTATTGCAGGCTAATAATAATTGCAAAATTATTTAAGTTGAATAAATATGAATTGAATTATGGGAATGTACCAAAATATAAGAAGTTTACAGACAGCACGCCATAAATTTCCATTTAATCATTTTGGCCAACAAAAAAATTACAACTGATGTACAACATTCAAAAAATCTGCCGGAAAAAATAGATTTTTCTAAAAGGTATGATTAAATTTGTTCAAAATACATAGACGAGCCAATATTCAAAACTAGGCGAAGATTGAAGGTTATTTGAACTGGTTTGGTGTCACCACTCGTAGTTGAAGTCAGTTGAAAATTTCTCTGTGACATGTGTATCTCTCACACAGGTATACATGAATATACAAGATATACATGAGATACGTGTGGGATACACAAGTGATACATGGAAGATAAACATATACATGCAAAAATTCATCTTCTTCATTCGAACTGTAGCTCATATTTCAATTCAAACCGCCTCAAATCTCTACCAAATGGTCCCAAATTATTGAGATTCTAGCTCCTTAACATGTACCCAATTTATTCCAACATCACTCACCTCGAAACAAATTCCAATTTGGAGACGGAGTTTTTAAACTCAAGCTTAAGCGATCTTCAATGGAGTTTCAACTCACCTTCTTCACTTTCCAAACAACCGACAATGTACAATGTACGAAATTAACTCCAAAAGATGCTCACCATCTACTCCAACAACACCTACTCGAAACAAAATTTAATTTGAAAAATCGAATTTTCATGCCAAACTTAGTCTATAGAAATATCTAGATGTATAATTTGATTAATATTAAGATTAGGTGGAGTTATATTGTGAAAGAAATACCCTTGATTATTTTTATTAATGAAAGAGTATATATATAATTTACAATTTTCATAATATGGAAAATCCTATTCCTATTCCTATTCCTATTCTACTCCCAAAATCATATTCTATTTGTACAAGAATCCTACAATAATGGTAAGTGTACAATACTAACTATATACAAAATCTACAACTAAATATGTTACCATAACAGTGATATACACGTGTGTGTATACCATGTACATCACGATTTTCCACTTGTTATGGGTTTTCGTGATATACACGGTTACACAAGATATGTGTATACAGTGTATAACCCTGTATATTTTCACACCCCTGTAGTCATAGCGGGCAGTCTTCATACGCCGAGACTGTCCCTAAAATCTTCAAAAAGGACCGAGGGAAGACCCTTGGTAAAGATGTCTGCAATTTGATACCTGGAAGGGACATGTCAGACGCGTACTTATCCATGAGCTACCTTTTCGCAAACAAAGTGATATCCATCTCG
Source organism: Anisodus tanguticus (assembly GCA_034509755.1). Lineage (NCBI taxonomy): Eukaryota > Viridiplantae > Streptophyta > Magnoliopsida > Solanales > Solanaceae > Anisodus > Anisodus tanguticus. The sequence goes on along the minus strand of CM067543.1, from coordinate 46,654,606 downwards.
ATGTGTTTAGTGCGCTGGTATTGAACCGGATTTACCAGAAAGGTAGACGACACTAATATTATCACAATAAACCAAGGTAACTTTTTGAATAGGACAATGAAGTTCTAAATAAAGATTACGTAGCTAACATGATTCAGAGATCATATTGGCTACCCCTCGATACTCAGCCTCTGCACTAGAGCGTGATAATGTAGACTGTCGCTTCGCAGACCATGAGACCAAGTTATTACCTAGAAACATACAATAGCCAGACGTGGAACGTCTGGTATCTGGACAGCCAGCCCAGTCAACATCTGTATACTAGACAAGTGTAGACGTCGATGAAGGATATAAATGTAAACCATAGTCAAGTGTCCCGTGGATGTATCGATTAATGCGTTTGAGCGCATTCACGTGTTCAACCCTGGTATCATGCATAAACAAACACACCTGCTGTACGGCATACATAATATCTGGTCTCATGAAAGTAAAATACTGAAGAGCTCCTGCAAGACTGCGATAGTGGGTCGGATCCTCGTACGGTGAACCAGCTGCATCACCCAACTTTGATTTAGTATCAATTGGAGTGGAAGTAGACTTGCACGAGGACATACCAGCTCGCTCAATGATCTCCGCGGCATACTTCCGTTGTGATAAGAATAACTCATCTGCATGACGAGTGACAACAATCCCCAAAAAGTAACTCAAGGGCCCCAAGTCTTTCATAGCAAACTCAGGACTGAGCATTGTCATGATAGACTTGCGCAAAGCATCAGAGGAGGCAGTCAAGATAATATCATCCACATATAATAGAATATAAGCCAGGGAAGTACCACGATGATATATGAATAATAAATTATCAGACCTGCTGTGCGAAAACCCAATAGAGGAAACATAGTCTGCAAATCTCTTATACCAAGCCCGTGGGGCCTGCTTAAGCCCATACAAGGAATTCTTCAGTAAACAGACATGATGAGGATATTTGGGGTCTTGAAAACCCAAGGGTTGATGCATATAAACGGTCTCCTTAAGGTCACTATGTAAGAACACATTCTTCACATCTAATTAATGAATGGGCCAAGCTTTCGAAAGAGCCAGACTGAGAATAGTGTGAATGGTAGCCGGTTTGACCACCGAACTAAACGTTTTACCACAATCCATGCCAACATGCTGAGTCTTACCATCACCTACAAGACGAGTCTTATGCCTCGTAAAAGAACCATCAGAATTATCCTTATGAGTAAAAATCCACATAGACTAAATAATATTAACACCAGAAGGACGAGGTACCAACTCCCACATCTTATTCTCAATAAGAGCATCATATTCGTCATTCATAGCCAATTTCCAATTCGAATCATTTAATGCGTACATTGGGTTATGGGGTAGGGGGATTTAAGAACATTAGAATTTAAATTAAAATGTCTTTTTGGTTTAAAAATACCCCGTTGACTACAAATGACCGGTTTGTGACTCGAGGGAGAATTGGGTGGATTTTTGGAAAAAATCGGAGGGGTGACGGACTGGACAACAATCAGTGGGCCTGCTGGCCCAACAATGGAATCGGGATCTGAAACAGTGGTAGGGGCAGAACTGGGCTGGATTAGCGGCCCAGTTGCTGGACTTGTGACGGATAAACTGGGCAAAGGCGACGGGACATGAGGTCCATCGGGAAGTGGGCCCGCTGATGGACTTTGAGTATGGGACAAGTCCGATAAATGGTGGAGAAAATACTGGGAGACCTCGTCATCTAAAAAATTATACGAACTAGGCTCGAGACTATTGACTTTAGCAAATGGGAATTGGGTCTCATAAAAAATCACATGGCGACTAATTATGATTTTGTTAGACAATAAATCAAAACATTTGTAACCACGATGATTAGATGGATAACTCAAAAATACACAAGGGGTAGAACGGGCTTGAAGGTTGTTAATTATAGTCGACGGAAATAGCGGATAACATAAGCACCCAAAAACCCTTAGATGTGAATACGAAGGAGTATTATTATATAGGATTTGAAGAGGGGATGAATATGCCAAACCTTTGGTAGGAAGTATGTTAAGAAGATAAGTAGTCATTTGGAGAGCATGATGCCAAAAGGAAGGGGGTACAGAAGCATGGACCAATAAAGTGCGGACAATATTATTAATTGTACAATTTTTTCGTTCGGCTTTCCCATTTTGTGAGGAAGTATGAGGGCAAGAGAAGCGAAAAACTATGTCATTAGTATCACAAAAATCCCGAAACAACCCATAATCATATTCTTTGCCATTATCACATTGAGTATTTTTGATTTCCCGGTCGAATTGGGTATGAATGAATGCTCTAAATTTTAAGAATGTGGAAAAAACTTGTGATTTTTTCGCTAACGGAAAGGTCTATAAAAAAATAGAAAAATCATCCAAAAATAGAACAAAATAACGATAGTCCACAAAACTTAAAACGGGAGATGTCCATAAATCGCTATGAATAATATCAAATGACATTAAAGTACGAGAAGTAGATGCTACAAATGGTAATCTAACATGTTTTCCTAAAGGACATGATTGGCAAATTGGAGTACTATACGTACCCTTACAAGAAATAAAATTGTTTTTATGTAAGGAAGAAATAATGGACGACCCAGGGTGACCCAAACGTGCATGCCACAAGGAAGGAACTAGAGCTGCAAAAGTAGATGGCAAGGCTTGACTCGAGAGACTGAAGATGGGCGTGATAGGATAAAGATCTCCCCTACTATCACATCTCATGAGAGGTATCCCCGTCTTGAAATCCTTCAAAGAAAATCCAAAAGGATAAAAATCAACAGAAACCCAATTATCAGTGGTGAATTTACGGACAGACACCAAATTTTTAATTAAGTTAGGGGCATGAAGGGCATTTTTCAAGACAAGAGGTGGATGAGGGGAAGACAATATTTTATGACCGTAACCATGAATTTGAATTGAGTTGCCATTACCAACAATTATGCCACAATTTTTGCTCAAATTGAAATAAGATGAGAGAGTACCTTGGTCGGACGTCATGTGAGAAGTGGCGCCGATGTCCATGTACCAATTCGCGTATGGGGATTCAATCCAAGTGTATGCATTGCGGCTTCAATGTTGGGCGGAGTGGGGCCCGTAGCATGATGGGCCTGTGGAGGCCGAGGCCCAAGCACACCTGCTTCCTGCCCCGGCCCAGCGTTGTTGCGGAAGCCACTGGACCATGTCGAATTGGGCCAAAAATTCTGCTGGACAACCCACTGTCCAGGGGCTAGAGACGCTGGAAAATAGGGGTCGTTGGGCCACTGGCCACCATGCATATTGGGTTGACGGTTCCCAAACTATATGTGTCATTAGCTTTGCATGATAAGATGTCATATTGGATATGGCATAAAAGAGTTGATCTTGGTTAGAACCCTGAATTAAAATGTTTCCCAAAATTTTAAATACAAGTCTATATTAAAACGCGTCGTCCATTATAGTTGTTAGAGTGCAAAATCCTTTTCGGGGATACGAGTATTTATGCCAAAGTATTTGCTCTAAGTCTACGAGGACCCGGACTCTTTCATAGATGTGTTTTAATGTAAAGGTAAATGATAAACATTTGTGGGTATTTACACCAAAGTGTTTGCTCACAAAGGCCAAATTTGCTTATATACATAAACGCAGTCGTGTAATGGGGTTGACTTGCTTAGACAAATCTTGGCGCCAAAGTGTCGGACTAATCTAAGAACGCAAGATTAAATGTAATATTTGATCAACCAAGAGTTGCGAATAAGTTTTGCAATTGGTTTAGAACCTACCAAGATATGTTATTGAAGTTATCAGCCAAAGCAAAAGCGGAGATAGCATATGCTTGGATCTTGGCCCATTATGACCTCAATTAATATAGGTCCATATTCTACCATGGGGTCGTAGAAGTATGCTAAAATAGTGGGAGCTAATTAAACAAAAGGCCTTGTTGATTATCCTAAATGAATGTGTATAATAGGAAATAGATCTTGAGTTTGATTTCCGATCTATCTAATTCTTCAGATTATTAAAGATATCGAGCTTATCACTGAAAATGTTGATTGAGATGAATAAACTTACTGGACCGAACTACTTTGACTGGCTAAGGAATTTGCGAATAGTGCCGAGACAAGAGAAAATATAATACGTGTTGGACACGGTGTTCCTAACAGTCAATGCGAAAGAGTATGCCATTGTAGCAGACACTATTCTAGAAATGTAAATGACAAACATTTTGAAATTTAGCACATAAACAGTATACTTATCAAATAATATACCGTATAATAATAATCTTGGGTTAAACATTCTCAACTCTGATTTTTTTTGGATAGGTGGGGCCGCGACACTAATCATTAGAGCCGCGGCGCCACTGAGGCAGAAGCCTTTCCGTTTCTGAAAAATGCATTAGAGTCGCGGCGCTCCACCATGGAGCCGCGACGCCTGTTATCCAGTGATTCCAAGTTTTTGAAACGCAGCATTAGCGCCACGGCGCCCTACCATAGGTCCGCGGTGCTCATGTCCTGACAAACGCTTCTGTGTTGATTCTCAAAATCGTTCGAGCCCTAAATTCAATTTAGGGATCAAATCACAAGTCCTTTATCATCACCCACCATTATCAATAACGCCCATATCGACCATCATCCGTTCTTACTCGTTCTTAGCCGTGCACCATGCAATGAGCTGACAATGCACTTTTGGCTTAGTTCGAGTTAGAGCGGAATGACTTCCTCGAGTTAGCGTAGGAGATAATTTAGGGTAATATCAAAAGGTAAACATTCGTTCAAGACATGTAGGATTTCAAGAAACCTCATTTTAATCCAATTTTATGTTTAACCCATATTATTATTCTATTCAATTTTTATATAACCATTGAACCAACTTGGGCTCTGATACCACTGTAAGGTTTTGTTGGGTACAAAACATATAAGTAAGGCACAACGGAAGTTTAAAATTTTGTTTCTTACTTAACCCAATAATATTTCTGGCATGGTTATACAACAATTAAACTTGTAACATAAAGCATAAACTTACAAGTTAGAATATCTAGAGTCTTTACCTACTATAAGGTGGACACGCGGTTGCTCTTTCAATTGCAAGCTCCAAGCTTCAATGTATTTCTCTTTCGGAAAGCTAGGAAATCCGGCAGAGGTTCGAGAGAGTTTTAATTCTAAGTCTCTAAGGCTTAGAATGATAATCTGAAAATTCAGTGTATGAATAATGAAGAGAATGCCTCTATTTGTAGTTGAAAAATAGGTCAAAACCGGATTAGGGTTTGACCTTGGGCCTGGCCCAAAATTCAAGGCAGAGGTGCCGCGGCGCTCGACGTGCTCCTGCACTGTCTCGATTTATTTTCCGTGCATTCTTAATTAAATCCAAAATCCAATTTTAACTTAATTAAAATAATCATTATTCATTTAAATATCTCGATTCCAAATCGAACATTTAATTACTCTCTCAATACATCCTTAGATCGAAAAGACAATCGACATAGTGTGACCCTACAGGCCTTCTCATATCGACATTAATAAAATTAAGGTCTATGCGGAACTCCTAGACGACGCCAGAAGACGAACTCAATATGTGAAGTACGTTTATGCGAATTCAGTAAACTTAACTTTTATGTGGTAAGACAAAATTCTTTCATTCACGACACACCCCATCAAGCTTAGGATTTGTCAAGTGTCTATCCAAATGGCTTTATCATTGTATCTCATCTATATTAGTTGACAACTAGACCATATTCTAAATACGTCTATTGTGTTGGCTAACGACTTAGTCAACCTAATATCACTGAGAATCCGAGTGTTCTCTCGAATATACATTCGAGGAATGAATCATAATCTTGGCTCAACTACCACCTTTAATCCACATCGTAATGTACCCAATACAAGCCGTATCTCAACCTATAAGGCATTTGAGCTTAGGACGGGATCAAAGTACATTGCTTTGTAGACAAGGCGCATATTGACCTCAAGTCTAAGGACTTCTATCTCCCACACGCTGATCATACTTTAGACAAGTATAACAAACAGTATATCAGCAGGCTATACCAATACTTCCAAAGTATCCATATGTCCATCACGAGTAGCCATTACTCGTAGCAGGTGAGACATACTACATCCTCTAAGGATGTGATGTAGACCACATGTCGACTTATCACATATCATCGATATCCCATTCTCGATGATCATTAGTCGAGGCTATTTTAAGAGTTACGTTATAATATTAATATCTCACACTATTAATAACAGCGTAACCTCCAGTGATGCATATTATAGAATTTTACAAACAATCAATTAATAATTCAATAATTTGCAAATGCCAAAATATTAATCTCCATTAATAATAATACGAATGTGTATAAAGTACATTTGTCCTAATACAGATTGTCTCTAGAACATAAATATACTTTCAGATGATACCTCTGCCAACTGTGAATAAAGCTTATTCGATGCTAATTGAGAGAGAAAGCCAAAAAAGTATGACAAATGCTTCCATAGCTCATGAAAATGAAGTCACATCATTGATGTCTGCTAAAGGAGGAGGACACATGGGAAAGTTCAAGAAAAATTAGAATGTAAGGTGTGATTATTGTAAGCTAATGGGGCATGTTGCAGATGATTGCTATAGATTGCACAGTTACCCTCCTAATTTTAAGTTCAGAAGAAAGGAGGACCTAATGTCAATGCTAACCAAAATGCCAATACTAGTCAAGGAGGGGAGAATAATCATAGCTATAACACAGCACAAGGAGGATACAATAATGCTGCTCATAATGCTATTCAAGGACCTTGTAATGCAATGCAAGGAGGATACAATATCAATGCTCCTCAAGGAGGACACTATGTTCTTCAAGGAGGATATAATACTCAGAATCAAAACACTTTTAATGCTGCTCATAACTCTCTTAGTGACACTATCATGAATCAGGACTATGGACTACACAAACATGGAGATAGAGGAAGAAGCGTCAATCTAGATGGGTTAAGGACACTGCATTTCACTCCATCACAGTATGATCACGTGCTGAATTTTATGAACAAAGAATCTAAAAGGAAAGATAAGATGGGAGAAACCTCAGCCAACATGGCATGTATGATTAATGCTTTCTTGGCAGATACACATAATAGGGATTGGATAATTGATTCAGGTGCAACAAATCATATAGTTTCAGATGAAAGGCTACTAGATAATAAGATTAAACTGAAAGATTTTTTAAAGAAAGTACACCTGCCTAATGGGGAAATTACTCATGTGACTCATATTGGTTCTACTAAATTAAGTATAGGATATACAATGGATGATGTACCTTATATTCCCGACTTTAAGTATAACGTGCTATCAGTTTCCAAGATCACTAAGGCATTACAGTGCTTGGTTGCATTTTACCCTGATTTTTGCATCTTCTAGGACCTTTACAGTGGGAAGGTGAAAGGGATTGGTAGAGAGCATGATGGTCTCTATTTGTTGGTCCTCAATCTCCCACTGAAGGTAATATCAAAGCAGACACAACCCTATGTACAAAGGCAGAGGAAAGTGACATTGATCTATGGAACAGGAGGTTAGGTCATGCATCTAGTGGAGCACTAAAACAAAGTTTTTACTTGTCTTTAAATACTTGTAAGAAAGCTTTACATAACTGCACTGTTTGTCCCCTAGCTAGACACATAAGATTGCCTTTCCCTGATAGTGTTACTAGAGCAAAGATCATATTTGACTTGATTCATATTGATGTATGGGGACCATATGATGTGCCTACATATGATGTAAATAAAATGTTTCTTATTATTGTGGATGATCATTCTAGGATGACTTGGTTGTATATGTTGAAGTTGAAATCTGATGTGATTGTCATTTTGAGGGACTTTCTTCACTTAGTTCAGACTCAATTTTACAAGAATGTCAAAACAGTTGGGTTAGATAATGGGATAGAGTTTATTAATAGTGATGTCTCTGCGTTGTTTAAGTCTCTTGGTATTATACACCAGAGAACATGTGTATACACCCCTCAGCAAAATGGAATTGCTGAGAGAAAACACAAAAATATGTTGGAGATTGCCAAGGCTCTAAGGTTCCAAGGTGGGATACCATTGAAGTTTTGGGGGCATTGTGTGTTGACAACAACCTACATCATTAACAGGCTTCCATCAGTATCATTGAAGGGGAAGAGTCCCTATGAGGCATTTCACAAATACAGGCCCAGTTGGAGTCATTTCAGAGTCTTGGGTTGCCTTTGCTATGTTATAAGGCTAAATAGTCATGACAAGTTTGCCTCTAGAGCTATAACTTCTGTTCTTATGGATTTTTCAGAAGTCAGCAAAGGCTACATTCTATATGATCTAGAGAAGCACACATTCTTTGTCAATAGAGATGTTGTGTTTAACTTTTCAGCAACAATCTCCAGATTTAAGCTCTTTATTTCTTTAGCCTGCAGTTCCTATTGTATCACCTCTTTCACCAACACCAGATGCTGCTATTCCTATTGATCATGAGTCTATTCCCATTGATCATGGTGTTTCTATTCCTGATGTTCCTATAGTTGCTGATCCTGATCCTGTAGCAGCTGATATAATTCCACCTGTGATGCCTGTTGTATCTTAAAGAACCTCCAGAAGTAGGAAAGCACATCTTTGGATGACTGATTACATGACAGCTGCTGCTGATGATACTTGTTCTCCTCAGTCTTTTTCCATCTGCAACTCAGTTTCCATAGATGGGTATCAGCAATGCAAGATGAGATCAAGGCACTGGAGGACAATCACATTTGGGAGTTAGTACCTCTTCCTCATGATAAGAAATCCATAGGCTGCAAATGGGTCTATAAGATCAAATACCATGCCAATGGTGACATTGAGAGGTTTAAGGCTAGGCTTGTGGCCAAAGGTTATACACAGAGGGAGGGGCTAGACTATCATGACACCTTTTCTCCCATGGTCAAGATAGTCACAGTCAGGAGTGTCATTTCTTTAGTTGCATCGGCAGGATGACATATCCACCAAATGGATGTGTACAATGCCTTCCTGCAAAGTGATTTATTTGATGAAGTTTACATGACCCTTCCTCAAAAATTTGGCAGTCAGGGGGAGTCCTTAGTATGCAGACTGACCAAATCTCTATATAGCCAAAAATAATCTAGAAGACAATGGAATCTTAAACTAACTCAAGCACTTGTGAAGATGAAGTTTGTGCAAAGTAGTTTGGATCATTCCTTGTTCACTAGAAAACAAGGGTCAAGTATGATGATCGTCCTAGTCTATGTAGATGACATATTGGTGACAGGCAGTAATCAAAAACAAATTCAAGCAACAAAGGAAGAATTGCAACAGTCCTTCAAGATGAAAGATTTGGGAGAGCTCAGGTATTTTCTAGGAATTGAATTCAACAGATCACACAAGGGAATCCTTTTGAACCAAAGGAAATATTCCTTAGAACTGATCTCTGATTTGGGACTAGGAGCATCTAAACCAGCTTGTACACCTATTGATATTAACCAGAAGTTCACATCTAGGGAGTATGATGTAGTAACAGGTGTCATTGGTGATGAACTCTTGGAGGATGTGGAGAAATACCAAAGACATATTGGCAAACTGTTATATCTTACAATGACTAGGTTGGATATTGCATATGCAGTCCAGACCTTGAGTCAGTTTCTTCAAGCTCCCAAAAGGTCACATTGGGAAGCTGCTCTAAGGATAGTTAGGTATGTGAAAAGAGAACCTGGACTGCGCATCCTAATGAGTAGCAAGCAGTCAAATAAGCTAGAAGACTTTTGTGATGCTGACTGGGCATCATGCTCAAACACCAGAAGGTCTATAACAGGGTACATTGTGAAACATGGTGATTCACTTATATCATGGAAGTCAAAGAAGCATGTGACTGTATCAAAGAGTTCTGCAGAAGCAGAATATAGGATTATGGCTTCCATAGTTTCAGAATTAGTTAGGTTGGTTGGGTTATTCAAAGAACTAGGAGCTGAGGTTGATCTACTAGTTGAAGTGCACAATGATAGTAAAGTAGCTCTGCAAATTGCAGCAAATCCAGTGTATCATGAAAGAATAAAGCACATCGAGATAGATTGCCATTTTATCAGGGAGAAAATTCAATCAGGGATGATCAAGACACTGTACATTTGGACAAAAGAGAATCAGGCAGACATCCTAACCAAAGCTCTATCAAAGGCACAACATGAATATTTGGTTTCCAAGCTTGGAGTGTTAAATGTGTTCATGCCCTCCAGCTTAGGGGGGGGGGGGGGTATTGAGAGAGGGATTACTTGAAGGTTAGCTAGTGAGTTAGTTAGGACTAATTATCATTAGTTGCGTACAATCAGCAAAATCAGTTGAGTTAGTTATTGATAGTTAGTGTAGCTTGTAGAATGTATTAAATAGAGTTATACAATTGTCATTTTCATTAATTGAAGAATCAAATATTTTCCAATCTCCTTACTCTCCTCTAACCGACTCACCGTTGTTGCCGACCTTGAGCTTCATCACTGTAATCTCGACACTATTTCATTAAGAAGGAAGTACCATAATAGAGTTATTGAACCAAATTTCACTCCATCCATAAATTTCATTTTTTTTATTTTTTCTCATTATTATTCTTAAACTTTTCTAAGATAAAAACCAATAAAGAACTCAACAACAAGGTGGACGATTGATTTATTATGATTATTAAGAGACAAGAATCATGGCCGATTGCTTTTTTAGTAAGATATCTTTTGAAAGTTGAGGAATACCTTTGTTTGGTTAGGTACATTTGATTTCAAGAGATTGAAAAGTTTTATTATCATATAAGTGAATATGAGCAAGGAAAATGACATTTAATCTCCATGGTTGATCTCAGTTAAGTTTATTGGACAATAATTTCTAAAGTGATCATGTATGATTTTGTAGCTACTTATTATTGTTAGAGAAGATTAGAGGGATTGAATGTATTCGCAAGAAATGTTTATACTTTAAAGGGGGTTGGTGAAAGGTAATGAACATTGCTGTTATTTCATAAGCGAATTCTCGACTTAACCATTTATTTTCCAACACGTTATTTCAAATCTTGCCGGATTGGTAAGACATGCCTGTGTTCAATTGCTCACAAGTTATGATCGTAGCGTTTTAACTTTAGTTCGATGTTCATCTGCTATCCTATCTTGTTAAATTGTTCTCAAGTCTTGTCGGATTAACAAAACTTACATGTAATCAATTGTTCACAAGTTATGACGGACAAGTCATGACTTCATTACAATCTTTATCTCTTATCTTGTTAAATTGTTCAGAAGTCTTACCGGGTAGGCAAGACGTGTGTATGTTGTAGCTCTGAAGCCAATTTTACACATATTCCCCCGAAGTATCATATTTGTGCAAATTTTCAAATTAGTACTCCTAGGAGCAAAACTAGATGGGAGATTTGCATAAATATGATCTTTCAGTGCCACCGTTTAACTTTTGACCTGATTTTAAAATATTTTTTTGCAAAAACAAATTCGCAGCCAGAATTAAGTTGCAAAATCATAACAAATGACCAAGAAGTGCTAAAATTTGCCTGGTCAGGGATCACTAATTTGTGGTCAAGTCCTAATGGATTGCCAAAACTTGGCCACAAATTCTAACATATATTTCAAATTCATGCGCAAGACATGCACTATCACAAATTTTGGCGGATTGGCAAGATTTGCAAAAATCCTAATGGATCATCATAACTTAATATTTAAAAATTTACCAACACGTTATTTCAAAATTAGTCCAAATCAACTTCTAGTAACTTTAAATTTGATATCCAACCTACTAATACCAATCTATCAAATTTTAATTTATATTCGACCAAACCCTCAAAAATTATTATACAGTCTTCTTCAAGAAGCTTTTCAAGATCAACAAAATTCAAAAACGGCATTCTTAGATTTTCTCCAACCAAATCAATCTAAATCATTAAGGATACATATGAGCTCAATGGAACACTACCCACTCAATTCCAATCATAAATAAGTAATGAGCCTTCATTTCTCTACAACACATATCTCATTCTTTTTCAACTTTATCTGTACGCTCATTATTTATTGGAAGGCAGAGGAGAAGAAGATTATGGAGAATGAGGAAAGGAGGGGAGGGGGGAGGGGAGGGGAGGGGAGGGGGAGAGAAGGGAGAAAGGAGGAGTCGGAGAAGTGTTCGCGGATATATATATTTGCACTTTTTGTAAAAACAACAACAAAGCCAGTGTGATTTTTCAGGTGGGGCCTAAATAAGGTGGATGAAAATTTGAACGGACAATTTGCACGAATGTCCTGTTTTGGGATGATCTTTAATTTTTGCCTCTCAAATCGCTATTATTTAATTTTCTCCCTTTGGCAATTTAAGTAACAAAAAGTGGTCGAAAATATTCATGACATCGAAAAAGTAAAAAAATAAATTCGGCCTATCCTTACCTTTGACCTAATTTCGCAAGGCAAAATTTCATAAAAAGTTAAAAACTATGCCTTTTCGGGTAAATTTACATACAAACTTTGCCTTATCAGGTAAATTTACATAGAAACCTTGCCTCATCCGGCATAAGTTCTGTATTAATGAAGTTATGCCAGATAACTTAGTTCCTACCGAACTTATGCCGGACAAGGCAAACTTCTATGTAACTATGCCTGACAAGGCAAAGTTTCATACTTGCGATTTTTCTTTTTCAGATAACTTAATTCTTACAGAATTTATGTCGGACAAGGCAAAGTTTCTATGTAACTTCGCCCGAAAAGGCATAGTTTCTGTGAAACTTTGCGTTTGCGATTTTTTTTCTGACTCTACTTGGGATCGAACCCAGAATATCCCGGTTTCATAAACCAGCGAATAAGGATGCTTTGACCCATCAATTTTCATTAAATGAGAAGTAGGGGCAAAAATAAAAAACCTTCAGTTTGATGGGAAAAAATTAAAGATCAGTCCATATGAAGAGTAATCCGCGCAAAAATGATATTGAACACCAATCCTTAAAAAGGCCAGCCCCTAAATATTCTTGGAATGAATCCACTTGATTAAACTTTATTTCGCATTCTTACCAAAGTACTATATACTTCTTCATGCTTGACGGTATTAAGCTACATTTAAGTAATTGTTTTGTTAGATTTAGGATATACCCATTTTTAGCCCTATACATCATAACCTAACCAAATTTGAATAGATTAGACGACTTACACTAGAGTACTAGTATACCGTGTATGAGAAAGGATGAGAGACACATGCAAGTAAAATACAGTAAGAAAAAAAAATACTCATAACTTATCAGGACTAGAGATCTGAGCTCATTTTCTCCCATATGATTACTCCATATATTTTATGTATTTACAAGCAAGATTGTGGTAAAAAAAGTCTTACCTTTGCCAAATAGCATCAATCGACAATATGGTGTTATGGTATATATTTCTCATTCACAAACTGTTAGCACTTCTCTTGTATTCTTACAAAAACTACAAACACAGGTAGAGATTTTATTATTAGTTTCTCTTGTATACACAAAATCATACATGATAGACCGTTCCTAGCTCTATAGTAGAAGCATGAGGTACAGTTAATGCATAGGCTGGTGGTCTACTACTCCTTGTCAAGAAGTCATATCCAATATTTATGACTATTTTCTTTAATAAGCTAGATCCTTGTTTGGCTCGGACGTAGGAATGCCCCAATATGTAAGCTATGCCAGCTTCACTAGCTTCCATCAGTTCATGCAACTCCTCTCTTGCACCTCTCTCAATTTTTGGAGTTTCCGGGATGAGAAACCTCACTCTTTTCTTAGGCTTGGTTGTATGTGTAGTGTGCATTTCTCTAAGTTTCGACGTTCCAACTGATTCAGAATTCACTTCATTGTCCTCACAAACTTGAACTCCAGATATATGAGTCGAAGGGGTTCCAAGAACGGTCATGTCCTCCAAATCACTTGATAAATCTTCAGCAGCATTACCATTCAACCCTGTCTTTCTGGTCCGTATAAACTCAGCTATGCTACATACAAGATCATTCTCAAACTGGAGATCATCCTTGTGAGCATCACGGTAACCATACCTAACAATGCATCTATAAAGGTGGTGCTCTCTTGGGCCAATGTGTCCGACAAGGAACCGTTCCTCGTGTCTAACATGAGGAATTGGGACAGATTTGACACAAATGAAAACTAGGACCTGGTGAAAAGCTGGAAAATTGGTTACTAAGTGTGGGAAGATTGCTGGGATTCCGGATACATGCTCAGTGTATATGAGGCCAATACCACGGACCCTTACAATGCCTAGGCTGGGACCTACACTGAGTAGCCAGTCAATAGACACCCTATTTTGAACATCAAACTCGTACTTTTTCAGTGAGCCATAGTGCCAAATACACATAACTACCATGAAAACGAACAAAATGGCAATAGGCACCCATGCTCCTTCAAGAAATTTAATCAAAGAAGCAGAGAAATATAAAGCCTCAATTGTCCCAAAGAAGATCACAAACCAAACTGCAAGGAGGACACTTTGGTTCCAACACAAAACTATTACCAATGACATCAAGCAAGTAGTGACCAACATTACAGTTATGACTGCCAAACCTGATGCAAAGAAGAGAAGTTAGGGATGAGAGTCAGTAATGAAGTTCAATCATCATGGGCATGTTAAGTGATGCCTCTTCACTATTTTGTCCCCACTGCGTATTCAAGGTAAAAAATGAATATAAAAAAAATAAACAAGAATCTAAGCATGAAAGATTGAGAAAATGCAGCAAATGAAACATGGGAACTTGGGCCCATCCACACGGGGAGGGAAGGGTGGTGGTGTTGAGATAAGTTATAGTTATAGGATGGAAACTAGTGCAGAAAAAGTCGTGACAGGGAGGACAAAATTTAATAAAGTTCATCTAGTCGTAACACTATCCAATTCACAAAAGTGGCATATTAAGAGTGCCACTAAATTCAAGAAAGATAAAGTGATTGGCACTAAACAAATTCTTCCAATACTTTTTGGGTAATGATTAAATTCTTCCTTTACTTTTTAAGTATGAGTAAATTATTCCTGTATTTTTGTGAAAGATTGAATCCATACCTGCAGCATTGCCCAGCCTTTTGGTGTCTCTGAAACCAATAGTAACAGCCAAGCATAGTATCATTAAGGTCCAGTTAATCTCAGGGATGTAAACATGGCCATGTATTTTTGACGATGTATGAACTATTTTGACTCTCGGGAAGCATCCCAGCGTGCAGCATTGTTTAATAATTGAGAAGGTTCCAGTGATAGCGGCTTGGCTCGCCACTACTGCCGTCAGTACAGCAATCACCAGAACAGGCCATCTTAGTTTCTCTGAAACAATAGGAGATGTCAATCAAGAATTTGTCTAATTTATCTTGACCTAGTAAAAGCAACTCCTAAAATACATACCAGGTACAGAAACATAGAAGCCAATCTGATAGTCATTCTCCATAACATGATGCCGCGACAGATAAGCAGCTTGCCCCACATATGCAAGAACTAATGATGGATAAACCATGGAGGTAAAAGCAATCTGCAAAATGGAACTAGTCTCATATACAATGGTACATCTCACTGTGATACGAACTGTACAAGTCTGTACAATTTACACAAGCAACTAGGTTTTCGCTTTCTCTTTTTCTACAACAAAAAGGAGAAACTTCAAAATACAGTATTTAAAAAATCTATCTTCAAACTGTATTCATTCATGTCTCTAATTCGATATCAATAGTCTCATCTAATTATAAGCACATCACTGGTAATACAACTGATTATGATACACCTATAATAATCTGGAATAAAAGTAAACCAAGAGTAACTCAAGACAATAAGACAAACAATTGTCAACTGATATCAACATGGGAAGCAGAACTAGCATTGATCCCTGCGGAAATTAAATAGATAAACTCAGCGATTGAAAAACAAAGGCTGCTAAAAGATTCTCTTTTGTGGAAACTACGTGCTCTCCAATAAATTAATCACCTAAGATTGCTGTCAACCATTTGATTGACTATAACAGTTACGGATCATTTTATTTTATCACAATTCACAGTTATTTGTAACTACTTTTGACATTTGAGTACATATCAAGATCAAGTTCCAACAATCATGCAAGATTGATTTTTTAAAGACTTACATGTATGAGGTTGCATGGAGACCAATCAAAAATGTTTTCTTCCTGAAGAGAAATCTCTTCCACACTTTCAATTAGGAAAAAAGATTGTATTAGACAAGGGAGATTAAACCGAAAATCATCCTATTTAATGATTCATGCCTTTTGTCTTTTAAACAGTGCCGATCTTTCAGTTTTTTGTGATGTATACTTTGCTGTCTTTCTCTCTCACTTTTACTCTTCATCCAGATAACAAATTGTGGATTTAAAATCCCTAGTTAGTAAATTCAAACTTTTGTTCTCTGAAAATCATCATTTGTGAAAGTTGACGAGCTACATAAAGTCTTGAGTTGGATAAAGAGGACAAATATAAGGATGGATGGACACATACCTTTATTGACAACTGGGAGAAGTGCCCAAGATCAGCAAACATTGCTTCTGAACCTGGAAGAATGAAATGTTGTATTAGGTGATCATGATACTGAGAGAAGTAATAGATATCTATTCATTTGAGAGACACAGCTATGTATTTGCCTGTTATGCACAAGAGGATTCCTCCTAAGGACAGCCAGCCTCCTTTTCGAGTTTTCTTCAGGAACTTGTACACAGAATATGGAGACAGTGCTCGATACACACTTGGATTCCAGTGTATTATATTATATAAACCAATACCACTGATACACACAAGCCATATCATGACAATAGGTGCAAACAAAAATCCAACCCTGTGGGTGCCATAATGTTGAAGGGCAAACAAGGCTATCAGTACGATACAAGCAACTGGAACTTCTATATCTGCAAAATTTTCATATTTTATGAGAAAGGATAGCATGTCATTTTGGGCAGAGGTATTAAGAGATATTTTATTCTAAATCCTTCAAATAATAGGAACTCAATCAACAAACAATAAAAGAAAGAGGAAAAAAGAGTGAATGAAGCCCGAATACCTAAGATTTCTCAAAATATTATCAATTCCATCTCATTGTGTATATGCAATCCACATAAAGCACACGCAATTAACATAACTCTCATCAAGCTGGGGTCATCCCATATCAACTGTAACTACCATAACGATAACACAAAGTATCTGTTAGCACAGAATCATTAACCAATCAATATTCAATTTTGATTTATACCTTCATCGTTCCCTTTATAATCTTCGAAGATATATCTAAGATTCTAGAGGGATTTAACATCTGCTAGCATTGAATCAATATTTTTCGCTTAAGTCCAATGTTTGATCAGTATAATAACATGCGCCTCAGCGTCCCACTTGAAGACTTCACCTTTTTATTTTAGTTTCTCAACCACAAGATACTTCTTTATGGGTGATCGATCTCATTTAAGATCAGTCAACATATATTAGCCCTTCCTTTGGTGTAATAATAGCAAACTCTGACATCCCAACCACCAAAAGGAAAAAAACATGGATCAGTTTTCTCCTCTTCAGTTCAACTGCAACCCCATTTACGGAATACATAGATGCTCCAAGAGAGTGCCACTTCCCCTGGAGTCATAAAGACAAAAGGGGGAACCAGCATCTATTTGAGTTTTACTTAATAATCACTTCTGTGATATAGCTGGTAATCTAAAAACAAACACCATCCGAAATATTACACGAGGAAAGTTTAATATCCAGAGCTTCTACTTCTCTCTTACAGCTTTTTATTACATAAAATTTAACCAACAAAGTATAGGCATGGAAAGTTTGTGCAGACCAAAGAAGGCAACATAAGACGATGTACAGTCAGAAGGGTTTAAACATTTTCTTGTGAGGACCTTTGAACAATCCTGCATGAGTGCAACAATTTGTGATTTATAGAATAACTATTACTGATTTACAGAATATAACGTAACAGTTTGAAGGATCGGAAACAACCTCTCTACCTCCCAAGGTGGGGTAAAGGTCTGCGTACACTCTACTTGTGGGATTACATTGGGTATGTTGTTGTAATGTAACAGTTTGAAGGATCGAAGGTTTGCCAAGTTTTCTCATGACCAAATCTATCGGCAAACTATGGAATATGTTAAGAACAAAAGCTCACAGTCACTTTTTCCCATGATCAGTCAACTTTTCTTTGGGGTTAAGCAGATAATCCCAACATTCCATTCTATATGGCACTCTATCCTTTTTTTTTTTGGGTCTGTTGCTGAAAAAACTGACCCTTTTCTATATTAAAAGGTCTTTAATTTCAACAACCTAATAAGAATGATATGGCATGTCAGACCACAAGATTCTAGGGGGTTACTTTTGGATATGTTATACATATTTATCTTATGTATCAAAATTCAGTCTTTCTTTCCTAAATTCCGTGTCCAGACCCAGTCATATACAATGAAACTAAGGGAGTTAAAAACTGCATATACCAATAATGATCTCAAAGAACAAGGTTAAGAGTCTTACGTAAGTGATGTGCTTTTCCCAAAGAAAGTTCAGCACCAGAAATTGCTGAGAAAACTGCAAGCAAGTCACCCAAATATGAATTTAATTTTCATAAAACTAACACAAAATGTTTCACAAAATGAATAATAAATCATACCTGAAATAGCAGGTGTAAGAATTCCATCACCAATTACCATAGAAGTTCCACTTAAAGCCAAAACAAGCAGAAATCTTTGTAATACTCTATGCCTCTCTAGAGTTGACTTAACTTTTACCCCAAAAGTAGTTTGCACAGGAATATTAATATCTTTCTTATAAGTTGATAATTCTTCATCAGCTAACTGGGAACTAGGCAATGAATTCACTTTAGCATGTCTACAAAGGAGTGAATACAAAGCAAATGTTCCTCCTTCACCATTATCATCAGCTTTATGAACAATGAACACATAATTTAACAAAGGAATCAAAGTCAATGTCCAAAAGATACATGATAGAACACCATAGACTTCTTCATTGGTGTCTGAATGTTCATTGTCTTCAGCAAAAGTACTTGTATATACATAGAGTGGTGATGTACTTAAATCCCCATAAACAACCCCTAAACTCTGATATGCCAATGTCAACACTGTCCTCCAAGATTCTTTCTGCTAAATCAAGAACACTTTTTTATCAGGAAAATAAAATAGACTTTTTTATCAGGAAAATAAAATCAAGAACACTTTTTTTTCAACAACATACCCAATGAAATCCCACAAAGTGGGGTCTGGGCAGGGTAGAATGTACACCGTCCTTACCCCCTGCCTAGGAAGTCAGAGAGAAGGCAGCGAGAAGTTATTTCCGATAGACCTTCGGCACAAGGACAAATAATACAAAGCAGTATGAAAACAGAAATAACGGCAGTGACGTACTATAAAATACATGATAGATCAATCTAAAAAAAGGGCTATAACTACCACAAAATTAATACGATAATCGACATACAAAAACACTCTTTTATCAGGAAAATAAAATCAAGAACACTCTTTCATCAAAAAAATAAAATCAAGAACACATTTTTATCACGAAAAATAATCAAGAACACTTTTTTATAAGGAAATCTGTGCAGGGTTTTGTTGGGTTCAAAGCACATAAGTAAGATACAACGGAAGTTCAAAATTTTGTTTCTTACTTACCCCAACAACTTTGATAATCTGGTATGGTTATACAACAATCAAAACATGTAAAATAAAGCATAGAACTTACAGGTTATAGTATCTGGAGTCTTTATCTACTATAGGTGCGCACGCGAATGCCCTTACGATTGCAAGATCCAAGCTTCAATGTATTTCTCTTTCGGAAAGCTAGGAAATCCGGCAGAGGTTTGAGAGAGTATTTTAATTCTAAGTCTTTAAGGCTTAGAATGATAATCTGAAATTAGTGTTTGAATAATGAAGAGAATGACACTATTTATAGGTGAAAATTAGGTCAAACCGGATTAGGGTTTGACCTTAGGCCTGACCCAAAAATCGAGGCAGAGGCGCCACAACCCTAGGGTATGGGCGCCGCAGCGCTTGACGTGTTCCTGCACTGTCTCGATTTATTTTCTGTACATTCTTAATTATATCCAAAATCCAATTTTGACTTAATTAAAATAATCATTATTCATTTGAATATCTCGATTTTAAATCG
The DNA here is from genome assembly GCA_034509755.1 of Anisodus tanguticus. Classification (NCBI taxonomy): domain Eukaryota; kingdom Viridiplantae; phylum Streptophyta; class Magnoliopsida; order Solanales; family Solanaceae; genus Anisodus; species Anisodus tanguticus. Next base: position 46,634,492 of record CM067543.1, on the reverse strand, counting down.
AATATTTAATAATCTCTCAATACATCCTTAGATCGAAAGGACAATCCACATAGTGTGACCCTACAGGCCTTCACATATCGACATTAATCAAATTAAGGTCTACATGAAACTCCTAGACGGCGCCGCAAGACGAACTCAATATGTGAAGTAAGTTTACACGAATCCAGTAAACTTAACCTCTGTGTGGTAAGATAAAATTCTTTCATTCACGACACACCCGATCAAGCTTAGGATTTATCAAGTGTCTATCCAAATGGCTTAATCATTGTATCTCATCTATATTAGTTGACAATTAGACCATATTCTAAATATGTCTATTGTGTTGGCCAACGACTTAGTCAACCTAATATCACTGAGAATCCGAGTGTTGTCTCAAATATATATTCTAGGAATGAATCCTAATCTTGGCTCAACTACCACCTTTAATCCACATCGTAATGTACCCAATACAAGTCGTATCTCAACCTATAAGGCATTTGAGCTTAGGACAGGATCAAAGTACATTACTTTGTAGACAAGGTGCGTATTGACCTCAAGTCTAAGGACTTCTATCTCCCACGCGCTGATCATATTTTAGACAAGTATAACAAACAATATATCAGCAGGGTATACCAATGAAACAACCTCTGCTCTCCCACTTCCTTCTATTCAAAAGGCGAGCAGCCCACTTCCAAAGTATCCATGTGTCCATCACGAGTAGCCATTACTCGTAGCAGGTGAGACATACTACATCCTCTAAGGATGTGATGCAGACCAGATGTCGACTTATCACATATCATCGATATTCCATTCTTGATGATCATTAGTCGAGGCTATTTTAAGAGTTACGTTATAATATTAATATCTCACACTATTAATAACAACGTAACCTCCAGGGATGCATATTATAGAATATTATACATAATCAATTAATAATTCAATAATTGCAAATGCTAAAATATTAATCTCCATTAATAATAATACGAATGTGTATAAAGTACATTTGTCCTAATACAGATTGTCTCTAGGACATAAATATACTTTCAATCTCCCACTTGGCCTATAGCCAATCTCTAACATATCTAACACCCATATTCTCAAAAATACCATTATGCTTGACTAAGCTTAATGGTTTAGTGAATGGGTTAGCTAGATTATCGTCTGTGGGAACATAGTCTAAGCTAATCTCTTCAGTCTCCACCATCTCCCTTGGTATGTGCTACTTTCTTGGCACATGCTTGTTTCTGTTGGTTGATCTTGGTTTCTTAGCTTGCGCAATCACACCAGTGTTGTCACAATAAATCGTTATTGGACAAGTGGCACTTGGAACAACCCCTAGTTCCTTTAAGAACTCAGAAATTGCGACAACTTCTTTACCAGCTTCCGATCCAGCAATGTACTCAGCTTATGTTATCGAATTAGCAGTTGTAGCTTGTTTGGAACTTTTCCAACTTATTGCTCCACCATTGAAAATGAACGTGTACTCAGATTGAGATTTGTAATCATCAACATCCGCCTAGAAGCTAGCATCAGTGTACCCAATAGCAGCTAGCTTTTCTTCCCCACCATAGACTATGAAGTAATCTTTAGTTCGTCTAAGATACTTAAGAATACTCTTGACTGCCTTCCAGTATTCTTTCCCAGAATTCTGTTGGAATTTGCAAGTCATACTAAGTGCAAAGGCCACATCTGGCCTAGTACAAGTCATGGCATACATTATCGATCCTATAGCCGAAGCATATAGGATCCTTTTTATGCGTTCAAGTTCTACAGTATTAGAAGGATTATCCTTCTTAGATTACTTGATGCCTTGTCCCATAGGTAGACCGCCTTTCTTGGAATTTTCTATAGAAAAACGTCTAAGCACTTTTTCTAGATAGACTGACTGTGACAGCCCCAACAATCTATTAGGTCTATCTCTATAGATCCTAATTCCCAGAATGTAGCAGGCTTCACCTAAATCCTTCATCATGAAGGTACTGGACAACCACCCCTTGACTGATTGCAGGAGAGTCTTATTGTCTCCCATTATCAATATGTCATCTACATATATGATAATGAAGGCAATACTCCCATCCTTGCATTTACTATAAACACATGGATCCTCTTTGCTTCTGATAAAATCAAATGACTAGATAGCTTTGTCAAAGCAAATGTTCCAACTCCTCAAGGCTTGCTTAATCCCATAAATGGACTTTTGTAGCTTGCATACGTCATTTGGTTTGGACTCAAGTGAAAAACCCTCAGGTTGTTTCATAAATACCTCCTCAACTAGATTACCATTGAGGAAAGCAGTTTTGACGTCCATCTGCCAAATGTCATAGTCATAATATGCAGTTATTGCAAGCAAAATCCGAATGGACTTAATCTTAGCAACATGTGAAAAGGTTTCATCATAATTGACCCCAGGCCGTTGATTATAACATCTAGCCACCAATCTTGCTTTATAAGTCTGTACCTTGCCATATGCATCAATCTTCTTCTTGAAGACTCATTTGCATCATATGGGTCTAACCCCTATTGGCAAATCAACTAAGTTCCAAACTTGATTTATGTACATCGAGTCCATCTCAGCTTTCATGGCTTCTTGCCATCTCTGCGAATCAATTTCCAACATAGCTTTATTGTAGGTTATAGGGTCATCGTCATCAGGAATATCTATCTCATTGTATGTTTCAACAAGGAGATTAAGTCTTTCAGGCGGACGATGAGTCCTAGTGGTCCTACTGAGTTGATTATTCTGTGTTTCAGTGCTTGTTGCATTCTGATTGTGAGAAGGTCTTTGAGAGCTTTCAAGATTGTCATTTTCATGTATTTCCTGAATGGAATGATGTATAACTATTGTATCATCTTCCATTGGTTGTGTATGAGAGCCTTGCATTTCTGCACTATCTCTCACAACACTCCCACTGACTGAATGGCGTACTCTAAGTACCCAATCTTCCCCAGATACTCCCACTGAATCTTTGTTTAGGTCATTCGACAAGGATTCAACTTTTGTGTTATCTTGTGGTTCTTGAATTTCTTCAAGTTCTATCTCTGTGCAACTATGTTCCTTTTAGACATATTCTTTTTCAAGGAAAGTTGCGTTCCTGGAAACAATGACCTTATATTCTCCAGGAAGATAGAAGTAGTATCCCTTAGTTTTCTTTGGATACCCCACGAAGTAACATTTCTCACTTTTGGATTTCAGCTTGTCAGTGAGCATCTTCTTAACATATGCAGGGCACCCCCAGGGTCTCATATGTTTAAGAGCTAGCTTCTTGCCACACCATATATAGAGGTTTGTATAGCATGTCCCCAAAGGTATGTCGGTAGAGCTGAAGAGCTCATTATGGATCGAACCATATCCAATAAGGTTCGGTTTCTCCTTTCGGCAACAGCATTCATATGTGGTGTTCCAGGAGGTGTCCATTCTGATTGGACTCCATGTATCTTTAAGTAATCTAGAAAATCCTTGCTCAAGTATTCACCTCCTCGATCCGATCAAAGGGTCTTGATACTTATTGCAAGTTGCTTCTCTACTTCCGACTTGTACTCTTTGAACTTCTCAAAAGTCTCGGATTTGGGTCTCATAAGATACACATATACATACCTTGTGAAGTCGTCAGTAAAAGTAATGAAGTATGGGAAGCCTCATTTAGCTTGAGTCGAGAATGGCCCATATACGTCAGTATGGACCAACTCAAGTACCTCCTTGGCTCACACACCTTTCCCAGAAAGCGGTTTATTGGTCATCTTTTCTCTCAAGCAAGATTCGCAGTTACCATAAGACTCCAAGTCAAATGGTTCGAGGTAGTCTAACTTCCTCAACCTTGCTATCCTTGATTCGTTCATATGACCAAGTCTGTAGTGCCATAGGTAGGTGGAGTTTCTATTACTTATCTTGGCTCGTTTATTTTGTACATTGAATATCTCTCGACTACAGTTTAGTGTATATAATCCATCCACAAGAGGAGCAGTTCCATATATAATATTATCAAAGACAGTATTTGACTGCCATTATAAATATATGAGGAAAAACCCTCCATGTCCAAATCTAGGATATAAATGATATTCATCATTAACGAGGGTATATAGTAGCAATCTTTCAACACTAAACAATAGCCAGAAGGTAAATTTAATCTATAAGTCCCTCCGCGCTCAGCATCCACTCGTGCTCTGTTTCCAACGCGTAGGTCTACCTCCCTTGGTCCAACCTTCCTGCTATCAGTTAGCCCCTGCATATTTGTACAAATGTGTGAGCCACAAGCGGTATCCAATACCCAGAAATGAGAGTTATTTATAGACATATTTCTTTTAATGACGTACATACCTTGTCCACTAGAGGTAGAAGCACCTGGTGTTTTTTCTCCTCCTGGTGTCGTGCAGTCCTTCTTCCAATGCCCCTTCTTGTGGCAGTTGAGGCATTCATCCTTAGCCGGATTTACCTTGTACTTCTTCACACCTCCCTTAGGCTTCATAGCTGAGGGCGCAGCGACTGTTTTTCCCTTCTTCTTCTGCCATTCCTTGCCTTTCGGATTGGGTCGGCTAGAAGAGCTCACCATGAGCACAGCTTTGCCTTAGGAAGTGGAAGACTCAAAGGTCTTGAGCATGTTGTGCAGCTCCGGCAGATTCGCCTTCGTTCTATTCATATTGAAATTCACTATGAAGTTCTCAAAAGAACGAGGGAGAGTGTTCAGGATGAGGGTGGTAGCGACATTCTTTTCAAGCTTCGTTCCAATTGAAGAAAGTCTCTCTATCAGCCCTATCATCTTCAACACATGCTGCGAGACCTAGCCCCCTTCATTGAGCTTACACTTAAAGAGTTCTATCATTAACTCATATTCCATAGTTTGGAATTGTGAGTCATAGAGACTCTTCAAGTGTTCGAGCATCTCATTGGGACTCATGTTCTCATGTTGTATCTGAAGTTCCATAGACATGGAAGACAACATCACGCACTGTGCTGAAGTGGCATCATCTAGGTGTTTTTTGTAAGTATCATTATCAAAATAGGCATATTCAGTAGAGTTTGTCGTAGGGACTGTTGGAAACACCGTGTCCAACACGTATTCTATTTTCTCTTGTCTCAGCACTATTCGCAAATTTCTTAGCCAGTCAATGTAGTTCGGTCGAGTAAGTTTGTTCATATCAATCAACATTTTCAATGATAAGCTCGATATCTTTTATAATCTGAAGAATTAGATAAACTGGAAATCAAACTCAAAATCTATTTCCTATTATACACATTCACTTAGGCTAATCAACATGGCCTTTTGTTTAATTAGCTCCCACTATTTTAACATACTTCTACGACCCCATGGTAGAATACGGACCTATATTAATTGAGGTCATAATGGGCCAAGATCCAAGCCTATGCTATCTCTAACAATTATAATGGACGATGCATTTTAATTTAGACTTGTATTTAAAATTTTGGGGAACATTTTAATTCAGAGTTTTAACCAAGATCAACTCTTTTACGCCCAGTATTTGATTAAACCATCTTATATCATGCATATTGGGTTGACGGTTCCCAACTATATGTGTTTTACTTACCCCAACACTTTGATAATCTGGTATGGTTATACAACAATCAAAACATGTAACATAAAGCATAGAACTTACAGTTTATAGTATCTGGAGTCTTTATCTACTATAGGTGCGCACACAAATGCTCTTACGATTGCAAGCTCCAAGCTTCAATGTATTTCTCTTTCGGAAAGTAGGAAATCCGACAGAGGTTTGAGAGAGTATTTTAATTCTAAGTCTCTAAGGCTTAGAATGATAATCTGAAATTAGTGTTTGAATAATGAAGAGAATTCCACTATTTATAGGTAAAAATTAGGTCAAACCGGATTAGGGTTTGACCTTGGGCCTGACCCAAAAATTGAGGCAGAGGCACCGCAGCCCTAGGGTATGGGCGCCGCGGCGCTTGACGTGTTCCTGCACTGTCTCGATTTATTTTCTGTTCATTCTCATAATCAACATTGTCTTCTACCAGAAAACCACAGTCATAACCAGATTTGGTCACACAACTGTTGACCGACATCTTTCGAACACTATTACAATCTTGTCTTAAAATTGTTGGATATGCAAAGCAGTACGGGAAGTAAATAAATATTAAAAGTGTTCAAAAGGATGAATAAACAACCAAAATTGAGAACTACCACAAGCTTGTTGAGTCTTGAATCTTGATAACCTGAAATCAAGAAACACTAAATCTGGATTGTTACAACTGTGGCTGAGTCGATAGATGGCTCTCTGTCTTTAAGAGAAGATTGTCCCGTATATATGCTTTTACGTTAGCGGGCAATAGTCTCCTAAGATAAAACATCAACCAATCAACATTACAAAGCAAATAGGTTGATTCTGACGAAGAAAACGAACACGAAACGACTTGCTGATTTAGAGGAAAAAGGAAGGAAGAGTTTTTTTTCTATTGCTCAGGTTTTGGATAGATTTTGACTTGTTTTTCGTCCTCTCTCTTCCTCAATTCTGTTTCAAAAGGTTATATAGTGTTTAGGAGGAGGAGAGGTGATTAAGAGGTCTAATCATGGGTATTCATGACCACCCACCACCGGACCGGACCGGACGGGTAGGCGGCGGCGGCGCGCGTGTGGGCCTAGCCTTGAACCCTCCTTCAAACACATGGGTTACCCCTTGGGGTCCCAAACCCTTATCCATTTTTTAGACTTATAAAGAGAACAATTCTTCCTTTTTCCACCGATGTGGTAGATTTGTCCCACACCATATTTCCATGCCTCAAACACCTTACTTCGTGGACCAATATCTCTTTCATTTCTTAACTAAATTTGATGATCATTGGCCCTACGGTCATCTACTCACTTAATAGATTATGCACGTGTGAAGAGACAAAGCCTCCAACATGCGGAACCCTAATGTTTATGTCATTAAATATGGGTGGACGCACCTCCCCACTAAAGACAAATTTCCAACATTTTCCTCTCCTGCTACTATATATTAAAAGAGGGATATGGACCGGCGAACCATGAGATTTTTGTTTCCTTAATTTTGATAAGTAATCATATGCGCATTATGCCTGAACAATCAAAGGAACTCACCCTGGTACGTGGGGTGCATTTCGTAGGGAGGTTGGTCAAATTTTTATTTTAAGAAAACAAGTTTTAGAAGTGAAATTCCAGTCTTCACCATTACCTAAAGCATCCCATCCCACACCCAACCCTATAACCCCCACCTTTACCACCCTATATGTTTACTTTATCTCCATCTTTATATTATTTGTCTAGATTATATATAAATATTTTTCAACTTACTTATCAAATATCAAAAATACCCGTGGTGTAGTTTGTTTTCTTAAAAGGAAGTTCTATGAATTATACAGGCAACTATTTTGTAATGTTGACATTAAACAGAAGAAAAACTTATTTAATGATATTTTATTCTGTCAAGTATATGGTGATCAGGTAATGAATTAGCAATAAAGAGAGCAAGAACTTTCATTAAATTTAAAGGACTTAGCTGTCATTGAGTTTGACGTAAAAAATTGAACAGGTAAATAAAAATCAAATCTCCACATAAAAATTTACATGTTGCTCTTGTTAATTAGCCCCCACTCCAAGTCCACCAAAATAAAACTAAAATGACGTAGATTTGGTCTGAGTCTCCTTTCTTTTTAAAAAAAAAAAAAATAACTGTCTCCTGGATGAGTGGTTACGCTATGCATCTAAACAACAGAACCAAATTCAAAATCCTATAATATATTGTAGGATTTTGTGTTATTAGAGTTGCAAGTCGGCCTATCTTATCAACTACTAGGGGAAGCTTTTTTGAAATGGGCCGGCCCTTTTATGGTTCAATTCCAATAAATGGAGAAAAAAGAAGTGAAAGTTACATAAATAACTACACTTTGGTTTTTTTTTTAGGCATAGCTATACTTTTAATAATTACATTTCGTAGTTACAATAAAGTGTGTTCAAAACTCGGCTCGTTGTATTCAAGTCATTTTTCACTGTATTCAAATCAGATTTCGTTGTATTCAAATCAAATATATTCAACTCAGTTGTATTCAAGTCAGATGTATCCAACTCAGCTGTATTAATTTGTAGCTATTTTTACATTATATTCACTTTATTATATTTAAAAGTTGTATTCAAATTCACTTTATTTATTTGTGTACAAAAAAATCTCCAAAATACAAGAAAAAACTTAATACAAAAAATAAATTACACCCCCAAACACTGGATTTTGCACTAAAAATTACGAATACACTCAAAAACTGAATACAAGAAATAAAATTCACCCTAATATGAGATATAAGAAAATAAAATACACTCCGATTTGAAAAATAAAATATACTCCAATCGAAAAATAAAATTCTCTGATCTGACGGGAGGGATCTTCGACGATGCTCAAATCTAGACGGAGAGAGAGAGAGGTGACCGACACCGGCCAGATCTGGAGGGAGGCGAGGCGATGACTGATCTGGGAGGGATCTCTGATCTGACATGAGGGATCTCCGATCTGATGGTAGGGATCTCTAATCTGACGGGAGGGATATCTGGCGAAGCTCATATCTCGACGGAGAGAGAGGTGGTCTGCGAAGCTCAGATCTGACTGTAGTCATCACTTCTCCGGCGATGACGGTACTGGGGCGGCGGAGAGAGGGATGGAGAGAGAGATGAGGGAGAAGAGAAGAGTGGGATAAATACAAGCCATAAACCTAATGTATTTTGGTATAGCTATGTATGGTAATTAACATATAACTTTTAGCTATGGGATATAATTAAAACAAGCTATAGTTACTAAATATAATTAAGTACTAATAGTTAGTCAAGCTACGTAAATTTTCCAAAAAAAAAAGGGCAATTCGCATGATTACTCCTATTTTAGGGTGGTCTTTAATTTTTTTCCCCTTAAATTGGTTGTCTTTAATTTTGCCCTTTGCCTAAAAAAATGACAGAAAATATCCTTGAGGTTGTGGGTTCGAGTCTCAGAAGAGTTAAAAAGAAATTCGCAAGGCAAGATTTCATTAGAAAATATGTCTATTTGGCAAAAGTTGTATAGGGCATAATTTCTATGTAATTATGCCTCTTAAAATACCTTTGACGTTGAGGGTTCGAATCTTAGCAGAGTCAAAAAGAAAAAAAAATCGCAAGGCAAGATTTCATTAGAACTGCCAAAGTTATATAGAAACTATGCCTGTAATTATGCATGAAGGCAAAGTTTCGTTGAAAATTAAGATTATGTCTTGTCCGGCTAGTTACATAGACATAGTTTTTATGCAACTTTGACCGAATAGGCATAATTTCTAATGAAATATTGTCTTACGAATTTTTTTGCTTTTTTTTTACTCTGTTGAAATTCAAATTCAGAATTTCTAATTTAGTAGACCAGCGAATAAAGGGTACTTTGTCCCACAAACTTTCATTAAATGAGAAATAGGGGTAAAAATAAAAAAACCAACGAATTGAGGGGGGGGGGGGGAATTTAAGACCAGCCTGTATGAAGGGAAATCTACGCAATTTTTTGAAAAAGAAGAGGCAACATATTAATATTAATACCTACAAATCTCCTAAACTATATGTTTTGTAAGTATAATACTTAATATAATGGAGATTTGTTATTATGCATGAACTATATATTTCTTGTCTAAACTCTATGTTAAACATAGCAATATACATGTGATATAAATTGAATATACAGCAGTGTATATCACATGTATATTAGTGGACTAAAAGCAGTCAGCAAACAACAGTGTTGTTGGGCCTCTCGGCAGAGGCCCTGTGCAGCCCATCAAGTCAAGCATACAACAAAGTGGTGTTGGGCCTCTACCGAGGCTGCAAAGCAGCGGCCCATCCCGGGATTGAGGGCAGTAAATCAGTGGATAAATATTGTATATTAAGGAAAGTATATTGTGTGTATATTGTAATAAATTTATTACCATAATTAGTGTTATACACTTACCATAATTGTATAGTTAGAATTATGGTAGAATAAGGTTTTAGGAATAGATTAGGAAAAGGATTTTCCTATTATGGAAATATGTAACTTGTATATATAGCATTTCAATTAATGAAAATAATCAAGGGGATTTTTTCTTTCATGGTATCAAGAGACTAGGTCTACACAAAAGTTTTCTCTCAACTTTTGCCTTGTGGCCGAGAACCCCCCCCCCTCGGGTTTTCTCTCCAAAATTTTGTCTTCCGCTCTCAAAAACCTCTCTTAAATTTAACCTCCTTCTTTGTTCTTTCAAATATGTCTAAGAACAATTTTCACCCTGCCCTCACGGTTTCCAATATCAAGCTAAGTGTCCCTATTGTCCTTGAGATGGAAAACGTTCAATATGCAACGTGGGCGGAGTTGTTTAAAATTCACGCTATATCTTATCAAGTTCTTCATCACATCATTCCTCCCGCTAGACCCCTTCCTGCAGAGGATCCTGAGTTATGGATTACACTTGATGCTACCGTTCTTCGGTGGATATATGCCACTATTTCAGTGGACCTTCTACAGACGATTATGGAGCCAGATACCACGGCTATGGCTGCATAAATAGATTGCGTGACATATTCCAAGACAACCAACATTCCCGTGTCGTCACACTCGAGCAGGAATTCTCTCTCGTTCGAATGGACGTATTTCCGAACGTTTCTGCATATTGCAAGAAACTAAAGGAGTTGGCAGATCAACTCCGTAATGTTGGCGCACCAGTAACAAATAATCGTCTAGTTCTACAGTTGGTTGCCGGTCTTTTGGAGGCCTATAATGGTGTTGGAACTCTCCTTCGCCAAAGCAACCCTCTTCCCGACTTTCATCAAGCCCGCTCCATGCTGACGTTGGAAGAAGCCGGTTTGGCTAAAAAGGCGGCTACCGGAGCAAGCCCAATTGTCATGGTGGCATCATCTCCTAGTTCTTCGGGTTTTGTTAATAATTCGGGCCAAAACCATAATAATGGTGGCGGCAAGAATAATCGCAAAAAATAACAAAAACCGCGGGGGCAAACGAGGCGGTTCTGGTGGCGGTTCCGGTGATCAAAAAGCAGGCGGTGGGTCCCATCCAGGGTACAGTGGGCCACCACCACCGTGGGCCCAGCATTGGAACCCGCACCCTCCAGTAGCAGTTTCCAGCGGCTAGTGGGCTGGCCAACAGTCCAGGCCCAATACCCAGCATTGGCGGCCCCGGCGGCCGTGGCCCAAAGAACGGCACCCATAGCGATTACGGCCCGGTTCCAAAGACGGCCGGGGAGTCCTTGGGCCCAGACCTCCGCAAGCCCATCATGCAGCAGGCCCCACTCAGACCGATATCGAGGCCGCGATGCACACGTTGGGATTGACTCAACCGGACCCAAATTGGTACATGGACACCGGGGCCACTACTCACATGACTTCCGAATCAGGTACTCTCTCATCTTATTCCAATTTGAGCACCCCTCGGGGGATAATTGTTGGTAATGGCAGTTCTATTCCAATTCTAGGGTATGGTTAGAAAACATTGTCTCCTCCCAATCCACCACTCCTCTTGAAAAATACTTTACATGCTCCTAAATTGATTAAAATTTTAGTATCTGTCCGAAAGTTCACAAATGACAATTGTTTTCGTTGAATTTGATCCTTTCGGTTTTTTTCGTGAAGGATTTCAAGACGGGGAGTCATCTCATGAGGTGTGATAGTAGTAGGGGGATCTATATCCTATCATGCCCGGTTTCGATCCATCGAGTCCGGCCTTGCCATCGCCTTTTGCACCATATCTCCTTCCATGTGGCATGCTCGTCGGGTCATCCGGGATCTTCTATTTTATCAGCTTTAGATAAAAATAGCTTTATTTCTTGTAAGGGTACGAGTCGTACTCCAATTTGTCAGTCTTGTTCATTAGAAAAAATTGTTAAGTTGCCATTTGTAGACTCCAATTCTCATACTTCTATGCCATTTGACATTATTCATAGCGACTTATGGACATCTCCTGTTCTTAGTTCAATGGGTCATCGATATTATGTTCTCTTTTTAGATGATTATTTTAGATTTTTGTGGACGTTTCCAATTGCGAATAAATCACAAGTGTTTTCCATCTTCATAAAATTTAGAGCGTTCATTCGTACTCAATTCGAAAGAGAAATAAAAAATATTCAATGTGATAATGGGAAAGAGTATGACAATAGGGAGTTTCGAGAATTTTGTGCTACTCATGGGATAAATTTTCATTTTTCATGTCCTCATACATCTTCACAAAATGGGAAAGCCGAACGCAAAATTCGTTCCATAAATAACATTGTCCGAACTCTCCTAATACATGCCTTCATACCTCCATATTTTTGGCATCATGCTCTACAAATGGCCACTTACCTTCTTAACATAATTCCGTCTAAAGGTCTGACATATTCTCCCCCCCTCAAAATCCTATATAATAAGAACCCTTCTTATTCTCACCTTCGGATTTTTGGGTGCTTATGTTATCCGTTATTCCCATCCACCACAATTAACAAACTTCAGGCTCGGTCTACCCCATGTGTGTTTTTGGGTTATCCGACAAATCATTGTGGTTATAAGTGTTTTGATTTATCCTCCAAGAAAATCATAATCAATCGCCATGTCATTTTTGATGAAACTCAATTCCCATTTACGAAAGTTCATACTCCCGAACCTAAGTCATATAATTTTTTGGATAACCAAATATCCCCGTATATTATTCGGAATTTTTCGGACATCTCCCGTACCCAAAATCCTCCAGCGGGCCCACTGCCCGCTGGACCAACAGTACCGCCACACTCACAGACTCCGACCACGACCGGAACAGTTCCAAGAATCGGGCTCGCCCGGCCCAATTCTGGAACTGCTCCAGAATCTGATTCCAACTTTTACCGATTTGGGCCAGCAGGCCCACTGCCTGCTGGCCGTCCGTCCCGAGCCCAGAAAATTTCCCAAAATTCCATCAATTCTTCCTCGAGTCATAGACCGGTCACTCGTAGTCGGCGGGGTATTTTTACACCTAAAAGACATTTTAATTTACATTCTGGTGTCTCTAAATCCCCCTTGCCCCGCAATCCTTTGTTCGCATTAAATAACCCTAATTGGAAAATTGCTATGACTGATGAATATAATGTTCTTATTGATAATAAGACATGGGAGTTAGTGCCCCATCCATATGGTATTAATATTATCAGGTCTATGTGGATTGTTGCTCATAAGGAGAATTCAGATGGGTCATTTGCTCGACATAAGGCGCTACTTGTTGGTGATGGTAAGACTCAGCAGATTGGAATTGATTGTGGTGAGACGTTTAGTCCGGTGGTCAAACCGGCTACTATTCGCACTGTGCTTAGCTTGGCTCTTTCAAAGACTTGGCCAATTCATCAGTTGGATGTCAAGAATGCTTTTCTACATGGTGACCTCAAGGAAACAGTCTATATGCATCAGCCGTTGGGTTTCAGGGATCCCAACCGCCCTAATCATGTCTGTTTATTGAAGAAATCATTATATAGGCTTAAGCAGTCTCCACGGGCCTGGTATACACGATTTGCTGACTTTGTTTCGATTATTGGGTTCACTCACAGCAGGTCAGATAATTCCTTGTTCATCTACCGCCGTGGTTCGTCATTGGCTTATATTCTGTTGTGTGTGGATGATATCATCTTGACTGCTTCCTCCGATGCTTTGCATCAGTCTATCTTGTCCATGCTCAGGTCTGAGTTTGCTATGAAAGACTTAGGGCCTTTGAGATATTTTTTGGGGATTGCCGTCAAGCGTCATTTAGGTGGGTTGTTTCTGTCTCAACGGAAGTATGCTGCTGAGATCATCGAAAGGGCTGGGATGTCATCCTGTAAGTCCATTTCCACGCCAGGTGATGCAAACCCAAAGCTAAGTGCCGCCGCAGGTGCACCATACGAAGACCCGACCCGCTATCGCAGTCTTGCAGGGGCCCTTCAGTATCTTACCTTTACCAGACCGGATATTACATATCAGCATGTGTGTTTATTCATGCATGATTCCAGAGTTGAGCACATGAATGCAATCAAACGCATCATTCGATATATTCAGGGGACACTAGACTATGGGTTGCACTTGTATCCGTCATCTACATCCACACCTGTGTCCTACACGGATGCTGATTGGGGTGGTTGTCCCGACACCAGACGGTCGACTTCTGTCTACTGTATGTTCCTTGGCAACAACTTGGTCTCATGGTCGGCAAAGCGTCAAGCAACGCTATCACGATCCAGTGCAGAGGCAGAATATTGAGGGGTAGCGAATGTGGTCTCCGAGTCATGTTGGCTACGGAATTTGCTTTCGGAGCTTCATTGTCCCATTCAGAAGGCAACCTTGGTGTATTGCGATAACATTAGTGCCATCTACCTGTCAGGTAACCCAGTTCAACACCAGCGCACCAAGCATATCGAAATGGACATTCACTTTGTGCGTGAGAAAGTTGCAAAGGGTCAAGTTCGCGTATGCCATGTCCCGTCTCGTTATCAAATTGCAGACATCTTTACAAAGGGTCTACCAACGGTTCTCTTTGAAGATTTTAGGGACAGTCTCAGCGTTCGAAAACCGCCCGCTATGACTGCGGGGGTGTGTTAAACATAGAAATATACATGTGATAAACACTGAATAAACATCAGTGTATATCACATGTATATTATTGGACTAAAAGCAGTCGGCAAACATCGGTCTTTGTTGGGCCTCTCGGCAGAGGCCCGTGCAGCCCATCAAGTCGGCATACAAAGAAGCGGTGGTGTTGGGCCTCTCGGGCGAGGCCGAGGCCAGGCAGCAGCCCATCACGGGATTGAGGGCAGTAAATCAGTGGATAAATATTGTATATTAAGGAAAGTATATTGTGTGTATATTGTAATATATTTATTACCATAATTAGTGTTATACACTTACCATAATTGTATAGTTAGAATTATGGTAGAATAAGGTTTTAGGAATAGATTAGGAAAAGGATTTTCCTATTATGGAAATATGTAACTTGTATATATAGCCTTTCAATTAATGAAAATAATCAAGGGGATTATTTCTTTCACTCTATTCAGTATCAAATGACATGGAAGTAGATTCAAAACATAGTATGTGGTAGGGCTGGCCAGTGGGCCGGGACGGCCCGACCCCGTCCCGAGCCCGCCCCGGTCCCGCCACGACCCCGCTTAAAAAAAAAAAAAAACGAGGGCGGGACTCGAACTCGGGAAGGGACGATGTCTCGTCCCACCAGACCCGAGCCCGCGCCAGGCCCGCCTGACCTGACCCCGCCCTGAGCCCGTCCCGACCCCGCCCTTTTCCCCCCTTTGCAAAAATGGCCGTTGCACCAACGGCCATTTTAGCCCCCTACCCCTTAATATTTATTTTTAACCCATAAGTTATTATATTTACACTTTAATCCAATTTTTCAACTATAAATAACTCATTTTCTCTTCATCTTTCTCACAAATCTTCCTACAATCTCTCTAATTTCTCAATATATCTCTCTCTACAAGTCTACATTGTTTGCTAAATATTCAATTTTATTAATTCATTTGGGAATTGGGAGTGAAGTTGGCAACTAGCTTGAGGATCTTCCATCGAGCAAAGTTTCAATTTTCAACCTCTCGATTACAAGTCGACGTTACGTCGGCGTTTGGTACATTCGTTCCTTCATTAAATTATTATTGTCTGTTTATTTTATATTTTTATTTAGTTCACTTAATTTTATTGTCTTTAATTATTTATTATCATAATTAAAATGGAAGGATTAAAAGGTATGTTTAAGGGTAAGGGTAAGGGTGCTTCTTCTAGTAGGGGCAACCAGGGCAAGGGTACTTCTTCTAGTCATCTTATTCCTACACATGATGATTTTGTTGATACTCAACATTTTCCTACAATACCATTAGATTTAGACCAGGAGCTATTTTCTGGAACTCAAGAAGACTTTAATTTAGACGATGATCTAGATGATATACCCACTAATGTTGATGACAACACACTCACTAGTGCACCTTCAACTGAAATACCTCCTATTCCCCCTAGTATGAGACGAGGTCCAGCAAAAAGACCATTAAAATCAGATGCATGGACATTTTTTGATAGGGACGTAGAGAATCAAGTAGCCATATGTAAAATTTATAAAAATATTTTAAAATTTAAAACTGGAAAAGGTCACGGTGGGACGGGGGGTTTAATTAGACACGTAGTAAGTGCTCATCCAGCTAGGTATGCCCAATACCAGGCTTCAAAATCGGGTGCGCAAACGCCCGCTCCATCGGGACAAGGTTCACATACTAATACTGTCCCGGACCAAGTACAGGGTCAAATTAACCCTATGACGGGGGGAATTGTAGTCTCTAAATACAATAAACATAGAGATAGGGAAGCAATATCAAAATTAGTTCTTTGTGGAGGGTTTGCCTTTTTCATTTCCTTCATCTCCCGGTTTTATTCATTACATTAGAGATATATATAATCCTCGCTTTTAACGGTTTTCCTAGATCAACTGTTAAGAGAGATGTATTTAAATTCGCGCATGAATATCAACAATATTTACGTTTTTCATTATATCATTTTAATGGAAAAGTATCTATCACGTCTGATATAGGTCGTAGTACTAACGGCCATGATTATTTAAATGTAACTTGTCATTGGATAGATTATAAATGGTCTATGCAAAAACGTATTTTAGCGTATAGATATATAGATGATAGGCACACTGGTACTTTTATTACAGAAAATATTTATCAAGTGTGCGATTATTACGGAATTACCGATAAAATTATGACTATTACATTAGATAACGCTTCTAATAACAATTACGCAATTACAATGTTAAAAAATAGTTTAACTCCATCTTTTTCAGACCATTTTCATATAAAATGCGCTTGCCATATATATAACTTAATTGTAAATGATGGTCTATCACTTTTTGAAGACATTCTTAGTAAAATACAATTTGCTATAAACTTTATTTTTAAAAGTAATAAAGTACAACGTAGAAAAGAATATAAAAAAACTTGTCACGATTGTGAACTACCTTATAGAAGTATCCACTAGGTGGAATTCTTTATACGAGCAACTACTTGTTGCTTATGACTATAAATTACCTATAACTTTATTTTATAACTCTCATAATAAAAAGCCAGCTAATATGATTTTAGATAGTGATTGGGTAAAAATTTCCGAACTTATTGTATTTTTAGAGAAATTTTTTCAAGCAACAAAAGAATTTTCCGGTATATATTATCCTACTATTTCAGCTATTAAAAAAATGTTTGTCAAAATTAAAAAATATTTTATTCCTATTCCCTCTATTTATATTATTGGTTCTGTATTAAATCCTACTATTAAAATAGACGGTACTAAATCACTAATTGAAACTATTTACGATTGTATAGAAGTACTACCACCTCCAAGTCCCAAAAATCTAAATCACCCACCACCTATTGAACAAACTAAAGAAGAAGCGGTGTCTAGCGTAGAACACCAATGCAAAAATATATATAGATTTTATCAACAAGAAAATGCTAGTAACTTACCGGCTTTCATACCATCTTCTTCATCTTCAACACAACCTCACAAAAGACATGCTGTTTCTGCGGCTAGTATTGAAAGCCTCCAGAAATAGAATGTGCGGCCGTACCTCTACTACTAACCAAATTAGTTGGATATTTTTGTTTTGCAGGGTTCTGTACCGTATCAAGAAGTTATCAATGAAGATGGACAAGAAGACTTGCTGAAATACTAGAGGGGGAATGAGAAGACCTTTCCGACACTTTCATTGATGGCTCGAGATGTTTTGAACATTCAAGCGTCATCAATCGCGTCTCGAAAGCGCTTTTTCGCGAGCAGATATCAAATAGGAGACCACAGACACTCATTGGCCGGAGATGACTTGGAAATTGCGTATTATTCAGAGATTGGATACGAGCGGAGCGGAGAAGGTGCGGTCAACCGGAGATCAACGAAGAAGATGATGAAAATTACAACGAAATCTTAACCGGAGGTAGTGAAAGCGACGTGGATCAATTTGACCAACAAATACCAATTCCAACCGAAGAACCACATGAAATCATCAAGCAATTAGAACAGGTTTTTTTGAGAATGTAATTTTTTTAATTGCAATTTTATTATGTAATTTGCAACTTTTGGACAACACCACAAAGTTGCAATTTAGATTTTAGACAATTGTATTTGTATTACAAAAACATCATATCTATTAAATAATATAAGAGGCACAAAAACAGCCTTGGGATGTTTTTATTACACTATCTTGTTTTGTTTATTGAGTTTTTTTTATACATATGTTATTTAAAAAAAAAAAAAAGGAAAACCCGACCGTACCCCGCCCCGACCCCGCCAGACCCGGCCCGCCAGACCCGAGCCCGGCCCACTGGCCACCCTTAGTATGTGGTAGCTAGAAAATATGCTAAAGGAGCAATCACATAGTATTTTATATTTTAAATTTTTTTTCCTGTTTTTTTTATTAAGAAGCGTAAACTAGTTGAAATCCATAACCTTAGAACAAATATAAAAATAATTTAATAAAAATTAATAAATCAGTTTCAAATTATAATTAAATTTTTCAATAACGACAGACTCAGTTGAAAAGACACACTTATAACGCACATGACATTTATTTTAAGTATGTTTTAATATTCAATCTTTTCAATTGAGTTTATTGGTATAGAGTAAATTTTGTTCTAATTTGTAATTAAATTTACTGTTATTCATTAACTTGTTTTTGGTTTTATTGTTATTTTTAAAATATGAATTTTCAACTGGATTATTTACTGTTTACAATAAAAAATTGTTGGGTTTTGAAAAAAAAAAGAATAATAAATTTAGATAAGGTGAGAAGAAGAACGATAAGAAAAATATTGTACTACACTTAAATTTTCGATTTTGATATTTTAAAATATTTTTATATAGAGTTATATAGAGGTAGGCCAAATAAGTATTGAGGAGAAGTGATTAGACAGAACATGGAGCAGTTGTAGCTTACCGATGACATGACCTTAGATAGGAGGTTGTGGAGGACACGGATTATGTTAGAAGGTTAGTAGGTAGTAGAGTGTTGTCTCACGGATTTCCCATACTAGTACGCGCAGGATTGCCCGGTAGCTTATTGCCTTTCGAGTTTTGCTACTATATGTTGTCTACTATACTTTGATTATCGTATTAGTTGTTGTAGTTACTATTTCATTTCTACATAATGCTTTGTTATGCTTTCTTTTATATTTTGCGATGATTTCCTTAAAATGCTTGTCTGACCTCATTTGAAATGTCTTTTTTGAGCCGGGGTCTATTGGAACCAACCTCTCTACCTCCTAAGGTAGATGTAAGTATGCGTACACTCTACCCTCTCCAGACACCACTTGTAAAAATATACTGGGTATGTTGTAGTAGTTGTTGTTATAGAGTTATATTTTTTAATTGAATTTCTATGATGATAAATTTCAGTCGTGATTTCTAACAAGAATTATTACTTTTTGATTATCTTATTTTAAATGTTACTATTATTTTAAGGCTATGGATTTCGACTGGTTTACTGCTATTAGCAAAACATGTAACGATTTGAAGAAGAAAAAAAACAATTAAGAAAAATCATCAAAGGATGTGGTGTAGTGAATGGAGTTGCTCCTCCCTTAATCAGAGGTCTCGAATTCGAGCCCTGGGATTGAAAAATCCTTAGTAAGGAGTGCTTCCCCAGAATAGGCCCTACACGACACAAATCAGGATATAGTCGGGCTCCAATGTGGGTACCGGACACCGGATGGAAAACAAAAAAATAAGTAAAGAAGAAAGAAAAAATAACAAATCAGAATAAATAATTTTACAAAATGTGTAGAATGCTAAATGAATGATTTTCAGCCTACTTTCTAATTGCTAAAAAAACATTCTTTCATTAGACCAGTCAATAAAGGAATGGCAGAGTAGTTGATCCCGGCCCTTGCCGGTAAAGAAGCTTCTTTAAGACTAGATCGGTGATTCCGTTCGGCCGAGCTAGCTATCGAAAGTCTTGCAAGCAACCTACACTAATGCTAAGCGAGCTAGAAGCTAAAGACCTTCCGAACTTGCCGACAAGTGCTTATGAAAGTAGGAGAGGAGCTCTAAGCCACTCGCTTGATTGTAAGGAAGAAGAGGAGCTCCAAGACACTTGCTTGACTATAAGGAAGGAGAGGGGCGTTCAGCCACTTGACTGGTTGGAATGGGGCATGTATCCAACAACATTCCATAATTTAATTATTCAACTTGTAAAAACAGGAGTAGTTTAGAAAAGTTGAGGTATTAATATGATGAAAACGGCATACTCCATTAGGTTTTATTTCCGTTTGAAAGAGAATAATCTCTTGATTATTTTTATTAATGAAAATGTATATATACATGATATACAATCTCCAATTATGAAAAATTTAATTAAATATACATTTTTCTAATACAAGACTATTACCATAATTATACATGTACAAGAACTCTACTAATTATGCTAAGGATTATACAAAATATACACAAGACATATACACGGTATATCAGTAGTCTTTCACCCGCGCAGTTATAGCGGGCGGTTGTCGTACGCTGAGAATGTCCCTAAAATATCCAAACAGAACTAAGGGAAGACCCTTAGTAAAGATGTCAGCAATTTGGTACCGTGAAGGGACATGCAAGATACGTACTTGTCCACGAATAACCTTTTCACGAACAAAGTGAATATCCATCTCGATATGTTTAGTATGCTGATGTTGGACCAGATTTCCAGAAAGATAGACCGCACTATCATTATCGCAGAAGACCAAGGTAGCTTTCTGAATAGGAAAGTGAAGCTCTAATAGGAGATTACGCCGCCAATAGGACTCAGACACCACATTGACTACCCCTCGATACTCGGCCTCCGCATTGGATCGCGATAAAGTAGCCTGGCGTTTAGCCGATCAAGAGACCAAGTTATCACCAAGTACATACAATAACCAGATGTCAAACGTCTGGTATCTGGACATCCACCCCAATCAACATATGTATAAGACACGAGAGTAGATACGGAGGATGGAATAAGTGCAAACCATACTCAAGAGTGCTATGAATGTAAAGCACAATGCGTTTAAGAGCATGTATGTGTTCGTCCCTCGGATCATGCATAAATAAACACACCTGCTACACTGCATAAGTAATACCGGGCCTCGTGAAAGTAAGATACTGAAGAGCCCTTGCAAGACTGCGATAGTGGGAAGGATCCTCGTAAGGCGTGCTAGAATTAGCACTCAGCTTCAGTTTGTTATCAACCGGAGTAGGAGAGGACTTACAGGATGACAGTCAGCCCGCTTAATAATCTCACCCGCATACTTCCTCTGGTATAAAAATAGACCACTTGCATGACGAGTTACAACTATACCAAAAAAATAACTCAAGGGCCCAAGTCTTTCATAGTAAATTCTGAACTGAGAAGAGACAGGATAGACTTGCGTACTTTATCAGAAGAGACGGTCAATATAATATCATCCACATATAACATAATGTATGCCATAGAAGTATCATGACGATAGATTTAATTTAATTTCCATAATTAGAGATTGTATATGATGTATATATACCTTTTCATTAATACAAGTAGGATCCTTGTCGCTGATTAGCATGGTCACAATAAATCAATACCATACAAGCTCCAATAAGAGCCAATAGAAGCAGAAATCTCTGCAACACTGTTAAAAAAAAAGAAGAAGGATCCTTGTCGCTGATTAGCACGGTCACAATAAATTTTGCAGTACAAACTTTCTATCTTGGTAGCGTCAGATGCATTTTGTCAATATAAAATTAGCATTATATATGTGCTATTTTACATACTTTTCATATATTCACAAGTGAGACTATGATCATTGGCTAACAGTATGGTACAAATTTCTCATTCTCAATCATAATAACGTTAACACTTCTCTTGTACTCTTACAGAAAACTACAAACATATGTACATAAGTATTTGTTTGTCCTCCATTCCCAAAATCATATATGGCAGACCATTCCTACCTCTAAAGTAGAAGCATGAGGTACAGTTAATGCATAAGTGATTGTTCTACTATTCCTTCTCAGAAACTCATATCCATAATTTATAACTACTTTCTTGAATAAGCTAGATCCTTGTTTGGCTTCCACATAGTAATGCCCCAATATATAAGCTATACCTGCTTCCCTAGCTTCCATCAGTTCCCGCAACTCCTCTTGCGCGCCTCTGTCAATCTTTGGAGTTTCTGGTATGACAAACTTTACCCTCTTTTTAGGCTTGGTTATCTGTGAAGGATGTATTTCTCTAAGTTCCGATGTTCCAACCGTGTCACATTTCACTTCACCATCCTCACGAAGTTGAACTCCGAATACTTGCGTTGAAGGGGTTCCAACAACAGTCATGTCCTCCAAATCCTTGTTTCCCGTCCGTATAAACTCAGCTATGCTACATACAAGATCATCCTCAAACTGGGAATCATCCTTGTGAGCATCGCGATAACCATATCTAACGATGCACCTATAGACGTGGCACTCTCTAGGGCCAATGTATCCGACAAGGAACCGTTCCTCGTGTCTAATGTGAGGAGTAGGGACAACTTTGACACAAACGAAAACTAAGACCTGGTGGAACGCTGGAAGATTGGTAACAAAGTGCGAGAAGATTGTTGGGATTCCAGACACAAGCTCAGTGTGTATGACGCCAATGCCACGGACCCTTACAATGCCTAGACTAGGGCCTAGATGAAGTAGCCAGTCAGCAGAGACCTTATTTTGAACATCAAACTCATATTTTTTCAGTGAGCCATAGTGCCAAATGCACATTACTATCATGAAAACAAAAGCCATGGCAATAGGTACCCATGCTCCTTCCAAAAATTTAATCAAAGAAGCGGAGAAATATAAAGCCTCGATTGACCCAAAGAAGATCACAAAGCAAATTGCAAGGAGAACACTCTGATGCCAGCACAAAACAATTACCAATGACATCAAGAAAGTGGTAACCAGCATGACAGTTATGATTGCCAAACCTGATGCAAAGAGAAACTTTTAAAATGATGCTTCTTCGACGATATCATTTGACCACTTCACAAACAAGTAAAAAAAACAGAATTTATAAATAATTTGAGTATTTATGCACATACGGAGAAAACAAAGCACAACGAAACATGAAAACTGGTCCAATTAGTCACGGGGTCCTTGAAATACAATGCGATAAATATAACTTAGTTGTATGATGGTATCAAGCGCAAAGAAAACCAAGAAGGGATAACAAACTTTAATAGCAAACCCAGAGTGACTCCAATTAAAATGGCATTTGAAGTTTTCAACTGAATCAAAGAAGGATAAATGATTTCCACCCAAAAGATATATATGATTATATCCGTACCTGCAGCATTTCCCATCCTTTTGGTGTCTCTAAAACCAATAGTAACAGCCAGGCATTGTAGCATTAAGGCCCAATTAACCTCGGGGATGTAAATCTGACCATGTATTGTTGACGATGTATGCAGTATTTTGACTCTTGGGAAGCATCCGAGAGCAGAGCATTGTTTAATAATTGAAAAGGTTCCAGTGATAATGGCTTGGCTCCCAACTACTGCAGCCAGTACAGCAATCACCAGAACCGGCCATCTTAATTTCTCTGAAGCAACATTCTGAGATGTCAATCATTAGCTGAAAACTTGCCTACTCTATCATTCTCTTAGTAAAAGCGAATGCATACCAGGTACAGAAACATAGAAGCCAATCTGATAGTCACTCTCTATAACATGATGACACGATAGATAAGCAGCTTGCCCCATATATGCAAGAATAAGTGAAGGATAAACTATGGAGATAAAAGCAATCTGCAAAAGGGAACTAGTCTCACTGTGATACAAAGTGTATGAGCCGGCAGAATTCATTAAAATGACTAGGTTCAGCTTTCTTTCTACAAGACTACAACCATAAGGAGAACCTTCAAAATATAGTACCTCAAAGAAGATCTATCTTCAAAATGTATTTGTTCATGTCCCTAGTTCAATATCATTTTCTTTTTTTAACTCATCAGATTGAAAACACATTGGTAGAGATACGCATGATGATGTCATCAGGATATCAACATGGGAAATAGTACTAAGTATTCCAACAAAAGCCCGCTTTGATTCCTATGGAAATTAAATGTATAAATTCAGAGACATCTCCTTTGTTACAAAGGCTTCTCAAAGTGCCATCCAGGATTCATTTCTTATTTTTTTTAAAATGTAATGACATATTTACAGTCCAATGCCTTTTGGTGATCTAATTTACAAAATAGTCAGGAAATGTATAGATTATGTATATTAAGTATAAAATATACATATAATATACATATTGTATACACAAATATACATATAGTATACACAAAATATACATATTATTTACACAATCAGTGTATATGTTTTGTATATTTTGGCTAGCGCCACCCATAGTTAATTTTGGCTGATGGGCCAAAAATGAAAAAAAAACAAACTTTTTTTTATTAAGCATCATATGAGATATAATCATTTGTGAGAATTAAGTGCGGACATGTGAGTGAGTTAAAGTCCATCAGCAAAGACCTTAAAGCTCTATCACAGTTAGAAGAAGAGGACGCATATCAAGGATGGATGAACACATACCTTTATTGACAACTGGGAGAAGTGCCCAAGATCAGCAAACATTGCTTCTGAACCTGAACGAATGAGTTTTGTATTAAGTGATATGATGATACTGAGAGAAGTAATAGATATCTATTCATTTGAGAGACAGTTATATAGTTGCCTGTTATGCACAAAAGGATTCCTCCCAAGGACATCCAGCCTCTTGTTTGAGTTTTCTTCAGGAATTTGTACATGTAATAAGGAGACAGTGCTCGATACACGTGAGGATTCCAGTGTATTATATTATATACACCAATAGCACTGATACACAGAAGCCATGCCACGACAACAGGTGCAAACAAAAATCCAACCCTGTGGGTGCCATAATGTTGAAGGGCAAACAAGGCTATCAGTACAATACAAGCAACTGGAACTTCCACATCTGCAAAATCATATTTCAGGAGAAAGGATAGCATGTCATTTTGGGCAGAGGTATTAAGAATTCAATTCTATTAAAAATCCTTAATATGATTGGGAACACAATAAATAAGCAGTGAAGAACGAAAAAAATGAACTAATCTCCATTCACTAAAATTTCTCAAATATTAGAACTCCACTCGAGATATCAAGATAAATAAGTACCTCAGAGATCAGTTCTATCTCACTATATAACTAAGGCAAACACACCTAAGCACAAAATGATTAACAAATCAATGCTTAATATTAAATTGTACCTTCACATTTTCCATTATATCCTCCAGAGATATTTTTAACCAATGAAATTCAGTGAGTGTAAATGACAATCACCACTTCTAAATAGCCAGAACTATTCTTTAAACTCTGAGATTATAGAAGGAAGTCAATCTCTGCTGGCTTTGGGTCAATATTGTCCAGAGGTTCAATATTATTGTTAGTTATAACAAAAAAGCATCCACCATCCTACATGAGGATGTCACCTTTTTATTTTAGTTTCTCAGCGACAGATGTTTCTTATATATTCATTTAGGATCAGCCAACATATATTAACCCTTCCAATGGTATAACAACACCAAATTTGGCTCGTCTTTTGTCTGCTTGGGTGCGACCACGTTCCAATCTTATAGAACACAAAAGCACCAGAAAAATCCAACTTCCCCATTCACCATAAAGGAAGTAGGGAAGCAATATCTCTTCATCTATTACTTGATGACTTCTTTGTTTATAGCTTGCAAATAATGATAGGATGAATGGTCTCTTATGTCACTTTTCTCCTTTTAATGTTCAGGATCATGACTCCTGAATGTGCTTTAAGAGTGTCCAGACAAACACCACCATTGAATGCTAAATTAGGAAAGCTTCCTTTCACAAGTTTTCTATTCCAACATCACCGAACATTTAGAACTTTCTACCTGTTTGGAGCTTTTTGTTATATCACATTTAAGCAGACATGACTAGGTTTATACAGAATGAAGAAGACAGAATTTCTAGGGTCAGAGTTTAGAGGGTCTAAACATTTTCTTGACCTTCTGAACAAGCCAATGTGAGTGAAATGTTCAAAATTTAGTCCCTTCAACTCTTGAGCCCATATGACTTCTAACAAGTCCTATGATATACTAGTTTCTAGTCTTCAACTCCAATTGTATTATGGTCGAACGAGATCAAAACCCTAAAGGTATGTTTACACATGAAAATGTAACAGTTTGAACTTTCAAGGTGTGTAAAGTTCGGCCACCTTTATCAAATCTAGCAGCGAGCTATCTAATTTCAAAGACCAAAAGTTCAGCGCATTCATTGTTGGCCATGATCTTTCAAATTTTCTTTTGAGTTTAAGCACAGAAAGAAACTGCATATACCAGAAAAATATCACATGACAAGGTTAAGAATCTTACATTTGTGATGTTCTTTCGCCAAAGAAAGTTCAACACCAGAAACTGCTGAGAAAACTGCAGATAGTCCCCAAAAGAAAATGTACGCTTTCAGAAAATAGTATCATCCGTTTCAATATGTTTGTCTTACTTTTTTTTTTAGTTTGTTTGAAAAAAGAATGTTTCTTTTCTAAATTGGCAACTCTTTAATTCTCACATCCCACATGACATGTTTAAAACTACAAGATTAAAGGGCATTTTGGTACATTATACATATCTATTGTTTAAGACCACAAGATTCAAAAGTTTTTTTTATTTTCTTAATCTCTGTGTCCAATCAAACAAAGACAAACAAATTGAAACCGAGGGAGTGCCAAATTTTCCAAATTGAGGTTACAAGTTACAACCAACCAACCAGAAAGCAGTAGCATACCTGAAATAGCAGGTGTAAGAATACCATCACCAATTACCATACAAGCTCCAATAAGAGCCAATAGAAGCAGAAATCTCTGCAACACTCTATACTTCTCCAAATTTGATTTAAGTTTTGCCCCAAAAGTACTTGGGGCTGGAGTATTTATATCCTTCTTGTAGGTTGATAATTGTTCCTCTGCTAATTGGAAACTAGGCAATGGATTCAATTTGGCATGTCTGCAGAGGAGTGAATAAAGAGCAAATGTACCTCCTTCGCCATTATCATCAGCTTTAAGTACAATAAAGACATACTTCAATAGAGGAACCAAAGTCAATGTCCAAAATACAAATGACAGAACACCATAGATTTCTTCATTCGTCTCTGAATGTACAATGTCATCAGCAAAGGTACTCTTATACACATAGAGTGGTGAGGTACTCAAATCCCCATAAACAACTCCCAAACTTTGATATGCCAATGTCAAGATTGTCCTCCATGATTCTTTCTGCAACCCCAAAATCAAGAACACTTTTCATATGTAACTACTAAAAAAAACAGAAATTAGCTAAAGATAAATTTTGTAACTAAACAACAAAATCCGTGACTAATCGTGATTAGCGACGATACGTTTTGCAGATAAACAACAAAATCCGTCGCTAATCCTTATTAGCAAACGGATAAGTTCTCTAGATAAACAACAAATTAGTCGCTAATCTTGATTAGTGATGGATTATCAAAAATTTCTGTTAGTTACAAGTTAGCGACATCTAAACCACCAAAGAACTAAACATTAACACGTAAAAAGACTCACCTTTACATGATTATGATAAATGCTTGTTTCAAGATCCATAGCAGGTCCTTTCAAATTGGCAAAAATACCATGTTTATCACAAAATCACCAATTTTGACCGACCCCCATTCACTTTACAAGAATAGAACTTGAAAATATTGGTACACCTTCTCAGAAAGTTACAAAATGAAAATTCATATTACATAGAAAGTGATGGTATATTGGTAGTAATCCACTTTGGCACAATATATATAACAAAAGACAGTTGGACAACTCTTTAGAGAATGCACAAACACGAAAAGCCACAGAGAAACTTGGACAAGAAAGTGATATAATATAGTTCTATATATAGTTACTGGCTTTCAAATAAGTTTGCGTTTGGGAGTAAGATTACTGAAAAGCAGCAATTTTTTTGTTTTTAAATTTCTTGAATTCTTTCTTTTGGGTGGCTTCGGTACACTTGGCTGCTATAGAAGGCAAAGGCGTTTACGTGTGTTGTTATGCTAGGCAGACATATAGTCCATTTACAGATTCTTTTGTTGATCTTTGGAACTATTTTATTTATTTCAATGAAGTCTGTATTTAAGGCTAGTTGACTTTTTACGTAATGGAAGCAATGTGTTTTACGAATACATAGTCTTACGACTCATTTGTTTCTATTAATATTAAAAAGTTTCAATCTAAATACACATCTGAATATTAAGATGTGTAATAAGATTTATATATCTAAATCTGAATACATATCTGAATATTAAGATATTGTCTCTAAATAATTAAGGCCTTGTTTGTTTTCATTAAGATTAAGACGTCTGAGTCTGAATGCACATCTAAATGATTAAGATGTTGTCTCTGAATTTGAACATTGAATGATTAAGACTGTTTATTTTTCAACATCTGAATGTGCATATTATATTTATATAAACATAATAAATACACAATCAAATAAAAAATAAACAATTATTAGAAAATAAATATAAATATAATAAAATAAAACTATTATTTGATAAAAAATAAAATATTTATGTTCGCTAGTGATTGTAGAGATGCTTTTTAGTGGTGTGGTGATGGTGATAGTTGTGATGGTGGAGGTGGTTGATGTTGTAGTAACTGGCGCGATGATGGTGGTTGGTAGTGGTGGTTGTGATGGTGGAGTTGATTGATGTTAGTAATTGACGGTGTTGGTGGTGATGGCTAAAGAATGTGTGATGGTTGATGATGGTATTGGTGGTAATTGGTGGCGATGCTAGTTATGATGGTAGAGGTGGTTGGTAGTAAAGATTGAGTGCAGTGCTGGTAGAGTGTGGTGGGTGGGTAGGAGTAGGTAGGTGGGTGGTTGGGAGGAGTGGTAGGGAGAGGGTTAGGAGGGTGAGGGTGGTGGTTAGTGGTGGTATGGTGGGTGGTGGGGTGGAAGGGTGAGGGTTGGGGAGGGTGGGGTGGGGTGGTTGTGATGGCAGGGGTGTTAGTGGTGAGGGGTGGAGATGAGGTGGGGGTGGGTGGTGAGTGGTGGGGGTGGGGCAGGTTTGGGAGGGTGGGAGTGGAACTGGTGGTTGTAGACTAAGTGGTGGTAAACATTATCTATACAAAACTACCTCTTAATGATATTAATACTTTGTTCAAGATCTTAATTATTAAGATATATTCAGACCAAATAAGTGCTTAGATCTTAATGTAAACAAATGCACTCAATGAATTAAGGTCTAAACCATTCAGATTCAGATCTCCATTAAGTGCAAAAAAATGAGGCCTAAGAGTTCGAGTCACCAAGGGAACAAAGAGGAGCTCCTGGGGGAGGGTAAAAAAGAAAGAAATAAAAAAAATGATTAAGACTGTTTGTTTTCAATATCTGAATGTGCGTATGGAATTAACCACAATATCTATAAAATATTATAAAAATCTCATTTCAGCAAAATATATTTATTTTTTATAGAAGATAATATTTTGAATATTTATGTTTGATTAAAAATCTGAACTATCTCTTTTTTGTTTTCTATAAAGATAAAATTTTAACTATCTGAAATGCAAATAAAATTGATGCATCAATATAAAAAAAAATTGTAACAAGGTAACATGAATTTTTTAAGAATTTGTGCTTATTATTTAAATAGTAAACCTTTCTCTATCAATCGAAAGTGATTCAAAGAGAATTGTTATGGTTGAATCCTACAAGTTGTTTTCTAGTAAGAAACTTTGTTGAAATAAGATAATAAAGAGGAAACTTTTCAATGTTTAACACAATTTCTGAAAGTTCTTTGTTGTTTCTTGAAGTTTGGTATTATGTACTATTTAGTTCCAAATTTGATTAGAGGGTTATGTAGTATTCAAGTTCTTTTTTTCAATTCGTTGCTATTGTCTCGAGAAACATTAAGTTATAGAGTCACTGCGATCTTTCAAAGATTGAGAAAGAAAGGTAGCGATTTTATTGAGAAGATGTACTCACTCATGTTTAATTTTTCTGGTGCAAAATAGATCATGAACTGGGTGAAGATACATAGGATTTCAAGCAAAAATTTTGACTGATTCAAAAAAATTCAAGAATTCTTTTTGATGTTCTAGTTAATCAATTAATATTTGTGGCAACATGAGTTCTTGATTCTATTTAGTTGAGAAAGGATAGCTAGAGGCGTAAAAATTTGCTGAGAAGAAAAGTCATGAAAAGTTTTGTGAAAAAAAAAGGATTATTTTAATGAGCCTGAATGGTGTTAAGACTCTGTTACATATCTGATTCATTCAGATCCATTTAGACCCATTAAGAGGCTTCATAAGAAAAGAAAATAAATGAACTTAATGGGCTGAATCTGAATGATTAAAATTCAGACCTTCAAAACAAATACACTTAATAGGTTGAATCTGAATGACTAAGATTCAGACCTCCATTAGTACAAACAAATGAGGCCTTAAAGTTTTTAGATGGGATTTCACGCAAACTCTTTTTATTGGGTGAAAACGCCCATGGGGTTTTGATGCATTCGGGAACTCCAACGGCCTCTATATAGGTTTCTCCCACTCCCAACAACCCCCATCACATCAGCTCTCCTAAATTAGAGCGTCGCGGGACACGTGGGTACAATGACATCAGCATGCTCACATCGTTACAACTTTAGGGGGGCCTAATAGTCTAGTTTTATCTTATATATGCAAGACTTAGAAGAGAAAGAAAGACACATTGTATCCTCTAAACTTACATTTGTAACCAATATTCTCTATCAAATCAATATACCAAAGCACTTGTTCATTATTCATCCTGAATCTAGCTTACTATACTTATTTTACTAGCTTAACTTATTTATTCTCATATTTACTTAACCTTTTATTATGTAGACCCATAACCTAGCTCATGATACCAGACTCGTTAAGGGGATCTCTGTATTGAATACAACATACTTGTCTTTAAACCCCAAAATACAAATCTCTAACTGTATTTTTTGTTAGAATCATTTTCACCGAAAAACAGTTTGGCGTCGTCTGTAGGAATAGACAGTTGTGGTGTTGTCTCGATCTATAGATGACCACCTTGAAAAAACTAAACAGAATCACTATGCTAATAAGAGAAAAGCATGTCAGGCCAAAATGGCAGCGCACGAGGATCGCAGGATCTAAAAAAGGAACAGGTACCCATCGAGCATCGGGACCTAACAGATCGCTCAGAAACACTGCGAACGGAGTCGGAGGAAATGATAGCCCTCCAAAAAGCAACCCCTAATAAACCCTCATATGAGGAAGATGCTCAAAGCTACTCAGCCAAAATCAAGGAAGTACAACCTAAAGAGCGGTACCCCAAGAAAAAAAAAAGACATCCGCAGTCCAAGGTGGAGGGGATGTTTAGAGGTTAGGGTACCCCCTTGAAGGCGGCCCTAGCCGCAGTCTTAGCCTCGAACAGTGCCATAATAGAGCATACGGAAAAATTCTTAAACTCATTATCCAAGGCAGCACCGGATAGCCATTCAACAGACAACACAAAAGCCACAGGGACACCTGGGGCATCCGTATAAAATGCAGAAAGGATGGAGCCTACAACACTGGAAGCGGACCTGGCAAGACTCGCTGCGCTAGAGAATGAGCTACATGAATGGATGAACCAAATACCAGGGGGCCTTGTGTTGAAAGGGGTCATGGCGAGGATGCATGGGAAGATACCCCATAGGGAAGAAGCGGATCCGGAGCCCATCCCAATGATATTCAGAATGCCTGACATACCCAAGTATGATGTCACCACTGACTCGGATGAGCACATCATGACCTTTGAGGCCCCACAGTCACTGGGAATGACTTTCAACAACACCAGATTGAATCCGTCATGCTTAAAAAATTCACCCAAACGCTCACAAAGGGAGCACTTTCTTGGTATACTCTATTACCTTAAAACTCTATTGATTCCTTTACTACTCTTGCAGATGCATTCATAAAAGCCTATGTTGGGGTCGGGAGGATAAAAACTCACAAAGAGGATATCTTCAATGTAAAGCAGAGGAAGGATGAGTTACTCCGCAACTTTGTGGAACGTTTTCAATGGGAGAGGATGATGTTACCAACAATTTCTGAGGATTGGGCTGCCATAGCATTTACCGACGGCCTGAACGCCAATAGTTCGAATGCATCAAGAAAATTAAAGGAAATTTTAAGAGAGTTCCCGGCTAAGTCCTCGAATGAAGTAAATAACAAATACCGCCAAGATGAGGATAAAGCATGATCATAGGGCCGACGCCCGGACAGAAGTCAGAGGAGGGCAGCAGGGAAAGTCTCGAAGTGCTCTCTCTTATAGACAAAGGGATCCCAGAGGTTGGTACGAACCCTATTCAGTATGACGGTCACCTAGACGAGAACGATGACCAAATGAGCCAAGGTATGATCAGGGTCAACCTACGAAAGAAAGAGAGGGGCCACAGAGAAAGCCTGTGAATGACTCTGGACCACCGAACATGGTCTCCTAAAGGTTTAACGTAGAGGTTGTAGACTTGGTCATGAAGATAAAAATATGAAGGTAGCCTAGTTCCCGGTGGCTATTCGGTCCAACCCAAATAAATGGGGTGCGGACGTGGAGCACTAGTATGAGTTCAACTGGATTCTAGGCCACTCAACAGAGGACTGAAAGCACTTAAGATATGAGGTGGCAGACCTACTAAGTAGGGGGAACTTGAAATAAATTTTTTTAGCAGTCAATCTAAATACGTCAGAGAAAAAAGGATTGGGACTTCATGGGAACGCCCATCACAGTAGGGAGTGATCAACATGATCGCTGAAGGCAAAATAGTTGGGACGGTGTCTCAAATGCAACAACATGAGGGGACACCTCCATCTAGAAAAAGGACGAGGGATGAGCCTGAAGATCCTGTCAAGTTCAGCATAGCGGAAAGGAAAAGCGTTGAGAGCCCATACACCGATGCTCTGGTAATTTCTATCAAATATTTTAATTTAATATTAAGCGTGCACTTGTTAACCAAGGTAGCACTGCGAACATTGTGCAACTCTGTATAATCAATGAGATGCAGCTGACTGGGAAAATGGTCCCGGTAATAAAGGTTTTGACCTATTTCAACCTATCTACCAAAATGACCCAAAGGCAGATCGAGTTGGTTACACACGTGAATGGAGTTTTGCTGGAATCTTTGTTTGACGTCCTCAAAGGGGGAATGCCTTATAATCTGGTGATCGGGAGATCCATGAGGGTTGTCTCGTCTACCTTTCCTCAAGTGATGAAATTTTCAATGCCTTGGGGAGTAGTTGCAGTATAGGGAGATGTTGAAATTGATCAAGTAGAGATCACTATGTTTGATAAGAAAGATGAGTTGGTCGGGAATGACAGATAGCAATCACATATGCATGATTTCGAGGTTAACTATAAAATCGAGAAAGGGAAGGAACCAGCGGGGGGCCTCTACCCAGAGGACTCGATAGATCGAATACCTTGGGGATTTGTGGCACTGGAGGAATCAAACGTGGGAAGATCCACAATAGAATATCTTGAGCTGACCTCTTTTCATTCGAAGAGCCTCAAGTAACAGGTATACCTGGGCTCAAATTTAAACCCCGGGTTCTGGAAAACTTAGTTAAATTTTTAAATGACAATATAGGTAGATTTACTTGGCCGAAGTTAAATATCACAAGTGTGCCCCTGGAACTGGCTCTTCACAAACTGAATATTGACCTGGATTGTCAACCCACTAAATAAAAAAGGCATCCGGTGTCAACAAATCGGAGTCAATTTGTCAAAGAGAAAGTTGTCCGACTTGTCCAGTCATGAGCGGTTTGAGAGGTAAAATACTGGCTAGAAATGGTGGTAGTACTTCCTAAGAAATCTGAAACATTTCAAATGTTTTAAGATTTAAAGGATTTAAACAAAGCATGCTTGAGGAGCTCATACCCCCATGCCTCGCCGATACTATGTTGTCGACGCGGTGGTCGGACATGAGCTGCTTAATTTCCTAGATGTCTTCACATGGTTTGACTAGATACAATTAGACCTGTTAGACCAGGAAAATACTTCGTTCTTAACGTAGCATAAGACTTACTATTATAATGTCATGCCATTCAGCTTAAAAATATAGGGACCACTTTCCATCAGCTGACCCAGCAAATATTCTAATATCAGTTGGGTCGAAGCGTGGAGATTTACTTAGATGACATAATCATTAAGTCCCTGGAAATAGAGAAACATATTAGACATTTGCAGGAAGTATTTGAGATTCTCCGCAAGTATAACCTTAAGCTGAATCCGGAGAAGTGCACTTTCGGAGTGGGATTAGGAAAGTTCCTAGGATTTGTAGCATCAAATAGGGGCATTGAGGCCAACCTGGATCATATCCAGGAAATCGAGGAAATACCAGAGGTACTCAATAATGTTTGAGAAGTGTAATGTTTGACTAGGAGGATAACGACATTGGGGAGATTTATAT
Organism: Anisodus tanguticus; assembly: GCA_034509755.1. Lineage (NCBI taxonomy): Eukaryota > Viridiplantae > Streptophyta > Magnoliopsida > Solanales > Solanaceae > Anisodus > Anisodus tanguticus. The sequence goes on along the minus strand of CM067543.1, from coordinate 46,600,060 downwards.
CATGGTCATTTGAGAGATGTCAGAAATTCTTTGGACTGCTAAAGAAAAAGAAAGACTTCCAATTGACCCTGGAATGCCAACAAGCGCTGAAGGATCTGAAAAGAAACCTGACAAATCCACCCCTTATCGCAAAACCAGATGAAGGAGAACTCTTGTTGATTTATCTCACCGTATCAGAAACCATTGTAAGTGTTATGCTCATTCGAGAAGAAAAAGGTACGTAATCTCTTGTTTATTAGACTAGTAATTTTTAACCGAGGCCGAAGCCCGCTACCCTCACCTTGAGAAGTTGGCTTTGGCCTTGGTAGTTGTGTCTCATAAGCTGAGGTTGTATTTTATATGTCACCCTATATGTGTGTCACCACTTTCCTTTTAAGGAATATCTTACATAAACCCAAACTCTCGGGCAGGCTAGCAAGCAGGTCGATTGAAATTTACGGATATGACATCACTTACTGGCCCAAGACCATTATCAAGTCTCGGGCCTTGGCCAACTTTGTGGATGATTATAGTCTGGGCATGATGCCCCATGCTCATACGGAGGTAGTTCGGAAAACAAAAATAGCATTAGGAGAATAGGTCTTGTATACAGATGGGGCCACAACCATGAAGGGTACCAGGTTGGGGATTGGCTTGATTGCTCCGTCAGGGGCTACGATCGGGCAAGCCATTAAATGTATTTCTTTAACTAATAATGAGTCTGAATATAAGGCCATAATTACAGGTTTGGAGCTGGCCCGGGGACTCGATGTCAAAAATATTAAGCTCAAAAGTGATTCGCAATTGATTATTAATCAAATACCGGGCAAATACGAGGCCAAAGACAGTCGAATGCAAGAATACTTAAGTAAAGCTGCCACTTTGTTGACTCGGTTTAAGGATTGGAAAGTGGTGCGAATCCCTTGAGAAATGAACGTTGAAGCTGACGCCTTGGCTAACCTAGGCTCTTTGTCTAGGGAAACTAAAGGAGAATCGGAATCCATAGTCCATCTTTTGTGTTCCATCTTAAGTCATGGTCTGCACGAGGTGAATTCTACCAATTTGACACGGGACTGGCGGAATGACATCATCAATTATTTGCAGACATGGACTCTTTCGGAAAATAGTAAAGAGGTTCGAGCTTTGATAACCAAGGTGGCTAGATATTGTACGAATGAGGAAGAGGTGTACAGAAGGTCCAAACTCGAGCCCTTATTTAAATGCTTGGGATCAGTAGAGGATGAGTACGTGATGAAAGAGATACACAAAGGCAATTGCAGAAATCATTTAGGATATGACTCACTAGTAAAAAAAAAATAGGTCTGCTACTATTAGTCTCAGATGGAAGATGACGCCAAGGCCTACATTCGCAAGTGCGAGAAATGCCAAAAGCACTCTCTTATGATACATCAACTCACCGAACCACTACTCGGTGGTGGTCCCGTGGCCATTCATGAAATAGGAGATGGATATCGTGTGGCCATTTTCGGGAGCTGTGGGAGAGGTAAGGTTTTTGCTGATATTGACAGATTATTTCTCGAAGTGGGTGGAGGCTAAATAGTATAAAAAGTGTAATGACTTTTTGTTTGTTTTTAGCTAAAGACCCTTATTTGCTTATATTAACCTTCCCGTAGACTCTAGTGGACTTTGTGATGCACGGGGATGGGGCACAGATCCCGAGATCCATTTATATGAGTTTCAGACAAAAAAATCCAAAAATAGAAACTTAGAGTTGGTTAGTTTGACTCAAAGTTGACTTTCGGGTATATGTGTTCATTTTTGGGTTCCGTCCCTTACGGAAGTTCTGAAGGGTCATTTATGACTTAGTCGAGTCATTGATTTGCTTCCCAAGATAATCAGATGTGTTTTGTGGCTTTATGTGTAAAGTTGGATACTTGGTTTTACCCAGACGATTCTTTAGAAAAGCATGCCTTAGCTCGGTTAATTATGAAATTCGAGGGTACAAGTAAGTTCGTAGCACTTTTTACCATAGACGAGCATATATGGTTTGTGTCCGGGGGTCTTGGGAGTGTTTCGGGTGTTTGGTAGAAGTTTGGGTTGTTTTCCCATTTCTGGTCTCTAGTGTCCGCCTCAGCGGTATCAGTTTCTGCTCCGGCGTGTCGGCCTCGGCGAGGGGTTTTCTCGGCGAAGTGAGAGTTAGGAAAGTATGTATTTTCACCGTGGTGGAGGTTCTGTCTGTAGGGGTGAGTCTGCTCATGCAGAGTCGTGTTCATTGTGGTGCTAAGGCGAGGTGTCAAGTGACACCGCCTTAGTGAGAGTTTGGTTCGTCGCAGAGGGTCTGCTCCAGTAGAGTCGATTTCACTGGGCGGAAGTATTAAATCAAGTGTCATATAAAATCTCCTAGGTCAGAATTATTTTTCCAATTTGGAATATCTCGAGACTAGAGCCGCATGTGAGCATTTTCATAACTCTAGAAGCAATTTCATCTTTTGGGTAAGAAATTTCCTTCCTTTATTACTTAAGTTTATGTTTCTACGTCTTTTAATAGGATATAGTGTGTTATAAAGTTGGAATAAATAACTTGTAAGTTTCTATGAGAATAAGAGTTATGTTAATGGTGTTAATGGAGGTATATGGATTATATGGTATTATTATTGTGATTTAGGATTGGAATATGTTAGATTATCATGTTGTAAGCCTTAATTTAAGAATAGAAACCTATTTTCAATTGGGGGAAATTTCTAGAGTTTCAATTTGAGGCTTTTTGAATATTGTTCAATTGAGGGTTCAAATGCGTATAGTTTTTCAATTAACTTATGGATATGACTACTTAGTATGTATTCATGATTTTCGGATATTAAAGTTCGAACCTTGGTGACGTGGGTCTGGGTTGGTATTTTAAAGACTTATTTGTAACGTTTATATCATTGTATGTTGCATAAGCTTTATATTAACAACTAGTGTATATACGTGGATAGACTTTTACCATCAAGAGGCGCAAAATAAAGGCAAGGGTTTCACCGAGGCTTGATCGTGTAGCACTCCTGTTCAGCCCTAAGGAATGATACGATTTAGTTTTTTGAGACTTCGTTAAAAGTGCGTAATTAGTTATAAATATTGAGGGGTATTGGGCGTGTTTGGGGGTCCCACTCAGGCAATTGTGATAAATGTTCGAGTAGGTACCAGTGTTGAACTGTGATGATGGGGTTTAGAGAATCAACATGGTGTTGGTTCCGACTGCCGATTATTTGGGCTTGTCGCCATATGTGGATATATATATACCAAACTTAGGCCGAAGATCTAAAGGGGATAACAGACAAGGAAGGAATTGAGATATAAGGGATTGAAGAATCAATGGATAAAGGAGATTTGCAGAAAGTAAATCAAAATTAACTTACAAATTAAGGTTCCAGTTAAGGAAACCATAATTTTTAAGAATATGCAGGAATTTAAATCAAATAGGCGGTAGAACCAGCCAAGTATTTAATACATGAATTTAAAGAATTTAAAAGCATGAAATATTTAAAAGATTAGGAGGTAATACCATCCATAATCATATTTATTTAAATATTAAAAATTACAAAGATTTTTATCAAGGAGATATACCTTGAAAATTTCTAAGGTATTTTGGGAATTTTGGACATATGAACTGAATCATATGAGTCATATGAACTGAATCATATGAGGGTATTTTGATCTAACTAAAAGGGATTTTCTTTAGAGCTCTCACTTCTCTCTATAATCTGAAAACTTATGAGAGAAAAAATAGAAAAGAAAAGTTTGTCTAACTAAGAGGGAGGGAGTCCCCTTTTATAAGAGTTTTACATGACATTTTGGTAATTAAAAAGGAATCTAACTATTCATCCGAGTGCATAATGATGTTATCCATGACATCATTGTTTTTGGCATTTTCTTGAATTATTACTGAAATCTTTGCTTTTTTTAAAATCTGTTTTTCAGGCATTTTCTTTTGTCGAAATTTTATTTGATCTCTACTCCGGGTATTTTTCCTTTTCTTGGCAATCTTTTTCTAAATACACTGTTGCTGAAAATTGGATTGTATTCAATATCAATTTCTCTTCTTCTTTTGATGAAGAACCTTGTTTTGATGAAGACGATGCAAACTTTAGAATTATGGCCTGCATTTCTTCTAGATTTTTGGTCGCTGCAAGCATTGAGTCCATCTGGGATTTTTGTGAAAGGAACTGACTGTGCTTCGGTGTTTGTAGTGATGCTTGTGGTGTTTGTAGAGACACCTGTATTTGAATGGACTTTCGGGCATTTAGTCATTCCTGGACCTTTTGTGGTGTGAGGCTTGTTTGGTATTTTAAAGTTGTCCCACCATCGAATTTAAATCTTCTTCTAATTGTCGGAATTTTATTTTTTGAATAATCTACAAACCATGTGAAAACCCATGGTAAATGGAATTTGGTGTGAAAAGGGTGCAAGGGCACAAATCTTTTTTCTTCTTCAGTGGGTTTATATTAGGGCTGGCCAGTGGGCGGGATGACCGACCCGACCCCCGAGCCCGTCCCGAGCCCGCCCCGACCCCGCCCAAAAAAAAAAAAAAAAAAAAAAAAAAATTACGGAGGCGGGACTCGAACTCGGGACGGGACGATGTCTCGTCCCGCGAGACCCGAGCCCGCCCCAAGCCCGCGAGACCCGAGCCCGCCCCGACCCCGACCCCGAGCCCGCCCTCGCCCTTTGCAAAAATGGTCGTTGCACCAACGGCCATTTTAGATTATGGCCGTTGGGAACGGCCATTTTAGCCCCCCCCCCCTTCCCCCAACCCCCTACCCCTTAATATTTATTTTTAACCCATAAGTTATTATATTTACACTTTAACCCAATTTTTCAACTATAAATAACTCATTTTCTCTTTATCTTTCTCACAAATCTTCCTACAATCTCTCTAATTTCTCAATATATCTCTCTACAATTCTACATTGTTTGCTAAATATTCAATTTTATTTATTCATTTGGGAATTGGTAGTGAAGTTGGCAACTAGCTTGAGGATCTTCCATCGAACAAAGTTTCAATTTTCAACCTCTCGATTACACGTCGACGTTACGTCGGCGTTTGGTACATTCGTTCCTTCATTAAATTATTATTGTCTGTTTATTTAGTTTAGATCACTTAATTTTATTGTCTTTAATTATTTATTTATTATCATAATTAAAATGGAAGGATTAAAAGGTATGTTTAAGGGTAAGGGTAAGGGTGCTTCTTCTAGTAGGGGCAACCAGGGCAAGGGTACTTCTTCTAGTCATCTTATTCCTACACATGATGATTTTTTTGATACTCAACACCCACTAGTGCACCTTCAACTGAAATACCTCCTATTCCCCCTAGTATTAGACGAGGTCCAGCAAAACGACCATTAAAATCAGATGCATGGACATTTTTTGATAGGGACGTAGAGAATCAAGTAGCCATATGTAAAATTTGTAAAAATGTTTTAAAATTTAAAACTGGAAAAGGTCACGGTGGGACGGGGGGTTTAATTAGACACGTAGTAAGTGCTCATCCAGCTAGGTATGCCAAATACCAGGCTTCAAAACCGGGTGCGCAAACGTCCGCTCCATCGGGACAAGGTTCACATACTGATCTTGTCCCGGACCAAGTACGAGGGTCAAATTAACCCTATGACTCGGGGGAATTGTAGGCTCTAAATACAATAAACATAGAGATAGGGAAGCAATATCAAAATTAGTTGTTGTGGAGGGTTTGCCTTTTTCATTTCCTTCATCTCCCGGTTTTATTCATTACATTAGAGATATATATAATCCTCGCTTTTAACGTTTTCCTAGATCAACTGTTAAGAGAGATGTATTTAAATTCGCGCATGAATATCAACAATATTTACGTTTTTCATTATATCATTTTAATGGCAAAGTATCCATCACGTCTGATATAGGTCGTAGTACTAACGGCCATGATTATTTAACTCTAACTTGTCATTGGATAGATTATAAATGGTCTATGCAAAAACGTATTTTAGCGTATAGATATATAGATGATAGGCACACCTTTGGTACTTTTATTGCAGAAAATATTTATCAAGTGTGCGATTATTACGGAATTACCGATAAAATTATGACTATTACATTAGATAACGCTTCTAGTAACAATTACGCAATTACAATTTTAAAAAATAGTTTAACTCCGTCTTTTCCGGACCATTTTCATATAAAATGCGCGTGCCATATATATAACTTAATTGTAAAGGATGGTCTATCACTTTTTGAAGACATTCTTAGTAAAATACAATTTGCTATAAACTTTATTTTTAAAAGTAATAAAGTACAACGTAGAAAAGAATATAAAAAAATTTGTCATGATTGCCAACTACCTTTTAGAAAAATTCCACAAGAAGTATCCACTAGGTGGAATTCTTTATACGAGCAACTACTTGTTGCTTATGACTATAAATTACCTATAACTTTATTTTTTAACTCTCATAATAAAAAGCCAGCTGATATGATTTTAGATAGTGATTGGGAAAAAATTTCCGAACTTATTGTATTTTTAGAGAAATTTTTTCAAGCAACAAAAGAATTTTCCGGTATATATTATCCTACTATTTCAACTATGTTATTTTATATAACTCTAATATTTTTATTACTTAGTGAATATATGGAAAAACCAAACTTATAAGGCAAAGCTATTAAAAAAATGTTTCTCAAAATAAAAAAATATTTTATTCCTATTCCCTCTATTTATATTATTGGTTCTGTATTAAATCCTACTATTAAAATAGACGGTACTAAATCACTAATTGAAACTATTTACGATTGTATAGAAGTACTACCACCTCCAAGTCCCAAAAATCTAAATCACCCACCACCTATTGAACAAACTAAAGAAGAAGTATTGTCTAGCGTAGAACACCAATGCAAAAATATATATAGATTTTATCAACAAGAAAATGCTAGTAACTTACCGGCTTCCATACCATCTTCTTCATCTTCAACACAACCTCACAAAAGACATGTTGTTTCTCGCGGCTAGTATTGAAAGCCTCGAAATAGAATGTGCGGCCGTACCTCTACTACTAACCAAATTAGCGAGTTGGATATTTTTGTTTTGCGGGGTTACGTATCGTATCAAGAAGTTATCAATGAAGATGGACATGAAGACTTGTGAAATCGGATGGGGAATGAGAAGACCTTTCCGACACTTTCAATGATGGCTCGAGATGTTTTGAACATTCAAGCGTCGTCAAGCGCGTACGAAAGCGCTTTTTCTGCAGCAGATATCAAATAGGAGACCACAGACACTCATTAGCCGGAGAGACACTTGGAAATTGCAGTATTATTCAGAGATTGGATACGAGCGGAGCGGAGAAGGTGCGGTCAACCGGAGATCAACGAAGAAGATGATGAAAACTACAACGAAATCTTAACCGAAGGTAGTGGAAGCGACGTAGATCAATTTGACCAACAAATACCAATTCCAACCGAAGAACCACATGAAATCATCAAGCAATTAGAACAGGTTTTTTTGAGAATGTAATTTTTTTAATTGTAATTTTATTATGTAATTTGTAACTTTTGGACAACACCACAAAGTTGCAATTTAGATTTTAGACAATTGTATTTGTATTACAAAAAAATCATATGTCTATTAAATAATATAAGAGGCACAAAAACAGCCTTGGGATGTTTTTATTACACTATCTTGTTTTGTTTATTGAGTTTTTTTTATACATCTGTTATTTAAAAAAAAAAAAAAAAAACCCGCCATATCCCGACCCGAGCCCGAGCCCGACCCGAGCCCGAGCCCGACCCGAGCCCGCCCCGACCCGAGCCCGACGGGATCGGGATCGGGACGGGACTTGCTCCAGTCCCGCCAGACCCGACCCCGCCAGACCCGACCCCGCCCCTTCTCTCGTCCCGCCCCGACCCCGACACCGCCAGACCCGGCCCGCCAGACCCGAGCCCGGCCCACTGGCCAGCCCTAGTTTATATTGAGATTTAAAAAGGCTGAAAGATTTAGTGACTTGGGGTTTTTGTATTTCAAGGGAGGATCCGAATTGTTCCCACCATGAATTTCACCATGTTGGAAATTGTGATGGATTACATGAGGTATCAAAATGGAAAAGCTAGGTGTGGCGTTGGTTGATATTTTGAATAACAAAAAATTGAACCAAGCTTGTTGGTAATCCAAGTAATTAAATGAAATATCAAAGAATGGTTCATTTTTATGGGTATCTGGAAAATTTAGGAGTTGGGACAGATCATTCCCCAATCGCTTGGAGCAATTACGTTAAGCATTTTCAAATACGAGGGATCTGGGTTATTTCTATAATAATTATTTTTTATTGTTGCTTGTCCTGATATTTCAAGGATAGCCTGGTAAAAATATGAGATTTTTAAAATATTCCATGATTTGTAAAACCATCCTTGGCCAAAATAAATTTGTAATGCTAAAAAAGGGTCTTGGTCAAAAATCATTTTTCAATAGTTACAATATTTTGAAACAATGGTTTTATGAAAAATTTAGGGGCAGATTTTTTGGGGACTTGTGACCACAAGTTGGGTTTTTGAAAATTATTTTTGAGAAAGGGTTTTGAAGCTTCTTCTTTCTCTAGTTGAGTTTTTGAAAATTATTTTTGAGAAAGGGTTTATTAAGATTCTCCTTTCTCGATTTTTGTAAAATTTTGAGAGGTTTTTTCCTCTCATGAGCTTTGAGCAACTTCTTGTTTGGGATTTGAAGTTTTATCAATGCCTGTTGTAGTTCCAGAGATTTTGCAAGGAGTTGTAGAAGATTCTCAACAGTTATCTCTTGTGCAGAAGTTGCTGCTGTTTTCTGCACAGATGTTGCGGCATTTTTGTTTTCTTCTTTCATAAATGCGTCATATCATGTCAGGGGTTTTTCAGTAGGAGTTTTTGCAGGGAATTTTTCTTTTTCTTCCTTTGTTGGTTTGAAAGTGGTGGAGTTTACAGGTTTTTTGGGGACCATGAAATTTGTTTGTTGTTGTGATGCAACAACTGGTTTATTTATTGGTAGAGAAATTTCATCTTTTCTCTTTTGGAGCAAGGCTCCACACATCACATGGTTATAGTATTGTCCGGATTCTCGCATGTCCTTCCTCGATATCTTGTTCTTGTAACCAAAACAGTGGGGTAATGGACAGTGATAGGACATTTCTGTGTTGCAACCAGTATCAGGAATCTGTGGATTTTTTCTCCTGTTTTTGAAAAAGTTACTGGTTAAAAGTTTTTCTTTAAAGTAAAAAATGTCAGGAATCAATGTGCAGAAAATATTTTTGACATTGTAAATCATTTTTAAAAAACATTTGTATGCAATGGTATCAATTAATGTGATGGAACGAGTATCATAGGTTCTAGGGGACTTAGGTTTCTGATCTAAAAATCATTCCTCAATTCTCCTAGATGACAGGAATAAGTCTTTATCAGATTGAGGTCTCTTGGTTTTGGTTTGTTTAGAAAAGGGAATTTTAGATTCTTATTATTGGAATCAAAAGATATGAAATCATTATCTACCTTATAGGGGGTGATAAGATTTATGAACGGTGTTCCTAAGATGACGGAGTTGTGTATCTCTTTTACTAAAACAAACGATCTTGTTATAGAAACTCCATCATTAATAATAGACGCATTGGTTTGAGAATTGATCTCTAATTTAGTATTATTAGCAGCTGCTAATGTTTTATTGGTATTTTCGTGGAATTCTTCTGGTACTAAACCTGTTTTTATGCAATTCAAATCTGCTCCTGTGTCAAAAAGAGCAATTGTTGCGATCTTAAAATTGCCTGGGAATTTAAGGGTTATCCTTACTAGGTATTTTTTCGACGTGATCTGTATTAAGACAGTAAGGTACGCTTTTGGGATTTCTTCAAGATGTTGGTTTTCAGAAGGTTTTTTTGGATTTTCAAAGTCAGAATTATCGGACTCAGAACTGGATTCTGAACTATCCTGAGTTTCTTTTGAAAGGATTGTTTTTAGTAGTAGAGAGTCTTGTTCTTGTTTTTCTCGTAATGCCTCGATCTTTACTTTTATTTGTTTTATCTCTCTTTGGAGTTCTAGAACTGAGGTTTTTTTGGATTCTTTCATCTTTTTACCCTTCTTCAGGATTTTGGTCAAGTCGTAGGCATTTTTGGAAGTATTTGTCAAAATCGTATTTTTGATATCTTTTTTCTCGTCTGTAAAGGATTTGAGGAGTCTATTCAAATAATCATTTTGGTGTTGAACATCTACGTGTTTAACCATTTCTAACATGAATTCTTGGTCTTTAGTTAAAGCACAAACATGGTTTCCCTTACCCTTATCAAAATTTTCAGATGAACTGGTCTTGAGCAATTCATCTATTTGGAGGGCTTTGTTGTCTTCAGAAGACAGAGAAAAATAGTCAGGTTCTGACTTGGCGTTTGAATCAGAGTAATCAATGAGAAGATTGGAGATTTTTTGGGTCACTTCATCGTCGAGTTTCAATTCTTGTAGTTTTTTATTCATTTTACAGTATCTTGAAGTATTACCTTTTTTGTGGCATTTATAACACGTAATATCTTTGTATTTGGAATCGGTCTTTTTGGGATTTGGTTTATTTTTGGAATAACGAGTATTTTTATAAGGATTTTTGTAATACTCTTCGTTAGTCTTGCTGAAATCTCTCTTTTTGTAACCTCTTGATGTACTCTTAAGGGATTTATGAGTCATGTTACAATTTTCTGTACAACTTGAAGAGGGTTTTGTGAAATTAGTATCAAACTGTTTGCAAAAAGTATCAAGTTCGCACCTAATTCTCTTTAGCTTCAATTTGAGGTGTTTTTTATAATTTCAGGTCTTGACAGATCTTTAGACCTTCCTGTTGAGTTATACTAACTAGTTGTCCGTATGTAAACTCATTGTAAGGTATAATCTATTTTCCACAATTCTCTCTGATTTTATTCCAAACCTTTTCTCCCAAAAGGGTAGGTAGTCCGGTCAGGAATTTCTCTTTCCAAAATGGCTGGTTGGAATCTTCCCTAAGCATAACTCTGGTTAAGAAAGTATTCTTGTACCATTGGAAATCACTGAGTTTTTTGCACTCGAGGTTAGAAAGTAACTCGGCATTTTTATCATTCAGATGCGAAGAATCTCCTATGAAGTTTAAAGAGATTGTGAGAATCAAGGTTGATATGGCATCTTGTAGGGGTTCACCTTGTTCATCAAGGATTGGTATTCCTTCTTCATCAGTTTTAATGGAATTGATGATGTCTTCTTTTTGTTGATTAGTGAGATAATTATCCCACCAACCTTTCAATTGATCAGAGAATCCTGCAATGAGCAGTTCTGCAATGGTCTTGTCTTGTGTACCATTTTGGGTTTTGTAGGCGTTGGCGGCCATGGTCATTTTTTGGAGGAAGCTAAGGATATTGTATTTTGTCATCCCATCTATGTTCCAATCATAAATGGAAGAGGCATTACAACGGGATTGAGCGAGGGGTTTTGTTATTCCTAGGTCTGGAGCAGGAATTATTTACAACTGGTATTGTTGTATTTGTTGTATGGGTTGTTTCCAATCCATTTTGTTGACAACCAGTGTATTATTTTGAAATTGTTCTAAAGTGTCAATGTTATCGGAATCATAAGTCAAAGTAGTGATTATAATAGATGATTGTGGTGTATCTAGAATAACGTGTTCTGTATTAGAACTGTTGGATGTCCCAATGCTACTCAACTGATCCTGTATAGCCTGAATGAATTCAAACTTATTTTGTTGGATGTTCTTGACACCATCTTTGGACACGTGAAAGGGTTTAAAGATAGGGTTTTTCAATTTCATATCCTTAGTCGTTCCTGGGGAATCTATGGTGACTAAAAGGTGGATTTTTATGTGTTTTTCCACTCTATCGAGTTGTTTTCCTAAGGTATTCAAACTAATATTGGTGAAATTATTTTGTGCGAGGATATTCTTTTTATTTGTTTTTTCATCCTCTGTTGGATTCTTAAGAGGAATCGCGTCTACAGAGCAGTCATGAATGTTTAGCTTAATTCCTTGTAGAGGAGGGTGGTTGCACTGCACTTTCCTAGAATCAGCTAGGGTTTTCCACTCCGATATTGTGTTCCTAGTCGTACGGGATTTACCGTTTTAGAAAAGGGATATTCTATAGAATTTTCGAAGGAATAAATCTCAAACCAGTCAAAGAATATGATCATTTACAAAATCGTAGAATTTTTCTTGTATTTTTGTCCTAGTATTTAAAAAGTTTTTGAAGAACCAAATTCTTTTTTCTAGGTTGTATTTTTCATAAAAATCATTTTGTAGGAATTTCTTGTCTATTTGGAATTCTTTTTCTAAAACATCAATTTCGTTTACTATGTTCTCTGTAATCGAGGAAAATGTCATACTAGTAGGTTCTTGGTCCTCTATTTTTTCTCTAACACTGGAATTTTCATAAACGGCTCTAGGTATTTCGTTGGTGTAGTCTACGTTTCTTAGATTGGGTAAATCTGACGTAGAATGTCTAAGTTTTGTTTTGTAAGGAGTATTTATTACCGAAGGAATTTGTGAGACTAGAATCATCGTATCTACTACTCGTAGATCTTCTATGGAACGATAGACTAACTCTATCGTCTTGGTATTTGGTTATTTCTCTAAAACGGGTATTTGGTTGGAAAGTCTCTATAGGTTCAGGTTTAACTACACCTTTCAGGATTCATTCGTCTGGTAGGGTAATGTCCTTCCACCTAATACGTCTTGGATTGGTTGACCTTTTGTTTTGAGACTTGACATGGTTCTGGTTGGGACCCGAAGGTAGTGGTGGAGCTAGAAATTTTACTAAAAAATATCAAAATTTTAAAAAGTACTAAACACGGTAAAAATAAGGAAAGTCAACATATAACATATATACATAAAACAAAAAATTTAACCTTACTAAATAATGTAATTTTCCGGTGAAGTGGTGTCATTTGACACCACGGCTCCACCACTGCTCGAAGGGCTTGGGGGTGTTTCAACACATTTTTGGGTTGAATTCACAATTGAAGTAGATCTGGTGTTTGTATGTAGCACTATCTAGTCTAGTAGAATAGTAATAGCAATAGGAACAATAGAACAATTACAAAATACTCATTCTAATCTTACGAGTGAAGTCTGAAGCAATAAGAACCATAATATTGTAATAATAATAACAATAGTGACAGTACTAATAACAGTTATAATAATAATATACTAAAAAGAATAGTCCGCATATTTTTCTTTTTAGGACAAAGAAAGGTGAGAGATCGAATCATATACAGCAAAAGCCTATATAGGAAGATGGCAGAACATCCACGAGCAGCAAATAATTAATAAGAAAATCACTTGAACATGTAAGAGTTTTCTTCTTGAAACATCATACTTTCTTGTATGCCTCGAAGATCTTTTGGCATCAAGAAATTCTAATGCAGCAGTTTCGCAAGGCCAGCAAGTAGCTATATATGTAGCACCAAGATCAAACCATGTATGTCATTCCCACTTGGATAATATTCATGTGAGGAACACGCATTGTCGCAGCACCTCCTCTACAATTCTTCCTCATGAACGCGTAGAAGTAATTTATGCTTAATTTCTTGATGAACCATGAGTTTTTCTTTGCTCTCACGTCCCCGTGTCCAAGCAAGTACGTAAATCCAGATTCTGTGGCTTCTCGGAGAGCAGAGAGCTCATATTCCAGACTAGGATCTTCATCAACTGACATAACACTAGCTGGCAACGCCAAAGACGCTTCTGATGTTGATGCTCCGGAAGTTTCCAATCTTTGATCACGCATTAATGGAATCTTAAGCTCGTCCATCCCATCACCATCTTGTACTTTGTACTCATCCCTTGACTTGACGGAAATGCTATCGAGGTCTGGCTGATTTATGCTGCTTTCCAAAGAGAGTTCCAAGGCCTCCTTTCTCAGAAACTTCTCGAGGCTATCCACCAAAAGCTGCTCAAATGCATGATGATCTTCTTTTCTGACATCTTTATAGCCGTATCTAGCTACACAACGAAACATATGATAGTCCTTCGGACCAACCCTTCGAAACAAAAACCTTTCTTCTTGAGGGACAACAGGTACTGGCACATATTTGATGCAGACAAAGACTATCACAGAGTGAATAGCTGGAAGATCCAACAAAAACTGCGCGAAAATAGAGGGAATGCCTTGAACAAGCTCATTGTATAGTAAACCTATCCCTGGTACTCTTACCGTCCCAAGAGAAGAGCCAAGCTCGTGCATGAAATCCATTGAAATTTTCTGCTTGACCTCACTTTGGTACTTTAAGACGCTTCCATAGTTCCAAATATACATCACACAGAGGAACCAAGAGGCAAAAACAAGCGGAAGCCAACCACCCTCCAAGATCTTGGATAGAACAGCAGACATATAAATGAGCTCTATTGTTCCAAATATAAGTGGAAATAAGAGAGCCAGAAACAAATTTGTTTGCCATATTAGAAGCATTACAATTGTAACCAACGTCGTGCTAACCATCATGACACCAACTTCAGCTATGCCTGCAATAGAGAAGGATAGTTCATATGGAATTTTCTCAACTAAGGATATCTAGTAATGATTGAAACTTATTTTCAGTCTATCAATAACTTGAAGTAAAATTTAATAGAAAAATGAAATGGCACTCAAATTTGGAGGAGCAAACAGCCCCAGTACATAGCTGGAGCTGCTTGAAGAAGTGCATGTCGAAGAAGGAATGCAATTGAAAGGGAGAACAAACAGCGCAGATTCAAGTAAGTATTCCTCTATCAGTTTCATTTTGTACGACAGTGTTTGACTAGACACGCAGTCAACATAGAAATTGTTTTACACATAAGTTATATACCAAAACTATCCTTAGTATTTGGTGGTCTTCAGCATTAAGGGCAAACTCGGAATATTAAGATTTAAGAGTTCCCAAATATAGAATATATCAATCTTGCTAAAATGGAAAAAAAAGAAGGAAAGAGTGCCATACGGAATGGAAACGATGGAGTATTATTAACTAAATGGTGAAAAATCTTTCGTTTGTTTTAACAAAATCCACAAAGTTCCTAAAGTGAGGTACCAACCATATGCATTGGCTATGTCCGTCGTGCTCTTGAAGGCAGCAACCACAAGCATGCACATTATCATCAAAAACCAATTAATGACAGGGATGTAAATTTGACCCATGTGCCTCTTTGAGGTGTGAATAATCTTCAATCTAGGGAAACATCCAAGAGACATAGCTTGCTTAACACATGAAAATGAAGCAGATATCATGGCCTGGCTTGCAATTATAGCAGCTACAGTTGCTATCCCAAAAACTGGCCAAAAGAGACCTTCTGTTGTTCACAAAAGTGATAATGTCAAAGAAGTACTTAATAATCAAAGCCGTTCAACATTTGAATCTCAAGAAAAAGGAAGCAGCAAAGAAAATACCTGGGACAGAATCATAAAATATTCTGGCAGATGCATTTGGGTGTTTCATAAGATAAGCAGCTTGACCAAAGTAGGCCAAAAAAAGGCAGGGGAAAACCACGCTTGTGAAAGCAATCTGCAGCAGTCAACTTACATCAGAATGGAAACAAGTGCCGCAGATATCATAATTAAGGTAGGTAGTTGAAAGTTTGTCAGGCAAAATAAAGAAAGGAACCTGTATACTCTTCACAGAGAAATGACCTAAATCAGCAAACATTGCTTCCGCTCCTGAAACCATTCGTTAAATAGCATATCAACTGACCAACAAGTTTGGGTCGGCTACAGAATCTTTCTATTCATTCCGGTCTATTCAGGCCATCTCATTCCAAACAATGTGTTCTCTAGAACAAAGTGTTTTCCTAATATAACACTTATTTCTAGACAAGATTGATATCTCTAATCAAAATAAAACGATTCCATGGAAATATAAGTAGGTTCTGTCGAGATTCAAACTTGCGCTTTCAGAATCTGATGTCCTATCACTACCCCATGGGAACCTCAAACAGCATTTATCATATCCCTGGTTTTCTAGATGGATGCCCAGATATATGAATCATAAATGCAATAATACAGTGCAAATCAAATTTCAACTATCAATGGAAGCACTTGAAAGAGCAGTCAGGAGAAAAGAATATTCATTGCCTTCGAAAATAATTCCAATCCTTGTTTCTTTTGCACCTTTTAGAAGACAAGGAGTTCTTAGGCGATCAACAAAAACTTTGCAAATGTCTCAATCATCATACATCCCATTACACACACAATCAGAGAAGTAAAGAAGGCAGCCCAACATATGTGCAGATAAAGTGAAAACTCAGATCTCTTCATGCAAAAAACTATTTTATGAACTTTAGACCATACAAAAGGAGAAAACAATTCCACTACCTGTGATGCATAAAACACAGCCACCAAGAGCTGACCATCCATTGGTTGAGTTCTTCTTGAAGAACAGATAGATATAAGCAGGATTTAAAGCCCTTAAGACAGTTACATCATACTTCAGCAGGTTATAAATTCCAATAGCCCCCAGACTGAAGAACCACAAAGCAAGGGCAGGAGCAAATGTAAAACCCACTTTGCTTGACCCATATTTCTGTATACTGAACAATGCGCCAAGGATGATAATTGAAGTGATAACAAGAGCATCTGCAAGCAATATTGATAGGGTGTATTATGCAAAGTCACTTTAACAGTGGTGTAACCATAAATTTTACTAAGGGTGTTTAAACTTTGAAGAAGTATATAAATTTATATTGTTGAATGGGTGCACCAAAAAATTTAATCAGATTACATAGTAATATTTAGCTAAATTATTAAAACACTTGTAATAGAGATAACAATTTTATAAATCAAGACTAACATAAAGAAGTCAACAAAAGAAATCCTATTAGTGAAAGCATAACTCAAAATTTTGTCATTCCACTATGATGAAAGGTGGTGATATTCTATATCGTGTGGGACTTTAGTTTCCCCACAGTACAACTAATAGCTAGAAGAGGCATGCTATTTGAAACGCCTGAAATCTTTGTATTGTTCTCTTGGATCCAGAATTAATATTACAGATCCTTAGGATTGGTATATTCTTTTCCATACTGTAAGTTTCCCTAAATCAAGCCAAGTATCATAACTCTTTTCTACTCATCCTGCAGATTGTCCCTTTTGTTCTAGGATGAAATGAACCTTAAGCTGTTGCTTGTAATTAGATTTGTAGTTTCGTCCAGTCCAACTAATAGCTAGAGAGGCATGCTATTTTAAACCAATTTAGCATTACCAATAGAGCACAAATTTTGCAGTTTGATTCTCCGAAGTAGCAGCAATTACAAAGAAAACTCACTTGTGCCAAATCCTGGGATCCTACCTTGCAGCCCACTCATAGCCGACATAACTGCAACAACTGAGGATCATTAAAAGACTGGATGGGGTAACATAGAGCGTTGTAAAGTTAGAGAATCATTGTGGTGCCAAACAACTAAAAAGCATAGTCATAATCGAACTTTAGGGTATCTGCGTCACACAACAAAGCTACAAGCCTATAAAGAACTAGAAAGAACAAATGATGAATAATTGCAGAACAAATATTCCTAGATGATTTCGATGCTTTTATCATATTTAACCATAGGTTTTCCTTTGTATTTGAATGCTTCTTATTGAGGACCTCAAATCTTTCACATCATCCACTAGCCGACTTCAATATGTACAGTTTAGAGAATCTAAAACAAATTGTCCATCTTATGCCAGTTTAGATATTCTCCTTCACCTTTGAGCTAAATGAAAACCAACGGTGGCAATGAGAATGCAGAAGATCAAAGCTGGTCATTAAAATGTCCACTCAAGTGTGGTTGTTGGCCACTTATTGAAGATTTTAGCAGAGTTGCTTCTGCATCTATCGATGACAACCAAAAATTCAAAGAAGAAAAAAAGTTGAAAATACCTGATATTGCTGGGGTCAAGATACCATCACCTATTATCATTGATGTTCCCATCAGAACCAACAGCAAGAGAAGGGTTTTGAGAGAAGATTTACGTTCCAAAACCTCCTTTATATTTATAGCCCTTTCCAGTTCTGGAGTGGGTAACTTGAGCTTAAAACTTGATATGCGTTCATCAGCTGGCTGTCGATTGGGAAGAAGGTTTACATTTGCATACCTGCAGATCAATGAATAGAGTGCAAATGTTCCTCCTGCCATCAACATTAATTAGTTGTTAAGGAAACCATCATTTCCCAAAAGCCCGTTGTAGGAATTAACCATACCTTCTCCACTGTCATTGGCCTTGAGGACTATAAATACATATTTCATTAGTGGAATGAGAGAAATTGTGTATAACACAATGGACAATGCCCCTAAGACATCAACTTCTGATGTGATGGGAACTTTGTTGAAAACATCCGTGAAAACATATAAAGGGCTTGTTCCCATGTCACCATATACCACACCAAGCGTTTGAAATGCTAGAGCAAGTGTACTCAAAAGAGAAACCTCCTGATTATTCGAAGAGACATAAATTAGTAAAATAAGATATGAATCTTGGCCATTGTACAAACTCTTTTTCCAGAAAATAATAACAAGTACGAGCTGAAAGAAGAACAAGCATTTGCATCACTATGATTAATATTGTGTATGTAATAACCTTTTCCTGACACATCGTTAGTCAATAATATCTGGAAATGTAAGTTGCCTTGCTAATCATTATGCAGAACAACAACAACAACAACATACCCAGTGTAATCCTACAAAAGAGAAAATGAAATAAGATTTTCTCAAAGTTCGACCTTCGCTATACTACATCCTTCCCATATATAGGGACCAAAAACTCGAAAAACTACTTCCAGAAATTATAGCTAAGTCAAATAAAGAACCGCCTTGGGCAAAAAGGAGGAAAGAGGGAGGAATAAAGTTTTCTTGGCCACTAAAAGTTGGTCCCAAACTTTATGTTGTCAACACTCTAACTCTTATGCCATGCTTTAGATTAGTTTATTTTTAATTAATGCACAAAAATTGCATATAACTTCTACAGTGAGCTCATATTGCCATTCCTAAACTCTATAAAGGATAACTGCAGTAAGTTGACAAAGTAAAACTAGTCAATTTCTATGAATCACAAGAATAACATATAGACGCTAGCTGTTTGGATCGACAAACCTAGAACGAATCTCGTAGATTTTATCCTCAATTTCTAGTCAATATCACTGCACTTAAGCCCAGATAGCTTGCATTCATTCATTATGACAGAAAGCTTCACTTCTTTTCCCATAAAGCACAAACTTATCCAATCCCAAATGATATTGGTCCCACAATGCTCTAAGAACAACAACAACATAACCAGTGTAATCCACAAGTGGGTCTGGGTAGGGTAGAGTCTACGCAGACCTTAACCCTACCTGATGCAAATAGAGAGACTGTTTTCAATAGAGCCTAGACTCAAGGACCACAGTGACCAATAAACAATTGAGAAGGAAGATGAATACACAAACAGAAAGACTCATTTTGTACCTTTTTATGGTGGGAGGCATGGGCAAGAGAGATCTCCATAGCTTCAACATCAAAAGAGTCAACTCTTTTAGGCTTCTTGACAAGTCTTCTCCTGACAGATCCATAACCTTCTCTAGTAATTTCTTCATCACCACACAATGCCCATGGTGGTGATTCTGATGAGTCCACCTCACTACCATCCACCCACCTTGTAGACCCTCCACTCCCACCAGTAGTACATCTCTTCAACAACCCCACTGTAACTGTACTACTACTCTCTTCTATCTCTTCTTTCCCCATATTTTCAACAATGAAATGAATGACCAAGATTTGGTGTCACTCAAAATGACTTATATGTTATAGCCAACTGGTCACTCAATAATGCTTTTTTGTCAGTATAGTTATGAAATATCTACAATATCCTTTCAATCATTTTGCTGACATATTCAAGAATCTTGAAACTTGTTGTAACTAGACAAAAGCGGCTCTCTATTTATCTTTGTGAATTTTTTCCCATTGTGAATATTATCTTGTTTTCCAAGATCAAATAACAGGGACTTAGGATATTTTTAGTAAGCAATACAGTACTCCATTTTTCATTGAAAAAGGTATCTAACAGAACACACGAATTCATCGAACAACGTTGACATTTTATTTAGCGTGATTTGGTTTTTTGTCTCAGTTTTGGTAGGTAATACTGTAGTACTAGTAATAAATTACTCCATTAATTAGTGACAACTTGTTTGAACTTTGATGTAGCCATCTAGCTAATATAAAAATAATATCATGTGATATATGGGTAGCTTTCTTGGGATAAGAATGAATAATTGGTTATAGTATGACTATCAAAAAGTACGAGGCATACATCATGCTATGCGCATTTTAATAATACTTAGGTTTACTACATATTTTAACCCTTTAAACGTGTATCGAAGTTCCTTTGACACACTCTAATTTCACATTGAATTTTTTTACGCACCAAATAATTATGCCTAGTACATTACTTTAGGTCGATTTTGGACATGATTTGAAATCATGATATAAAATTACTGATTTAAAATCAGAATGATTTGAATTTGAAGTTGAAGTTTTGTTTCGGCATGCAATTTAGATTTCTTAAATTATATTTTTTTTCATAAATATAAAAATCTCACAAGTTGTGAAAAGCATCAAAACTTCCTCAATTCTTATACCGTCTTATAAATGAGCAAATCATAGTTCATAACAAAGTTAATACGCTGCTAGAACACCTTTCTAAAAAATAAAACATCTATAGCTTTAGTTCAATAAAGAAAATTGAACATGAGTTGTAGAAGTAAATTTAGTTTCTAAATGGTTGGTAAGTGTCACGACCCAAATCACTGATCGTGCGGGCACCTACCCTTTTCCCACCTGGTAGGCGAACCCGTCCCTTACAGATTCATCCAACAACATAAATAAATAATAAGAGCAATAGATGTCTGAAAACATAGATAAATCATAATTCGGAATACAACAACTACCCAAGAAATCTGATCTGAATAGTACAAGAGCCTCTAAGTATACAACTTGAATAAAAGTTACAACAACAACCTGAATACAACTTCTGTTTAGAAGGAGAATTAAACAGAAAAGTCTAGATGAACTACATGAGATCTTTGAAGGCTAATCGAACCTCGCTCATATACCTGGAACAACTCTACACCCCGAAAAGGGTGTAGCAATAGTAGTATCAGTACAAACACTATGTACTAGTATGTATCATAGGCCGACAACAGTTAGTTAACATATAAAAAGTAAGAAACTGAAGAATAGACACACACGCAATCAAGTACAACACAACACAGTCCAAGAACAATAACTCAAGTATAGAAGTATCACGTCGGAATTCATGAAGTATGAGGGTGAAGTAATCACTAAGCACATCCACGTAAGACTTGCAGTAAGGTGGACCACACTTGATCTCAGTAGTCTACAGTCATAGCCTATGCGGAACCTCTAGTCCTGAATCCATCATGTGTCTAGGTAAGAGATTAACAAGCACACAACCTCTCAAATGAATTAACAACCAATGAATAAATGCTGAAATGCATCATGCAATACAATGAATACAACCAGAATCAGAGATATGAGTGGATGTAATATGAATGTATGTGTGATTCAATGCAATGCACTAGCCAACTGTCTCATATCGTGCACACATGCTCTGAGCGGAATATCTTTACGTCTTGATAGTCATGACCCATGGGGGACCTGCGAAGTCTATGTACCAGTCACTCCGGACACAGCTCAGAGATGGCTACGCTATCAAATATGTTACAAGAATCATTGATGTTTCCTCCTCACTTATCACTATCACACCAATCACCGGCAATATCATTTTATCATGAAAATGAGGATGAATGCATGTATGAATGTCAAATTCAACAATAATCACGAGATAAATAAATGTAACAGCATCCGTAAATCAACTACCAATATAAACTTATTCCCAAATCTGTACAATGTCATGTCCGAAATAATTTCCCTTCGGACCACATAGGTAACACCAATTATATATACAAGAGAGGTCATACAAAATATGCACGTAACATACACCATAATAGGAAGCTTCAGATGTTTCACTTTCCCTCTTATCATTATTAATAACAAATCACAGTTCACAACAATAAATCATGTAGAATGTGTATGAATGATATGCATGTATCAATCTCAAGTGTAAATCCAATCGTGCCACACATGGACACATATCATAATATCAGTATCAAGTCAAGTCATTTCCTCTATCCATGATAATACCAATCACAATCACGATATGGCAACTAAGTGCAAATCCAAGATCAAACACGAGGCAGCAAGCCAATAAAACACAAAGAGGCAATGAGTTCACAAATCAGTCAACAATACGGAACCTAAGTAATCCATCCCAACTTCATACACGAAGGTGTAACATGCTTTCTCCGACAATAACTAACTCTACATATGCTTCGCTAACCGAAGTCTAACCAAAAGGTAAGCCGTAACCTACCTAGATGCCGAGTTGGAGACACGAACAATCAAACATTTGCCTTGCCTTTCCGGAGAGCTTTCAGGTAATCAAATCTATCCATTATCGAATTCTAAGTTAGAAATGAGGAACAATGATACTCATATTGATATACAATCATTTGAAGCAAAATCAACTAAGAAAAAGGGAGGAAACGTGCCCACAAGGGTAAAACGGTAAATTGGAGAGTGAAATTTGGTAACCCAACGTTCTAGAAGTTTGAATCTACCCTCCAATTGCTAAATTAGTTCAATAATAGGTCGATTTTATCAAACAATGCAAAAACCCCAAATTAGGCATAAACCCTAGATTTTCTATAAACAATTTCTCAACAACAAAGGAAGATTTAAGCCTAATGGTTACTAAATCATCAATTTCCATACTTATATTAGTCAAATCCACCAACAAATCCCATTTAGAAACACTAAAACTCATTTTATAAAATAATCATCAAAACTCATCTTTCCTCTTAAGTTCTATGAATTTTCTATCATGGATTCATGCTTAAGGAATGTAAAAGAAAGAATTCAAGCTTAGGGAACTTACCCTCAAGAGGAATCAGCCAACAATCTCCTCAATTCGCCTCAAAAGTACTTAGGAACAAGAGGTAAAGGAATAAGAAATAATAGGGTTTCACTTAGCATTTATTAGGTTCTGGTTTGCATCATTTCGCTGCAGCAGTAAGACGTCCGCTATTGCGAGCCCGCCACGACTGCCCACTTCGCTATTGCGCATCCGCCACATCGGATCACCATCCGATGTGGCAATCCATCTCAAACGTCACCACTCCGCTAGAGCAGACGAATACTTCGATGCAGCGGGTCCGCTATGGCAGATCTAGTGTCGCACAGCGGACAACAGACACTAGAATAATCCTAGTTTTTCACTATCTCAATTCCTAAATCCGACAATCACCCGAGACCTCCCAGACACAAACTAGATATGCATACACACATAAAAACACGCTACGGACTCACTCGTGCTCTCGAAATTCCCATCGGATGTCTATTTAATCGAGTCAACCCCCAATAGCCTATAAAATCAACTCTCCAACCAGTAGTCAAAACACTTCCGAGAGCATCGAGAACCGAACTAACTATCCCACCAAGTCATAAACGACCCTCCGAACCTCACGGAATCGACGGAATTTCGAAAAAGGTTTATTTACTCAAAAGTCAATTATTGATCAACTGTTTTTCACCTTAAGGCTCTACTTCGCAAAAATCAACATAAGTCTCGCTCGATCACCCCGGCAATCGTGCCACCCATCTTCGCGGATCAAATTGTACTAACAGGGCTCGAGAAAGGGTCAACGGGGGTAAACGGATTAAAAGCGCAATAACAACCGAACAGGTCGTTACAGTAAGAATAAATTTTGTTATAAATATACTATCAACTTGCCGATCTTTTTTTATATTTAATATAAATGGTTGGTAAATATATCTACCAACTTATGGATCTCTTTTTTTATAAAATATAAACTTATGGGTCAAGTTTCACATTTAAAAATTTTTGAAATCATGATTTGGAATCCCAAATCACGCCTTTTTGGATAATTTGGGATTTGAAATCATGATATGAAGTTGAAGTTGAAATTTAATGCAAATTTCATAAACAAACCCTTATTTGAAATTAAAATACGAAATCGTGATTTCATATCACATGGCCAAATGCCTACTTAATTACGTGGTACTCGCATGTTTTACACATAAATTGAGCGTGTGAACATGTAAATAACTTGTGTTTGAGGCCTTATTTTAGCACCACACGTGTCCAAATTTTATTCTATTTATATTTGAAGTACCATTACATACTAATTTCTTCACCATGATTTTTTTTGTCTCAATTATGACTGCTTAATAGTCATAATAAATTACTCCATTAATTAGTGACAACGTGTTTGATTTAGCCTTGTAGCAAATCAAAAATTGATATCATGTGATAAATGGGTTAGGATAAGAAATAAAGAATGGTTATGGTTTAATTATCAAGCCTGAATACTTGTGCGGCCCTTAAATTTGCTCCGTGAGTCATTTTTTTTTTTACGTATAAGAATCAAATGATGAAAAAAAAGTAAACATAAATAATAGAAATTGTGTACCTTAGGATTGGTAAATTGTCAGGATAGCTTGAAGGGGTCCAAAAGGTTATCTGTATGGAGTTTTTATTGTTTTTTATTTAAATACCTAAACTAAGTCTATGAACTATACACCTAACTTATGCTCAAACTGTGTTTATTGAGCATCGTAACCCACTTCAGATGGAGTTTTGTGGTTAAGTTCTTAGAGATGATATCTAGCTTTTTGTAAAATATTGTATAATTTTGTATAACAGTGTAAAAAGTGTGTATAAACACCTCTAATACATCTATTGTACACGTTTATATAAGATTGATACATTATTTAAAATAAATAATATTGTATAATGTTATATACGTTTGTATAAGCGTTATTGCAACACAAAAGTTGACTATGCAAATATAAACTGAAAACATGGTACTATGCAAATATAAACTGAGAATATGGCTACCTGAGTGCAATATGTTGTGTGAGTTGTATATTCTGAAAAATTTATATGAAATAGCATACCTATATTATTTGCTCATGTGCACTGTTCTAGGTTTCATCAGTAAACATTCTAATAGTATATTACTCCCTCCGTCTCATATTAGTTGCCCACATTACTAAAAATATTCGTCACAAATTACTTGGCCACTTTCTAAAAATAAGATTGAATTAATAAAAAAAATTCTACTTTGTTCTTAACATTAATTGTTTTTTTAATGTAACCAATATTGATTAGAGTGTAATTAATTAGAGAGAGATAAGAATAATGTAGTAAAAATACTCTTATTATTTATGATTTCTTAAAACGTATGTGAAAGTCAAAGTGGCCAAAAAATATGGTACAGAGGGAGTATCTATTACTACGGAATATCCACCTAACTTCATTTAATAGTTTGCAGCTACCACCTGATGGCCATATTGGAATTGTACTAGGGGAGCTCTCATTAATCTTGTGGAGCCAATGAATTGATATTACTATGTCTTGTTTCGACAATACAAGTGAGCGGAAACAAATGTCATTACTTTGCTCCAAAAGGTGGAATCTCCCACCCCAGGAGCCCCCACACCCCGGTCCGACAGGTCTGTGAAGGAGGTAAATCATGGTGACTCAATTGATTTCAAAGGTTAGACCACTACCACGCTGCGCACAAGGGGCCCTCCTTTATTTCAAGAAGAAACCCCCACACTGCCGCTGACGGAATTCGATCCTTGGTCTTTGCTCCAAATATCCCCTTTGAAACCAATTGAGCTGCCCAAGCGGACAACAAATGTCATTACTCATTACACTAAGTGGTGTTCACGGAAATTTTTAAACTTCAAATATACAGGTTTCAAGTAGGAGATTGCCAATCCTAACTTTATACCCAAATTCTAAAGTTCAATATTGCCAACTTCAAACATTTGTGTTTAAAAATTAAAATTAGGTTTGATATTTCCCAACTTCAGATATTCAAACTTCAGACCCGGAATTTTCAACTTTTGTACGCAAATCAAAAGTTGATTATGAGACGGCTAAACAATAGTTACTTTGTAATTCTCAACTATTCTTTAAACAATGTTGCTCCAAGCAGTTATTTGTGCACCTGACCGAATCTCAAACAGCCTATCTTTGATGGAATAGGTAAGACAAGAACAAATGTCCACTCCTCCACTACGATGACGATGTTGGGTAAAAAGCTGTGTTTAGCTTGATTTAGAACTTATTGAATGTTCAAAAACATTTCTTGAAAAAAATGGCTAAAAAGAAACTGTTACACTCCCAAACACTTATCTGAACATCCATTTTGATAAATTGTTTCCCTAACATAACAATATCTTGAAAGCTTGACCAAACGGACGCATACATTTTCATATAATAGGGGGCATGATGAGAAAGAGGTGCAATTACTCCGTAAAAAGACTTCAATCGTAGAGCTCAAGATTGAGATAAAGGTGAGTACTACAACTAGAACGAAAGCAACAAGGAAGGCACGTATAACCAAAGTGAACCATACTTCTCCGGATCCAACTGCCTAGTCACAGCATCAAATTAAACATAAAATTTCCAATGCTAGATGATCCTGACTTGTATAGGGTGGGAATGAGGTGTTCTAAAACAACTAAATCCTGCTCTGCTCCTCTAAGGACTCATTATTTTGCTTTGGATTCAATTACCCTCTTTGCAAAAGATGGCAAACAGAACGATGCAGAGTGAATCTGGGGACAAAATTAAAAGCACTGTAAGTACTAGAGAAGTGAGTCCGAATGCGCAACTTGGCATTGGAAAAAAAACCAGAGAGCAGAATGACATCATACCTCAGAGTTGTAGAACTTCAAAGGTCCTCTAGTTTTGGTGTGGCTATCATCGGCATCAACTGGGTTAATTGGATTCTTGAAATCAACCGCAGGTCCCTCAGTCGAGCAGAGCATGAAACCAATAACACCACTGAAATAAAGACACACAAACGACCCAAATTGGGATCAGTACTGCATCAGAGTATTCAGTACCTCAACAGTAGGTATTCTCAGTTACCATCACCATCCAAAATAAACCAGAAAAAAGGTCTGTTTTCATTTTTGGCCCACCGGCCGAAATTAATTACGGGCGCTAGTCAAAATATACAAAGCATATACACTGATTATATATATAATGTGTTAGAATAGGAGTATGAATAGGATTTGTATATAGTATCCTACATGGAAAAAGATTGAGATGTAATATCTATAAATAGGGCTCAATGTAATAATGTAGAGACAACAATTCAATAATAATATTTTCTCCCATATTTTCTCACATGTTATCAGAGCCATCATAGAATATGATCACCGTGCAATTTTCCGGTGACTGAAAATTACTCCGGCATTGTCAGACAGACGACCAGAATCTGGTTTCTACAGGTGCTATGCAAAATCCAATAACACCATCAGGTCCGGCATCTCCCGCGACCAAACCCCAACAAGTGTCGCCAAGAACCGACGACCCACGCGCCGATCAGAGGGTCGTCACCTTCGGCGAGATCTGTCCACGCGCCGGCGCATGAACCTTGTTCCAACTAGATTTTCGAGCAATTCTTTTTCTAATAGATTCGTCCAGTCCTTGCGAGCCTATCTATATATTTTCTTTTGGATTTCAATCACCGAAACTATTTTTCGGCGCCGACGGTCACTTTTCTGGCAGAATATTTTTCCCAGTCAGCTTGCCTATTCATTTCGAGCCATACTGTGCAATTTGTTTCAGATTCCGGTCACCTTTTATTTTCCGGTGACTATTTGCTGCAGTTTCTGGATCCCGGTTTCTAAGCATCATCAACCTCTTTTTTATCAGATTTCTTAAAGTTTTTAAACCATGTCTCTCGGATTTGATGTTTTTAATTCCAAAAACATGAGAGTTGGAACTTCAAGCCATGTGATTACTTCCGAACCATTAATGGGCAGTTCAAACTATTTAGCTTGGGCTTCCTTGGTTGAGTTGTGGTGCAAGGGTCAAGGTGTTCAACATCACTTAACACAAAAGACTATTGTGATTAATGAAAAAACAGAGGCTAGTGAGACAGAAAATACCAAAGCACAGTGGGAGACGGTTGACACTTAATTATGTAGTCTCATGTGGCGATCTATTAATCCCAAGTTGATACCCTTGTTACGTTGCTTCCAGACATGTTATTTAGTTTGGGAAAAGGCTCACGCTTTATACTGTAATGACATATCTCGATTTTATAATGTGATATATCGGATGACCAACTTAAAGAAACAGGAATCAGATATGTCTACTTACTTGGGACAGGTACAGACATTTATGGAGGAATTTGAACAGTTGATTCCAGTCACTACGAACGTTGAAAAACAACAAGAGCAAAGACAGATATTGTTTCTAGTTCTTACCCTCACTGGACTTCCTACTGACTTTGATTCGGTGCGTGATCAAATTTTGGCTAGTCCTATGGTTCCTACAACTAATGAACTATTTTCTCGTTTGCTTCATCTTGCTGCACCTCCTAATCACACAATGGTTCCATCACCAACCGTTGACTCCTCAGTTCTCACATCTCACACCATATGGATAATCGACGAGGAGGAGATCGTTTTGGAAAATCTCGAACTAAATGTAGTTATTGTCATAAGTTTGGACACACTCGCGAGGTATGTCGGGCTCTACATGGTCCACTACCCAATGATGTTCAATGTAGTCATTGTCACAAATTTGGACACACTCGTGACGTATGTCGTGTTCTGCATGGTCAATCACCCAACAATGCTCATGTTGCTCAGACTGACACTACAGGAAATCTGAGACTATTATCTGAAGCAGAATACAATGAGTACCTTCAGTATCGAGCAAGTAAGCAGACGTCTCCACAAGTAGCCACGGATTCTCAGCCTAATACTTCTATTGCTGATAATTCCTTCGCTTGTGTTTCACAGTCTAGTATCCGTCCATCGTGGGTCGTTGACTCAGGCGTTTCTGATCATATTTCTGGTAACAAATTACTTTTGTCAAATATTATTTATTCACAGTCCCTTCCTCCGGCTACTTTAGCCAATGGGATCCAAACAAAACCAAAAGGGATTGGACAAGCTAATCCCCTGTCACTCTAAACTCCGTTCTTTATGTCCCTGGTCGTCCTTTTAATCTTGCATTTGTCAGTCGTTACATGTCCTAAATTGTGCTGTAATATTTGTTGATGATTCTTTTGTTATGCAGGACCGCAGTACGGGACAGGTGATTGGTGCAAGATATGAATCACAAGGTCTCTACTATCTTACCTTTCCTAATTCCTCCACAGCATGCTCCATTACATATCATCTAGATTTAATTCATAAACGATTGGGACATCCGAGTCTGTTCAAGCTACAAAAGATGGTGCCTCGATTGTCTAGTTTGTCCAAATTAGATTGTGAGTCGTGTCAACTTGGAAAACACACTCGCACTACCTTTCCACATAGTGTTGAGTCGTGTTGAGTCGTGCCAAGTCTATTTTTTCAATAGTTCATTATGATATTTGGGGTCCTAGTAGAGTCAGTTCACCTTTAGGATTTCCTTATTTTGTTAGTTTCATTAACGATTTTTCTAGATGTACTTGGCTATTCT
Organism: Anisodus tanguticus; assembly: GCA_034509755.1. Lineage (NCBI taxonomy): Eukaryota > Viridiplantae > Streptophyta > Magnoliopsida > Solanales > Solanaceae > Anisodus > Anisodus tanguticus. The sequence continues at coordinate 46,570,559 of CM067543.1, read as the reverse complement.
TAATGAAATATCGTTCTGAGTTATTCTCTATATTCAAGAGTTTTTGTGCTGAAATACAAAATTAATTTGGTGTTTTCATTCGTATTTTTTGTAGTGATGATGCCTTAGAATACAAATCTTCCCAGTTTCAGTAGTTTATGACTCACCAAGAAATTATTCATCAAACATCTTGTTTGTACACCCCTCAGCAGAATGGGATAGCAGAAAGGAAGAATAGACATCTCATTGAGATTGCTCGCACTCTTCTCATTGAATCCCATGTTCTGCTGCGCTTTTGGGGCGATGTAGTCCTCACAACTTATCATTTAATTAATAGAATGCCCTCATCATCTATTCAGAATCAAATTCCATATTCCATAGTATATCCTCAGTCATCTCTATACTCTCTTCCTCCTCGTTTCTTTGGGAGCACATGTTTTGTTCATAACCTAGCTCTGTGGATAGATAAATTAGCCCCTCGCTCTCCTAAATGTGTCTTTCTTGGTTATTTTCGAGTTCAAAAAGGGTATCGTTGCTTCTCACCTAATCTCCGTCGATATCTTATGTCTGCCGATGTCACATTTTTTTAGTCTCAACCTTACTTTAGGTCTCCTTCTGATCATCATGATATCTCTAAAGTCTTACCTATACCTCAGGTTTTACCTACACCGACCTTTGAGAAATCTACAATTACTTATACATCTCCAGTCACAGTGCCATCACTTCTGACTTATCACGTCGACCGCGTCCAGCATCAGACCCACATCAAGCCCAGATAATTCATGTCATGCGTCAAACCCTGCACCTACTGCGGATTTGTCTCCTCCTGATCAGCCGATTGCACTTCGGAAAGGTAAAAGATCCACTCGTAATACTAACCCACATTATACTCATTTAAGTTATCATCGTCTATCATCATCCCATTATGTCTTTGTATCATCATTGTCCTTTGTCCCCATTCCTAAGTCTACAGGTGAATTCATTTCTCATCCTGAATGGCGACAGACTATGATTGACAAGATGTCTACTTTACACACGAGTGGTACTTGGGAGCTTGTTCCTCTCCCGTCAGGTAAATCTATTGTTGGTTGTCGTTGGGTTTATGCGGTCAAAGTTGGTTCGGACGGCCAAGTTGATCGGCTTAAGGCTCGCCTTACTGCGAAGGGGTATACACAGATATTTGAGCTTGATTACAGTGATATTTTCTCTCCCGTGGCTAAAATAGCATATGTTCGTCTTTTTCTATCCATGGTTGTTGTCCGCCATTGGCCTTTTTATCAGTTAGACATGATGGTGATCTTGAGGAGGAAGTTTATATGGAGCAATCTTCCGATTTTATTGCTCATGGGGAGTCTAATCTAGTATGTCGATTGCGTCTGTCACTTTATGGTCTGAAATAGTCTCCTCGAGCCTGGTTTGGTAAATTCAGCACAGTAATTTGAGTTTGGTATGACCCGCAGTGAAGCATATCATTCTGTATTTTATCGACATTCTACTCCAGATATGAGTATTTATTTGGTGGTTTATGTTGACGATATCGTTATAACTGACAATGATGAAGATGGTATCACTAATTTAAAGCAACATCTCTTTCAACATTTCCAGACTAAAAATCTCAGCAGACTGAAGTATTTTCTAGGTATTGAGGTTGCCCAATCCACGTCAGGTATTGTTATTTCGCAACGCAAGTATGCCTTAGACATTCTTGAGGAGACAGGAATGATGGGTTGTAAACACATTGACTCTCCTATGAATCTGAATGCTAAACTCTTGCCAGGATAGGGGGAGCCACTCAGTGATCCTGGAAGATATGGGCGGTTGGTTGATAAGTTGAATTATCTCACAATGACTAGACCTGACATTTCATTTTATGCGAGTGTTGTAATCCAGTTTATGGATTCTCCTTGTGATAGTCATTGAGATGCAGTTATCCGCATTCTACGATATATTAAGTCAGCCCCAAATAAAGGACTTTTTTGAAGATCGAGGCCATGAGCAGATCGTTGGATATACATACGTTGATTATGCAGGATCACCCTCTGATAGACGTTCTACATCTGGATATTGTGTTAATAGGAGGTAATTTGGTGTCCTGGAAGAGTAAGAAACAGAGTGTTGTTGCTCGATCTAGTGTTGAATCAGAGTATCGAGCAATGGCTGTAGCAACTTGTGAGCTAGTTTGAATTAAGCAGTTGCTCAGAGAATTAAAATTTGGAGAAATCAATCAAATGGAACTTGTGTGTGATAACAAAGCGGTCTTTCATATCGCATCAAATCCGGTATTTCATGAGGAATAAGCACATTGACATTGATTGTCACTTTGTTAGAGGAAAGATAATCTCCGGAAATATTGTTACTAAATTTGTAAAGTCGAATAATCAGCTTGCAGATATTTTCACCAAGTCACTTAGTCGTCCGCGTATTACATACATCTGTAACAAGCTCGGTACATATGACTTGTATGAACCAGCTTGAGGGGGAGTGTTAGAATAGGAGTAGGAATAGAATTTGGATATAGTATCCTACATGAAAAAAGATTGACATGTAATATCTATAAATAGGGCTCAATGTAATAATGTAGAAACAACAATTTAATAATAATATTTTCTCACATATTTTCTCACAATATGTATATTTACGTATATTATATTATACAATATGTAGATTATTACAAAACAAAAGGGCAGCCCGGTGCACTAAGCTCCTGCATGCGCGGGGTTTGGGGAAGGGCCGAACCGCAAGGGTTTATTGTATGCAGTCTTACCTTGCATTTCTGCCAGAGGCTATTTTCATATAAATATAGATTATATGTATATTTATACTTAATATACAAAACATATACATTTGTTGGCTGAAACTTTTTAGGCAGTCCAAAAATGTAATTATCCCAAAAAAACATGAGAAGGCGTGAATGACAAACCAGAATAACAAAATAATGCATACATATCAGCAAATATCTTGAAAGTGTACCTTGGATAAGTAGGAACTGTGGTCCATGCATAGTTGACTGAGCCTTTGAAGATCTGGCGGCAGTTTGACACGATATCTTCAATTATGTGCATGTGAAGCCATATGCTCTCCGCCTGCGTACAGACAACCCCTCCGGGACGCAGAGCCCTTGCTACTGATTCAAAGAAAGGCTTTTCGAACAACTCTTGGGCTGGACCTGGAGTTAAAAAGAATAAACAATATAAGAGATGAAATTTCTACGACAGAGGCAGTAAGAAAGTAAATAGATTATTACCTATGGGGTCAGAGGAATCCACTATAACTGCATCATAAGTTCCTTTGGGAACATTTTTCAAAAATGCAACTCCTGTAGAAATGAGAGAGGAAAAGGGAAAGCCCATGAACAGGTAATAGATAAATGCCCAAAAAACCATCAAAAATAAAGTCGTCTTCTCAGATCATACCATCACCAACATGAAGTTTAACTCGGGGATCCTCATATCCTATAGCTACATTAGGGAAAAACAGTTTAGAGACCTGAAAAAAGGAAAAAAAAAACAAATTATGAGATCGTCGCTTTATGTTTTAGAGCAATGCTCCACCAAATCAAAATTTCCAAGGAAACTGATGAGCAATGAACTACAGGGATCATAGAAAGGGATAACTTTTGCAGTATCTTCCACATCAAAACTGAATATGCTACTTGCCAAATTCAACATTTTTTCTCTACCCTTAGTGCAGTTAAGAGAATTCTCGAAGAAAAGAACCAAAGTACAACTTTAATTAAAAGAATGGAGAAGCCAGCTGACTTACATCAATTACCATCTTGTCAATCTCACAAATGTCTATCTGTTCAACAGAAGAATGCCGAGACACCTCACGCAAGACACCACCATCACCTCCCCCAATAACCAACACCTAAAGTAAGAAAATCAAGCTTGAAGTGTGGCACACAAGTAGAAGACACTAATCTCTAATTCCTATGGCAAGTGAGACTTGACCACAGGCATTATACTTCTTATTTACAAAGTAAGAAGCAAATGTGGATATAGCTTCTTTTATTTTAGGTTTGTGTCATTGTCAATGAAAACAAGTGAAGTGCCAAAAGAATTCAAGATTGACATTGCATATATATCAAAAGATACATAATCTCTAAGATTTTCTATTTTATACTGATATGTTAAATTTCACTGTTGCGTAATGGACCTTTTTGGGGTTTGGAATTGAGCAAAGTGGGAGATGAGTGATCATTTCTTGGTAAGCACATTCATCCCGCTCTGTGAGTTGTATCACACCATCCAAAATAAGCACCTTTCCATAAGTTGATGACTGCAGCAAACAATAAACTTACAGAATGAGCATCAAATAGTGAGTGAGAGGAGCAAACTCAAACGTTAATGCATCATGCAATTACCTGAAAAACCATGACATTTTGGTAATCTGACTTCCCCTGAAATAGTATCTTTTCAACTTTCAACGAGTGTGCTTCCCCTGCATATAAATTTCGAACTTCAAAACTAATTTGTCCCATAATTACGGAAATCATAAGAAGGTTAAGACACTTATCACTACAACTGACTAATGAGTATTCCTCAATGTAGGTCCACACCTATACATACTGATGTTATGACTCCAAATCTTAGAATTCAAGATGTGTTGATAAAAAATAAATGAATTTCAAAATCTTCCACATATATTATATGGGAATGAAAACTGATAAATTCGCCATATAGAAAAATTATGTTAGTAATCTAGATAGTGAAAACAACTCCACCTATGTGATATTTGTACAACATAGCTGATTTCAAGCTCGCGGTTGCAGTAAGTTGACACAGGTAAAAATAGTCAAATAATGATCTATCCTTTGAATACTAAGAGTAGAGCGAAATGAATACATATGTTCAGTATAACAGATAACTACTCGTCTAGTTTGGAAACTAGGCGCAGTTGAGTTGAGTTAAGTTGACTTCGTAGAGTCAAAACAAAAAACCAAAATCTCATCATACACAGGAAACACCACTTTTTTTTTTGAAAGAGAACACAGGAAACACTTGTCCAACTAAGTACTATCAAGTACAGATAATTCCCAGGAGAAGGCACGGAATCATTAAAGCTAAAGTCTTTCCAAAAGACGCATAAGCAGGACTAGAAACAAGAAAAAAAAAACATTATTAATTAATACTAAAAACCCACAAAATAAAACGAACAATGGCAAAAAGCAACTGCAAACAATCACCCAAAAAACAGAGCTTTCTGTTCCAAAATTCATTCACCAAGTAAAATGTGTGTCTATATAGATGCAAAAATAGATCCAACATTTAAGCAGTAAGCACACCATATGTATCTAGAAAAAATTTAAGCCTCTTTATACATATTTACTAAATACTAAAAACTCACAAAAAGATGACAGAAGCAATTGCAGACATTAGCCAAAAAAGCAGGTTTACATTCCAAAAAGCACAGCAAGTAAAATGTGTGCACTTAGGGATTGTTTGGCAGGATGTATTAGAGAAAACAATACATGTATTAGCTTTGTATTATTAATCCCTTATTTGATAGTGTTTTTCTACCTATGCATAACTAGTTATACACTCTCTTCTTCAATACTATTCTTGTATATAGCAATCCATGGTATTAGCACTACAAGAGTTATTAATACATGGATAAACATGGTTAAAGACAGAATTGTTGTTAATACACCAAATCAAACAGTGGATAATAACTAATCCCAGCATTAGTAGTAATATTCTTATACACTCTACAAAACGAAACCCTTAGATTCACAAACAACAACAACTAGACCCCAATGTTAAGCTAGTAGGAATTGATTATATGAATCCTGAATATCCATTTCACGTTATTCAATGTAATTTTAAAACTTCACCATACATCTATTATATGGGAATTGCATACATAAGAATAAGAAAAAAGAAAAGAGAGAGAGTGACCAGGCCAAAGTGGGCTAATCTCAGAGAACCATCCAGGTAAGATAGAAGAAATGTAGGCTGATTCCTCCATTGACATGGAGATAAAGTTCTCTTGCGATGCTGCTCCACAAAGCCCTGATGGAGGATAATGATTGTGATTGACTCAGCCCCCGTTAAACGTTTTTTTGTTTTTGTTTGTGATTATATTTTTTATTGACTCCAATGTAAACAACTTTTCTACTTACCAAATTAGAATTAACGGCTGCGTAAACTTGAAACCTCTTCATACCTCATGTTATGACATTTCATTGAATATGTTGTTGTTCACGGGTTATGTATCCAACATTTGGGGTCAAAGGCAGACATCGATTTTAATGCACAAATTTTATTAGTATAATCATTTTAATTTTCATTTTGGCTCAAAAATGTATCCAAAATAATTGCCACTTTAATATTGGCTATTATTTCCAATTATACTTCTAATTTTAATAAGAATGCACCGTATTAAAGAAAAATAATCAATTTACTTTTATTAAATAAAAATAACTTAATAAACTATTTTTTGTTTTTTTAAAATGAGCGGTAGGGGCGGATGTAGCCAAGTGGATCAAGGCAGTGGATTGTGAATCCACCACGCGCGGGTTCAATCCCCGTCGTTCGCCCATCAATAAATGTGCGTAAAATAAATTTAAAACGACAGTTAAAATGGGATAAAGGAAATAATGTAGAAATTATGAGTTTTTTGGCTACAAATACTACTGAGGAAATAGTCATTTATGACCACTTACAAATTTAAATAGAATATATGTGTCATTTTCAGATTTTTTTTATATGCTCAAAGATATTTGTAAAATACACTAAACGTATCTTAAATTTTACGGTCTTTAATCTATTATATTATTAAAAATAAAATGTGAATATCCAATATAAGTGTCAATGAATTTAAAAAGTTTCTAAAAACAAAATGTCAGTCGTATAAAAGGCAGTGCATGGAGTAATTTTTAGGGTGAATTTGAATCTATTAATTTCTTAATTGGAAAAGTTAGATATATTAAAAAGTATAAAGTACTGCAATAGAGGTATTTATTAGGAGAAAAATATTATAATACATATTTTGGTCACTTTGGAGTTGGGAGTTGGGACTATTGATTATATGATTATTATAAAATGATGGGACTCTCAATTAGGGTTTAGATGCGCCCACTCATCAAACTCCACACGGAGAAAGCCGCAAAGATATAATAAGAAAGGGGATTTGGTCTCACAATTTGTCATGACTATATTATCTTTGGTTGGTAGGTATAGATGTCACTGGCATCTTCCTTTTAGCAGCCCTTTCCACATTTTTTTGTTAGGTAATTTAGGTTACTCCGCAGTATTACCTATTTACCTTTGTTTTCCTGGAATTGGTCATATTGGGTGGCCTTGTGATATATTTTACTATCATTTATCAAAATAATGTTGTACACATAAGTGAGATCTTATATTATTTGAAAAGGTTCTTAGATCCTAGAAATATAGACATAACACATGTATACACACACTATTGTTATTTTTACTTTGACTACCTTTACTATTTTAGTGTCAGTATACTTTTCTTGTCTGATCTGTTATTTTCATCGTAGTGTATTTACTCTTGCTTTTTTCTTTAAACCTGTTCTGAAAACCATTTTTCTTGAACCTAGCCCCATAAAAATAAGGATAAGATTTACATACATTTCATCCTCCTCAAATCTCATTTATGAAATCATACTTATTGTTGTTATATCATTATGATCCTCCAATTGAAAGGAGAAGACAATAACAATGTACAAAAAAGAAGGAAGAAGAAAGGGGGAAGGGGGGGAATAATAAAACGAATTAGTATGCACATGCTCAGAAACTAATCAATCATAATCATCTTCTATATCTATCTATCTATATTATTTTAAAAGTATGAATATAAATATTGGTTGACCAAAATATTCTTTAAATATTAAACGACTTTATACTCTTTTAATCTAATTCTACCATATTTCTCATTGATATATACAATATTGACGGACCAAAATAGCCCTAAAATATTCAAAGAGAGAGATCCATATTAGTATTGGAAGGAGAATCCTTCTATTAGATCGAACAGAAGGCCAATTGTTAACATCCTAAAGTTCTAATTCATACTAATTCTAAATGTGTAACAACATATTAAACCCCCTCTCACCTTAATTTGTGCTCGTTTATATAAACTTTTTATTTTTTTTAATCACAAATAATATTATCTAATACGTTTTTACTATAATTTAGATTGGATTAGAATAACGTGCAAGTGCGTATATTCTAAAAGTGGAAAGTCTCTTATTGAAAGTTGGATTACAATTGTACTTGCACTAAATTAAAAAGTAATAAATAAAATATCTAATTAAATATGAAATTGTACTTCAATATTTAATTACATGAAGGTTGAATAACACTTTCAAAAGCAGTATGAATTTTCGACCCTATACATTGAATCAAACACCAATTAAAGATCTAATTAAATACTCTGTAGGTAATGAATGCAGCCCTTTATAATTTACATTAATCATCTTTACGTGCCAGCCTAAATAATTAAGAGAATTGAAAGAGTTGCATTGAGCAATTAAATGTAGACTAATTAATTAGGAGTAATAAATATATGAATGGAAAGGTTCAAGGAATGCAAATCAGAAAAGAGCTATGAAAAGGCAAGAAAGGATTCTTCAATTCTTACCCACCATTTTTATGGGCTTGGCATCAGTTTAATTTATCAATTTTCACATTCTTTTTAACTATGACAAGCATCAGTGATGAATATTATATGAAGAAGTAATATGAACATTTTTGTGAGAAAATTCAGATAAAAAAGGAGAGATTTATTAGAGGTTTTGCCATGATTTTCTTACCATATTTTTAGTTTTAATTTTTTATTAAAGGAAAGTTAAAGTATTACCATAATTGCTTTTACTTTTCTTGTTCATAATTGGTTATTCCTTGTCTTTGAGTAAAAATATTTTACATCTATAAATTGAAGGCCTCTTTTCCACAACGAAAACAGAATAACATCCACAATTTAGTTGTTAAGAGAGTCTTGCTTAGGGGAAGATTATTCCTTCAATAGTTTATGTTTTATTTTATATTATTTTTCTTATGTAGGTCAATTGACCAAACCGTATTAGAATATTATGCTTCTTTTATATAGTTTTCTTTGTTTCTGATTTATCGTTGTTCAAGGTTTTCAATTGTTAGCTTCCTGAAGTCCAATTATTTTCGATCTCAACAAGTGATATCAGAGCCAATGGTTTGGCGATTTTCACGACAGATTCAAGGCGAGTTCAAATCAAGAACAACCAATTTGGCAATAATGAAGAATTTTGTCAAAAAAATGTCTGAAGTACTACATGTCGAGATAATTTTCAGCCATATTATCAACAATACTAGTGTTGCATCTTTAAAAATAAAAACCAGTTTTAACCCATGCTTACTTTTAACACATAAAGCTCCAACTTTAAATCACACCTATTTTTAACCATGGCAAGTAATAGTGATGAAGATTATATGAAGAAGGAATATGAAGATTATTTTGTGAGAAAATTCAGGCAAAAAATGAGAGATTTTTTAGGGATTTTGCCCTGATTTTCTTATCATATTTGAGTTTTAATTTTCTCTTAAAGGAAAGTTAAAGTATTACCATAATTATTTTTACTTTTCTTGAAAAGAAAACATAATGCTGAAGATGTTGTCCAGTACCTATTTAAAGGGATTGTGTGTTTGATTATTTGAACATCATATGATCTTTGCTTATTTAGTTAATTATTTATGCCATTGACATGGTGTATCAGGTTTACATCTAGCATTATATGATGTGTGTGCCATTTTAATACTTGTCAAGTGAAAGCTGTGATGAGAATGGCCAGTATGATAGTTTAACTTACTCTAAGGATCGTGTTATGTATAGAGCATGTCTTTATGATGAAGGTTCAGAGTCACTTATGTTTTGCCTTTCATAGTTGTTGAGCTATCTCTTGTATATTTGGATATGCGAAGTGTAGTCTAGCTAATACAAGGTATGGCTAGGACCTTGTATGTTTGATATAGTATGAGCAATTGTTGTATGTTTAAGATATGCTTTATGATTTATTATTTGGTCCATGTTACTATGTACATGTATTCTGCCAAGTTGATTACTTACATACCCTGCATGTTGACACATTTAAATACTTTCATGTTAGCATGTCAACCTCACTGAGTTCTTCTGTGTGCGCTTTAGTACCTAAGTTGTTTAGTTTGGCTTAGACAACCTTATATACCTGAGAAATGCTACATCTGATCTGGTCTTTGCTTTTTCCTGTTGTTTGTATATCCATATACTTGCCCTACTCTGCCTCAATGTCATTTTTCTTAGTGAATAAAACATGATTAGGGCCTTACATACCTAGTTCTGGTCTAAGTAACTCTATGTAAATTGAGATACTGTAACTGGATCCCTATGCCCTCCTGAACTGACCCTATATATCTCTCTTTTACTTGCCTAAGTATAAAAGACACCCATGATAACATGTAGTGCTCTCTTATTTTCACTCTTGTGGTATGCCATGTCTATTGTGTCACTAAATGATTTATGTGCTAGCATCATTGTTTGATAGAACCAGCCATTCAATGTTACCCTTCAGCCTTTGCTTGCATACATTTGACCTGCAACCATGATCATATAGGTATCATGTATAAAGCACAAATTGGTAGATGATTTTGAAACATGGCTTGAGCAAATATCTTCTAAGAACAAAAGGTCTTAGCTTCTTATTGAAGTGATACATGTAGACTGCCCATTAGAATATATGTTGTGCTTATTTTTAGTTTCTGAACTATTCATGTGAACCTGTTTTGTCATACAAATGGTCTAGTATAAGTGAGGAGAAGTGCAACATATTTTCTCTTTCCTGTGTTGTATCTGAACTTGCTTTTTAAAGTGATTATACTTGTTTGTCTGATTCTCTGAATAATGTCCTTATGAAAGTATGTTATCTGCCTGGTAGGTGTACAACTAGTCTCTTATGTACTAATATACTGCTTGTATGTGCTTGTTAAGTTAGGATCTTAGGCATAGAATATAGGTTTAATTTTGGCTAAGTACAGAGGTCGGTAGGTGATTTTATTTTATCTGACCCAGTCCTCCTCCTTCTACATGAACCTAGTATTTGTTAGAGTTATCTTTGCCCCATTAATTAAGTTAAATCTGGTCATATGTGCTTATAGCCTAAGTTTGCTCGCCCTATTGCTTGGTAATATCATGGGAGTGTTCTTTATTTCACCCTACAATCTGAAGTTATTGTCTTATCTGTTTCTTGTGTGAAGTATACAAGTGGTATACTCGAGAATATACAAGGTGTGAATCTCAGGTATACACCTGGTGTATATCGGAGTTATATATCCTTGTATACTCTCAAGTATATCACATATCTCTGAAATATTCTGTATATCATCATGTCAATGGAATTTGCATGTTAATTGTTGGGCATGTTAACAGTTTGAGATTCATTTTAATGGGCCTATCTACTTTCTTCCCTTCTGAAATCTGAGCGTAGTTTGTGTTGGCTTGTTAACAGTTTGAGATTCATTTTAATGGGTCTATCTACTTTCTTCCCTTCTGAAATCTGAGCGTAGTTTGTTGGGCCTTTTGTTTTCTTTCAAAGGGCGAAGCCCATATTCTTAGTTACATGGGCAGTAGCTTTAGGCTTTGTTTTTGTTTATAAGCTTATGCGAATTTTAGATGACACGTGTATGTGGGCTTAAATTTGGTTTCCCCTTTATTTACGTTATCCTTTTGTTTACATGATAAGTTGTTGGGTGTTTTCTAACTCCCATATTTATTTTCCCCCCTTTCTTTGCATGTCTCGTTGTTGACTTCATGATTACTCGAGCCTGTTGGGCCGAAAAGCCTAGCTACATTTTCTTTCATCGAGTTTGATTGCTTGAAGATCAATTCATAGGTGAAAATGATATATATATATATTGCTAGAAGGCGCAATCATGGGTAAAAATAGTTAGAAGGCCCAGTCATGACTGAAAATTGTGTAGAAAATATGATTTTTATTTGTTCTTGCGGAAAACTGGTGGGCTAGTATACTCACCAGCCTGTTTTGCTTTATTTTCATCTTTAATTTTTGCTATCTTATTGTGTTGTATTCGTATTATTTGTAAAAAACTTAATTATTATTGGAACTCATAGGGTAGAATTAAATTGATACTATATAGTGGCCACCTTTTAAAAAATAGAATCTCTTTATAATTTTAATCCGATTAACTGATAAAAGATGCTTTATTTTCAAACACTTCGGTTATTTCCGTAAATTTCTTTAAAATGGGAATAATTTGAAAACAAAAGATGAAGAATGGTCTAAATCAAAAACAAGTTGTGAATAAGTGATGTTTTAGCATAAGTTTAAATGCTTTTTCTCAAATAGTTGTTTTAAATATATCCTCTATAAATTGGAGTTCGGGAAAAAAATCGGTTGACCTCTTTTACAAACAAAGGGTATTTTGGTAAAGTTATAAATATATTTTTTTTAATTTTACAAAGATGAATGTTTTAAAAGAAAATAAATGTCTTTCCATATTCTATTCGATGAAAACAAAGGAATTTACATTCCAAAGGAGAGGTTTTTCAAAGGAAATATGTTTACTTTAAAAATGTTGTGTGAAATGTTAATTTCTTGGTGGAAAATGGTTCTGAATGACAAATGTATTTACAATGATTTCTGAACATTTTCAAATAAATAAAGAATTTTTTATTATATAAGATCCGAGGTCAATCGTATTCTACGGATCCTTAATACCGAGGTGCCTAACACCTTCCCCGAGGGATCACTTGAGCACTTCCCCGAATTCTGGTTAATTTAGGATTTTTCTCTTGTTTTGAAAAAACCTTTAATAATATGGTTTTTTTAGTTTCCTTATAAATTAGGTGGCGACTCTAAAAAATAAATAATTTCAAGAGTCCACGAGTTATTCAGTAGTTTTTATGCCTCCGCGTAAAAGTGAACCATAACAATTTTTAATAGGTATTTATATTTTTGGTTCGTTTTTTTGGTTTTTTTGTTTAAAACCAAAATCAAACCAATTTTTATCGATTTTAAAAATTAAAAACCAAAACCAAACCAAAAAGTGTCGGGTTTTTTCTTCGGTTTAATTTGATTTTCTGGTTGGTTCGATATTTCGGTTATCCGTGAACACCCCTAATGGTGGATAGCGATGACAATGAAGAGGGGTTAAATGGGAATAATGACGGCTAGGGTTTGTCAGAAAGAGAAAATATTTAAAATCCCTAATTTTATGGGATGTGTTGGAAGATTGTATATACAGATTAGCTAAATTTTATAAATTTCGCAAAATTAGTATTGTTATATTTTGTAAAATCAATAATATTGTTACAATTAGCAATAAGGGTCATTAATATTTCTATTTATGAAATTTTCCCTAAAATCAGCTATCACATAAAATTGGACGAAGCATGATTAATGTAATGTAAGATATTATTGATAAGTAAAATTCTAGAAGATAATTCTCCCAACAGAGTTTATTTCTTAAATCATTCTTTGATACCTCACTAAACATAAAAATTAGTGTTATGCGATAACAATGAGAAGTAAAGAGTGTTTTGTTGATAGTGACGAGTAATAATAAATAATGATAATAAAGTTTCACGTATTTGTAAGAACAATTGAGTAAACGATACGGAGTAAAGATCGAAAATCTTGAGAAAATTCTTTTTAATAATTTATGACCAAATAACTGACAAGTGACAAATAAATTTATTAAAGTTATACACAGTTTTAGCTCTTGACTGTACGATTGACTCTCTAATAATTGGCTTAAACGGATATGGTTCGCGGAAGATAATATAGTAAAATAATTCCGCCCTTTTATATTTTAACAAAATAAAGTCAAGTTATCATGTTTTCCATTTCCCCATATTTATAGAACTTCCATCAAATTCAAAATATCGATTATCGTGATCGCCCAGTTGTACTTTAATACCTACAATTTGAAAATATTACTCCATTTGTTTTAATTTGCGTGGCGTAATTAGTTTAACAAACAAAAAAAATATTTAAAACTTAGTCTTAATCATGCCATGATTTTTTATGGCTATAAAAAACATATACTAAGATCCTGTTTAGCAAGTTTCTAATTGTCAAAATTGATTTTCAGAAAAATACTTTTGAAAAAAAACAGTTTGTGTTTGGTCTATTCATTTGAGAAATTCTTTTTTTAGTATTTGATAAACTGATTGTGTTTAATAGATATTCTTAATAATTATTTTTGAGTGTTAAATTACAGAAAACAAACGTACTACTAAGGTTCATTTTACAATTAGCATTATTTACATAGAAAAATAATTTTGAATATTTTCTTAAGAAATACTTTATTTCAGTTCTTATTCATATATATATATATATATATATATATATATATATATATATATATATATATATATATATATATATGTATATATGTGTGTGTGTGTATATTAAGCCTTCTAATCAATGTAAATTTATTTATACAAGAAATGAAGAGGGGAAGAAAGTTTGTATTTATGTTTGAGAGAGATATGGATTAAATTAGTGAGAGATGGTTTGGTAAATATAATTGTTTTATAAATATATATTTTGTCTTGACAGAACTAATTTTCTGCTTCTAGGAGCAGAAAGCTTCTCCACAATAGCAGAAAAAATTGCATTTGTTGCTGTTCAAAAACGCTTTTTGTTTTGAGATTCTTATCAAAATGAGCCATATTTTTCAATACTTACCGGATCTCTCAATTTTTCAGAACTTACCCAAATTGGCTCATATTGTATATAATAGGGGTGAGCACGGATACTGGGTATCCAGACCCGCTCACTCCTAGACTATATAACTGGTAAATTTACTCGTGCTTAGTATGGTCGAAAAAATCTAAATCATGAATTCACAAACTAATCGTTTTTCTTAATACCCCCAATATTAAAAAATATTATCACTTCAAACAAAAAGAAGACAACAACCACCCCCTCATAAAAGAAGTTCCATTAAAATTTCTAGAAGAAGTGCCATTTACTCTGAAGTTAAAGTGATAAAGCATATGCAATATAAGGAGAAAGAACCAAGGGAAAATGCCGCAAGCACACACAAACCAAAAAGTCTTTCTGATAAGACACAAATGACAAAGTAATAATAATAAGGGTAACATGAGTTAATAGTTAATACTCCATCCGTTTTAAAATAAGTGATTTTTTATGCCTTTCAAGTTTTTTCCAAAATAAATGGTTTCTTTAGAATTTCAAGAATACTTTAGGCATATTTTTTCAAAATTTTTCTTGACCATATTATGCACTGTCATGACTTACGCACTTTGTGTGTCTTACTTTGTTTGGGCTTGGACTTTGTCTTGAGCTGAAGGTCTCTCGAAAACGACCGCTCTACCTACCAAGGTAGAGGTAAGGTCTGTGTACACTCTATTCTCTCCAGACCCCACATTGTTGGATTTCACTGGGTATGTTGTTGTTGTTGTTGTTGTTGTTTCTAAAAATAAGATATTAATTAAATTTTTTCTACTTTGCCCTTGACATTAATTATTTTTTAAAGTAATCAATATTGATTAGAGTGCAATTAATTAGAGATAGATAACGGTAATGTAGTAAAAATATCCGTATTAATAATTTTTTAAAGGACGTGTAAAAGGAAAAGTGGCCAAGTAATATGTGATGGAGGAAGTATACTTCTATTTTATCAATAAAAAACTTTCATTTCCTATATAGATTAAATTTTGTAAGTTTGCTTTCTCTAACTACGTATACATAAAACATAACATTCAGAATGCGATAATAATTTCAAATTACGTGCATACCAAGGCAGATGTAATGTATGCATATACTTTATCCATAATTTTAAATTACGTGCATACCAAGGCAGATGTAATGTCTGCATATACTTTATCCTCCTCAGATCCCACGTTTTGAAATTTCACTGTGTATATTATTGTTGTACGTGCATATGCAAAAGATAACTTTCAAAATTAGAAATAGGCAAATCAACTAATTAAATCCATGCATGAAGAAAATTTGAGAAAGAAATGCAAAGCCTGACAAAGAAACATAAAGATGAAGTCAATCACTTTGCATTGAACTAACTTTACCGACAACAAGCCAAAGAATTGAAAGAAGAGACAGAGGCATTTGGATTCTCTAAAGGAGTTGTTAAACAGCTCAGCACGTCAAGATTGGTGCCAAAATCTTTAGTATTAAGGAAAGTATATTGTGTGTATATTGTAGTATATTTGTTACCTAGATTAGGTTATACACTTACCATAATTAGGATATACACTTACCATATTGTATAGGTAGAATTATGGTAGGAGAAGGTTTGTAACTTGTATATATATCTATTCAATCAATGAAAATAATCAAGGGGATTATTTCTTTCATGGTATCAAGAGACTAGGTCTAAACAAAAGTTTTCTTCTCTCAAACTTTTGTATACTTGGCCGAGAACCCCCCCCCCCTTCCCTCGGGTTTTTCTCTCCAAATATCTCGTCTTCCGCTCTCAAAAACCTCTCTTAAATTTAACCTCCTTCTTTGTTCTTTCAAATATGTCTAAGAACAATTTTCACCCTGCCCTCACGGTTTCCAATATCAAGCTCAATGTCCCTATTGTCCTTGAGATGGAAAACGTTCAATATGCAACATGGGCGGAGTTGTTTAAAATTCACGCTATCTCTTATCAAGTTCTTCATCACATAATTCCTCCCGCTAGACCCCTTCCTGCGGAGGATCCTGAGGTGTGGATTACACTTGATGCTACCGTTCTTCGGTGGATATACGCCACTATTTCAGTGGACCTTCTACAAACGATTATGGAGCCCGATACGACGGCTATGGCTGCATGGAATAGATTGCGTGACATATTCCAAGACAACCAACATTCCCGTATCGTCACACTCGAGCAGAATTCTCTCTCGTTCGAATGGACGTATTTCCGAACGTTTCTGCATATTGCAAGAAACTAAAGGAATTGGCGGATCAACTCCGTAATGTTGGCGCACCAGTGACAAATAATCGTCTAGTTCTACAGTTGGTTGCCGGGCTTTCGGAGGCCTATAATGGTGTTGGAACTCTCCTTCGCCAAAGCAACCCTCTTCCCGACTTTCATCAAGCCCGCTCCATGCGACGTTGGAAGAAGCCGGTTTGGCTAAAAAGGCGGCTACGGAGCAAGCCCGATTGTCATGGTGGCATCCTCTCCTAGTCCTTCGGTTTTTGTTAATAATTCGGGCCAAAACCATAATAATGGTGGCGGCAAGAATAATCGCAAAAATAACAAAAACCGCGGGGGCAAACGAGGTGGTTCGGTGGCGGTTCCGGTGAGCAACAAGCGGCGGTGGGTCCCATTCGGGGTACGGTGGGCCACCACCACCGTGGGCCCGGCGGTGGGGCCGATGGCGGTGGCACCCTTCAGCCGCGCCGGCGCCGGTGGGCGGCGATCCGGCGAGCCCAATACCCGGCGGTGGCGGCCCGGCGGCCGGTGGCCCAAAGAACGGCCCCCGCGGCGGTAACGACCCGGTTCCCAAGCACGGCCAGGAGTCCTTGGGCCCCGTCCTCCGCAAGCCCATCATGCAACAGGCCCCACTCGGGACCGATATCGAGGCCGCGATGCACACATTGGGATTAACTCAACCGGACCCAAATTGGTACATGGACACCGGGGCCACTACTCACATGACTTCCGAATCGGGTACTCTCTCATCTTATTACAATTTGAGCACCCCGGGGAATAATTGTTGGTAATGGCGAGTTCAATTCCAATTCTAGGGTATGGTCGAAAACGTTGTCTCCTCCCAATCCACCACTTCTCTTGAAAAATACTTTACATGCTCCTAAATTGATTAAAAATTTAGTGTACGTCCGAAAGTTCACAAATGACAATTCATTTTTCGTTGAATTTGATCCTTTCGGTTTCTCGTGAAGGATTTCAAGACGGGGAGTCATCTCATGAGGTGTGATAGTAGGGGGATCTATATCCTATCATGCCCGGTCTCGATCCTTCGAGTCCAGCCTTGCCATCAGCTTTTGCAGCCATCTCTCCTTCCATGTGGCATGCTCGTTTGGGTCATCCGGGATCTTCTATTTTATCAGTTTTAGATAAAAATAGCTTTATTTCTTGTAAGGGTACGAGTCGTACTCCAATTTGTCGATCTTGTTCATTAGGAAAAATTGTTAAGTTGCCATTTGTAGACTCCAATTCTCATACTTCTATGCCATTTGACATTATTCATAGCGACTTATGGACATCTCCTGTTCTTAGTTCAATGGGTCATCGATATTATGTTCTCTTCTTAGATGATTATTCTAGATTTTTGTGGACGTTTCCAATTGCGAATAAATCACAAGTGTTTTCCGTCTTCATAAAATTTAGAGCGTTCATTCGTACTCAATTCGAAAGAGAAATAAAAAATATTCAATGTGATAATGGGAAGGAGTATGACAATAGGGAGTTTCGAGAATTTTGTGCTACTCATGGGATAAATTTTCGGTTTTCATGTCCTCATACATCTTCACAAAATGGGAAAGCCGAACGCAAAATTCGTTCCATAAATAACATTGTCCGAACTCTCCTAATCCATGCCTCCATACCTCCGTATTTTTGGCATCATGCTCTACAAATGGCCACTTACCTTCTTAACCTAATTCCGTCTAAAGGTCTGACATATTCTTCCCCCTCAAAATCCTATATAATAAGAACCCTTCTTATTCTCACCTTCGGATTTTTGGGTGCTTGTGTTATCCGTTATTCCCATCCACCACAATTAACAAACTTCAGGCTCGGTCTACCCCGTGTGTGTTTTTGGGTTATCCGTCGAATCATCGTGGTTATAAGTGTTTTGATTTATCCTCCAAGAAAATCATAATCAATCGCCATGTCATTTTTGATGAAACTCAATTCCCATTTACGAAAGTTCATACTCCCGAACCTAAGTCGTATAATTTTTTGGATGACCAAATATCCCCGTATATTATTCGGAATTTTTCGGACAACTCCGTACCCGAGAATTCCCCGGCGGGCCCACACGCCGCCGGCCCCACGATCACGTCACTCCCTCTTGCTCCCGGCCCACCGGAACAGTTCCGGTTATTGGGCGGTCCACCGGTCTGGGCTGGTCAACAGAACCCAACTGACCGATTTGGGCGGCGGCCCCGCCTCTGCTTGCCATCCATCCCGAGCCCGAGAAAATTCCCAAAATTCCCTCAATTCTTCCTCAACTCATAGACCGGTCACTCGTAGTCGGCGGGGTATTTTTACACCTAAAAGACATTTTAATTTACATTCGGATGTCTCTAAATCCCCCTTGCCCCGCAATCCCGTGTCCGCATTAAATGACCCTAATTGGAAAATTGCTATGTGATGAATATAATGCTCTTATTGATAATAAGACGTGGGAGTTGGTGCCCGTCCATATGGTATTAATGTTATCGGGTCTATGTGGATTTTTGCTCACAAGGAGAATTCGATGGGTCCTTTGCTCGACATAAGGCGCGACTTGTTGGTGATGGTAAGACTCGGCGAGGTTGGAATTGATTGTGGTGAGACGTTTAGTCCGGTGGTCAAACCGGCTACCATTCGCACCGTGCTTAGCTTGGCTCTTTCAAAGACTTGGCCAATCCATCGGTTGGATGTCAAGAATGCTTTTCTACATGGTGACCTCGAGGAAACAGATCTATATGCATCAGCCGTTGGGTTTCGGGGATCCCAACCGCCCTCATCATGTCTGTTTGTTGAAGAAATCATTATATGGGCTTAAGCGGTCTCCACGTGCACGGTATACACGATTTTGATTTTGTTTCGACTATTGGGTTCACACACAAGCAGTCGGACAATTCTTTGTTCATCTACCGCCGTGGTTCGTCATTGGCCTATATTCGTTATATGTGGATGATATCATTTTGACCGCCTCCTCCGATGCTTTGCGTCGTCTATCATGGCCATGCTCGGTTCGAATTTGCTATGAAGGACTTAGGGCCGTTGAGTTATTTTTTGGGGATTGCCGTCAAACGTCATTCGGTGGTTTGTTTCTGTCTCAACGGAAGTATGCGGCCGAGATCATCGAGAGGGCGGGATGTCATCTTGTAAGTCCACTTCCACGCCGGTTGATGCAAACCCAAAGCTAAGCGCCGCGGCAGGTGCACCATACGAGGACCCGACCCGCTATCGCGATCTTGCGGGGGCCCTCCAAGTATCTTACCTTTACCGGACCGGATATTACATATGCGGTTCGGCGAGTGTGTTTATTCATGCATGATCCCGAGTTGAGCACATGAATGCAATCAAACGCATCATTCGGTATATTCGGGGGACACTAGACTATGGGTTGCACTTGTATCCTTCCTCTACATCCACACTTGTCTCTTACACGGATGCCGATTGGGGTGGTTGTCCCGACACCGACGGTCGACTTCGGCTATTGTATGTTCCTCGGCAACAACTTGGTCTCATGGTCGGCAAAGCGCCGAGCAACTCTATCACGCTCGAGTGCGAGGCGAATATCGAGGGGTAGCGAATGTGGTCTCGAGAATCATGTTGGCTACGTAATTTGCTTTTGGAGCTTCATTGTCCCATTCAGAAGGCAACCTTGGTATATTGCGATAACATTAGTGCCATCTACCTTTCAGGTAACCCAGTTCAACACCAGCGCACCAAGCATATCGAAATGGACATTCACTTTGTCCGTGAAAAGGTTGCAAAGGGTCAAGTTCGCGTATGCCATGTCCCGTCTCGTTATCAAATTGCAGACATTTTTACAAAGGGTCTACCGGCGGTTCTCTTTGAAGATTTTAGGGACAGTCTCAGCGTTCGAAGACCGCCCGCTATGACTGCGGGGGTGTGTTAAACAGCTCAGCACGTCAAGATTGGTGCCAAAATCTTTAGTATTAAGGAAAGTATATTGTGTGTATATTGTAGTATATTTGTTACCTAGATTAGGTTATACACTTACCATAATTAGGATATACACTTACCATATTGTATAGGTAGAATTATGGTAGGAGAAGGTTTGTAACTTGTATATATATCTATTCAATCAATGAAAATAATCAAGGGGATTATTTCTTTCAGGAGTTTAGTAGAAGCACTTACTTCTTAATACACAGATTAGAAATCATATTACAGATTAGTGAAAGAGTACTGATTTGTAAGATTTGGGTGGTGAAAATCATATTAGAAAAGTAACTAGTTGTTGCTAGTGAGCTTGAAATTCAATATTTGTGAGAATTTTGGAATGGATGTTGTTTAGACTTATAGAAAATAGTCTAAGGAGGTTGTGTACAAAATTTAACGTTATTTCTGCGATTTCGGGTGATTTTGAACAAAATTTGCAATAAAAAATGTAGAATTGTATTAATCTCCCTTGAGAAGTCTTTTTCATTAATACAAAATATTTATAGGTGTACAATGTGGAATCCTTATACAAAGGGATCATAATTCTACCATAATTACACAACACTAAATATGGTACAATTGTAACTTTTGTACACGGCTAATACACCCCCTCAGTCTGAGCGGGAGGAGGCCGGACGCTAAGGCTGGATCTGAAATCAAGGAAGAGCTGTCTAGGAAGGCCTTTTGTGAATATATCTGCATACTGATAAGAGGAGGGCACATGTAAAACTTTGACGTGATCGAGAGCAGCCTTCTCACGAACAAAGTGGATGTCTATCTCAATATGCTTGGTTCGCTGATGCAGAACTGAATTATGAGATAAATAGATAGCGGATATGTTATCAAAGTAAACCAAAGACGCCTTACGCAATGGACACTGGAGCTCCAAAAGAAGGTTTCGGAGCCAACAGATCTCATCAACAACATTGGCAACACCTCTGTACTCTGCTTCTGCACTCGAACGGGATAATATGGCTTGTCTCTTGGCATATCATGAAATGAGATTATCCTCTAAGAACACACAATAGCCTGAGGTGGATCGTCGTGTGTCCGGACAGCCTGCCCAATCAGCATCCGTATATGATAACAACCTGGTCGGTGCAGATGGGTATAGATGGAATCCATAATCAAGTGTGCCCTTAACATATCGAATGATACGTTTGAGTGTAGCGAAAGGAGGCTCCCTAGGGGCATGCATGAATAAGCACACATGCTGAACAACATAGCAATATCAGGTCTGGTGAAGGTAAGGTATTGTAGTGCACCTGCAAGACTCTGGTAGAGAGTTGGATTTGACACTGGATCACCCTCCAAAGCACTGAGCTTTGATTTAGAATCAACTGGAGTAGACATGATTTTGCAATTTGCCATTTTCGCCCTGTACACAATCTCATCTGCATATTTACACTGACAAAGGAACATAGTATCAGAGTCAGACTCATTCCAATTCTTTGTTCACCTATGTTGGGCCCCCAAATTATATTGTCCACGCTCCAGTTGATGAGGTCTGGGCGTACGGGGGAGTGTTAAGAGTCCCACATTGGAAATGAAATGAGAACATGAACTTTTTATATGAATTTGGATAATTCTCACCCTACAAACTAGCTTTTGGGGTTGAGTTAGGCCCAAAATTAATTCTTTCAGAAAATTACTTAAAATACATTTCTATACAATATATACACTTTTATATAAGGTAAATATATTATTTATATACGTGTATAAATACCTGATAATAATATATAAAGTTGTAAAAACACTGTTGCTAAAAAAATCTATATAGGTGTAAACTGAAAATGTAATTATGTGAGTGCGAAGTGTTGTGTTGAAATGTATATTTTAAAAAAAATCCGTTAGTTATTAGTCACATACCTCAAATCTCTATAACTAAGTTTTTTTTTTTCAAGAGAAAATGTTTTAAACATCTCAAAAGTTAAAAACAAGATTATAATAGAAGGTAAGTCTGTATATAATTGATAACTATCTAGTAGTACATTTGAAGGAAGATACTCCTTCTATTCACTTGTTCATTATATTAAAAATAAATTTTCATTTTTACTTATTCACTTTTACATATCAAAAAAAATATTTCTTGTTTTATAACCTTTAACATTAATATTCATTTTCAAAATATTTTCTAAGATTATTGAGACTATACACCAATTAATTTGAGTATTGTAAAATATATATATAATTCGTTTATTAATTTTTAAGTGGCATGTAAAATTAAAAGTGGGCGAATAAAAGTAAACGGATGAAATGGAGTACATACATAACCGACTCCTAACTATGTGATTATTACTATTCTTTTACGCAACCATCATCTTGAAATTAGCAAGAGTCGACTAAAGATAATTGGACGCCAGTGTTAGCCTGTATCTCAATTAGATGTAGCTGAAACTAAAATTATCGGAGTAGATATTGTAAGAAATTAGATATACTCTAATTTCATTTTGATTGACACTATTATTTTATTAGACTGCTTCATAAAAAAAACACAAGTATATATTTTATTAATGAGTTATTTTTATAGCTATATAAATATTTATGATATATTTAAAATTATAAATTTAAATTTTTTATAACTATATTAAAATTATAATATGTTTAAAATCATGAATTTTAAATATTTTTTTCTTTTGATTGACACTAATATTTAACTAGACTGCTTCATAGAAAAAACACAAGTATATATTTTATTAATGAGTTATTTTTATAGCTATATAAATATTTATGATATATTTAAAATTATAAATTTAATTTTTTTATAACTATATTAAAATTATAATATGTTTCCAATTACGAATTTCAAATATTTTTTTCTTTTTAAAACTTCATATTGAATTAAGCCGGATTTCTCTCCCATTTTCATGGGATATAATCACGTGGTAGGAGTAAATTATATTATCATTGGAAGTATAAATGTCAACTTCAATCCGTGAACCGTGATGTAGGAGGGAGGTGTCAAAAATCAAAGAGAGGAATCATTATAACACTCTGGCTTTACATTAAAACAATAAATTGAGTATTTTTTAAACAGAATGCGTTTTGGTTGAATGTGCGGACATATGCATAAAATAAAAATACAAATTTTATAACACAAATCTCAATACCAAATCACACATAGAGCATTAGGATCCAAAGTGGATCTAGAGTGATTGGCTACTTCGTTGAGTTATTAATTTCTTTTTCTCTTGATTTGGACTCCGTCACTACTACATTTTTATTTGTCAATCATACTAATAACGAGTAAATAAACTAAAAGGTCATTCAACTATTGCAAATTCACTATCAAAGTCATTAATGTTTGTTTTGTATCAATAAAGGCACTCAAGTTAGAGTAGTATATCAATAAAGTAAGGTTGCCCAGTGGGCCGGGTCTGCCCAGTCCCGCCCCGACCCCGCCCCGACCCCCCCTAAAAAAAATGGTGTCGGGACTCGAATCTGGGACGGGACTTGGACTCGTCCCGCCCCAGACCCAGTACATTTGAAGGAAGATACTCTTTCTACAATCTCTCAACTCAATCTGTCTCTCTCTACAAGGCAACAATGTGGAACCTGCACTTTCTGATGGATGCATATAGAATGGACTGGTAGTGTCCACATTGTTTGTTGTTGTTGATGATTCAATTTGAGTTTGAGTTTCTGCCATGGTGAATCCTAGATATGATGAACTTTGGGTTGCACAACACGTAATTGAAGGGAAAACTTCAAATCAAGCAATTGAAAATGTGTAGGTGGATTTTAATTGAGAACTAAAATTTTTAACTGATATAACTGATAGTTCTTAGGATGGCGATAACAACAACTAGCAATCGCGATAACAACAACCAACAATTAATCATGCAATTCGTACATGTAACGGAGAATTGTATGATACATGTGTAATCAACACAAAATTGATGAAGAAACTAGATTGAATTTCAAGTTCTCGCAACTTACTGATATGAACCCTAATTTTTCAAAAAAAAATGAATCAATCGATCGAAGAACTCACAAATTGAGATGAATGTGGAATGAATTGAATCGAGCAAAGCTCTGATACCATGATAAAACCAGCAATCTACAGTTGAAAATAGTCAATCTCCATTAATGGAGCTTCAGGCTTAACATAGAAGAAAAGGAATCCAATGCAAGTTTAAGAATCTAGAGAGAGGATTTTTGTGAAATGCAAGCACTTCATTTTCATTGAAGAGAATGAGAAATCGAAATTGAGGGCACTTTGGGTAGAATTTGATAGTATAATACCATTTCCTGACTGTGAATGTCCTAAGATTCGAGAGAATGTGAAGTTTATGAATGGATTGAAACTATTTCAGTTCCTAATGGGATTGAATGACACTTATGAACAAGCTAGGACATAAATTTTTATAATGACTCATATTCCCACCATTAACAAAGCCTACTCAATGATGATTGAAAGAGAGTCAAAGGAACATGATCAATAACAAATCTATAAGTGATATAGTGAGTTGATTGCATTGTTGTCCTTAAGAAATGGTACTGGACCAAAACAGGAAAAGAATTTTAATCCTTCCTATGATCCAAATGCTAAATATGACTATTGCAAGCTAAATGGACACAATATGAAAGGATGCTATAAACTCATATGATATCTTCCAAATTATAAGTTTAAGAAGAAAAGATCTTATCAAGTCAACCAACAAAACTCATATCAGGGCAATAATCCTAATAACTATCACGACAACAATCATAACAACTATCAAGGTAGGAATCAGAACAATTATAAGAAAAATAATAACTTTTCTCAAAGAGAATACAGAGGGAACACTCATGCTGTCAAGAATGTTGTGACACAACATACTGAGGCAAGCACTTCTGAAGCCTCAGTCAATAATTTGAGGGGACTTGAACAAGCAACAAATAAGTTTTGTCTTGGTAGAGGCTATAACAAGGAGCAGTATGAGCAGAAAGTGAACATCATCAATCAAGAAGCAGGGCCATATGACTAAAATGATCAATCTATCTCAGCTAATGCTACATGTAATATCACTAATCTCATGATTAGTAAGGAACAAGATGTGTGTGTTGTTGGCTCTGAAGCCACAAACCATATTACCTCTCAATCTTGTATGCTTACTAGTCTACAGAAGGTAGATAGTAACCACAAGAAAGTTCATCTCCTTAATGGTGATACTACTACTATCTCTCATATAGGCTCATGTCCCATATTTGATAACCCCACTCTAAAAAATGTGTTATTTATCCCTGAATTTAAATTCAACTTGTTGTTTGTGTCACAGATTACCAAAGACCTACTATGTTTTGTGTCTTTCTTTTCTATTTTTTTTTTGTGTTTCAGGACCTCTACACTGGATAGGTGAAGGGGATTGGTAGAGAGTCTGGTGGTCTCTACCTTCTTCCTATTCCAGGTTTCAGTAGAGGCATTACTACTTCAAACACCATAGCAAATCCTGTTGATGTTCCAATCACTACTAGTATTTCTTCACATGTTTCTTCTCTATGGAACAAGAGACTAGGTCACACTTCCTCAAAAGTAGGGCTGGCAATGGATCGGAGGTGGATCGGGTGGAGCTCAATCCGTCTCCATCCGCCAACCATTCATCCATCACCCGACCCATCCATCATCCTATTTTTTCTTCATCCACATCCGATCCACCCATCATCCACGGGTGAATCGGGTGCTTCGCAGATGAAATTTGTTATAAGTTTAACCATTTGTTCTAGTTTAAAATCAGTGATAATGTTAGTAATTAGTGTTCTTAAATCTTTTTTTTTAATTCACAACAAAAATGGAGTGACCAAAACCAATATAAATACTCTTAGTTCCAACGTAGCAGTGTCTCATCTGATTAGCACCTTAAATATTTTTATTCATATTCCATTTTTATGTTAGCTCAAACAAATCATACTTTACGTTGCAAAATAAATAATAAAATTAATCAAACTTAACAATGAATATCTTTTTATATTTTCATAAATGATCACTAGCTAAGAACATTATAAAACTTTACTGTTATGGAAGTGAACTCTGGGCCAAAATTATGTTATTCTTGATTTGCAAGTTTCATTATAATTTTTATTTAATAAAATATATACAATTTAATGATAAAAAGTATTATCTAACTATTTATAAATGGGTGGATGGATGGGTCGGATGTATGTCCACCCGAATCCGACCCGATCCGTCACCCGATCCATCCGTCATCCGATTAAAATCCGTGTTTTGTCAGATTTTCATCCATATATTCGAGTCGGGTGGATCGGATATCCATCGGGCCATGGTGAAATTGCCAGCCCTACTCAAAAGTTTTAACACATCTATTTTCTTTACTTGTCAAATCTTGTATTCAAGAGGTACATAACTGTAATGTTTGCCCTCTTGCTAAATAGACTAGACTCATATTTTCTGTCAGTTTGTCTAGGTCTTCTAAGCCATTTGATCTACTACATTGTGATGTTTGAGGTATGTCGCACCCTATTTTTCTCACGAAAGACGGGCCAAGACGCGTGACAACTCTTTTAGGATATAAAAGAGAAGAGTCAACACCTAATGGGTTAAGGTGCATTAGAGCATCATTTACTACTACTAATTGCAAATAACTCTAGTTAAAACTAGTTTGCGTAATCAAAGATCGGGTAAGGGTTCAAATTACCTCAAAAGGAAGGTGTTACGCATCTTTCGAGGTCCACAACTGTGGTTCCCGGCCGAATTTTAAAAACTATGTGGGATTAAGTGATTAAAACACAAAATATCAATTAAAATAATCTATAAATACTAAGTGATTAAACATGCACAATTATTCCTTACTAAATGATTGAATGGACAGAAAGCAGCTTAGCAAACAAATTCCTTCATTACCTTTAGTTAGATCAATCTAAAATAATGAGTAATATATCAAGCGAACTTAGTTACTAATTCCAATTAAACAAGTTTGATAAGAATGATCAAGTAAGAGATTCTATTTATTATTGTTGGATAATTAACACGAAAATAATAAATAACTATTACAGTGATCGAAACGATATACTTCAAAGACTACAACAATGAGTTTTCAATCTCTGTCAATCTTGAACTAGAACTCCAACTCTGGATCTTGTATTCAGAAATACAAGAGCATGAACTGCTGCAACTGTGGCTTGTATGTCCGCTTGAGAATCTGACTTGGTTAGAGTTCTTTGATAGCAAGATCCAACCTGAAACACTTAGCAACAAATTAGAGAATCACAACACCACCGGCTAAGTCGAGAGATGGCTCTATGTCTTTAAGATAAGATTGCCTCGTATATATCCTTTTATGTTGCTAGGCAATAGTCTCCAAGATAAAACAGCTACTAACACAATTGAGTAAAGGAAACTAAAATGTTTCTCTTGAAGAACTTTGAGTATTGAAAGGATGCTAGAGATGAAGAAGGTTTTTAGAATTTTTGTTTTGTTTTCCTTGCCAGTGTGTTAACAATTGAGCCAAAAGCCTCAATTTACAGTGTAAGAATTGTCTCTTCAAGTGCCAAGTAATGGCATTGAATCACCCATATAATGGCAATGAATTTCCCAAGTAATGGCACTAATTTATTAGCCAAATAATGGTTGATTAATGCTGGAATTAATGCCATTGAGGGTAGCCCAAAAGTCTCTAAAAATCATATTTTCGTCTAAGACTTTATGCCAGGGAATCGCCGCGGTGCCGCGGCCCTGACGGGGTTGGTGTCGCAGCCCTTCTTGTCCCCGCAGCCCTTTCCGACCCATTCCATCTTTACACTATGCACACTTCTTCCTTCGTTTACCAACGTAGAACACTTGTTATTTAGTCAATGACCGTCCATCATTCTATGTCTCAAACACTTTACTTACGTACCAATATCTCTTTCACTAATGAAATTTACGATCCTTGGTACAATGTGTTCATGTTTATGGAAACGACGTTTTCGACGTGTGGGGCCCCAATTATTCGAGTCATAAATAATGAGATAAACTTTATTCCACATTAATAAATTTCCAACAATCCGTTTTTGAAAGAGATTTTGGCACACTCACAAGGTGCCTACTTCTAACAATCTTTCAACGACCGATGTTGCATCTGGAGAGGTAGCTTCCGCTTTGAACCTTCGTTAGTTGAATACCATCGGACTTACTTACTGTGCAGTGAACATAATGTCTTGAACCGTCAGTGTTTTGTGTAAGCCAAGTTAATGGCACCAACACAACAACTTCCCTTACTCTATTCTTCTTAATATTTTGTCTGTTGTGGACGTGGACACTCTTGGATTCTTAAGTGCGTTCATTTGAGGTTGTCTGTCCTCGCGCTTAAATAGGTGGTCTCCTACAAGGTATCCTACTATACCCCACTTTACCAGTGTTAGGAACCATTAAAAATTTCCCCAAACCTAACCTCAACCTTTGAGGATCATTAAAGGTTTTAGAAACTTAACCTTTACCCACACTGCAGATAGCACTTAATGTCTATCGCATGAACGACTTTGGGTTTATGTTCCTCATAGAAATCATAACTCGAAGTGCTCTTGCTTTCACCGAAGTGCTCAACTGAACCTTTACAACTTAGTTTTCCCATTGAACCTAATTCATGCGATCTCCAGTCAGTAAGGTTGGGTTACCATCGTATCGGTCCTTATTGTTTGGGTTTTAAGCCCATTCCCCTAGACATACAGAACATCTGATCTCTGGGTATTCCCTTAGTCAACTTGTCTTCTATGTTATCCTTTGATTTTACATAATCAATGGCAATAATACCCGTGGTGATCAGTTGCCTAACGGTCTTATATCTCTATCGAATATGACGAGACTTGTCGTTATACATAGAACTTCGTGCCCTTTCTAGAGTTGACTGGATGTCGCAGTGGATCATTATAGAAGGTATGAGTTTGTCCCAACACGGGACGTCCTCTAAGAAGTCATAAAGCCACTCAACTTCTTCTCCTACTTTGTCTAAAGCAATAAACTCTGATTCCATCGTGGATCGAGCGATGTAAATTTGCTTAGAGGATTTTCAAGACACAGCCCCACCACCAATTGTAAATATATACCCACTGGTGGACTTGGTGTTCTTTATATCAGATATCCAGTTTGCATCACTGTACCCCTCTAGTATAGCTGAATATCTCGAATAATGCAACCCATAAGTTAGCATGTATTTCAGGTACCGTAGTACCCGATTCAATACTTTCCAATGATCATTACTCGGATTATAGGTAAACCTAGCAAATTTGTTGACTGCATAAGCGATATCAGGTCGGGTGCAGTTTGTTATGTACATCAAACTCCCAATCACCTGTGCATATCGCTCTTGGCATATGGGCACACCACGACTTTTATCAATATTCTGATTCATATCCAGTGGTGACTTCATCGGCGAACTGTCGGACTTCTCAAACTTTCTCAACACATCCTCGATGTAGTGAAACTGAGATAAAACCAGTCAGTCAGACGCCTTAGAGACCTTGATCCCCGAGATGACATCTGCAATACCCATATCCTTCATGTCGAAACATCGTTTCAACATATTCTTACTCTCTAGGATCAAACTAGGACTACTCCCTGTGATCAACATGTCATTTATGTAAAGACATATCATAATGAACGAGTCAGAATTACATTTCATGTAGACACATTTGTCACACATATTAATGGAGAAACCATTCGATAGTAGAGTACTATCAAAATTTTCGTGCCATTTCTTCGGGGCTTGTTTCAGCCGTACTGAGATTTGACAAGTCGACAAACTTTCTTCTCTTGTCCTGGAACCACATACCCCTCGGTTTGTTCCATATAAATTTCTTCTTCCAAATCACCATTTAGGAAGGCTATTTTGACATCCTTTTGATGTATCTCAAGTTTGCGCAATACTGCGATCGCAATGAATACTCGTATGGGCGTCATTATAGACACCGTGGAGTACGTGTCAAAATAGTCAAGGTCTTCCTTCTATCGATAGCCCTTGACTACCAACCTGGCTTTGTACTTGTCTATAGACCCATCTACTTTATACTTCTGTTTGAGTATCCATTTACAACCCAAAGGTTTATTTCCTGGAGGAAGATCAACCAACTCCCAAGTATGGTTTTGCAAGATGAAGTCTATTTCACTCTCAATAGCTTCTTTCCTAAGCGGTGCCTCTGGAGTTGACAACGCTTCAGCAATTGTTCTTGGTTCGTTATCAACCATATAAGCTACAAAGTCAGGACCGAAAGTTTTATCCTTCCTAGCCCTTTTACTTCGCCTTGGTTCTATCTCTAGAGTCTCCAAGTTTTGAGAATCTGGAACACTAGATTTCAGATATTCAGCCACTTTGGAGTCCACTAGATCTGAACCACCTAGATCCGGGCAGTCAACGACTCCTGGTTCCTGAGATCTTTGTTTATAACTTCGTTTGCGAGAGGTTATGACTCTTTCTTTTCTAGGAAAAGTATCCTCAAAGAATTGGGCATTCCTTGATTCCATGATCGTACCCCCGTGGATATCTAGTACATCTGACTTATGCACTAAGAAATGATAAGCACTACTGTTATTTGCATATCCAATAAAAATGCAATCTACAGTCTTAGGTCCAATCTTGACCTACTTTGTCTTAGGTAATTCAACCTTTGCCAAACAACGCCACACCTTCAGGTATTTGTAGGTGGGTTTCTTTCCCTTTCATAACTCGTATGGAGTTTTGTCCTTACCCTTATGTGAGACTCTATTAAGAATCGTATTAGCGGTAAGGACAGCTTCTCCCCACATATTTTGGGGAAGATTCGAATTGATGAGCAATGCATTCATCATTTCCTTCAATGTACGGTTCTTGCGTTCAGCTACACCGTTCGACTGAGGTGAGTATGGAGCCGTCGTTTGATGAACAATGCCCCATTGGACACAATATTCCTAAAATGGTGCTACGTATTCTCCCCCTCTATCACTACGAACTCCTCAATCCGTAGGCTTAGTTGATTTTCAACTTCTGCTTTGTGGCGCTTATCTGCTTCAACAACTTCATCTTTGCTTTTCAACAAACAAAGGATGCAATACGTTGTACCGTCGTCAATGAAGGTTACAAAGTACTTGTCTCCCTCCCTCTATTTTGTACAAGCTTCAAATTACCCACGTAGGTGTGACTAAGTTCTAGAAGTGCGGTGCTTGCGCTATTCCTTTGACGGAATGGAAAGGTGATTTTGCCTTTTCACCCACCTCACATTCATTTTGAGGGTTTATGTCGACAGAAGGCAACAATCTCAATTTAGTTAGCTTTTGAATGACTTTCTATTTAACGTGTCTTAATCTATGATGACATAGATCACGAATTACAAATATATCATTTATTTGGCTACAGACATATTGTACCATTATTAGTTATTACAGACTTGTTGGACTAGTCTCAAATCAGCTTGACCAACAACGTCCCTAAAACCAAGTTTGGGACATGTATCACCTCCTTTTAGAGTGATCCCATTTCCTGAAGTCCATTTGAGGACAACCTCTCCAACCCCTTCTACTTTAGAGGTGGCTTTGCTTCACATGAACAACCTCTTGTCCGTGGTTAGGGCGTAACCGGATCATATGTGATCTGGATACTCTAGTCCACTCCAGTTGCTTTGGCAGACTTAGTGTCTAATTTCTTTTCTGCCTTTATTTTGGCCTTCAGATCATTCAAGACCTGGAAACTCTGGCCCACTCCAGTCGCCCGTAGGCTTTGTATGACTGAGTGTCCAATACCATCCTATCAAATGAAGGATCCTCTGTTGGAACCGGTGACATGTTTGTCTTTAGTCCTCTTCCCTTGTGATTGGTGCCCAGGGAAATTCCTGGCGCTTGCTTAGGATTTGTCCACAATTCTAATTAATTAGAACCAAAGAATAAATCTTTTAAGCCTTGTTTTAAAAAAAACAATACGTGAATTAAGTCTCTGATTTTAAAGTGTAAGGAATATAATTTTTTTTCCTTTTCAGGAAAATACTTTCATATTCCTAGCCTTACTTTACACACTTTAATCATACATCATTCAATCTCATTATTAACAAGGAAGGAAGTTAACTTAGCCTAATTTCAGATTCTGACCCACATCAGTCACTTTGTTGGACTAAGTGTCTATTTCCTCCTTACCATAATTCGGATCCTTTGTCTGGGACAAATATAGGCCTTCTGCTACAAGATAGAACAACATCTTCAACTTTCTCCTCTTGTCCCAGTTGACATCCTCAACCTCTCGTAGGCGCTTGCTTCCACCACTCTTGGGAGCGGTGACACCATCAACACCTTGACCGTCAACATCATGACCATTATAGGCGCTCTGAACCTCAGCATTAGAACCATAGTCTAGTTTGTTGTCACAAATAAAGTTACTATCAACAGAACTGTCAATGAAACTGTCTTCAACCACAACCATAACCAGATTTGGTCACACAACTGTTGACCGACATCTTTCGAGCACTAATGCATCTTATCTTAAAATTGTTAGATAATTAACACTGGTATAATAAATAACTATTACAGTGATCGAAATGATAGACTTCAAAGATTACAACAATGAGTTTTCAATCTCTGTCAATCTTGAACTAGAACTCCAACTCTGGATCTTGTATTCAGAAATACAAGAGCATGAATTGTTGCAACTGTGGCTTGTATGTCCGCTTGAGAATCTGACTTAGTTAGAGTTCTTTGATAGCAAGATCTAACCTGAAACACTTAGCAACAAATTAGAGAATCACAGCACCACCGGCTGAGTCGAGAGATGGCTCTATGTCTTTAAGACAAGATTGCTCTGTATATATCCTTTTACGTTGCTAGGCAATAGTCTCCCATGATAAAACAGCTACTAACACAATTGAGTAAAGGAAACTCAAATGTTTCTCTTGAAGAACTTTGAGTATTGAAATGATGCTAGAGAGGAAGAAGGTTTTCAGAATTTCTGTTTTGTTTTCCTTGCCACTGTGTTAACAATTAAGCCAAATACCTCAATTTATAGTGTAAGAATTGTCTGTTCAAGTGCCAAGTAATGGCATTGAATCACCCATGTAATGGCAATGAATTGCCCAAGTAATGACACCCATTTATTAGTCAAATAATGGCTGATTAATGCTGGAATTAATGCCATTGAGGGTAGCCCAAAAGTCTCCAAAAATCATATTTTCGTCTAAGACTTTCTGCCAGGGAAGCACCGAGGTGCCGCGGCCCTGACGGGATTGGTGCCGCGGCCCTTCTCGGCTCCGTAGCCCTTTCCGACCCATTCCATCTTTACACTATGCACACTTATTCCTTCATTTACCAATGTGGAACATTTGTCATTTGGCCAATGACCGTCCATCATTCTATGTCTCAAACACTTTACTTACGTACCAATATCTCTTTCACTAATGAAATTTACGAACCTTGGTACAATGTGTGCACGTGTGTGAAAACGACATTTCTGACGTGCGGGGCCCCAATTGTTCGAGTCATAAATAATGGGATAAACTTTATTCCACATTAATAAATTTCCAACAATTATTTCTAATTAAATTAACCTATAGCGACTAATTTGCATACAAAATGTTATCCGTTAACGTGCTAAGGAAAAATGAATTGATTAGAGGCAGCAAGTAAAGAAAATAAGAGAAGCAATAGAATACCATTTAAAGGAAAATTTATTCACAACCATAATAATTGTACAAATTAGTATATGAAATGGAACTGGTGAAACTATGGAGTTTATGAATTCAACCAATCAAGGCATGCTTTCAAGCCACGAAACAAAAATATGTGCAACATTTACGATAAAAAAGAAGGAAGACTAACCTCTTTTGCGGAGTATCAAATTAATATGAAAGCCAGAAAATAGTTAGATTGAATGAAGAATAATAATGGTAGTCCATGACCGATAAGCCCTCAGACGTGGTATACCAGAAAATTCATCCTTTGATTATTTTTTATTTCCACAGAATGTGCTCTAGCTAGTCCCCATAAATTATAACTTCTCTCAAAAGAGAAAGAAATAGTCAGTAAAAAGTATGTCACCTTAGTTTTGGTGGCGAATTTAATGTAACAGACAAATAAATAACAAACCGACAACACATAAATTTAAAATTAAGAGTAGGAGAATGTGTGGGATCAGGACATGACATGCTAAGAATGGGCCCAATGCGATGTTACTCTCCTCTATTCTATTTTAGTATGATCGACTCTCTTAAATGTCATTAAATTAGATGACAAGAATTCTTTAAATTTTTTAAGGCTACTAAATAAAATATTTAAGCATTTACGAAAAGCTTAGATAGGGGTTGTGAAGGTCACATATTAGGGTAGAAGGGTAGTAGGTAGTCGAGCGTAGTCCTACTTACGCTTACAAACTGATAGGTGTAGTGTTATTACCGTAGGCATGCTTAGCATATCATACGAATAGGCGTAGTATCACTCTATAGTCTTCTGTAGTTTTATTTCTTCTGCTATGCATTCTTGAATGTACTTGATTTATGTCATTTATCTGCGTAGTTACTGCTTTTTTCAGGATGCGCTATCACGACGTATTCGCATTTGCTAGCAACATTTCTTACTGCTTTAAATTTTTGACCGGGTCTGACTTTTTTTGTTGTTGTGCTTGTCCTGAGTCAATGGTCTCTCAGAAACAATCGCTCTACCTACCAAGGTATGGTCTGTGTACACTCTACCCTCCCCAGACTCCACATTGTGGGACTACACTGGGTATGTTGTTGTTAAGCATTTACGAAAAGCCTGGTGAAGTTTTAAAATGTTTTGATAATTAGATTGTATGCAAAACATATCACAATTTAGTGTAGTAGTAAAAATTGTCAAGTTTTTGAGACCTTTAAAAGAGTGACATGACATTAGAAAGGATAGAGTAACGAGTTGATTTACTTTCTTATAAAGTTATAACATGCGCTTCACACAAGAAGTCAGCTATAGCCGGCCTTTTTCATCATTTTTCGACGTACTTGGTCCCGCTTGGGGCGATGACTCCACTTGCGTTGATTCCGTTGCATGTTGTGGTTGAAAGTGGTGTCATTCCATTGTGACGTACATGCAAAGAATATCAAAGAGGTGATAGTAAGGGTGGTCAGTGGCCCGGGCTCGGGTCTGGCGGGGTCGAGGTCGGGGCGGGACGAGCCAGGGGGTCGGGGTCGGGTCTAGCAGGCCTAGCGGGGTCGGGTCTGGGCGGGACCTGCTCCAGTCCCGTCCCGATCCCGATTTCGTCGGTGTCGGGGCGGGGCGGGGCGGGGTCGGGGCGGGCTCGGGCTCGGGGCGGGGTACGGTCGGGTTTTCCTTTTTTTTTTTTTTTAAAAATAACATATGTATAAAAAAAAACTCAATAAACAAAACAAGATAGTGTAATAAAAACATCCCAAGGCTGTTTTTGTGCCTCTTATATTATTTAATAGACATATGATTTTTTTGTAATACAAATACAATTGTCTAAAATCTAAATTGCAACTTTGTGGTGTTGTCCAAAAGTTGCAAATTACATAATAAAATTGCAATTAAAAAAATTACATTTTCAAAAAAACCTGTTCTAATTGCTTGATGATTTCATGTGGTTCTTCGGTTGGAATTGGTATTTGTTGGTCAAATTGATCCACGTCGCTTCCACTACCTTCGGTTAAGATTTCGTTGTAGTTTTCATCATCTTCTTCGTTGATCTCCGGTTGACCGCACCTTCTCCGCTCCGCTCGTATCCAATCTCTCGAATAATACGCAATTTCAAGTCGTCTCCGCCAATGAGTGTACGTGGTCTCCTATTTGATATACGCTGCGAGAAAAAGCGCTTTCGACGCAGCGATTGATGACGCTTGAATGTTCAAAACATCTCGAGCCATCAATGAAAGTGTCGAAAAGGTCTTCTCATTCCCCTCCAAAGTATTTCAAACAAGTCTTCTTGTCCATCTTCATTGATAACTTCTTGATACGGTACGAGAACCCCGCAAAATAAAAATATCCAACTCGCTAATTTGGATAGTAGTAGAGGTACGGCCGCACATTCTATTTACGAGGCTTTCAATACTAGCGCAGAAACAAAGATGTATTTTGTGAGGTTGTGTTGAAGATGAAGAAGATGGTATGGAAGCCGGTAAGTTACTAGCATTTTCTTGTTGATAAAATTTATATATATTTTTGCATTGGTGTTCTACGCTAGACACCGCTTCTTCTTTAGTTTGTTCAATAGGTCCACGTGATTTAGATTTTTGGGACTTGGAGGTGGTAGTACTTCTATACAATCGTAAATAGTTTCAATTAGTGATTTAGTACCGTCTATTTTAATAGTAGGATTTAATACGAACCAATAATATAAATAGAGGGAATAGGAATAAAATATTTTTTAATTTTGACAAATATTTTTTTAATAGTGCCTTATAATTTGATTTTTCCATATATTCACTAAGTAATAAAAATATTAGAGTTATATAAAATAACATAGTTGAAATAGTAGGATAATATATACCGGAAAATTCTTTTGTTGCTTGAAAAAATTTCTCTAAAAATACAATAAGTTCAGAAATTTTTACCCAATCACTATCTAAAATCATATCAGTTGGCTTTTTATTATGAGAGTTAAAAAATAAAGTTATAGGTAATTGCAACAAGTAGTTGCTCGTATAAAGAATTCCACCTAGTGGATACTTCATGTGGAATTCTTCTATAAGGTAGTCCACAATCGTGACAAGTTTTTTTATATTCTTTTCTACGTTGTACTTTATTACTTTTAAAAATAAAGTTTATAGCAAATTGTATTTTACTAAGAATGTCTTCAAAAAGTGATAGACCATCCTTTACAATTAAGTTATATATATGGCACGCACATTTTATATGAAAATGGTCTGGAAAAGATGGAGTTAAACTATTTTTTAACACTGTAATTGCGTAATTGTTATTAGAAGCGTTATCTAATGTAATAGTCATAATTTTATCGGTAATTCCGTAATAATCGCACACTTGATAAATATTTTCTGCAATAAAAGTACCAGTGTGCCTATCATCTATATATCTATACGCTAAAATACGTTTTTGCATAGACCATTTATAATCTATCCAATGACAAGTTACGTTAAATAATCATAGCCGTTAGTACTACGACCTATATCAGACGTGATAGATACTTTGCCATTAAAATGATATAATGAAAAACGTAAATATTGTTGATATTCATGCGCGAATTTAAATACATCTCTCTTAACAGTTGATCTAGGAAAATCGTTAAAAGCAGGATTATATATATCTCTAATGTAATGAATAAAACCGGGAGATGAAGCAAATGAAAAAGGCAAACCCTCCACAGCAACTAATTTTGATATTGCTTCCCTATCTCTATGTTTATTGTATTTAGAGCCTACAATTCCCCCCGTCATAGGGTTAATTTGACCCTGTACTTGATCCGGGACAATATCAGTATGTGAACCTTGTCCCGATGGAGCGGACGTTTGCGCACCCGGTTTTGAAGCCTGGTATTGGGCATACCTAGCTGGATGAGCACTTACTACGTGTCTAATTAAACCCCCCGTCCCACCGTGACCTTTTCCAGTTTTAAATTTTAAAACATTTTTACAAATTTTACATATGGCTACTTGATTCTCTACGTCCCTATCAAAAAATGTCCATGCATCTGATTTTAATGGTCGTTTTCTTTGGACCTCGTCTCATACTAGGGGGAATAGGAGGTATTTCAGTTGAAGGTGCACTAGTGGGTGTGTTGTCATCAACATTAGTGGGTATATCATCTAGATCATCGTCTAAATTAAAGTCTTCTTGAGTTCCAGAAAATAGCTCCTGGTCTAAATCTAATGGTATTGTAGGAAAATGTTGAGTATCAACAAAATCATCCTGTGTAGGAATAAGATGACTAGAAGAAGTACCCTTGCCCTGGTTGCCCCTACTAGAAGAAGCACTCTTACCCTTACCCTTAAACATACCTTTTAATCCTTCAATTTTAATTATGATAATAAATAATTAAAGACAATGAAATTAAGTGCGCTAAATAAAAATATAAAATAAACAGACAATAATAATTTTATGAAAGAACGAATGTACCAAACGCCGACGTAACGTCGACGTGTAATCGAGAGGTTGAAAATTGAAACTTTGCTCGATGGAAGATCCTCAAGCTAGTTGCCAACTTCACTCCCAATTCCCAAATGAATTAATAAAATTGAATATTTAGCAAACAATGTAGAGAGATATATTGAGAAATTAGAGAGATTGTAGGAAGATTTGTGAGAAAGATGAAGAGAAAATGAGTTATTTATAGTTGAAAAATTGGGTTAAAGTGTAAATATAATAACTTGTGGGTTAAATATAAATATTAAGGGGTAGGGGGGTTGGGGGAGGGGGGGGCCTAAAATGGCCGTTGGCCAACGGCCATAATCTAAAATGGCCGTTGGTGCAACGGCCATTTTTGCAAAGGGAGGAAAAGGGCGGGGTCGGGGTCGGGGCGGGCTCGGGGCGGGGACGGTTCAGGCGGGCTCGGGTCTGGCGGGACGAGACATCGTCCCGTCCCGAGTTCGAGTCCCGCCCCCGTTAATTTTTTTTTTTTAAAGCGGGGTCGGGGCGGGACCGGGGCGGGCTCGGGACGGGGTCGGGTCGGGGTCGGGCCTTCCCGGCCCACTGGCCAGCCCTAGGTGATAGTATGTCTATTCTTAACATTTAACTAATCAAAAACTAAAGTAAAATAAGGAAGTAAATAAAAATTCTCGAAATAGCCATAGAATTATAAAACAGTAAGTAGCAAAAAGTTATTAAAAAGGTAGATATTACCCCATGAATGGTACCATTTTTTATGTTCCGTTTTACAATGCACGTAACTTCATGAATCGTTGACTAGTATTGAGATTTGATTAATGAAACCAGATGCTAATAGCTTTAGGCTGAATAGATAAAATATGACCGAAGGATCTTGGAAAATACATTCAAGGTACTGAAACATATCCCTGAGTTTGATAATTTGATATTCGGCATTTAAGCAATTGATTAAACGTGGCTATTCTTCAATGCATTTCCGCTTTGCGCTAATTATCTGAAATAACTTTCCACCCCAATGCATTGCTTGAACCTCTAATCTAAACATACAACAATTCCTAATCAACATTAATCAATCTATAACCATATCCAACCACAAAGCAAAGTGTTTTCGTCCGAAATGTTTGCCGTTTTATCGGCTGACGAAAACGGATGACAAATTGATTCCTTAACTAAGCGATTTGGACTGGAAGCGGAACTCTAACTTCCAATAATGGGTTCCCCAACTACTCCAGAAAGCGTTAGGATGGTGATTGAGTAAACTAAGTGGTAAGAAACATAAATACAACTAGAGTGCAATAAAGGAGATAAAGATAGAATGAATATATGAAAAAAATCAGTTTTTTGATTGATTGGATGTGTCTTTTTTTTTTCCTGTACAAATGATCCTATATTTATACTACAAGAAATAAAACGTAATCCCCCTATGTTAGCCACTAAATCCACTAGCCAACTATGAGGAGGTGGTACTGATTTTTGCTCATTATTCCCTCTTGCACGATTAATGACACTTCATTCTAGCTGTTGCTGGTTGTTACCGTTTCTTGGGGTCTAGGATGCTCCTTGACTTGGTTTTCGAGGCGTCTAAATATGTGTGGGTCTTAATCGTTCATCGGAATTGTGACTCGGCTAGGCTACTATAATAGCCGATGAAGCTTTTTGAGCCGAAGACTAGGACTAGTAGATTCGACTACGAGTCAATTCGGTTATCGACTTAGCATTCTGTCGCCTGCTCATTTTTATGTTTCCACCTTCGGCTGCCATTTGATTCGGCTACACACTTAAAGGTATTTTTTGAGTGTTAACAATTGCCCCTACATTAACTCGAGTGCAATTGTTGAGTTGATGTATTAAAAAATAGCCGTCGTTTCGTGTGACAGCCACGGGTGTCATTTCAATCACATTTACTCTAAATGTATGCAATGATGATTTTCTCTAAAATGTTTCCTCTTTTAACCGAGACATCTCGGCTTCCCACTTAATTTCAGCCGCACGTTTGAAAGAAAGGAGTCCCAATGCGTGTCAGCCACATCTTTAAAAAAGAAAGGGGATATTTAAGGAGAGACGTCCCCCAGAGATTTCTCACTTAGTCATCAATCGTTCCCGAATTCTCCAAAAAACCCTATTTTCTTAAACAGAGAACCATGTCTTCATCTTCCTCTCTATCTCAGGGATCAGATAACGCTGATTTGGCTACTGGTGACCTAACCTCTACATTTGCCTTCATCGATGAACAGTTGGTTCTTTCTCCTTATGGTACATCTGAACAGGGCGACCTTCTTCTTTCTCGGTATCTTAGCCTAGAAAACTATGACCTTTCTATTACCTGTGATTGGTTCACCGGTGACCGTTGTCCGGCTAGCCTGCGTACCTGGCCGGCCAAGATTACCAACTATTCTGGTTGGTTGGAATGAGTGAATCGGCCAGAGAGGCCGAATGGAGACGCATGGGTCTCTATGATGCCATTGCGCTGTCGGAGTTTGACCTCCCCTGTAACATTGGTCTCATATACGCCTTCTTTGGTTATTGGTCGACTACTGCCAACGCCTTTGTTTTTCATTTGGGGATGATGACCCCCACACTTTTCGATTTGACAACGGTACTTGGCTTTTAATACTGGGAGCCGAAGCGCTTGTCTTAGGCGATATAAATGATGTCGACTTGGGCATCAATGTCTCAAAGACTTCTTTCGGCTATGGCCACTTCATGGCCAACAACATCCGAGTATCGCCTCTCCCAGTCGATGATGCCGAGCATCATGCTTTCCTGCTTTTTTAGTTCAGCCGATATTTTGTCTGCACATCGTCTTGTGGAGTCGTGAAGGAACTGAAAATTTATGTGGAGTTAGTCATTTTGGGGGAAGATGTCAGTTGGGCATCTCTCTTCCTGACTTATCTTTATAAGGCTCTTGGCGATGCCCAAACAAGGTTAAGGGACTCCATAAATCTGGATACCTTAGCCGGTCCCATGTGGTTCCTTTAGTTGTGGATCACTCTGTATTTCCCAAAATTTATTTCCTGATGATTTTGATGACCGCCGTTTTCCATTAAATCTGTCAGTGCTAGCCGATACTTTTCGAAAAACACCCTTCGTTCCCCAGGATGCCTTCACTATAGTCTCCACCCT
This sequence comes from Anisodus tanguticus, assembly GCA_034509755.1. Taxonomy (NCBI): domain Eukaryota; kingdom Viridiplantae; phylum Streptophyta; class Magnoliopsida; order Solanales; family Solanaceae; genus Anisodus; species Anisodus tanguticus. Next base: position 46,528,652 of record CM067543.1, on the reverse strand, counting down.
ACATAGTCTGTCTCGAGACCATTACACAGATTGGTAACCGGTGCTCGAGAGATGGGCCACCCGCGATTAGGTCCGTCAAGTAGCCGATGACAACCTTACATTCTCTCAGCAGAGAACCACGGCCCTCATATGGGGACGCATTCTGACGGCAAGGGATCTATTGGGTGGCTTGAAGCCCACCTCTAGGAATAATAAGTTGACCACGGAGCCCTATCGGCCAAACTTTGTGGCACAACAATTTGGTCTAACTCAGCACATACCATGGCCTCACCGCAGTATTGTTTGTCCAACCCAACGTTGTATTCTTGATGCAAAACAGGCAAGGAAAATAGCCGATGGCAATCTTGATAGGCTCGCCCTATTTGACTGGCAGCCTTTTCCCTCGAGAGCAAATACCACTGTTGTTTTTTATGACTGGTGGAACACGGCCAAGGAGAAATTCTTCCAGTCTCCTCTAGATGTCTACTGTGATCGGCTGGTCCTGTCAAAGAAGAAAAAGACACAAGAAACCCTTAAACCGCGGATGAAAGAGGCCCCTCTGAAAGCTTCTCTCCTTAGATCAGCTAGACCTGTTGCCTCAAGATCTTCCGTCAGATTGCGGCAGATGAAGAGAAAAGGTAAATTGTCTTCTACATATGTGTTGGCCAGATTATTCTTGTGAATTTTTGGCTAACATCTTTTATGCATCTTTCAGCAACTCAACCCCCCAACGTTTGTTGATTTGGAGACCACTTCCAACAACGAATCCCCGTCACCCAGGAAATCTGTTCCCAAGCAACCCAGGCGAAGTGGAGGGGTTGTTATCCGTGATCGTAGTGAGGAAAACCCCTATAGAACCAGAGTTCCTATTTCTGTCGAGGAAGAGGAGGAAATTGAAGTATATCCCTTGTCCAGCTTAAATACATTTGCATCGGTTATCTTTCAATATTCATGTTTTCTGTTAGCCCTTTCAGTGACCACAACTTATAAGACGCAGACGATCGCAGACATCGTTTGATGCTCCTCTTCATATTAGATCGTCCTCTTCGGCTCATGCTTCAACGCATCTACATGATCCGTTAACGGCTGTCCTCAAGGCCAAAATTTCTCATGTCGAGGCAATCAAAGATTTTTATGCTGATGCAGCCGTAAAGGTATATCCTTTCTCTTATACTTGACCCTTCACTGTTTCCAAACCCTTGCATTTATTCTGAACCTTCCCTTTTTGTATAGGAAATGGCTGGAGATAATCCCCCAACTAAAACTAACACAATTGATGACTTAGAAGCTCCAATTGAGATTATCCCTGAAGACGTGCTTCTGTAATATTTTGGCTCAATTGATATTACACCTATACCATCTTCGCATGTTGGCATTCATCGGGAGCGAGTTACGGAGTCTCTTACCAGGGGGATTCCGACCAGCAAAGAAGAGGTCCATGATATGAGGGCTTCTCTATTTCGATTGTCAAAAGAAACAAAGGGTTCCCCAGTTTTGTCAACCGCCTATAATGACATGACCTTGGCTTTAAATGACTTATTTGCTTTACACAAAATGCCAAATATAGTCATGATGAGGCGGTCGCTACTCTGCAACACTTGGGGTTTCTTCGACAAGAGAAGATCCATATTCAGACTTCTTTTAATGAGGTGAATGCAGAAAGGCAGCAGAATGTCAGCCAAAGAAATGACTTGCAGGAGCAGCTATCAAAACTGCGAGCCGATATGAAGATGATCCAGGCGGAGATAAAGGCTATTACTCCGGCTATAGGTGCCTTGGAGTCGACTATTAAGGCCCAAGATACCTCCCGTTCTTCTTTGTTTCGGCAGGGCATTCATTTGGATAACAAGATTCGGGAACTTGGTAATCAACAGGTGGTTTGGGAATTGGATCAGAAAGCGGGCAATGGTATCCGAGGAAACTCATTCTTCGATTATGACTACTCATTTGCCAGTTGATTCCATTGCTCAGTTGTCAGCCAACATCCTCATGGACTTGCAATCTGAAGCCATTGCTGCTTCTGTTACTCAAGAGGTATTGTCATAAGCCGGACAACAGCCAGAGGACTCTCTAGCGGTCAACACTCAAGCTTTTACCGAGATCCCATCAGTGGTGGTGGCTGAGCCTTTGTTGGATGCGGAAATGGGGTTTCCAGAAGAAGTAGAAGTGGATAAGGTAGTAGCCGTTGGTGCGGCTGAGGATGAGAAAGAGACTGCGGCTATCTATGGTGACCAAGCAGCGGTAGATTCGGCTAATCCTGAGACCCACGTGACTGATGATGTAGCACAACCTCTAGCTGGTGACATGTCAACCAACTTGTCTTCCTAGTTTTATTGACCCCAAATCGAAGGGTCTATTTTTTGTGACCAAGCAACCAGTTTGTGGCTGTTGTTTACTACTGCCTTCCCCAAATCGAATGGAAGTAATTTTCTGCCTTTTTATGTGACTATGACCAGGCCGCTGGTCTATAACTATCATTCATTCATGTATTTCCTAAATTGAAGGGAAATATGTTCCTCTGTGCGGCCAGGCAACCGGTCTGTCACTGTTGTTTACTCGTACATACCCCAAATCGAAGGGTAGTACTTCTTTAAGTATTTGTCGTTTACATTTCTGTCAAGCTCTTTATCATGCATGTTTATTAGTCGATACGCGTTGCCAGCAATCCGTTGGCTTACTACGAAGAGACCTTCCCAATTTGGAGACTATTTGCCGAATTTACGATCTTTCATTCCAAGCGGCAACACAATTTTTCAAACCAAGTCTCCTTCGGTGAACCTCATAGGCTTAACATGTTTGTTATATGCTTTGGACATTTTTTGTTTATCGGCTTCAATTCTCTCTAGGGCCATCAGTTGATCTTCATCTTGCTGATCTAACTCCATTAGAATGGCCTACTGATATTCTTCTAAGCTTAAAGAATTTTGTTTGGCCACCCGTAATGACTTAACATTAATCTCCAAGGGCAACACTGCATATTGGCCATAGGTGAGCCGATAAGGTGTTCTCCCAGTAGCTGTAGACTTAGAGTTTTAGATTGCCTAAATAGCTTAATCCAAAGTGAGATACCATACGGTCGGTTTATCCTCTACATGTTTACTGATTATGTCCACAATAAGCTTGTTAGCTGCCTCGGCTTGTCCATTCGCCTGTGCATAATAAGGTAAAGATGTGATCATATTGATCCTAAATTTCTCAGCAAAGTCTGCCACCTTGGAACCAGTAAACACCATCCCTTGATCGGTTATAATCTTCTCAGGAATACCATATCTATATATGATTTGGTGTTGGATAAATTGAATGACATTTATCTGATGAACCCTCTTCATCGGTTGTGCCTCTTCCCATTTAGTGAAGTAATCAGTAGCCACAATAATGAAATTATGTCCTTTAGCCGATTGTGGATGAATCTTGCCGATGAGGTCTATAGCCCATCCTGTGAAAGGCAAGGGCTTCAAGATCGGGCACAATAACTCGGCTGGTACCCGTTGGATTGGTCCATGTCTCTGACACTTTTCACAACCTTTTACGTATTGAAAGCAATCGACCGTGATGGTAGGCCAATAATAGCCATGATAATAAATCAATCACTTCATCATTGGCCCGGCTCTGTGTGATCCACAGAGTCCTTCATGAACTTCTCCCATGACTCTTAAGGCCTCTGCCTTATTAATGCACTTGAGTAGCACTCCATTTACGCTCCTTTTGTAAATATCATCATCAATGAGCACATACTTCAAGGCTCTCCTCTTAACCTTAATGTCCTTGTAAGTGGAATGATCTTTTAAGTAGCCAATTAACACCTACTTCCATGAGTCGATCTAATCCATGGCTAACACTTCGGCTGGCAACTCATCATACTCTAGAGTGAGTAGAGACTTCCTAAAGCCAGAAGCTTCTTGTGCTAAGTCGTTAGCCTCAACATTTATGCCCCTGGGAATATAACTTAACGTAGATGCGAACCTACTAAGTAACCTGCTAGCTGTTTCATAATGGGCCAACAAATTTGGATCTTGGCAGTCATATTCCCCAACCAGATGCTTGATAACCAACTGAGAGTCTCCATGAATCTTGATGCATTTTACTTTCATAGAGACTAGGAGTTTGAGTCTTATGATGAGTGCATCGTATTCAGCTTGGTTATTTGTCAAGTCAGAATCTAACCGATAAGAGAACCTCCATATTTCATCCCTAGGATCGGTTATCATTATTCCGGCTCCGACTCCCTTCTGGGTTCTTGACCCATCAAAAGTTAGCGTCCAAGGGATGACATCCATACATGCAGTAGAAAGGACGCATGGGTCCTCCACATCTACACAAGGGTGGTCTGCCAAGAAATCGGCTACCACATTCCCTTTGACAGTCCTGAGTGGCCTATACTCGAGAGAAAACGTAGTAAGCTTGATTGCCCATTTCATTAGTCGTCCTTGCAAAATAGGTCTATTCAATAAGTACCAGAAAATATCAATCTTGCACAAAATGTGAACCACATGTGGCATTAGATAATGTTCAAGTTTTGTACAAGCATAGAATAAGGATAAACAAAGCTTCTCTATAGGGGTATATCTAGTTTCAACTTCATTAAGCATTAGGCTAAGGTAGTAAACTGCCCTTTCGGTTCCATCATCGGCATCCTGTGCTAACAGGCAGTCGATAGACAAATCTGCAACCGAGATGTACAATTTCAACGGTTTTCCTAGCATGGGAGGCACCATCACAGGAGGAGTTGCTAGGGCCTTTAATTTGGTCAAATGTCACTTGCTGTTCCGGGCCTCATATTAGCTCTTCTGACCCTTTAAGCCTAAGAAAAGGTGAAATGAATTAGATATGAATCTCCTTAGGAAGTTGATCTTCCCTAACAGGCTTTGTAATTCCTTCTTTGTTCTGGGTGGTGCAGATTCCATTACTGCCTGGGCTTTGTTATGATCTATCTCAATACCTTTCTTATGTACCAAGAAACCAAAGAAGTTGCCATCCAATACTCCGAACATGCACTTGGCTTGATTCATTTTAAGATTATGAATCGTCATTCATTTTAGTGCTTGTTCAAGATCGGCTAAGTGATCCTTGAAGTCTTTGAACTTCACCACCACATCATCAATGTAGACCTCCACAGTCTTGCTGATCAGATCATGAAAGATGGTGTTCATTGCCCTCTGATAAGTAGCACCCGCATTCTTCAGGCCAAATAACATAACTACCCACTCGTAAATGCCTAAGGCTCTTGGACACCTAAAAGCCATCTTGTGAATGTCCTCCTCGGCTACCGCTATCTGATTATAGTCGGAGTATCCATCCATGAATGTCAGCACACTATTAGCGGCTGCCGAATCAACTAGCATATCGACTACATGTATGATGTATTCATCTTTGGGAGTGGCTAGATTTAAGTTCTTGTAATCAATACATACCCGAACCTCTTGACTGGCACAATGTTTGCCAACCATTCCACATACCTAGCCGTTCTGATGAACCCGACCTTCAGTAGCTATTCAATCTCAGCTTTGATTTGATTCATCAGCTAAGGGTGATATCTTCTGGGCGGTTGTTTATGAGGTGTGAATCCCTCTTTAATTGGAAATCTATGCTCTACCAAAGTATGTGCCAGTACAGGCATCTCATGATAATCCCACATGAAACAGTCTTTATACTACAGTAGAAGAGCTATCATGCTCTGTTTATCTTCCTCCTTCAGCGAGCCACTAATATGTGTTAGTCGAGGGACTTCCTCAGTACCCAAGTTGATATCTTCTAAGGGATCCTGAGACTCAAAACTAGGCATAGACCTTCTTATAGGTGATTCAAATTCCATCAGCAACTCAATGCCATCAGCTGCCAGTGTTGGTTCTCTGTTGTAGTCATCCACCTGTGATGCCTCGTCTATCCTTGCTTCAGAACTTAGAGCAGTCAGCCGATTCCTCAGATCACGTATGATTTGGGTCTCCTCAATCATCTAACTCTTCCAAGGTAAGTCGTGGTTCGGCTAATTATTTTATTTTAAAACCTCGTGAAGTTAGATTACAGTATTCCCAAGATCATTCTTCGTACTGCTCCGCGACAGCTATAGGAGCCATATAGGGTGAATATAAGACAACTTCCAAGTTCTTAACCCCTGCTTGGAATGGGTTATCATCGGCTGAGACGATTTCTATCTTGTCTCATTCCCAGAAAATGAGCTTTTGATGCATGGTGGAAGGAACGCAACGGCTGGTGTGAATCCAGTCTATGCCCAACAGAATGGCGTATGATGGCTTGCCATTTATTACAAAGAAGGCAAACTTGACCATTTTAGGACCTATGGTGATTTTTGCTACTAAGATCCCCACAGCTTCAGAGGCCTTTCCCATAAAGTTAGCCATTTTCATGTTAGTTGGGATGAGATCCTCTTTGATTTTGTTGAGGCTTTTCAAAGTAAGCAGCGGCATCACATTCAACACAGTCCCATTGTCGACAAACACTCGGCTGATGGCTTTGTCGTTAATGTAAGCCTTAACATAGAAGAGTTTGAGGTGTTTAACCATCTCTTCCGTAGGTGCACCAAATACAATGCTCAAAGCGTCCCTAGCCATGATATCGGCTATAGTCGCCCATTCAGTGTCTTCCACACACAAATCACCTTCTAGGCTATCCAGCGTAGAACAGCTGGCCCATAACTCACATGGAATCAAGCTGACCATTTTAATAGCTGCCCAAATCTCATCGACTGAATCATGCTTAAATAAATCAAGGATGGAGTGTCCCACCTCGTCCAATTCGGATGACGATAAATTAATATATTTCATCTCCTAGAGGTATATAGGAATTGGCTGAGGTTCTAATGCTTGGATCCTCTACGCGATCTGTGGAACTGTCTCAGCTAGGGATTCCTTCAAGATAGTATTCTCCCGTCGGGGTTCCTCTATCGGGTTGTCATTAGGTTGCATATTCAGCTCTGGTTGATCCACAACCTCTTCTTCATGCAGCACTGTCTCTGAAGAGATTGAGCCGAATGCCCGCTCGATAGCCTCAGCTATGGCAGACTCAAGAATTTCCTTCTTATCGGCCGCCTTAGAGATGGATATCATGTGCAACGTTTGCTTCATCTTGCGCAAGGCTTTGGCACGCTGCATCCCTTTTTCGGAGTCCTGGATACGACACTCGGTGGTGCCTCTTTCTTTCTAGAAGCCTGATTGATGAACCACATTCCTTCCTCTATATTGGCGGTTGGCTTGATCGTCCTCCGGGGTCTCAGCTGACCTTCATCCCTCATTGTGATACGCAAGGAAGAATTGCCTTCTTTTACGTTGAACTCAACCACCCTCTGTTTAGATACGGGGAGTGGTTCCTCGTCTACCTGGGCACGCTCGTCTTCTCATCGACTGGTTGCCATGCTTGCCCCCTAGGCCTGCGCCTGGGGTCTGCTGGGTACCTTTTGAATATCGAGTGTTGTTTGTGAGGTTTCCGAGCAATGTGTTCTGGTTCATAAGGGCAGCCACAAAAACTATTTCCAGCTGGCTGCCTATCCGTGTCCTCACAGATGTCACGTAAGTTGCCTAGCCGATCAAGCACAGAGGTCCTTGTAGCCTCCTCCTTACTAGTGGGCTTCTTTGGGACCTATATATTTTTCATCGGTCGTTTCCCCTTGACATCCTTTGATTGATCTGGCTTATCAAAGGACACCATAGATATCAGCACTGCGGGAAAGGGGTCAGTATCAACAGATATTTCGGTTATGCTTTTATCGGCTAGCTTGAACCTCCCCTCCTTGATGCCCTTTTGAATCGCCTTCTTGAAGAGTACACAATTAGAAGTAGCATGGCTATATGAGTTGTGCCATTAACAATACTTCTTATCTGTGAGCTCTTCGGCAGATGGGATCCTATGTCTATCACGCAGTTGAATCTGTTTATCTTTAAGCAGATGATCAAATATCTGATCTGCCTTTGTAATGTCAAACGAGTAACCGACCCTGTCATCGGTTGAACTCGTCTCCTTGCCTTTCGTAGCTTTCAAACCTGGGCAAGAATAAGCCTTACCCCTGATAATCTCGGCTACCATTGCGTCTGTCGTGTAATCAGCTAACTTTGAGTCAGACTCATCTACCTCAATAATGGATACCAAATGGGAGCCTCGGTTCCTATTAGCTCTTCTTTTCTACTTTTCCTGGATATACTACTTTATTTGGCTAGCCTTTTCGGCTAACTGACTTAAGTCAGAGAAGGGTTGTCCCACTAATTTCTCTTTTAGTTGAGGATGCATGTTGTTGATTATCATGTGGGCGCATTACGATTCAGGGAAGTGTACACTGCACTTCCCAATATTCCTTCTGAATCTCTCAATATAATCGGTAGCCGACTCATCGACATGTTGCTTGAGATTCATCAAATCGGTTACAGTGACTTGAGGTTGGGGCTAGTAAAATTTATCATGGAAACAACGCTCCATGTCAGCCTAGCTCTGTACAGAGTCGGGGGTCAAGGATGAGTACCAGGCAAATATTGTTCCGATTAGAGAAACGGGGAACAACTGTAGCTTGTGATACTCGTTCTGGACAACCTCGCCACATTGGGCGGTAAATCTGCCGATGTGCTCAATGATAGATTTACCGTCATCATCTGAGAAGGTGGCGAAATTAGGCGTTTTGAAGCCTCTTGGCAATTGTGTTATCTGAACTACCTAATCGGGGTAGGGTTTCCTGTAAACAGGCATGTCCAAGGGTTTCAGTTGGATATCAAAGTACCTCTTTATGGTATTCGCGATAGTTTCAGGGTTCATCAGTTGTGAAGTCCCCTGTCAATTCTCAGTTGAAACCGACTGGTAGGCATTCTGAACTGGAGGCATCCATTCTGTACCTTATTGAGCAGGGTTTTGAAAGTTGTAGGTGTTTTGCTGGCCACTACCAATAGGTGGGGGTATATCCCCATTACCGCTATTGGGCATAACTACCAAATCCTGAAACCTAAGCTCTTGAAACAACTGACGGAGCCAAAGGATAAGGTGGAATAATGTTCCATGTCTGCTCTCCCCGGACATCAGTTGTTCTTGGAAAGTTTGCGCTTCCTGGATGGTATGGAATGGGTACTGGCTGTGACTGCTGGAATGGTGTCCCGCTGTAGATAGCGTCACCAGATAGTCGAGCAGGTTCATAGCCAAGGGCCAACGACTGCCAATTCGGCTAGCCAACATTCGTCGCTTGCACCGTAGAGCCGTTTGCAGGAGTGTACGACATAACGGGCGGCAACCCAAGGTGTTCGAATGCCTGAACTGGTCTTCGAGCCATATTAATCTACCCATACTGCAGACTCGCTTGGTCGAGTGGCACAATTTGCCTCCCAGCGTTTGGCAGCAACTATACAGTAGACTGGTTACCAAGTGACTAGGCTTGTGCTCCTAGGTGTGCTATTGGTTGTACATGAGTAGGTACTGATTGATACACATTCGGCTGAGGAACAACACCTGGAGTCATAGTTGCATGTTGCACATTGCCACTCGTCAAAGGGATGGCAGAACTAGCTGAACATTCTCCTGGATGTCGTAGATTGGCTTCCAGTTCCCTCGCCTGTTGAACCTCATTATTCACCATTGGCTTAACGATGTCAGCCAACTGTTTGGAAACCTGGTACATAATGTCGTGGATGCCTAAGTTAATATGTTGTCTGATAAATGATGTAGTCATGACAGTTGGACCTTCAGGTTGGCTAAGTTCACCCACGTCTTGAGTTGATGGAGGAAGTGGAGGGGTATCAACCGATGTAGGCATACCCGAGAAAAGTGGTGGCTCGTTGTTCCTTCTGGGAGGATTCTGCTTAGGATGTGGACTGGACTCTAGGTTCATCTTCTTACCAGACCTTAGGCTCATACGCCAAGCGTGATTCTGACTTAGAGAATCAAACTTCACTATGAGGTCACCTATGGTCCCATTGGACGTGCCAAATTTGTTCTCGTTCGAAATGTTTGTCGTTTTATCGGCTGACGAAATCGAATGACAAATTGATTCCTTAACTAAGCGATTTGGGCTGGAAGTGGAACTCTAACTTCCAGCAATGGGTTCCCCAACTACTCCAGAAAGCGTTAGGATGGTGATTGAGTAAACTAAGTGGAAATAAACATAAATACAGCTAGAGTGCAATAAAGGCGATAAAGATAGAATGAAGATATAAAAAAATCCATTTTTTGATTGATTGGATGTGTCTTTTTCTATACAAATGATCCTATATTTATACTACAAGAAATAAAATGTGATCCCCCTATGTTAGCCACTAAATTACCCACTAAATCCACTAGTCAACTATGAAGAGGTGGTGCTGATTTTTGCTCTTTGATTCCCTCTTGCACGATTAATGGCACTTCTTTCTAGCTGATGTTGGTTGTTACCATTTCTTGGGGTCTAGGATGCTCTTTGACTTGGTTTTCGAGGTGTCCAAATATGTGTAGGTCTTAATCGTTCATCGGAATTGTGACTCGGCTAGGCTACTGTAATAGCCGATGAAGCTTTTTGAGCCGAAGACTAGGACTAGTAGATTCGGCTACCAGTCAATTTGGTTATCGACTTAGCATTCTGTCGCCTACTCATTTTTATGTTTCCACCTTCGGCTGTCACTTGATTCGGCTACACACTTAAAGGTATTTTTTTAGTGTTAACATGACGTTTGCAATAAAAACTAATATTGAAAATAACAAAATGGAATAGGAGTGGACCGTTGTTTTTGTGCGTGAATGGTATGGAGGAAGAAGATAAATGTTTGCTACATGGTTATGGTGGAAACGCGGGGAAGCCATGGCCGTTTGAGGTGAAGGAGATGAAATAGTCTTTCGAGAAGGGAGCTGCTCTCCTTTTTCCTTTTCATCTGTGCTCCCCCTTTAGATGAAGAAAAGTGTTCACATAAGTAGGGAAAAAATAATGACGTTGGAAGGGGGAGTAAAAAATGGTAATGAATGATTTTCTCTTTGGGAGAGATAAAGTAAGAGAGCTTTTATTTTGAGGAAAGACAATAATTTTCTAAGAAAGAGAGATTCTTTTACAAACAATAAGGTGAAGAGTAGAATGGTTTTGAATAGATCTTGGCTCAATATTTAGCTGATTTTGGGTAGAAAGTTTGGCTGACTTGATATGATTTTTGGCTAAGTGGGCTAGTTTGGAGTGTCCATTTAATACCTCAATAAAGTATTAAAATAACACTAACAATTATTCAAATAATTAAATAATAAATAAACAACTGATAATCCTATAAAAATGCTATCTTAAATTTATTAAATATATACGGATAATAAATGCTATGCAAAATCATGAGTAAAATAAGGTGTTATTTGAATTAAAAGTTAATATATAATACATAGATGTAAATACTTACAATATAATATACAATAATAATGAAATATATTATTTGTGCAAAACATTAGTAATAAATGGTTATGCAAGATTATAAAAATGAAGAAAGTGTTTTGCAACTATACAAACAAGAACTAATTTGATATACTAAAATAAAGATAATAAAAAATAATAATATTTGTTGATATGACGAACTTGTTGAGAGCTACTTTATATAAAAGATAAAATGATAAATGCATTTGTAAAATTATGAGTAAATATGAGATATTATATAAATGTAATAGAAATAATAATGAAATATGTAATAAAGTATAATATTAAAATGATAAAGTGATTCTGTAAAAGGTTAAATAGTTTGTGATCATGTAAAATATTTGAAGTAAAATAGCAACTTAGTAAAAAAAGGTAGGGTACATGTAGGTTAAAATTGGGTGTCAGCAGGGTCGGTATAAGGTTACTACATATGATGGCAATAGGTTATTTGTCACTATTGTTGATGACTGTTCTAGGATGGTGTGGATTTTCTTAATAAAATTCAAGAGTGATGTTCTTGTTATCTTACAATTTTTTTTTAATAGGGTGAAAACTCAATTTGCTACCTGTGTTAAAATCATTAGAACTGACAGTGGCACAAAATTTGTTAATAATGAGAGGAACCTCTTCACTTCTCATGGTATTATTCGTCAAAGAACTTGCATTCATATTGTAACCTCCCGTATTTTCGACGATTTAAATTGTTGAGCGTTTATAAAATTGTGAGGCATGTATAAATAGATCCGAACGTTGAGAAAAATTTATGTTATATTTATTTATGCTAATAAAGAGATTAGTATATAAAATGATTAAACCCGAAATAATTTTGGACGTAACAAGTGTGACGACGGAAGCCGAAAATAATCTTGGCACGTGTATAAAGAGGTTATGGACGAGTGTCATATTACAAATTATGACATTAGGTATACGAAGATCTTATGAGTTTTTAGGATTTAAATAAAGTGAGATCTAAAATTAATTATGTGTATAATTGATTAATTATGGGATCAATTAATAATTATGGGGGAACAAAGTTAGCGTGGGATATATATGCTTTCTATGCATTGAAGTATATAAATGGGATGGACCCCACGATTCCACCAAGAGAGATTTTTGGATTGCTTATTAGGTGGTATCACTTTTTGCGTGTGGCATTCCGAGAAATGAATTAGTGACTATGTATTATCATGATTAGGAGGTGGCATCTTTTAGTGGAAATAATCATTACAAGGTGTGAGAGGTGGACCCTATAGCCAAGGGTAAATATTTATTTTAACACCTTTTATAAGTAACTAATGAGTACGATTTTGCATTTGGAGATAAGGAATGAATTTTACTATTTTAGGGAGAGGTACGAAGATATTAAAGGGGAAAGCACTATGGATTCTTCTATCTTATTTGATTAAAAACTCATTTGAAGAAAGATTTTGTGCAATATATGGTCTTTAGCAGCAACGTAAGTTCAAAGTTGTGGAAGTAATTATTCTCGGAATATAAGATAAAAGTGCTATACGGTATATACGTTGTGTGGACGAGTGATCCAACAAAAGGTATGTTAAGGCAAATTATTTAATTCTTTTGGCATGTTCCGTGTAATAAAATGGAACTGTGATATTGCTCCATAATTTATTCTACTCCTAGTAGTTAAGAATATTCATGTTATTCATTCCTATGCTGAAAGCATGTCTAAATATATTTCAAAGTCCTTATTGAGGCATACGGAAGATGTGTTGATATTCACAGGGTTAGCCAAAGGTGCAAGGATATTATGTCACTCGGGGTATTTTACTGTCATTCATGCATATTCATTTGCATTGCATTCATATACTACTCTGGACCACTTGTGCCATGCACATTACTATATGGTAAATATTATATATATAAATGTAGGGGATATGGGAAAAGAGGGAAAGGCGTTATATACGCACACCACCTGCAGCTGGTACAGACTATCACAAAAGAGCCCGAAGAGGACAATATGATGTGATGTGATGCCTATATGGCTTATTGGGATGGGTTGCACGATCCGCAACACTAACATATATTGGGACGGGTTGCACGATCCGCAACACTGACATATACACACATATATATATACCGTACTTGCATCATGCATATGTTAATTGACCATTACATGGTATGATGCCCACAGAGGCTGTCATGGTAAGGAAATTGCCCGATGAGGCCAACAAATATGGACATTGCATTGTACATAACATATAGGCAAGTGTATTAGGGCCCTCAGAGGCAGTTCCTATTGGTCAATTGTTTATGTTTCAGTTATCAGAATATTTTTGTTATGCTATTATTTATGCCTGACATACTCAGTACATCAGTCGTACTGACGTCCCTTTTGTCGGGGGACGCTGCGTTTCATGCCCGCAAGTTAGCATAGGCAAGGCGACGGCCCACGTGAATAAATTGCATCTTTCAGCGGATTTTGGAAGCACTCCTCTCTTTCTGGGGTGTCAGTCTGATTTTGGTATGATACAGTTTTACGTGTCTATATGGGTATGGCAGGGCCTTGTCCCGACCTTTGATGTTGTTACTCTTAGAGGCTTGTAGACGGGTGTCCTGTGTGTAGTAGTCTTGTACGGCCTTGGTACATGTATATATATGAGTTGGTTACCTGGTGGTTCATAATTTTCTTTCGGCTTAGTCCGTAATTAATTATGATTAGATGTTCATGGTAAGAATGGCGGTACCCGACGGGTGGGATCCGGGTACCCGTCGCGGCCCTACGGTTTGGGTCGTGACACATACCCCTCAACAGAATGAGATTGATGAGAGAAAGCACATGCACCTTCTAGAGGTAGCAAGGGCGATCAGATTTCAAGGACATATACCCTTTAGATTCTTGGGTCACCGTATCTTGGTTGTTGCCTATTTAATTAATAGATTGCCTACATCTATTTTAAGTGAAAAATCCCCTTATGAGATATTTCATAAAGAGAAGTCATCTCTGACTCACTTGAAGATCATAAGATGTATTTGCTTTGCAGTTAATTTATCTAGAGGCGACAAGTTTCAATCCAAAAGTATAGCAGATGTTCTGATAGGGTATAACACAACTACAAAAGGATATATCTTGTATGATTTGGAGAACCACTCTCTCTTTATAAGCAGAGATGTTTAGTTTATGGAGCATATTTTTCCATTTGATATTGATTCTAGTGAGGATTGGAGAATGTTTATGCATATTGATGCTCCACTAGAAGATTATCCTACCACCAGTGCTATTCAACCTAATGTACCTGAGAGTGCAGTTGTTACACCTCTATCTCATATTCTTCCACCAACTGGTGCTCATCCCAGTGATCTACCTTCTATTGTTCATCCACATGCTCTACCACCACCTCATGTGGTGCCTCATGTAACAGAATTCCCGCTAAGGCAATCCACGGAGGAAGAAGAGCTCTTATTTCGCAAAAGGACTATTTCACAAATGTTGTTTCTTCTACTAACAGCAATCATGTGCCTTATTCTATTGCTAGCCATATTGGTTATGATCATCTTTCCACTTCCTATCAAGCATATCTTACAACTTCATCATCTGAAATTGAGCCTACATCTTTTGAAGCAGCTAGTAAGGATCCTAGATGGGTCAAGGTTATGGAGGCTAAAATACAAGCTCTAGAAGAGAATAATATTTGGTCTGTGGTATCTCTTCTGGTAGGCAAAGCTGTAATAGGGTGAAAGTGGGTGTTCAAAATCAAGTATCAAGCAGATGGTTCTATCGAAAGATTTAAAGTTAGGCTTGTTGCCAAAGGCTTTAATTAGAGAGAGGGTCTTGACTATCGGAAAACTTTTTCTCCTGTAGTCAAGATAGTCATAGTAAGGTCAGTACTTGCTATTGGTGTTGTTAAGAAATGGAATGTACACCAAATGGATGTGTATAATGCCTTCCTTCAAGGAGATATACATGATGAAGTGTATATGTCCATTCCTCAAGGCTTCTAACCACCTGCTGGATTTGATGTGCGTGGGGAGAAACATGTATGCAAGCTCATCAAATTCCTTTATGGGTTGAAGCAAGCACTTAGGAAATTGAATGTTAAGCTTACTGAAGCCTTGCTCAATCTTGAATTTGTTCAAAGTAAACTGGATTACTCTTTATTCACCAAGAAGATTGGTTCATCTATTATCATTCTTCTTGTGTATGTTGATGATTTGTTGATTACAGGCAGTGACATTAAGTTGATTGTTCACACCAAGGAAGTATTACATAAGACATTCAAGATTAAGGACTTGGGAGAACTCAAGTTTTTCTTGGGGTATAATTTTTCAGATCAGAGAAAGGGATACTCATGCATCAAAGAAAGTATGCTTTGGAGATTGTCTCTAAAGCTAGACTGGTGCTGCAAAATCAATTTACACACCTCTGGATCCTAACATCAAGCTCACCACTAAGGAGTATTATAAAGTAACTGAAACTTCAAGGGAGATACATTGATAGAAGATGCTGGATTATATAGGAGAATGGTGAGAAAACTACTCTATTTGACAGTCACTAGACCAGACATTTCATTTGCAGTCCAGACTTTGAGCCAGTTCTTACAAGCACCAAAGAAATCTCACCCCGATGTTGCTATGAGAGTGGTGAGATATGTCAAAGACAGCCTGGTTTGGGTATTCTTCTAGACAGTAAGCTATAAAAAAGAATCACAATCTTTTATGATGCTGATTGGGTTGCATGCCCAAACACAAGAAGATATGTATCTGGTTTCTTGATCAAGTATGGGGACTCACTGATATCATGAAAATCAAATAAACAAGGTGTTGTATCAAGGAGCTCAACAATTAACTATGCTAAATTATCAACTATGCTAAATTGAGAAAGTCATTCCATTCTAACTCGGACTAAGCCAAAGTGCAGATAACCAGTTCACTGCGAACATGGTGCGCGGTGAAGAACGGGTAGAAATAGATAATGGTCGATATGTGTGTTATTGATAACAGTGGGAGATGATAAAGGATTTGTGATCTAATCCCTAAATTGAATTTAGGGTTTAGACAATTTTTAGAAAATCAACAAAGATACGTTCTGTTAAGACGTCGGCGCCGAGGCCCTATGGTAGGGCACCGCGGTGCCTGCTAGGGTTACAAGGCGCCGCGGCGCCAGTCATAGTTACAGGCAGGAGTCACGGCTCCTGTCAGAAATCCAAGATTAAAAGCTTCGATTTTGAATTTTGGACTTACTGGACAGTAGGCGACACGACTCCATGATGGCGTCGCGGTCCTAATGCACTGTAGAAGCCGAAAGGCTGCTGCCTTACAAGCACCACGGCTCCATGGTGGAGCGCCGCGGCGCCACCTGTCCAGAATTAAAAAAATCCAGAATGTTTAACCCACGATTATTATTAAACAGTGTATTATTTGATAAATATATTATTTGTGTGCTAAATGTCAATATGTTTGTCATTTAAGTTAATAGAATAGCGTGTCCGCAAATAACTGTCTGGGTAGGCGGCGCCCAGTATGTGTTTAAACCTCTTAATAACATGCTTGGGAAGACGGTACCCAGTATGCGCTTAGTTTTGCATGATAGTTAAGATGTTTTATTTGATATAGAATGCTAGAGTTGATCTTGGTTAAAATCCTGAATTAAAATGTTCCCCAATACTTAATATAAGTCTCATTTAAAATGAGTGTGTCATCCATTATAATTGATTGTAGTGCAAAATCCTTTTCGGCGAGATGAGTATTTATGCCACAACATTTGCTCTAAGTCTACGAGGACTCAGACTCTTTCATAGATGCATGTTAAATGTAGAAGTGGGTGATAAACCTTCATGAGTATTTACACCATAGTGTTTGCTCTATAAGGCAAAACTCACTTAGATACATAATTGCAGTCGCATACGGGGTTGACTTGCTAGGCTGTCTTGGCGCCACAATGTCAGACAAGCCCGGGGACATAGATCGATTGTTTGGAACATTCGGTCAAACAAGAGTTGCAAATTGTTTGTAATTGGTTTGGAGACCTACCAGATTGTGCTATTGAAGTTATCAGCCACAGCAAACGCGGAGATAGCATGAACATGGATCTTGGCCCATTATGACCATATTTAATATGAGTCTGTATTCTTCCGTGGGGCCGAAGAATATGTTAAAATAGTGAGAGCTAATTAAACTAAAGATCATGTTAATTAGTTAACGAATGTGTTCAATAGAAATTATATTAGGGTTTAATTTCAAAGTCTATTTATTTCTTCAGTTATATAAAATGTCGAATCTATCACTGAAAATGTTGGTCGAGACAAAGAAGTTGACTGAAGCAAATTACCCTGACTGGTTAAGAAATCTGCGATTGGTGTTAAGGCAAGAAATAATTAAGTATGTGTTAGACACAGTGTTCCCCACAGTCCCTGCTGAAAACTCTGCTGAGTATGCCCTGTTTGACAAGGTGGCTTATAGGGTCACATTATATCTATTGTTTCTTCGATCTAAGGGTGTATTGATAAAGTATTAAATATTTGATTTGAAATCGAGATATTTAAATTGATAATAATGGGATGATTTCTATTAGATGGAAATTATTTAATTAAGTCAAAATTGGATTTTGGATTTAATTAAATGTGCTGAATATATTAACGAAAATGAGGAGCGTTGTTGGAGCGGCGCCGATCCGGTTGGTTGAGCCGCGGCGCCGATCCGGCAGTGGGCCCAGTCAGACTGGCCCACTGCACCTCGATTTTTGGGCTAGGCTTAGAGCCAACCCTAATCTGATTTTTTACCTAAATTTTACTATATATACAGCACTACCCCATTGATAATAATATAATTATTCTATTAAACAATTCTAGACTTAGAGTCTAGGATAAAACTCTCTCAAACCTCTTCCAAGATTTCCTGGCTTTCTTGACAGAGGAATACACCGTAGCAAGGTGCTTGCAGTCGAAAGGGAAATCGCGTGTTCACCCTTTAGTAAAAGACTCCAGATTTTTATAACCTGTAAGTGTTATGTTCAAGTTTACTTTACAGGTTTGATTGTCTTATAACCATACCAGAAGGAATTGTTGGGGTAAGAAATAAAATTTAACTTTCCGTTGTGCTTTACTTATGTGTTTTGAACCCAGCAAATCCCTACATATATGTTGTATCTTTGGGAGATTATGAATCAAGGAATCATTTTCTACATGGTATCAATAGCCAAAGATCCTTTGCCCTAAACTATTTTCTTTTCTTCCCTTAAGCCGATTTTCTCCTTCTTTTCTTACTATTATTTTTCAGCCAAAACCTAGGTTTAGTAGTCATAAACCCTAAACCTAAACTACTTCCTAAACCCTAGTCGATTACAACCCCCCGCCCCCACTCTCTCGGCTAACACATACCAAAACCCTAAGTTTTTTTTCACTCATACACATCCACCTCTACTTCTCTTCTTCTCTAGTGTTTGATTTGTTGTGGAACCTATGGCCGAAAAATAAATTTTTCATTCCGCTCTGGCCGTTAATAACGTCAAGAACTTCATCTCTATAACCCTTGAAATGGAGAAAGAGCAATATACATCTTGGGCGCAGAATTGTTCAAAATCCTTTAAATGGTTTACTTTTCTTTTTATTTTGTTAAAAAAGAATGTCACTTTCTATATTTTGTAACTTTTTACACCCCCGTGTCATATTTAAAATCACAAGATTCAAAGGGTATTTTGATACATTACCCACACCTTTAATTTAAGACTAAATATCAAATGTCTTCTTTATTTTTTTAAACTCCGTACCGAGTCAAACTAATACAAACAAATTGACACGGAGGGAGTAGTAGAAATCATCGCTTAGCACAATAATTTTAGCAAGACTTGTTTGAGAGCCTAAGAGACCTGATAATAGTTTGCAGAAGTTAAGGTACAGAGAAAAAAAAGAAGTAAATTTATTCAATTACTAGCAACAAACATGAAGGAGATTACATTACATTCCATGCAAACCATACCAAAACCAGTAAACAAACAACAATACAAATGAATAATTCAACTAAAATACAAATGTAGACAGACAACTGATAATCCAACTATATATAAGATAACACAATGTATTGGTGATCACATCTCATCAGTATCAATCAAGGTTATTACCAGGATTGATCTTCTTTTTGTTGTTCTTAACAAGGGAAACAATCTTTTCACCCATCATGGTAGAAACATGCTTCTTCTCTTTAGGAAGTACACTTCCCTTCTTGGGCTTGAACGGGAATATCCCGTTGCTGCTGCTCTCTCCACTGCCTGCCATATCGGCTTTTCCCTTATCTGCCATCTCTTTTTCGCTCTCTTCTCTCTGGTCTTTCAGTACTTAATATGATAACTGATTTTGTTGTGTCTCTCTTGTTGGAAATTTGCCTTTGGCGGGAGTTGCGACCGACCAACTTTAACGGCTTAAACACTAGTGTAACGTATGTTGGAGAATCCGGTTCTTCACACATGCATGATCTACTAAGTACGTAGATAACCGTAGGGCCAAGAATCGTCAAATTTCATTGAGAAATGAAAGAGATATTGGTTCACGAAGTAAGGTGTTTGAAGCATGGAAAGTGTGGTATTGTGTGTAATTCTCCCACATCGGTAGAGGAAGAAAGAATTGTTGTGTATATAAGACTCGAAATTGGTTTGGGGTTTGGGACCCCAAGGGGTATCCCATGTGTTTAAAGGAGGGAGGACCTAGATGTGCTTCGGTTCGAGGAAAGACCACACGCGCGCGCCGCCGCCCGCCCGTCCCGTCCGTCCGGTCGGTTCGGTTCACGGTTCACGGTTCACGGTTGGGGCGTGGGGCGTGGGCGTGGGCCTTCGATATTATCTTTTTGGGCCGAAAACTTTGCCGAAGTACGGTTTGATCCCGAAGTTTCAGATGTGCGATTTGGACCGAATTCTTTCGGATGTACAGTTTGGTCCCCGAAGTTTCAAGATGTACAGTTTGGTCCCGAAGTTTTCGAGAAAGTTGGAATTTCGACAAGTCAAAGCGAGAAACGTCCAAGCTCTCAATTCAGCCATTTATTTTGGCTGAATTACTCCTCCTATAATGGCCAAAACAGTTGGTCTTTCACCATTTATGTTGGTGACTTTACTACCTCCATAATGGCCATTATTTGGCTATTATGGAGGCAGTTTTCAGGCAGTTTTTCAGCCCCTCCTTCACCTATATAAACACCCCCTTACACCATTGTTGAGGACACTTGATATGCACGAAAATACACAACCGAAAAAATCTTCTTCCTACAACTTCCAAGCATCATTTCGTTACTCAATATTCTTCACGGTAGCTCTTGAGTTTCCTTTGCTCAAGGGTTCCATTGTTGTTTTATCTTGGGAGACAAATTGTCCGGGACGTATAAAGGATACATACGGGGCAATATTGTCTTAAGGACGAGTGCTACACTCGACTCAAGATAAACCGTTTCCATTTTTCGTCTTCAACAAAATCGTAATTTCGGTCTTGTTGTTATATTGTAATTTTCAGATTTCTAGTTGAATTATTGAAATCTTTATTTATCCTTTCGAATACTTGTAATAGTTAAATACTTCCCGTACTGCTTTATAAAGTACCATAGAGCAAAATCTCCCAACAACTTAAGACAATATTTGTATAGTATTACTATTAGTGTTCGAAAGATGTCGGTCAAAAGTTGTGTGACCAAATCGCATATGGCAATGGTTTTACGGTAGAAGAGAGTGATGATGATGAACGTGTTCATGGTGTCACCGCTACCAAGACTGGTGGAAACAAGCGCTCTCGAGAGCCTGAGGATGTCAACTGGGACAAGAGGAGAAGAGTGAAGATGTTATTCTATCTTGTAGCAGAAGGCCTATATCTGTCCCAGACAAAGGATCCGAATAATGGTGAGAAGGAAATGGACACTCAGTCTGATGAAGTGACTGAAGTGAGCCAGAATCCGAAATTGGGATAAGTATTTTTCTCACTTGTCAAGAATAAGGATTAAATGATAAGTAGTTTTTCTTACTTGTCAAGAATAAAGATTAAATTATGTCCGATTAAAAATGGATTAAAGTAAGGAGGAATATGAAAATAATTTATATTCCTTATGCTTTAACAAATCGAAGTTTAATCTCATCTTCTTTTCCGTTTAAAGATTGGATTTTGTAAACGACTTAAGAAGATCCGTTCTTTTAAGTGTAATTACTAAAGTGTGTAAAGTATGGTCGCACATACTATGGAGAAAGATCCACTAGCGTGCGAAAACTTTTACCACTCTTAAGTAAGCGCCAAGAATTATCTCGGGCACCAATCATAACGGAAGAAGACTAAAAGCTAAAGACGTTGAGCCTGTCATACTATTTGACGAGAAGATCCTTCATAGGATGATATTGGACACTCGGTCATACAAAGCCTCCGGCGACTAGAGTGGGCCAAAATTCCTTTGATAGGATGATATTGGACACTCGATCATACAAAGCCTCCGGGTGATTTGGAGTAGGCCAAAATTCCTTAGATATGATGATATTGGACACTCGGTCATATAAAGCCTCCGGCGGACCGGAGTGGTGCGAATTCATTTCATAGGAAAAGTAATGGACACCTAGTAAGGTGGGCCGAGTTTCCGGTGTCCTAAATGATCCGAAGGCCTAAATAAAGGCAAGAAAGAAATTGGACACTCGGCCCGCCAAAGCAAAGCTGCGGTGGGCCAAAAGTATCGCGATCACATATGATCCGGTTACGCCCTAACCACGGGCAAGAGGTTGTTCATGTGAAGCAACGCCACCTCTAAATTAGAAGGGGTTGGAGAGGTTGTCCTCAAATAGGACTTCATGGATTGTGATCACTCTAAGATGAGGCGATACATATTCCTAACTTGGTTTAAGGGACGCTGTTGGTCAAGCTGGTTTGAGATTAGTCCAACATGTCTGTGATAACTAAGAATGGTACAGTATGTCTGTAGCCAAATGAATGATATATTTGTAATCCGTGCGTCTATGCCATCATAGATTAAGACACGTTAAATAGCAAGTCATTCAAAAGCTAACGATGTTGAGATTGTTGCCTTCTTCGACATAAACCTTCAAAATAAATGTGAGGTAGACGAAGAGGCAAAATCACCTTTCCAAATTCCGTCAAGGGAATAGCGAAAGAAGCACCGCTCCTCTAGAACTTAGTCACACCTACTTGGGTGATTTGAAGTTTATACAAAATAGAGGGGGGAGACAAGTACGTTGTGATCTTCATTGATGATGGTACAACGTATGGAATCCTTTGTTTGTTGAAAAGCAAAGATGAAGTTGTTGAAGCGGATAAGCGCTACAAAGTCGAAGTTGAAAATCAACTATGCCTATGGATTGCAAAATTCGTAGCAATAGAGGGGGAGAATTTGAAGCATCATTTATTAAAAGGCGCTCACTACTCACCCTCGCCTAACGGTGTTAGCCAAGCGCAAAGCCGTACTCCCAAATTATGTGGGGCAAGGCGATCCTTACCGCTAATGCGATTCTCAACAGAACTCCGCATAAGGATAAGGATAACCCTCCGTGTGAGACATGGAAAGGATCTCACATACAAATGTTGTGATGTGGGGTGGTTTCATACCTAAGACTGTAGATTGCATATCCACTGGATCTGCAAATAACAGTAGTTTTTATCGCCTCTTGGCGTCAAAGAATGCTGAATTCTTTGGAGATAACTTTCCTTGAATAAGGAAAAAGGAGTAATTGCTCAAGGTTAACAAGAACCCGCGAGGGCTCGATGTCCGGAACTAGACGTTCCGTATCTTCATGACTCGAAAGTTCGTCTATCAGGAACTTAATATTCCGATCCGCAGAACTCATGGATTCTAGATGTTGAACCAAGACCGAGCAAAGAGGGGATAAAGACTTGTTCCGATCCTTCTAGCTTGTATGGTTGAGAACGAACCATGGACAATTAACAAATAATTGTTATCTCCAAAAGCGCTGCTTTGGAAAGAAGCTAAAGGGAGAAATAGATTCCATATATAGAACCATACGTGTGTAATAGTTAATCTTCCTCTGGGAAAAGAACCTTTGGGTTATAAAAAGTGCTCCCCTGTGAGTAGCTTCACATCCAGGGCCATTGTAATCTTACATGGCATGGGTGTTGAAACAGCCTTCCAAACCGGAGAGTTGGAAGAAGAGGATCGTAATTGGTTTTTGAACTGTTGGGCTTCTTCCCGAACTTTCATTTTGGTCCCCGAAATGTTAACATTTTGGTCCGAAAGTCTCGGATAAAACGAGAAACAATGAATCTAATCACAGAAACATTGACTCTGAAGTTAGAAAGCCAACAGTTGGAAAACCAACGGTCTTAGAGTGAAAATCATATTGAAACAAAGTCTCGATATGAGTATCACAGATGACATCTTAGGAATTGGATTTCTAAGACATCTAACGGATCGGTCGATAGTTGTGATCTCGTTGAAGCCACCAATAGATATGAATCATAGAACTGATTGGAATCATGGTGCGCCCATAGACAAGGAGCGATATGCTCGGGTCACGTGTAGTTCAATGTATTGTACACACTACAACCGACCGGTATCGTCCAACAAACGAGATCGGTTGAACTAAGGTTCACCGATGATCTTAATACATGATCAATAGAAGGCGTTAAGTCGGATATGACGATATCTCGAATTATTCACTTATCTACGGATTATAGTATTTCGGATGTCCAGCGGTTACGAGAGAACACGGTGATGCAACCGGACATCGGATCGAAGAACACCAAAGCCACAAGTAAATGTGTATGGTGGTTCTTGGAAAATCCTCTAAGCAAACACCGCATCGACCGATTCACGATGGTATCGGAGTTTATCGCTTTATACAAAGCATGAAAGAAGTTGAGTAACTTCACGACTCATTAGAGGACGTCCCTTATTGGGAGAAACCCGTGCCTTCAGCAGGTTATACACCGTGGCTAGCCGATCGGCTTTAGGAAGGACACGGATGACGGCGTCGGACATATCTGTCGGGATCCGTCGGAGACATAAGACCGTATGGCAGTTGATCATCACGGGTGTCACTTCCTTGTTTACAAACTAAGGGACTACCCGAGAGATCAAGCGTTCGCTCTGTCTAGGGAATGGGCTTAAAACCCAAAATATACGGACCAATACGGTGGAAACCCAACCTTACGAACCTGGAGATCCCGTAATTTGGTTCAATGGGAAAACTAAGTTGTAAAGGTTCGGTTGATCGCTTCGGTGGAAGCATGAGCACTTCGGATAGTGATTTCGAAAAGAAACACCAAATCCAAAGCCGTTCCGCGATAGACGTTAAGTGCTATCGCAAGTATGGGTAAAGGTTAAGTTTTCAAAACTGTAATGATCCTCAACAATTGAGGTTAGGTCTTTGGGAAACTTTTAATGGTTCCTAACACTTGTGAAGTGGGGTATAGCGGGATACCTTGTAGGAAACCACCTATTTAAGTGCGAGGACGGGCCGCCTCAAATTGAACGCACTTAAGAATCCAAGACGTTGTCCATGGCCAAAACGGACAAAACATTACGAAGAAGAGAGTAAGGGAATTTGTTGTGTTGGTACCGTTGTCTTGGCTTACACTAAACACCGACGGTTCAAGACATCACGTTCACCGCGCGGTAAGTAAGTCCGATGGTATTCAACTATGGAAGGTTCAAAGCCGAGGCTACCTCTCCTTATGCAACATCGGTCCGTGAAATATTCTTTGGAAATAAAAAGACACCATGTGAGTGCGCCAAAATCTCTTTCAAGAGGGGATTGTTGGAAATTTGCCTTTGGCGGGAGTTGCGACCGACCAACTTTAACGGCTTAAACACTAGTGTAACGTATGTTGGAGAATCCGGTTCTTCACACATGCATGATCTACTAAGTACGTAGATAACCGTAGGGCCAAGAATCGTCAAATTTCATTGAGAAATGAAAGAGATATTGGTTCACGAAGTAAGGTGTTTGAAGCATGGAAAGTGTGGTATTGTGTGTAATTCTCCCACATCGGTAGAGGAAGAAAGAATTGTTGTGTATATAAGACTCGAAATTGGTTTGGGGTTTGGGACCCCAAGGGTATCCCATGTGTTTAAAGGAGGAGGACCTAGATGTGCTTCGGTTCGAGGAAAGACCACACGCGCGCCGCCGCCGCCCGCCCGTCCCGTCCGGTCCGGTTCCGGTTCCGGTTCCGGGTTCCGAGTTCTCGGGTTCTCGGGTTCACGGGTCACGGGTCACGGGTCACGGGCGTGGCGCGTGGCGGGTGTGGTCGTGGGCGTGGGCCTTCGATATTATCTTTTTGGGCCAGAAAACTTTGCCGAAGTACGGTTTGATCCCGAAGTTTCAGATGTGCGAGTTTGGACCAGAATTCTTTCGGATGTACAGTTTGGTCCCTAAAGTTTCAAGATGTACGAGTTTGGTCCCCGAAGTTTTCGAAAGTTGGAATTTCGACGATCAAAGCGAGAAACGTCCAAGCTCTCAATTCAGCCATTTATTTTGGCTGAATTACTCCTCCTATAATGGCCAAAACGGTTGGTCTTTCACCATTTATGTTGGTGACTTTACTACCTCCATAATGGCCATTATTTGGCTATTATGGAGGCGAGTTTTCAGGCAGTTTTTCAGCCCCTCCTTCACCTATATAAACACCCCCTTACACCATTGTTGAGGACACTTGATATGCACGAAAATACACAACCGAAAAAATCTTCTTCCTACAACTTCCAAGCATCATTTCGTTACTCAATATTCTTCACGGTAGCTCTTGAGTTTCCTTTGCTCAAGGGTTCCATTCTGTTTTATCTTGGGAGACAAATTGTCCAGACGTATAAAGGATACATACGGGGCAATATTGTCTTAAGGATGAGTGCTACACTCGACTCAAAGATAAACCAGTTTCCATTTTTCAGTCTTCAACAAAATCGTAATTTCAGTCTTGTTGTTATATTGTAATTTTCAGATTTCTAGTTGAATTATTGAAATCTTTATTTATCCTTTCGAATACTTGTAATAGTTAAATACTTCCCGTACTGCTTTATAAAGTACCATAGAGCAAAATCTCCCAACATCTCTCAACAAGGGATTAAAGACTTTTTATAGGCCAAAGAAATCAATTCACCTCTTACGATTTTCATATTAATGTCTATTACAATTTTCTATTGTGTGTGTGTGTATGTAGAGGAAGAGAAACTTCTAGTTATATGCCAAATTCCCTTTGTATGTCTGTGAGTCTCTGCGCGCGTTTGATGCTAAAGTATTGCAATTGGGATGTCTTATCATCTCCATCACTAATGTCTTTTGCGCGTGTCTGCGCGCGCATTTTATTAGTCTAACTTGAAAGATCATCAAGTATTGTGTATGTGTGGACTGTGGAGAAAGAGAACGTTTTAGTTATGTATCAAATTGCCTTTGTGTGTGAGGGTGTGCGTATTCAACACAAAGCTTCAATTTACATTTCATGTGTTGTGGTTACTGAATCGTGAGAAAATTATCAAAATGGTCCTTAATGTATAAACATGATCAAAATGGTCCTAGAATGTGGAAGGAAGCCTAACATGTCTTTGATTGCGCTAAGTAGGTTGTAAGATGTTGAGGGTCTCAATTAATTTTGATAACAAAAATAGCGATTTTCTTTACTTCATATGGCTTATGACCAACTTTTTGAAATACATTAAAAAATACTTCCATTATGTTTATATATTAAGGATCAAATAAAACCAAAGCCCATATTTTAAGGACCACTTTGATCATTCTCCTGTTAGACTTAAGAGTGTTGCTGAGCTAATATAGCATATAGGGCTGACACGTTGACTGCCTTCGATAGACGAAAAAAAATCCAAGCAAGACTAGATAAGTGTGGGAGATTCCAGAGGTTGCCTTTCCACATGAGCCTGGTGCTGGCTTCAACTTTGCGATTTAGAACTGATATACATTCGTTATAAAAGTGGTGGATATATACCTCTGTCGTTATAAAATGGTGCAAATATACTCTTTTTGCTAACGAAATGTTTTAAAAAAAATTATTTATATTATTTTTGAATTAAAAAAATGTCACGGGCCTTTTTAAAAAATCTACCTATTTTTTAGTAGACATATTTTTCTAAAGCCACATGGTAATTTTTTTTCCTAGTGGATCGGGTCTGGTTTGTTTAAAAAATGAGTAGACTTATTTTTTTAAAAGCCACAAAGATATTTTTTAAATTAACCAGACCTGATCCACCAAAAATAATTACCATGTGACTTTAGAAAAATATGTCAATTAAAAAAATGGGAACACTTTTTTTTAAAGCGAGGAGTCACTTTTTTTAATTAAAAAATAAGCTAAACAATTTTTTATAAAATTTTCGTCAGCGAAAATGGTATATTTGCACCATTTTATAACAATAGGGATATATATCCACCACTTTATAACAGGAGATATATCTGCTCTAAATCGAAAAGTTTAGGGGTATATTTGCACCTTTGGCTAGTATAGATAAATATTATAAAAATAAAAACAAAAATTAAAGAGAGAAAATGTCGTATGTTGTACACTTGGTTTGCCCCATCAGACTAGGACATACAAAATCACCCTTGCATCGGTATACACGCCCTTAATTCGCATTTTAGACATCGATTAGGCAAGAATTAGTGCACATGGTAAAAACTACACCACATAAAACGAAGGAAAATCTATTACTCTTTACTAATTTGTAGGAATGAAAAGCATGGTTTTCTAATCAGATTGCTTAAGAGGATCCTTAAGGATAAGATAAGGTTGTTAAATAACAAGAAAAGGTAAAAAGATAAGAAGGAAAAAATAACGGCACAACCACACAAAATAGATCATTACATAAAATGAGACTATTTCGTTGTTACGTAACAACGAATTTAATGATACAATACAATTTTTAATTAATAACAAAAATAAATATTATATTTAAAATAATAATACATTAGATAACAACTAGTCAAACAAGAATGACTACTGAGAAAGAAAGAGCAATCAAGGGAGAAACTCACTAAGATACTAGAACAAAAATTGTCAAGTTTCTGAGACATTTCTATCAACTTTCCCCTGTTTCTTTCTGTGGCGATTCATGGCATGTTTCTACGAAATCAGAAATATGAAAACAAATAGACTCACCTCACCTCACCTAGAACATGACAAATTAAAACTTTTGGGGGTGGAGCAGAGTGAGGTAGTTTAAAACAATTTTTTTTATCAGAAGCAGGGCAGAGGACAAATTAAATGAACTTAACAAGTTTATTGTTTTAGACCCATTTCTCAAAAGCAGGGTATAAAGAAAACTTAAGCGAAATAGGAAAGTCTATGCAAAGCAAAAGAGGATGACGTACTTTTTACGTGGAATATAAATTTATGTATAAAATAGATATGAATAATAGATATGAATAAATAAGAGAGAAAATCGAATTTTATTCTTTATGTTTACAAAAAACTTTACCAAAAACAAATAAGAGTAAGCTTGTTTGTCCCTTTGTAGCCAATCATTTAATTCATCATTCATTTTAGCGTCCACATTTATGCTCGATTCTCAAAACTCATATTATTGAAGCAATTCTCTCAAAACTCATGCAAATTCTAAGCTTGAGTTTGTTTTAGTATTTAGATATTGAGATTTTGAATGATTAATGGTGTAAATTAAAGCAGAAGTGTCAAATTCCGTCTCTTAAAATATAATCCATTTAAATCGTTTAGATTTGAGCGTATTCGGCTGAACATATATTCATTATCGGGTCATTCTGAGCATAATAATTCAAGTTAATCCATCTAAAAGCTTGGGTAATTTCAACGGCATATGTAGTGACAAATACGTACTTATATAATAAGATTTTTTTGTTTATTAAAGTCATAGTAATTAATATAAGAGATATAGCAATTTTGCTCCTTGAATTATTGCTTAATTCTATTTCTAGTCCTTGTGTTATTACACTGAGTATATCTAACCTTCAATTATATCAACTATGCTGTTTTAATCACTAAACTAACCAAACTAACGGGATAAAATAAAAAACAGAATGCTTCTTTGAAAAGTTCACAAAATTGAAAATACAAAAGAGAGAGAGAGAGAGAAGGAGTAGAACATGATTACAAATCTCTCTATTTCCTCCATTAACCTCGCCATGGAGGTAATAGCCTTCGATCCTCGTCATTTTTGTCACCGCGGAGTTTCTAGCAAACAAGATACTTCCTCCGAATAAAAAAAAATTAATTTAATCATTTGTATATTTCTTAAAAAAATATTAACTTCTTGATAAAAATAGATAATCTAACTAAACTACAATAACAACATGTCTAGTGTAATCCCGCAAGTGAGGTCTGAGGAGAGTAGGATGTACGCAGAACTCAGCTCTATCTTTACGGGATAGAGGGGTTGTTTTTATAGACCCTGGGCTAAAAAAACATAATCATTACAGGGTTGCATGAAAAATAAGGCATAAAAATATCAAGATACAAAACAAATGGTTACAACATAGTAATACACACATAAATATAATGAACGACGCGATACCAAAATAATACATATAGGAAAAGGGGAAGAGATGGAAAAGCTAGCTCCCCTCTCTTACACACAACGTGACAAAACTCGAATACCTATTACCCTTCTATTTTAATTCTCGACCGTCAAATCTTCCTATCTAATGTAATTTGACTAAATTGTCTCTAATGAAAGAGATGTTGAGATTTGATCACATAACACTTAATAGGGGGTAAATTTGGAAAAAAAATGAGGTTAATTCTTTCTTGATTTTAGAAGTGAACACTCTTTTTGACAAAAAAAAGATTTAGTGAACACTCTTTTTAATCCGAATGAAATATTAAGAATTTAAAAAAAAGAAAAAAAAAAGACGTATACTCATTTGCGAATAATTGCGTGATGTATATGAATGTTTCATCCAAACAATCAGGAGGAGAGATTAAAGTCTGCCATGTATGAGGATTATACTTATGGAATATTCTCTCATTAAAGATGGAGTTGTATAGTCCTCCGGGGTATAGTCCAGTGGCAAAGCCTGGGTGCTATAAGGCGCTCTCGCATGGGACAGCGTGGGTTCGATTCCCCGCAAGCACGAAGAAACTCTGCATGTTGGGGAATTTGACCTTGTCTCATTGATCAGTTGTACACTTCCAGAAAAACTGGCCACCGGAGCACATCCCGCGATTTACCTGGTAATAGAGTTGAAGGACCGGTGCTATTACCTCCAGGACGTCTGGGTAATACCAGTGAAGTAGTCAGGCACAAGCCTGGAAACCTGGATTATCAAAAAAAAAAAATAAGATGTAGTTGTATTATTTAGATTTCTTGATATTCCCAAAAAAAAAAACCATTTTAAAAAATATAGATCCTCTAGCTGGCAGCAAATTCTTGAAGATCCATATGAGATCCTAAGCAAGTTCACTCATAGGTTTGGGGAATTAATTATGTAAGTTATCTCAACAGTCTTTTGAAACAGCACCGCTGCATTCGGCATTAAAAGTATCGGCATTGAACCTTTATGCGTCTCTCTCGCTGTGTTTGTAGTTTTTACTACCATAGAGAGTTTGACTTCAACAGTTGACTATACTCTTGTAAAGCATCAAGTATGGATCCGTCAACAAATTAAAAGAGCTTGGGAGCATCATGCCAAGAGGGGATCTATCCAGTAAGAAACATGCAATCATCATCTCTCGTAATTATATCTAGAGCGGTGGAGGCTCTGTTGCCATCCTCCGTCTCCGCCCTCGGTGGCTCGCAGTATCGCAGGTGAAGTTGAACTAATAGTTGAGAGGTTGAAGGTTATCTAGTAATCTCTTTCCTTTTTTTTTAATGTTGAAAAACTTAATGCATATGCGGACCCTTAAACTTGTTCGGTTTTCCATTTTGACACATCAACTAAGCCTTGTTCCTATTGAACCCTGAACACGTCTTCAAGTGTGTCTATTGAAAGTGCAAGAGAGGGTGAATTGTCATTTTTCGTATCTTAGTCGACTACCTCAAGGTGTTAGTCGAATGTTATTAGAAATAGTGCAGAAATTAAATACTGAAAGTAAATGACATCAGATGTTTTTATACTGATTCAGATTCAATGTGAATCCTAATCCAGTCCCCTTGAGTTGTAAGAGTGTTCTCTGCAGCTCTTTTGAAGTTTGGTTTGGTACAATGATAGTTTGAATGGAGCTCCTACGTCTACATTCAAACACTCGTAATCTTTTGATACAATGTCTTACCAACTACACTCTATCTCTTCTCACTTTTTGTATACATTATAAATCACTCAGAGTTACAATGCTTGCTAAAAGTTAAGTAAAGAGCTTTGAGAAGTTGAGACAAAAGTATGATTTCTTTCGTCCTTTGGAGCCGTTCTTTATAGTTGTAGAGTAGATTTTTTTGCTCTGGCAGAAATGGCAACCCAAGAGATTTGATCATTGAAAATAGGAATGGGGAATCCTAATTTTCAAGAATAAGGTTAGAGCTTTCCAACTGATTGATCTTCCTTCCTTGTGAATGATGAAATTGAATCTTCAAGCTGCTTGTCCGTAGATGTTTCTTTTACAGCTTGGTACTAGTTTCCTTGCTTAAGTAAACTAAATATGCTTGATTGATGTGTTGAGATCTCGTACGTACTAGATCTGATCTTTTCAGTTCTTGATTTATTGACGCCTTAAATAAGTTATTACTTATTTATTGTATTGAACGCACGCTTGCTTTGGACTTCAAATAGTCAACTGGGCTGGAGTTTTTCGTTGGGCCTTGTATGTCAGCTGGGCCTATCTTTTCCTTGTGAGACATGCACACATGTTATGTCATCATTAAAAATTAACACTAACAATCTCTACCTTTTTTATGATGACAACAAATATAAGAGTTATGTAGTCAACTTCCCTATTCATTAGTCAACCGTTGCATATGTGGAGTGCTCCCCTAAGTAGTTGACTTGGATTGCTCCTCTTGAGTAGTTGACTATAGTATCATTTTTCTCCCCCTTTGGCATCAATAAAAAAAATAGAAATACAGTGATATGATCTTAAAAACAACTAAGTTAGTCAACCAACCATCTGGACTTATGAGTCCAAAAGAAACATAGCTAGCCAATTGTCTTAACAAGCCAAGTAAACACAGTCCAAAAACATAAGCATAAACAGGAAAATTAGAGTGCATCCATGTCCTCCTGCTCCTGCTCTCCTTCCACATGCCCATCTCCTTCCTCATGTTGCTCAAGCTGCTGTTGTTGCTCATATTGTTAGGCTATAGGTCTGAGAAAGTAAGCCAAGATATTGACAAGTGCATCCTTGGTTTTCTCAAGCTTATCAGAGAACATCCCAGGAAAATCAGTCATACTTGTCTGCAATTTAGCAGACAATTTTGTATCTTCATTCATCATGGTCTCCATCTTAATTCTGAGACGAGCAGCATCACTACTTGTTTCTTTGGTGGAGTCTTGTATTTTCTCATTGCGAGAGAGAGGATGCCATCAAGTTCTTAAGGGACTCAACTTTGGCATCAATGACATCTAGCTTAGAGAGGATCTCCACAAAATTGTCAGGCATAACAGGGGATGAGGTAGAGGGTTTGGACTTGGAAGGGGATCCAGGGTGTGGTTCCTCAAGAACATCCTTGGAAAGCCAAGTTTCCCTAGAGAGAACATAACTCATACTCCCAAACGCTCTGGAATTATAACATTGTTTAACAAGAGTACTGGGGTAGTTATCCAAGCTAACTTGATGGGTCTCAAGGATTCAAGTTATAAGCATACCATAGGGAAGACTAGTGAGATTAATAACACATTCAAACATGAAGTTAATGATGATGGCGGACAATTTAAGCTTTTTCTTTGAAAGCAAACAGTAAGAAACTAGGGCATCTCTTTGAGTGGTATTTGAGAATGACCCGACACGAGAAACAATAGTGGTGGACACCATGTGACAGAGGACACGAGCTTCAAAGGTGACATCAAAAGGACCCAATTGAACAAGACCTTTTTGGCTTAGTCAAAAGAGACATTGAGAGAATCAGGTCAAGTAGTCTTAGAGAGGTCATACAAACCAGTGCAGGAATAACCGAGAATAGAGTCAAGACCATCACAATCTAACACTAAGCGAGTACCAAAGACAAGAGTCTTGAGTTCATTGAGTTTGGGAGAATGGAGATTAGCATAAAACATGCGCATAGAGATTTCATAAACGCGGGTAGGATTTTGAAAAACGTTTTCTCAGCCTTGATAAGAGAAGAGGTGCTTTACCTTGCAAAATTGCAACTACATGAGATCTAAATCAATGATGCGACCAGTGACAATTGACTTATCCTTGAGGGTGAGAAAGAAATCCTTGTTAGGAATGTCCTAGAATTTTTGCTTGAGATCAAGAAGATTTTCATTGTCAGGCTTGCTTTTCTTCACAAACCCGGAGCAAGTTTCTGGATCAATGGGTCTTTTGCCAAGATTTGTGAGGGGTATTGAATCAGTGTCGCCAGAGGATAAGTAGTGACCAGATTGATCAGAATCTAAGTTGATGGTGGAAGAGGATTTTTCCTTATTTTTTAAGCGGAAACTACTTCTGGTAGATTATTGGAGGATTTTTCAATTTTGGCCATGGTGAATGAGGCATATAAGAGAAGGAGAAGGGTTGTGAGGAGAAAAGTAAAGTGAGTGGGCTAGTTAAAGAGAATGAGTGTAAGAGAGAATCGAGGCGTCAGAAATGGAAAGGGTTTTTTTTGGGGAAGGTAACCGTCGGCGGAGTGGTTCATGAAGTGACTTTGAAGTGACAAGAGGCAATTATGACACTTAAAAGAGTTGTCAAGACATAAATATAATACAAGTTATAAAAATCAGACAACATAATTAATATAGAATATTTTAGCACGATTCAAATAAAAAAAATTAGCATAGAAGATTTGCAATAATTTCTAAAGATTCTCTAAGCAAATAAAATCTTTCTTTTGAGAGGGATTTTGTGAAAATATCAGCATGTTGCTTATCAGTGCACACAAATTCTAATTCAATAGCACCCCTAAGAACATGATCTCTAATGAAATAATGCTTAATGTTTATGTGATTTTCCCTAGAGTGATGAACATGATTTTTAGTTAAGCAAATAGCACTATAATTATCACATAGAATTTTAACAGGTTTAAATAGTTTATCATAATCACTCAATTGATGAATCATCCAAAGTAATTGAGCACAGCATTGCCCAATAATAATGTATTCTACTTCAGTAGTATACAGTGACACACTTCCTTGCTTTTTACTATTCCATGATATTAGAGATTTTTCAAGTAGTTCAGAAGTGCCACTTGTACTTTTACGATTTGTCTTTATCACCTGCAAAATCAGCATTAGAAAAATTTTCTAATTTGAAGGAGTTAGTCTTTGGATACCATAAATCATGATATATTGGTCCAATTAGATATCTAATAATTCATTTGACAGCACTAAGGTGAGATTCCTTAGGAGCTGACTGATACCTGACACATTTGCAAACACCAAATCTGATGTCTGGTCAACTGACAATAAGATATAGTAGTGAGCCAATCATTCCTCTATACTTAATTTTATCAACTGATTTGCCTTCATTATCCTTGTGTATAGAGCAAGTAGAACTCATGGGAGTTTCCATTACTTTTTTTTCACTCATGCCAAATTTTTGAATGAGTTCCTTGGTGTACTTACTTTGACAAATAAATATTCCCTTCTCAGATTGATGAATTTGTAGTCCCAAAAAAATGTCAATTCTCCCATCATGCTCATCTCAAATTCACTTTGCATTAGATTGGAAAATTCCTTACACATAGAGGGATTAGTACTTTCAAAAATAATATCATCAACATAAATTTGAATAATAAGATTTCCAGAGGAGGTTTTTAAATAAATATAGTAGAGTCAATTTTTCCTCTAAAAAAGTCATGTTCAACTAGAAAAGCACTTAGCCTATCATACCAAGATTTTGGAGTTTGCTTAAGGCCATATAGAGCATTAGTCAGTTTGAACACATAATAGAAAAAATTAGTGTTTTCAAAACTAGGAGGTTGTTTAACATAAACTTCTTCATTAATAAAATTATTTAAAAAGACACTTTTGACGTCCATTTGAAAAAGTTTAAAGCCTTTAAATGCAGCATAATCAAGTAACATACGAATTGATTCTAACCGGGCAACCGTAGCAAATATTTCATCATAGTCGACTCCTTCTTGTTGTGAGTATCCTTGATCAACAAGTTGAGCTTTATTTCTTACTACATCTCTAGCTTCATTGAGCTTGTTGTGAAATACCCATTTGGTTCCAACAATTAAAGCATTTTCAGGTTTAGGGACTAGACTCCACACATTATTTTTCTCAAATTGATCTAGCTCTTCCTTCGTAGCTTTAATCCACTGATCATCCTTTAAAGCTTCATCAACCTTCTTTGGCTCTAGTTGTGAAATAAAAGTCAAATTTGCATTTTTTTTTGCTGAAGATCTGGTTTTCATTTTTTCATTTATATCTCCTATAACAAACTTCTTTGGATAGTCTGGTTCGCTTCTTCATTCATTTGGAACAGTTCCAACCGTTAGGTTAGTCGACTGGTCAATTTCAACTGCCGACTCTTTATCGTTGTTTGGCTCAGCAGTTGAAGTGATTGTTGTAGTTGATAGTTGAATGTCTTCTTCATCTGCATATTTACCTTTCTCGAACAAAATATTAGTATCATCAAAGATTACATTAATGTATTCTTCAACAGTTAAAGTACGTTTATTTAATATTCTGAATGATCTACTATTAGTTGAATAACCAAGAAAAATACCTTCATTGCTGCGTAGATAAAACTTACCGAGATTATCCTTTCCATTATTATGAACGAAGCACTTACATCTAAATGGATGAAATTAACTTATGTTAGGCCTTTTTTCGTCCATAGTTCATATGGGGTTTTCTTCAAAATATGTATGATTAGACACCTATTTAAAATATGACATGTTATGCTTACAGCTTCAGCCCAAAAGTGATGTGGTAGATTATTTTCTACTATCATTGTTCTAGCCATATCCTGTAGTGTTCTATTTTTTCGTTCAACAACACCATATTGCTGGGGAGAGCATGATGAAGAGAAATTATGAGTATATCCATGTTCATTACAGAACTCTTCAAAGGCCTTGTTCTCAAATTCTCCTCCATGATCACTTCTTATAGAGGAATGTAGTATCCATTTTTACGTTGTACTTTTTCACAAAAAAACTTCAAATTATTTAAAGTATCATCTTTATGAGAAATATAACCCATATAAAATGAGAGTAATCATTAATTACAACAAAAACGTACATCTTTTCTCCAATACTAACAGTTCTAGTGGGACCAACTAGGTTCATATGCAGTAGCTGCAATGGTTTTGAAGTAGTCACAATATCCTTGAAATTGAAAGAGTTTCTAATTTGCTTACCTTTTTTACATACATCACACACGTGATCTTTGGAATAGTTTAGCTTTGGCAAACCTATAACTAGCTCATGTCTTGCTAGTTTTTCTATCAGACGCATACTTGCATGTCTGAGTTTCTTGTACAAAATTCATGGATCTTCTCTCATAGATGCTAAGCAGATGTGTTCTTTAGAACACTTAGCTGACTCAAGTACATACACATTCTTGTTTCTGCTTCCAGGTAGAATAGATCTTCCTGAGAGGTCTTTAATGATACATCCTGATTTACTGAATCTAACTTTCAGATCGGAATCACGTAGTTGACTTATGCTTAGCAGGTTATATCTGAGACCCTTCACTAAATAAACATTAGTAATATCACAGGAATCATTAAAAGCAATAGTTCTTAACCCAATTACGTTTTCAGTGGAGTTGTGTCCAAAGGTTACCGATCCTCCATCAAAGTCCTCAATTGTTTCAAATAGGCTTTTATTATATGTCATGTGACTTGAACACCCACTATCTAAATATCATTTACTTCTTGATTACTTTTTGTGGTGTTCCTGCAAAATAATATGATTATTTTCTTTTAGGTATCCAAGTTTTCTTGGGTCCTTGAGGGTTAGTTCTAACATAGTTATTATTATCTTTTGGTTTTCATGTCCAGCTTGGAGTAGTTTGGTAATGAAATCCGCAATTGTAGAATTTATGTCCAATTCGTCCACAACAAAAACAGGATTGGGAAAAGTGTTCTTGGGTGACATGCTGATTAGTCGACTTGTCAAAATAGTTTCGATTAATATCCCTACTAGTTGACTTAGTCCATTGAGTCGAATGATCTGTCTTAAAATAGGCAATAGACTTATCATTTGAGTAGCTAGAAGTAGACTTGTCACTCATAGGCTTTTTCTGAGTTGACTTGTTGTGCTAAGTCGATTGATTTGACCTAATAAAACTATGACTGGTATATTGGCGTAGATTATTTAATTGTAGTCGCAAATCATTAACTTCTTTTTTGAATAAAATCCTTTTTAATTTCACAGACTTCTAGGTTAAGTTCTCAGTCTTTCTTTCTCTTACCAATTTTTTGTATTCATTGAAAAGTTTATTTAGATCCTCAAGAGTTTGATCAAGCAACTCTTCTCATAGAACTTAGGACAAGAATATGGTCTTACCTCGTTGGTTTCACCAATTGCTACGAACATATGTTGTCAGTTTCTTCATTCTCGTCTTCTGAGATTTCATCTTCGCTCCAACTATTGAATGCTCTTTATTTTTGTTGTCCTCGAAATGGCTTCCTTTTTAACTCCGAACACTCAGAGGCTATGTGATCATATTTTCCACATTCATAGCACTTCCCATTATTCCTTGGTTGATTACTTTGAGATTTGTCTTTTCCAAAGTTGGAAGAGTTTCTTCTGTTGTTTCTAGATTTTCTCATGGCTTCCACCACAGATCTAGATATCATTGCAACTTCCTCTTTTCTAATGTCATCATCAAATTCATCAACTTGAGATTTGAATGTTACAACCTTCTTCTTGCTTTCATCTTGTCCGGGCTTTTTAAGATAGGTTTTTTCAAAGGCGATCAAGTCTCTTTTTACTTCATCATATGTAAGTGTCTTGAGATTTATACTCTCAAGAGAAACAACTTTAGCATGCCACTGTGGAGAAAGACATCTTAGTATCTTTCTTATGTTATCCACATATGTGAAGACTTTTCTTATGACCTTGAGTTCTCCTAGAATCTTGTTAAATCTAGCAAACATGTCTTCCATTATTTCTCTATCTTTCATCTTGAAGTTTTCATATTCATAGACAAGGAGACTACCAATAGTTTCCTTTACTTTATATATACATTCATATGTGACTTCGAATTTGTCCCACATTTCTTTAGCAATTTCACAGATGAAGATCTTTTCATATTCTTCTCAACTGATAGCATTGTATAACAGATTTTTTGCCTTTGAATTTATTTGTATCACCTTCATTTGTGCATCAATATAGTCGGTTAATGAGGCCAACTCATCAGTTGATGTAGCTTCTTCCTTCTTGTTATCATCCGTCATTGATTTGGACATAGAAATATTGTCTCACCCCAACCATGAGGAGTGTGGCCGGCACCGACGTCTAGACAGCCCGAGCGAACCACCTGAATATCATCACACGAACATACAATAGTCTGGGCCGACAAGGCCTTAAAATAGCAATGGTAACATACTAACATAAGGTCTTGCACGCAGAAAATACCAACCTAACAAATATATACAACTAAGGCCAACAAGGCCATACCGAACAATTGTACAACATGAAACTTGTCTACAAAGCCTCTAAAAGATTGTCAACACAAAACATAAGTCGGGACAGGGCCCCCGACATACCCAAGGTATCAAAAGAGATATATGCATGATCCGACTCGGCAATACTCCAAAAAGAAATGGAGCTCACCAATAAAACATTGATATCTGCCCACGATCTATGAGAGTAGCTCCTCTCCTCGCCTACCTGCACCTGCACGGCATGAAACACAGTATCCCAGGCAAATGGACATCAATACGAATAATGTACTGAATATGTAAGGCGAATATAGCACATAGTGATACATGACAGTAAAACAGAGGGGGATAAGAGTCAATTTGTATCTCTAAACGGTCACTAAGTCTTAATATACATACCGATCTTGT
This sequence comes from Anisodus tanguticus, assembly GCA_034509755.1. NCBI lineage: Eukaryota > Viridiplantae > Streptophyta > Magnoliopsida > Solanales > Solanaceae > Anisodus > Anisodus tanguticus. The sequence continues at coordinate 46,489,361 of CM067543.1, read as the reverse complement.
AACCTTATTCTATACTTCTACATGAACGTCGTAACTCTAACCGTTCTACCGCCCAACTGATCAGTGTTCATTGCCCAACTGGTGGTAAATAACGATACATAACTGCCCAACTAGTGGTAACTGCCCAACCGGCCATAGCTCGGTGGTAAATAATGCGCCTGCCTAATATATGGTAAATAACGAGATATATATATATATATATACACACACAACTGCCCAACTGATCAGTGATAACTGCCGAACCGGCCGTTGCCCGGTGGTAAATAGAAATACATAGTCACACTCTTATAAGTATTGCATATGCATTTATAATGCCATTACTCGTTTACATATGTACATCCTCCGATTACGTTATGAAAATTAACATCTCCCCCATATGATTCAATAGGGAGTTTCATTTTTTTAATCTTGTTATGTCATCATTAAAACTTAACACTAATATCTATTAAACACAATCCGACTGACATGACATAAATTGGGAGTTTCATTTTTTTAATCTTGCGCGTGAATATCAAGCGCATCCTACGTGGAAACTTTTACCAATTAAAACAACTACTTCATGTATTCACACAGATCTTAAGCTCAACTCTTATGCATACTAATTCAAACCAAGAACTAAAACAGTTCATAGTAGCAGAACATGAAGCAAGGTTAAAAAAATGAAACTCCCGATTTATGTCATTTTAGTCGGTTTGTGCTTAATAGACACACTTGAGGACGGATTCAGGAGTTCAATAGGAACAAAGCTTAGTTAAGGTGCCAAAATGAAAAAACCGGACAAGTTTAAGGGTCCACGTTTGCATTAAGCCATGTTGAAATAAAGTTTTTGTTAAGTTTCTCTTACTCCTTATTAGCTTTCGTAACCTTTAGGGACTAAGGGACTAAAATCACACATTTATTTTGATTGAAGGTTAAATAACCTAAGTTATATAATACAAAGATAAAAATTATAATTAAGCAATAACTCAAGGATTAATATTACATTTTCTGCATTAATATAAGAAAACCCTTTTATTAGGTTTATTTGATAATAAAACAAGTTATAAAAGTTGATCGGCTGGTCATGACTCGTTGTATAGTTCAAATTGACTCGATTAATTTTACTAGAGAATTTATTTTGAAAAGTTATGAATCAACCTATTTATTAGTTCAATCCATTTTGACTCGTCTAATATTCTACCTCAAACATTTGACACCCTAGTTGTAAACATGAGTAAGTATTTGTCGTTTCAATAACCTGTTTCTATTAGATTTTCCTCGCTTTTTCCCGTCAAATTTTCTAGCGATTTATGTACGACGAATTTAAAAGAAAATGACTATACACGCAAACACACTCGTCAGTAGAATTTCCTCTATTTCTTGGTAGCTAAAGAAAATGTTGAAGTATTAGGGAAATGCACACTAGTGACTTGACTAATTGAGGATAGTCCAAGTTGTTAAGAAGATAGTAAGGGCATATTTATTATTTAACTATAGTTGGTGTAGTTAGTTACAAGATTAGTTATAAAATTAGTTAAGAAGTTAGAAGTAATTAACAAAAGTCATTAGAGTATTCTAGAGTAGTGGAGATGTATATATATATATACACACTTGTACAGATATTTTCTTTTAACAAGAAAGAATAGGAGAGCAATTCTCTCAAACACCTACAATGCATTGAGTATCCCATTCTCTCTTCATCTCCCATGCTCCCTTTCTCATACATTCTTCAATAATGCAGCAGTAAACATTCCATTAACATAGCTACAATTCATCAAATCAACATGGTATCAAAGCTGATATGCGGTTGAACAAATTCGATTTGCAGAAAATATGATTTTTTTTCCAGAAATTCCAGAATCAAAGATCTGTGTACATAACTTGATGATTCATGCATGCAATAGTTTCTGGATGTGTTGTTGTTCATATTCAAGGAGATGCAGACACATGCAGAATGAAAAGAGAAGATAAAGGCAGATCTGTGTTAAACAGATCATTCACGATCGATTGAACAAGTCACTGAGGTTCGATTTCATTTTGTTGTTGTTGTTGTTGTTTGATGATAACACAAATTCACACGAGTCGCATAGACAAAACTATGTGTATTGACAAAACTATGTGTATTGTGAACCATAATTGAAACATAGATTAGCAATAATGGAGAATAATGAAGGAAGACCAGTAGATGAAGTCCCGACAGTGATCAAAATAGATCACAATCATCCATTGTATCTATTTCCTTCAGATGCGCCTGGTTCTCTGTCTGTGGGTATTATTCTCAGTGGAATGGACAACTATACATTGTGGAGTAGAGCCATGAAGTTGGCCCTACTAGGGAAGAATAAGATAGGATTCATTGATGGAAGTGTAAAGAGAGAAACCTTCCATGGATATTTGGCTAGACTATGGGACAGATGCAATGCAATTGTGGTGTCTTGGTTAATGGGGAATGTGAGTAAGAGCTTACTTACTGGAATGCTTTATAACTCAGACTCATACAATATATGGGAAGAATTAAAAGAGAGATTTGACAAGATCAATAGTTCAAGTGCTTTCCAACTGCATAAAGAAATATTTTCTACGAGGCAAGGGGCACTATCTGTGTCAATGTATTACTCTCGACTCAAGGATATGTGGGATGAATATGATTCTATCATACCAATCCCATCTTGTTGCCCCAAGTTAAGAGACTTTGTGGATCATTTACAGTATCAAAGATTACTGCAATTTCTCATGGGATTGGATGAGAGTTACAGTTCAATAAGGAGTCAGATTCTCATGATACAACAAATACCTACATTAAACCAAGTGTATGCCATGATCAATCAGGAAGAGAGTCAGAGAATGGTAGCAGGAACTGGTAGGGTGATGCTTGAGTCAATGGAAACATCTGCCATGTTCACATCTAGAAATAGAAATTTCAAAAGTGGAAGTGGAGTTCAAAAACAGAAGAAACAATACAATTCCAATGCATATTGTGATCATTCATCTTAAAGGTCACTCAAGATTGAAATGTTACAAACTAATGAAGTGTGACTATTGTCACAAGACAGGACATGTACATGAGGGTTGCTACAAGCTCATTGGATACCCAGAGAATTTCAACAATAAAGGGAAGAAAGCTTATGCAGTCACAGGGGGGACTATGTTATCTGGGGACACTGGACAAGAAGGAGCAGTACAACATTCATCAAAGTTTCTACAAAATGCATATCCATTCACAAGTCAGAAACACACTGCTGAAGCAGTGATACCATACAGCCAGTTCACACACAGCTAACATCAAAAACTCCTTGACCTGTTAAACAACAATACAAATAATGTTAATGCCAACATGGCAGGTAAGCACATTACTGATTCAGGGAAGTTGATTCAGTGGATAGTAGACACAGGTGCAACTAATCAAATGATTGCTGACCAGAAATACTTACATAATAACATGTTGACAGAAGGAACAGGAAAAGTGCAACTGCCCACAAGAGATTCAGCCAGAATCTCACATGTTGGGGAGTACAACTTAGGAGGAGGTGATGTCCTTAGAAGTGTCTTATGTGTAATAACTTTCAAGTTCAATTTGCTGTCTATTTCAAAAATGACTAGAGAACTGAATTGTAGTGTTACCTTCTTCCCAACATGTTGTGTGTTTCAGGATCTCTCATCTGGGAATGTGAGGGGGATTGGTAATGAGGAGACAGGATTATATATACTATTACTGGATACTCAGAATAAAGATGGGGAATTGATTAGATGCATGTCTGTAACTCAACATGTTGATGCAACTACTTGGCATCAGAGACTGTGTCATGTGCCCATGAATGTCCTAAAGAAAATAACATGTTTCAAGAATGATGTTGATTTTGTCTTGAATAACTGTGAAGTGTGTCATTTGGCTAGACAAACTAGACTACCCTTTATTGCTAGCACTAGTAGAGCATCAAAGTCTTTTCAACTAATACCTATGGATGTATAGGGACCTTATAAAACTGAAACATATAATGGAATGAGATATTTTCTAACTATTGTGGATGATCACACTAGGTGGACTTGGATTTTTTTGATGAGACTGAAATTTGATGTCTGTACACTGATCAGAAATTTCATTGTTGAAGTTAACACTCAATTTGGAGCTAAAATTCATAGAGTAAGATCAGATAATGGAATTGAGTTCTTTAATCAAAATTGTAGTGAGCTATTTCTGACATATGGTATCATTCATGAAAGTTCTTGTCCATACACACCACAACAAAATGGTGTGGTGGAGAAAAAACATACACATATTTTAGAAACTGCTAGAGCCATTAAGATTCAGGGAGGATTACCAGACAAGTTCTGGGGACTATGTTTAGAGAATGCAGTGTATATAATTAACAGAATCCCCTCCAATGTTATAAAGAATAAGTCTCCATTTGAAATGTTGTATAACAAGATACCACAACTTGATCACTTGAGAGTATTAGGTTGTTTGTGTTTTGCTACTATAAATAACAGACATGACAAGTTTGGTCCAAGGGCTGTAAGATCCATATTTCTGGGATATGGATATGCTAAAAAGGGATACAAACTTTATGACTTGGAAAACAGAACTCTATTCATGAGCAGAGATGTGTTGTTTATGGAGACAAATTTTCCTTTCAAAAGAGGCATAACTGAAAACACCAATCACATCAAAATACATGAATTTCCTTTATATGAAAACTTACTTTGTCAACAGGATCTTGATAATCCACAAACACATATCAGACAACATAAAGATGATCAACACATACAAAACAACATGCAAAATGTGCATATGCCTGGTATAGTTCAGCATCATAGCCCTGGTCTCATAAACTCAGGATCCCCATGTATTGATATGGCCACAGGATCAGATCATGAAGTCAGAAGATCCACAAGGAGCAGCAAACCACCTATATGGCACAAAGACTACATTACTACACATGGTTCTTCCAGTTGCTTATATTCTATAATTGATAATATTGCTTATGTTGGTTTATCAGCAGGATATCAGGAATTTGTAGCCAAGGTTTCTCTTGACACAGAACCACAAAACTATTCCACAGCATCAAAGGATCACAGATAGATTGAGGCAATGGAGGCAGAAATCAAAGCATTGGAGGACAATGGAACCTGGAAGCTGGTCACTCTACCAGAGGGAAAGAAGGCTATATGATGCAAGTGGATATACAAGATAAAGTACAAGGCAACCGGAGAAGTGGAGAGATTTAAAGCCAGATTGGTGGTAAAAGGATACAATCAAAAGGAGGGGCTTGATTATCAAGAGACTTTTTTACCAGTTGTAAAATGACAACAGTAAGGACTGTGATTTCCATTGCAGAAGCACACCACTGGACAATCCATCAGATGGATGTATACAATGCATTCTTGCAAGGAGACTTGTTTGAAGAAGTGTACATGGAAGTTCCAGAAGGATTTGCTGTCAAGAAAAGGAATAGACGGGTATGCAGATTGTTGAAGTCTCTCTATGAGCTAAAACATGCATCAAGACAATCGAACATCAAGTTGACTACAACTCTTATATTATCTGATTTTCAGCAGAGTCATAGAGACTATTCTCTTTTCACCAAGCAGGAAAATAGTAGTATTGTGATAGTGCTGGTGTGTGTTGATGACTTGTTGCTCACTGGAAATGATCCAGTGATGATTCAGTCCACTAAAGAGACATTACAGTCCACCTTTAAGATAAAGGATCTAGGGGAGCTTAGATATTTTCTTGGCATTGAGTTTGCAAGGAACTCACAGGGCATCCTCATGCACCAGAGGAAATATGCTCTGGAGCTTATATCAGATATGGGACTTGCAGGGGCAAAACCTGCATCTTCCACTATGGATATGAATCAGAAGCTTACAACATGTGAGTTTGACAGACATATAGCTAATGCATCACATTCATGCCCTATATCAGGAGAAAATCCTGATTCTGAGCTGTCAGATCCTAGTGTTTACATAAGGTTGGTTGGAAGACTGTTGTATTTGACAACTACCAGACCAGACATTGCATTTGTTGTGCACTACCTGAGTCAGTTTATGCATGCACCTAAGAAGTCACACATGGAAGCTGGTCTCAGAATTGTCAGATATGTCAAGCAAGCACCAGGGTTAGGAATTCTAATGTCCAGTACAAGTACTCCTCAACTCAAGGTGTTTTGTGATACAGATTGGGGGGGCTTGTGTTAATAGTAGAAGATCAGTCACTGGTTATCTGGTGATGCATGGCTCATCACCAATCTCATGGAAGTCAAAGAAGCAGGACACTGTCTCCAGAAGCTCTGCATAGGCAGAATACAGGGCTATGACAACCTCAGTAGCAAAAGTGGTGTGGATCACAGGTCTATTTCAGGATCTTGGTGTGGAGATTCAGACTCCAATATCAGTGCACACAGATAGCAAATCTGCTATTCAGATTGCAGCAAATCCAGTGTTCCATGAAAGAACAAAGCATATTGACATCGATTGTCATTTCATCAGGGAGAAGATATAAACAAGATTGATCAACACTGTTTTTTTTGCCTTCTATGGACCAACCAGCTGATTTACTTACAAAGGCACTTGGTAGACAACAACATGATGTTTTACTGTCCAAGCTAGGAATGAAGAACATCTTCATATCTTCTAGCTTGAGGGAGGGTGTTGAAGCATTAGGGAAATGCACTCTAGTGCCTTGACTAATTGAGGATAGTCCAAGTTGTTAAGAAGATAGTTTAGTTGGTGTAGTTAGTTACAAGATTAGTTATAAAGTTAGTTAAGAAGTTAGAAGTAATTAACAAAAGTCACTAGAGTATTCTAGAGTAGTGGAGATGTATATATATATACACACTTGTACATATATTTTCTTTTAACAAGAAAGAATAGGAGATCAATTCTCTCAAACACCTACAATGCATTGAGTCTCCCATTCTCTCTTCATCTCCCATGCTCCCTTTCTCATACATTCTTCAATAATGCAGCAATAAACATTCCAGTAACATAGCTACAATTCATCAAATCAACAGCTTATTGCATTTCTACTCCAATTAACGTTCGGCCACATTTATGCTGGACAGGGAAAAACATATTTATAGCTATTATCTTTCTGAACACATGCAATTTCTTAGCTTAAGCTTTGTTTTAGCAAGTAAAATATTCAAAAAGAAAAGGAAAAAGCATAATGTTTGAATTAGAAAACGGGTGGTAACATGCAATTTTCTTCAATTCAATTAATATTAAGATCGTTTGACGACCCAAATTCAACTCTCAATCATCAAGAAAGAGGTCTCCAACCTCTGATCTCCCACGTCGGAAGTTGCATCTAGGGATGGCAACGGATCGGATCTGGATCGGATCCTACTAGATCCAGATCCAGATCCATCGGGTTCATAAAAATCAGATCCAAATCCGGATCCATCGGGTCCACGGATCGGATCTGGATCCACATGTAAAAAAAATTGTCTTGCTAAGAATTTTTTTTTTAACTGACAAACAATTTTTACTTAGCTAATAGTTTACTGTGTTTCAATTTTGAAATGTTCATATGAGATATTTTGTTCGTTGTCTCGTTTTGATTGTGAGTTATTAATTGAAAATGTTGGACAATGACAATAGTTGTGAAAAATGCAGACTAGTATTTCCACAATGCAGAACTTGTATGTGCTTGGAATCTTCACAAATGAAGTGAATATAATTTTAACTACTTATCTTTGGAGATGTTAGTCATTCACTAATATAACATTGATTTTATTATCGAAGTTACCTCTTTATTTTTTGGTTTTTGAGTTAACGCGGGGATAAATTAAACTTGTTTTGAGAATTAAATTTGCAAGGATGTGCTTAGCAATTTTAAGAAAATACCTATAAAATAACATTCTAGGTTATGAATATATTTAATAAAAAACGAATCCACGGGTCGGATCTGGACCGGATACGGATCTCAAATACAAGATCCAAATCCAGATCCGATCCGTCAGAAACGGATCCGGGTCCGATCCGAATCCGTCGGGTCCAAATTTTGAAGATCCATATCCTATAAAACGGATTTGGATCCACCGGATCCGGACCGGATCCAGGATCCACTGCCATCTCTTCCATCCATAAATTCTCATCTTTCTTTTTTGCAATGGAAAATTATGTGTTTGTTCTGAAAATTACTTTGATGCGCAAACACAAAGTGTAATGATGTTTTTTATAATCATTTTGTATTCAGTATCTATTGGTCTGATTAATTTATATAAAACGGGGTAAAATTTATTAAAGGGAGATCGCTTGCTATCGGGGTTTCTTCATTTCGTGGACTCAAACTCTAAACTTCTAATTAAGAATGAAAAGATCTTGTTCATCTCACTACACCTTTTAATGGGGCATAGTGTTATGATGTACTTAAACTGACAATACTTTAGATTTTATTCAATTGCATCTAAAGGATCGATGAAATAAGTACATATAAGTTTAATTAATCTTAATAAAGATAAAGAATATTAGAAAACTAAACGTATTTCCACATGTCTAACCCTTGAAAAATAGAGTTACCGGATATCTTAGCCGGTAGAAGTTATTCAGTAAAAAATATACTTCATTTATTGTTAGGTTGTTTAAAGTTAAACATCTATGATGAAATAAAGAGTTAATTACATAGAACGTCACTGAATTTGTAATATAATTATAATAAAATAAGCAATCTTATTTTTCGAAATTCTCTAGCTAAAAGACTTCTTTTATAACTTCCATTAAAAAACTACATAAGTTTAAAAAACAGAAAAGGGGCAAATATGTCCCTGTACTATCAGAACTGATTTAAATATACCCTCGTTTGAATTTCGATTTAAATATACCTTTTACATTATACTTTGACACAATTTTGCCCTTAATTTGTTGAAGAGAGACGTGTCAAGCTCAGAATCAAATGACCACCTCCAATTTTAAATACCCAATTCTTTTAGAAACTCACCCCGTTTAATTCGATCCAACCCATTTTCATTTTCTTTTCATCATCTTCTTCTTCTTCTTTTGGGCGGAAAAATGATATCTCCGACAATCCTCCATTTTATATTTGACCCTTTGCCGTTTTAAAAATTGGAATGATTAAGCAGATTTAGGTTTACATGACTTAACCCTAACCTCATCCCCAATGTTTTTAAAAATATAAAATAGTCCAGCTGTATATAATACTATTTGGTCAAATTAAAAATAAAAATCAATTTTCGACCCTCCAAAAGCTCCTATCTCCCCCCCCCCCCCCCCCCCCATAGGTCCAATTTTTGTACAAAAAAAGAAAAAGAAAACCTGAGCAAAAGCACGAACTGCAATAATGACATCCATAAGCAAGACTGCCATCCACTCCCATTTAAAGCCTTGGAGTCGTTTGGATAGATAGATATGGAATATCCCATGAGTTGGGACGTTTTATGTGATTAGCTATCCCATTTTATATATGTGATAGCTATTTCCATCATTTTAGTTTTAAATAGTTTGCGGGACCAATTAATACGCATAACTCATTTTATCCCAAGATTATTATCCCTTATCTCACCTACCAAACAACATCTTATGACAACATATTTAACATAAAAAATCAAAATAAGTTTCTGCATGACAGATAAATTTTTAACAAATTTGAAACTATAAATAAGACTCAATGTTTGTGATCTCCATGAATCATTCTAGGAGTTTAAACTCCATAAATTATTTATTAAATTTGAAATTATATTCGAATAAATTATCTCACTTAGATTATGAAAATTTGAATCCAACGAATCGGTTCTGGAGTTTAAATTTATAAAGGTTTGAACTAGGGTTGTCCAGTGGGCCGGATCCGCCCGATCCCGACCCGCCCCACCCTGCCCCGATCCCCCATAATTTTTTTTTATCGGTGTCGGGGTTCGAACTCGGGACGGAGCCTGTGATCGTCCCACCCGTCCCGATCCGACACGACCCTGTCCTGCCAACCCCCTCCCCCTTTGCAAAAATAACCGTTGCAACAATGGTCAAATTTCAATCTTGGCCGTTGTGCAACGGCTATAACAACCATTTTTGCCACCTACCCCCTTAATATTTATTTTTAACCTCTAAGTTAATATATTTACACTTTACACATATTTCTCAACAATAAATACCTCATTTTTCTCACAAATCTTCATACAATCTCTCTAATCTCTCAATTTATCTCTGTACAATCCTACATTGCATATTAAATATTATATATTTTTTGCTCATTTATATCAAAGTTAAAAATTTGTGAGTGAAGTTGGCAACTAGTTTGATGATCATCAATCGAGCAAAGTTCCAATTTTCAACCCTGATTACACATCGACGTTACGTCGGCGTTTGGTACCTTCGTTCCTTCTTTAAATTATTATTGTTACTTTATTTTAATTATCACAGTTAATTTCATTATATTTAATTATTTATTTTCATAATTAAAATGGAAGGATTAAGAAATATGTTTAAGGGTAATGTTAATGGTGCTTCTTCTAGTAGGGGTAACAAGGGCAGGGGTACTTCTTCTAGTAATCCTATTCCTAGTCCCGATGATTTCATTGATTTTACTCATATAGATGAAATTATTTTTTTAATGATATACCATTAGATGATGAGGTAGATAAATCAAACTTTAATTTAGACGATAATCTAGATGACACACCCACTAGTGCACCCCAACCTCAGGCTCAAACTGAGTCTCAGTCTCAAACTGAAATTGGATGCCTCATATTCCCCATAGTATGAGTCGAGGACCCACACAACGAAAATTAAAATCAACTACATGAGATTTTTTTGATAGGGACCAATAGAATCAATTAGCTAGATGTAAAATTTGTTAAAATGTTTATAAATTTAAAACCCGAAAAGGTCAAGGTGAGATGAGAGGTTTATTGAGACATGTATAAGGCGAGTACATAACTAGGTGGAATCAATACCAGGCTAAAAAATCGGATGTGCCAGTGCCAATTGCAGTTCTTTTCAGAGTTTGGATTCGAGCGGAGCGTAGAATGTGTGGTCAACCGGAGATCAATGAGGAATAAGACTACAACTACAATGAAATCTTGTCCGAGGGAACAGGAAGCTACGTCGAATAATTTGATCAACAAATTCCAATTCCAACTGAAGATCCTCAAGACATTGTGAGGAAATTCGAAAAAGTATGGTTAACTATGTAATTTTTTTAATTGCAATTTTACTATGTGATTTGCAACTTTTAAATTTGTATTACAAAAAATCATATTTCTATTAAATAATATAAGAGGCACAAAAACAATATTGTGATGTTTTTATTACACTATCTTGTTCAATTATTGAAGTGCTTATATATATATATTATTTTTTTAAATCAAGTGCCAATAATAATAAAAAAGAAATCCCGACTCCGCCCCGACCCAACCCGACCCCATTTCCAGCGGGATGTGGGACGGGACGGGACATCCGTCTGTCCCGCTAAGCCCGGCTCTCCAGTACCGTTGGAGACCCGGTCCTGATCCTTTCCCTCGTCCCGCCGGGCCCCGCCCCGCCCTGTTGGACAACCCTAGTTTGAACTATGTGAATCATTCATGGAGTTTAAAACTGTAGCAAAATTTTGAATTCCAACAGATTTTGCTGAAATTTCACTTATCAAATCTTCGAACTCCAACAATTTTTGCTAGAGTTTTTCATGTTTTAGTTGGGGCAATTTTGTTCAAAACTTTGTCTAAAAAATGACTAAATATTAATAACATCTAAAATAGTGACTAATATTTGATAGCATGTATTAAAAATGGCTATTTACCAATTATAAGTGATTATAGAATTCGGCCCACAAATAAAACCAAAGGTAGCCCATATTCAGACCTTTCTCTCAAAGCCCAAAAGAAAAATTCCTAGTTTAAATTCCTGGTTTGCCCATAAAACCCTCCAGACCTAGGGTTAAAGCCTTTCTCCCATATCAGCAGCAAGACAACAACATGGAGGCGGCGGCAGCAACGGCGGAATCCGTTCAATGTTTTGGACGAAAGAAGACAGCTGTAGCGGTAACCCACTGCAAACGTGGAAAAGGCTTGATCAAGATCAACGGTGTACCTATCGAGCTTGTCCAACCTGAAATTCTCAGGTACATACCCCTTCCAACCTATTTCTTACTCTTAAGACGACACCGTTTTAAAAATGCTCTTGTGATCCAAAAAGTTAAAAATGCCTCAAAAATATTCTCCGTCTGTCGACTGGACCAAATTTGCCCCTAATGTTATTTTCAGGCTTAAAGTTGCCCCATGATTATATGATAATTTAATTTTAATAAAAGTCATTTCTCAGGTAACCTATTTTACTATTAGGACGACACCGTTTTGCTGGATTGTATATGCGGATCCGTGTAATAATTTTTATCTACTATCAGCTTATATAATTTATAACATGAAAAGGTAAAAAATGCCCTTACACTGTTTGGATGGTCGTTGTTACTCTATCCTATTGTATAGTATTGTATTAATGAATACAATGTTTGTATAGGTGTTATCGTTTGTTGTGGTTTAATAGCATTTTATTGTTTAGTTTGACTATATAATAACATGTAAGTTTACTAAATATTTTTAACTCTTAATTACAAACTAGTTTATATATATATATATATCATAAAATAAGAACATTAAAAAATAAGTAGGTGGTGGGTGGTGGGTGGTGGCGGGTGGCGGTGAGGGGTTAGGGATAGTGGGTGGGATGAGGTTATAATGGGTAAATAAAATAAGAAATCACGCAACACCCACCAAATCCATGGTTATAGAAATTGGGTTTTTTCATTGTTATATAACCACGGAATTACAGCGTGTTTATAACACCATACAACGTAATTTTAAGAACAATGAAAACAAATATGGTATCAATGAAAAACCAGACAATAATGAACTAAACAACCATCCAAACAGGGGGTTAACATATTAGAAATGGCTAAAAAATGAGTCAAATTTGCCTTTCCTTCCGCCTAGTGGATTATAACGGTTAGAAATGGTTCGAAAATACTCTCCGTCTCGCCTATTGGACTAACGTTATTTTCAGGTTTTGCCCCTTCAATTAACTGCATAATTATACGATATTTAGTTGTATCCTAATTTAAGGCAATTTCTCAGGTACAAGGCTTTCGAACCTATTTTACTGTTAGGACGACACCGTTTTGCTGGAGTGGACATGAGGATCCGTGTGAAAGGTGGAGGTCACACTTCACAAATCTACGCTATTCGTCAGTCGATAGCGAAGGCACTTGTTGCGTTTTACCAGAAGTATGTTGATGAAGTGTCGAAGAAGGAGATTAAGGATATACTTGTGCGATATGATAGGACTTTGCTTGTTGCTGATCCGAGGCGATGTGAGCCTAAGAAGTTTGGTGGTCGTGGTGCTCGTTCTAGGTTCCAGAAATCTTACCGTTAAATTTTCAATTATGCTTTTGCTGTTTTACTGATGGTTTTGGTACTTTGGTGCTGTTTTTTGACGTTCTGTGAAGGATTTTGAAGTGAGTTTTATGTTTTGGATTTTAAAGTTTAATTAAATGACTGCAATTTGATGGATTAAATTTATGCTTAAGTTGATGGATTAAATTTATGCTTAAGTTATCAAATCATGAATTAGATTCTATTTGCGAATTTGTATTGTGCATTTTGGCCTTGCTCTTAGTTTGATTCTAACTGTTATTTGTCCTTTAATGCTATGGTTTTGAAGTGATTTTCATGTTTTGGATCTTAAAGTTTTATTAAATGACTGCAATTTGATGGATTAAATTTATGCTCAAGTTGATGAATCATGAATTAGATTCTATTTTTGTGAATTTTGGCTTGCACTTAGTTTGATTGTTACTATCAGTATGTATGGATACATTTGTTTGTGTGCAATTGAAATTGTTTGGACTGAAGGAAAGCTCAAATGAGTAAAACTTTTAGGTGGAAATGAGAAAGGAAAGCTAATTCCCCGAGGAGAAACCATTTGGTGTGCATATTTCACATACCTATTTAATTTCAAATTCTGATAATCAGAAATTGGATTTGTGAAATAATATCCTTGAGAACCCAGTGAAGCTTCTTTGTGTGCACATCTTGTTTTTTCTGCTGGTGTTGGTTTTATAAAATTTTCTTGCCTGTATATTATGCGGCATGCACCTGCTTGGCCTTCAATGTATGATATGACTTGCTTTGCTCAGGGAAAGAACTTAGTAGTTGAAATAATGTGAGAATCTGAATCAATTTAATGTAGTATAATCTCAGTTTGTTTGGCAACCTATACCATTCATTTGGAAATACAGTTAAACGTCTCTACAACAATGTTGTTTATGGTATAGTGAAATGTTGTTATATAGAGCATATAAATAGCATAACATGAAGGGTTGGGTCTTAAAAAAAGCATGTAGTTATAGTGAAATATTGTTGTAGAGGTTTTGATGCCTACATCTCCATAGTGAGAACATATTTCTTTGGTTGAAGCATACTAAGTATCTGTTAGATCAATCCAACATATTCTGGAGGATGAAGGCAGGTTGCTTTGTTTTCCTACATACTTCCTAGTTATGAATTTCAACATGTAACGAAAATGATAGTTGTGTAGTGATAGTGGCATTTTATATGTGATTTAAGATGTTATAGTGAATATCTTTTTGTATAGTCTTAGGAACATCCTAACGGAGCTGCGAATGCTCCAAAATTGTGAACCATCAAGTTACAATCATTCCTCAATGTCTTCTTGTTGTATTGAACCCTGCATCTGGACTTTTGTCCAACAATTCTTCTATCTGTGTTGTTTCAGCACATTACCCAGTCCTTTTTTATTGGGAAAACACCTCGCATTTGGTGATCTCTTTTGTTACTAATACACTTCCCTATGCATTGTTTCAATCTTATAACCGTAGTGTGCGGGTCAACTTTTACCCATCTCAACTAATTCCTTACACAGTACTATTTCCCACCAGCAATACCAATTTCTGATCGGACTGATCTGCGGATCTTTTCTTCATCTATATACCCCTAGAGGCTAGAACATAGATGGTAATCTGTTTAATCAAACTTTTTTCAGAGTTAATCGAATGATAATCAGGTACTAATCTAAGTGATAATCTCAAACTCAATTTCATTTTTTAATAATCAAGTCTATAATCTCCTATCAGCCATCCAAACATCAGCAGTATAATCTATATCAATCATCGGAACAGTATAATCATAATCTAATATCAACGTCTAAGCATTATAACAACGAAATAATATACTTATCCAACTTATAATTAGAAACACATGGTCTAAGCACATACCTCCGAGTAGATAATCAGATCACCGAAGTAGTCTCACCCTCCTATGGCCTGTATTTTCCCCTTTGCCTTCCGCCGCGGGTACTTCTTTCGCCTGGGAGCCTGGGAGTTCAGTTACGGGTATCCTCTGATCGTCTTTTCGCCGGTGTTGTGCTCCTACCAGTATGGTTCTTAATCATAAATTATCAAAGTATATAATCTGTGTTCTTATAATACTCTTGGTTGATATCAGATTAATCTTAAGTAGTTCTTTGGATTGATATTCAATTATTCTTATGATGTTCTTTTGTGATATCGGATTATAGACTAAAGGGTGCTTTAGCTAAACATTGAGAGTGTTGTTTAAGAATTTTTGTATTCCTCAATTTTTTGAATGCTGAATTTTTTCGAATTCTCTTCGTCTTTACAAGAGGCTCCTTATATAGATAACCTCGGCTATTCACTATTCATCGCTTTTTAAAAGTAAACAGTATTACTTTTTCAAAAGTCGTAAAGTCAATAGTAATCAGACAGTAATCAGACAAAATACTTTTACAAAAGTCATAAAGGCTACAGTGTCCACAGTGCCTTATCTGCTACTTTTCGTAAAGCTGTTTTGTCAGTATTCAATTATTCTGTCAGCTGTCCATTCTTCCTTTGGCGTTATCCGGTGCTTTGTTCAGCTGTCATAATCTGGCATGACTTTCTGTGAGAAATGTCATTTTCTTGTCGGGCTGTTGTTCTGTTTATTACTTTCCAACTGTCCGGTTGGTAATCTTTTGGAAATATCTGGTGGGGATATTCCGTGATATTCAATTTTAATCATCTTTTGGGCCGTAAGGCCATAATCATATTGGGCACTAAGGCCTCTTTTATTTGGGCTTTCTGTAGTTTAAACTACATTGGGCCATATTCTTTTGGGTCTGTTATGACCTATTTTCTGAGTTAACAGTGTTTAATCAGTTTTTGGGCCATAAGGCCATAATCTTTTTTGGGTCCTGAGGACCTCTTTTTCCGGGCTACAGGTAGTAAACTACATGTTCCCTGTCATGATAATCTGTTTGGGCTTTACCGTAGTATAAAACACTACGTTGGGCCATAATCTGGTTTGGGCCATAAGCCTCTTTTAGGTTTTCAAATAGATAAATCTAAATGATACCTTTAATAATCTTTTGGGCTGTTAAGCCATAATCATTGGGCTGTTAAGCCATAATCTGTTCAGGCCATAAGGCCTTTTTTCTCAGGGATTACATTGTTCCTGTAAAAATAATCAAAATTCCCTCCTTATTCAAAAGGATCAGGATGTAATCAAAATATATTTTGATTTCTTTCATCTTCATATTAATTACCTAATAATGTGATGAGTAGTCTTTGAGTAGCCAATCAGCAACTCGTATACTAGTCTCTTTTCCATTTATTAGATATTTAATATAATCAATAGTCCGATAAATGCTTACCATTTTATTCACTATTACTTGTCTGACAATTATGTTGCCTTGATTATCTAGTAATTCAGATGGCTTCATTTTGTTGTAATAGAGTAATTCCTTTCGGGCTATCTTTAGTTTTTCACAAAGGATATTCCTTTCAATGATATATTGCAACCTGTCTTTATTTAGTTCTCTAATTTGGTTGAATGAAGGATAAGTTTTCATACTGATCTTTCACCACTGTTAATCTTGAGATGTTTCTTTAGCTTGCTGTTGCATAAAACATCATAGTCAATAATAAACATTAATCAAATATTCTTGAGATATTTCTTCAGCTTGTTGTCTCATAAAATATCATGGTTAATCAGTCAATATTGTTGGCTATAATCTCTCTTTCTCCATTATGATACCTGCTAAGAAAATCAGCTAAAACATTTTTAGTTCCAGATATGTTCTTAACAATAAAATCATAACAACAAAAGAATGATTGTCATTTTCTCCTTTTATTCAATTCTGGTAATGGATCTATTCTGTTTGTAATAAACGCCTTTACCTGAGTATTATCAGTTCTAACAATAAATTTTACTGGTAGTAAATGGTAATGAAATCTTTTAATTCCAAATTTTACTGCCAATAATTCTTTTTCATTTATATGGTAATTCCTTTCATTTGGTTTCCATGTTCCTCCTCAGTATCCGCAAATTAACATTTTTTCTTTATCAACATCTTCTTTATCATATGCTATTAGGACTGCTCCCCATCCTATGTCACTAGCATCTGTAAAGAGTTCTAATTGGTCTTGATCAGTTGGTACTCTGTGTTTTGGTAATGATTTTACCTTGTCCTTAATCTTGTTGATCGCCTGGGTATGCTCTTCTTTCCATTCAAAGGTTACATCTTTTTTAATCAAATCTTGCAATGGTTTCCTTAGGTATGGTAGATCTTTTATATGATCTGCTGCATAGTTAATTACCCCAAGAAACTGCTGCACTTCTTTTTTGTTTTCTAACCTTTCCTTAAAATCTTTAATCTTTGTTACCACATGTTCCTGTAATTGTATTCCCTCGCTATCCACAATGTAGCCTAGGAATTCAATAGTATTCTTGAATATTTTCGATTTCTTTTCTGATAACAGTATTCCGTGTTGGTTAATCGTTTCAATGAATTGTTTTACATGGTTAATATGATCTTCTAAGCTGCTGCTGTAAACTAATATATCATCAACATATATGATACAGAAGTCTGCAAGCTTTCTAAATACTTGATCCATTCTTCTTTGAAAGATTTGCGGTGCATTTTTTAATCCCATTGGTAATACATTCCATTCGTAGTGTCCTTGAGGGGCACTGAATGCTGTCAAAGCTCTGGATTCATTAGTCAATTTAATCGCCAAAATCCACTTTTACGATCGAATTTCTTTGAACCATTTTTTATTTCCTAATCTGTTAATGAGATTTCTTTTATAGGGTAAAAAGTATCCATCAAAGATAGTCTTTTTATTCAATTCTCGATAATCAATTACTAATCTGGCTTTTCCTCGTTTTAGCTCATTATGCTTTCTTACCAAAAAAGCTGGGCTACTATGAGGACTCTTGCTCTCTCTTATTACCTTCATCTCTAATAGTTCTTTAATATGTATTTCAAATTCTTTTTGATCCGTTGGGCTATATCTTATGGGTTTTGTTCTAACTAAATCACCTGAGTCTATTAATTTTATTTCTCCATATATCTTTTCTTTTTCCCAAAGTTGCATTGGATTTTCTCCAAAGTTGCTTTTTAACATTCCTAAATACTTCTCTTTTAAAAGTTCTAAATTATTATGGCGTTCCATTTTAATCGTACATAATCTAATGGTATTGACTGGTAATATTCTTTTTAATACAATCCATTTATTACAGGGGGATTGTAGACAAAATGTATTCTTATTAATCACTTGAGTTTTGAAATAATCTAGGAAGTTATTTCCTAATAGAACTTGTTGTTTCATATTATCTGGTTGGTATACGATTGGTATTTTAAAAATAGTTTTTCCTAATACAATTCTCATATTTTCTGCAATTATATCTAATTCTTTAGATTGCTCATTAAATCCTGATACCTTAGCTCTATGGATTCTAGATCTTTTCCATCTATGTGATTCTAATACATCTTTTCTAGCTAAGCATATGTCTGCTCCGCTATCAATGAATATTTTTTGCTTCATCATTTTATTCGATTTATATTCTATATGGGCTTCTATATGTATTGCTACCATTTAATCAGGTTCATCTAATCTTCTGTTGAGTTCTTCATCTTGTTCGTATTCCTGTACCTCTTGTCTGATTTCTTCGTTTCTCATAGCTTCTTCGATTAATCTTAGCTATTTCTATTTGTTTCCAATGTGTTTTATTCATTTCTTCTCTTATCTTTGCTAATCTCTGGGTAATCTTTCTGTACCTATCATTATAGTACATACTTCCAATCTCATTAATCGTAGAAGTTATAATTAGTTTGTGTCTAGTATACTCTTCGCATTGTATCCAGTATTCTCTTTCTCTTATCAGTTCTCTTTTCTGTCTTTCTAATGTATTCATCTTACTCAGAGCTATCTTCACTTTCTGATTGTTTATTAATATAACTTACTTTTTCTGCTCCTGATTCTGATTCTTCATCTGTTTCACTAACATAAAAATCTTCATAATTATGCCATTTATTATCATCTTCTTTAATCTGTCGTAAACTCATTATAAACTGTTCTGTATTTATGTATTTTACTCCTGCTTTCTTTAGCTTTGGACACTTATTTGCATAGTGTCCTTTCTCATTACAATTCCAACATTTACATTTTTTAACCTTTTCTTCTTTAGTCTTTGTTTTATCTGCTTCTATAGGGTTTACGTTTCTTCTTCTTTTAAACTTTCTTTTATATCTGAATCTATTCCTTGTATCTTGGTTATTTCTATATCTTTTAAACCTTTTTTTCTTATAAGGTTTATAATAAGATCTTTTTTTATACTTCTTATATTTGTATTTCTTGTCTCTATGGCCTCCATCATACTTATCCCTGTATCTTTTATGCTTTTTATGTTTTCTATATTTCTTTTCTTTCCTTTTATCATCGCATCCGAATATTAATCTTCTTTCTGTAAATCCACATACCTCTCTTAATCCTATTTTCTTATCTTTTTTAATCTTTTGCTGTAATCTATATTCTTCGCATTTTCTCATTAGATATGCTCTTAAGACGCGTATTCTTTCTCCTAGGGTGTTTTCCTTAGGTTCTAACTGTACGTATTCTTTTGATATCTCGACATTATAAGGTATAGGTAAATGATCATAATATAGCTGTTGATAAATTATTCCTTCTTCTGGTAAAAATCTAGCTTCATAAAAGAATTTACTAAAGCTAATCGTGTATTCTGGTAACTTGTTAATCTTACAACATCTCATATTATTCGGGTTCATGATAATCTCTGTTTTCCTTTCGCTAATACATTTTCTCGGGCTACTAACCATTTTTCGCCTAAGAATTCTCTTTTTAATAAGTAAATCAAAAATCATTAACATTGATTTCCAACTGTTTCATGGCTTAAAACTTCTCCTCTTAGTGATATGCTATTGATTCTATCCAATATCTTCGCTTTTCCGATTAATGTCTTAAATATTAAATCATACATGTAATCTAGGTTTTCTGTCTGAGTGCTATTCATTAATGCTATATACATTCCTAAATTCCAGTCTGTAATTCTTCTTCCTATTTCTTGTTCATTATACACATTGTCTAATTCTAGAAAATATCCGTTATAATTTACTCCTTGGGTCATTGATCCTACAAACTCTTTAAATTTCGCTTTCGTCCTATAGGTATATGATCTGGTAATCTTGTAGTCCTTCTATTTACGACTTCTAGATTAGGGTCTATTAAGTCTTCTTCCGGATAATCATCTGCATCTTCATTAATTATATTTTCCGATTCAATTTCCGTTTCTATTTGTCCATTGATATCATCTTCTATATCACTATCTGGTTCTTCTTCTATTATTGCGTTTACTCTTTTTCTGTGGTGTAAAGCTTCTAATATTTGATTATTTTCTTTTATTATTTCTGTGTTTTCGGAGTTTTCTTCTTCTATGAATTCTACTACTTGTAATTCTTGGCTGGGTTGTTCATTGTTGTCTGTACTACTGCTACTTGAATCAGAGTCATCACTCAATCTTATTTTTCGTACTTTTTTCTTTTTACTTTTTAATTCCGCTAATTGTTCTCTCAGGATTTGTATTTCTTCTCTGAGTTCTAATACTTCTTGTTTTACTTCTTTTAATTCTTCCTTTGTTTCTCTTAATTCTACTTTTGTTTCTTTTAGAAGAGTATTCGTGTTCTTATGCTTTTTTTTATACTTTTTGAATTTATCATACCATTCTGCATTATCGCTTGATTTTAGATTTAAATTTTCTAGTTTTAATTCGTTAATACATCGTTCTTGTTTATCCAATCTTAGATTTAGGTATTCATAAGTCATTTTTTCTGTTTCCTTTATGGGCATCTTTACTTCTTTAAGTTTTTCTTCCTTTATAGGTTTTGATCTTATAGGCTCGTATTTATGTCTCTCTTTTTCTATAATCTCTTTACCGTGAGTTTTTAAAAACGTAATCGCGCTTGGCTCCATTAGAACTTTCCTTCTTTATTCAGTTTTGCTATTCCGTCTAAGGTTTCTATTACTTCTTTTGATAATCTAGGCTTTATTTTACTGATATCTACCATTATCGGTATTTTACTTCTTCTCCAAGCATCTATTGGTACTATCTCTGGTTTATGCTTAGTTGTTTTTGCTATAGTTGTTTCCTTGCTCGTACTTGTTTCTTCACTAGGTTCTTTTTGTTTACATTTACCTTTTTCTTCTAATAACATATTCAATTTTTCTAATATTAATTTAAACGTTGGTATTTCTGATACATTCCATAAGTTAGTTAATTCTTCTCTAATCAGTTGTTGGGTTTTATTCTGATTATCTTTTACTTCGTCCATTAGTAGTAATATACTTTTCATTTTTTCTTTTAATATAATTTCTTCCCATAACACATTTATTTTTTCGTTATTACTCATAATCAGGGTTGTTTATTCGTTTCTTCCATCCGTTACCTACGTCTATCCATATCTTACTAAACTTTTCGCATTGTTTTTCCAATTGCTCTATGTCTTTTTCTAATTTCATTTCTTTGGCGCTGTACTCTAGGTATTTTAGTTGGCTGAATATTTCTCCTGACAAGGCCGTCTTTATATCCTTTAATTTTTGTTTCTTCTTTATTATTTTTAGCTGTATGTTCATATTTTATTGATGAATCTGGTTTTACCTTGATCATTAATTTCTATTCCGTTATTGTTTATCTTATAACTAATCATAGATAAAAAATCACTTCCTAATAATAATTCATTTAAGCTATCATATTCTATTACTCCAATATTAATCTTATATTCTAAGTCTTGGATCTTAAATCGTAAATTTACACTTTTAGTGATTATTATCTCTCTCTCATTTTCTGGGTAATTATAAGTCTGTAGTTCTATTAAACTACACTCGTTTTCATTAATCTTGTTTATATGTATAAAACTTTTAATTGCTCCAGTATTTATCTCTGCTATACCATCCATAGTAATCATATTTTTGAATATTATAACTTTGATTTTTAATCTATTACTATCTATATTTATTAAGTCTATGGTTCTAGGTTCTATTCTGGGCAAACTATGTAATGATTCTCTGGTTATGCTTAGTCTTGATCCATCTATTCTTGGAATTAGTCTTTTTGACGGTGTCATTGTTCTGGTCTTAAAATCCTTGAATATTTCTTCTGGTATAGTAATTTTAGAGTTTTCCTTATGCTCTATCTGCTCAAGTATTTCCTTATACATCCTCGGTACTATTAAAAGTTTTATACATATAAACAAGATTAATGAAAACGAGTGTAGTATAATAGAACCACAGACTTATAATTATCCAGAAAATGAGAGAGAGATAAATTTACACTTTTAGTGATTATTATCTCTCTCTCATTTTCTGGGTAATTATAAGTCTATGGTTCTATTATACTACACTCGTTTTCATTAATCTTGTTTATATGTATAAAACTTTTGGTAACCCTCTCAAGCCTTATGATTTCTGTTTAGGAATTTTAATCTAGCAAAGAGCAGCATCGATAACCTAGTAGAGCAGTATCTATTCATTCTTTGCATTTCACTATTTCAAATGTAATCAACTAAATATTAAAGATGAACACAATTCACCCCTCTTGTATTTAAAACATTTAGATTTATTGCTTACACAATACGGAGCCACAAGTTCCAATGACCAAAATCAATGCCCCATGTGGAAGCCTTTCGAAGTTTGTGACAACTGCAGCGGACTTTTGCACAGCTGGTTATTGCACTGTATCATATTTAATATTTAAGCTACAATATTCACTTTTTACCACTATATATATATATTATACTCTTTTCTCCGTTCCAATTTAAATATTCTGTTTTTTTTTTGTTTGTCCCACTTCATTTCAATTTAAGCACCTTTTTTTATCTGTCCCAAAAAGAGTATTTATGTCTATATATTTAGTAAGTTGACAATTCAAACATCATATATAACAAATTCATAACTTCAAGATTCAAAGGATGTTTAGTACACTATATACATCTTTTTCTTAGAACCACAAGATTCAAAAATCTCTTTTTATTTTTTAAACTCGGTGTCTAGTTAAATTAAAACACTTAAATTGGGATGGAGGGAGTACTATTTATATATACTCCCTCCGTCCATTTTTAGTTGTCCACTATACTAAAAATAGTTGTCCAATTTTACTTGTCCACTTTAAAAAATTAAGAGATAATTTATCACTCCATACGTATTTTACTCTTATCATTTATTATTGGGTTGACAAGTTAAAATTTTTTTAGTGGTTGCATAACTTTTAAAGTATGTTTTACTTATTTCAATCATTAGGTTACTTAACAATAATTAAGAGTGATATAATAAAATTATCATTCTATTTTTTTACTCTTTAATAGGCGTGTCAAGTCAAAATGTGACAAGCAAAAATAGACGGAGGGAGTAATATATATATATCAGAAAAGGGTCAAAATGCCCCTAACTTATTAGAAATGACTCAAAAATGTCTTTCTTCTAGGAGTGGCCAGTGGGCCGGGCTCGGGTCTGGCGGGCTGGGTTAGGCGGGGTCGGGGCGGGACGGGCGAAGGGGGCGGGGTCGGGTCTGGCGGGACTTGCTCCAGTCCCGTCCCGATCCCGATCCTGTTGGAATCGGGTCGGGATCGGGGCGGGTTCCAGCGTTTTTTTTTTTTATGTATAAAAAAAACTCAATAAACAAGACAAGATAATGTAATAAAAACATCCCAAGGCTGTTGTTGTGCCTCTTATATTATTTAATAATAGACATATGATTTTTTTGTAATACAAATACAATTGTCTAAATTGCAACTTTGTGGTGTTGTCCAAAAGTTGCAAATTACATAATAAAATTGCAATTAAAAAAAATTACATTCTCAAAAAAACATGTTCTAATTGCTTGATAATTTTCTATGGTTCTTCAGTTGGAATTGGTATTTGTTGGTCAAATTGATCCACGTCGCTTCCACCACCTTCAGATAAGATTTCGTTGTAGTTTTCGTCTTCTTCTTAGTTGATCTCCGGTTGACCGCACCTTCTCCGCTCCGCTCGTATCCAATCTCTGAATAATATTGCAATTTCCAAACTGTCTCCGGCTAATGAGTGTCTGTGGTCTCCTATTTGATATCCGCGGCGTGGAAAAAGCGCTTTCGACGCGATTGATGACGCTTGAATGTTCAAAACATCTCGGGTCATCAATGAAAGTGTCGAAAAGGTCTTCTCATTCCCCCTCCAGTATTTCAGCAAGTCTTCATGTCCATCTTTATTGATAACTTCTTGGTACGGTACAGAACCCTGCAAAACAAAAATATCCAACTCGCTAATTTGGTTAGTAGTAGAGGTACGACCGCACATTCTATTTCTGAGGCTTTCAATACTAGCCGCAGAAATAGCATGTCTTTTGTGAGGTTGTGTTGAAGATGAAGAAGATGGTATGGAAGCCGGTAAGTTACTAGCATTTTCTTATTGGTAAAACCTATATATTTTTTTGCATTGGTCTTCTACGCTAGACAACACTTCTTCTTTAGTTTGTTCAATAGGTGGTGGGTGATTTAGATTTTTTGGACTTGGAGGTGGTAGTACTTCTATACAATTGTAAATAGTTTCAATAAGTGATTTAGTACCGTCTATTTTAATAGTCGAATTTAATACAACACCAATAATATAAATAGTGGGAATAAGAATAAAATATTTTTTATTTTGATAAACATTTTTTTAATAGCTGTCATATAAGCTGATTTTTTCATATATTCACTAAGTAATAAAAATATTAGAGTTATATAAAACAACATAATTGAAATAGTAGGATAATATATACCGGAAAATTCTTTTGTTGCTTGAAAAAATTTCTCTAAAAATACAATAAGTTCGGAAATTTTTACCCAATCACTATCTACAATCATATCAGCTGGATTTTGATTATGAGAGTTAAAAAATAAAGTTATAGGTTTTCTATAGTCATAAGAAACAAGTAGTTGCTCGTATAAAAAATAAATCCTGCTTCTTGTGGATTTTTCTATAAGATAGTCCACAATCGTGACAAATTTTTTTTATATTCTTTTCTTCGTTGTACTTTATTACTTTTAAAAATAAAGTTTATAGCAAATTGTATTTTACTAAGAATGTCTTCAAAAAGTGATAGACCATCATTTACAATTAAGTTATATATATGGTACGCACATTTTATATGAAAATGATCTGGAAAAGATGGAGTTAAACTATTTTTTAAAATTGTAATAGCGTAATTGTTAGAAGAAGCGTTATCTAATGTAATAGTCATAATTTTATCGATTATTCCGTAATAATGGCACACTTGATAAATATTATCTGCAATAAAAGTACCAGTGTGCCTATCATCTATATATCTATACGCTAAGATACGTTTTTGCATAGACCATTTATAATCTATCCAATGACAAGTTACCGTCAAATAATCATGGCCGTTAGTACTACGACATATATCAGACGTGATAGATACTTTGCCATTAAAATGATATAATGAATAACGTAAATATTGTTGATATTCATGTGCGAATTTAAATACATCTCTCTTAACAGTTGATCTAGAAAAACTGTTAAAAACAAGATTATATATATCTCTAATGTAATGAATAAAATCGGGAGATGAAGGAAATGAAAAGGCAAACCCTCCACAACAACTAATTTTGATATTGCTTCCCTATCTCTTATTGTATTTAGGGCCTACAATTCCCCCCGTCATAGGGTTAATTTGACCCTGTACTTGGTCCGGGACAGTATCAGTATGTGAACCTTGTTCCGATGGAGCGGGTGTTTGCGCACTCGGTTTTGAAGCCTGATATTGGGCATACCTAGCTGGATGAGCACTTACTACGTGTCTAATTAAACCCCCCATCCCACCGTGACCTTTTCCAATTTTAAATTTTAAAACATTTTTACAAATTTTACATCTAGCTACTTGATTCTCTACGTCCCCAAGTTCATGATGTAAAAACCAGTCCTCAGTGATCGACTAGCAAGATGGTACCTCCAATTTCAAAATTTTTAAATCGTGTACATTTCTTAAAAGGCTGTAAAAGGACAGGTCGGGTATTGGCCGACTTCTTAGCAGATCACCTGATACCCTTATGATTGGGAGCTAATTGATGAATTCCCCGACCAAAATGTAATGGTCATTGAAATTCAGCCTCCATGGAAAATGTACTTTGATGGTGCTGGTGCTTGAGTAGTGTTTATCACTTCACAAGGGGAGGTTCTACCACTCTCTTTTACTTTGACACAATGTTGCTCCAATAATGTTGTTGAATATCAAGCATTAATACTTGGACTCGAAATGGCTATTGACATGAAGCAGTTGCAGTTGCAAGTCTTTGGTGATTCTTAGTTGGTAATCAATCAACTCTTAAGAAGCTATGACATGAAGAAGCCCGAACTACGCCCTTATCATGATTATGCTCATAAACTGATAGGATGACTTGTTGATGTGACCCTTTAACATGTGCCAAGGAAGGAAAATAAGCAATCGGATGTCTTTGCTGCTTTAGCTTTAACAATGACTCTGCTAGATCAAGCACAAGTTATAATCTGCCAAAAATGGGTAGTACCTCTGCTAAATGAAGATGAAGGAGCAGAAAATGAGTTTGAGCATCTCATTGTTGTTTCTTAAGTAGCAAAAAATGAGTTTGAGCATCTGGCGATATCCTATTATTGACTACTTGAGTTCTGGGATACTACCAAAAAATCCAAGAAAAAGAACTGAAATCTGTCGTTGTGCGCCTCGCTTCCTTTACAAAAAGAATACCATATATAAAAGATCATTTAAGGGAGTACTCGTGCGTTATTTAGGGGAGGATTAATCAATCGAAGCTTTGCAAGAAGTAGAAGTATATGGATCACATCAATCTGAACTGAAGCTCTACTTCCTTATAAAAAAGATGTGATATTATTGGCCAACGATGGTGATAGATTTCTTGGACTATTCTCGAAGATGCAAATCTTGGCAGTTTCATGCAAATTTTATACATCAGTCATCCGAAGCATTACACCCGATTGTCGCATATTGTCCATTTGAGGCTTGGGGGTTGGATGTTGTTGGTCCGTTGCCGAAATCTTTTGGTGGACACTTATACATCTTGGTTGCAACTGATTACTTCTCAAATAGGCAGACATTGTCTCTCTTAAAGAAGTAAAGAAGGAGAATGTTGCGAACTTCATCCAGGTAAATATCATCTACCGTTTTGACACCCCTCGTTACATAATAATGGACAATGGCAAACCATTTGATAACAAATTGATGAACAAAATTTATGATCTCTTCGGTTTCGAGCATCGAAAATCTTCTATGTATCATGCTCCTGCCAACGGTCTAGCTGAAGCATTCAATAAGACTCTATGTAACTTATTGAAGAAGGTTGTCTTCAAGTCTAAACGAGATTGGCATAAACGAATGGAAGAACCTTTGTGGGCATATATAACGCCTTACCCCACACCGACACAAGCAACCCCATACTCTCTTGTTTATGGAGTTGAAACAGTTCTACCACTTGAGAGCGAAATACCTTTTTTATGGCTTGCCATTCAAGAAGGACTCACCAAAGAAGAAAATGCTCGATTGCGTCTTGCAGAGTTAGAAGCTCTTGATGAGAAGATGCTGAAAGCTCAACAAAATCTTGAATGTTATCAAACCCGTCTATCTCGTGCCTTCAACAAAAAGGTTCGCTTGAGGTCCTTCCAAATTAGAGATTAGGTACTTGCAGTAAGAAATCCAATTATCATTTTCCATAAGTCTGGATTCACCTCGAAGTGGGATGGACCATATGTCATACAAAAAGCATATTCAAAGTGGTTCTTACAAGCTTGTTGATGCAGATAGCGTAAGGATCGGTCCTATTAATGCAAAATTATTGAAGATGTACTATTATTGAAGTAAAAAGATGCTCCTTGATGTACGAGCATAAACTACATGTTACTCCTAGCCCGCAAGAGTATAAACTATGCATGGCTCAAAAAGATGTTCGCTAGGTTAAAAATCTCACAAGAGGGGCCTAGGCAAAAGTTAGGACCAAAAAATATCGGCTAAGTTGGAAATCTCGCAAGAGACGACCTAGGAAAAAGTTAGGACTAAAAAAAACTCCACAAGGTCGAAAACTTCGCAAGGGCCAGCCTAGGCAAAAGTTAGGACACAAAAAAAATTAATTTTCTAAACTACGGAATGACTTGATCCTCATCACCGAGGTACGTAGGCAGCTTAGAGTTTTATTCTAAGTTCAGTCTCATGAGTGAAAAATATACATCACTCTATATGTTGTTTGATTTCAGTACGATGTAATTAAACCCATCTGACCAGGCACATGTAAATCATATATACAAGCATCCTTTCACTAAAATTTTGACCTTCACCAAATACTGATTGTCAATGGGGGCAAATCTCCGTGGTAAATGGGTTTCTCTGATGGGATGACTGTAATCTCTCAGTAAGTTGAAGCCTTTGAATTCGTCAATTTTTGAGTTAATGTCATCAAATCCGCCAACTCTTCAAGTTGAAGTCCAAAGTCACTGCATCTGAAAGTTGAAGTCTTCAAGTTGAAATTTTAAATCCATCATGTCTGCAAGTTGAAGTCTTAAAATATAGGAAATCTTCAAATTGAAGTTTCAAATGTGTCGAGTCTTTAAGTTGGAATCTCAAATCAATAACGTGGCAAGTTAAAGTCTTCATAGTTAACCAAGTATAGTCTTCAAGCTCATGAGCTTTGAATTTACATGCCTTAAGGTGGACTAGTTTAGTCCCTTTGCACCTTAAGATAACCTTTGATGGATTTATCCTTAAAAGGATCTATAAACTTCCATGCCTAAGTTGGACAATTTTTGTCCCTTTACACCTTAAGCTAGACTTTTCGCGGATTTATCCTTATAAGGATCTCTAAATTTCTAGTCTTAAGGTGGACAAATTTTTCCCTTTGCACCTTAAGTTGGCCTTTTAGCGGACTCATCCTTAAAAGGATCTCCAAATTATCATGCCTTAAGGTGGACATTTTTTGTCCCTTTGCACCTTAAGTTGGCCTTTGACGGATTTATCCTTAAAAGGATATATAAACTTCCATGCCTTAAGGTGGACAATTTCTGTCCCTTTGCACCTTAAGCTGGCCTTTTCGCCGATTCGTCAATAAAAAGAGCTCAACTTGTTAGTCTCAAGGTGACGGGGGCAATGTTAATCTCTCGCATCCTAAGCTGATGGTTTCATAGATTTGTCGTTGAATGTGGATCAACTTGTCAGTCTCAAGATGACAGAGGCAATGTTAATCTCTCGCACCCTAAGATGATGGTTTCGTGGATTCGTCATTGAATGTGGATCAACTTGTCAGTTTTAAGGTGACGGAGGCAATGTT
This sequence comes from Anisodus tanguticus, assembly GCA_034509755.1. Lineage (NCBI taxonomy): Eukaryota > Viridiplantae > Streptophyta > Magnoliopsida > Solanales > Solanaceae > Anisodus > Anisodus tanguticus. The sequence continues at coordinate 46,459,730 of CM067543.1, read as the reverse complement.
AATCTATCGCACCCTAAGCTGATGGTTTCATGAATATATCATTGAAAGTGGCTCAACTTGTCAGTAACAAGGTAACAGAGGCAATGTTAATCTCCCGCTCCCTAAGTTGATGGATTCACGGATACGTCGTTGAATGTGGCTCAACTTGTCAGTTTCAAGGTGACGGAGGCAATGTTAATCTCTCGCACCCTAAGCTGACGGTTTCATGAATATATTATTGAAAGCGGCCTGACATGTCAGTCTTAAGATATCGGAGGTAATATTATTCTCTCGCACCTTATGCTGATTCTTCACGAACTTCATTCGTTTTGACCTACCAAAAAAAAAAGAAAAGGTGGCAAAAATTGAATGGAAAAGAAGGGAAGGAGAAGAAAGAAATTACCTTAGCACTTTGATGCTTCCAAACCGGACGAGTATTTGCAGAAAGAGTTCACAGAATTTTATGATAAAATAATGAGGAGCATATGACTATTTATAGAGTTGGTAAAGCGACGTTGCTGTCCTTCACCAGCAAGAATTCAATAAAGATTTACATGGAAATTGGTGTCCCCCGGACATAGCTGGATGACAAAAGAGGGGAACTTAAAATTCAATTGGAGGCCTGCAACGTGGGTTAGAACACTGGTGGGAGCAATTTGCTCTCTTCTAGGTAGGACCTTGTAGGTGATATCAGTTATTCTATTATAAAACTTTGATCATTTAGGCACATCACGCGACTTACTGATAGTAGTGTTGAGAGAGCGGGACTATTATCTTCAGAAATAGTCTGGAATAAGCCGAGAAGTTGGATAAATATAAAAAAAGATTTACATGGAAATTGGTTACGTATTGGTTGGTACTTCTCAAAGTTCAGAAGGTATCAAAATACTTGTGTTTGTTTCCTTGTTGTACATCAATATAGGTCTAGGCCATGCAATGTTGGGCCCACGTGAGCACATGCAGTCCGGAGAAATAGTACTCCTATTTTGGTTCACAATTAAAGATCACCTACAAGGTAGGGCTATTCATTTCGGATTATTCGATCCGAAATTTCGTATATTCAAAAATTCCCGGATCGGTAAAATTATGATCCAAATCTGATTCGAAAAAAATCGGATATCCAAAATTTTCATATTGTCATATTGAATATAGTATATGCAATGAAATTTCTTAAACTTTTGATAAATTATAGTAGTTAATTTGCGTCAATGCCGTATTTTTTCCTTCCATCAAACACCTTCACTTTGTAACATCACCGAACAATAACTCTAAACACGGAATGGAAGTTCAATCCTCCGATCATATTATTATTTGTAAATATTTACACAATTAGATAACTTATTAATTGGTTGTATATGAATTCTTGATAAGCTTAAACTGGTAAAAAATGACAATTAACCTGCTATCACATGTTAAAATTTATTAATAGTATAAAAAAATCTTTGCAATGCCGGTATATTTTATTTAAATCCAATTTTAATTTATCTTAAAATCCCACACAAAGGTTGGAGTAGCAAGTAAATATAATTATAATCAGCATAATGCTATCGTTAATCGTCCACCCGCATCAAGAATTTCTACCAAGTTATACGATATGAAAAGGATTTATGCATTGTCTTAAAATATCATTGTTTAGATTGCCATGACATAAAATCAAGCTCCTTCACTTACTACTTTTTTTTAAGGAAAATGAATAGTGAAGACGTGAGGAAATGAAGTTTTATTTCCTTTTGAATCGATTGATTTCTAAAATTTCTTTATCTACTGTAATACTTAGTTGAAAGATTGCATCATTTACTTCGGATCCACTCCAATCTCCTTATCTACTGTAATACTTAAAGTAATTGTATAATTAGTAACAGTATTAAAGTTTGTCAGAAGAATGACTTGATTCTTTCCCTTTGTTTTTTGATAAAGGTATGGAAGAAACATATGAATCAAACAAATGAAAACCGAAAAGCACAAACGCAGCCTAACTACTAGGGAAAATTCTAAAAAAAAAATCAGCTATTTCGGATATCCAAAAGTAAAGAAATTGTGATCCGTATCCGATCCGATTTTTTTCGGATATCCGATCCAAAATATCCGAATCTCAAAAAGTGGATCGGATATCCGATTTTTCGGATCGGATCGACTAAATCGCGGATAGGATCAATCGGATCAGATTATTATGAACAACCCTACTACAAGGTGAATTATGCTGCTTGCACTGCAAGGAAAACAAGTGCACCACCAAGGTGCTCTTTTGCAAGTTCAATTTTAAGAAGAAAAAAAAAGTTATTCTTTTGGAGTGTTGAAGAAATATATTATTTTCATGATACTTCAAGCCTTGAAATTAACACATCAATTTTAACAAGTCTCGAAGTAGGATATTCGTGAATAACGAAATTTTATTAAATTTAAATTCATAAGAAATTTGAATTATATTCAAGATATATTAGTTCAAATAAATATTGGTGGCTAATATAATTGGATTAAGTATTTATGCCCAATAAATATGAATTTAATTAAGTCCAATATCGTCGGGCTAGTCCATTGATTTGGGCTACAAATGGTAGAGGCCCAAATTGATGACACATGTCAAATGATGTGGCACACCAAGTCAAATGAAGGAGACAATAGGATCATACCACATGTCAAAATGACGCAGCATGATAAGTCAAAACAAAGGCCAATGAATATGCGTCACGTGTACAAGTGACATGTTCTGACCAATCAAATATTGCCATGTCAACTTTAATCAGATTGGCCGAAAGGAGTATGTTCTTATTGCAACTCCTCCATCCTTAAACTATAAATAAGGGTCTCATAATTCAGAAAATTAAAGGACAAAGAATTCTAACAAGAAGCTAGAGAGAGAGCTTGTGGATCAAAGCCGTAGATTTCTGTATAAGCTACAAGAATTCAAGCACTCAAGTATCTCTCTACCAGTTCTAGAGATCAAGATAAATATTCTAGATCAAGCTTCAAGCCCTTGAATCCATGTACAAGTCAAGATCAAGACCACCAGATTTAAGATTAAGCTTCACGCCCTTGAATTCAAGTACAAATCAAGATCAAATTCATCAAGTTCAAGATCAAGCTCAAAAGCCCTCGAATTTATTATTAAAAAGACGAATCAGATGATTCATAGAGATTGTAACACTCATATTTGAAATCAAATACTATGATTATTGCGATATTTTACTGCCTTGATTATTATTTTCTCGACGCGAATTTTTTTTTAATCTACAATGGTTATTCTACATTTAACATCTATCATTAGATGATGATTGGGAACATAGTGAACTTTCGACTCTAGAATTTATGTTTAATAGCCATGTCAAATTGCTAAAGTTACATTTATGTGTATGCGAAAACATAAAACATGCGTGCTTTTAGTCTAATTTTAAAACTCTGTGTTTTACAAATATGTAGGACTTTTGTGTTTCATAAATAACATGTCTACTGCTTTAAAGAATATTGTTGTAGAGCTTATCAAAAGTGAAAATCTCAGCGGTAACTTATAAAATATTAAACTGTAATATATACTAGAAGAACTTCTTCTTTAGATTGTAATGATTTCATGGATAAAGTCTATGATACTTGAAAATTGTTTCCTAGCTCGCATTATGTTGTTGAGTTGTGAAGATGTCACAAGAAATTTTACTCATTAGATTACCAGAAAATCTGTGGAATGCACTTGAATCTAAGTGTGGTAGCACTACGATTAGCAGACTTAAAGTCATAAGTTGACTAATGAGCACCAAGTTCATGCGATTATCCATTTTCCGCCTCAAATTTAGGAGCATATGAAGATGCACTTGACTCATAATAAATGTAATAATACATTTTATGATGTGAGACAACACCTAGAGTTAGAAAAGAAGTGGCATGAGGCTACCAAAGATGATGTAAAAGTGCACAAAATAATGTCTAGCTCAAAAATTGATTTTAAATGTAAAATCAGAGATTTCACAAGTAAAGTTGAGATATGACTCAAGTCAATTTCACAAGTAAAGTTCAAATATGGCTAGCATAGCCCACGTAACAGCAACTAAATCAATTCTAAGTGGATTTATGCACCACCTCCAATGCCCAAAGGCTCACATGTATACCCTAACAACATTTATACTCTATATGTGCGCCTCCAATCGGAGTCTAAAAAGGTAAGCCATAACCTACCTCTAAGGCCGAGCACGTGCCACGAACCTCAAGCCAACGCATTTCCTTTCTGGAGTGTTTCTAAATGATAGGAGTCTATCAAATATGAATTCAACGTTAAAATACAAATTTAAGGACACACATATTGCCATATAATTGTCTGAATCCCAAAATAGTCAAATCCTAGCCCCGAGGGAAAAATTGAAATTTTATTTCATATTTGGTTTACCCACAGCTTAGTTAGTCTAATTCTAGAAAATTTAATAAAAAAGCCTAGATCTTGACATTCAATTTCATGAAAAACCCTCTCTTATGATTTAGGGCTAAACTCTAGATTTTATATCCAAAATCATGATTTAAACTACAAATAAATGAAATGAATCAACATAAAGTAAAGGATTTGAGGTTAGAGTTTTACCCCAATGAAGAACCTTGAAGAACCCCCTCGATTTCTCTTAAAATCGAGCTCTAGAATTTGAGTTATGAAAAAATGGAGTCTAAACACGAACTTGGGATTTTAACTCACTATTCTGACCAGTACCCTTTGCGAACGCGACCACCGTCACACGATCGCGATATTGACCCGGCCCAATCATCGCGATCGCAATACTAGGCGTGACCCGACTCAGACCACTTCCCTCTTGGCGAACACGACCAGGGTCTTGCCATCGCACTGACCACCGTGGTCCCTCATCGCGAACATGGAGAAGGAAACGAACTACTGAACACCAGAAAATTCTAGTTTCCTCCGATTTTGGATTCGACCCTCGAAATTCATCCGGAACCCCCCCCCCCTCCGATGCAAACTAATTATGCTACTTTAGTATAGTTGACGCTACGAACTCGCTCGCACACTCAAAACACTGTCGGACTTTTCAACAAAATCTTCTTTACTTTCTCAAATTTCAAGATTAGGCAACCAAGTACTCAAAAAGCACTCGAACGCCTGGGGACCCTAATCAAAGACTCGGCTAAGTCATAAATGACGTTCCGAACCTAATGGAATCGACGAAACTTAATTTTGGACACGATAATTCAAAAGTCAACTTTTAGTCAAACTTTCCTATTTAAAAACTCAAAAAACTTCCAACTTAGAATTTCCTTTCCGAGACGAGCTCGATTACCTTGAGAAGCTTGTCATCCCTCCCCGCAAACTATAAACACCAAATAAGACCCCGAGATGGGTAATTGGGAATAGAAGGCCTAAAAGTGTTAAACGATCAAACGGGTCGTTACAATAATTATATCATTTTTGTTACATTTACATTGTCAAAGGATTAACATAATTTGATTAATTACGTCTTGTGACCACATTGTTAACAATTCAACTGACTAACCTTATTAAACTAATTTTAGGCTAAACAATAACAAAAAGTAATTAAAACATCAAGATAAATTAAGTAGCGGTGAATGGACGACTAGGTCCATCGAACAAGTAGCTCCAAATAACGTCACGCTCTTTAGTCTAAACTTAAATATTGCAGTAGACAATGACTCTCTATTATTGGATTATATTTAATCCATTGATTATTTAAAGAATAATAAAGATATCCAATATCACTTTAAAGGTAGCTTTCACCGAGTCATTCTGAAGTATCAACATGAAACTTGCAACATATGTTAGGGAGCATTTCAGTGAAGTCTTACGCAACCAGATAATTAGTATATATAGTCGGAGAATAATTCTATATGGAATACCACTTTATATATAGCAATAGAGATAAATATAGATATGGATAATTATATCATAATATCTCTGATTTCGGGAGCTTTTATCCATCGTAAAAATTTCACTTTTTCTTTTAATTTTTTCGTGTTGTATTGTTTCTGAATGGATTGCGTTATTTATTGAAATAATTGCCCATCGAATAGAGGAAAGGATATTTTAAAAAGAGATCGCACTTTTTTTATAGTTTATAATTTTTTTGCTGCCTTTTGATGAACATATAAAGTGATGAGGGACAAACTTAGCAATTAGCACTTGCTGGAATTGTATTATTTTCAGAAAGTGTCTAAATTTCTAGAAAAGACAAAATTACAAATTTGCAGTAGATTTGTAAGTGGAAAATATTTATTAATTCAATGCTTAAAACATTATATAATTCCGTTCAACGTAAAATGTAATTTAAAACAATCTTCAAGAGCATAAAAGTCTTTCTAACATTTAGATTGGCATTTGTACCACACATAGAATAGACTATCATTGTCCAATTTTTTTACTGTTTTTACTACTTTATTTTATGATAGTAGTACTCCTTACGTCCCAAAATCATTGTCACACTTCACTTCTCGATAGTCAAATTGACTAATCTCCTTAACTAAATAAGATTAAATTAATTTAATATTTTAAAATTTAAATTTAAATATTCAAAAATAATATGAAAATACTATAAGTTGCAATTCTTCTCATGTTTAATATGGTAAAACATACATTTTAAAATATTAATCAAAGTTATGTAATTTCACTCCCGAAAAGCGAAACATGACAAATATTTCGGGCGGGGCAGCATATATTGTTGTCCTTATGCGTATCCATGCTTATTTTTTTGTAACCTCTTATACAATTTAAATAACAAACGATAATTTAAGCTTTAGAAGTTCTCATATTATAAATTAAAGAGGATGGAAAGGAGTCTTAGAACAACTGTAGTTAAAATTGTCTTCGTGTGACCTATAAGTCATGGATTCGAACCGTTGAAGCAGCCAGTAATACTTGCATTAGAATATGATATTGTCGTCATTATATCCCTTGAGGTGCGACCCTTCTTCGGAATCTGTTAAAACGGGATGCTTTGTGCACTGCATGCCCCGTATTATATAGAGGCTAGCAAGTACATATTTGAAAGAAATAATCCCTTGATTATTCTCATTGATAAAGAGAGGTATATATACATATATACAATTCCTAAATATAGAAAATAATTCTACATTTTCCTACTCTAATTCTAATACCTTTTATCATGACGGAATTCGCTCCAGTAGCCGCCTTTTTAGCCAAGCCGGTCTCTTCTAATGTGAGCATGGAATTGGCCTGATAGAACGGTGGGAGATGATTACTTTGACGAAGAAGCGTCCCAACGCTATTATAGGCCCCGGATAGGCCTGCAACCATTTGAAGAACAAGACGATCATTGGTGACGCACTAACGTTTTTTGAGTTGATCCACCAATTCCTTTAGCCTTTTACAATAGGCTGAGACATTTGGGAAATACTTCATGTTGACATGGAAAAATTCTTGCTCAAGAGTGACAGCACGAGAATTTTTGTTATTTTGAAATATATCACGCACCATATTCCAAGTTTCCATCGTCGTGGCGTCATGTTCAATAATCGTCTACAAGAGGTCTGTAGAGATAGTGGAATAAATTCACTGAAGAACGGTAGCATCAGGGTTGTCCATAACACAGGGTCATTCTCGGGGGGTAGGCACCTTCTCATTGCATGTCATTGAGGGGATGATGTGATGAAAGACTTGATGTGAACGTGTGTGAACCTTAAATAATTTCGCCCACGTCGCATATTGGACGTTTTCCATCTCAAGAACGATAGGGATATGGTTCTTGATATTGGAGACTGTAAGAGCTGGATGAAACGTGTTCTTTGAGGTAGACATAATGAAATAACAAGTGAAGAATTAGGAATTTGGGAAAAGATTTTTTTTGAAGATCGGAGGGAGTATGGCCATCGGCCACTGGTCACGTCGGACAACGGAATAAAAATATTCGGAGAGGAAAAGTTTGCCCTAGACTTCTGATACTATGAAAGAAATAATCCATTGATTATTCTCATTGATAAAGAGAGGTATATATACAAATATACAATTTCTAAATATGAAAAATAATTATACCTTTTCCTACTCTAATTCTAATACATTTCATAGTACAAGACTAATACCATAATTACAATTATACATTAATTATAATTTGTGGAGTCCAAATCGGACCATGATATACACGGTATACCGGACCATGTATGATACAAAATCGGCGGAAGGGATCACAGAGAGGCACTATCTGAGGAACTTTTAAGGGTCGACGAGCCCTGGTAGGGCTATCTTAACTCAGAACAGATCCAAAAATTCCCTAACGCCACCACGACTCAGCGGGCTAAAACAGGACCATCAGCCTGAGCTTCAGACATTCCGCCTGGGCTATCCTTTGCCCAACCTTAGTACCTTCTCACACGAATCACCAGCTTTATTAAAGCATTAGTACCATGATTCCAAGTAGTCTAGTGCAACATAGCTCAACACAAAAGGTTTAGCCGATCATCGACTAATCCAGTAATAAATATATAATTATAATTAAATAAAAGAAAAGAAAAGAAAATTACTAGGGCCTTTAAGTTGTGTTAAGTAAGAAAGATGAATAGCAAACTTCAACTTCTTATTTAGAGAGAGTTTTTTTACAATAGAGAGAGAGGTTGGCGAAAGCCTGCCTCTGAACTAAAATTAATGATCCTTATATAATGGATCCATTACAAATACAAACAAATAAAAAGGGCCCCAAGCGTGGCCGGCAAGATAAAAAGTAAAAAGAAAAAGTAAGGGCCTACTCGTGTGGCCGACAAAGAAATTTAATAAAAGGCCAACACATATTCCACCAGTTACAATAATACATTTTCTTTTATAAATGAAGATTCGTCTTTATAAAAGTAGATTCCTTTCCCACATGCTTTATCAAACTGGACTGGCTGTATTATCAAATTTGTTCCTTTCCCTTTGATTTTTCTGAATTAGAGGATTCCTCCATCTTATCTTGAAACTTCATGATATAATCTTCTATGTCAAAATCTGGATCATATGGGTCCTGAGAGTCTTGAATTTGATCCTCTCCTTCAGTATGACTAGATGTCATTGATGCGTCTGAGGGGAATTCCAGACTTAGAGTTTTTATTTAATCTTTCTTAACTTCAGCCATATAAGATGTTATGATATCAGCTTTTGAAACTACTCATTGTTTAAGTTATAGTTTTCTGGTGATATGTTTGAATGGACTATTATCATTCGATGATTGTTCCTTGTGCTTCAGTTCTTTATAATTTACAGAAGTCGTAGTTATCAGGTCTATAAGTTCTTGTCCATGTAAGACTCCGTCTTTGGTTTTCTATAACAATTTCTTCCAAAACCTTGTATAAAAGTTTCTTTGAAGACAAGAAATCTGTTGCGGGTTATAACACACTTCCACTTACCATCTCATTATCCATGGAATGGAAAACTCAACAAAGAATAGCATATTAGCAATTCCCGTGATAATTGTATTATTTTGTTCCCATGCTATAACTTCGGGCGAGACATCAATCTATTCAGTGTATAAACTCTTGAATGGTGAAGGCAACGTATGAATAGATGGACCATAACTAATCCACTATTGCCAGAACCAATTTGGAATGTTCTGTTCATAAACATTAGAACATATTTTTATGAACCAAGAATATTTTTTATGAGGGTTTTCATAAATGAAAGTTTTATAAAAACTATCCACATAATCCCAGAAATTGAATGTTACCTAAACTTTCTGCTCAGGGTGAAAATATTCTCTTTCTTTACTAGTGCTAAATCCCCATTCTTCTGGGGTAAATATTTTCTTTATTATGATCTTGGAAAAGTTATAAACTTTTTTGATATTCATTGAATAATAATGTTGAATTTCAGCTGATCCCGTGGTTGAGTGTATGTATAGTCTCATAATGCATTCGCGATTTATAAGTGAGAATGAGATATGCTCATGAGATATGCTCGATTTATAAGTGAGAATGAGATATGCTCATTAATTTCCGTGGCTCGCCTTCCATTGAAGGTCTTTATAATCTAAGAGGAGTATAACTTCTTTATGCTCATGTTGCTTATAAGCATAATTATCATGTTGTTCATCATTTGCAACCTCTGAATAAAAAGGTTGTGGACTATCATCCTTTTCTCTGGATTTTATGAAATCCATAAACTGGTGATATAAATGACTTTCTTTATCAATATTAGAAGGTCCTTCCATATTTTCATCTATAAGCCTTCTGGTTCCTTGCCGGACAAGAGTATGACCACGTCCAGTTCCACGTCCTCGGCCCCTTCCTCTATAATGGCAGTGATCGTCTGGTAAACTCGGCCTCATCCTGCAACAAGAAGCTTAGCAGAGTTATGGACTCAAATATTCTCTGATTAAGAAATCAGGCAGACTATTATCCGTTACTTTTTTATAATGTATTTCAAAATCAAATGGTGCCAGTAAAGCTTGCCATCTAACAAACATCATGCTTGTCGTCTTTATTAAACATGAACTTAGCTGATTGGCAATCTGTTTTTATTAAAAACTTCTGATTGTATAAATCGCCTTGAAATTTTAAGTCACATTTTACAATTGCTAGGATCTCCTTAGCAACTATCGAATAATTCTTCTGATTAGGATTCCATTTGTCAGAATAAAATTGTATTAGATACTCATGTTTATCAACTGAAGAGTATTGTTTTAGTATGCCTCCATAACAAATATCTGAGGCATCTGTCTCTATAATCCTTGGCCAAGTAGGATTGGCTAAAGTAAGACAAGGAATGTTATAAACCTTATTTTAATTCGTTTGACAGCTTGAGTATGATCATTTGTCCAAGGTGTAGGAACCCCTTTTAGCCATTCATATAAGATGGTTTTGTCCTTTCCAAATCCTTTATAAAAGGACTGATATAATTAAGGCTACCCAAAAATCTTTGCAGTTGGGTTTCATCAGTTATAATATCTAGGAATTTTGATGCAAATTCAATACTTCTATTAATACGAATAATTTTTTTGTTCAATGTTATGACCCAGAAGTCTAACTTTAGTTTGAAAAAGGGTCATTTTTGGTTTTGATATGAACAAACCATTTTGTATGATATTTATTAAAAATAAATCAAGATGTTTGAAATGAGTTTCTATATTATTAGAGAATACCAAAATATCATCTATATAAACAATGATAAAGTTACTATGAGGCATAAATATATCATTCAAAATGTTTTGAAACTCCGAAGGGGCATTTTTGAATCCAAATGGCATTACATTCCATTCGAATTGCTCAACAGGAACATTAAAAGCAGTTTTATATTTATCTGCTTCTACAATCTGAATTTGCGAATAACCAGACTTTAGATCAAATTTAGAAAATATAATAGCACTATTAAGTCTATCAAGTAAATCATTTTTAGTAGGCATATGATACCTGATCCATTTCAAAACTTTATTAACTGGTTTATAATTGATAACGAGTCGAGGAACTCCTCTTTCCTTCTCAACATGTTTATTAACATAGAAGCTCGTACACGACCATGGAGATTTTGAGGTCTTTATCAAACATTTCTGTAACAGAGAAGCAATCTCCTTTTTGCATAATTCCAAGTATTCGGAATTCATTTGGCATGACCTAGCTTTTGTAAGGATATTACCTTCTTTAAAATCATCCTCATAAGGGAGAGAGACAATATGTTTTTTTTCTATCCCAAAAAGCATTAGGATGGTCACTACAAATCTGAAGTGAAAATTGACTTTGTATTAAATCAATTTTTTGATGTAGCTTAGGATTTCCCAAAAGCTCTTCAATAGTAGATATATAAATTTCTTATTTTAGAAAACTGATTTGCTGATGTTTATGTACCAGCCTATCCTTGAGTTCATTTAACACCCCTTGAAAATGGTTCAGTTATAAACTGAAATGTAATTGGATTTCCATTGAAGGTTCCTATATACCCTTCTTATCAATATTAGTAATTGGAAATAGTTTTTGTATAAAAGGTGTGCCTAATATAATTTGGCTAGAAATATCTTTTACCAAAATAAAACTTTCTGCTATACAAGTTTTTTCATTGCTGATATAAGCCTTTGGCAATTTGAAGGTAATTTGTAATTTCTGCCCATTAGCAGATCTAACACTATGAGTGGTTTTATGAAAATGTGTTGAAGGAATAAGACCTTCATGTATACAATTTACATTTGTCCCGCTATCAACAAGAGCAGTGAATTCCCTTTTGAAATTATAATCAATCAAAAGACTTATTTTTATATAAAACTTTTGTGAAGTGATTAATTCCAGGGTTTGTAGAAAGTTCTCTGCTTCATCACTGGTACCTGTATTCAATAGATTATATAAAATAGAAATATCATCTTCTGTATTTGGATCTATAATCTCTTTTCCTTTATCTTCAATATTGAAAATTCATGCGTCAAGCATATTATTACTCATTTTTAATGTCAAGATCTCTTGCTTGAGATTATTAATCTCCTTTTCCAAATATCTAGGAGTACTTGTAATTCCTTGTTTTCTCTCATTTGTTTTTTTTAATTCTGACATGGTATAAACGCTCGATTTCTCCAGAGCTTTTCTTCCTTGTGAAGGTTCTAGAGTACTCTAGAGTTGATCTATAATTTGTGATCTCATACCTAGATCCTTAATCAATTTTAATAACTCCATAAGGTTATCACCCTTGAGAACCTTAATGTTCATATCCTGGAATTGAGCAAATATATTATTGAACTCATCATCATCCTTATTCTATTTGTTAGAACAAGGTTGTCCGATTTTATAACGCAAGCATTCTTCTTCCGAAGCAATATAATATTCGTTATTAAGAACTCTACTTTCCTCATCTGAGGAGAAATCCTTTGCTTCATCAGTTTCGAAACCTAAATCTTCTGGCTCCGAGTTAAGCAATAGCTTGGATAATGTATCCTTTAACTTTACAATATTTATAATAGTGGCATGACCTGCCACATTTCCAACATGCCTTTGGATTATTTGATTTTGTAAAATTCTTGCGATTTTTAAACTCTTTCTTTCTTCTCACTTTCTTATCCAGGCGTTTTGCTTTCCAGTTTTGAAAACTATCCTGATTTTTAGCTTTACGTCTATGAGACACCTTGACTTTGAGTATTTCCATTTCAAACTGACCACATAACTCCCCTAACTGTTGTCTTTCATTGAGGTTGTCTTTTGATCTGCTGATTTAGCTTGATCTCATTACACAAGGCTAAACCTTCTTGTATACATGTGCCTATTAGGCTTCCATAAGTATAAATGTCATAATTAATGGTAAGTCCCCCTTTTCTAAAAGATTTTCTAACTCTTTCTGCGAAGAGGGCTGGTAATCCATCTATCAATTTGGACTTCCAGTGAGGGCTATTACACTCGGGTAGTTCCATGATTTTGCTAAGGAAAACATCCTTATACCACCAAAATGAGGTGAGGGTTTTGCATCGTAAGTTCTGGACTAAGGTTCTAATATTTTCATTATCATATGACCATCTTCCAGTAAAATGCTCTATAATATTAATCCCTAAGGTATATACCGCATTCTACGTAGGTTCTAGACCTGGTTCAATTTTTACTGCTCCAATAATACTATTACATTGTTCTTGGGTTAAATAATGATCCCACCAGCCTTTCAGTTGACCAGTAAATCCTGATATAATAATTTCTGCAACTGTCTTGTCAGTGTTACTGTTAGCTTTACAGATTGTGTTATACATAAGTATTATGTGAATCGCCGTATAAATTTGTCGTTCCGTATAACCGTCTATGTTCCATTCATAGATGTTCTTTCCACTATAACTATTGTTATCAACAATTTCTTACTCCTCAAACAATACATCCTAAGGAGTAGGCCTGGGATAGTAGTACATCCTTTGTACGGGTTTCCTAGCATATTTTTCTAGGTTATTAATCTCATCAGACGTCTTTTGTTTATAATCATCTCTAGAGAAGTCTAACTCATAATGGTTTATTAAAGGGATGATTCGTAAACCCTTAAACTTATCATCTAGTAATTGCTCAAGCTCTGAGTAAGCTCTTAACTTGAAATCTTTAATTTCAGGCGGAGGCTGCACACTAGGAGTAGCCGCAGGTGTATGACGACTAGAAGAAGGAATCAACTTCATGATTTCCGAAGTTAACTTCTCTACTCTATTATGTAAAAGAACAATTTGTTCCCCTAATATGTTCATATAAACATTTTTGTAGTTATTCTGTTTGAGCATGTTATTAATATGCGAAGTTGTAACCAAAGCAGTATTATCTTCAAATAATTTTGAAAAGGCACCAAAATCAAGAACTTTATTATCCTTTTCAATTTGAAAAGGTTGTTGTGGAGGGAAAACAGTATGAATGACTCCACACTAGAGAGTTTGTACTCTCTTTCTAAAACAGAGATATAATCCTCCACATACTTAGTCATAAACCAAGGAACAAAGGATATAATTTTGTTAGCTTGAGAGAGATCTTTATAAAATACCTCCTGAAGCCCTAATCTTTCACTGTTATTAAGTGTCAAAACCATTTTTTAAATGGTTCCCACCTGGATTTATAAAAATCTTCACTAATTTTTATTCGTGCGGGCGATCCCCGACTAAAATCAATTTTTTGATTTTGATTCATTAGACACTTGGATAACCCATGTCTGACTCAATTATATCTGGGTCTTCATTAACTCCTCTGGCAATATTATTATTACCAATTATAATTCTATCAATTCTATCCCGTCATGCTAATAGACTAATATATATATCTTATAACTGGGGGTGGGGTTCAAATTCAATTGGAACGTGGTCCAAATAACCACACCATTCTAAAGAACTATTCTTAAAAACCTAACGCAATCTCTGACTGGTCAATAGTCAATGTCAAACAAAGCTAGAGGCCCTTCTTCTTGACTCAATATGTTTAAAAATAAATCACTTTCAAAACTCAAGTAGTACCTTCTAGTTGGTCTTAATTTTTTTTAATGTCTTTGTTGCTTAGAAAATACCAAACTTATGATCCAAGGATCAACATTCGTGCCGCAATTGAGTTTAATTAGTCGATTAAAGGATATTCGTAGCTGACTTTTATACAAGTTAATTAATCAATATATATACTGTGTTTGAGTGAGTCGTGCATTTCAAGTATATATAGAACTTGAAGTAACAAGTTTCTTGATGGAAGGATCTATTTGACTAAATTGGAAATAAAAGAAGGTACATTAGTACAAAATCTTTTTTATACTATTAGTGTAGTTTAAATGATTATAGTTGTTATTTGATTTATCTTTCAGGTTACAAGAATTGGTATAAGCAGTTACTTGCTACGTAAACTAAACTTAGAAAGTATAAAAATATAAATAATATGTTAGTGCATAAAACTTAAAACTTTAGTATTAATGTTGAGTCCCACATTAGCGATGTGGATTAAGTGGTCTTTTGATGTGATTTTGCGCAATCTTTACCTCTTGATATGGTTTTAGGTAGGGGTGTTCAACGGGGCAGGTTCGGGACTGGCGGGACTGGCCAACGTCCTGTCCCGTCCCTCATCCCGTCGGAAAAGGGGACCGGTCTTGGCGGGGCGGGGTCGGGTCGAGATCGGGATTTCCTTTTTTTTTTTGGCACTTAATTTTAAAACATAATATATATAAACACTTCAATAATTGAACAAGATAGTGTAATAAAAACATTTCAATGCTGTTTTTGTGCCTCTTATATTATTTAATAGAAATATATTTTTTTTGTAATACAAATTCAAAAATGCAACTTTGTGGTGTTGAAAGTTGCAAATCACATAGTAAAATTGCAATTAAAAAATTACATATTTATAAACACCTTTTCTAATTTCTTCACAATGTCTTGTGGTTCTTCGGTTGGAATTGAAATTTGTTGGTCAAATTGGTCGACGTCACTTCCAGTTCCGTCGGACAAGATTTTGTTGTAGTTTTCGTCGACTTCTTCGTTGGTATAGAAGCCGGTTGGTTGCTAGCACTTTCTTGTTGGTAATGCGTATATATGTTTTTGCATTCATCGTGTATGCTAGACAAAACTTCTTCTTTAGTTGGTTCCTCAGGTGGTTGTTCATTTGGGTTTTTCGGAGTTGGAGGTGGAAGTACTGCTATACAATCATAAATAGTTTCAATAAGTGCTTTACAACCGTCTATTCTAATAGTCGGATTTAATACAACACCAATAATATTAATAGTGGGAATAGGATTTTTTTTTAATTTGATAAACATTTTTTTAATAGGTGCCTTATAAGATTGTTTTTCCATATATTCATTAAGTAACAAAAAATATTAGAGCTATATAAAATAACATAGCTGAAATAGTAGGATAATATATACCAGAAAATTCTTTAGTTGCTTGAAAACATTTCTCTAAAAATCCAATAAGTTCTGAAATTCCCCCCAATCATTATCTATAAGCATATCAATTGGATTTCGATTATGGGTGTTAAAAAATAAAGTTATAGGTCTTCTATAATCGTAAGCAACAAGTAGTTGTTCATATAGAGAATTTCACCTACTCGCTACTTCTTCATGAATTTTTTTAAAAGGTAATCCACAATCGTGACAAGTTTTTTTATGTTCTTTTTTTCTTTGTATTCTATTACTTTTAAAAATAAAGTTTATAGCAAATCGTACTTTATTAAGAATGTCTTCAAAAAGTGATAGACCATCCTTTACAACTAAGTTATAAATATGACACGCACATTTTATATGAAAATGATTAGAAAAATATGGAGTTAATAGATCTTTTAAAAGTCTCACAGCATAATTATTAGTAGAAGCATTATCTAACGTAACAGTCATTATTTTGTCAGTTATACCATAATAATCGCAAACTTGATGAATATTTTCTGCAATAAAATTTTCATGTGCCTATCATCAATATATCTATATGCTAAAATACGTTTTTGCATAGATCATTATAATCTATCCAATGACATGTTACAATTAAATAATCATTGACGTTAGTATTACGACCTATATCAGAAGTGATAGATACTTTGGCAGGAAAATGATATAATGCATAACGTAAGTATTGTTGATATTCATTTGCAAATTTAAAAGCGTCTCTCCTAACAGTTGATTTAAGAAAACCGTTAAAAACAGGATTATACATATCTCTTATGTAATGAATAAAACCAGGAGAGGAAGGAAATGAAAAAGGCAAACCCTCCACCGCAACTAATCTAAAGAAGGAACGAAGGTACCAAATGCCGACGTAACGTCGACTTGTAATCGAGGTTGAAAATTGAAACTTTGCTCGATGGATGATCCTCAACCTAGTTGTCAACATCAGTCCCAATTTTTTAACTTTGATACAATTATACAAATGAGCAAATAAAATAAAATATTTAGTAGACAATGTAATTGTTGACTTGTAGAGAGATAGACTGAAAGATTATAGAGATTGTAGAAAGATTTGTGATATAAAATGAGGTATTTATAGTTGGAAAATTGGGTTAAAGTGTAAATATAGTAACTTAGGTGTTAAAAATAAATATTAAGGGGGGGGGTGGGGGGGGGGGGGGGGGGAATGTCCGTTGCATAATGACCAAAATATAAATTGGTCGTTGTGCAACGATCATTTTTGCAAAGGGGGAGGTCGGGGGCGGGACGAGCCCAGGTCTCGTCCCGGTGTTGAGTCCCGACACCATTTTTTCTTTAGGGGGGATCGGGTCGGGACCGGGGTGGGGTGGGGTCGAGACCGGGCCGACCCGTTCAACTGGCCAGCCTTAGTTTTAGGGTTGAGTTAGGTCGAAGATCCATTTCTTTATCATGTTATCAGAATCAGACCCAACTAAATTCATTGTTTGGCTAATAATGTTGGACCCATCTTAATTAAATTGTCCACTCTCAGCAAGATGTCCAGTCCTAGGCGGGAGGAAGAGAGGGGTTGGGTCTTGATCGGTGTCACATTGATGGGTATGAGTTAATTGGTCTCTTTATATGATCGTGGGCAATTCTTACCTCTTGAGTTATTTTTTAGGGATGAGTTAGGTGTAAGTTCCATTTCTATTTATCAATTAGTGTAATTAGCTAAGAGGATAGAAAATCGGAGAATTGGGAGAGTAGAATAGGTAAAAAGAAGTGACTTGTATTTGCATTTTACCAGTTAAAAAGTAGATTAACATGTTTATTCCTTCCCTTTTCTTATCCTTGCTTCCTTTTTGGTTTGTCTAATTAGTATCAATTATCAAGTGTCATTTCTTTCACTGTATTTATGTTCTGGATGTACACCTGGTAAACTATTTCATTCTATGAAAAGATCAAACACAAGAAAAGGATTTTGGAGAACAAAACTTTAGTATGTGTTTGTCATAGCTTGAGGAGATGATGCATGAAATGTTTTGATTTTTCTCTTAGTAAGACGACACAACAGTGAAAACGAAATACTTCCTCCATTATTTTTGGACTTTCTAATTTGACTTGTTATTCTTCTAGCTGTAATGAAAGAAATATTAGACTTTTGGTTGAGAAGCTAGCTGATAGAAATAAAAAGGACTACATCAAAATTTAAATTTAAAATTACGAAAGTTGCATAGAATAATATTTTAGAGGAGTGGTACAAATAATGTAGGACCTCTGAAATCGAAAAAAGAAAGCTTAAAAATAAATTGAAATAGATCGTTTAGTAGTTATAATTTGAGATGGAAGGCTATCGATTACGAATGAAATATTCCACATAAAAACAACTTAAACCAATTTTCACGAGGAAAATACTAGACACGTGTTTTTGTTGGCAATCGGTTGCAATTGACAATTAATAGAGTTTTGAGTTCGCCTTTTAATTCGACTCGGAAGTTAAATAAGAAATAGCAATCAAATGTGTGTCAAGAAAAGCGCATTGTCATGTGAGTGCTTATTGTCCATATATTGTTAAGAATTAATTGTAAAATCTTTGTCTTATAAAATTGGAAACTAATGTGCCACAAGAACAAGAATGGAAAGTTGGCATTGAACAACAATAATTTTGTTAATAAGTCAACTTGTAAAAACTGGTCATATGTACTACTCCCTCCATTCCAAACTACTTGTCGTAATTATTAAAATTATTTATCTCAAAATATTTGTCGTTTTATTTAATTAAAATAAAATAAAGTAGTTTTTTTTATTTTACCCTTATATTAATTAGCAACATTAAAAAGATTCTCATCATTGATAGAAATAAATATTTATTGAGGAGAAATAACATGATAAAAACAAAATAATCAAAATACTACTCTCGTGAATACTTTCTTAATAAGCATATAAATAAAAATTGTGAGAATATTTTAGGACAGCGGAATATCTTTCTTGAGTAACAACCTTTATTAGGATTTCTCCAATATTTCCGATGGAATTAATTGGTAAAACAAACCTATTAGAGAAAACATCTTATAAGAAAGTCGATACTGAACAACAATAACTAGAAAATCGCAAGAAGTTAAAGCTATGTTACTCCTCCCTCCGATTCAAAATAAGTGTTTGCTTATTTTTTTTTTACATTCTTTAAAAAAATTGATATTTTGACTCAACTATCGTTACTTAATAAGACTCCTACTTATTTGTTGTTTTGAGTAAATAGGGGCAAGTCTAGAATAATGAAGCTAGTTCCTTTTTTATTTTGTACGTAAACACATATTTTGAACCAAAACAAAAAGGTTAAATAAATATTTATTTTGAACCGGAGGGAGTATTAATTTGAATTCAGACATTTTAATAGCTGAATTATCCTGAAACATTACCTACGGCCTACCTAATCTCCCAATTAGCACGAGTGAAGAATATATATTTTCCATTTTGTATTAGAAATGTATAGCAAACACGTGTAAAATGTAGGAATCAAACACTAACGAAAAGGTCAAAGTCCCATGCCCCTCAGGGCCGAAAAAAGACACAATTTCTCAGCTCTAACGCGCTAACATTATTTTTCCTTTCTCCAAATATTCTCCACTTTCCTCTCACTTTCTCTCCCTTTTCCTTTCTTTACTTCTTCCCCAAACTTAGATTTTTCTAATCACTCGTCAAAGAATTATTTTCTCTCTTTCCTCAACTACCTAATATATACCCCTCATTTAATTCAAAACCAATTCCACTACACATTTTTCATAAGCTAAAACTCCAATCCACCATTCTGCTGCTACTTTGGACCTATGGAAAATCAAAGTGAAATTGAGTTTTGGCCATTTAGATCTTCCGAGAAAATGTCACATTCCCTAGTTGAAGAGCTTGACACCAAGCTGAAAGTTGAATATGACCCAAAAATCGATGATCATCATCGCGAAGATGAAAAAATTGATTTACAAGAAGACGATGACGATGATGAGGAGGAGGAGGAGGAGGTTGAACTAGTTGATGCTACTGATGAAGAATTTTCTTTTGTATGTGGAGTACTTACATCACCAATAGCAGCAGAAGAAGCATTTGATAATGGTCACATCCGACCATTCTTTCCGTTGTTCAATAAAGATCTCCTCCTGTCTGATATTGATTTTGAGCACTTGAAAAATCGCTCACCTGTCGACAAAGTTTTCATAGAAACAGAAGATAATACTAATCACAATCATCCTCCAACAACTTCGAGTAGTGAAGAAATCTCCGGACCATATTGCGAATGGTCAAAAAGGGCAACAAATCATACAAAAAAGAGTAATTCAACTGGTTTTTCAAAGCTTTGGAGATTCCGAGATTTCATTAATCGGAGTAATAGTGATGGAAGAGATGCATTTGTGTTCTTGAACAACCCCACAACGTCGTCGACATCGTCAAACGTTGTCAAGAAAGACGAAAATAAGATTTTGGAGAAGAAAGAAAAGATTAGTACTGGAGATGAAGTTCAAGTTAAGAAAGTAATTACGCATAATAAGAAGAAAATTATTAAGAAGAGTGAAGCTGTGTTAGCACATGAAGCTTATATGAAGAGTAGAGCTAAAGATATGGAACGCCGACGATCTTACCGACCCGACCCTTTCGGTTTTTTCACTAATGTGAATGGTGGATTAACAAGGAATGTACACCCATTCTAAGCAAGTCAATATTAGATTTTCTTTTCATTTTTTTTTTTACCATTGATGGAAATATTATTTTTTATAATAATGTTGTAAGTTTGACTTGATTAGATCATGGCGCAGCCTACGAGTTGAAGTTGTTTTCTTGTAAATACTCAATTCACATTCTAGTTTTAATTTTATGATCATCAGAGATGTACAGAGGTTAGATTGGTTCAGATTTTTAATTTATCAAATCAAATCAAATCAATGAAGACAGATTTTTAATTCATGGTTATTTTTGGATTTTTTGGTTTTCTAGATTTGTTTAGATTCTTTGTTGTAATATATATATTATCGAGTTAGTTTAATCTTAGTTTGACTTGTTTAGTTAATACCAAATCAAATTAATTATGATGGGAATTTTTCATTACCAAACTAAATCACTAATCTAGTTTTTTTTATTCCAGATTAATTTAAAATGAATCAGTCGACATAGTCTACGAATCTATTCTAATTATCAACGATTTTTTTTATAATCGTCAATTAAAAGGAGACATTTTCTTAATTTTTGTTATAGCTATTGCAGACACAATTACCGATTCAATAAGGTTTGTTAATTTTGTTTGTACTCCTCTACGATTGGGTTGTTAGTTTTTGGAGTATTTTTTCCCTCAGAAGATTAGAAATGGATTTCTGACTAGTACCAAAATGACTTGGTTGATGATGGTGCATTGGACTAATCAAATTTGGGTAACGAGACGATTATTCCCATACATGTCGTCAAACAAATGAGCATTCGCTGAAGTATCCTCCAGATTTTAATCAGCAACTGTTGAACATATCGAAGCACATGGGCTGCACTTTCTTCAAATTATATACTTCATGTCTTAGCATAAGAAAACGAGGAAATATACCAAGAATTTAAAAAACAAAAAAATGAAAGATCATCCCTGGAATCTAAAGTGGTTGTTGCACTGATTGGACAATACATTTAATGAACAAATGCGTGGCGTATGGAAGTTTTAACTGGGCAAGCATGCTTGAGTAGACCAGAGCCAGAAAGTGGACCATCGTGTGAAAGCACACAGAAAAATGGTACTACAACAACATATTGTTGTAAAAAATTAACAAAATAAAATTTTCATTTATTCATAAAAATTATATCTTTTTTGAAGAAAAAAATTATTTTTCTTAATATCTAACATAATACATGAAAGGATACTTAATTTTGCAGATATAAGACATCTGCAAAACATGTACTAGTGTGAAATATGGCTGGTAAAATCCTTACATAAAATCAGGGTGGTTGTATATATGAGGAAATCAGAAGAATCGACCGAATTCCTTAATCTATTCGTACAAAAAAATTGAATTGTATGCACTAATATTATAAGGTGAGGATTTTATGTAAGGATTTTGACTAATATTAAAAGACTCAAAAGAGCCCTAAAACGTCTTAAAACCCGGTAATGACCCGAGGGTTTCTCTGTTATATTAGTCACAAGTTCAGTTCGGTACACTAAGCTTCCGGAGTTTCTTTCTTTTATTGTTAGTAGTATAATAATTAGGGTTTCCCTGAAGAAGCAGGCAAAAGAATGGAAGGAATCACAGAAGGAGTGAACAACATGAGTGTCTCAGTTGCTGAGACACAAAAGAAGAACAGAATCCAAGTCTCTAACACAAAGAAATCTCTATTCTTTTATGTTAACCTATCCAAGGTCCTTTTTTTTACATTATTAATGTATTTTAGCAATCAGGCTCTTGAAGTACTTGGGGTTGGTGATAGTGTAAAAAAATTATTTACTTGTGTTTCCATGTTACAGAGACATGCATTGTAATTGACATTGAAGTAATTTAATAGCTTGTAGGGTGAGGATTGCCCAAATTCATATAAGGAGTTTATGTTCCCATTTCATTTCCGACGTGAGACTCTTAAAAAAACATATTTACATAATCAGTCTGATTTTGATAGATTTTAACCTTATCCTATCTTTTATTGATTTCAACAGGTTATCCATAAAAAAAAGTTCAAAAATAAAAAAATAAAAACTAAATTATCTACATTTTTGTAATTTTCATACTTAAATAGTGTTTCTATTACCGCCATAAACTACAATATTTCATAAATTATCTACATTTTGTAATCTCCTACTCAAAAATTTCCTGAAACGCCAAAAGGCGTGAAGAGAAGAGTAGTATTACTCTCTGTGTGGCATATAAAGCTAAAAAAGAACAGCCACACGACATTTTCCTTAACTTTTCTTATCAGTTAATTATTTATATATCTTACCTAGGGAAAATACATAAAATTACCTCTAAACTTGTATCTAGAATTTACACAATTTCACTTTATGAGTAGTTTTTCTAAACAACTTTCAAGTGAATTTCGTTCAATCTTAATTTGTCCAGATGAAAGTTTGGTGTTGTTAAACTACTCCCTTTGTGATTCGTCCACGCATTTAATGATTTATTTTTCATAACTTTATCGAAACTAACTAAAAAATAATTTACTCCCAACCCGCCCCAAATAAAGAACGCGACCCATTCCAAACAAATACCCCTAAACCTACATGAATCGTAACAAACACAAAATAAACTGCACTCCCAAAATTCTAAACTAACATAAATCTCACTCGATTACTTCACATTTTGGAGGAATTACCAGTACTTGAAGTGCTCATTGACGTTGCTATTAGCGTTAGTGTAGACTTTGGGTTTAGCGTTTTAGTTAGAAAAAAAACTCGATCTTTAACTTCTATTTTCTTTTATTTGCGAAAATGCTGAATTGAAGCTTGTATTTTTTTTTCAGTTTGACGTGTACGTGACTTTGTGTTTGTGGATTATGTTAAAGAAATGGGCTATAACAATTCGTCTCTTGCATTGTTTATATTCATCTAAATCTTGGCATTTGGTAGAAGTTAAAAATGACAGCGGCATTATTGATATTGTGCCTCAATTAAAAATGGGGATATTATTGAACTCTTTGTGACTCACTTTATTGAAGAACTTGGTGTGGTTCCACTCCTCCTCCTCCATATGTAGACAATGTGGGTAAAAAAATCTAATAATGCTTTTGATAAGGAGTCTAGTCAAACCTTTCGGGGTAGTGAAGGTTTAGAATTTGAAGAGGCTGCACAAACTCAAAATAGTGCTGAGGAGGTTGTGGGTGCTCAATGTAAGTTTGATGATTTTGATAAATATTTTTCAAATTTCAACTATAACCTTTACAACTATATTTGTTAATGCAACATGGAATACCACCAAGTAGTTCTTAAGGCTGCTAAAATTATTTGAGCCAAACAAGTTCGTCAGCTGCCCAGTAGATGAAAATAAAAAATGTAAATGATTTTATTATTTTTATAAATCTGATTGTCGTGAATATTATGTAGTCGTGACTGCACTAGTTTGATGTGTACTTTGTGAAACAATTATGCAGTTGTGACTGCACTTTATTTAGTCTCTATCTTTTGAAAATACTCTGCAGTTGTGACTGTAATTTGTTGTTATTAATGTCGGTTATTATTCTAATTTTGTTTATAGTTGTTGTGAATATACAACTGACTTAAATTATCCCTTATTGTGGTTATGAAGCCTTGCAATATTAAGCAGTTGTGACTGCACTAATTTGGTGTATATTTTATGTTTCTATTGAACACAATTGACAGTGCTAAAACTTCAATTGTTATAGTTTCGGTGTTTTTTTTTTAATCATAATGAGCCATGCTAAAACGGTAGTTGTTCATTGTATATTTCAGTGTCTTTTGATCACAATGGCCAGTGCTAAGATTACAGTTCTTTGATGTCTATTTTAATCATAATGGGTAGTACAATAAGCAACTTGCCACATACATTAATCAAACAAGATATAACCAATTGTAACAAAAGATGAATTCACCAACAAACTGTATTAGAAAAACACTGATTCATATACTAAGCCAAGGTAGAGTACAAAATAGACAAGCTAAAATCGATTACAAAAGAGACTACACCTATTTGATTTCAAGACAAAGGATGCTGCACCTACATATCATATAATAACATGAAGAGCCTAAGAAAACTTGATTGAACCTTTCTTTATATAGATAACCCCAAATTAATAGCTTATAACTATAGCCAAAAAAGAGTGCATTTGTCATTCCCCAAATCCGACCCCGGACGTAACATGCATCCGATGCTATGAACAACATCGGAAGCACATTATAAATCACTAAACGTTTACCTCTTTTAACAATATTTCATTATTTAATCAAACAAGGTATAAATAGCTAGAGAAAACCATGATCACAATTATGAAATAAAATCAGCGGAAGTCTACTATAAATATATAGTCATAATCGTAGCAACACTCAATGAGTCAGACAACGACTTCAACATCTATCCACAGTATAAGCATCTATCTATGGAGCCTCTATGAGAGATAAACAATAGTCTAACTTCGGGACGCAACCCGAAAACTAAAGCAGTAAACTAGATAGATAGGGTGTCCCACGAACAAGGGTGTGGGCTCACCAATAAGTCTGGAAAGCAGCAAGTTTTCCTACTCCGTACGCATATCATGAACCTGCTCTTCTTAGTTACCTAACATCCCATAAAAAACAACAATGATATGTCTGAATATTGGGTACTCAATGAGTGTCTCCGGAATAATGGTTAATAGCAAAATATATAAGTAATAAGTATAATTAAAAACAATGTTGTGAAACAATCAAAACAAATGATAACATCTCATGAACATCCAGTATAAGTCAATGATGAAGATATAGTCACTTTGAATTCTTAAGTCGTACTCGTTACCTTAAGTTATTTCAAAACCATTCGAAATCCCAAAGATGGAGTAAGATTACAACCATAGTAAAATCACCGGTAAAAGACAATAACATGGAAATATATAAATTTTAATTTATTATAGCATTCTTCAGGTTAAGTCTTTTCAGTCATGAACTTAAGATCATCAACAAATCACTCACAGGCAACCAACAGATCAACATATGCCGACCTACGAGCAAACAATCATTCGATACACCAGGGCTTTATTCGACGGAGGTTAATCATCCTCTGGACTAAAACAGCAACAGATACACCAGGGCTATTTTCCCATGGAGGCTAATCGTCCTTTGAACTAGCACAACAATAAATGCAACGGGCTACACGCCTCGGAGGTCAATCGTCTTCTAGACTGACACATCAATACTCGTATCGATACGTTAGGATCCATAAAGGCTAATCATCATCTGGACTAGCACAGCTTGCCTATACAGGCCCAAACACAAATAAATATAAGTCATGACATATTAGCCGAATCATAAATCATGGCATGGAAGCCGAATATCAAATCATGGCAGGGAAGCCAAATCATAAGCCATATCATGATAGCCAAATTATTCATTATGGATTATATTCATTATCTCGTTAATAAGGTATGTCGAGTCCTTAAGCGGTTTACAAACTATGTTCCATCATTAATCAACTTTCGACTCACCAAAACCCGTTCATAGGGAAAAACACATTAAAAGACCCATGTTTTAGAAATCAAGTTCAATAATCAAATAATAGGGTAAAACAGTTCGAAGATCATCTCTTTCAATATTAAGTTAAATCATCCATTAAAGGGGAAATCATGTTCAAATTTCAAAGTTTTATAATTTAATTTCAATAATCATTTGATAGGAAAAAATATGAATACATATATATAGAATGATACACCAAAGGTTTCACGAGGGTTTGTCCCTCACACACATGAAATCTTACCAAAGAAACCACTTTTAAAGGACGAAAAATATATTCGAAAAAGAAACATACCTCAATTCCCATCAAACGAATTCCTCCAAATTCAACAATCGTTCTACAATTAATTAGGATAATAAAGATTAAAAGTTTAAACGTTTTTTCCTAGAATTCTTGTCCTTTTTGAAAACTGGGATTTTTAAGTCAACATTCATGTTCTTCCTTTCAAATGATTTACCCATAAATTCTAA
Source organism: Anisodus tanguticus (assembly GCA_034509755.1). Lineage (NCBI taxonomy): Eukaryota > Viridiplantae > Streptophyta > Magnoliopsida > Solanales > Solanaceae > Anisodus > Anisodus tanguticus. Next base: position 46,432,899 of record CM067543.1, on the reverse strand, counting down.
TCAATTGCAATAGCCCACACTAATCACAATACATTCAATAAACAACATTATAGTTTAAGTTCTTACCTTTATTGAGATTTCTCCAAAAGTTCTCTTCAATGGTTCTTCCTTCGATTATCAAGAATCTATGGATTGAAATAATAATCTAGTGTTAATCCTTGTTATTTTGATGAGGTTTAATCATAGGATGGTTAGGAACTCAACTTGAGATTTGAGAGAGGTCTCTAGGGTTCTTTTCCTCCAAAAAGTCATCCAAAACGAAGTAGGGAACAACTAAAACAAACTTATGCTTTTTATAATGTCGTTCCCGTTCGCATTCGCGTAGCTAGGGGCCTACTTCATGCAACTGGGGCAGAAGCACTGCCTCAGGTGCGCGATTGCGCACTTGAAGGATACTTGGCGCAAACAGCGCAACATATAGTAAAATGTGCATAACATTTTGCTCAGAGATCCGTTGGAGATCCACAATGTATGATTGGAAAGGTATTTCAAATATCTGCAACTTTCATTTTATGAGTTTTCTCAAATATCCAATGAAACGACCCAAAAATGGATCACAATTGTGAACTACCTCAGACTTAAACGAATTTAAAAACTTTTACGAACTCTCTTATTTGGTTTGACTTCAAAACGACTATCTATCACCCAAATTCACTCCGAAGGGAGTCACATAACTAAAATATGATTCATCTACACTCATTTAATTCATTCACACATGACCCAGATTTATAGAGTATTACAACATTCTCCCTAGTCCTTTGTTTAACCATTTTTCTTCTTCCACTTTTTCTCACTTTTCTTTCATTTTTTAAATCTCTCTTTCCAATTTCTCCAATTGCATCTCTATACAATTGTCACTTTGATTGGATGCTCTATAGGCTTGTAAATTTCTTCAGAACCTTCCTGAAGATCAACCAATTTATCATCTTCATTGATAGATGTATTCTTCTCAACATACGGAGAAGATTCCACAAAATTTTCTCAATCATTTTAGGAATCACAAATTTGAACCTCGGATTAGTGCTTTCTTTATTCCTCCAACACCAAAAATCGCAAGATCTTTAACACTTCAATAATTATAAATAATGAATGAATTAGTGTTGTGAAAATGTGTCACGCCCCAATCCAGGGGGGACGTGGCTGACACTTGGTGTGTTACTTGTCCGAGCATACCTATCTGTAATACTGAACATACAAAACTCATATTGTGGCTGACAAGGCCGAATCACATCATAAGATGGAATTCTATTAGCCGTCAAGGCTATAATAAATGAAATCAGAGCCATCTAGCTCATCAACAAAGGGAATTCAACCCAAACAGATATATACATAAACGGGCCATCAAGGCCACTGTGCATTTTATAAAAACAAAACAACTAAGGTCGGCAAGGACAACATAAACTTCTAAACAACATCAAGGCCTAAAATGTCGTATTGTACAAATTGGATAACACATGACATATCTACAAGCCTCTAGGGAAGATCAAGTGTAATGTAGTCAAGAGGGGCCCCACCCTACTTATCAAAATTATAAACAACTCAAAAACTACTCCAAACTCTGGACCTGGTAACTCCAAAAGATATAAAGCTTACCAATCAATTGAACTCTGTAGTGCCTACTGTGGAAGCTTGTCTAGTTGTCTCTCAGAACCTGCACGCATGAAATGCAGCGCCTCCGATAAAGGGACGTCAGTATGAATAGATGTACTGAATATGTAAGGCGACTGAATAACTGAAAGCTGAACTGAAACTGTAGGCATAATAGTTAAACACGCCTAAGAGATTGAAGGGAAATCTAATGATGTACATGCTTGTTCCCTACTCACATCACATAGTGATATCAACACGTACCAGACCCTATCGGGGCTCTGTGGATAAGTATAATGTACCAGGCCATAAATGAGGCCATGTGGATAATATGACGTATTAGGCCTTGACGAGGCTTTGTGGATAAGTATAGCGTACCAGGCCCTAAGGAGGCTCTGTGAAAATATCACAAGTCACACCAGGCCATTGGGGGCTCTATGGTGTACGCAACGTATCCGGCCGTATCGAGGCTCTGTGGGATAAATATAACGTATCAGGCCATCTATAGGCTCTGTGAAATAAGTAGACAACGTACCAGGCCATCTATAGACTCTGTGGAATAAGCAACGATGTGTCAAATAATTAAACATAACACAAAGCAATAAACACTTATTGTCAACCAAGGACCGAGTTCGTAAAATCTATATATACTCAACTAATGAGGAGAGTAGGCTTTAAGGCAGAAAGTACTCCCGATAAGGAACAACCAATGATAGCTCAATGATATCTAGTTACGAGGCAGAAGCTCGTTATAAATATTTCTCTTATATATCTTTAAAGTGTACCATTTTAGGTATGGAATCATGCTATAGAAAGAAGGGATAGGCATTACATACCTTTTGGTGAATCACTCGTCGACACAACGTATACGTCGTATAGCACTTCGATCTACAACAACGACAATAGAACAATCATCAACTAAAGAAAATCTTGGATACGATATACCGAGCGACAAGCTCATCATATAACAACTACAACACTTCTCTAACACTTATTTTCCCTCTACTACTCTCTTAGGTCTTCAACCACACTATATTCATGATATCTTCATGACTTTCCAGCCATACAAGTCCAAGAACACACCCCAAAACATGACAATCACAATAATCAAAACTATGATTCTCGACCTCTATTTCATGGGTTGTCAACCGTAAAAGATAGCTATGACTTCTACAAGCTCAAATACATATAGGATGAGTATAACCTTACCTTGTATTTTAAGAACTACTCTTCTTCCACTTTAATTCACTTCAAAGGAAATCCTGATTTAACAACGCGACAAAAATAAAACAATGAGATTGAAGCAATGGGTAAAATTCATATATTGTTCTTGAGAAAAAAACATACTTTTCTTCCTTAAAATTTGGCACTTACGTTGATAGTAAGAGGCTAAAATTGACGTTGCTTGCTGTATTAATGAAGTTAATATGTTGCAGCACTTCATTTAATAAGTAAATTGAACTCAAGGACTTTAAGGCCATTTTCCCTCTTCTACACGTGTAAGTACTTGGTGTATCCTTTTAATAGTCATTACTTAAAGTTATCACATCAATATCTTGTTTTAATCGTCATCACTTAAAGATGACACATAAACCATTATGTGCAAGCCTATTAGTCTCACTTGTTCCCCACCTATCAATGGCACACGTGAATTATGATCACATAATATTTATCCAATAATTTTAACTAGTTATGTCTTCTGCTACAATTCCCCATTTAACAAATTATATATATAAATAATTTTTTGATCTCATTTCACTTAAATAATCATATACTCACTATCATAGTCATGTAATATAACACTAGTTTATAGCCTTCTTTGATACACACGAAATATTATTTTCAATTACCGTCATCACATTTTTAATTTCTAAATCATTCCGGGTTCAACCTTTTATACACTGAGTCTTTGATCTGTATACTTGTATATGACCAAAATTCTCCGAATTTACGTTACTTTATCCACAATGCATACTAGAGCGAAAATACGAGAGGTAACAAAATGAATACAAACTAAATATAAAATTTTCTTAATAAATCTTCTATAAGGACACAACCAATATCTTCTAATGGGATTTTTTGGAGTCCAAGATGTTTTCATACGCACAACAAATCCAAATTACAGCGAACTTCTTCCTTCAAAGCAGGATCATTATCTTTCATACCAAGCATAACAGCCAAAAAATCCCTCCAAGAACTCAACTTTAGGTTTGAAGAACTAAAATGTCATAAAAAGAGCAAAAATTCGGGTTGATTGATGATGAGGAAGAAAATAAATTAGGGTTCTTATGTAGGGATGAAATTAGGGTGGTGCGTGTGTTGCGAATGGACATTACCGTTAGTCTCATTTTTAAAATATTATTTTTATTTTAAAAATGAATCATTAATATAAGTGATTAGCGCGCCCAACAATGAAGGTTTGGTACGCGCATATGTCTAGGCAAAAGTAAAATTGAATCAAATTTACTTGAAAGTTATTTGGGAGGGGAGGTAAAGAATTATTTGTAACGTTAAATTCTTAAAGTGAATTTTGGAGACAAATTTATGGGTGATTTTTATGTATTTTCTCTATATCTTATTGTCTCTTTTTTTATTCATTCATCTTTTTATTTTATTTGATTTTCTTGATTTCTTTTTCCTCTTCAAAACTCTATAGATTTTGCTAATAACATAAACTTAATTAAAACCATTACCCTTAAATAATAGCCACATCGAGAGAAATTAATTAAAAAACAAATCCACGACAGAATTTCATTCACAGTGGTACCTCTAAAAAAGATGACCCTAAGATAATAGTAACACTAGAATAATTACATAGAAAAAACAAAAAATTGAAGATTAAAACGTAATACAAAAATCCATATTTGTTCTTCCTTCTTTTTCTTATCTAACTTTGTCGATTTTCTTCTTCTTCTACAAAACTCGGCCTATTTTACAGCAGTAAATCTAGTTCAAAATTCATATCCCTAAAATAAGAGTAACACCAAAAAACATTAATCAATAGTAGTAATAAACTATTTACAATCTCATAAACTAATCAGTAATAATAAAGCACAGTTGAAAATTCATAATCTTAAAATAACTGTAACACCAAATATTAACATAAAAGAAATAAAAATTATACTATTAAGACGTAGAACAAATTTATAATTGTGAAAGCAAAAAAATATTAATTCAATAAACAAAAATATAGTTTTAATTTATCAAAAAGCTTTATTCTTAAAGAAACGTAATTTGTTTAAAACAAAATCAGCCTTTCAACCAATCCGACCTTACGATATGAGGTTTGTCTTCTTCTGTTTAGTTTAATTTTTAATGTTTTCTTATAAAGCTAATAAATAGGACACTTTACAGAGCAGCGGACAATGGAAACACCCAATTGTTTAAGTACGTAAAGGTATCTAATTTTGGGAAGTTGTTATCTATTTATATAGAATAGGAGAAGCAAAACAATGATAAGATGACAAGTATTTGTTGGAAATTTGCCTTTGGTGGGTTGCGTCCATCCATCTTTAATGACTTAAACATTGGGGTTCTGCATGTTGGAGACTTTGGTTCTTCACACGTGAATAATCTACTAAGTGAGTAAATGAGCGTAGGCTCAAGGATCGTCAAATTTCGTTAAGAAATGAAATAGATATTGGTCCATGAAGTAAGGTGTTTGAGGAATGGAAATATGGTGTGGAACAAATCTACCACATCGGTGGGAAAAAGAAGAATTGTTCTTTTTATAAGCCTAAAAATAGATAAGGTTTGGGACCTCAAGTGGTAACCCGTGTGTTTAAAGGAGGGAGGACCTAGGTGTGCTTGGGTTCAAGGCTAGCTCCACATACCCCCCCCCTCCCCGCTTGGGCTCAGGCCGTTGGGTTGCTTCTAATATTATCTTTTTGGACCCCAAATTGCTTAGTATTTACAGTTTGATCCCTTGAGTTTCATGAAATGTTGCCAGCAACGGGAAAGCCAACGGGTTTTATGGCATTACCATCTGAAACATTTTGCACTTATTACAAAACGTTTCTGGCCATGACTATACCTCTTAAGCAACCTCTTAATACCTCCTAAACACTATAAAGAGAAGACCTTACTCTAATTTTGAGTAGACAGTACAGAGAAAGAAAAGAAAGAGAAGCCACAAGTCTTGAATAAAAGCAGAAACTCTTCATTTTCCTCTAAATTTTACATTCTTCAGCAAGTCGTTTTATATTTGTTTTCTTCGTCAGAATCAACCTATTTGCTTTGTAGTGTTGATTAGTTGTTATTTTATCTTTGGGAGACTATTGTCCGCTAACGTAAAAGCATATATACGGGGTAATCTTGTCTTAAAGACAGAGAGTCGTCTCTCAACTAAGCCGGTGGTGTTGTGATTATCTAATTGGTTGCTAAGTGTTTCAAGTGTGAACTTGAAACTCAAAGGACTCTAACCGTTCGGATTCTCAGCGGTTCTATAAGCCACAAGTGTAGCAGTTCATGTTCTTGTATTTCTGATTACAAGATCCAGATTTGAAGTTCTAATTCAAGCTTAAAAGATTGATAACTTCTTGTAATATTCTTTGTTGTTTATCCTTTTGAAGTACTTGTAATATTTATTTACTTCTCGTACTACTTCATATCCAACAATATTGTCACTATAAAATTTCTATTTTTAAAAAAAATCTATCTATCTATCGATATAAAATAGGAGGAGCAAAACAATAGTAGGATGACAAGTGTCATCACTATAAAATTCTTATTTTTAAAAAATAAAATCAAAAATCAAAAAAGAAAAGATAAAAATATAATAATAAGAGAAAATAAATTATGTAAAACTAACTTAGCATGTCCCGTACTCTCATTTCCCCACTAACTCACAAACACACACATACACGTTTTTAAACACGTTCTTTACTTTTTGGCTCTTTTTTTTTAGCAAAAATTATTTTTCAGAAGCAATAAAAGAGAGTAAAATAGTCTCTTCCTTCTTTGTAGCAACTAAATACAGGCTTTTATCTCATTTTTTAACCTTATTAAACCTGTATTTATCCAATATCCAAAGCAGTTTAAGTTTTTGAATTTGAAATTACTTATAACTGTTTAGAATTTAGCTGTATAATGTCCCATCTAAGATGGAAATTGGACAACACTATTTGTATGATTGTAGCATAAGATTAAATATAATATACTTTCACTATGGGAATGATATAGTTTAGATTTCTTGTGCTAGTACATTTTGTATGTATTGAATGAGTCAAGTAGAGATAAATGTTTTTGTATTGAATATGTAAAACAACTTTTCTAGCTCATTAAATGTACTTATACTCTTAATCTTGATATAATTATTGTGATCAATGTGATTTGTTTATTATTTTGATTTATCAAAATGTATGACTCTATTGTGAGTCAATGTATCTGAAGTTGGATAGTAATAAATAACGTTTGAGAAATAATAATTAGTTGATAGGATCCATGTCTCGACTTTGAGATTGATGATACCCATTTATGGATGTTTATAAGTTTTCATGTGAAAACCCTGCAGGTGGATTTTGTATCCGTCACGTGAAATAAGTTAAGCGAAAGTATAAAGGATTAAAGATTTAATCAAAGATTTTGAAATTAAACTGAGAAGTGCAATTACAGGTTTTTAGTGGAATAATCTATAATTTATTGTGGTAGAATTAATCCATTCATATTCCGAATTAATACCACAATTGAAAGCCTCATTATTAAATATGTGGTCCCTGCTATGCCTAATTATTCTTGGACTTGGAAAATAATATTCTTATGGGAAAAGCAAGCCCACGCGTTTTGGACTCGGATTTGCACCCTAAAACGCTATTATAAATAGAATGATTTTCAGCCATAAGAGGTACACCTTTTCCTAAGCCTTAATACTTGCCCACATGAGTATTCTTTGTCCAAAGGCTAGTTAGGTTACATAGCAGAAAACTGCAGACCGTGAAACTAGAGGATGATCTCGTGGATAATTTCTGCTCGCGTTTGAAGATTCGATTCTTGATCGTTGTCATACTTCAAGAGATAAGTATTGAATTTATATTTGATTAAAATATGTGATTATGTGTTGTCTATATTAGATGCAAGTTCGATCCTTGCTTCCATTGTTTATGTCTGCATTCCATCAGAAGGGTGTTGGTAATATTTTTTATTCTTTATTGACATATATAGATTTTGAATCCTCTGAGCATCAAGACTAGAAGTTGGCTTAAGCCTAGCGCCTAACCAGTGCTCCACTCCTTCTGGTTTGATCATGAATTCCTTCAGTTAATATTAAACATATTTATAAGAATTATATATATAATATACCGAGTTTAGTCGTGTAACCATGAATTCACGTGACATAAAATTCAAGTAACCCATTTTTTACACATAAATTCACCCCTGCTCTTGGTGTGTTTCAATAAGAGAAAGAAAAAAAAGAACATTGTTGCATACAATGATAGGAAGATAGAGAAATTCAATCACTCACATCATATTCTATAATCATTTAATCGGTGTCATCCCCAACTTAAGATTTCTTCCATCAGTTCATGAAAAGGGTGAGTACTAATAACTTGAGGATATGACTTTCTTTCTTTTTTCATATTGAACAATTTTTTTGAGTTACTGATAATTGCTAAGTATCAATGCAACTGATACCATAATTTGATTTAGTGTATGTGCCATATTTTTTTTAATATCTTCCGACTAATTGTAGCTTTTCCTAATATTCATAGGCTTTTTTAAAAAAAATCGTTATTGATATGATCATTTATTGAATTTAATTGATAGTACTACTTTTCTATTTCTATGTAGCTTTTGGAAGAAATGAAGATACATACACCCTACAAAATCACAAATCATAAAGAGTTGTCACTTAGAGAAATGGCGAGCTTTTGTAATTTGATTTCAGGTGAGTGCAGTAAGTCACATGAATGATTAACCTTTGGCCTTGATTGTTTGGATTCAATATATGTATGTATTTGGACGTGGTTACCTTAAAAACATCTCAAAATTGAAATACATACAAATACGTATAGTGAATCCTGTACGTATTAAAGTAGCACTTAATTTTATCAATTCTTTTGCACTCTATCTGTATTAGGGTTAAAACTTATTAGCACCAAGTTTTTATACAGAATCATTAAATATTTTTTGCACTTAATCACAGTAAATTAAGTTATATTTGAATCCCATTGCACATAACACAAGATCTTACGGCAACTTAGGATGGAGGAAACATGTTTTCCTTTCTCAATGGCCTTCTTATCAATGACTGTGGATCAAATGGTTTAGATTTTATAATTGATCAAATAATACAAATATAGGGTGGTCAAACAAATAAGATAATAATTTATTATAATCCTTTTCTCTGACATTTTCCGTGCATCTAATCTTTCGTTGAATTAGAGATGGCAGTGGATCTTGGATTCGGTCATGATCCAGTGGATCCAGATCCGTTTTATATGATATGATCTTCAAAATTTGGACCCGGATCCGTTTCTGACGGATCGGATTTGGATCTGGATCTTGTATTTGAGATTCGTATCCGGTCCAGATCCGACCCGTGGATCCATTTTTATTAAATATATTCATAACCTAAAATGTAATTTTATAAGTATTTTCTTAAAATTGCTAAGCACATCCTTGCAAGTTTAATTCTCAAAATAAATTTAATTTATCCCGCGTTAACTCAAAAACCAAAAAAATAAAGAAGTAACTTTGATAATAAAATCAATGTTATATTAGTGAATGACTAACATCTCCATAGATAAGTAGTTAAAATTATATTCACTTCATTTGTGAAGATTCCAAGCACATGCAAGTTCTGCATTGTGGAAATACTAGTCACCATTTTCAACAACTATTGTCATTGTCCAACATTTTCAATAAATAGCTTACAATCAAAACGAGACAACGAACAAAATATTTCATATGAACATTTCAAAATTGAAACACAGTAAACTATTAGCTAAGCAAAAATCATTTGTCAATTCAATTTTTTTTTTAGCAAGGTTACATTCTTAGCAAGGCAAACAATTTTACATGTGGATCCAAAAGATAAAAATAAACTGGAGCATTCAGTAGCAATGGGTACTTCAATTCCTTTTTTGAAATGACGGAAAATAATTACAAATGTATGGTATAATAATTAACAAAGCATGTTTGGGGCTAACTCAATTGAGTTTCACTTTTTAAAGATGTGAGGTACATTAAGCTATTAAGTAATACTGGCAAGTTACATTTTCAGCCCATTTCAATTAAAAAGAGCAGTTGAATTTTTTGAAAGATATATGTTGGATTACGTAACTTATTAGTAACTGATTTTTGAAAGATATATGTGGTAACTTATTAGTAACTGATTATAGCTTCTAAAATTTTTGTAACTGACACATATGTGGTAATTTATTAGTGATAAGCATTCTTCTATTCAACAATGTGAATGAACTTTTTCTCTTGGGTAATTTATTTTATCAATTCATCAACAAACACAGAATTTTGTTGCATATAACACAAAATCTTGCGACAATTTAAGATGAAAATGATGAAATAATTTTCCTTTCCTGTTGGCCTTTTAATAAACGTCATTGTTCAAATAATTTAAATTTCACAATTGATAAAATAATATTTTTTTTAATATAGTCAATCAAATAAGATAATAATTCTTTATGATTTTTTTCTCTAATACTTTCCGCACGACTACTATACTATACTAATTTTGAAGAAAATGGCATGTCTCGTGCCACATGGCCGTTGACACGTGTATAGTTCGTGAAATACACCCATCAATTCAGTTTCGGGGAGATTTTAAATCGAATATTATAGTTCACAAGGTATATAGCAACAACCATAAAGAGATAATTGTCAAAAACACACCTCAAGTACTATCTTTTTTTGAGTTTCTTGTCTGAACTATAAGGTGTGAGTTTTCCACCTAAACTATCACCAATTAGTTTGCAAATCACACCTTAACTATAAGTTGTTCACTTTTCATACCTTATCTATCACTAACTAATTTGCAAAACACACCTCAACTGTAGTTGTTCACTTTTAATGAGGTGTGATTTGCAAACTAGTTAGTGATAGTTCAAGTAGAAAAAGTGCACAACAGATAGTTAAGATGTGTTTTGCAAATTAATTGGTGATAGTTTATATAGAAAACTCTCACACTTAATAGTTCAAATAGAAAATTCAAAAGAAGGTAATACTTGAGGTGTGTTTTTACCCTTAATCCTATTTTAAATAGAAAAGAGTCAAAACTGCTCTAGGCCTATGTTAGAACTTAGAACAATCTTTACCCTCTGTTAAAAGTTGGTCTTAAATCTACCCCCGTCATGACCAAATTGACTCAATTGCCCTCTTGGACTAACGGATCCTATTTTCATTTGTTTTTAATTAACAATTTTATTCGAAATGATTACCACCTGTCCTAATTAAATTAAAATGGACAAGATTTACCCTTTCATTATACCCATGATTCAATTTCGCCTCCACCAGAACCACCACTAGTCTTTTTTTCTTAACCAGTACAGCATTACTAGTTCTTTATCACTATGGTTGTCAGTGTGCTTGTATTCTAAACCAGAAAAATCTTATTTTATTTACAGTTGCATAAGTCCGGCAGAAATGCAAGGTAAGACTACGTACAACATAGCCTTGTGATCCGGCCCTTTCCTGAACCCCGCGCATAACGGGAGCTTAGTGCACCGGGCTGCCTTTTTTTTTATTATTATGGTTTAGCTAAATGCATGTTACTAGTACATCATTGTAAATTAAATATCTCTAGTCTAAGACATGAATTAGTATAGACATTGGAGCAATCCCCGTAGAGAGGACTCCCATCAACTGCTTCTTTATGAAGATGAAGTCCTTTCTCTGGGCAGTCCTTGAGGATTTTCTTTCCACCATCAGATAACTGGAATATTCCGTATGCCCTAACACAATCCAATTAAAGATAAGCAGATAAGTGGCTTGTTTTCTGTGTTTCAAACTACTTTTACTTGTTTTCTAATACCTTTCACAAGGACTATTACATTTCAACTCACTAGGAAAAAAAAGTGGCTTAATGCCTGCAAACTGTCAAACCATGAAGCAAATATCCCTTTCTTTCTTTTCCTTGGAGTAATGAATTTTCATAAGTTCCTATTTACTCCCTCCGCTCCGGTCCAATTTATGTCAAGGTGTTTGACTGAACACGAAGTTTAAGAGAAAAAGGAAGATTTTGTGGAACTTGTGGTTGAAAATAAGTCATAGAAACCTTTGTTTCCCAAAGAAACCTTTTGGTGGCCACTATCTTCCTTATTATTCTATGTAGTCTTTAGCTCTTGACTGCCACGCAGGCTACAAATCATTTCATTAAGGATAAAACGGAAAGTCTGAAAATAAATTGCTACAAAATATGAAAATATGTAATTCTTTTTAGGACTGACTAAAAAAAAGTGTCACATAAATTGGTACCGAGGAAGTAGAAGTTATTGCTGAAGTATTTTTTTTTGATAAAAATTGTTAAAAGTTTTTTTGCAATTAATAGATGGTTCAATAGGAAATAAGGTTAATCCATTAGGCAGTAGTCATAGATGTGCTTTCTTTAAACCCTTATGAGATGTGATAGAGTGATTCATATAGCAAAACTGACAGAGGAATCCTCGTGAATAAATTGGTTTTCTACTGATATGGATTTAACTTAAAGCATTTTTACCAGCTATGTACCAGAATTTTGAGGGCAAGGAAGCATCTCAAAGTTGACAAGTACTCTTAGACTAAACATGCAAATATAACTGAGCAACGAACAAGCAAAATACCTTGATGTATCGGTAGGAGCCATGACAATTCCAATAGCCTCTGGTACCATTACCTAAAAAAATAAAAATCAGAAGTGAAAATATAAGCAAAAAGCACTGAGGTAAATAATTAAAAGGGCAAGGTGTATTGCAGCACAATAACTTCATATAAGTTTAGAGGAAAATCTTGGGAGAGAGTCATTTTTGTTTCAAAAGAAGCACACGTCCTCCCGCGCGCGCCGCGGACGGGGCGTGACGGGGCGTGAGAGGCGGGCTATCAATTAAGTATTCCTTGGCGCTTTCCGCGCCGGGGTTCGTTAGTCACCCACCGTGCGAGCGAGCGCCGGGAGGGAGACGCATGGAGGAGGCGCCGAAGCACCCTGCCCGCGCGGCTCCCCCGGTGTTTAAACGTGTTCGCAGGTCGTTCTGCGCAGGTTTCGAAAATGATCCTTCCGCAGGTTCACCTACGGACTTGTTACAACGGAAAAAGAAATGAAGGATTAGAACTGCTAATATCATTTAAATTTTCTATTCTAAATTTATAGCACATAAAAGGGAGTAATGACACCCTATTAACAATTAATCAAGGTTAGCGTTTCAAAAGTAATAAGTACAAGACCAAAAGTTCATTTGGTAGGGGGAGTTTCTTGATCTCTCAGTTTAAAAGTGCAGCATTAACATGTGCACTCCAAATATTTTAGATTACATTTCTATGGTCCTGCACGGCTGTAACAATCCAAAGGCCAAGGTTACTATTCCTCCTAAATCATGTATTGCACTATAGTTTTAATTATCTCCAATAATGAAATGCACAAAGGTATAAATCCATCGGGAGTAAACGTACCTGATACGAATATTGAGTGTGCAAATCAATCGATGACATGAAACAGCTCTGAGATGGATGCGTCTGGAGAAAAAATAGAAGGGTCACACATTAAATTATGCCGAGCTATATGCCCTTTGCTATGTGCTTGCTGAAACATGTGAACATATTTTAAGCTACTACCTTAAGGATAATGGAAATAAGAGTATTAAACTTGACAATCAATTCGATCTAGCCAGTTCACATTTAAGGCGTCCCTGTAGACTATTAAAGATGAAGGCATGAAGCTGATAACAGAGAAGAATCTTCCCTGTCGAAAATCAAAAACATAAAACGGTGGATACATCTTAATTACTGGTGCAGAATTAAAGGGAACTATAGCTCTAACACATGCTCTGAAGATTTTATAATATCGGAGTTCAGGATTTTCTTACATATTTAATTATCTAGATGTTATTCAAGTCGAACATAAAGTCCCATATGAACAGATAAACGGTTCTTTAAACTCTTGTATATGAACAGATAAACGGTTCTTTAAACTCTTGTATGTCATTTTATGGAATATAAAGAAACTCAAACCAGAGCTTGCAGCATATTCGCCATCAACAAGTCATATACAGGTCTGACGCCAAATGCATTAAGTCGCTTCAAATTCAGCTCTCTTTCAATTATTTATCGCCTTTTTCAGAATAATGAGCATCAGAATAGGACTCTTCTAGAGAGAAATCCCATCCAAATATATACGAAGCACATTAAAGGAAATTGAGAAAGAGAAGTTAACTTACATGAATCCATCCAATTGGAAAGAGGGAATGTTCATGTAGTATGGCAAACATCTCCTCTTCTTTTAGGGCTTGACACTAGCAGTAAGTACAAATGAGTTAGAATCTTGTTCTGCTTACCGATTTGGCCATGAATAAAGCAACTATTTCAAATGTTGAATTACTTACAGAATTGGAGGTTGCTTCTTGTTTTGGTATTATTAGAGAGGTAATAAAAAAGGTGTCATCTTTCTGCATGAATTATGGAGGAAAATTGCCGAAAGTCAGTGCATGAAAAATTCAGTTTCAATCTACTCTAACATTCTCAATGACAAAAGGGGAAGAAAATCCTGCGGGAAGGTGCCAGTAAGAAGGCAAATAGTTTACCCATCAAAAAGAAAAACAAAAGGAAGAAAAGCTTGCAGGAAGGTGTCATTGAACAGGTACATAATTGATGCCCCAAAATTACAGCCAATGAACATGGTCCTACAAAGCATCTCATAAAGATTCTAATAGAAAATTAGGACTAAAGTTACATAATATCAGACTATGCATCACTAGTTCTGTTCTTCTAGGCTCCATTCAACTGTACCAGCTGCAATATTCAAATGACTTGCATCCAAAAGGTGAAATTGCTGTCATTGTATAAGACAAGCTTTAGATGTATTATTCTGATATTTCACAAATACATTGTTTTCCCATTAGATTGAAGCAATTCACATGCTTTAGGAACTTTCGCCAAAGTCTACGAGAACTTCCTTTCCTCTGTTGAGTTATATGATGACTACTCAGAAATTTTTCTTTGAGGTGCTTTATCTCCACTACCTAATATTTACTGTCACTCCCTTTAACTTGTAGGACTAGTATTAGCAATTAGAACTAGACACTCAACAATCCAACGTCATTGGTACTTGAGTACTTTGCAAAAGCAGAAGATTTGGAGAAAGTGCAGCCCTGATCTGAATATCATGTAGGAGTTGATCACATAATACAAGTAATTTTGAAGACTTTCACTTCGAAGTTTGAATATCAGTAAAGGAATAAAAGAAGATAAAAGCATTGCTTATACTGGAAAAAAATTGGTGTATTTAAATATGTTAAAGACTTAGAAACCAGTTTCTTGCTATATAGTTATTCAATACATGTACTTTTAATTTCAAAAGAACAGATAGAAGATGTGTCGTCCCTATAATTTAATAGTATGAGAACAGAACACGGTTTTCATTCAGCACTAGAATGAGCTCATCTGGCTTGGATTCGTAATGAAAGGATGAGATAATCAAGCAGAGATGGAGAACTCTAGTAGTCTTCAGCTCAAGCACCAATAATACTTCAAATGGAACAAATTTACAGATATGTATACCTTGAGTCATATCGTTTTCCATGGCAAATAATGAAAAGGTTTGAATGCTCCAGAACGCGTTGATTAAAATTTACAGGTTTGACATTCTACAATGCATCGCTTAAGATTTCCATAACCAGTCGTACAGAATGCAAAATCTAGAGCACTATAAATTTAGAAGAATCTGATATCACCAGAGGTGTTATTCATTATTCAACAATGTTGTTAAAGTATCATTCCAGAAAGCAAAATGAATACTAGTGATCTTACAAAGATGGCACCAAGAACTCCACAGGTCTCTATATCCTTATTAGTGTTGTCGCTGGCGATTTCCAGAAAATTCTCCATCAACTTTGTCGGCTAAGAAAAAAAAAGTGTTACCTTATCAAGGATTTATTATCATGCATGACCTTGTATGCCCTGCACGGCACCCTCGGTTTTGGTACCACGGGAAGGAAAATAGTGAAGAAAATTATTTAGGCTACTGCTGGACAAAGTTGCTTTGTTATATTCATAAATTGAGTACTTACTACATGTACATCTTTGAGAGGCCCAGATGCTGCCCGTGAATAATTTGAAGGGCCACTTGATGAATCAACACTTGAGATTTCAGCTTCATGAGGCAAAATGTGTATCAAGGAGATTCCGGGAGAAGGAGCAGTCTGTGAAACTGTATGCACATTAGTCTGGCAACATACTCCACCAGCCATGAGCTGCGAGGAATTCAGACGTGCTCAGATTTGCCGACCATTTCTATGCAAAAGTTACCTAGTAACACTAAACAACGGAAATAAGATTATGCTACTATGTATTAAATATTAACAGCTCAACAAAGCAAGCCTTGCAAAAAGTGTAATCCAAATAACGCTTCCACAACATTTAGGAATAGCTGGGCTTTTCACTCTTTTTTTCACAAAGGTCTCATTACTAACCATAGTACGCAAAGGTCTGCATTAGTAACCAGAGTAAATATAAGAGATAATTACACTCCAATGCCTTTCGGTGATCTAATTTACAAAATAGCCAGTAAATGTATAGGATTTGTATAATAAGTATAAATATACATGTAATATAGATGCAATATACATAAATATACATATAATATACATAATTAGTGTAGGTTTTGTATATTTCGGCTAGCCCCCGTAATTTATTTTGGCCTACGGGTCAAAAATGAAAAAAATCCTTAAACATAAACACATATTTAAAAGTAAAGCTCAACTTTAATATAAGAAAGACAGCATTTCTTGGTGGTCTCTTGCATAGTCATGCATCCATACAGCGCATAGAATTTGGACACAAAGGTACTGAACATTGAGGTCATACTTAAAGGTAGATAAGGTTCAGAAATCTTGCTCTTATTGGCAACCAATTGAATCATTTTCTTTTTGATTAGTTGAGTATAAGATATAGTATCCAAGTCTAACAATGAACCTCACATCTATTTTTGAGGCCCTTCACATTCCAATCATAAAGTCTCTATCTTTTCTTTTCCCTTCACATTCTGATCACTTCCTAATAAAATTCATCACAATATGCAACTTCAAAAGGAATATTTCACATTACTATCATGATCCAACGGAAGTTGGAATACATTAATGGAAAGGGCAAGAAAGGTACAACCAGAGCAACATACCCAATTAAGTTTTTCAAGATCAATTTTGTTTTATTGTATACTCCCTCGCTCCCAATTTATGTGGGGGTTCGGATTTCGAGAGTCAAACAATTATTCTTTGACTATAATTTCTTTATATTTCTTTTAAATATTTTGAATTATTAATTATTGTATCTTATGCTACTCCATCCGTCCCAATTTATACGAAAGTGTTTGACTTGCCACGAAGTTTAAGAAAGAAATGAAGACTTTTGAAACTTATGGTCTAAAATGAGTCATAAATATTTGTATGGTTGTAAATCATTTTATTAAGGTAAAATGAACATTTTAAAGTTGAATTGTTATGTCATTCTTTTTTGTACGGACTAAAAAAAAGAATATCATATAAATTTATATTGGGACAGATGGAGTAGTACTTTTTACATCGTTTCTAAATAAGTAAATTTTAATTTCGAAAAATTAAAAGATTCTATATCCAAGTGTGGTCAAAATTACGATGTTTGAATATTGAAAAACGTAAAGTATCACATAAATTGGGACAGAGGTAGTATATAGTAGTGTTTAGCCCCTTGGTGAAATCGTGTCTCTGCCACATCTGATTGTCAATACCATCTCTAGGTTACTACTACTGTCTACTCTAAATAGTAAAGATTTTCATGATTTATAGCTGATAGCCCACTTAACACCAGTCCAATAGAAGAACAGCTGAATAATCTTGGGCATGGGAAATCATTTCCTTATTCAGGAAACTGAAAACAGTATATAAAATAACTTTGACAAAAATGAAAAAAAGCACAACAGAAGAAACAACTAGTCGGATACATACACACACATATAAAGGGGGTGGAAGAGAAGAACCTAATAAGCAAGTTGATCGTTGAATTCTCCTTTATCTTTCTGTACTTTGTTTATGGTTGCTTCTTTTCATCCTAGCTTTAGCATCACCCAAGGACATGAAAGGATTGCCTCATCATCAAGTCAACCCGACCCGGATTTCCGTACCAAAAACTATACTCTTTTTTCAATCTATACTGGACACTTCTCTTTTTAGTCAGTACAAAAAGAATTACACATTTTTTTATTTGATAATAATTTAACTTTAAATTTTATCTTTTATACTTAATGAGATTATATATAACCATACAAATATCTCTGACTTGTTTTAACCATAGTATTTAAAAGTAAGGGTGTCCAGTGAGCCGGGACGGTCCGATCACGCTCCGGCCCAGCCCGCATTCCGCCCCGACTCGCCCCCCAAAAAATATATGGATGTCCACCGTCGGTATAGGGGATCGAACTCGGGATGGGACTAGGGCACGTCCCGCCCGTCCCGCCCGTCCCGATCCCTCCCATCCCCCCGACACGACCTGAAACATGAAGAACAAGATGGATTTTCGACTTTCGGACCTAAAAAAAAACTCACCTTTTCGGACTGATTTTCTCCCGCTCTTTTTTTCAATTTAGGAATTTTTGGAAATGAATAACAAGGAAGGTGAATGCTAAAAATCAAGAATAAAACAGATTTCGGTCCCTTTTCTTGAAGAACAAAGGGGGTTTTATAGAATATTGTGGTAAAACTATGATTCTGATATTAAAATGCAAATGATAGTAAAAAATGCGAATAATAATAATAATGATATTGATAATAGACGACGATATTATTTATATGTATATATATATATATATATATATATATATATAAATTATTTTGCGGTGTCAAAAAATATTTTAAATTGCAAACAAAAATCGGAAGAGAGGGGACAAAATTGGGTGTCAACAACCCCTTATAAGGTAGATAACGATTTCGGATCTTTTAAATTCAATAAAAAGAAATTAATATTCCATTTTAAAACAAAACCAAAAACAAGAAATCTCAACCTGATAAGAGCTTGTTCAATACACAAAGATAGTATAAATGCAAAAATACAAGGGAAATCATACCATCTACAGGAACTGAAAAAAGATTTTTCGTTTAAAAGATTAAACACACAATTAGAAATACCCAAAGTTAAAGAAAAAATATCTAAAATCCAAAATTCTTTTGAATCCGAAGTATGTTCTGAAATTCCGAATGCTTTTTGGAGTAGAAAACAACATATCGTAGAACTTCCTTATGAAAAAGAATTTGACGAAAGACAAATTTCAATAAAAGCCTGACCAATCCAAATGAATAGTGACCTTGAACAACATTGCAGAAAAGAAATTCAAGATCTTGAAAAGAAAAAATTAATTTCCAAATCAAGACCCCCTTGGAGTTGTGCCGCTTTTTAAGTAAACAAAAA
Source organism: Anisodus tanguticus (assembly GCA_034509755.1). Taxonomy (NCBI): domain Eukaryota; kingdom Viridiplantae; phylum Streptophyta; class Magnoliopsida; order Solanales; family Solanaceae; genus Anisodus; species Anisodus tanguticus. The sequence continues at coordinate 46,413,738 of CM067543.1, read as the reverse complement.
TTCCGAAATAGAAAAAGGAACTCCTAGATTAGTAATAAACTACAAACCCTTAAATACAGCCTTAAAATGGATCAGATACCCTATTCCGAACAAAAAGGATTTATTACAAAAATTACATTCTGCTTTAATATTCTCAAAATTCGATATGAAATCATGTTTTTGGCAAATCCAAATTTCTGCAAAAGATCGTTAAAAACCCGCATTTACAGTCCCCTTTGGACAATATGAGTGAAATGTAATGTCGTTTGGTCTTTAAAATGCCCCTTCAGAATTCCAACGAATAATGAATGATATCTTCAATGATTATTCCAAATTTTATATAGTTTATATTGATGATGTCTTAATCTTCTCAAATTCAGTAGAAGAACATTTCAAACATCTTAAAACTTCCTTTTATGTTACACAGAAAAATGGTTTGGTAATTTTCAAATAAAAAAATAAGTCTAATTCCTAGGACATTATATATCCCAGGGGAAAATCACTCATATAGAAAGATCCTTAGAATTCACAAATAAATTTCCTGATAAAATTCTTGATAAAACCCAATTACAAAGATTCTTAGGAAGCCTAAACTATGTTTTAGATTTCTGTCCAGAGATTAATAAAATGGCAAAACTACTTGATGATAGACTAAAGAAAAACCCTGCCCCGTGGACTAGTAACCATATTATTTGTATTCAAAAAATTAAAAAGAAAGTGCTAGAAATCCTGTGTCTCCATATAGCAGACCCTCAACTACCTAAGATAGTAGAAACAGACGCCTCTGACTTAGGATATGGAGGGATCTTGAAAGAAAAACCAGGAGGGAAAGAGTGTATGATACAGTATACTTCTGCCCATTGGAATGATACCCAGAGAAAGTATTCTACCATAAAAAAAGAAATTTTGAGCATCGTCTTATGCATACAAAAATTTCAATGTGATTTACTAAATCAAAAAAATTTACTCAGAATTGATTGCAAAAGTGCTAGAGAGGTTTTATAAAAAGATGTTCAAAATCCTGCATCAAAACAATTTTTTGCACGATGGCAAGCGATTCTTAGCATTTTTTATTTCGATATTGAATACATTAAAGGAGAAACAAATTTTATCCCAGATTTTCTGACCCGTGAATTCCTCCAAAACAGAGAAAATACCTAAGAAAACCCTCCAAGAAAGAAAAAATTCATCTAGAAAGCCTTTTACTCCATCACAAATCCCAAAACTACAAAAGACGTTGATATAGTTACATATTCATGAACATTGGATCATCCAAAGTTCAAGAAAGGATAATTTTCTCTCAAAGTTTTATAAAATTAGAGAAAGAAGAATTTTCAAAAATCCTTTCTCAAAAATAAATTTTAAATTCCCAACTTGTGCTAAAAACCATGTTTCTTGATTTTTTATAAAACCTTTTTCCCAAAATATTGTGACTCTTGAAAAAGGATTTTTTGATCAAACCTTTTTTTAGCAATACAAAATTATTTTGGATAAGGATGATTTTACAAATTATGGGATATCTTTAAAATCCCATTTTTTATATTTCATTTAATTACTGGGATTACCAACAAGCTTGGTTCAATTCCCTTTTCATTCAAAATACCAACCGACGCCATACTTGGCTTTTTCATTTTGACACCTCATGCATTCCATCCCAATTCCCTACATGATGGAATTCATGGTGGAATAATTTGGATCCACCCTTGAAATACAAAAATCCCAAGTCACTAAATCTTTTAGCCTCTTTAAATCCCTTTATAAACCTACGGAGGATGAAAAAAGATTTGTGCCATTACACCTTTTTCACACCAAATTCTATTTTTCATGGGTATTCACATGGTTTGTAAATTATTCTGAAAATAAAATTCCAACGGTTCGAAGAAGATTCAAAATCAGGTGGTGGGACAATTTTAAAATACCAGCAAGTCTCGCATCACAAAGAGTCCAGGAATGACTAAATACCCAGAAGTCCATTCAGGTACATGTGCCACTACAAACACCATAGGCTCCACTACAAACACAGGAGCACACCCAGTTCCTTTCACAGAAATTCCAGATGGTTTCAATGCTTGCAGCAGCCAAAACCCCAGAAGAAATGCAAGCAATAATTCCGAAGTTTGCACCGTCTTCATCAAAACAAAGCTCTTCATCAGAAGAAGAAGAACCAGAAATCGACGTTGAAGACAGTCCAGTTTTTGGCAACATTGAATTCTGAAGAAAAGATTGTCAAAAGAAGACAAAATACCTGGAACAAAGTTCAGTCAAAAAAAATGCCCGAAAAAAGAGACTTTCAAAAAGGAAAAATTAAAAGCAAAAGATTCCAGCAATAATTCGAGAAAATGCCGAAATTAATGATGTCATTTTCCACTCGGATGAATAGTTAGATTCTTTTTTATTACCAAAATGCCATGTAAAACTCCTATAAAAGGAGACCCCCTCTCACTTAGTTACACAAGTTTTTTCTTTCATAGATTTCAGATTCTAGAGAGAAGTGTAAGCTCACTCTAAATTCCCTTAGTTAGATAAATTCCAATTCCCCTCGTATGATTCCCCTTATATGACCTCAAATACCTTAACCGAAATTCCCCAAAATACATTGGAAATTCCCAAGATAAATCTCATTCATATAAATCTTTGTATGTTTTAATATTTTGAATAAATATGATTATGGAAGGTGCTACCTCATAATCTTTTAAAAATTCATGTTCTTTATAAATTCATGCTTTTAAATTCATTAAATTCTTGCATTAAATTCTTGGTCGGTTCTACCGCCTATTTAATTTAAATTCTTTCAGATCCTTTGAATTATGGTTTCCTTAACTGGAACTTTAATTTGTAAGTTAATCTTACTTTACTTTCTGCATATTTCAATTATCTTTTAATTCTTCAATCCCTTATATATAAATTCCTTCCTTGACTATTATCCCCTTTAGATCATCGGCTGTAGTTTTGTATCACAGTCATAAAGGGTAGAAATATAAAGAAATGTGATGTCCATACCAGATGAAATTCCTGTTTAGAGGTTCCGATTCTTCTAAGATTTTTTGCCTAGGATGGTACGGGGTAGTAAGTCTTCAAGGGTGTAGGCAGTCAGACTCCATGAAACGTCTGGGAGTGTAGGAAGAACCCGAGTTTCAAAAATAGGATTTTTATATACATGGATCTGTTTCTTAATAGATCTGCTTCTTGTGATTTTGGTTCAACATCTTCTATGGATTCAAAGAAGATAATAAATTCGGAAGAAATCGTTATACAAGATTTTGAAAAATCGATTGATAATTGGGAAATATCGAGAGTAAATAGAGATCAAATTTACAAAAATTCCAAATACCAATTTTTCAAAACCGATTTCACTATAAAAACAGAGGAAAGAGATATCCAATTATCTCAACCCTTTGAAACAATATAATTACTTTCTCTAAATTCCTTGAAAAACATGGAGAAAGAAATTACAAATACATCCATATTGAATTAGTCCAAGTAGGGATAAAACCCCTTACTAAGGAAGGATTAAACACATCAATCTTTGCTATCTTAAGAGATGCCAGGTTCACACAATTTGAAGTTTCCTTATTGAGTTCTATTGAGTCTAGTCTCTGCACAAGGCCAATCTCTTTTGATTGTTACCCAAATTTTTCAGTTTCCCTCAATGATAAAAATATTCAAAAATTCCTTGTCTTACAGATAAAGACACACTATTGCCAAATGCTTAAATGATCAATTCCTGTAGCAATAATTTTTAGAATCCATTACAAAGCTATGACATCTGCTTTTGCCACAAAAGTCAGATACCATAGTAAGAAAGGTGAAACCATTCTTTTACAAACAGATCTTTCCAGATCTAACACCGTAATACCAAGACCTATTAGGTGGAAGGATATTATCCTACCAGAAGAATAGATTCTGGAAGGTGTAGTAAAACCTGAACCTATAGAGACTTCCCAACCAAATACCCATCTTAGAGAAATAACTCAATACCATGATGGTAGAGTTAGTCTATCGTTCCATAGAAGATCTACAAGTAGTAGATATGATGATACTAGTTCCGTAGAAGACTTAGGAAGAGTCTCACAGATTCCTTCGGTAATAAATACTCCTTACAAAACAAAACCTAGACATTCTACGTCAAATTTATCCAATCTAAGAAACGTAGACTACACCAATGAAATATCTAGACCCGTTTATGAAAATTCCACTGTTAGAGAAAAGATAGAGGACCAAGAACCTACTAGTCCGATATTTTCTTCAATAACAGAGAACATAATAAACAAAATTTGGTGTTTTAGAAAAAGAATTCCAAGTAGATAAGAAATTCCTACAAAAGGATTTTTATGAAAAATACAACCTAGAAAAAAGAATTTGGTTCTTCAAAAACCTTTTAAATACTAGGACAAAAATACAATAAATATTCTATGATTTTGTAAATGAACATAGGATAAACATCATATTCTTTGACTGGTTTGAAATATATTCCTCCAAAAATTTCATAGAATATCCCTTTTCTACAACGGTAAATCCCGTTACGACTAGGAATAAAACACCAGAATGGAAAACCCTAGCTGATTCTAGGAAAGTCCAGTCCAACCACCCTCCTCTACAAGGTATTAAGCTTAACATTCATGGCCGTCATGTGGATGTTATTCCTTTTAAAATGCATCAGAGGATGAAAAAACAAACTCAAAAAACATTCTCGCACAAAATAATTTGACAAATATTAATTTAAATACCATAGGAAAACAATTGGATATAGTGAAAAACACATAAAAACCCACCCTTTAGTTACTATAGATTCCCCAGAAATGACTAAGGATGTGAAATTGAAAAGCTCAATCTTTAATCCTTTTCAGGTGTCCAAAGATAGTGTTAGAAATATCCAACAAAATAAGTCTGAGTTCATTCAAGATATACAAGATCAATTAAGTAGAATTGGGACATCCAATAGTTCTAATACGGAACCCATTGTTCCAGATACCCCACAATCAACCAATAAAATAACAACTTTAAAATATGATTCCGACAACAGTGATACCTTAGAACAATTCTAAAATAATACACCGCTTGTTAATAAAATGGATTGGAAACAACCCGTACAACAACAATTACAAATAATTCCTACTCTAGACCTAGGAATAGTAAAATCCCTAGCTCAATTCCGTTTTAACGCCTCTTCCATTTACGATTGGAACATAGATGGAATACTGAATACAATATCCTCAGCTTCCTCCAACAATTGACCATGGCTGCAAATGTTTATAAAAGAAAACACATATGTGCTTTGACCAAAGAACAAGAAAAAGGCAAACAATGAAATAACTACTCAAGAATTACAAAGAGTTATTAAACAAGTAAAAACAGAAATAAAAGAATTTAAAGAGAAACAAAAAAAGATTCTAAAGTAATAAAAGTAATTCTTACAAAAACTATACCACAAAATTCTGATTCTCATGAATCCAATTCAGAAAAAATCCCAGAAGACTTTCTAAGTGTCTTACGACAAATCACGTCAAAAAGATACATAATAAAAATAATCCTTCAATTCTCAAACAACTTTAAAATTCAAACAATTGCACTTTTTGACATATGAGCAGATTTAAATATGATAAAAACAGGTATAGTATCAAAAAACATTTAGAGAAAAAACTAGTGAGAGATTAGCAGCAGCTAATAGCACTAAAATCAAAATTGATTCCAAAATCAGTGCGTCAATTGAAAATGACGGAGTTTTTATAGAAATATCATTTGTATTAACAAGTGATATACACAGTTCCGTCATCTTAGGCACACCGTTTATAAATTTTATCACCCCTTATAAGGTAGATAACGATTTCGTATCTTTTAAATTCAATAAAAAGAAAGTAATATTCTATTTTATAACAAAACCAAAAATAAGAAATCTCAACCTGATAAGAGCTTGTTCAATACACAAAGATAGTATAAATGCAAAAATATAAGGAAAATCATACTATCTACAAGAACTGAAAAAAGATTTTTCGTTTAAAAGATTAAACACACAATTAGAAATACCCGAACTTAAAGAATAAATATCGAAACTCCAAAATTCTTTTGAATCTGAAGTATGTTATAAAATTCCGAATGCTTTTTGGAGTAGAAAACAACATACCGTAGATCTTCCTTATGAAAAAGAATTTGACGAAAGACAAATTCCAACAAAAGTCAGACCGATCCAAATGAATAGTGACCTTGAGCAACATTGCAGAAAATAAATTCAAGATCTTGAAAAGAAAAAATTAATTTCCAAATCAAGATCCCCTTGGAGTTGTGCTGTTTTTTATGTAAACAAAAATTCCGAAATAGAAAGAGGAACTCCTACATTAGTAATAAACTACAAACCCTTAAATACATCCCTAAAATGGATCAGATACCCTATTCCGAACAAAAATGATTTATTACAAAAATTACATTCTGCTTTAATATTCTCAAAATTCGATATGAAATCATGTTTTTGGCAAATTCAAATTTCTGCAAAAGATCGTTAAAAACCCGCATTTACAGTCCCCTTTGGACAATATGAGTGAAATGTAATGTCGTTTGGTCTTAAAAATGCCCCTTCAGAATTCCAGCGAATAATGAATGATATCTTCAATGATTATTCCAAATTTTGTATAGTTTATATTGATGATGTCTTAATCTTCTCAAATTCAGTAGAAGAACATTTCAAACATCTTAAAACTTTCTTTATGTTACACAGAAAAATGGTTTGAGAATTTTCAAATAAAAAAATAAGTCTAATTCCTAGGACATTATATATCCCAGGGGAAAATCACCCCTATAGAAAGATCCTTAGAATTCGCAAATAAATTTCTTGATAAAATCTTTGATAAAACCCAATTACAGAGATTCTTAGAAAGCCTAAACTATGTTTTAGATTTCTGTCCAGAGATTAATAAAATGGAAAAACTACTTGATGATAGACTAAAGAAAAACCCTGCCCCGTGGACTAGTAACCATACTATTTGTGTTCAGAAAATTAAAAAGAAAGTGCTAGAAATCCCGTCTCTCCATATAGCAGACCTCAACTACCTAAGATAGTAGAAACAGACGCCTCTGACTTAGGATATGGAGGGATCTTGAAAGAAAAATCAGGAGGGAAAGAGTTTATAATCCAGTATACTTCTGCCCATTGGAATGATACCCAGAAAAAGTATTCTACCATAAAAAAAGAAATTTTGAGCATCGTCTTATGCATACAAAAATCAATGTGATTTACTAAATCAATTATTTTTTTTACTCAGAATTGATTGCAAAAGCGCTAGAGAGGTTTTACAAAAAGATGTTCAAGACCTTACATCAAAACAGATTTTTGCATGATGGCAAGCGATTCTTAGCATTTTTTATTTCGATATTGAATACATTAAAGGAGAAATAAATTCTATCCTAGATTTCCTGACCCGTGAATTCCTCCAAAACAGAGGAAATGCCTAAGAAAACCCTCAAAGAAAGAAAAAATTCCTGCAGAAAGCCTTTTACTCCTTCACAAATACGTTGATATAGTTACAGATTCGTGAACATTGGATCATCCAAAGTTCAAGAAAGGATAACTTTTCTCTCAAAGTTTTATAAAATTAGAGAAAGAAGAATTTTCAAAAATCTTTTCTAAAAACAATTTTAAATTCCCAACTTGTGGTACCACAAGTCCCTAAAAACCCATGTTTCTTGATTTTTTATAAAACCTTTTTTCCGAAATATTGTGGCTCTTGAAAAATGATTTTTTTATCAAAACCCTTTTTAGCAATACAAAATTATTTTGGACAAGGATGGTTTTACAAATCATGGGATATCTTAAAAACCCCATTTTTTTAATATTCCATTTAATTACTGGGATTACTAACAAGTTTGGTTCAATTCTTTTTTCATTCAAAATACCAACCGACGCCGTACTTGACTTTTTCATTTTGACACCTCATGCATTGCATCCCAATTCCCTACATGGTGGAATTCATGGTGGAAACAATTTGGATCCACCCTTGAAATATAAAAACCCCAAGTCACTAAATCTTTTAGCCTCTTTAAATCTCTTTATAAACCCACCGAGGATGAAAAATGATTTGTGCCATTACACTTTTTCCACACCAAATTCCATTTGCCATGGGTATTCACATGGTTTGTAGATTATTCTGAAAATAAAATTTCAACGGTTCGAAGAAGATTAAAAATCAGATGGTGGGACAACTTTAAAATACCAGCAAGTCTTGTTGGTAATCCCAAGGATGGTGTCATCCGGTATTTTGAACAAAAAAAGAATTGAACCAAGATTGTTGGTAATCCCAAGGATATGCGAGACTTGCTGGTATTTTAAAGCCGTCCCACCATCTGATTTTGAACCTTCTTCGGATTGTTGGAATTTTATTTTCAGAATAATCTGCAAACCATGTGAATACCCATGGTAAATGGAATTTAGTGTGAAAAAGGTGTAATGACACAAATCTTTTTTCTTCCTCCGTGGGTTTATAAAGAGATTTAAAGAGGCTGAAAGATTTAGTGACTTGGGGTTTTTGTATTTCAAGGGTGCATCCAAATTGTTCCCATCATGAGTTCCACCATGTCGGGAATTGAGATAGAATACATGAGGTATCAAAATGAAAAAACTAAATATGGCGTCGCCTGGTATTGTGAACAAAAAAGGAATTGAACCAAGCTTGTTGAAATCCCAGTAATTAAATGAAATATTAAAAAATGGGGTATTTTGATGGGTATCTGGGAAGTTTGGGAGTTGAGACAATTCATTCCCCCAATCGCTTGGAGCAATTACCCCTAATATTTTGCAAATAGAGTAAGAGGGATCTGGATTGTTTTTATAATAAATATTTTTAATTGTTGTTGATCCTGATATTTCAAGGATAGCTAGATAAAATATGGGGTTTTTAAAATATCCCATGATTTGTAAAACCATCCTTGTCCAAAATAATTTTGTAATGCTAAAAAAGGGTCTTGATCAAAAATCCTTTTTCAAGAGTTACAATATTTTGAAAAAAAGGTTTAGTAAAAAATTCAGAAACCGGTTTTTTGGGGACTTGTTGTACCACAAGTTGGTTTTTTGAAAATTATTTTTGAGAGAGGGTTTTTGAAGATTCTTCTTTCTCAATTTTGGTAAACTTTTTTTGAGGTTTTATCCTCTACTAAGCTTTGAACAACTTCTTGTTTAGGAATTTGAAGTTGTAACAATGTCTGCTGTAATTTTGGGAATTTTGTAAGGAGATGTAGAAGGTTTTCAGCAGTTATTTCCTGTGCAGGATTTGCTGGTGTTTTTTGCACAGATTCTGCGGTGTTTGCATTTTTATTTTCTTCTTTCATGACTGCGTCATACCATGTCATGGGTTTTTCGGTAGGAGTTTTGGCAGGGAATTTTTCTTTTTCCTCTTTTGTTGGTTTGGATGTGGTGGAGTTTATGGGGTTTTTAGGGGTCATGAAATTTGTTTCTTGTTGTGGTGCAACGACTGGTGTATTTATTGATAGAGAAACTTTATCCTTTTTTTTGGAGTAAGGCTCCACACGTCACGTGGTTACAGTATTGTCCAGATTCTCTCATGTCCTTCCTGGATATCTTGTCATTGTAGCCCAAACAATGGGGCAAGGGACAGTGATATGACATTTCTGCGTTGCAATCAGTATCAGGAATTTGTGGGTTCTCTCATGTTTTTGAGGAAATCACTGGTTAAGAGATTTTGAAGTAAAAAATATTAGGAATCAATTTGCAGAAAATATATAGTGCAATATTTTGAAAATATTTTTGATATTGTAAATCATATTTCAAAAAAATTGTACATGCAAATGTATCAATTAATTTGATAGAACAAATAGGATAGGCCCTAGGAGACTCAGGTGTCTGATCTAAAAAATCATTTCTCAATTCTTCTAGGTGATAGGAATAAGTTTTTATCAGATTGAGGTCTCTTACTGTTGGTTTTATCAAAAAATGGAATTTTAAATTCTTTTTATTGAAATCAAAAGATATAAAATCGTTATCTACCTTATAAGGGGTGATAAGATTTATAAACGGTGTTCCTAAGATGACGGAATTGTGTATGTCTTTTACTAGAACAAATGATGTTGCTATAGTAATTCCGTCATTAATAATAGACGCACTGGTTTGGGAATTGATCTCTAATTTAGTATTATTAGCTCATGCTAATGTTTCACGAGTTTTTTCGTGGAATTCTTCTGGTATTAAACCCGTTTTTATGCAATTCAAATATGCTCGTGTCAAAAAGAGCAATTGTCGTGATCCTAAAATTGCCTGGGAATTTAAGGGTTATTCTTACTAGGTATTTTTTTGACGTGATCTGTCTTAAGACAGTAAGGAATTCTTTTGGGATTTCTTCTAGATTTTGTTTTCTTCCGGTTCTGATGGATCTTCAAAATCAGAATTATCAGACTCAGTACTTTCCTGGGTATATTTTGAAAGGATGGTTTTTATTAATAGAGAATCTTGTTCTTGTTTTTATTTTAGAACATTGATCTCTAGTTTTATTTGTTTTATTTCTTTTTGTAGTTCTAGAATTGGTGTTTCTTTGGATTCTTTCATCTTTTTACCCTTCTTCAGGATATTTGTTAAGTCATATTATTTTTGGAAGTATTGGGCAAAATCGTATTTTTATAATGTTTTTTCTCCTTCGTAAAGGATTTGAGGAGTTTACTCAAATAATTCTTTTGGTGTTGGGTATCTATGTGTTTAACCATATCTAACATGAATTATTGATCTTTGGTTAATACACAAACGTGTTTTCCTTTACCCTTATCAGATTTTTCAGATGAACTGTTTGTGAGCAATTCATCTATTTGAAGGGCTTTATTGTCTTTTGAAGACAGAGAAAAATAGTCATGTTCTGACTCGAAGTTTGAATCGGAGGAATCTATTAGAAGATTGGAGATTTTTTGGGTCACTTCATCGTCTAATTTCAATTCTTGTAATTTTTTATTCATTTTACAGTACCTCGATGTATGTCCTTTTTTATTACATTTGTAACATGTAATATCTTTGTATTTGGAATCAGCCTTTTTGGGATTTGGTTTGTTCCTGGAATAACGAGTATTTTTATAATACTCTTCGTTAGTCCTGAAATCCTTCTTCTTGTAACCTCTTGATGTATTCATATGAGATTTATAAGTCTTGCTACAGTTTATTGTACAACTTGGAGAGGGTTTTGGGGAATTTGTATCAAATTGTATGCAAAAAGTACCAAGTTCGCACCTAGTTCTTTTTAGCTTCCACTTGAGGTGTTTTATAATTTTAGGTCTTGGCAGATCTTTAGACCTTCTTGTTAGGTTATACTGACAAGTTGTCCGTATGTAAACTCACTGTAAGGTATAATCTGTTTTCCATAATTCTCCTTGATTTTATTCCTAACCTTTTCTCCTAAAAGGGTAGGTAGTCCGGCTAGGAATTTTTCTTTCCAAAATTGTTGGTTGGAATCTTCCCTAAGCAGGACTCTGGTTAAGAAAGTATTCTTGTACCATTGGAAATCACTAAGTTTTTTGCATTTGAGATTTGAAAGTAACTCGACATTTTTATCCTTCAGATGCGAAGAATCTCCTATGAAGTTCAAAGAGATTGTGAGTATCAAGGTTGACACTGCATCTTATAGGGGTTCACCTTGTTCATCAAGGATTGATATTCCTTCTTCATCAGTTTTGATGGAATTGATGATGTCTTCTTTTTGTTGATCAGTGAGATAATTATCCCACCAACCTTTCAATTGATCAGAGAATCCTGCGATGAGCAGTTCTGCAATGGTCTTATCTTGTGTACCATTTTGCGTTTTGTAGGCATTTGTGGCCATGTTAATTTGTTGGAGGAAGCTAAGGATATTGTATTCAGTCATCCCATCTATGTTCCAATCATAAATGGAAGAGGCGTTAAAATGGGATTGAGCTAGGGGTTTTACTATTCCTATGTCTGGAGTAGGAATTATTTGCAATTGTTGTTGTACTTGTTGTATGGGTTGTTTCCAATCCATTTTGTTAACAAGTGGTGTTTTGTTTTAGAATTTCTCTAAAGTATCACTGTTATCGGAATCATACGTTAGAGTTGTTATTTTATTGGTAGATTGTGGGGGTATCTGGAACAATTGGTTTCGTATTAGAACTGTTGGAAGTCCCAATTTCACTCAATTGATCCTGTATAGCCTGAATGATCTCAGACTTATTTTGTTAGATATTTTTCACACAATCTTTAGACACCTGAAAAGGCTTAAAGATTGGGCTTTTCAAATTCATATCCTTAGTCGTTCTTGGGAATCTATGGTGACTAAAGGGTGGGTTTTATGTTTTTTTCTACTTGATCTAATTGTTTTCCTATGGTATTTAGACTAATATTGGTGAAATTATTCTGTGCGAGGATATTCTTCGTATTTATTTTTTATCCTCTGCTGGATTTTTAAGAGGAATTGCGTCTACAGAGCAGCCATGAATGTTTAGTTTAATACCTTATAGAAGAGGGTGGTTGAACTGGACTTTCCTAGAATCAGCTAGGGTTTCCCACTCTGGTGTTTTATTCGTAGTCATAACGAGATTTACCATTTTAGAAAAGGGATATTCAATCGAATTTTCGGAGGAATATATATCAAACCAGTCAAAAAATAGGATGTTTATCCTATGTTCATTTACAAAATCATAGAATTTTTCCTGTATTTGTTTCCTAGTATTTAAAAAGTTTTTGAAGAACCAAATTCTTTTTTCTAGGTTGTATTTTTCATAAAAATCATTTTGTAAGAATTTCTTATCAATTTGGAATTCTTTTTCTAAAATACCAATTTAGTTTACTATGTTCTCTGTTATTGAAGAAAATGTCGGACTAGTAGGTTCTTGGTCCTCTATCTTTCTCTAATAATGGAATTTCATAAACGGGTCTAGATATTTCATTGGTGTAGTCTACGTTTCTTAGATTGGGTAAATCTGATGTAGAATGTCTAGGTTTTGTTTTGTAAGGAGTATTTATTACCGAAGGAATCTGTGAGACTCTTCCTAAGTCTAGGGTTTCTACGGAACTAGTATCATTATATCTACTACTCATAGATCTTCTATGAAATGATAGACTAACTCTGTCATTCTGGTATTGGGTTATTTCTCTAAGATGGGTATTTGGTTGGGAAGTCTCTACATGTTCAGGTTTTACTACACCTTCCAAAATCCATTCTTCTGGTAGGGTAATATCCTTCCACCTAATAGGTCTTGGTATTACGGTGTTAGATCTGAAAAGATATGTTTGTAAAAGAAGGGTTTCACCTTTCTTACTATGGTATCTGACTTTTATGGCAAAAGCAGATGTCATAGCTCTATAATGGATTCTAAAAATTATTGCTACAGGAATTGATCCTTCAAGCATTTGGTAATTGTGTGTCTTTATCTGTAAGACAATGGATTTTTAGATATTTTTATCATTGAGGGAAACTGAGAAATTTAGGTAACAATCAAAAGATATTGGCCCTATGCAGAGACTAGACTCAATAAGGAATCTTCAAAATTTGTGAACCTGGCATCTCACGTTACATTTTTTGACTCGTGGAAAGTGGAAAGGCAGAAGCGTCGGCTAGTCAGTCACAGACTACTTGACTTCCTTATGATGATTCAATGTTAATGTCCTGAGCGGGCTCGGAGAAGGAAAGGCCAAACACTTCAGCCTATCAATCCGCCCCCCAGCTGGGTGGCATCTACCTCATCCCGATCACAAGGAGAGGTTCACTATAATGGGGGATCCTCTCCAACTTTATAGTCAAGCAAGTACAAGTGGCTTTCCGCGCCTCTATTTCCTTATTGTCAAGAGAGTTGCTTAGAGCTCCTCTACAGCTATGCATCTCTTAAGATAGCAAGGATTGAGGTGTTTAATCCTTCCTTAGTAAGAGGTTTTATCCCTACTTGGACTAATCAAATATGTATGTATTTGTAATTTCCTTCTCTATGTTTTTCAAGGAATTTTGAGAAAGTAATTGTATTGTTTCAAAGGGTTGAGATAATTGGATATCTCTTTCCTCTGTTTTGATAGTGAAATCGATTTTGAAAAATTGGTATTTGGAATTTTTGTAAATTTGATCTCTATTTACTCTCGATATTTTCCAATTAGCAATTGATTTTTCAAAATCTTGTATGACGATTTATTCTGAATTTATTATCTTCTTTGCATCCATGGAAGATGTTGAACCAAAATCACAAGAAGTAGATCTATTAAGAAACAGATTCATGTATATAAAAATCCTAGTTTTGAAACTCGGGTTCTTCCTACAATCCCAGGCGTTTCACGGAGTCTGACTGCCTACACCCTTGAGGACTTACTACCCCGAACCATCCTAGGCAAAAAACCTCAGAAGAATCGGAACCTCTAAACATGAATTTCATTTGGTCTGGTCTGGACATCATATTTCTCTATATTTCTATCCTTTTTAGATATGGTATCCAGACCAGATGAAAGTCTTGTTTAGAGGTTCCGATTCTTCTGATATTTTTTTCCTAGGCATCATTACAGACACCGGAGCACACCCAGTTCCTTTCACAGAAATTCCAGATAGTCTCAATGCTTGCAGCAGCCAAAAATCAAGAAGAAATACAAGCAATAATTCTGAAGTTTGCATCGTCTTCATCAAAACAAATCTCTTCATTAGAAGAAGAAGAACCAGAAATTGATATTGAAGACAGTCCAGTTTTTCGCAACAGTGGATTCTGAAAATATTGCCAAAAGAAGACAAAATACCCAATAAAGTTCAGACAAAATTCCGACAAAAGAAAATGCCCGAAAAAGATACTTTCAAAAAGGAAACAGTAAAAGCAAAAAAATCCGGCAGTAGTTCGAGAAAATGCCAAAGTCAATGATGTCATGGATGATGTCATTCTCCACTCGGATGAATAATTAGATTCCTTTTATTTACTAAAATGCCATGTAAAAATTCCTATAAAAGGAGACATCCTCTCCCTTACTTAGACAAGCTTTTTCTTTCATATATTTCAGATTCTAGAGAGAAGTGTAAGCCCACCCTAAATTCCCTTAGTTAGCTAAATTCCAATTCCCCTCATATGATTCCCCTCATATGACCTCAAATACCTTAACCGAAATACCCCAAAATACCTTGGAAATTCCCAAGATAAATCTCCTTGATATAAATCTTTGTAAGTTTTAATATTTTGAATAAATATGATTATGGAAGGTGCTACCTCCTAATCTTTATAAATTCATGCTTTTAAATTCTTTAAATTCTTGCATTAAATACTTGGCCGGTTCTACCGCCTATTTAATTTAAATTCTTGCAGATCCTTTGAATTATGGTTTCCTTAACTGGAACCTTAATTTGTAAGTTAATCTTTCTTTACTTTCAACATATTTCAATTATCTTTTAATTCTTCAATCCCTTATATATCAATTCCTTCCTTGTCTATTATCCCCTTTAGATCCTCGGCCGTAGTTTGGTATCTAAATTCCATTTACCATGGGTATTCACATGGTTTCTAGATTATTCTGAAAATAAAATTCCAACAATCCGAAGAAGGTTCAAAATCAGATGGTGGGACAACTTTAAAATACCAGCAAGTCTCGCACCACAGAAATTCCAGGAATGACTAAATACCCAGAAATCCATCTAGGTACAGGTGCCACTAAAAACATCACAGGCATCACTACAGACACCGGAGCACACCCAGTTTCTTTCACAGAAATCCCTAATGGCCTCAATGCTTGCAGCAGCCAAAAATGCAGAAGAAATGCAAGCGGTAATTCTGAAGTTTGCACCGTGTCTTCATCAAAACAAAGTTCTTCATCAGAAGAAGAAGAAGAACCAGAAATTGACGTTGAAGACAGTCCATTTTTGGTAACATTGGATTCTGAAGAAAAGATTGTCAAAAGAAGACAAAATACCGGAATAAAGTTTAGACAAAATTCCGACAAAAAAAATGCCCAAAAAAGAGACTTTCAAAAAGAAAAAATTAAAAGCAAAAGATTCCAACAATAATTCGAGAAAATGCCGAAATTAATGATGTCATTCTCCACTCGGATGAATAGTTGGATTTTTTTATTGCCAAAATGTCATGTAAAACTCCTATAAAAGGAGACCCCCTCTAACTTAGTTAGGAAAGCTTTTTCTTTCATAGATTTCAGATTCTAGAGAGAAGTGTATGCTTACACTAAATTCCTTTAGTTACATAAATTCCAATTCCCTTCATATGACCTCAAATACCTTAAACGAAATTCTCCAAAATACCTTGGAACTTCCCAAGATAAATGTCCTTGACATAAATCTTTGTAAGTTTTAATATTTTGAATAAATATGATTATGAAATATGGCTTAGTCGAGTCATTGGTTCGCTTCCAGAGGAAATTGAATGTGTTTGTAACTTAATTTGTGAAATTCGGTTATTTGGTTTTCATGGACGATTCTTTAGAAAAGTATGTCTTTGCTCAGTTATTTGTGAAATCCGAGGGTACGAGCGAGTTCGTAGCAGTGTTCACCATAGACGAGTGAATTCGGTTTGTGTCCGAGTGGTCTCGAGAGTGTTTTGAGCGTTCGTTGGAAGGTTTGAATTGTTGTTCATGATCTGGTGTCTGGTGTCCGCCACAGTGGCACCAATGTCCGCTCAGGTGTGTCCACTTCGGCAAGAGGTTGGCTCGTCGAAGCGGAAGGTTGAGTATTATGGATTTCTGATGTGGCAGATGGTCTGTCCGCAGGGGCGAGTTCGTTCCTACGGAGTAGCATTCGTCGTGGTGATGAGTGAGGTATCAAGTGACATCGCCCCAATGATGCGTTTGTCCGTCGCAGCGGGTCCCGCTCCAGTGGAGTCGATTCTGCTGGGGCGAAAATACTGTTTAGGTGTCCTATAAATATTTTTAGGTAAGATTTATTTTCTCCAAATAGCAAACCCTCGAAATCAACGCCACCTTGGAGGAATTTCATAGCTTTAGGAGCATTTTTTACCTTGAGGTAATAGACCCTTTCATTTTTATGGCTTAAGTGATGTTTATAAACTCTTTAATGGTGGTTTAGCATGATATTAAGTTGGGGGAAAAGACCTTCATGTGTTTATGAGAATAAGAGAGTTATATGATTGATCTTAATAGAGGTTTATGGGTTAAAAGGTGATATTATTGTGAATCCGGATTGGATGATGATAGATAATCATGTTTTTAAGCTTAATTTGATTATAGAAACTTGTTTTCAAAGGGAAAAATTCTATGGTTTCAAATTGGGGCTTTTTAATTATTGTTCAATTGGAGATTCAAATGTGTATAGATTTTCAATTAACTTAAGAATTTGATTACTTAGTATGTAATAAGGGTTTTTGAGTATTAAAGTTTGAGTCTTGATGACATGGGCTCGTGTCGGTATTTTAAAGTAGTGTTTTTTTTTATGATTGTTATAAATATTTTAATATTTTATTTTTTATACATAATATACTTCTTACAAATATTACTACACAATATTTGAATATAACTGTTATAGAGAGGTAATTTTATAAAGAGTGTACCGCTATAATAAATGTCATTGCTGTTATAGGTAGAATGCTGTTATAGAGGAGTAAAATATAACATGAAAAATCGGTTTCGAAGAAAATCAGGCCTTTATAGTGAAATGTTGTTATAGCGAATGACAATTATAAAGAAGTGTGAAATGTGTTATAGCGAATGACAATTATAAAGAAGTGTGAAATGTGTTATAGCGAATGATAATTATAGAGAGATTTGACTGTACCCGTCCACCTTCTTAGCTTTAGGTCCTACCCATTTGATCTTCTCGACACAAGCTATACTAATCATCCTCTTCTTAAAAATCTTAACTAGCTCTATAAACTTTCCCGTTAAAGTCTCAATGTTCCAAACTAATTAACATAAACAAATGAAGTATAATTAATATAAACAAAAAGATAAATCCAAAACTTAAAAATATAACAAACTAATTAACATAGGTAATGAATGGAATTATGCACTTTTTCACTTTTAAGATGACAATATTTATAATATTCTAACAGGTAATATAAGTAACAAATGAATTCTCAAAACAGAAATAATAATAACCAAACTAATATCCAATTGCTTCCAAAGATATAAGAGTTCAATTATATATATGTTAGTTTAGGAAAGTAAACATTTTTTCAGTAATATGGTGTAATTGCTGATTGAAAGTAGAAGAAAAAGAAGGAAATAATCAAATTGGTGAGAACATGTACTTTAATGGCTCAATTTTGAAGCTGTGTGTGATTATCAAAGAGAATAAAAGTAAAATAACCAAATGTAATAAGCTGGAGAGAAAAAGTTGGAGCACAAAGAAAGATTCTCTCACGTAAATACCGGGCATGACAAATGATGACATAAGCAGCTGGGCAAATTAGTCAAGGACATTTAAATTTATGCTTAGGAATATATTTTTTTCAGTCAATCATATTACTTAATTTAACTGAAATGACCAAATTGTCCCTAAATCCTAAGCAAGCATGCTGACGTGCTGACTGCTATGCTAACTCCCCCCCTTATAAGATAGTAGAATATCAAAACAAAAAAAAGGGAGTTACTATATTGTAACAATCATTTGGGGGCTTTTCATCGGTAGGAACAGATCGGATTTAGCACATTTCGAATTATAATATAGAATTTTAGATTTTGTAAAATGCAATTCGAATTCAATCCAAATTAATTTTGGATAGAATAGGATCACATTTTTTATGTTTAGTTCGAATAAACATTTCGAATTTTCGAATCCAATTGTCCGCCTTATTAAGATGCGTATAGCACTGCCGCAATATCTCAACACTTAAATTAAAATCAGTTCATAATCTTTATTAATCAATGTATAATAAAGGTTATTAAATAAATCATTAACAAAATAAACTGAAATCATCAACAAAATAATTAAAATCTCAAATAAATATCTAATAACCTGAAATAGAATTGTAACTTTTTATATGTATTCATAAATTTGGGGTTGGATTGGTTTAATTAATATTGTATCAATCCCTATCTGATTCATCCATTTTTTTTTAAAAATATACTCCATATTGGAGCTAAATATTAAATATAATTCCATCATCCTAATACAGTTGATTTGTTCAAATTCTCGAGTACTTGTATGTTCTAAGTTCAGTGCATAAAGTCGAAGAAAAAATTGAGGCGAGAGCTATATATTCTGGAACTGGAGCAATAACTGCTATAAAGTAAGGAGATGCGCATGAACGATCCCTAAAGCAAAGACTCGGAATGCTCCCCGACTAAGTATACCATTCAAACTCGCTTTTGTTCAATTATAAAAAACTAAACCAAATTGATATTTTCCCCTTTAATTTATTAATTTTTACTTTTCAATAAAATTGTTTAAAGGGACCAAACTCTATAACATTGAATCAAGAATCATCCCAGTTTTCATTAATTAACCTTTTTGCTGTCAAAATTAATCAAATATATGACAACCCAATTCTTCCAAGAATCCATTTTTTTCTTTCTCATTATAATTTTCCAAGGAGATGAAGAAGCAGGGGATTGCTATGGAAACTCAAGGACTTTTTGAAGAAGAAAATCATCACAAGGATGTTTTTTTTTTATTTCCCACCCGGTGTTTGGTGTCGCATTGGAGCCCTCTATCCGGATTCGTGGCGGATAGAGCCCTTTTTCATATCCAACCCGAGACCTGGTTAAGGAGGAGCAATGCACCACATCCACCACCAAAGATGGGTTCTTTACATCAGTGCCAAAGAGCAAATTGTTCATTACTATAAGAGAAAATGGTTGAGGAATTCCAAATTTCAACTCAAACAATTCTTGGCTGTTTTTTTTCCTGGTAAATTTACAATCTTTACTCCTCTTTTAGTTCTCTATTGTGTTAATAGTAGTTTTTTTGAGTTGTAAATGATATTAATGGATACTCTCTTTTATGGCTTGTGCACATATTATCATTATTGATTTATTTTCTTTAAGTATAGAGTACAATTTGTGTAGTTTGGGAGAAAAATGATTTTGTTTAAGGGTTGTTTTTTATGTTGGATTTGTATAATCTAATTTACAATATGGCTGACCAGATTACAACTGTGACACAATAATAACAACATGAATATAATCAGACTCAAGCACATAATCAAGTCACTAACTTAATTAAATTTGATCATACCTGTGGACAAACAAAAGACTATTACTTAATTGGTACAACTATTAGTTAAAGTAAAGCACACTCATAATGGAAGAATTTATACTTTCTATTACACAGGAGCGGGGTTTACCTGTGCGCACCCGAAGGGTAGCGGCTGCGGGTTCTCTTGTCATAAAAAAAAGAATGGAAGAATTTATACTAAAGTCAGAAATGACTATGTTTGCACTATTTAAACATAGAAGGTCATTTCATAAAACTGTTAATCCAAAAGAAATAGTCTATCGCAGCTTTAAACGTAGAAATATTTATTCATTGCAGCTTTTAACTAATACCAAACAGATAAGATGTTAGTGATTTTTCCTACCCCTTGATCTAATTTGTAAATAGATTCAGTGGAGGATCGTGCTTCTATCTCATTGATAACACCAAAGTACTACAACAACAACAACAACAACAACAACAACATACCCAGTGAAATTCCACAATGTGGGATCTGAGGAGGGTAGAGTGTACGCAGACCTTACCTTGGTAGGTAGAACGACTGTTTCCGAAAGACCCTCGGCTCAAGACAAAGCACAAGTACAAGCACAAGCAAAGCAAGAGAAACGGTCAGATCCGGACAAGAAATTTAAAGCAGTATGAAAATGCTGGTATCAAAAGCGAATAAGCCATGATAACGCATTCTGAAAAAAGAAACAGTAACTAACGCAGGTAAACAAGATGAACAAAGTACACTAGAGAACACATAGCAGCAGAAATCAAACGACAGGGGACTATAAAGAAGTACTGCGCCTACTAGTATGATAGGTTAAGCGGGCCTACAATAATAACACTACAACTACTAGTTTGTAAGCATAAGTAGAACTACACTCGACTACCTACTACTCTTCTACCCTAATACGTGTCCTCCACAACACCCTATCTAAGGTCATGTCTTCAGTAAGTTGCACCTGCACCATATCCCGTCTAATTACCTCTCCCCAATACTTCTTCGGCCTATCTCTACCCCTCCTGAATCCGTCCATAGCCAACCTCTCACACCTCCGCACTGGGGCATTTGTGTCTCTCCTCTGCACGTGCCCGAACCATCTCATCCTCGCTTCCCGCATCTTATCCTCCACCGAGACCACTCCCACTCTGTCCCGGATATCATCATTTCTAATTCTATCCCTCCTTGTATTCCCACACATCCATCTCAACATCCTCATCTCCGCAAGTTTCATCTTTTGGATGTGCGAAGTCTTGACCGGCCAACACTCTGCCCCATACAACATAGATTGATAACAACAAAGTATATCTTCAATATTCCAGCTGCTTTTAAATCATTTTTCTGCTTCTCAATTAAGTAGTATATGTTGCTTCATCATTTAAGTAGTAATTACAATATATGTTGCTTTAATAGTCGATTGTATAGTGCTTAACTAGTGCCAAGACTTAATCTCCAATAATCAGTTTTCCAGTTATGGATTAGGTGCTTAATTAAGTTAACCATTTAAGTTGAGTATAGATTCTGGTGATTATACCCACAAAATTGCAGATGAAGTATCTTATTGATGGCCCATTTAGGCATGAATATTGTTTCAGCATTTGCAAATATTGATGTTTAGTATTTCACAAATACTAGTTTGGCCACGAGTATTTGCAAATACTGAAGTTCTGTATTTTTGAATTTAAACTGAAATATTGGATACTGGTTTGAAGGTGCATTTCAAGTGAAATATTTGTTCGCACAAATCTTCAACTTTCACTATATTTTTCCTAGTCAAGTTCATGTCTGTACAATTTCAACTTCGAGAAGCTTTTTTCTACTTCGACTTCATATACTCGTTTTGATCAACTTCAACTCAAATACTATACATATGTTTGCAGAGAAACCTGTTACGGAGTTCTTGTAGGTTGGAGCCTTGGAGGCATTTGATATTCTGGTCAACTTCACTTCAACTTTCTTTTGAAGCTTTGGAATCAATGAAGTTGCAGATATTTCCTTTTGTTGGGTATAGTGCAGTGAAAAATCAGTTGCTAACGTCATCCATAATCACTCCTCATTTCAATTAGTCTCCGTGTGAGTAATGAGTAGTTATTGGAGCTTTCCAATTTTGCAAGGTAACAAACTTTATCTCTATCTACATTTAATTGAAAAAGCCCTTCAATGTTGAGCATTTTGTCACCTTCTTCACTTTTAAGGTTTTTGGGCTGATTTGCATTTCATATTATAATCTAATTTTTATAATAGTGATTTGAATTGACTTCTGCATTTTCTTTGTTTTTGGACAATGAGTTTTTGTGCCTCATTTCAATGAATTCATACCACAAAAATACTCTCTTGATGGATTAGTCGAGGTGTGCGCAAGTCACCACCGTTAAAAAATAAGAAGTCGATTCTACTATATATATATATAATGCCACTTTCTATATTTAGTAACTCTTTACACGCAACATTTTACATGACATTTAAAACCACAAGATTAAAAGGACATTTTGGTACATTACACACATCTTTAATTTAAGACCACAAGATTCAAAAGTCTTCATTATTTTTTTAAACCCCGTGCCGAGTCAAACTAAGACAAACAAATTGAAATAGGGGGAGTACAATTTTATTAGAAAAACAAATTAATCTTGAAAATATTATATATCCTTAAGTACTCCGTGGAAGGAAATAGTAGTCAAAACATACTTAAATTCCTATCCATCCCAATTTGAAAATAAAGTCTTTACTGGAAACGGTACAAAATTGGTAACAAAGGGAAGATAACTGATGTTACTATAGAAGAAGCTGTAAACTCTTGACATGTGGTATGGCATTTGAAGCTTCATTTCTTAAAATCAATTTTGATATGAGTAACAACTCAGAAGTTGGTTTGTTTAATTCTTTTTGCCACTTACTTTTTCCTATCACTTTTGTTATATCAAAAATTGAGAAGCCATTTATCTTTCTATTGATCTTATTTATGTGACTAGGGTGCAAAAGAGGAAGAAAAGGGGACGGATACCGCTGGCGGTATGAATGAGAATTGTATGAACATTGAAGTCATCCCTAAACAGGAAGTGGTGGTTGGTGATCAGCTCTCTTATGCAGATGAAGAGCTGATAATTCATTATCTTGATAAGAAAATAATGGACCAGCGCTTTCCCGATCACACTATTCATGAAGTCGACTTCTTCTTGTACCATCCTCAGCAACTTTCTCGTATAGTGCTCTTTCTCGCGTATATCTTTTTTATCCTTAATTTATCCTGTGAAAGGTGTTCTTTTCCAATTTAATTTGTGGATTCGTGGTATCAAACATGCTCTGAAAGTGTCTGATGAAGTCTTGGTTTCATACGATGAGTATATCTGACAGATCTGAAATCTGAGCAACTTCAGTTATTAGATCGCTGCACTTTAAGTGTTTAACATTTGGAAACACCACCTTTTCTCCGAATTCAGAGAATCTTTGTTCTTGCAATGCATGATGTATCACCTAAAGAGGATCCATTTGTAGCGACGAAGATATGCATAATTGGAGATCTAGTTATTGTATGGTTGTCTGAGTTCCCAAATAAATTTTAGGTTCTGAATATTTATTTATTCTATTAGCTGTAATTGGAAACCCCAAAGTTTCTTACCGACAATGATTTTTCATCTCTTTTCATGTTTTTGATAAATATCCATGTCTACGTCTCTCAGGCATTATCTGTTACTGTTTGCCCTAATTTGGATGTGGTAGACCGAGAAGCTCGGTGCTGTTGTTCTTTTATAGTAGCATCAAGCATTTCCCAATCTCATCAGTGTTGTTGCCTTGCTTTTGGTTTAGATATCTCACTTAGTGAAAAAAGCTAGTTTCATTTTGACAGAGATGTACGATCCTTGTGATGCGAAAGAATGGTACTTTCTGAGCCCAGCAAGCAAGAAGTATACAGAGGGAGGTCAATGTAACAGCTCGAACACCGATGGATACTGGGAACCTTGTGGAACAGTTTCTCCCATCCACAAGGATGATAAGCTGATTGGATACCGAAGGACACTAAACTTCATTGAGGGGAAGCATGAGAAGAGGACTGAATGGCTAACGCATGAATACAGACTGGATAGGATCAGAGATGTAAGAACTGGTACTACTTCTGACGACATGCAGGTACGGTGGTATACTTGCTCTAAATTAAGTAATTGGACATACGTATTTGTTGGAGTTGGAAATTTAGGTGTACATAATGATGTTGCGAGCTTGAGGACAATTGATATCCGCACTTAAGACTCCTAATGGGCTTTTAGCTAGCATATACAATTGTTAGGGTGAAGAAAAGTGTGCAATAGGAGGTTGTAAAAGTTGAGCAGACAACCCCTCAGCACCAGCTGTTTTCCCCAAAGCGAGATGGCCTTTTTTATGTCTTGAACTTTGCATGAAACAACCTGAGGAGCTGCAAATTCTTCCTCTTGGTGAAGTAAATCAAGAGTTCCCTCCTTCCTGCTGTTCTCTTATCCTTCCTCGAACCAACAAACTTTTAGTGCCTTAAATACGCTGTGCAGCTCTATGGTTTCTTATGGACTCCACACAAAGTATAAGAAACTAGAATTGGATGTACTTGAATTGATATATCCTGTTATAATTACATAGCGGATATGGCATTTACCTATTTCATTTATATGAAGTCTGGTTCCAAGAAGCTGATGTGCCCAGATTTTAAATTACAATTGTGCAACATATTGTGCTCGCAACTACTCTTCACAGAGCTGGCGTAGAAGTGGGAGAACAAACTAATTTGAAATTGTGTTGTAGCTTCTGCATTTCTAATGAAGATAAAATATGGATTGTCCTTTCTGGTACTAATTGTTTCCCATTTTAAAAGTGGATATTTTGCAAATTATTCAAGTCGAGTGACAAGTTCCTGGCAGCAGAGGAGAAGGAAGCCACCACAAATGTTGGGGTATCTAGCACGGACCACACAATTCAAGGTAATTAGTTTTTTAGGCACTCTTTGAATTGCTTGATCAGCAACGTGGTATTAGCAACTCTGATCAGGAAATAATGCTCCCTCCTTTTCTTCTTGCAGGCCCAAAAGCAAATGACTTAATTGATGATAAGAGCACTGGCCCTAGTAATGGTCGTAGCTGTCCTGTGCCTGAAACTGATCAAGGCAGCACGATGCCATACTCTTCTTCAAGTTCGAGCTTTGACAAACCCGTTACATATTCTTTGCGTCAGCATGACCAAGGAACTATTGTTCCCACTCAACATGGTCAGAGAAGTACAGTTACTGGTGGACAGAAAGCAACAAACAATGTGATTAGAAATAAGCGTCGCAGACGTAAGCGTGATTCACATCCACCGCCTGCATCTGATCAAGACTTCATGATGCCGAATGCAAAATCTCAGAGAACTAGGCTTCCTCTTCCTGGGCCAGTCCCTAAACTTCCATCAGTTGAAGGTTCACCCCACGGTAGTCATAAAAAAGAAGATGTAGCACCGAGATATGATGGGTGGCCGTTATATACTGCAGAAAGGCTGCCACCATTTGATGGACCGTTTGAGTCCTTGATGGAAGAAGAGTTGGCCTTCTTTGATAAGCCTGATCCTGAATATCCACAGGCATATGAAATAAGAAAGATGCCAAGAAATGATTGAAAGAACCGTGATATTGTACATTCTACTATTCTGGTTAGAATTACTGTCTTTATATCTTCCAGTTCATGAGTAAAGGTATAAAGGCACTAGATTAAGGTTTCAGGGCCAAATAATTGTATAGGCCTTCATACACAATTGTTTTAGCATTTACTACCTTTATCAGATAAGGTATTACTGTACTAGTTTATATCTATGTTGTTATTTATTGTGCTTTGTTTTCATCATGTCATTAGAAACTTTTTTATTAACTTTAGGACTCTCATCATTTTCAAATGGAACTTCAAGAGGGATTTTCTTTCTCCTGTTGTTTCTAATTGTCAATGTCAGTTAGATTAATTGAAAAAATAAAACATTTGACATCAATTAGATTAATGTATAAAACCATTTTTCATTAGTTAGATTAACAAACCCATAATCACTCGTGTCTCTAATTGTTGATCCATCTACAAAATAATGCATATTATTTCCAGTCTCTCGATGTTTTGGCATTAGTAGTAATTGAAACATATATTTCGGTCTTGAAACATATATTACAGTAATCTTGAAATTTCTGTTAGACAAATTAATAGCATTTTCAACACGATATATAAGATTTCAATTATGGTATATAGATAACCTCATTTCTTTTTTCTATTTTGGTCTTTTAGCCTTGGAATATCCAAAATGACATAAAGTTCAAACATACATTTTTCATTTATCCTATAACCTGTCATTGTACTTTAAGATAAACTCAGAAATATAAGAACGAATATTCCATATATAAAAAAACGGATTTTTTTTGGGTAATTTCCTGAAAGAGGAAATTTCAGAAAATTACAGCTTACATTGCAAAAATATAGCTTAAAACTTACATTATAAAAGTATAGCTTAACAATTACTTTTATATAATGTTATGCACTTACATACAAAAGACAGGTACATTATGTATACATGTGTATGAAAGTGTGTAGGTATATACCTTAAAAATAATAATACAATATTATACACGAAAATACGCACTTATACACATTTATACTCAATTATACAATATTGTATAAGAGGTATAATACATAGATCTTGACTGATTTTGAATACGAATTGCACTTTTATACAATAGATACATTATGTATATGAGTGTATAATAGTGTATAAGAGGTGTGTATACACTCATATACAATATTATACACTATTATACAAAAACTAACTCCAACACCACCAACGACTGAGTAGCAGGCCCCGCCAGCACCGGAGTTTCGTTCTCCGGCGAACTCCAACACCACCAACGACGGAGCAGCAACAACGTCGGATCTCCGGCTAAAACCACCGGCCACATCACCTTGCTCACCACCACCAGATCTGAGAGGGAGTGAGAGAGGAGAGGAGAGGAGGTGCCGACCGCCACCTGATCGTCGAGAAGACCTTATTCTTCATGTTATTCTTTCCACGGCGTCAGTCCTTTCCAATGGTGCCGATCGCCGGCTGAGGAGTCGTCGTGAGAAATTTTCCGAGATTCAGGTACAACGGTCGACAATTATGGTCCAGCGAAGAAGGAGATCAGTGTTTGCGTGCAGAGAGGGGGGAGGAAGTGGGGTCATGTTTTGTAAAATTTAAAATGATAGGTCAATTTTGATAGCATTGCTATCTTAATTAACATACAACATAATTAAGTCTTTCGGAAAGGCTAATAGGGATTTTTTTATTGGATGTTCCGAAGGACAGGCTATGAGATAACTGCGGAAGAAATTTTATGTCTCTTTTAAAATATTTCACTCAGGGAACATAAAAATAAAAACTGAAAATCTGGAATTAATTAGGAACCATACTGGTGAATGGTAAGTCAAGCATAATGCGTTTACGAATGTTTATTAGTTAAATAATGAAACTTTTATTATTTGCATTAGGGATGTATGTGGATCGGGTTTTTAAAATATCAAATCAAATTAGTTATGTTGAATTTTAAATCTATAAACAAAATTATATCTATAAAAGTCGAGTTTTTCAATCTCGATTTTTCTTGATTTTTTTGGGTTTGTCGGTTTTTTTGATTTTTTTTGTGGTTCAATGCGAAACATCTTACAGTAACATTACTTGAGCAAAAATAAGGTTTTTTTTTGCCCTTTTTATATGTCCAGTGTTTGCTTTGTTGATCATGAATAAAAAGCTTCTTTTTTCAAGTCAAACATTCAAATACTTGGACAACAAAAAAATGTTTCTAGCTTTCAACTTCCAACGATAGCAGTGAAAGTAAGTTGATATTTTCTTCATCTTATGTTAACAATTAGGACTTTAGGGGTGTAATTTAGTTTGGGAAAAGTACGCCAACTACACACTATAAATAAAATAATTATGTGAAATTGCCCCTATATTAATTAATTACTTACTAACTTACCTATTCGACAAAATATGTTTACTCAAATGTCCCCCAATTTCCCTGCAATTATACCCGAAGCATATGTGACCTCAATTGTTGAAGTCACGTGCATCTGCAGGTAGTGTTCATTTCCGTTACATTTTTGTTTTGTTCCTTTTCTCACCTTCTTTTATTACTTTATTTTTTGGTTATGGTTTTTTCTTTCCTTTTGTCCTCCTTTAATTTTTGTTTTGTTTCTTTTCTCACCTTCTTTTAATACTATATTTTTCGGTTTTGTTATTTTCTTTCCTTTTGTCCTTTTTTCTATTAATAACTCTCTTTTCGTTTTTTTTGGGGTTATTTTTTTTCTTTTCCTATTTTGTTATATTTTTATATATTTTTTTTGTAATTTTGGATGTAATTTTTAAGAAGTGAATAAATCTCTATGATACTATGTCAGTATATTATACATATCATGTGAGTATCATAGATTACTGAAATCTTTTTTTAAGGAATGAATATGTCATCTATGATATCATATGATATATCATGTGAGTCAGTCATCCATGATACAATGTCAGTATATGATATATATCATGTATGTATCATGGAAGATTGAGTTGTGTTTTTCTTGAAAGAATGAATCATTCCTCCATGATATTCTATCAGTATATATAGTACATGATATATACCATGTGGGTATCATAGATGACTGAGGAGTGTAATTGTCTTTTGAAAAAAATAAATCAGTCCTCTATGATACTCTATCAGTAGATGATATATACCGTGTGACATCATCGAGGACTAAGTAGTGTTGGAAAAATCTACTATCTATAATACCCGTTAATATATGACATATATCAAGTTGGTATCATAGATGACTGAGTGTTTTTCTTGAAGGAATGAACTGTCAGTCATGTATGATACCATGCCAGTATATTATATACCGTGTGAGTGGTATAGAATACTGAGTAGATATTTTGAAAGAATAATTCAATTTTCAATGCTACCTTGTTAGTATATAATATATATATCATGTGAGTATCATAGAGGTCTGAGTGTCTTCTTTGAAGGAATGACAGTCCCCTACGACACCCACATGACATATTGATACCCTATCAGTATATGATATATCATTCGGGTATTATAGAGGGTTGAGTAGTATTTCTGAAGAAATGATCTAATCTTTTATGATACCATGTCAGTATATGATATATATCATGTGAGTATCATAATATATTGCACTAGCATACTTTAGCTGCTACTGATTTGGTAGACTATAACCCTGTGATACCCATATGGTATATTGATACCCTGTCAGTATATGACATATCATTTTGGTATCATAGAGGGTTGAATAGTATTTTTTTTTAAAAATGATTTAATCTTCTATGATACTCTGGCAGTATATGATATATACCATGTGAGTATCATTGTATACTTCAACTGTTACTAATTTGGTATACTATATACTAAAATATGTCACATATGATACCCACATGGTATATTGATACCCTGTCAGTATATGATATACCACTTGAGTATCATAGAGGCGTGAGTAGTATTTTTTGAAAAAAATGATCAAATCTTCTGTGATACTCTGTCAGTATATCATATATATCACGTGAGTATCATAGTATATTGCAATAGTATACTTTAACTGCTACTGATTTGATATACTATATGCTAAACTATTGTATTTTTTGAGATATAAAAAAAATAAATTATATTAGTTTTCTTTTTTATTTATATAAAAAAATTAAAAGGTGTAGAATAAGATTATGAAAAGAATAAAGAATAAAATAATTTGTATAAAATATATGAAATTTGGAAAGGAGAAAAAAGAAATAAAAAATATATTTTTCATTATTTTAGATTTTAATAAATAAGCTAGTAATTTTAGTATTATTTCTTAATTACTTCTTGTTCTAATTTAATTATTTAATTTTTCTATATTTTTATTAGTCTAAAATTAGTTAATTAATATATTTATTTGTATCTTTTAGTTTTATTTCAAAAAATTAAGATAAAAAGAGAAAAAAAAGGATAAAATTAACAATAAAGTTAAAGTAACAAAAACAAAGTCCAAGAAACTCAAAACAAAAGACAAAAAACAACAAAACAAAGCGCTGCACAATTAGTCAAAGAAAAGAAGCAAAGCATCTAGAGGGTCAGCTTGCTGGCAGGGAGTCAACTTTGCGGCCTTAGGGTCGCAAGTTCGATTCTACCCTCCGGATATCGTCCTCCTCGGGCACACATACGTGTGGTAAAGCCCGGGCGCTAAAAGCCACGCGGACATGTTGCAGTGTGGGTTCGGTCTCCGCCAAGCCTTGTGGATGGGGCCTGTGGGGGGGGGGGGGTCAACCTTGTAGCATTGATCCGTTGGACGCAAGCAGACACTGACCATGTGTGCACATCCCGCGATTTACCTGGTGGTGGGGTCTTTGAAGGACCGGTCCCATCATCTCCAGGACGTCTGAGTAATACCAGTGAAGTAGTCAGGCGCAAGCCTGAAAACGTGGATTATCAAAAAAAAAAAAAAAAAAAGCAAAGCACTGCGCACGTGACTACTGTAACACTGACATCACGATAATATTAGCCCCAAAAGGAAAATGGGAAAATGGGAAAATGGGGCATCGATAAATATTTTGGGGGCATCAAAAGTAAAAGGATAAGTATGTGTAAATAATTTACTTTCAGAGGATATTCATGTTCTTTTCCCATTTAATTTTGATTTGAACTTTTCTAAATTTATTGGACATCTATAAGTAATATTGGCTAAAAATATTAGTCCAAACCTGATTTTAAACTATTATGAAACTTAAACTTTGATAAAGTTATTAAAAAATGATATACGTATAAATTATTCTTAAAATTTTAACATATCATCGGGTCGGCATGGTTTCGATTTGACTTTTTTTTTTACCTAAAATCAAATCAAATCTATTATAATCGTGTTTTTTTCAATACCAAATCACTAATTGATTATTTTTCATTTTGATTTAATTTATCAATTTGATGCGATTTATCGATTTTGTTTGTACACCCCTAATTTGCATTATAACGAAAAAATACTGCTTACGCTCTCTAAGAAAAAACCCTAACCTACTGAAAACCACCCAATAGTGGCTGTCATGGCTAATGAAGCTGGTGGACAGCCACCACCGGTGGATGGTCCTCCTCTTACAAACCCTACCAAATATCACGATTTCCACCAATTCCTTCTACCAATCCCAAAAACCCAATCGAGCCTATAATTTTGCCTAAAGATACACATTCTTCATCAACAAACACACCAGCAATACCTCACACGAAATATGCCAACCTGTTAAAATTCAGTGCAACTAATACGATAAACAAGAAATTATTCTGTACCACCCTAACTAGTGGTATACATTGATGGTGAATCACACATGACTTGGAAGTCATCAGAAATCAAGAAGCTCATTATGCAAGAGAATTTACAATATGCTATATTATTTAAGTTCTCATATGACATAACACAGAGAACCAAGAGATGCCATTCCGGATCAATGTTCTATTAAAGGTCCAGTTACAATTGGTCAAATAGAAGATATACATATTTTGATAAGACTGAACTTACGGGAGGATTATGTAAAAATGCTATCAAAATTGACATATTACATAAAAATACATTCAAGATACTGTCAGATGAGACCTTTAATATGGAACCTTGGTTTAAACCTAATGAAGAGACTTCTGTAGTTGTTGCATGGATAAGCTTTCCAGAGTTTCCTTCCAATTGTTTTGCAAAAGATGCAGTGTTCTCCTGTAACACTTCGTAACTTCAGGTTATGGTTTGAATCGTACAATGGGAAAATTATGGAACCAAGATGAGGTGTAGGAAGTGTCTTGAAAACTAATCAAGGCGTAAGAAGAGTCTTAGGAAAAATTAGAGTCGAAAGCTACTTTACGGAGCATGTTATAAAGTGAGTTTGCAGCAGGCCTCACTAAACCGAGTGTACGGATAAATCTATAAGTAATTCGGGAAAACTTCCTTCATAAAAGTTGTATACCTTTTTCAATACATTTCCATCTATATAAGGCTCGCATCAAACAGAGTTCTATACAAAAAACTATGACTGATTTACTGAGGACGTGTAAAATAAAAATCCCGATTCTTGTAGGATTAGGTTTTAAAGCTGAGCCTTTATGATAACCTATAAATACAACCCTAAAACATTTTATGTAAGGATTTTCGACCAGAGCTGCTACCAAACACCTAAGGTGAGTTCTTATTCAAATCTCTATGTCAATTTTGGAAAATCCATTCAAGGTCGAATTTAGAATGAAACTTTGAGATTTATTCAAAAAGGTAAGTCCCTCAATCATTAATAGATTATATGGAGTTATTATTATGTTTTAGATATTTAGTGGTTGGTAGAATCATGAAATAAGATCTGCTCGTTAGGATTTGCCTCAGTATCAGCTATTGGTGAGATCCATTTCCTTCGGGGTGTTAGTAAGTTATTTAAATGTCATGCTTATTATTAAAGGTATGCCAGGGCCTTTTCCTGGTAAACAATTTTGCAGACTCATGTGTCAGAGGTTCCATATACTACACTAGTCTAGTATCATGTCAGTTTTTCAGTTACTCGGACTTATTATATTTTCAGACTATTTTCGCAATATATCTTATGATTATAAATTCAGCAGTTTAAATTACATATATTTTTTTAAATCATTACCTTATCATGTTTTGATGCCCATGTTGACAAACAAGCCATGTGGTTCGCTCGGTCACATGTAGTCAGGCATCGAGAATGGTTCGGGGCATTACAAAGTTTGATATGAGAGCCTAGGTTAAAGTGTCTTAGGGAGTCTTATGAAACCATGTCCAGTGAGGTCACTTTTATATGTGTGAGGTTCCCCCACATGTAAACATTTGACCAACAAGACATCTAGAATTGTCTCACTTTTTTCATACTCTAGATCATGCAAGTAGAGTAGTGCTTTCAGAAATTCTTCTAACCCGTGCCATGAAGCCTAGAGTTGTAAGTAACATTCTCTCTCCATCAAATTCTGAACGTATCGAATGCGCAGAAGACAAGAAGAAAATTCAAGGTTCAAGTTAGGATGACTACCTATTGGGGGTATAATCAGAAAGTGCATGTTGATAACAGATGAGACTTGAGATAATATCGAAAGTGAACAAAATTCGTAGTTATTACACACTAGAGCATACCTCTTATCAGAAAGTGCAAAAATAGTTATCATGATTTATGATTATCAGTTAACCTCAGTTACCATTATACAATGTTTCAGTTAGCAGGATTATGGTTATTCAGTACACTAGTGTAATTATACAATGTTTCAGTTAGCAGGATTATGGTTATTCAGTACACTAGTGTTCGGTTATGTAGTTATCACATTTTTAATTTTCAGTGTATCCAGATTCCTGTGACTTAACTTGTGAGTATTTAATGATGCCTATGGGTGCTAAAAGAAAGTGTAAGTGATGATGACTATAGTGAAACCTTCTCATGTGTTGAGACCCAAGACTCGCCAAATGACGCATGATGTATTTATTAGGTTATAGTACCATTTTAAGGACAAATTTCGACATGATAGTATATGTATCTTCTATACCTTACCGAATAAGTTTATTTAGATTTTTGGACCTTGGAGATACCGATATGAGGATGATAGTTCAGATTTAAGACCCTATAGGGTAACATGTTATGAAGTTAGCAGCAACAGGCATAAACTGCCCACGATAGTTTTGAGTAGGAAATAGCCTACGAGCAAATCACTTGTGATTATAGAATGTCTCAATTTTTTAAAGATATATTTTGTCACATGACCCATGCGCATGACTAAGAAGAGATTGTATACGACATGAGAACCATGAGTAGACGATATTGAATTTCTGGAATAGTTTTAAATTATTTAAGTTTATACGAATTAGAACTAGAGAGTAGGACGTTAGTATGTTACTACAAGAAATAGATATTACTATGAGAAGATAAGATGTGACAGTTCCCTCTAACGTTATGTGATTAAATGTTTACCCCCGGATGTGTATAGTATGATATGATTTTAAAGTGCATATAAAGTTCGGGGTTAGGTATTTCATTTTTTCATTTAAGACGAAATTTCCCCTTAAGTGTGATCTATGTCTATAGTATAGAAAAAAATAGTATACGACCACAGAATAGGGTCGGATGATGAGGGAAGTTAGAAATAATCTACGTTTCACTTTAGTATTCGGGACAGAACAAAAGAACATGATTCTAACAGGTGTTTAATAGAGAATAGTAAGTTTTGAGTAGATATAGTGAATTAGCAATTTCAGCAGAGCCAGTAAAGGTAAGATTTGATTCCCTTAATCAGGTTCACACTAGTAAGTGAGTAGTAGTTTGAATATACTGAATGTGTGTTAGAACCTAAAAGTTAGGATAAGTATGAAATACAGTGACAATGGGAGAAGAAAATCAACTACGCAGTAAGAGAGAAAATTACAGAAGAATGATCTTTTAGAGTTATCAAAAAGGGGTCTCCATAAGACTAGCAGTGTGAGGGAAGTTAAGTTGTTAAGACAGATTATCTCAGTAATTCAGTCCATATAAGTAATTTAGTTCCCCGTCTATGTAAGTGATTCAGTTTTCCCTAGTAAGGCAGATCTCTCATAAGTGAGTCAAAAGATGAGCCATTAGTGACATAAAGTGCAAAGAATTGCAGAAGATAAGGAAAGCTAGTTGGATCCCAACGAGAGAGAAGGATCCACAAATATAAGATCTTAACCCTTGGTCCAAAAAAGAGATGTGTAAATTGTCAATAAGTGCAGCCGAATATTGAAAACCTGAAGGGTTAGCATAAGATATAAAAAACCTCAGTTTAGTAATAAGGGCATAATTAGATAGTCTCCAAAGGTAGTGCCATCGCATGAGACTCCATTTTCAGGGTGTTGGTCAAAGACTTAGCGCACAACAGTAGTATGAGTATTCCAAGAAGCATCTCAGAAAGATATCAAGTATATGTAGTTTAGCTCATGTTGAGGTAGACAAGAGAATCATGATGAGAGAAGTTCATTATTTAGCAAACCTAGGAGTTCAACTTTTGGATCCCGAAGACAGTAGAGTTATTGTACAGAATAAAGCCAAATCCTCCTTAGTTGTTGAGTAAAAGAGGAAACTAGTTTCATGATCCTTATATAGTAAAACCTCTATAAATGAATATCCTTGGGACCGGAAAAATTATTATCTTATACGGGGTTATTAATTTATAGATAAATGATTATCTTATTAATTTATCGATAAATTAATATTTATTAATTTATAGAATAATTTTTATTTTGTACATTATATTTCTCAAATTAAACAATTAATATTTTTTCGGTAACTAAGAAAAGAAAATAAATAATTAATTAATTAATGATGGTGCATTGTATCTAAGTTTATTAATCTTGTCAAAAAGAAGTTTGTTATTCTTGGGTTGGCGTGATTCAAAATAAAATGCATGTACATTAGAATATGAAGTGTTGTGAATTGTTTCAAGTACACAATATAGAGTTTATAAATAGACACATGTACTTTAACTTCATATACCAAAATATAAAAAATCATATATTATATCTTCTCTTCTATGGCTACTCATTTGAAAGGTATAAAAAAGTATACGCTAACTGATGAGATGAGAAAATCATTATGTGAGTACAAAAATAAGCATTCATCTTCAAGTCAAAAAGATTTGCAACAGTGGGTTCAACAAAAGTTTGATCTCTCTATTAGTCGATCAACAATATCAAATACTCTTAAAAGGTCAGCAAAATATTTGTCAAAAGAGATAGCAAATAGCAATGTTAAAAGGCACAAATAAGCAAAATATCCTGAATTAGAAAATGTATTGTATGAGTGGTTTCTCTAATATCAAGAGAAAGTGAACATGGCTGGAGAAATGATTCAAACTAAAGCAAGAGAGTTTCTACAGAAAATGTATGGTGATGCAAATCCAGAATTTAACTTCTCAAGTGGTTGGCTTGAACGGTTCAAGGCGAAACATGTGATTAAGTCTTATAGAAGGTTTGGTGAAAGTGATTCAGTTGTCATGGAGAATATTGAAGAAGCTTTACCTGAAATTGGTAAAAAATATTTAGGAAGTGCTTTATTTTATGAATTATATATGTAATTTTCATACGTATTTAATGAATTATTATTTTATATTTTCAGTGGGCCTCAAGGATTTTTTTAAAAGTTATTCTCTTATGCATTTATCGAGGTTATTATTTTATCCCATTGACCCAAGTCGGGACCAGAGAAAATTATTATTTAATCGAGGTTATTAATTTATCGAATATTCATTTATCGAGGTTTTACTGTATATTGCAGCTAAAGGAAGGGATTCACATACATAAATCCATGGCTTCAAAACAAGAGGACATGATGGTACTCTAAGGTATGAAGGAAAATTTTTGTGTCCCGATTGTAGATAAACACAGAGAGGATTATGGCAGAGGAATAATTTCAAATATTCTACCTACCCAAGCTCCACAAAAATCTATTATGACCTCGAGTAAGGTTTATTAGTGGAATAACATGAAAAATAATGTAGTCAATTTCGTATCTAGGCTTCCAATTGGTAGCAAGCGCAAGCCGATTCAGCAGAAGATTCCCCAAGTTATATATGTTCAAGAAAGTTCCCGGATCCATGGAGCTCCAATGTCCATTAGATAAAATCAAGACGTCTGGCAGAGCTCACTATCCAGACACGTGAAGATATGTTGAGCGCATGTGTCCTAAACTTTAAACATAATTGAGATGATCATTTGCTTCTCGTTGAGTTGTTTCTAAATATAGATATCATGCTAGTATTATGACGGCACCATTTGAAACCTCATATGGGCGAAGGTGTAGATCACATAATGGTTGGTATGAAGTTGGCAAAACAGAATTACTGGGGCCAGACTTGGTCTCTGAGGCTGTTGAAAAAGTTAAATTAATTTAGGAGCGTTTGAAAATGGCTAAAAGTCGCAATAGTCCTATGCGAATGTGTGGAGCAGAGATTCAGAGTTTCATGTTAACGATTGGGTGTTTTTAGAAAGTTTTACCTATGAAAGGCATCATATGATTTGAGAAGAAAGAGAAGTTAGTCTCAAATATATTAGACCATACAAGATCCTATGAAAGATCGACAAGTTCGCAAGTTGAGGACTAACGAAGTCACTCAAGTGAAAGTGTTGTAAAGGAACCAAAACGTGAAGGAGGCTACATGGGAAGCCAAAGAGGATATGAACCCCAAATATCTGCACTCATTGATGGACAAGCAGAAAATGTCTAGGGGTAACTACCTCAAGAATTTAGACCTCATGTTAGTTCAGTGTTCATGTCCCATCTCCGCTCAGCATTCAAATCTCATGTTGTAACATTCATCTTTTTGGCAATCAAATATTATGTTATGATATCCATGTTTACACGTATTCATATCTCATGTCATTTTAGTATTCATGTATCCATGTCAGCCAGTCTTTATGCATTCACGTCTCATGTCATGCTCCTCACGTCCATGTAATCATGTCATGTTCATGCCTATGTTCCAGTACTCATGTTATTCATGCCTACAAATTCTTTTCCAAATCCCATGTATAGTATCCATGTTTTCATTCAGTTCAATATCCATACGTTCATATGATACCGGTATTCATGATATTTGGTTATCACGTATTCAAGCTAGCTCATATTCATGTTAGTCACATTCATGCTTCAGTTACCATGTTATGTCTTGTCATTCGTATTAAGATGACATGTGAGGCTTGTGTTGTTCTTTGGTTAGATGGAAGGTGTTCGAAAAATGTTGAGATAGTCCTATTTACAGAGAAAACCCAGCTGAAAGCTTTATAAAATTTCAAAGTTAGTCATACGAATGATCCCAAGGGGGAGATATTGTAACACCTCGTAACTTTGGGTTAAGGTTTGAACCGTACAATGGAAAAATGATGGAACCTAGATGAGGAGTGTAGGAAGTGTTTTGAAAACTAATCAAGGAATAAGAAGAGTCTTAGGAAAAATTATAGTCGGAAGCTACTCTACGGAGCATGTTTTAAAGTGAGTTTGCAGCAGGCCTCACTAAATCGAGTGTACAGATACATCTCTAAGTAATTTGGGAAAACTTCCTTCATAAAAGTTGTATCCCTTTGAAATACTTTTCCATCCATATAAGTTTCACATCAAATGGAGCTATGTACTAAAGGTTATGACCGGTTTACTGAGGATGTGTAAAATGGAAATCCTAATTCTTGTAGGATTAGGTTTTAAAGCCCAAACATTTATGATAACCTATAAATACAACCCTAAAATTGTTTATGCAAGGATTTTCCACCAGATCTGCTACCAAGCACCTAAGATGAGTTCTTATTCAAATGCCTATGTCAATTATATTAAGTTAACACTAGAATAAGACCGAATCATTATTTGAAATTACTAGATTTTGGAAAATTCATTCAAGGTCGAATTTAGAATGAAACTTTGGGATTTCATCAAAAAGGCAATGCCCTCAATCATTAATGGATTATATAGAGTTATTATTATATCTTAGACATTTAATGTTTGGTATAATCATGAAATAGGATTGATTTAGATGCACTCCATCAAACGCAAAACCTTAGTAATTTGTTGTAGATTTTCCCTCAGACCAGCCAGCTTTCTTTGGCATTTTCTAATAATTTAACCGTTGAATCGAGCCTAAATTTTAATTGAATGGTCACAACATATAGGTCTTAAATTTGAAAGATGGAGATCGGATTTGGAGGTCCAGAACAATGTGGTTTAAGCTATGAACAGTAGCTACGAAAATCGGTGAAAACTCTTCTCAAGGTTTCAAGTTCAAAGTTTTGGGTTTCTTCTTCAAAAGTTCAGACCTTTTCATCAAGTATTGGAGAGACTAAGGTATGTATAGCTTCTATCTACGTGTGGGAATATCCATGTTCTTCCCCACACCACGTTCTTCCATGAAACAAGAGTTCTTCATAAGTTTAGAGTTTTATTCCATTAGCATGATAACCCTAATACATGTAATATTATACGTCATGTCTATATCAAAATTCATCAATTGTATTTATGATAGGTCATTATGATTGTCATGAACCTGTCCTTAATCTATGAACACATGCTTTGAATTTCATGAGTTCTTAAATACAATTTATGATTATTATCAATCAGTTCCATGAAGTCATACATGTTTCTCATGATTTATACAAGTTATATTATGTATTTCTTCACATGCTAAATTATAAATACAAATCATGCTTTACAAGTTATTTCATGAAATTCATATGCTTATAAGCCAACTATTTTCAAGTACATATTTTAGGAGTTGTACAGATTACCGAGAAGGCTCAGATAGCCTGAAACTATGTATGCCAACGTAGGATAAGGGTCGCTCCGCTAGAGGACATACCTTCTTATTAGCCCTGTGGGATTGTTGGATCTATCATGTTCATGTTCATATCTCGTACTTCGGCAAGGTACGAG
Organism: Anisodus tanguticus; assembly: GCA_034509755.1. Taxonomy (NCBI): domain Eukaryota; kingdom Viridiplantae; phylum Streptophyta; class Magnoliopsida; order Solanales; family Solanaceae; genus Anisodus; species Anisodus tanguticus. The sequence goes on along the minus strand of CM067543.1, from coordinate 46,374,273 downwards.
AGATAGTTTAGCTGATCGGGCAAATATCGAATTCCACGTTCACGCGTGGTGGTTCATGTCGGTTTTGTAATGCTCTCCCACAGATATACAGATACACAACTTTACATATTTTACACGTGTTTTATACTCATGCCAGATCATGTTTCAATTTTAGTTCATATTATATCATGTGCCAGCTTATTCATTCAGTTGCTTTACATACCGTACAATTCAAATGTACTAACGTCCCTTTGCCCGGGACCTGCACGGTGCAGGTATTGAGTTTCAGGACAACAGATCTACTCGTTAGTATTTTCCTCCGTATCAGCTATTAGTGAGCCCATTTCCTTCAGGGTGTTAGTAAGTTATTTTACATGTCATGCTTATTATTAAAGGTATGTCAGGGCCTTGTCCTGGTAAACAATTTTACAGTCAGACTCATGTGTCAGAGGTTTCATGGACTAGACTAGTCTAGTATCATGTCAGTTTTTTAGTTACTCAAACTTATTATATTTTCAGACTATTTCCGCAATATACCTTATGATTATAAATTCAGCAGTTTAAATTATATATTTTTTTAAATCATGACCTTAGTTTGTTTTGATGCCCATGTTGACAAGCAAGCCATGTGGTTCACTCGGTCACATGCAGTCAGGCACCGAGTGTCGTATTTTGCCCAGACCATGGTTCGGGGCGTGACATGTCCTTGGCCTCAGCAATTGGAAAGCCTTTGGTGGTAGACTTGGCCAATGCAAATAGAACTAGACCTAGTTGTGCCAAAGTTAAAGTTGAGTTAGATCTACTTGCAGAGCATCCAAAAAGTACTCACATTATAGAAGAGGATGAAGAGACAAGCAAGATTCAGTAAAAATGGATAAATATTAATTATGATATCATGCCCAAATATTGCAAACACTGCAAATTGCAAGGACAAGATGAACAAGAATGTTGAGTACTACATCCAAAACTGGAGAAGCAATATACGGAGGAGCTTAAAAAAGACAACAATGAGAAAAAACAAGCTGGGGAAACCACGGGTAACAATTGAGGAAGACAAGGATATAATGGAAGATAGGGAGAAATAATCAAGACAAGCAAGAATGGATGCAAAGAAGGAAGAATAGATAATATCAGGGACAAAAGTGGAATCATCTTAGGGGAAGTAGGAGACAATAGTAATCATATCTAAGGGGATAAGGTGGAAACTCACGATGCTTTCCAAGTACTCGATGAAGAGAAGCATGGGATAGGAGAAACTGAAAATTTGAATCCTACAAAGGATAAACAGTAGCAGATCAATAAGGAAGAAGGGAAAAGTTCTAGTAGTGTTAAAGAGGTGGAAAATATCAAAGACAGGGAGGAGAGGAATAAGAATCCACACAAGGGAATATATACAACAAATGAAGAGCATATACCAGGGAAAATAATAATGCAGGAACCTGCTAGCACTGAAATGATGGAGGCAACAAGTATAAACAATAGAGGCAGTCCTAACATTCAACATATAAATAGTCCAATATCACAGAATGAAGGAAAGCTCAGTCCACCAAAGGTAAACAACAGTCCATATAGTCAAGGTGCCAACAACCATCACATAGTCAAGGTGCCAACAACCATACAATAGAGGAAGTAAACAGCAATGGCAAAAATTTTCAACAAAGAGATGTAGTACAATCAGAAATAGAGAAAGAGCAATATGAGGATGAAAGAAAAGAATAAGAAATCCACCAGGAGATATTAGAATCAGAGGGTAAGGAGCAGAACTTGGATCAAGGAGAAAATAACAAAATTTTTCAGACAGTAAAACAACAAAACAGTTAGAGGTTGAGCAACATCAGAATACAGAACACAAGAAAGGAAATATACATAAAAGTCAAATAGTACCTATTGGGATAGGCACTAAGAAGACTATGACAAGAACCACGAGAGATAAAGATCTGGATGTACATGAGTTGGAGCAGAATATGAAAGCAATAGCCAGAACAAGGGATATTTCACCAAAGCTTCTAGATAGAGGCTTGGGAAGAGGAAAAAAGAAAACCACAAGGGATCATAGCTTACCACTTGGAAGTGGGATACAAACTAGAAGTAATAGCCAGCAATCCAATTGTCAATGATGAATGCTATCATATGGAATATTTGGTCAGTTAATACAATGGAGGCCTTCATTAGGCTTGTTCAAATGCAAAACAAATACCATTTTGTCTTTGTAGGATTACTGGAGCCTTTTCAGGAACTGAAAAGATTGAAATCTACAAGAGGAGAATAGGGCTATAGCATGATGTGGCAAATTATTCAGGAAAGATATGGGCATTTATGGATGATATGTTTCAGGTACAAGTTTTGATAGATTATATACCACAACTGAGCATTAGTTTGAAGATCAGGGAAACTCAAGATGAGATGGTAATTACATTAGTGTATGCCAAATGTTCTCAAAGGGAGAGATTGGAACCATGGGAATCTTTAGAGGATATGGGCAATTCAATACAACATCTATGGTTAATAAGAGGATATTTTAATACTATTGTGACAGATTCAGAAAAATATGGTGATTACCAGTCACAATTAGTGAAGTTCAAGACTTTAGAGCTTGTATACAGAATTGTGGGGTAACTAATTTGGGTTCAAGGACAGTACTTTTACTTGGTGGATTGGGCAAAGTGGTGAAGATTGTATCTTCAAGAGGTTGGATAGGTGTTTAGGGAATCAAGCTATAAAGAATGCTTATCCTGGGATTGATATTACATATTTAATCAGAATAGGATCTGATCATGCTCCTTTGTTGATAACATATTCAGGAACTAATGAACCAGTTCAAAAACCTTTTAAATTTATGAACTTTTGGGTTAAATAGGAGTCATTTTTAGATAAGGTAAAAGATTTGTGGGCTGTTGACTTCATGGCAAATCCTTTCATTCTTTTTCATCATAAACTGAAAAAGGTGAAAGCTGACTTAACTCAGTGGAGCAGAGAGACTTATGCAAACATCTTCAAGGAAATAGAAACCCTGGAGTATGTGATCAAGGTTCATGAAGCATAATTTGAATTGCATCCAACCCCAATTAACACGGAGAGTCTTCACAGGGTTCAGGTAGATTTAAATAGGTTTTTACACCCGGAGGAGGAGTTTTGGAAGTAAAAAGTTCGGATGTAATGATTCCAAGATGGATATAGAAATACTAAATTCTTACATGCATATGTACGAGGAAGAAGGAAAAAGCTACAGTTAAAAAGAATACAAGATCAGAATGGGAATTAGTTGGAAGATAAAGAACAAGTTGTGGGGGAAGCTATCAAATTTATTTCAAGAATAGTTTACTAAAGAAAGTGATCCTACTGATTTTGAGATGCTAGATAATGTCCCAAAAATTATTCAAGAAGATGTGAAAGAATCAATGGTTGATATTCCAAGTGAAAAGGAAATTAAGACTGGTTTTTAGTCTTAATGGAGAAAGTGCAGGGGTTCCTGATGGTTTTACAGGATTGTTTTATCAGACATGTTAGGACATTATCAAAGAAGATATTGTGAAAATGGTGAAAGCTTTCTTCTGTGGGGGCAGAATTACTAAAATTTATTACTCATACTAATTTGGTATTATTGCCAAAAAAGGACGTAGTTACAACCTTTTCAGACATGAGGTCAATTAGTTTGAGTAATTTTGTGAATAAAATATTTTCAAGATTGATTCATGAAAAGCTGGTGGATAGGTTGGCAGATATTGTTTCCCTAAATCAAGCTGATTTTGTAAAAGGGAGAAGCATTGTAGTGAATATCTTGCTTACACAAGAAATTGTTGCAGATATTAGGCTAAGAACCAAGGATGCCAGTGTTGTTTTGAAACTAGATATGGCAAAAGCATATGAAGGGTATCTTGGCTCTTCCTACCAAAGGTGTTGAGGAAATTGGGTTTTCATGAAAGGCTGATAGAATGATGTACAGAATTGTGAACAATAACTGGTATTTAGTTATGATTAATGGGCAGCAAAATGGATTTTTTCAATCTTCAAGAGGAATTAAACAAGGAGATCCTCTATCTCCAACTTTGTTTATCCAAACCTCTAAAGTTCTCACTAGAAATTTGAATGCACTGCATGACAAACCACAATTTAAGGGATATGGTATGCCAAAATGGAGTTCAAAATTGAATCATCTAGCATAGACAGATGATATGATTATTTTCTCTTCAGTTGATGTTCTATCTTTGCAACTGATTATGGAGGTCTTGAAGAAATATGAGGGGGTGTCTGGGCAGAAAATTAACAAAGAAAAGAGCTCTGTATACGCATTAGAATGTCCCGGGGGACATAAGTATTACTGTGGAGATTGCTACAGGAATAGAGAGGAAAGAATTTTCTTTTACATACTTAGGATGTCAAATCTTTCATAGCAGAAGAAAGAAAGTTTTCTTTAATGGGATTCTGCTCAAGATAATGAACAGATTACAAGGGTAGAAAGGTGAAATGTTGTCCTTTGGTGGAAGAGCTATCCTAATCAAGCATGTTTTACAAAGCATGTCAATTTATCTGTTATCAGTAGTCAACCCCCCAGATTGTGTGATTAACCAGATGCATATGATGTTTTCTCAATTTTTTTGAAGTAATACTATAGGGGGAATGAGTAGGCATTGGGCTTCTTGAAATCATTTATGTATGCCTACCAAGAAGGGAGGTGTGGGTTTCATATCCTTACATGATGTGTCAATGACTTTATATTGTAAACTGTGGTGGAACTTTAGAACTAAGCCATCTTTGTGGAGTGCCGTTCAAAGAAACAAGTATTGTAGGAAGGAAAATGAAGTGGTGGTTCAATGAAAATATGAAACACATGCTTGGAAGAAAATTCTACAGGCAAGGGATGTGGTAGAACAACACATTTGGTGGCAAACCAAAAGGGGAAATTCCCAACTTTGGTTTGACAACATGACAGGAATGGGAACTCTTTACTATTTTGCACCAGGAGAGGTATATGATACAAGTATACAGAATGTAAATGAACTAGTGATTGGGGGAGAATGGAATATGATGAAACTAGGAACTATGTTACCTGAAGATATTATCCAACATATTACTAGCACAATTACACTACCAAAGGAAGATAAAGGGATGGACAGGCCTTGGTGGTTGCTGGACAATAAGGGTGAGTTATTTGTGAAATCAGCTTGGGAGTATATAAGATTGGGGAGTCAGGAGCTGGATATTTACAAACATATGTGGGTAAAGGGGATGCCTTTCAAAATAGCTTTCTTTATGTATAGATGTTGGAAGTTTAAGGTACCTGTGGATGATGTGCTTAAAAAGATGAAGCACAATATTGTATCTAGATGTTGGTGTTGTTCCAATCCAAAAGAGGAAATAACACAACACCTGTTTCTGAAGTCCTATGTTGCAAACAGAGTGTGGTATCACTTTTGCTCAAGAGGAGGGATTTCCATGGAGTGATTACAGTTTCTGCAATTGTTAGTAAAGTGGTGGCAAGCACCAGTAACAGAGAGAATGAAACAGATTTTTAAGACAATACCAACCATAATCATCTGGGAGTTTTGAAAGAGGAGAAATAGTATCAAGCATGGTGATAAATAGATCAATGTGCAGAGTTATATATCAAGTAATTAATACTATATAGAGGCTAATACAGGTAAGAAATCCTTCAATCAAATATTGTCCTAAAAAATGAGAAGAAGTGATCAAAACGCTGGAGAGAGGAACTGCAAAGATTAAAATAACCAAGGTGATATGGAATTTCCCTCCAACAGGGTGGTTAATGTGTAATACCGATGGAGCATCCAGGGGTAACCCATGTAGGAGTTCATATGTTTTTATTTGAGAAATACAGAAGGGGATTTGATTTATGCACAGACAGAGGAGGTTGGTTTTACAACTAATATTGATGCTGAAGTGATTGCTATTATAGAAGCTATGAGATTTTGCAGGGAACAAGGACTAAATAACATCATAGTCCAAACCGACTCAGAGGTTGTGCACAAAATTTTAGAAGAAGGATGAAAGCCACCTTGGGGCATTACCATATGGATTGAAGAGATTAATGAGATGAGCACCAATATGCCATATTCTTAGAGAAGGCAATAAATTGGCAGATGCATTAGTCAATCAGGCTTTAGATGAAGCCTCAGTTTATTGTCACTCCTTTATGGGATTACAAACTTACATGCAGAAGGATTCACAATAGTGATAAATCACAAATTCCCTATTTGAGAACTAGGGCTAAAGGATAAATGGAGATAAACAGATTTGGAAGTGTGTGGAATGATTCAATGAAAGAAGAGGTGAATAGGAGGATAGGGAAAGGGAGACAATGATTTCATATCATCATGTTCAAATCCGATAGGAGGAGAATATAATGGTTTTTTCTAACTTCTTTTTCTATTTTGCAAGTATACATTTCTGATACAGCAGCACACAAATAAGGAATAAATAAATGGACACAAAAGCACAACACATACATATGCATTCCAGTAGAACAATAGGCAGTTACAACCTCAAAGTTTTGGTCCCACAGAAACAAGTCCCTTTCTCTTTTTCTAAAATATGCAAAAGTCACCCCCCTCCTCCTCTCTCTTAAGTGACTAGACATATTCTCACTCTTTTCCCTATTAAGATCTCAATCTCTCCGGTCAATTTTTTTCTCTCCCAAGCTCATAAGCTCTCCAATCGTCCTCCTTAGGTATTGTTAATTAATTTTTTTCATATCAGTGGCAACACATCTTGAGCTCCATATTTCCATATAAAAATTCTTATTGTTTTCAAACTTGATAAACCCTAGTGTTCATAAAATTCTGCCTTTTATTTTTTGGAACTTCAACTTTTTTTTTTTGCAAAATATGTATTATTTTTATTTATTTTGCAGTTTGTTTCAATCGTGCTTTTTTATATTTTATTTTTTGCAAATCCATCTTGGTCTATTATTAGACTTAAAACTTTAGCCTGCTTTTTCATCGAAATATATGTTATTTCTACTTATTTTGCTAATTTCAGTAGTATTTTTTTTATTTCTGCAAATTTATCATGGTCTATTACTAGACTTGTTATCGATTATTGTTATTTTTATATCGTGATTGGTGAATGTCACTATATTATTTGTATGTAGATCACAAAAATGATAAGAAGGAGAGGAGAAAATTAAGCCCTTAAAAATAATACCCACCATGTACACTACACAAGAAAATGATGAGAAGGATGTAGGCTCGACCACCACGCAATCACCATAACTGCCGTCAACGCCCTTCACCCGACGTACTCCTTAGAAATGATATGGAGCGTCTCTCAGGGGGGCTTGGTGTCACGACCCAAACCCCATCCTGGCGCAACAGGCATTCGATGTTGTGAACAACACCGAAAGCACCTTATAAAAATCATTAAACATCTATTCTCTTTCAATATTCATTTATAACAAGTCATAAAAATAGTTAAACATAAGCATGCTCATACTTATTAAAATTTGCGGAGTTTAATATAAAATACTCAATCATAAAACGTAGCAATACCTCAATAAGTCATCCGAGACTTTTAACATCTACCCACAATCTGTCTCTATCTATGGAGCTTCTAAGATAAACAAAACAAGTGTCTAACCTGGGGACGCATCCCGAAACCGAAATAAATAAACGAAGATAGACCAGTGTCCCACGAACAAGCATGTGGGCTTACCATATAGTCCAGAAAGCAACAAGTTCTCCTATTCCGCACGCGTATCACAAATCTGCTCTTTTACGTTCCTGATACACCATAAAAAACAACAATGGTATGCCTCGGTACTTGGTACTCAGTGAGTGTCTAAGGGGCAATAGTTAACAAAATCAAAATAAGATAGTAAAATCAGTAAAACAATATCAATGAAAAATAGTTCGAAACTCAGAGATAGAGTATGCCACCAAACTTAGTAAAAATCATCAAGGAGGAACCAATATCGAAGAATATATCAAGATTGACTCGTTTATCATTTAGCCTATTAAGTCTTTCACTTTAGAATTCGAAATCATCAACAAGCCAACTCATAGGCAACCAAAGAATCAACACATGCCATGGGCGAACAATCATTCGATACACTGGGGTTACCATACCTCAGAGGCTAATAGTCCTCTGGACTAGCACAACAATAGATGCAATGAGACTATTTTCTCAAGGAGGTCAGTCATTCTCTGGACTGGCACAATAATACTCAAACGTGATACGTTAGGATCCATAACGGTTAATCGTCCTACGGACTAGCACAACTTGACATATAGGCTCAAACACAAACAAATACATGTCATGACACATTAATCGAATCATCAAACAAGCTTATAGCCAAATTCACTTCTCAAGTCATCTTCTCACGACATGTGGTCTGCATCACATACTTAGATGATGTAGTATGTCTCACCTGCTACGAGTAATAGCTAGTCGTGATGGACACATCGATACTTTGGAAGTATTGGTATATCCTGCTGATATACTGTCTAAAGTATGATCAGTGTGTGGGAGATAGAAGTCCTTAGACTTGAGGTCAATACGCACCTTGTCTACAAAGTAATGTACTTTGATCCTGTCCTAAGCTCAAATTCCTTATAGGTTGAGATACGACTTATATTGGGTACATTACGATGTGGATTAAAAGTGATAGTTGAGCCAAGATTAGGATTCATTCCTCGAATGTATATTCGAGAGAACACTAAGATTCTCAGTGATATTAGGTTGACTAAGTCGTTGGCCAACGCAATAGACATATTTAGAATATGATCTAGTTGTCAACTAATATAGATGAGATACAATGATTAAGCCATTTGGATAGACACTTGACAAATTCTAAGCTTGATCGGGTGTGTTGTGAATGAAAGGATTTTATCTTACCACATAGAAGTTAAGTTTACTGGATTCGTGTAAACGTACTTCACATATTGAGTTCGTCTTGCGGCGCCGTCTAGGAGTTCCGTGTAGACCTTAATTTGATTAATGTCGATATGTGAAGGCATGTAGGGTCACACTATGTCGAATGTCCTTTCGATCTAAGGATGTATTGAGAGAGTGTGAAATATTCGATTTAGAATCGAGATATTTAAATGACTAATGATTATTTTAACTAAGTCAGAATTGGATTTTGGATTTAATTAAGAATGTGCAGAAAATAAATAGAGAGAGTGCAGGAACACATCAAGCGCTGCGACGCCTATACCCTAGGGCCGCAACGCTAATGACCTAATCTGCCTCGATTTTTGGGCCAGGCCTAAGGTTAAACCCTAATCCAGTTTGACCTAATTTTCACCTATAAATATAGGCATTCACTTCATTATTCATACACTGATTTCATATCATTATTCTAAGTCTCAGAGACTTAGAATTAAAACACTCTCTCGAACCTCTACCGAATTTCCTAGCTTTCCAAAAGAGGAATACATTGAAGCTTGGAACTTGCAATCGTAGGGGCATTCGCGTGCGCACCTATAGTAGATAAAGATTCCAGATAAATACAACATGTAAGTATTCATGCTTTATGATTGCAGGTTTTAATTGTCATATAACCATACCAAAATAAGTTGTTGGGGTAAGTAAGAACAAAATTTTAACTTCCGTTGTGCCTTACTTATGTGTTTTGAACCCAACAAATCCCTTCACCAACAATAACAACCAGAACAATCCAGCAAGCATACATGTCATCAACAAGATACCATTCAACAATAAAATCAAAATTTTAATCAACCGAAGATGGAAAAATTGGAAAAATGTTTTCCTCTGTATCAAACACACCCTAAAAGAATGTAGCATCATGAAAAATCCAAGGGCTACATAACATTCCTCAAATTCAACAATTTCTTGAATTGGCCATTTTATAATCATAGAGTAAAATCACCAAATTTTTTTTTTGTTAAAAATGAAATCTTAAAATCGTTTTAAGGATGTTGTTTATGCATGAATAGTTGTTAATTCAAAGAAAGGTTATATCTGAGGAAATCAAAAGCCATGTTACTTCCATTTGAATATTGATAAAAAAATTCATTTAATTGCTGAAATTGGAAAATGAAATACTTAGATGTAACTAATGAAAGCAACAAAAAATTAATGGAAAAAGAGAAATTCAAACCTAGATGTAAGCATATAAAATGCAAATTCAAGAAATAGACAAGAAGATGGAGAAGGGGAGGGCGATGTATTCCTGGGTTGGGTGGCTTTTTTTCCTCTCCAGGAATACATGCATGGAATAGACAACTTGTTTTGGTGTTTTAAGACACTAATAAAAACAACTGTGAAATATTGTACACAAAAGTACCGAGCATCAATGACTTGAAGAACCAACAATTTTTTACCATACATGTAAGGGAAAAATATTAAATGTGATTTTATTTCTTTAGTTTGTTGTTAAAACACCCTATACGCTATATCAATCATTTAAAGTAGATAGTATTAGCGAAAACAACTATGGCTATAGTTAGTAAGAAGTGAACTCATCCTTGCTTAGATGAGGAAATCCTTCTTTGTTTTTTTCTTTTCTTTTTCAATACCCTCCTTTTTGGCAATCAGTTATCAATTGGGATGGATATATCAAATGCTAAGTATGAATTGAATGAAATACCTTCTTTTTTAAATTCTAAATTTTGATACGTAATTGAGGTTACACAAAATCAAAAGGGAAAAGAAAAAGGTTCTAAGGCGAAGTAAAAGGGCCAGGAAGGATAAATCCTTCGGTCCTGACTTTGTAGCTTATATGGTTAATGATGAACCAACGACAATTGCTAAAGCGTTGTCAAATCCAGAAGCACCGCTCTGTAAAGAAGCTATTGAGAGTGAAATAGGCTCCATTCTGCATAACCATACTTGGGAGTTGGTTGATCTTCCTCCGGGAAATAAACCTTTGGGTTGTAAATGGATACTCAAACGAAAATATAAAGCAGATGGGTCTATAGACAAGTACAAGGCTAGGTTGGTAGTCAAGGGCTATCGGCAGACAGAATGTCTTGACTACTTTGACACATACTCCCCGGTATCTCGGATGACATCCATACGGGTATTCAATGCGATCGCAGCTCTGCGTGACCTTGAGATACATCAAATGGATGTTAAGCCAGCCTTCCTAAATGGTGATTTGGAAGAATAAATTTATATGGACCAACCCGAGGGGTATGTGGTTCTAGGGCAAGAGAAGAAAGTCTGTCGGCTTGTCAAATCTCTTAAAGAGGTTAGAAATTTGCCTTTGGCGGGAGTTGCGTCCGACCAACTTTAACGGCTTAAACACCAGTGTTCCGCATGTTTGAGAATTCAGTTCTTCACACGTGCATAATCTACTAAATAAGTAGATGACCGTAGGGCCAAGGATCGTCAAATTTCGTTGAGAAATGAAAGAGATATTGGTCCATGAAGTGAGGTGTTTGAAGCATGGAAAAGCATGGTATTGAAATCAATTCTCCCTTATCGGTGGAGGAAGAAAGAATTGTTTTGTTTATAAGTCTCAAAGTTGGCTTGGGGTTTGGGACCCCAAGGGGTATCCCATGTGTTTAAAAGAGGGAGGACCTAGATGTGATTCGGTTCGAGGAAAGCCCACACGTGCACCGCCGCCTGCCCGTCTCGTCCGGTCCGGGTTCTCGAGTTCACGGCTGTGGGCTGATATTATCTTTTTGGACCCTGAAGTTTCAAGAAAGTCAAATTGGGCAAATTTCTGGAACGTCAACCAGCACTCAATTCAACCATTTATTTTGGCTGAATTAATCTTTCTAAATGCCAATCCATTGCACATCTTCACCATTTATTTTGGTGGAATTACTACTTCCATAATTGCCATTACTTGGCCAGTAATGACACTTATGTGGGCAGTTGGTAAGCCTCTCCTTCAACTATATAAAGGACCCTTTACACCATTGTTGAGCTACATACAAAAAAACAGACACACATAAACAGAAACGAAATCAATCTTCTTACTACCTTCCAACATCATTTCATTACTCAAAATTCTTCACGGTAGCACTTGAGTTTCCTTTGCTCATTTGTTCATTTGTTGTTTTATCTTGGGAGACAATTGTCCAGGACGTAGAAAGGATACATACAGGGCAATATTGTCTTAAAGACACAGTGCAAACACTCGACTCAGCATACCAAAAACTGTTCCAGTTTATTCTTCAAGTTCATTGTAATTTCAGTTTATTGTTCAATTGTAATTTCATTTCTTGATACTTAGCAGTTACTTGTAATTTTCGTTTCCTGCATCTTTGAATCCAACAAGTTTAAGACAATATTCTGCTTACTGTAACTGATGCAACATGGCTGGAAACATGACTGATTCTGCTGTTGCTGCTGCCACTCAAGGCAACAATGTTGCCTTCCCTGCTACTGCCGCTACTGTCCAAGGCAGCAACTCTGCTGCTGCTACTTTCCAAGGCAGAAACTCTGTTGCCTTCCCCGCTACCATGATCGCACTGAAAAATTCTTGGGCTCAAACTTTAAGAGATGGCAGCAAAAGATGATGTTCTACTTAATAGTTATGGGCATGGACTGATTCCTAACGGAAGATCCTCCACAAGCTGGAGATGAAATGGACCCTTCTCATTCTTAAATGGGTGAAGGGGGCATTGGTATCCATGTAATTAATGGCATGAATATGGTTCTTGATGCATGGAATCATAGCGATTTCATGTGTAAGAATTACATATTGAACTGCTTGGCAGACCCTCTCTACACGGTCTATTGCACCATTGGCACTGCCAAAGAACTGTGGGAAAAACTGCAAAAGAAGTACAACGCACAAGATGCGGGTATTAAGAAGTTCATCGTTGGGAAATTTCTAAAATTTCAAATTGTGGATAATAAGACAGTGATGTCCCAAGTCTAGGAATTCCAAATGATTTTACATCACCTGAATTTGGAAGGAATGAAACCAAATGAGCAGTTTTTGGTTGCATCGCTGATTGAAAAGTTACCTCCTTCGTGGAAAGAGTTTATGAGTTACTTGAAACTCAAGACAAATGAGATGACCTTTGAAGAACTTATTATCAAACTACAAATCCAGGAAGATAATAAGAAGGTCTTGCCTAGGGGTAAACAACCTGATGAGGCAAAGGCAAATTTAAAAGGCTGAGGCCAAAGGGAACCCAAGCAAGAAGCGAAAGTTCCAGAAAGATGGCAAGGCCCACACAGCGGAGATGTTCAGAGGTAACTGTCACCATTGTGGGAAACCTGGTCATAAGATCAAGGAATGCCGCAAGCTTAAGACTGAGCAACAACAGAAAGCCAAGGCTAAAGGCAAGGCGCATGCTAACGTCGTCAAGGACACACTCCTAGATGACATGATTGAGGAGTTCTCGGCAGTAGTGCTAGAAGCAAACCTGGTTGAGAATCTGATGCAGTGGTGGATGGACACAGGTGCTACCAGACACATCTGTTCCAACAGAGACGCCTTCTCCACCAACACACCGGTCACCGACAAGAAGCTGTTCATGGGCAACAACGCTTCGTCTGACGTGCTGGTGGTAGGAAAGGTGGTCCTGAAGATGACTTCCGAAAAGGAGCTCACTCTGAAGGAAGTGATGCACGTCCCAGAGATTATAAGAAATTTAATTTCTGGACCTTTATTGGTTAATGCTGGTTTTAGGCTAGTGTTTAAATTCAATAAGTTTGTACTCACTAAGAATGACACTTTTGTGGGGAGAGGATTCGTCTGTGAAGGCCTCTTCAAAGTAAATGCCATGTCTGTAATGCGTCCAAGTAATAAAGTTGAACCTTCTTCTTATTTGCTTGAGTCTTCTAATTTATGGCATCATAGATTAGGACATGTTAACTACAAGTTTATCCAAAGGCTGGTAAAGATGGAGTTGTTGCCGTCTATCGACGTAAACCCTCAACATAAGTGTGAGGTGTGCGTAGAGGCAAAACTCACCAAGCTTTCTTTTTGATCCGTTGAAAGGAATACCGCTCCTCTAGAACTTATTCACACAGATATATGTGATTTGAAGTTCGCACAAACTAGAGGGAGAAACAAGTACTTTGTGACATTCATTGATGATATCACAAGGTATTGTTACCTTTACTTGTTGAAAAGTAAGGATGAAGCGTTCCGACGCTACAAAGCAGAAGTTGAGAACTAACTAAGCCTGTAGATTAAATACATTCGTAGCGATAGAGGGGGAGAATACGTAGCGCCATTTGAGAAATACTGTGCCCAAGACGGCATTGTTCATCAAACGACGGCTCCATACTCACTTCAATCGAACGGTGTGGCGGAACGTAAGAACCGCACATTCACATTGAAGGAAATGATGAATGCCTTGCTCATCAATTCCGGTCTTCCCCAAAACATGTGGGGAGAAGCCGTCCTTACCGCTAATACGATTCTTAACAGAGTCCCGCATAAGGGTATGGACAAAACTCCATATAAATCGTGGAAAGGAAAGAAACCTACCTATAAATATTTAAAGGTGTGGGATTGTTTGGCAAAGGTTGAAGTACCCAAGCCAAAGCATGTTAAGATTGGGTCTAAGATTGTAGATTGCATATTCATCGGATATGCAAATAACAGTAGTGCTTATCGCTTTTTAGTGCATAAGTTAGATATTCCAGATATCCACGGGGGGTACAATCATGGAATCAAGGAATGCTCAATTCTTTGAAGGTACCTTTCCTAGAAAGGAAAAAGACATAACCTCTCGCAAACGAAGTTATGAACAAAGCTCTCAAGAACCGGGAGTCGTTGACGGCCCGGATCTAGATGGTTTTAGATCTAGTGGATCTCGAGGTGGCTGAACATCCGAAATCTAGTGTTCCAGATTCTCAGAACTTGGAGACTCCAGAGATGGATTTAAGTCGAAGTAAAAGGGCTAGGAAGGATAAATCCTTCGGTCTTGACTTTGTAGCTTATATGGTTAATGATGAACCACCGACAATTGCTAAAGCGTTGTCAACTCCAGAAGCACCACTCTGGAAAGAAGCTATTGAGAGTGAAATAGGCTCCATTCTGCATAACCATACTTGGGAGTTGGTTGATCTTCCTCCGGGAAATAAACCTTTGGGTTGTAAATGGATACTCAAACGAAAATATAAAGCAGATGGGTCTATAGACAAGTACAAGGCTAGGTTGGTAGTCAAGGGCTATCGGCAGACAGAATGTCTTGACTACTTTGACACATACTCCCCGGTATCTCGGATGACATCCATACGGGTATTCATTGCAATCGCAGCTTTGCGTGACCTTGAGATACATAAAATGGATGTCAAGACAACCTTTCTAAATGGTGATTTGGAAGAAGAAATTTATATGGACCAACCTGAGGGGTATGTGGTTCTAGGGCAAGAGAAGAAAGTCTGTCGGCTTGTCAAATCTCTGTACGGGCTGAAACAAGCCCCGATGCAATGGCACGAAAAATTTGATAGTACTCTACTATCGAATGGTTTCGCCATTAATGAGTGTGATAAATGTGTCTACACGAAAGGTAACTCTGACTCATTCGTCATGATATGCCTATACGTAGATGACATGTTGATCATAGGAAGCAGTCCTAGGGTAATCCTAGAGACTAAGAACATGTTGAAATAATGCTTCGACATGAAGGATATGGGTATCGCAGATGTCATCTCAGGGATAAAAATCTCTAAGACGTCTGACGGGCTGGTCTTATCTCAGTCTCACTAAATCGAGGATGTTTTGAGAAAGTTCGAGATGTTTGACAGTTCACCTATAAAGTCACCAATGGATACAAATCAAAAGCTTGATAAAAATCTTGGTGCACCCGTATACCAAGAGCGATATGCACATATGATCGGTAGTTTGTTGTATATAACAAACTGCACCCGACCTAATATTGCTTATACAGTCAATAAGTTGGCTAGGTTTACCCGGAATCCGAGTGATGTTCACTGGAAGACGTTGAATCGGGTATTACAATACCTGAAACACACGTTAACTTTCGGGTTACATTATTCGAGATATACAGTTGTACTAGAGGGGTACAATGATGCAAACTAGATATCTGATATAGAGAACACCAAGTCCACCAGTGGGCATGTATTTACAATTGGTGGTGGGGTTGTGTCTTGGAAATCCTCTAAGCAAACTTGCATCGCCCGATCCACAATGGAATCGAAGTTTATTGCTTTAGACAAAGTAGGAGAAGAAGCTGAGTGGCTTCATGACTTCTTAGAGGATGTTCCGTGTTGGAACAAATCCGTACCTTCGGTAATGATCCACTGCGACAGCCAGTCGGCTCTAGGAAGGGCACGAAATATTGTGTACAATGGCAAGTCTCATCATATTCGACGGAGGCATAAGACCGTTAGGCAGCTGATCACCACATGTATAATATCCATTGATTATATTAAGTCAAAGGATAATATAGCAGACCCATTGACAAAGGGCTTACCCAAGGATCAGATGGTTTGCTTGTCTAGGGAAATGGGTTTAAAACCCAAAATATAAGGACCAATACGGTAGTAACCCAACCTTACTAACTGGAGATCCCAGTAATTTGGTTCAATGGGAAAACTAAGCTGTAAAGGTTCAGTTGATCGCTTCAGTAGAAGCATGAGCACTTCGGATAGTGATTTCTGTAAAGAAACACCCAATCCAAAGCCGTTCCCGCGATAGCCGTTAAGTGCTATCTGCAGTATGGGTAAATGTTAAGTTTTCAAAACCTTTAATGATCCTCAACAGTTGAGGTTAGGTTTGAGGAAATTTTTAATGGTTTCTAACACTTGTGAAGTGGGGTATTTAAGTGCGAGGATGGGCTGCCTCAAATGAACACACTTAAGAATCCAAGAAGTTGTCCATGGCCACAACGGACAAAACATTACGAAGAAGAGAGTAAGGGAATTTATTGTGTTGGTACTATTGACTTGGCTTACACTAAACACTAACGGTTCAAGACATCACGTTCACCACGCAGTAAGTAAGTCCGATGGTATTTAACTATGGAAGGTTCAAAGCTGAAGCTACCTCTCCTTATGCAACATCGGTCTGCTGAAATATTGCTGGAAATGAAAAGGCACCATGTGTGTGCGCCAAAATCTCTTTCAAGAGGGGATTGTTGGAAATTTGCCTTTGGCGGGAGTTGCGTCCGATCAATTTTAGCGACTTAAACACTAGTGTTCCGCATGTTGGAGAATCTGGTTCTTCACACTGCATAATCTACTAAATAAGTAGATGACCGTAGGGCCAATGATCGTCAAATTTTGTTGAGAAATGAAAGAGATATTGGTCCACGAAGTGAGGTGTTTGAAGCATGGTATTGAGATCAATTCTCCCTCATCGGTGGAGGAAGAAAGAATTGTTTTGTTTATAAGTCTCAAAGTTGGCTTGGGTTTGGGACCCCAAGGGGTATCCCATATCTTTAAAGGAGGGAAGACCTAGATGCGCTTCGGTTCGAGGAAAGCCCACACGTGCGCCGCCTCCGCTCGCCCGTCCAGTCCGGTCCGGGTTCACGGGTCGTGGGTCGTGGGCTGTGCTGCTTCTGTATTATCTTTTTGGACCAGAATTCTTTCATATGTACAGTTTGGTCCCTGAAGTTTCAATATGTACAGTTTGGACCCTGAAGTTTCAAGAAAGTCAAATTGGGCAAATTTCTGGAACGTTAACCATCACTCAATTCAAGCATTTATTTTGGCTGAATTAATCTTCGTAAATGCCAATCCATTGCACATCTTCACCATTTATTTTGGTGGAATTACTACCTCCATAATTGCCATTACTTGGCCAGTAATAACACTTATGTGGGCAGTTGGTAAGCTCTCCTTCAACTATATAAAGGACCATTTGCACCATTGTTGAGCTACACAAAAAAAAAAAACAGACACACATAAACAGAAACGAAATCAGTCTTCTTACTACCTTGCAGCATCATTTCATTACTCAAAATTCTTCACGGTAGCACTTGAGTTTCCTTTGCTCATTTGTTCATTTGCTATTTTATCTTGGGAGACAATTGTCCAGGATGTAGAAAGAATACATACATGGCAATATTGTCTTAAAGACAGAGTGCAAACACTCGACTCAGCATACCAAAAACTGTTCCAGTTTATTCTTCAAGTTCATTGTAATTTCAGTTTATTGTTCAATTGTAATTTCAGTTCTTGATACTTAGCAGTTACTTGTAATTTCCGTTTCCTGCATCTTTGAATCCAACAAAGGTTTCATATGAAAACTTTTTATGTTCATTGTCAAATTTTGATAACGAAATTAGATCAACTTCTCAATATAAAGAGGCCGTTAAAAAAACATATTTTCAATTACTCACTATAGATTCAAGCTATATATATATAGTTAGAGTAAAAATAAAGTAAATAAGGATATCATTTCTATGCCCATTTACAATTTGAATATACAAAAATTGTCTTATAATAATTTCATGTGTTTTAGTTATGGTGTTTCATTATGTAAATTTCATTTATATCATCAATACATACAACTCAAGAGGAAATAATTTTGTTGTGCACTTACAATTTGAATTGGAAAAGGATGACGTTTCAAAAATATTATGTATTTATTTACTAACCTCTTTTATTATTTTTTATTGATATCCTATAAAAAACATCATATAACTAACATAATATTTGTAATATACTACAAATTTGGACCTCTCCACATAACTTTTACAATAGATTCGTGTTGATAATCACGGGCGGCTCAATAATTTGGTGGCTTAAAGCCAATCTTTAAATGGAGGCCATAAACTTCTGAAAAAAATAATATCTATTTTTATTTTAAGTCTATATTATTAGCATTTTGAGATGTAAAGTTATACAAAAAATTTATAATAACTTTCTTCTAATAATTTTTCAATTGATAATATAGTCAATCCATTTACCAACATTAGTTCATTGTCTAGGCCATGAATAATTTATCCTTTGAAAAATCTTTGTGTCAATTGAATTGGTCCCTTTTACTAATAGATCTCTTAAATTTGTAGTAATATTCTTTTATTGATAAAATCATATATATTTCTAGTAATGCAATTACGTTTAGCTGACATATTTAAATTATAATAAATTATATAGAGTAATTAAATATATATCTATGAAGTAAGAATATGAAAAATAATATATTTTAGATGAAAAAAATTAGAAAAGTAAAATAATAAAATATATGACTAAAGAAGTTGATTACATATGATATACTACACAATCCTATGAGAAATGTATAAAAGAGATTGACTCTTAGAGAATTCAAGAAAAAGATAATAAAATATTTAAGTTTTCTATTGAGGAAAAGTAAAGAGAGAAAAATAGAATCATTCAAAATCAAAATGTTATTTTTGGTTTTTTATTTTATAAAGAGTGTATTCCCTTCGTTTCAATATATGTGAGAGTTTGACTCGACACGGAAAAAAAGAATTTTGAAACTTAAAGTTTTAAAAGTTTAAAGGATAAAAGGTTTTGTGAGTCCATAACATTTGTATGAGCTACAAATGCTTCTCATTAATTAAGGGTGAAATGCGTAAAATAAAAAGTTTAAAGTTAAATTATTTTTAAATATAAAAATATTTTATTTTATTTAAAATGATCTAATAAAAAAATTATATCACATAAATTAAAATGAATAAAGTATCTTTTTTTATAAAATTTTGGAGTCCCATAAGGGGTGAGGCCTAAAGAAACCTATAGTTGCTTCACCCATCAGCCGGCCCTGTTGATAACATGTCATTATAGTAGGCAAAGAATTATTTGCACTCCATGTGTATATCAAACTAATAAATGTATAACATGTATTTGTAAATATATTTTTAATAATTAATAGTAGTTAAATGACATATATTTTAACATCATTAAATGTAAATATTTAACCATCTTCCTAGGCGACTAAAATCTCCCCATGTCTTAGCTCATTACTTATTATTTTGTTTTGTTCCGTATTTACCCCCTAAAATTCATTACCAATGCAGAGCAAACTTACTATACCGTCGTTTGCTAGAAGCATATACAAGTGCCAACAACCCGCCACCACCCTACCTCGCAACTATGATGTTTACTCAGTAAACAAAACATTACATGATCTTGTCAAATGTGGATCTTTAACCTCTGCACTCCACCTGTTTGATGAAATGCCTAAACGAGATGTAATTACATGGAATATTATGATTTCTGGATATAATCATAATGGGTTTCCAAGAAAATCACTGCACTTGTATAATAAAATGGTTTCTCAAGGTATAAAGGAGAATTCATCCACTCTGTCATCTATATTGAGTATATGTGCTAACAAATGTTTATACAAACAAGGGGTTGAGATACACAGTAGAGTAGTTGTTTTGGGATGTAATATGAACTTATATATTGCTAGTTCACTTGTTAATATGTATATACAAATGGGTCTTTTAGATGTTGCTTTCAAATTGTTTTATGACTTACCAAAACGAAACTTACCTGTATGGAACTTGGTTTTACGTGGAATTTGTGAATTGGGTCGGTCGAATGAGTTGTTAAGGTTGTATAGTGATATGAAGTTGGAGAATGTGGTGCCTAATGGGCTTACATTTTGTTATTTGATTCATGGTTGTTGTAAAGAGAGACTTGTTGATGAGGGAAGGCAGCTACATTCACATGTGATTAAGATTGGATGGTTAGAATCGAATATTTTTTTAGCGAATGCATTGGTGGATTTTTACTCTGCTTGTGGCGTTTTGGTTGATGCCGATAAAGCATTTGAATGTATTCCACCTCAGGATGTCATTTCATGGAATTCAATGGTTTCTGTTTATGCTGCCAATGATTTGTTGCGTGAAGCTGTTGAAGTCGTAGAAGAGATGAGATTGTGGGACAAACATCCAACTGCTATGTCTTTC
Organism: Anisodus tanguticus; assembly: GCA_034509755.1. Lineage (NCBI taxonomy): Eukaryota > Viridiplantae > Streptophyta > Magnoliopsida > Solanales > Solanaceae > Anisodus > Anisodus tanguticus. The sequence continues at coordinate 46,353,547 of CM067543.1, read as the reverse complement.
GTAGCGTTGTTGAATTTATCAAGTCGCAGAAAGGAACTGCTATTTGGAAAACAAATACATAATTTTGTTATAAAATTGGGTATTGATTATGGAAGTGTCCTCATTCAGTCGGCTTTGATTGATATGTATGGGAAAAATGATGATATTGAAAGTTCGGTTACTGTATTCCAGAGTTCCCGTGAGACAAGTCTCGAATGTTGTAATTCAATGATGACATCTTTTCTGCTTCTTGGTTTCCTCCAAGATGTGTTTGAGCTTTTTAGTCAGATGGTTTGTGAAAATATTGTGTTTGATGAAGTGAGTTTGTTCTCAACAATAAAGGCATTATCATTATATTCCTCTCCTAGCTTGGATAGCTGTGCTTTGTTGCATTGTTGTGCGATAAAATCAGGTTTTGATTCTGATAGTATGGTCTTATGTGCTCTGATTGATGCATATTCAAGATCTGGACATATTAGATTCTCTCAGCAGATTTTTGAAGCACTTCCTTCACCTAATATCATCTGTTTCACTTCAATAATTAATGCATATGCTCGGAAAGGAATGGGAAGTGAATGCTTTGGAATGATTGAAGAAATGATCCAAAAGGGTGTAAAACCAGATGATGTAACTTTCTTGTGTATACTGTTGGGCTGCAACCATTCAGGTCTAGTCGAAGAGGGGAAACAGATTTTTGATTCAATGAGAACTCTTCATGAGGTCTATCCAGACAGGCGGCACTATTCATGTATGGTGGATCTTCTAGGCCGTGCAGGTCTAGTCAGTGAGGCAGAAGAGTTGCTAAATCATGCATCATCGACAGGAGATTCTGTCATGTGGAGCTCACTTTTGCGAAGTTGCAGGATTCATCAAAATGAGGATGTTGGAAGAAGAGCCGCTACAAAGTTGATGGATCTTGAGCCAGAGGATCCTTCTGTTTGGTTACAGGCCTCAAATTTTTATTCTGAAATTGGGGAGTTCGAGACTGCAATATATATTCGAGAGGTTGCAGTCGCGAGGAAGATGACTAGAGATATTGGCTATAGTTTAATTCGGGTGCATGAGTGCCATTAAATATACACTTAAATAAAAGATAGTGTAAAAACGACATTCTGGGTATACTTCTTTCAAAAAGTATATATTAAAGAATGGAGAGACTTCCTCTGCCTTACTTTTGAAGCAAGGACACTGTGCTGCTTGTTAACCGACTCCACCAAAATACAAGTTTCCAAAGAAATTTATATGCCTTGTTTGGTATGTCCAATCACCAAACACCTTATGTCTGGTTTTACTTTTCTTTTTCAATATTTTCACTTTGTTGATGAAATAAAACTATTCCATTGATAATGTGACTGCCTGAAATGGGAAATTTTGAAGATCGGCGCTGCAATATTTCTTGCTGTATGGGTGAGAGAGAATCTAGAGGAGCACTTTTTCACTTATGAATAGTATATTGAACCATGCTGAGGAGTAAAGCAAAGATCTCTTAAATGATATTCTTACACTTGAAGTGCGGTCTTGTAGAAAATGAAACACCTTTATCTACTTTCAAGGCAAGCCATATAACCCCACTAAATCCTCCATTCTCAGCACTAATACATACATATAAATTAATACTCTATGGTATCCCTTGATTTATGTGAATCTAGAAATACAGAAAAAAAATACCAGAACCCCCTAAAACATGGCTAAGATAACCATCTGCTTGTTTCTTGTTTTGCTAATGGGGGCTCATGGAGCTGCAAAAATCGATTTATCAGATGAAGTCATCCTGTCAGAGCTTGAGGATTTTGACGTAGAAGGTGATGATGAAGCAGATTTTTTTGACCATCGTGGAAACAAGATTCTTGTCAATGTAGATAGCTTTGGTGCAGTTGGTGATGGGGCTTCTGATGACACTAAGGTAATTTGTTTTAATGTTTTATAAACTGGAATGTTCACCATAAATATATGCTGATCGACTTCTACACATTTTTTCATTAAAATTTAGTCATTTAATGGATTGGAAGAGTGTTAGGCTAGTTGAAATATGATCATCAAGGTTGTCTTTCCTACTGATTCTATTCTTTACTGTTTAATTCTCCTCTTCTAGTGGGCTGCACAACATAGATGACCAATGCAATTCTTTACTGTGCAATTTGCAAGTTACCTTCGCCCACTTTGTCAATTGTACTATCTCAGGCTTTCGTTGATGCGTGGAAACAAGCTTGTTCAACACCAAAATCAGTCTTCTTGGTCCCTGCAGGACGCAGTTATCTAGTAAATGCAACAAAGTTCCGAGGGCCTTGTGCTGGCAGATTGAGAATCCAGGTTACACTAATTGCATCTATTTCATGTCTTGTTTCAAATTTTGTCCCCCGTTTTGCTAGTATTTACTCTAGAAGAAAATTATGCATATTATACTTGGTTGAAAACATTATTGTTTCCCTTATAGCATCTATTAAGCCAGCTCAAGCGTACCTAACTGTTGTCATAAACTGGAAACGTGATTAAAAAGCAGATTGAAGGAACTATAGTAGCACCAAATGATCCTAAGAACTGGGATTTTACAAAGAATGGGCGAATTTGGCTTGGCTTCTTTAACTTGACTGGAGTTCTGTTCCAAGGAGGAGGGGTTATTGATGGATCAGGCAGCAAATGGTGGGCAGCCTCATGCAAGAAGAACAAGACTAATGTAACTGACACACGCACTACTTATATGTACTTTTGTGTTTTGACAGACAAAGATGATAGTCTTATTCTTTCTTGTTTTTCTTTTTTTGGGTTTATCCCGATTACAGTCTTGCAGAGCAGCACCAACTGTAAGTGGACTACCACGGGGAACTTGTGTGTAACTCTATCAGAATTGTCAAATCAACTTACACAGAATTCTAATTGCAGGCATTAACTATATACGCAAGCTCAGGTATAAGGATGAAGGGCCTAACAATCCAAAATGGTCAACAGATGAATTTCGTCATTTCTCGATCAGAATCTATACGAATAACTGGTGTTACGGTTTCTGCTCCTGAAGACAGTCCTAATACTGATGGAATCCATATAACTGAATCTACAAATGTTGTACTCCAGAATTCCAAAATTGGAACAGGTCTCGACATCTCTCATATTATCTACATTCAAATCTGCTTATTTGACTGATGCAAACCTCATGAACGAAAGTTGCAATACCATGTATTCTCGTCTATGGAATAAGACAGACCGCAGAAAAGTATCTCTTTTGAAAACAACATTTTAGTGTGCAACTGTATTGCTTTCTTAAATATGCCTTTCAAACAAGGAACTTCATATGTATCATAAATCTCGGCTTGAGATCTGTGCATCTCACTTTACTACATGAAAAAGCTAGCTGGCAAACATGTACAAGCCCTCCTTTCATGCTCTATGTTTTCTCAAATAAACTGGTACATGCACTGTCATAATGAACGTGCCTCTATTGATATCATGAATATGCTTTATGATCAAATAATAAATACTGATTATCTTCCTTTCTTATTTAGGTGATGATTGTGTTTCTATTGTTAATGCTAGTTCCAATATCAAGATGAAGGGCATTTACTGTGGACCTGGCCACGGAATCAGGTAACACATTTTTCCAGTTATCGATGCCCTTTTTGTAAAATTACCTTTAGAAGTTCTGCAGAAGGGATCTAGGAGTCAATAAATAAATTCGAGTGTCTGATTATGAAAGAATAAGCGAAAATATCATTCTCACGTTGCCTTCTAAACTGATTCTGTTGCATGAATGATGCCTACCAGCATCGGGAGCCTTGGTAAGGACAACTCTGTTGGTATAGTTACTCGGGTTGTACTTGATAATGCATTTCTCAGAGGTACCCAAAATGGTCTGCGGATCAAGACATGGCAGGTATGACGTTTTAGTCGTGTGTAGCACTTGAATTTATCCTTATTTATGGCATTACCCACATGATCGTTTTAAAATTAAGACTTTCTAAGCTGATTTTACAGCAGCTTTCCTTTTCATTAGCAAACAACTACAGTCCCAGTGACCTTGTCATGCAAAAGATTGTTTTATTTATACAAAAATCTGAGCCCCGACGAGGAAAAAGCTTGCCCGGTTCACAGTGGCACTTAGATTTTGTCTTCTAATATAGAAAAAAAATCTTTTCATCTCGGAATCAGAATGACAAAAAGTTGTTCTCTTAGGGAGGATCAGGTTATGTGCGTGCAGTGCGCTTCCAAAATGTAAGGATGCAAGATGTTTCCAATCCTATCATCATTGACCAATTCTATTGTGACTCACCAAAGTCTTGCCAGAATCAGGTATTCTTCTCAATTGTCATGTTTTCAACTGATAATGTATTAATTGGCAAAAGGAGAAAATAAGTTCTCTCCAATAGTTGATGTGACAAAGTGTCATTTGTTATTTGACATCATAGACATCTGCAGTTGAGATAGGTGAGATAGTTTACCGGAATGTTAGTGGTACTTCAAAGAGTAAAAAGGCAATCAAGTTTGCATGTAGCGATAACGTGCCCTGCAGCCACATTGTTCTGAATAATGTCAACTTAGAGACCAGAGATGGTACTGCTGAGGTCTACTGCAACTCTGCCACAGGGATTGGTTATGGTTATATTCATCCATCGGCAGAGTGTCTCAACTCTGATGACAAGAAAATTATCCAGAAAATGGAAGCTGGAATTGACGAATCAAGGGAAGAATACATCGTTCATACTGAGCTATGAATTGCGTTCCACATGCCATCACTCCAACATGATGGTTATTGAAGCAGATATTTTTGATATACATCTCGTAGTTTAGGTTCTTACTGATTTGAGTATCTCAGATTCTGAGATTCCTAACTAGGTAAGATAACAGCTATATACTGTTCTACAGGGATTCATTAAAAATATTTATATGATGGATATATTACATACTTAATTTTCTTCCATGGTAAGTTCAATGTAATACACATATGTGCAAATATATAGAGAAGGCTTACGAGGGCCAGTTTCTCATTTCTTTTTTATGTTGTCAAATTCCTAACGGAACTTCAACTGCCACTCCACTATATAATCCTGAAATGAACTCGACTGAAAACTGCCATAATTCATGAGATTTCTATGAACCTCATTAATATTTTCTGAGTACTAGCTATGATGAGGACTCCCTCTCAAGGATTCTATGTCCAGAAGCACAATGTATTAAAAGGGTCTTACCTATGTACAAGGTGCTTCCTCACTATGGTGGGATAAAGGGACAGTGGGCGTATGTTCTACGGAAAATATATTAACCAAGGGTGGTATCTAAATTGAGGAGACAATCTACGCATGTACACAACAGAGAGCCCTTTCTCTTGTGTTTGGAGTATCCGGCATTTGAAGCTTACAGTCCCAACTAATTTAGATTTGTGCCGGAATGCCTATTAAGAGCAGGTGGGAGTGGGGAGAGGGTTAAAGAAAGTGTTCCCGAATTCAAGAATTCTAGTTAAGAATGGAGGGACTCTTATCATCTCACTATACCATTCTGGTTACATGACTAGACCTTTTTTTCATTAAACATACTAATGCACTCCTCTTCTCTAATGAACAAAAAGTCCGAGAATTTTCATTTTCTTTATACGTTTTGATTCATCTCCAATTTCTTTCTGAACATTCATCATGCCCCTCAACCCAGGGCTCATCAGTACCGTACATTCTATCAACAATTACAATATACTCAGAAACACTGGTCGGATTCTTTTTCATCTGGAAGTTGAATAATTTGCATGAATTTTTCTAATAATTTTCTAATTACATGGAGTTATTGTTGTGTGTTGTAAAAGAGTATAATATATGGCCAATTTTTTTTTTATGTGGCACAAACTTGTTTTGAAAGAAAATCAAACCATCCATTTACCTAATCTGATCATCAAAATGGCTACTTTAGGTTTTTTGTTCTTTTCAGTAGACCAAAAAGTATCTTTAAGAAGAAGACTATATATATATATATATATAAACCATTAGTCCGAACAAGAACAATAAAGAAACAGCGAAAAGAAAATGGAATGTAGGCTATCATTATCATTCATGTGGGCTGTGGCATATAGGGGGCCTAGCACAAGTTGCTATGACAAAATGATCGTGCCTTTAGATCGCAGCAATCAGCAATTTGGTTCTTGGTGCTGTGTTCTTGAATGACTGTGGTGTCTGTATATTAATTCATCGGATAACTTGTTATAGTTCACATACAGGATAAAGAGAAATTGACATGTGTATATCAGTTGGATTGTTAGAAAAATTAGTGTTATCTCAAAAGGGAATGTCCATCATTGGTTTGTAAAACAAATACAAATATGACTTTTTACATTTACCTATTATTTAGTAAATCATGGTATCTTACATTAATGGAGTCAAACTAGCGGTTAGCTACCCGTTAACTAGCCGTTGGAGTAACATCTAATAGACTCAGCCATGCTAATAATGTAGCACAATAGTACCCTCTCATGGGGCACTCTGCCATAGTTTCAAACTCTAGAGTCAAAATATATATAGAGCTGGAAAAGGTCGATGACACTTTTAAGTCATGTGTATGTCACTTGTATGTCGTATTTATATCACTTATATATCATATCTATGTCATGTATTTAATACTGATGCACATGACATACATAGGATATTTACAAGATATACACATGGCATAAGATATACACATGGCATATAATAATATACCTATGATATGCATCATATATATCACTTGTATATCATATATATGTCACTTGTAAATCATATGTATATCATGTATATAATATTTATCACAGGACATACATAAGATATAAACAAGATATACACATGACATACAACGATGTACATTTGACATATACAATATATACATAAAACGTAGACAACACCCTTAACACAAAAAAAAAAAAAATCTCATTTTTCACACATCCTCCGCCACACCACCATCAGAAGTCACCATAACCGCCATATATTCCTATCATAAAAATGCAAAAAACATCCAATACACAAAAAAGTTTCATAAACAACTAGGAAAAGACATCTAGGCTTGTCGATGCTCCATCACTTCTTCCTTTGTGATATTTTCTCGGAAAATAAGAAATTTTCCTACTCGTTTTCTTGTGTTTGGTACACAAGTTAAAAAATGTCATTTTAAGAGTATTTGCATATATTAAAAGCAAAACACTATGAGAGTTTTGAATTCAGTGTGCAACTTTTGGTGGTGGGGGTAGGAATGGGAAGGGTGGGGTAGTTAGGGTAGGTGGGGGGTAGGGGTAAGGTGGGTTGAGGTGTAGAGGTGGGTGTGGGATAGACAGGGTCGGTGGGGCTGGAGGGTAGGTTGGGTGGGTGGGGGTGCGTTGGGGGATGCATTAGTGTGTTTTTATTGATCCGGAAAATATTTTTCCTCAAATTTTAAGGAAAACATTATCCTCGATTTTCTCCTATTTTGAGGAGAACATTTTCCATTTCAAGATATTTAGTGCAACCAAGCAAGAGATAAAGAAAAAATAGAAAAACATTTTCTGTCATACCAAAACACACCCTTAGTCATAGCTTTAAAAACAACTGCCTCATTTCAATGCCACAACTAATCAGATTTTTGCACTTAGATTGATATTTATTAACTTTTATTTGAGTAGTATTAGTGCAAACTATCCTATACCTTTCTTTAGATATATTTCACATAATTAATATTGTACTAGTAAAAACTATAGGGGTCTATTTGAAAAAAGAGAAAAATTCTGATTGATTTTTTTGTTTTTCTAACATGTCAACAACAACAACATACCCAGTGAAATCCCATAACGTGGGGTCTGGGGAGGATAAAGTGTACGCAGAAGTTACCTCTACCTTGGTAGATAGAGCGGTTGTTTCCGGGAGACCATCGACTTAAGACAAAGCATCACAAGCAAAGAAAAGCAAGAGAAACGGTCAGACCCAGATAAGAAATTAAAGCAGTATGAACATGATGATAACAAAAGAGATCTGAAAAAGTAAGCAGTAACTAGTGCAAATAAATAAGCTAAACAAAGTACACTGAAATAATGTGCCTATAAGTGTGATAGGCTAATCGGGCCTACAGTAATAACACTACAACTATTATTTTGTAAGCGTAAGTAGGAATACGCTCGACTACCTACTATCATTCTACCCTAATTCGTATCCTCCACAACTCCCTATCTAAGTTCATGTCCTCAGTAAGTTGCACCTGCGCCATATCCCGTCTAATCACCTCTCCCCAATACGTCTTTGGCCTACCTCTACCCCTTCTGAACCCGTCCATAGCCAACCGCTCACACCTCCGCACTGGGGCATATGTGTCTCTCCTCTTCAGATGCTTGAACCATCTCAACCTCGCTTTCCGCATCTTATCCTCCACCGAGGCCACTCCCACTCTGCCCTGAATATCATCATTTCTAATCCTATCTCTCCTTGTATGCCCACACATCCATCTCAGCATCCTCATCTATGCAACTTTCATCTTTTGGATGTACGAAGTCTTGACTGGACAACACTCTGCCCCATAAAACATAGTCGGTCTAACCACCACCCTATAGAACTTGCCTATATGTTTTGGTGGCACCTTTTTGTCGCACAAGGCTCCAAATGTGAGCCTCCATTTCATCCACCCGCCCCAATACGATGTGTGACATCATCATCAATCTCTTCATTCCCTTGGATAATATACCCAAGGTACTTGAAGCTTCCTTTCTTTGGAATGACCTGAGTACCAAGCCTCACCTCCACATTTGTCTCAGGGTCGCTCAATTTGCTGAACTTGCATTCGAAATATTCTGTCTTGGTCTTACTCAACCTGAACCCTTTAGACTCCAGAGTCTGTTTCCAAACCTCAAGCTTAGCGTTCACTCCGCTGCGAGTTTCATCAATTAGGACTATGTCGTCTGCGAATAACATACACCATGACACCTCTCGTTAGATTTGTCACGTCAGTCCGTCCATCACTAAGGAAAATAGGAATGGGCTAAGAGCTGATACCTGGTGCAACCCCATCATCACTGGGAAGTGCTCCGAGTCTCCTCATATTAATCGTTTTTGGTTCATCATGCTATTTCTCTTGGTTTACATACACCTACATTGATCTTAGTAAAATGTGCTTTAGATGCACGTGGTTCCAAGTTAATGCCAGATAAAAAGGATTTCGGTTATAATTTTTTGTGAGATGGCCCAGGTACCCTAGTCTTGGCTCCATCATGCATATTCTTGATCTCCATAGTGTACGCCACATGCATACCTCTACCCTCCAAACATATCCATAGAACCTCTCTAGGGACTTTGTCGTATGCCTTCTCGAGGTTGATGAAAACCATATGTAAGTCTCTTTTTCTCTCTCCATACTGCTCCACCAACCTCCTAATAAGATGAATGATTTCTGTGATCGAACGCCCCATCATGAATCCAAACTGGTTCTCGGAAATAGACACACCTCTTCTCACTCTCATCTTTACGACCCTTTCCCAATCTTTTCATAGTGTGGCTCAGCAGATTGATACCCATATAGTTGTTGCAATTTTGGATATCACCTTTGTTTTTGTACAAAAATTATTGTACTCCACCTTCATTCTTCGGGCATTCTTGTCGTCTTAAAAATGACGTTAAACGACTTAGTCAGCGACTCCAAACCTACCATGCCTGCGCTCTTCTAAAATTCAACTGGGATCTCATCAGGCCCGGTCGCTCGTCTCCTGCGCATCCTGCGAACAACACCCTTAACCTCCTCAACCTTAATGTTTCTACAATACACAAAACCCGGTACCTACCAGAATGCTCCAGATCTCCCAACACAATGTCTCCATCTCCTTTTTCGTTCAAGAGTTTATGGAAGTAAGACTGCCACCTACGCCTAATATGTGCGTCCTCCACCAGGACTTTACCATCCTCATCCTTGATGCACCTCATGTGATCCAAGTCACGGGCCCTCATCTCCCTTGCCTTGGCTAGTCTGTACAACTTCTTATCCCCGTCTTTCTCCTCTAATTCCACATACAGGCATTCAAAAGCTGCTGTATTTGCCGCCGTAACCGCTAGTTTTGCCTCCTTCCTCGCCTTCTTATACAGTTCCCTATTCGTCCACTTCTCCACCTCATCATTTCTTTCTACTAATTTTGCATATGTCACTTTCTTCGCTTCCACCTTCTCTTGAACTTTACCATTCCACCACCAGTCCTCTCGATGCCCACCACGGTTACCCCACGAGGCCCCTAGCACTTCTCTAGCTACCTCTCAAATGCAACTAGTCATCCTGTCCACATACCGGTCGCATCCCCACTACTCCTCCAAACCCCTTGGCCATCAACCTCTCCCCCATCTCCTTTGCACTAGCCATGGTCAAACTCCCCCATTTGATTCTTAACCTGTCATCCACAACCCTCTTCTTCTTCGCCATCTTGATATCCAAATCCATCACCAAAAGCTTATGTCGGGTTGTAACATCCTCCATTGGAATAACCTTGCAGTCTTTACAAAGACCTTTGTCAACCTTCCTAAGGAGTAAAAAGTCTATCTGAGTCTTAGCTACCGAACTAGGAAAGTCATCAAGTGTTCCTCCTTCTTCATGAACCTCGAATTGGCTATTATCATCCCACAAGCTTTAGCGAACTCCAAAAGTGAGACGCCTCCCCCGTTTCTGTCCCCGAGTCCAAAGCCTCCATGCACGTCATCATAACCCCCAAAGTGACCCGATATGTCCATTGAAATCCCCTTCTACAAATAACTTCTCAGTGATAGTATACCACCCACCACTTCGTCCAAATCCTCCCAAAAACGTCTCTTCTCCTCCTCGTCCAAGCCCGCCTGCGGCGCGTAAGCACTAATAATTTTCATGGTGAACCCTCCAACTACCAACTTAATCGCCATCATCCTGTCATTGACCCTTCTAACCTCTACCACCTGATCCCTTAGCTCACTGTCTACTAAAATGCCTACCCCATTCCTATACCTCGACCTACCCGATAACCATAACTTATACCCGTCTACATCCTTAGCCTTAGGTCCTACCCATTTGGTCTCCTGGACACATGCTATATTAATCCTCCTCTTCTTAAGAATTTTAACTAGCTCTTTGGACTTCCCTGTTAAAGTCCAATGTTCCAAGACCCTATTCTCAGCCTAGCATCTCTCTTACCCCCACTTACCCCTTTCAAATAAATTTAATTTGCCAACCAATAATTTGGAGCCGGAGAAAAGTAATACTACATCCCTCTCAATGTATGTAGCACCGTTTGACTAGGCATACAGTTAATTAAGAGAAAAAGACTTGAAATTTATGTGTCTAAAATAAGTCTTAGACCTTTGTGTGGTTATAACTTATCTCAATTAAGGTTAACTGAGAATATTAAAGTTAAGTTATTTCTAATATAGAACAATGATATTCTTTCTGGACATACTAAAAAGGAAAGTGTCACATAAATTAGGATAGAAGAAGTATACGTTTACTTGGTATAAGTAAATTAAACATATAAAACTGCAACAAATAAATGACATTGTCACAAGTTTTGATACATTTCCGTCACATGATTTGGTTCTTTTGTGATGTCAAAGGGGATTGCAACTCATAAAGAGGTAAAAGAAAAAAAGAAAATGTCTGGTTGGAATACAAAGTAATCATAGAATTTAGGTTTAAATGCTATTGGAGCATCGAAGGTTCTTTTTAGTAATTCTTTGGTCACAATCAATCAAGGCAGTTCAGTTCACATGAAATGTAGAATATTACCTACATTCTATTGTGACTTTGATGAATTCCAGCTAGCCACACAACTACCCTAAAGAAACTTGATCTAATCCCACCATTCCATAAAGAGCTAAAGCATGTGATACTTTTTTTGTACATAAGCTGATGATATTTTGTGCACTAAATTTTTGGAAGTTGGACACTAGGCCAGTTCAGTTGTATTATATTAATTTAGTTTACAATGGACAATGCTCCCATGCTACTACTCCTATAAGCTTAGCCCTGTGTGCCCACCTTATAAAACTTTGGCAATACCGTTGTGTTACTTTTCTGTCCAAGTACCCTTTATCAACCATATTAATGCAACTTCGATAAGTAGTCCAATACCTTTTTCCTGTTTTTGTCCATATAACTGACCATTAGGGGTGGAAACAAAAATTTTTATACCGCGGTTTCCATATATGATATTTGATACGGTATATGATATGCATTTTAAAAAAAAATGGTATACGGTACGGTATTTGAAATTTATAAAAAAAAAATACTAAAATATCGAATATCATACCGAAGTATATAGTTACTTATACAATTCATATATATTAATATTATAATACTAATAAATATATAAAGTAGTATTAGTACAAAGCTAATTGTTTAGACGTTGGAATTTTGACTAATCTATCTTGATTGAAATGCCCGTTTTGTGTAATTGATTTACGAAGGGGATTGCTTGTACATTCTTTTGAATATATTTTTACATGTGTAATGTGTTAGTACGATATAATTGAGATATTTTTTGAATAACCGAAGTCATAATTTTCTATTATATGAGTATACGTATGTCGAAATCGAACAAACTATGGTACCAATTTACCATACCGCGAAATACTGAAACCGAACTTAAAAATACCGAACCATACCGAATTAATTTGGTATGATAATGGTATCGTATTTTTAGAAATCAAAAACTGCAATTACTGTATGGAAATTTCAAATACCGTACCATACCATAACATGTCCACCCCTACTGACTATACTGAATAGGAGATACAGAAATGGTCATTTTTGGGTACATGGGCAAGACCCTATATCAGGGAATTGAACACGCAGTATTTAATTTAGACTTGGAAGAGTCCTTTCATACATACCTATATGCATAGGCGGATTCAACCCACATCGCTTGAAAGTAGAAGTTACTATTAGAAAATCGCTAATTCTCGATAGATGTCCCGTTAAAATTTTGGCTCGTCGGTAAGGAATTTTTGATGAAAAACTTGTTGAAAACGTTATCGATGAGCCAAATTTTAACGAATTCAGTCAGAAATCAGCGATTTTCTGCTAGTACATATTGCTATTTGTTGGGATACAATTGTTGTAGGGAACGGGAAGTAAGTAACTATTACAATAGTAGAAAGGATAAACAAACTATTACAAAAGAACTGGAAATCAAAATCTTACAAACTGCTTGTGTGATTTGCTGAGTCGAGTGATGACACTTTTTCTTTAAGACAAGATTGCCTCGTATATCTCTTTTTACGGTGTTGAGCAATAGTCTCCCAAGATACAACAACAACTTTAACAAGTGAGCAAAGGAAACTCAAGTGTTACTCTTGAAGAACTTTGAGTATAGTAACTTTGCTAGAGAGGAAGAATAAGATGAACTCGAAAAATTCTGGAGTATTTTCTAAGTGTTGATTGTTGTTCAATTGAGCCTAAGGCCTCAATTTATAGTGTAAGTAGAAGACCCCTCAACTAGCCAACTAATGGCCTTCAATAGCCATGTAATTGCACTTGATTGAGGGGTTACATTTAGCCAAATAATGACTGAATTCATGTTCCAAGTAATGGAGAATCAATGCACCAAAACCAGCCCAAACGTCAAATTTTTCCAACTTCCCATCGCAAAGCATTCTGCCTCTGAAGCGCCGCGGCGCTGTGAATTAGCGTCGCGGCGCTGCCTGGGAGGTGCCACGGCTCCGACAGTGTGGCGCCGCGGCAATTTTCGACTCGTTTCATTTTACACTTTGTACACTTCTTCCTTATTATACCAACGTGGAATACTTTGTCATTTGGCCAATAACCGTCCATAAATCTATGTCTCAAACGTATTACATACGTACCAATATCTCTTTCACTAATGAAATTTGCGATACTTGGCACTACGTGTGCACGTGTGTGGAAATGACGTTTCCTACGTGCGGGCCCAATTGTTCGAGTCATAAATTAATGGGATATACTTATTTCCACATTTAGTAAATTTCCAACAATCCCCTCTTGAAAGAGATTTTGGCGCAAACACTTGGTGCCTTTTCGAGCAATCTTTTAGCGGACCGATGTTGCATCTGAATAGGTAGCATACGCTTTGAACCTTCCATAGTTGAATACCATCGGACTTACTTACTGCGCGGTGAACGTGATGTCTTGAACCGTCAGTGTTTAGTGTAAGCCAAGTCAACGGTACCAACACAACAACTTCCTCTACTCAGTTCTTCATAATATTTTGTCCGTTGTGGCCGTGGACACTTCTTGGATTCTTAAGTGCGTTCAATTTGAGGTGGCCTATCCTCACACTTAAATAGGTGGTCTCCTACAAGGTATCCTGCTATACCCCACTTTATAAGTGTTAGGAACCATTAAAAATTTCCACAAACCTAACCTCAACCGGTGATGATCATTAAAGGTTTTAGAAACTTAACCTTCACCTACACTGCAGATAGCACTTATAGTCTATCGCGGGAACGGATTTGGATTTAGTGTTTCTTTACAGAAATCACTATCCAAAGTTCTCATGCTTCCACCGAAGCGATCAACTGAACCTTTACAACTTAGTTTTTCCATTGAACCTAATTCCTGGGATCTCCAGTCAGGAAGGTTGGGTTACCACCGTATTGGTCCTTATACTTTGGGTTTTAAGCCCATTCCTCTAGACAGGCAGAACATCTGATCTTTGGGTAAGCCCTTTGTCAGCGGGTCTGCTATGTTATCCTTTGACTTTATGTAATCAGTGGATATTATACCCGTGGTGATCAGCTGCCTAACGGTCTTATGCCTCTGTCGAATATGAAGAGACTTGCCATTGTACATAGCATTCCGTGCCCTTACTAGAGCCGACTGGCTATCGCAGTGGATCATTACAGAAGGTACGATTTTGTTCCAGTAAGGAACATCCTCTAAGAAGTCGTGAAGCCACTCAGCTTCTTCTCCTGCTTTGTCTAAAGCGATAAACTCTGATTCCATCGAGGATCGGGCTATGCAAGTTTGCTTAGAGGATTTCCAAGACACAACCCCACCACTAATTGTAAATACATACCCACTGGTGTACTTGGTGTTCTCTATGTCAGATATCCAGTTTGCATCACTGTACCCCTCTAGTACAGTTGTATATCTCGAATAATGCAACCCGTAAGTTAACGTGTATTTCAGGTATTGAAGTACCCGATTCAACGCCTTCTAGTGATCATTACTCGGATTATGGGTAAACCTAGCCAACTTCTTGACTGTATAAGCAATATCAGGTCGGGTGCAGTTTGTTATGTACATCAAACTACCAATCACCTGTGCATATTGCTCCTGGCATATGGGTGCACCACGATTTTTATCAAGCTTTTGATTTCTATCCATTGGTGACTTTATAGGCGAACTATCATACATCTCGAAAACTGCATCAAAACATCCTCGATGTAGTGAGACTGAGATAAGATCAGTCTGTCAGACGTCTTAGAGATTTTTATCCCTAAGATGACATCTGTGATACCCATATCCTTCATGTCAAAGCATTTTTTCAACATGTTCTTAGTCTCTAGGATTATGCTAGGACTACTCCATGTGATAAATATGTCGTCTACATACATGCATATCATAACAAACGAGTCAGAGTTACCTTTCACGTATACACATTTGTCACACTCATTAATGGCGAAACCCTTCGATAGTAGAGTACTATTAATTTTTTCGTGCCATTACTTTGGGGCTTGTTTCAATCCGTACAGAGATTTGACAAGCCGACAGACTTTCTTCTCTTGCCCTGGAACCGCATACCCCTTGGGTTGGTCCATATAAATTTCTTCTGCCAAACCACCATTTAGGAAGGCTGCCTTGACATCCATTTGATGTATATCAAGGTTACGCAACGCTACGATCACAATGAATACTCATATGGACGTCATCCTAGACACCGGGGAGTACGTGTCAAAGTAGTCAAGGCCTTCCCTTTATCGATAGCCCTTGACTACCAACCTGACCTTGTACTTATCTATAGACCCATCTGCTTTATACTTCCATTTGAGTATCCATTTAAAACCCAACGGTCTATTTCCCGGAGGAAGATCAACCAACTCCCAAGTATGGTTATGCAGAATCGAGTCTATTTCACTCTCAATAGCTTCTTTCCAGAGCGGTGCCTCTGGAGTTGACAATGTTTCAGCAATTGTCCTTAGTTCATCATCAACCATATAAGCTACAAAGTCAGGATCGAAGGATTTTTCCTTCCTGGCCCTTTTACTTTGCCTTAGTTCCATATCTGGAGTTTCCAAGTTCTGAGAATCTAGAACACTAGATTCCAGATATTCAGCCACTTCGAGATCCACTAGATCTGAACCATCTAGATCCGGGCCGTCAACGACTCCCGGTTCCTGAGAGCTTTGTTCATAACTTCATTTGCGAGAGGTTATGTCTTTTTCCTTTCTAGGAAAGGTATCTTCAAAGAATTGAGCATTCCTTGATTCCATGATTGTACCCCCGTGGATATCTGGAATATATGACTTATGCACTAAGAAGAAATAAGCACTACTGTTATTTGCATATCCGATGAATATGCAATCTACAATCTTATACCCAATCTTAACCTGCTTTGGCTTGGGTACTTCAACCTTTGCCAAACAACCCCACACCTTTAAATATTTATAAGTGGGTTTCTTTCCTTTCCACGATTCATATGGAGTTTTGTCCTTACCCTTATGCGGGACTCTGTTAAGAATCGTATTAGCGGTAAGGACAGCTTCTCCCCACATGTTTTGGGGAAGACCGAAATTGATGAACAAGTCATTCATCATTTCCTTAATGTGCAGATCTTACGTTCCACCACACCGTTCGATTGAGGTGAGTATGGAGCCGTCGTTTGATGAACAATGCATGATTGGGCATAATATTCCTCAAATGACGCTACATATTCTCTCCCTCTATCACTACGAATGGATTTAATCCGCATGCTTAGTTGGTTCTCAACTTCTGCTTTGTAACGTCAGAACGCTTCAAAGGCTTCATCCTTACTTTTCAACAAGTAAAGGTAATAATACCTTGTGCTATCATCAATGAATGTCATAAAGTACTTGTTCCCCCTAGTTTGTGCAAACTTCAAATCATATATATCTGTGTGAATAAGTTCTAGAGGAGTGGTATTCCTTTCGACGGATCGAAAAGGAAGCTTTGTGAGTTTTGCCTCTACACACACCTCACACTTATGTTGAGGGTTTACGTCGATAGACGGCAACAACTCCAACTTTACCAACCTTTTGATGGACTTGTAGTTGACATGTCCTAATCTATGATGCCATAAATTAGAGGACTCAAGCAAGTAAGAAGAAGAGACTTCAATATTATTGCTTGTGCGTAATACAGACATGGTGTTCACTTTGAAGAGGCCTTCACAGACGAATCCTCTTCCCACAAACGTTCCATTCTTAGTGGCTACAAATTTATTGGACTCAAACACTAGCCTAAAACCAGCATTAACCAATAAAGGACCTGAAATTAAATTTCTTCTAATCTCAGAAACATGCATCACTTCCTTCAGAGTGAGCTCCTTTCCAGAAGTCATCGGCGGGCCTAGGTATCCATTTCATTAATGACATGAAGATGGTTCTTGATGCATGGAGTCATAGTGATTTCATATGTAAGAATTATATATTGAATTGCTTGTCAGACCCTCTCTACACGGTTTATTGCACCGTTGGCACTGCCAAAGAGTTGTGGGAGAAGCTGCAAAAGAAGTACAACACACAAGATGCAGGTACTAAGAAATTCATCGTTGGGAAATTTCTGAAATTTCAAATGGTGGATAGTAAGACAATGATGTTCCAAGTACAGGAATTCCAAATGATTCTACATCACCTGGATTTGGAAGGTATGAAACCAAACTAGCAGTTTTTGGTTGCATCACTGATTGAAAAGTTACCTCTTTCGTGGAATGAGTTTATGAGCTACTTAAAGCTCAAGACAAATGAGATGACCTTTGAAGAACTTATTATCAAACTCCAAATTCATGAAGATAATAAGAAGGCCTTGCCTAGGGGTAAACAACCTGCTGAGGCAAAGGCAAATCTGGTTGAGGCCAAAGGGAACCTAAGCAAGAAGCGCAAGTTCTAGAAAGACGACAAGACATAAGCAACCGAGAAGTTCAAAGAAAACTGTCACCGCTATGGGAAACTGGTCATATGATCAAGGATTGCCGTAAGCTCAAGACTGAGCAACAAGAGAAGGCCAAGGCTAAGGGCAATGCTCAGGTTAACGTCGTCAAAGACCAGTTTCTGGACGATATGATTGAGAAGTTCTCAGCGGTGGTGCTAGAAGCAAACCTGGTTGAGAATCCCATGCAGTGGTGGATGGACACAGGTGCTACAAGACACATCTGTTCCAATAGAGATGCCTTCTCCACTTATACACCGATTATAAACAAGAAGTTGTTCATGGACAACAACACTTCCTCTGACGTGTTGGGGTAGGAAAGGTAAGGCGAAAGGTCCATTTCATCTCCAGCTTGTGGAGGATCTTCTGTTAGGAAACGTGTCATTCCTATAACAGTTAGATAGAATAGCATCTTTTGTTGCCATCTCTTGAAGTTTGACCCCATGAACTTTTCAGGGCGTTCATGGTGAAATCCAGCGGGTGGAGGAACGACAACATTCCCTTGAGCGACAGTAAAGGCGTTGGATGAGCCTTGAGCAATCGGAAATGCATTAGGAGTGCCTTGAGGTGGGGAAGGCAGAGGGATTGCCTTGAGTAGCAGCAGCAGAATCATAAGCAGTTTGATTTATGCAGTCATCTTTCTAACTTACTTACAACAAATCTTGTCTTAAAATTGTTGGGATACAATTGTTGTAGGGAACGGGAAGTAAGTAACTATTACAATCGTAGAAAGGATAAACAAACTATTACAATAGAACTGGAAATCAAAACCTTACAAACTGCTTGTGTGATTTGCTGAGTCGAGTGATGGCACAAATTATTTAAGACAAGATTGTCCCGTATATCTCCTTTTACGGTGTTGAGCAATAGTCTCCCAAGATACAACATCAACTTTAACAAGTGAGCAAAGGAAACTCAAGTCTTACTCTTGAAAAACTTTGAGTATAGTAACTTTGCTAGAGAGGAAGAAGAAGATGAACTCTGAAAATTCTGGAGTATTTTATAAGTGTTGAGTGTTGTTCAATTGAGCCTAAGGCCTCAATTTATAGTGTAAGTAGAAGATCCCTCAACTAGCCAACTAATGACCTTCAATAGCCATGTAATTGCACCTGATTGAGGGGTTACATTCAGCCAAATAATGGCTGAATTCATGTGCCAAGTAATGGAGAATCAATGCTCCAAAACCAGCCCAAACGTCAGATTTTTCCAACTTCCCGTCACAGCATTCTGCCTCCGAAGCGTTGCGGTGCTGTGAATTAGCGTCGCGGCTCTAGTGACTGGCCAGCCAATTTGCGCCGCGACACTGCCTGGGAGGCCCCGCTGCTCCGACGGTATGGCGTCGCGGCCCTTCACGGCTCCGCGGCGATTTTCGACTCGTTTCATTTTACACTTTGTACACTTCTTCCTTCTTATACCAACGTAGAATACTTTGTCATTTGGCCAATAACCGTTCATAATTCTATGTCTCAAACGTATTACATACGTACCAATATCTCTTTCACTAATGAAATTTGTGATACTTGGCACTACGTGTGCACGTGTGGAAACGAGTTTCCGACGTGCGGGCCCAATTGTTCGAGTCATAATTTAATGGAATATACTTATTTTCACATTTAGTAAATTTCCAACACTATTTACACTGTCCAAATAAGTCAAATAGTTTGTCGATTTGATCAACTTTGAGTTTCGATTTGATTATTCATCTTTTGAATTTATATAGACAAATCGATCAAATAAAAAAATTTAATTATTACGACAGTTTAGGATAAACAAGAGTTTAATCTAATTTGTGAGTCAGAGTGAAAGAACAAAACAACTATCAACCATCAATAGATATTTCCAATTCTATTATTAAACCGATATGGCATCAAGCCAAGCATCATCTTTACGGGGGAGAGATTAACTTTTAAGTTGTAATGAAGAAAGAATCTTCAATTCTATTTTTCTATTTAAAGTCTTAAACAAAAATAGAGAAAAGGTAGGAATCAATTACCAAAAAATAAGAAAAGAAAAAGACAAAACAACAATTAAGAAAGAATAGCCGCAAGAGGAAAAGGGTATAAAAAGCCGAGAGCAAACAGCATACGCGGGAAAGAGTTTTGAACTTGGGCCCCTTAGGGAAAAACTTTAATCCTGTGCGACTAGCACCACTGCCTCAATTGTTATTGTAGGTGGCACTTAACATATTTATAAGATTTCTTCGATAATTATACATATATACACAACGTTTCAACCAAAGCTTGCGGTTGACACTCCCCCGACCCTTAGTAAATCCGCCTCCGCTTATATATATATATATATATATATATATATATATATAGAGGCGAGCTGAGATGCATTAAGTGAAAATTGATCCTTATTTCTCTTGGCAAATAACTAAACTTTTAATCAAGTGCATCATTAAGCTCTTTATGACATATGTGTCAGCAAGTAATATTAGATCAATTCTAAAAATATGTACATAAAATATCAAGTTTTGTGGAAAGACCATGAGTTCACGTGCCCAAAAAATAATACATAAAATCGCCCCTGCTGACATCACTGGCAGAAACACCGTGTTCCAAGAGGGTGTCATTGACGTCACTAGCGGAGACACCTTCGTTGATTTTTTTAATATATATAAATCTTAAGCTTTCATGTTATCATTATAAATATACAAATCAAAATTTCATGTCCAATTATTGAGATGGGATGTTATCGTATCAGGATGCCTAAGGATACACATACAAGCTAACACTACATGGAATAATATAAAGAAACGTTAATTTGAAATATGAAGTTAACTATTAGAATTTCCATAGCCTCAAACCTAAATATGCATACAAATGGATTTTTTGCCCTAAATTTTCTATATTATTTTGATTCTATTATATTTGTGATTTACCTCAAAATAAATTTCTTACTAGAAAAGATTTTCTTTGTCGAAAAAAACTCTACCATATTTATCTTTTTCTTGGTGAAGAAGTTTTGGAAGTGCAACTTACTGAGGACATGACCTTAGATATGGGGTTGTGGAGGACACATATTAGGATACAAGGGTAGTAGGTAGTTGAGCGTAGTCCTACTTAAGCTTGCAAACTGGTAGATGTAGTGTTATTATTGTAGGTCCGCTTAGCCTATCATACTAATAAGCGCAATATTGCTTTTATAGTTTCATGTAGTTTGATTTCTGATGTTATGTGTTCTTTAGTGTACTTTGTTTATCTTATTTACCTGCACTAGTTACTGCTTACTTTTTTCAGAATGTACTAGCATGACTTATTAACTTTTAATATCAGCATTTTCATACTGCTTTACATTTTTTGACCGGATTTGAGTAATATCCCAACCTTGGTAATGGTAAATTACTACCATTGGCAACCTGAATTTGTGAGGGACCTTGATACTCACGACCATTTTTTAGCATACTAGTTGAGTTGGTCATATGATTGGAAACGCCAGAATCAACAAGCCAAAAAATAGATGTAATATCATTACCTTGTAGCCCCAAAGCTGAAAAGGCTGACACGATCATTTGTTGTATCATTTCAGGAGTAAGAACTTGTCCTGCTGAATATGAGTTATCGGTAGTGAAATCTTTTATCCCAGCTTGAAAAGCATTGACCCTACGGTTTTGAGGGCGCGTGGGACACTCTTTGATCACGTGTCCTTGTTGTTTACAATAATTACAGAACTCTTGCCACAATTGATAGCAATATGACCATATTCCTTGCAACTGTAGCATTGAGTTCTAGTCATATCTCTGCCTTTTCGTTTTCCTTGAGCAGTAAATGCAGCAGTGCCAACATTTTCTTGTTTGAAAGCATTTTGTATGACAAGACGCTGCTCTTCATGAAGTAATTCCCTAAAACAAACATCCAAGGAGGAAGACGGATCACAATTGATCAAGTTAGAGCGAACACTCTCAAAATCATATTGTAATTTCATCAAAAATTGGTCTTACTTGCTCTGCTCATGAACTGCCTCGATTACAGAGAGATTCGACAGGTATTTTAGCATAAATAATATCAGTAAATTCAGCCCATAAGTTCTGAAATCCAGAAAAATAATCCTGAACAGAGAGATATCCTTGAGAGTAATTAGCAATTTCATGTTCTAACTGAAAACGTCTTGCGACATTGTCTTGGTTGTAAATCTTTTGTAAATAATCCCATATGGCCTTAGCAGTCTTGTACAACCTGAGATGAAGAACTATTAAAGGATCAATTGACCCTAAAATCCATGTCTTCACCCGAGCATCTTTAACCTTCCATTGACCTAACTTTGTAGGATCAGTAGGAGTAGGATCACTTCCATCAATATGGCCCCATAATTCTTTTCCGGTGACAAATAATTGAAATTGAAATTCTCAGGCAGAATATTTTTTTTGAGTGAAACGAACATTGAAGGATTCAAACTGATGTAACGTCATCTTCTTAACTAGCTAAGAACACCATGAACACAATGATCCAAGAAAATAACTAGAATGACCAAGACCAAAAGACCTAGATGTGTAGGACTGACTCTTGATGAACATTCAAGAGAACAAAGACTTTCAAATAAATCTGGAAAAAAATCACAGATGAAAGAACTAAGACTCAACAGTGAAAAGATGGCTCTAATACCATGTCAAGAACAGAGAAAAACAAGAGAGAAATTGAAGAATGACTATCTCAATTTGTTGATCTAATACATCATACTACATAGGTATTTATACACAAGAGTAAGATATAAAAGGAAGAAAAATATCCTACACTTAATGTAAATCCTACTAAATATTGTACGTAATATTCTATAGTTAATGCTATAATATTCTACAATAAATATAAAATATCTCTCAGTATATTTCCATATATCTAGAGTATCTCTATTTATGTTTCCAATATTCACAATATCATGTCCATCATGCTAACATGTGCAAGGACTGATGTTCTCAAACATACAAGTTTCTGAAGTCCAAATACCAATTATAATTGATCAGTTCTATTGTGACAAAAGCAATTGCAAGAACCAGACATCAGCAGTGGCTTTATCAGGAATTAAAAATAACAGGAACATATACAGTAAAACCCGTGCATCTTGCATGCAGTGACACTATGCCCTGTATAGAAGTGATGTATGACCCATACTGTTGGCAGACCTTCGGAGAGTTGTATACTCGTACCATCCCCCAATTGAATGTCTACAAGTTGGCAAGCCATCAAGCAGCACGACTCAAGCTGATTATGATCAATGCTAAGTATAGTGACACATATTATCATCATGTATATAATTTGGTGCTCTCATTTGTGTGGCCGGCAAGGCTCTGCTGACCCCTATTACATTATATAGAACATGAGTGCTGATTCTTAATAGGATTAGAACATATAATATGTTTTTCTTTACAAGCATTACTTGAGCTTCCCTCCTGTGGGGGTGTAGAATAATTTTTAATAGCTGGCATTTCTATAGTAAGGTATGTTAAGACACTTCCCTTCATGCAAAACTGTCTGCTGGTGTTTGTCAAAATGACTACTCGAAAATCTATGCTAATATCTATGCTAATAGAGGCAGATCCAGAATTTGAAGTTTATGAGTTCCTACCACGATACAGGGTCTAAGAAAAAGCTATTGGGTTCACGTGAACCTGTAACTTATAAGCTAGATCCACCCTTGTATGCTAAAGATACATCAGTGTTCAAGATATACCAGTTACAATCAAAAGCACAAGGATTTGTGTCTCCAGGCATTCTTTTTTTGGTAAGTTGTTTTTTCAAATATCCTATCACTTTGGAGACCAAGAAATTGGTAAACAATGGGTTAAAGAAATGCAATACTCCAATCATTTTCGAATCTATGTGATTCAAGAACTTCAATGCAACATCCATCTTGCAGGAGTAACCTCGTTATCAAACATTGAAATAATCAAATTGACTTCAGAAACTACCTAATTATAGCATGCCATATAGATTCTGCAGAATGGTTAAGCCAATGGTGTGTATAACAGACCTGGACTCCTTTGCTCCTTTTAGCTCAAAGATCTATTTTCACCAACTTTTCAGCAATCAAATGAGAAATATCCTTATACATGCTGATTCATCTAACATGTTTTCCCACTAAATGATGATTAAGAAACATCAATAGAAATTCTGTGCAGATTTTTCCTGTAAACCACTCAGCATTGAGTAGAGAAGACATACCTATTGAATAGAGAGTTGGAAAGTAAGGAGACTCGTAATCCTCACTCATATAGATGAGAAATATCGAACTATGTGTCTTCTAATTAGATGAGTGAGGATTACGATGCTACAGATGGTTTATCGAATGCAGAGAAATCTGTCCAACAATTAAGATCTCAAATGCACTACAACGTTATACAGGACTGCCAACCAAATCTTAACTGCTGTTTTATGTCACAAAGAGGACTGTTAAGAATTCCCAAATGGGCCAGATAATAAGGATAAATTTGAATATCACAGGAACTGTAGCTGATTAACAAAATAAAGCAAAACAAGGTGTATCACCTTATGTGAATAGACCCCAAACAGACTGAAAATCATAGACCTCTTCAGGTAAAGCATGGGTATGCTTCACCTTTCACATTACTTTCTTATTTGAATAGAATATAAAATCTTCTATTTATGAAGTCTAAAGTAGCAGCAGAAACATTGACCAAGGGAGATGAACTCATACCCTCATATCCAAAAAAGAACCAGATCTCAAATTCTTGAACCAAGTATTGTGAGTTCTAGCCCTTATCACGATTTATCAAAAATGGAAAAGAAGGTGACATAAGTACTTCAAGTTACAAGGAACTAACGTAATAATAAATGAATAAACCCATGGCAAGAGAGAGAGACTAACCGGATCGCATGCTAGAGCAGGTGCAGTATAGAAGCCTTCATCGAATGGATTCTGAAGAGGAGTACAGTTAAGCATGTTGAACTTCTGTATTGAAGGGAGGTTGTCCAACTCTGTCATGTTGACTAACTTCTTGCAATTTCAGAAGTCCAAAGATATTCTAAACTGATGGGAGTGTTTGACGATTCTCACAATCATTACATGTGTAGACTTGTCATCAATGATGTTAGTCTCGTTCATGTCCGTAAATAAGCCGACGGAAGTGAGCATACTCAATAAAGGTCAATTTCAAGACAAGTTTTAATAGGAACACATTTTTCTCTTTTCAAGCAGGTGAACACAGGTGTGAATAAGGGTAGTGAAATGTATCATTGTTTTTATGTATCTTTAAGTTTTTAGTCCGAACAAGAATGATATATCCAGTAAAAGTAGTAAAATCCCTTTCCTGTTTCCTTCTAGAACTGACAAAAGTGTAATCATGTATTTTATTGGTGTTGGTAGTTTTTGCTCTATGGTACTTTATAATGCAGTACGGGAATTATATTACTATTACAAGTATTCGAAAGGATAAACAAAGATTCAATAATTCAACTAGAAATCTGAAAATTACAATAGTTACACAATAAAACTGGAAATTCCAGTTTTGTAGAAGACGGAAAAATGGAAACTGTTTTTGCTGAGTCGAGTGTGGCACTCTGTCCTTAAGACAATATTGCCCCGTATGTATCCTTTATACGTCCTGGACAATTTGTCTCCCAAGATAAAACAGCAATGGAACACTTGAGCAAAGGAAACTCAAGAGCTACCGTGAAGAATATTGAGTAACGAAATGATGCTTGGAAGTTGTAGGAAGAAGAATTTTCTGCTTGAGAAAGCTTCTGTATTTTCGTGCATATGTGTTGTATGAACGTTTTTGTTAGCTCTCAACAATGGTGTAAGGGGGTGTTTAAATAGGTGAGGGAGGGGGCTGATTACCGCCCTCCATAACAGCCAAATAATGGCCATTATGGAGGTAGTAAAGCCACCAACATTAATGGGAGAAAGACCAACGGATTTGGCCATTATAGGAGGAGTAATTCAGCCAAAATAAATGGCTGAATTGAGTGCTTGGCATTTCTGTTTTTGACCGTCGAAATTCTGATGTTCTGGAAACTTCAGGGACCAAACTGTACATCTGAAGACCCACAGCCCGTGGCCCGAGAACCCGGAACCGGACAGGACGGGACGGGCGGGCGGGCGGGCGGCGGCGGCGCGCGTGTGGTCTTTCCTCGAACCGAAGCACATCTAGGTCCTCCCTCCTTTAAACACATGGGATACCCCTTGGGGTCCCAAACCCCAAACCAATTTCGAATCTTATATACACAACAATTTTTTCTTCCTCTACCGATGAGGGAGAATTGAACCCAATACCACACTTTCCATGCTTCAAACACCTTACTTCGTGAACCAATATCTTTTTCATTTCTCAATGAAATTTGACGATTCTTGGCGCTACGGTTATCTACGTACTTAGTAGATCATGCATGTGTGAAGAACCGGATTCTCCAACATACGTTACACTAGTGTTTAAGCCGTTAAAGTTGGTCGGTCGCAACTCCAGCCAAAGGCAAATTTCCAACAATTGGTTCCAAATCCGATGATATAAAATGAGCTTAACTGAAGAAGTGGGGATTCATATAGCCGACCCCAACTTGTTTGGGACTGAGGCATAGTCGTAGTTGTAGTTTATTGGTGTTTGACTATAATCAATTTGAATAAATCAAAAACTGGAGATTATTATTAATTCACATCTGTTGAAAAGAGAGGAATTGAACATTCAAGAAAACTTTTAGACATTAACATACACAACTTGACCTCTGAACAGAAAGTTTACTGGTTTCGTGAGAAATTTTTGAAGGTAGAGTGTCTGAATGCAATAGAGCAAAAAAGATAATAGACACTAAAGAAAAATAAGAATTACCATCATTTATAAACTTAAGGCATTGACATTTCAAATCACATTCTTCTCTCAAACTTTCCAGATGATCGGAAGGTACTCAATGGCAGCTCATTGTTAAGCAGAATGCAGTCAAATATACTTATATTTTTAAGAAGAAAGCAATCATTCTAATTCATGTCCTATTCTAGTTGAAAGGATTTAGAAGAACAGAACCCTGAGGCTGTACAAAAGATTGTCTCAGACACTAAGTGATTTCTCAGGAAAGAATACATATGTCATGAATATTATTTCCATTTGTTCCTAAATTGACTAAGGAATTGAAGAACGCAACCAGTTTGGGGATACAAAGAATTTTTATTCATATAGAAAGTTAGATGCATACCCATATAAAGATAAGATCATTTGATGAATATTCTGTCAATAGTAATCTTTGGGATATGATTTATCTTAGATTTATCCATGCTTTGACATGCTTCGCTCAATTTCGGGCAGCTATCAATAGTCAGCTCTTTCAATTTAGTCAGGCCATGCATTCCTTCAGGCAAGGAAGTTAATTTACGGCATTCTGAAACTTCAATCCGTTCGAGTGCTGTGAGATCTCCAAGCCACTCAGGGAAAGCCATGAAGTTGGGACACCTTTCGACCCTCAAGTGTTGTAAAGTACAAGCTGCACCTTCTAGCCACCGAGGCAAAGAAACGAAATGAGGAAGCCCAGAAATAACCAATAATTGAAGGCTCCTGAGGCATTGTACATCTTTCGACTCTAACTGTGGTAACCCCCCAATAACCAGGGATCTAAGCATTTTAATACCTTCAATATCTTGCCACTCCAACAAAGTTAGCTCTTCACAATCAATAATGGATAGGCTTTTAAGAGCAGTAAGGTACTTCATACTGCTTGGAAGAAATGTCAGCCTTGGGCAATCTACAATAGTCAATGTGCTGAGGCTAGTAAGATGCTGCAGTCCGTCAGACAAAGATACGAGATTCTTGCAGCTGTAAATGTATAGAGATCGAAGAGCATGCAAGCATCCCATTACCTTGTCAGAGAAAACCTCTTGTCTGGTAGTCATGTACAAATGCCTCAAGTTGATCATGTTCTCTGTGTAACTAGGTAAAACTTCTAATTTTGTGCAATAAGCAACTCGAAGCGTTTGCAGGCTCTGCAATTTGCATATAGCATTGGGTAGTGAACTCATGTAGCCATTTGCACTAACATCAAGATATTTTAAGTCCTTCAATTCCTCAATGGAGTTTGGCAATACCTCAAAGCATGAGTCACTCAAATCAAGTAACCGTAAATGTTTGAATCTTGATATGCACGCTTCGACAAACGATGTGCTAGTAGGACCAACTCCTTGGACTGGAAAAAGGATGGTACGCAGCATACTGTGGTCTGATAGGGATCTCGGGAGCTCTTTTCCTGAGAGATCATAATCAGAAAGTGCAATGTGTCTGACATACTTGGAAATATTTTGGGAATGAGATACTATAGTTGCGCATTCGCCATCCACTACTGCCTCCGCAATATAATGTACTAGGTCATGCATTTTGCAAACTGAGATAAACAAGGGGTGAGTTCCTTCCATCTCCTGGAAAAATGACCTTGACCTCAACTCCTCAAAATACTGCATGCCAATTTCTTCAGGCTCGTGGCATCCAGTTGAAGGATGGATTATCCCTTGTGCCATCCACAGTTGAATCAGTTTATCTATCTGAATGTCGGAATCCAGGAAAACTGAGCTATAAGCTAGACAGACTTTTAAGTAACAGGGCAACTTTTCATAGCTAATTTTCAATGCTGACAAAGTGCTGATAGCATTACGACCGGAGTCCCATATATGATGATGTCTTATCCATTCCCAATGACATTGTGACGTCTCTTTGTACAGAGAACTCCCCAAGACAACTGCATCTAACGGAACGCCTTCACGTTTCTTTGTGATTTCAGCACCGATTCTCAAAAGATTAGGATTGTTTTGAACCTCTTCACCTTCCCCGGAAGCCTTTCTCAGGAATAAAGCTAGACAATCGTCATCCAAGAGGCCACCTAAATGGTAAGGAGGAACTGTGCCAGTTATCGAAGCTACGGATTCACTGCGTGTAGTCACAAGTATCATATTTCCATGTCCACCAGCCAACAACCTCTTTAACTCATTCCACTGTCCTTCGTTGTCAATCCAAAGGTCATCTAGGACAAGTAAATAAGTCCTTGTGAGCAAAACTTTGCAAAACATGGTCCGCAATTCTGCCTCATTCAGATTCCTTAAATCTGTGACTTCGTTTCCTGAGGCAGATTTGATAACTTTCTCAACTAGCTTGTTCACATCAAATACACGAGATGCATTAACCCATATCCGCAGCTGGAATTGCCTCATTACCCTGGCATCATTGTATACCATTTTTGCCAGAGTAGTCTTTCCAATGCCTCCAATTCCATTTACCGGTAAGACAGATATAGCTGATTCATTTCTCAACCCCAGCAAAGCTTCCACAATTTTCTCTCTATCATGTTCCCTTCCAAAAACATCAATACGCTGGACTGGATATGGCCTGTGCATGAGAACCCTGTCATGTTGATTGGAAAGCCTTAACAGACGCAAGTTAGGCGTCCAATAAATTTGTAGTTCAACTAATCTACTGTTCAAACTTCTGATTCTTGAACCTATCTGCATTCTTAAAGCAAGATCTTGTAAGCTACAGAAGAAATTTCTCACCTTTGATAATTTAAGTCTTTGAAGAGGCTGCATTTGGCTTTGCAAAGTGTGAACTTCAAGTTCATCAAAGATCTTATCAGCTTCGGAAAGCACATCCCTTAGCAACTCCACCACTTGGTTCTGGTCATGGAAGCTTTCTTGCATTGCTGACTTCAGCTGCTGCTGCATTTGGTCAAGCTGACCTTGCAAATTCCATCTCAAGGCCATTTCACAAACTCGTTTCGAGCTTATCCTCTCCAGAATTGTATGTGCAGTGAAAGCTATCTCCATATTGACAAAGAAGAAGCTAGAAATGTGGAATGCTGTTTCCAATACTTAGCTGAACTATGAATCTTTATTGAACAGATTGAATTACAACCCAAGAAACCTTATGCACTGTGTTATCTAAAGGGCATATATCCCTTGGATTTTTCTGCCTCTAGGTGCCATGTTGACACCATAGATGTGAAGGTTAATCTTGTGAGAATTGAAGAAAATTTTCTTTCTTGTTGACTTCTATGGCTATAAAATTAGTGGGTCATAATTTTCTGGGTGAAAAGATGGAAACTTTACAAACTAGGAAGTTTCATAGCATCAACAAATGGGGGGGAAAAAAGACAACCTTTTAGTGTTGACTTGACTTTGAGTTTCAACTAACTAATATGTCACTGTCATAGTTTCCTCTTTATATTTAAGTTTCTTAGTTTGATTAAAGTGTCTTACTTTAATTAGTATGGAGATTAAAAAATAAATAGAGACTTTTCAATTTTATAGTTCAAAATTAAAGATATGTATAATATATTAAAATGTCATTTGAATCTTGTGATTATAAATTTATCACGTAGGATATTTGAATTGTCAAAAAATCATTCTTTTTTAGATAAATAAAAAAAAGTAAGAGAATTATATTATGACAGGGAGCTAGCTTAAAGTAAGAAGTATATTTACTTTTAATATATTTCTCTTGAACATCACATTCATGGATTCAAGATATTTTCATCTCTTGTCATATCAAATTAGTCATTAAGCCTAACTCATATCTCAAAATCTAACTCAAAGGGAGAAAAATTGGCCAACACTTATAAGAATCCAGAATCTAATCCTCACTGATATGTTATATTTCTCTTTATTGTCAATATCATCAAAGTTAAAAATTAATGTTTAGTACTATATTAAGAAGAAGAAGAAGAAAATTTTAAAAAGTGGCTGCCGGAATTCACACATTGGAAACTGGTGAATAATGAGTTTGTCCTTTACCTTTCTTCACTTCAGACGTTTAATGCGTGCATCACACATGACGAACTGCATTCTTACCACATGTCGGGGGGTGTTTAACTAAAGCTTTTATTCATAGGAATTGAGTGCATTTGCCACACTTCACTTGAACTTTTTTTAAAGAGAAAACCATCGCAATACCCATATTTGGAGACTTGAGAAACCGTTCAGACATACTTTTTCTTCTCTTTTTCTCATAACATTATTTGATTATACATTGGACTGAATTTTTGGTTAGTTTTGAAAATGAGTTTTTAAAATTTGACCAGTTTCTAAGTGAAAAATATTTCCCACTCACAAAACATCGACCTTTTGTCACGTAAAATACATGTCCAAACACAACTTCTATTTTCAAATATTATTTTCAACTTTAACTTCAGAAACTCTTATTTCTAAATTTCAACAAATCTATGTCCAAACGCTAACTAATAGCATGTTATTAATCTGTATTCCAAAAAAAAAATCAGTAAATAATAATAACTGAAAATAAACAGAATCAGTGTTGAAAAAATAAGAATAATTTTTCAGAATATAATCGAGCCCACTTAGTTCAAAGTGTGTCCTTAAGAAAATTATTCCCCTCACAATACTCGAGGTTGATGGAATATCCCCTCCCAGGATAGAACGATTATCTTACCAGAATAGTAGTACTCCAAATTCAGGTAGCGGCGAACCACTCAACGGCAGTATATCACACAGAATTTGTTTGTGCAGAAGAAGAAGAAGTTTGTAGTTTCAGAAAATTCATAAGTAAAATTCTGAGGAATCAAACGAATTTATAGCCATGGAAGTACTGACACGCGGATCCGGGTCACTAACGGGTAGGATTGGATAAGTTAATTAATTTAATTAAATAATAATTAAAAATTAAAGAAAATTTGGTCCAAAAAGATTATCAATCAATCAGATCACCGAATCCAAATCCGAAGCCGGAGCCGGAGCCGAGCGACGACGGCGGCGCGAGGGGAGACCCTCTTCTTAACCCTTTAGCAACAAGGAGTACTTCTACTTATAAGTAGAAGAACTTTTCTTTCCACTACCGATGTGGGACAAATGCTTATTTTATAAAGCAAGATGGAACTCCCAGTTTTCTTTCCACTACCGATGTGGGACAAATGCTCCATTTCTCATTCAATCTATCATTTAAACCCAACAATCCCCCACATGAATGGGGAATGGCTATAAGATAAAGGAATGCGCGGACAAGTGTGATATACAAGTGAGGATTGACTGCATCTGGATAAGTAGGTTTCCCTTTGAACTTTTCGTAGTGAACTTATATCGGATATACTCGATCAATCGATAGATTTGATATCTTTGAACCGTCGAACTTTGTTGTATACCTAGACAACATAAGTCACACAATCAACCCTCAACCGTTTATGGTTCTCACGGTTGTGTTCGTTTCAGCCATGAACACCTCCTGGTTTCATGAGTGCATAGAGAATGGGTCTTCACTGTCATTCCCCTTTAAAGCGGCTTACACTTAACACTCACATAGGTGATTTCTAAATATATGGTCCTATAGCCACATTATCAGGTCATACACTGCCAGATTTAGATAATCATTAAAGAACCTTAATGCTTTATTAACTCATTAACAAGTCATAAGGTTTTATCCTTATTTCTGAACATTGTCTTCATCCGAGAATGGGTTGAGTTATTTGACAATGTTGAACCATCAGTCACAACTTTGTTTGATCTCCTTGAACCTAGCTCTTGGGATCTCCAGTCTGCTAGGTAGAGTTACCACCATGATGACTTGTCCTCGGCCTTAACCCCATTCCCATTGATGATCTACTAACTCCCTCTCTAGATAAGCCTTTTGTAAGCGGATCCGCCACGTTATCTCTTGACTTTACATAGTCAATCGTGATAACGCCACTAGAGAGGAGTTGTCTAACGGTATTGTGTCTTCGTCGTATGTGATGAGATTTTCCGTTGTACATTACGCTCCCTGTCCTACCTATTGCTGCTTGACTGTCACAATGTATACATATAGGAGCCAAAGGTTTGGGCCAGAATGGAATATCTTCTAAGAAATTCCGAAGCCATTCAGCTTCTTCACCGGCCTTGTCTAAAGCTATAAATTCAGATTCCATTGTAGAGCGGGCGATGCATGTCTGTTTTGATGATTTCTAAGACATTGATCCACCCCCAATTGTGAAAATATAACCACTCGTGGATTTAACTTCAGATGATCCGGTGATCCAATTTGCATCACTATATCCTTCGATCACGGCGGGATATTTGTTATAATGCAAAGCATAGTCTTGGGTATGTTTCAGATACCCCAAAACTCGTTTCATTGCCATCCAGTGAGTTTGATTGGGATTACTTGTAAACCGACTCAATTTACTAATAGCACATGCTATATCTGGTCGCGTATAATTCATGATATACATCAAACTTTCCAAAACTCGTGCATAGTCCAATTGTGAGTCACTTTCACCTTTATTCTTTTGAAGTGCAAAACTTACATCAATTGGAGTCTTTGAAACATTGAAATTTAAATACTTAAACTTGTCAAGTACTCTTTCAATATAATGAGACTGCGATAATGCGAGACCTTGTGGAGTTTTATGAATTTTGATGCCTAAGATCAAATCAGCAACTCCTAAGTCCTTCATATCAAATTTGCTAGCCAGCATACGCTTCGTACCATTTACATCGGTAATATCTCTACTCAGTATCAACATGTCATCAACATATAAACAAACAATGACTTCATGATTTGGAGTATTTTTAATGTAAACACATTTGTCACACTCATTAATCTTAAATCCATTTGCCAACATTGTTTGGTCAAATTTCGCATGCCATTATTTGGGTGCTTGTTTAAGTCCATAAAGTGACTTCACAAGTTTGCACACTTTCCTTTCTTTACCAGGAACCACAAAACCCTCAGGTTGTTCCATGTAAATTTCTTCCTCCAATTCTCCATTTAAGAAAGTGTCTTGACATCCATTTGATGGATTTCAAGACCATATACTACGCCGCGTTGCCACTAACACCCGAATAGATGTTATTCTTGTTACCGGCGAGTATGTGTCAAAGTAATCAAGGCCTTCTTTTTGTCTATAACCTTTGACCACAAGTCTTGCCTTATATTTGTCAATAGTGCCATCAGCTTTCTTTTTCCTTTTAAAAATCCATTTTGATCCTAAAGGTTTATTTCCAGGAGGAAGATCAACCAATTCCCATGTATGGTTGTTCAAAATTGATTCAATCTCACTATTGACTGTCTCTTTCCAAAATGTTGAATCAGAAGAAGACATCGCTGCTTTAAATGTTTGAAGCTCATTTTCAAGCAAGAATGTCACAAAATCTGGTCCAAATGAAGTAGATGTCCTTTGACGTTTGCTACGCCTTGCATCCTTTTTACTTGGTGTATTTTCCTTTGGTTCTTCCCTCGGTCGTTTAGATCTTTCACTTGCCGACTCACATTCAGTTTTATACAGATAAATGTTTTCAAAGAATTCAGCATTATCTGATTCAATTACCGTATTAACATGAATTTCGGGATTGTCCGATTTGTGAACCAAAAACCGACAAGCTTTGCTGTTTGTAGCATAACCAATAAAAACACAATCCACAGTTTTTGGTCCGATTTTTACCCTTTTGGGCAAAGGAACTTAGACCTTTGCTAAACACCCCCACACTTTGAAATATTTCAAGTTGGGTTTTTCTTCCTTTCCATAGTTCATATGGAATAGATTGTGTTTTGCTGTGGGGCACCCTGTTGAGTATTCGGTTAGCTGTAAGGATAGCCTCCCCCCCACAAGCTTTGCGGTAAACCGGAACTTATTAGTAAGGCATTCATCATTTCCTTTAATGTTCGATTTTTCCTTTCCGCAATTCCATTTGATTGTGGTGTGTAAGGGGCAGTAGTTTGATGAATAATTTCATATTCTAAACATATCTCTGCAAAAGGAGATTCATACTCTCCACCCTATCACTTCTAATCATTTTTATCCAATTGATTTTCCACTTCGTTCTTGTATTGCTTAAATGCATCAATTGCTTCATCCTTACTATTAAGCAAATACACATAACAATATCGAGTGCAATCGTCAATAAAAGTTATAAAATACTTTTTCCCACCGCGAGATGGTATTGACTTCATATCACATATATCTGTGTGAATTAAGTCTAAAGGATTTGAATTCCTATCAATAGACTTATATGGATGTTTAACAAACTTAGATTCAACACAGATTTCACATTTAGATTTATTACACTCGAATTTAGGCAATACTTCTAAATTAATCAATTTTCGCAAGGTTTTGTAGTTGACATGTCCTAAACGAACATGCCATAAATCATTTGACTCCAATAAGTAAGACGAAGTCGAATTCTTATTAATACGTCAACAACCATTACATTGAGTTTGAAAAGGCCCTCGGTGAGGTAGCCCTTTCCTATGAACAAATCATTCTTACTTATTACAATTTTCTCACTAACCAACACGCACTTAAACCCGTTTTTGACGAGTAGTCCGGCTGAAACTAAATTCTTCCGAATTGTTGGAACGTGCATAACATTGTTGAGAGTCGGACCTTGCCTCGAAGTCATCTTCGAAGTATCTTCCCATATCCTTCAACCTTGGCTGTTGCAAGTATTTCCCATAAACAAGTACCTCTTCGGGTCCCGGCGGGAGCATAGGTTGCAAATGCTTCTTTTGTAGCGCAAACATGTCGAGTGGCACCAGAATCAAGCCACCACTCCTTTGGGTTCCCAACCAAATTGCACTCCGATAGCATTGCACACAGATCATCCATATCATCATTCTTTTCCACCATATTGGCTTGTCCTTTTCCCTTGTTCTTTTTCGGGAGACGACAACGGGGCTTTGTGGCCGCCTTTCCCACAATTAAAGCAGCTTGCCCTTGAACTTTTTCTTGTTGGAATCCTTCTCCTTTCCAGAAGGCCTCTTCCTTTTCTTGTTCTTTTTTAGAGCAGCATCTTCAACGTTATTTGCCCCTTCAATTGGTGAAGTCTTACGGTACCTCTTCTCAGTGGTTTTGTTATCTTCCTCGATCTTGAGACGAATCACAAGATCTTCCAAATTCATTTCCTTTCTTTTGTGCTTAAGATAATTTTTGAAATCTTTCCATGAGGGCGGCAACTTCTCAATCATTGCAGCCACTTGGAATGCTTCATTTACTACCATACCTTCAGCAATAAAGTCATGGAAGATAATTTGAAGCTCTTGAACTTGGGTTCCAACGCTTTTTCCATCCACCATTTTGTAGTCTAGGAATTTGGCAACCACAAACTTCTTCAAGCAAGCATCTTCGATTTTGTACTTCTTTTCAAGTGCACTCCATAGTTCTTTGGAAGTCTCTACTGCACTGTAGACGTTGTACAAGTCATCTTCTAAGGCACTCAAAATGTAGCCTTTGCACAAAAAATCAGCCTGTTTCCAAGCCTCAGTAACCATGAACTGTTGGTTGTCAGGCATGTCGGCGGCAGGCACGGGAGGGTCCTAACTGGTGAACTTTTGCATACCAAGGGTGGTAAACCAAAAGAACATTCTTTGTTGCCATCCTTTAAAGTTGGCACCGGTGAACTTCGCAGTTTCTATATGGTGGCACGGTACGGGTTGTAGGAGTAACCGCTGGTGTAGTATTCGCAGAGGTAGTTCCAGTCTCAATTGCCATTATTCGTTTGTCATTGTCAAATCGACAAACAGAATAGTAATTCAATCACAGACTTAAACGATGAAGATTTTATTTCTTCAAATCGCAGTATAATTATGAAACTTTAGTATTCCAACAAAGTTTTTATATCTTCGAGTCAGAATACTAATATTCATATGGAGTAGAAAACTACACAGGTTTTAATCTCCAAACCAGAATACAGCAACGATGAAGTTTTTATGTTCTTCAAATCGTTGTACAAGTATGAACTTTAATATTCCAACGAAGTTTTTATGTCTTCAAGTCAGAATATAAAATTTCATACGGAGTAGAAAACCACATAGGTTTTAGTCTCCAAAACAGAATACAGTTTAATCAAAAAATATAATTTCCTTAAGATTGTTATTAATCTGTATTCCAAAAAAAAAACCAGTAAATAATAATAACTGAAAATAAACAGAATCAGTGTTGAAAAAATAAGAATAATTTTTCAGAATATAATCGAGCCCACTTAGTTCAAAGTGTGTCCTTAAGGAAATTATTTCCCTCACAATACTCGAGGTTGATGGAATATCCCCTCCCAGGATAGAACGATTATCTTACCAGAATAGTAGTACTCCAAATTCTGGTAGCGGCGAACCACTCAACGGCAGTATATCACACATAATTTGTTTGTGCAGAAGAAGAAGAAGTTTGTAGTTTCAGAAAATTCGTAAGTAAAATTCTGAGGAATCAAACGAATTTATAGCCATGGAAGTACTGACACGCGGATCCGGGTCACTAACGGGTAGGATTGGATAAGTTAATTAATTTAATTAAATAATAATTAAAAATTAAAGAAAATTTGGTCCAAAAAGATTATCAATCAATCAGATCATTTGACCAAATCCAAATCCAAATCCAAATCCGAAGCCAAAGTCGAAGCCGAGCTGAGTGACGACTACGGCGCGAGGGGAGACCCTCTTCTTAACCCTTTAGCAACATGAAGGAGTACTTCTACTTATAAGTAGAAGAACTTTTCTTTCCACTACCGATGTGGGACAATTGCTTATTTTATAAAGCAAGAGGGAACTCCCACTTTTCTTTCCACTACCGATGTGGGACAAATGCTCCATTTCCCATTCAATCTATCATTTAAACCCAACATAGCACTATATGGGGTAAAATTCGTTTAAGATAGTTATACGAATTATAGTGAGACACGTGGAGCATGGTGTTGAGTCAAGTCCACGTCAGCCTGAGGCATTATCGATTAGATACGAGTAGTACCAGAACCATCATATGCATGAATGGCATCGGTGACACAAAAGGCCTGGAGAAACCGTTTAGAGTTGCAATGGTCAACCGTTACAATTCCAGTTGTACGTCTCGCATTGATGGCATTTATTGAGATACTAATTGTCCAATTATTACAACATTCATTCTCCTACATTAATGAGAGTTGATTTCATGGGTTGTGTACCCGTGTAGCTCATGTATAAATATGGCACATAGTTCCATTGTAAAGGCATCACAATACACTTACTCATATTCTCTCAATTTTTGTGCTTGCATTCAAGTTGTTGTAACTTTGCGCAAAATCTATCACGAGACTCAAGCTAATCATTGTTTTTCTTTATCTTATTACTGCTTAATTAATGTATATTTTATCTTGAACTATTATCAAACGTGTCACTTGAGATCCACATGTCCTTAACCACGTATACAAATTTAACTGTACCATTTTACGGGTAAATAGTTTGGCGCCCACCGCGGGGCCTGGACAATTGTAGTGTCACAAGTGACCCATTTACTAATCTAATCTTCCCTTTAAGTCTTGTTCTTTGTTCAGATTAAACAAATGACAAGAATAGGAGAACACGGAAGCAGTCACAACATCGAGGACAATACAAGCAACGTCCCACTAGGACCAGATGGTTTACCAATAGAAACCACGGTACCAGAGGACCCGATCTTTGTGGATGAAGCCACTTCCGAAGGCGGACAGACTCGACATGAGGATGTTCCCACTGGTGAAACACCTGAAGAAGCCACACAGAATATTACGGCGCAGAATGCTGCTATGAGTGAGAATTTGGAGCGTCTGCTGCGGTTTCAAGCGAAGTAAATGTCCAAGAACGCTGGCAGTACTCCAATAGATGAACCGGTGCCTCTACCAAATGCTAATGGAGAAATCGATAATGACTAGGGTAGATCAAGAAATGATGGTTTAGAAAGTGAAGTCACCCCTGAAAATTCGTTTCAGGAAAAGGTCTTGAAGTTCATGAAAGATATGACTAATAAAGTCGACACCAACGCAGGAAAGGCAGAGAAAATCACCTCGGAGTTTCGGCACCGGTTCAGTTCATTACTGAGGGGCCCTCCTGTGGTTGACAGTCCATACACAAATAAATATATTCAGTTAGCATATAAGCCAGAGGTTGCATCCGAACTGATCCCCACAAAGTTCAAAATGCCTTTTGTAGCCAAATATGATGGAACCACTGATCCACAAGAGCACATAATGGCCTCTACTACGGCCACAAACGGAAATGATCTAAGGGAACACAAAATAGAATCGATTCTGATCAAGAACTTTGCTGAAACACTTGCTATTCACAACTCCCTGAGCACTCAATTGGATCGTTCGCCCAGCTCGCTGACATGTTCATAAAAGCTCATGCGGGGGCTCGGAAGGTGAAGACACACAAGGCGGATATCTTTTGCATTGCGCAAGGAGAAACATAACTCCTTAGGGACTTCGATTCACAATTTTAGAAGGAGCGAATGCTGCCACCCGTAGTCCCGGATGAATGGGCTGCGGAGGCTTTCACAAAGAGGTTGAATCCTTCAAGTTTAGATGCCTCTCAGAAAGCTCAAGGAAAATCTCTTGAAATTTCAGGCTACAACTTGGGAAAATGTGCACAACCGGTATGAATCCAAGATCCGGATTGAATTAGACATGCTTGGATCTAAGGCCGGAAGTATTTTTAAAAAGTCTGAAAAAGGAGCCGGAGCTAGGGGTGTGCATTTTTCGGATTAAATCGAAAAGCCAAATCGAATTTTAAATTGGATTGATTTTTTGAATTTTTGGTTTGGTTTTGGATTGAGAAATTAAAATTTTTGGTTTTTGGTTCGGTATTAAATTTAGAAAAATAAAAATTGAAAAACTGAAAAAACCATATATATATATATA
Source organism: Anisodus tanguticus (assembly GCA_034509755.1). Taxonomy (NCBI): domain Eukaryota; kingdom Viridiplantae; phylum Streptophyta; class Magnoliopsida; order Solanales; family Solanaceae; genus Anisodus; species Anisodus tanguticus. The sequence continues at coordinate 46,313,974 of CM067543.1, read as the reverse complement.
CATACATATATATACATACATATATATATATATATTATATATATATATATATATATATATATATATACATACATATATATATATATATATACATACATATATATATATATATACATACATATATATACATACATATATATATATATATTATATATATATATATATGTATATATATATATATATATATATATATATATATATATATATATATATATATATATATATAATATATATATATATATATGTATGTATATATATATATATATGTATGTATATATATATATATATATGTATGTATATATATATATTTAACATATAGTACCATTTAATGGAGTTTGAGTTTAAGTGTTTTACCACTTTCAACCTTTCTTACTTAGCGATCTATTTGTATTAGAGTATAAAATGACTCATTCTCAATAGTTAGGTTATGGACATGTATTTATATACTTTTAAATGTTGTGTTTTTAAAGTTTTACCCGTGACTTATATTTGAAATATATTTAAGAGATTTGATATGATTGCTTCTCATTCTCTATAATATTTGTTTTTTTTCGTCATTCAAATATATATATTCGATTATGTTAATTATCTTATATGATGGAATCGAATAATCAAACCGGAAAAAATCGAACCAAATAAAATTATTTTGGTTCAGATTAGATTGTGCTTTTTAGAAACCGAAACCAAATAATGTAAAACTGAACCGAAAAATCAAATGCACACCCCTAGACGAAGCTGACCAGAACTCCTCAAACAATCGCTTCCAACTTATCCTACCCCCGAAAAGCAGGGAGGTGGATAGGGTTTTCGTTTCTTTAAATAGTCAAACAATAAAGGAAACCACGGGAACAATCAAGGATTGATGAATTCCGATAAAGGTAACTCAGCTAACTCTGTTAAGGGTATCGGGTACCCAAAATTATCCGAGTATAACTTCAACATCGACAAAGAACAAATGGTGGCGGTACTAAGAACTCACCTAGTGTCCTGACCATCGAAACCATTGCAATCCGAACCTAGCAACACTGAGATGATGATGATGATACGCGGAGATCGAAGTTGCACACTACAATAGATATTATTCTGGAGGGGTATATGGACTTCGCGGGTCCCCAATGGGTGTACGATCATAATATAAACTTGATGTACTATATACGAGATGAAAAAGGTATCAGGCATATGCATTGCATTCATATCATACAAATATTACATCATTGATTACCTATGATTGTATTTGATACTCAAATTGGTTATTGATGACTTTGTTGAATTTTGGTTATAAAAGGATTGTACCTGCTCATGATAATTGGATTATTATTAGTGAACTTCTCTGGAACTAGATGAATTAAGTATTATGAAACCTTACTTGAATTAATGCGATTCGTGGACTATGTGAACTGTTATGTGGAATATGTGACATTATCTAGGTTAGTTGAACTGTTAGTATAGGACTTATTGGTATAAATTTGATATTTATCTCTTTTTGCGTATCTTACGTCGTTGTCGGCTATGATGTCTACGGGAGTTTGTTGTGTACTCATGATACACTTGTTGCATCTTTTTTTTATGTAGATACAGATCTGACCACTAGCTCGAGACCATGTGGCTGAGTTCGAGCAGTTGATCTCCAACACTCGGGGTGAGGATGCTACCTCTAGCATACCCTTGGGTGTTCTATCCCTATTTCAGTCTTTTACTTATACTTGAGAGACATGACATACATCTTTAGTTTATGTATTAGTTTTGGCATTTTTTTGCCCTCAGTTTCAGACTTATATTATTTTTATAGTGCTCTTGTAACTACAAATTACATCCTTTGGGGGATGTATGTTGATCTTCAGACTTTTATTATTCCGCATTTATATCTTAGACAGATTACATAGTATTTTGTACATTTTTTATTTTATTTATTTCATATCATATGAATGATTCGGGAGTGGTTCGCCTACCAGTGGAATATGTAGGTGCACTACGATTCCTGAAAAGGGGTCATGACAAACTTTCAGGTTTTAGGAGGTGTATGACTTAGATTTCCGCGTATTATAAGTTAAGAGGCTTTATTATTCACTTATGAGTTATTCTTCTTCTTTTTTCGCTTTTAATGTTTGTCGAAATATTTTTAAAAAAATTGGGTGCGCCTAGGGTAAGTTTCCTCACCGCCTTTATGAGATTTTGAGGCATGACAACATGACTATAGAATAAAGTCATTGCCTCACCTAGAGAGGTAAGAAGAGAAACATTGAGAGTTTTACTTTTACACTCAATATTATTTTATAATATTCTTCATGTTGAACCTCTCCCTAATAAATATCCTAGCTCCGCCGCTACATAAAATGGTAAAAACCTATAATTAAAATTAAATTACATTAATAATGAAAAACTCTCTACTAATATATTTAACTCTTAACTCATTTCGAGAATAGGAAATAACTTACTCTAAGTGTTTAACCAATCAAAATAGATTGATTATATAAAATTCATTACCCTACGGTCATTAATCATGTTATCCATTGCATTGGCTTTACAAATTCCCAACAATTGCGAATGACCATTAGGCAACCACTCCTACAAATCCAAATAAAACTCATGTCCTCCAATTGTTCTTTTATGCCTCTCAATGTGAAGCTTTCATTCTGAAACCTGCAAACTCAGAATGGAAGCTTATAGAGTTTCATCAAACCCATCCTATGAGATGTTACCAACATATATCCAAACATCACCCCCTTCAGAATCAAGAAACTCTTCAGGCTTCGATAGAGAATTGGAGAATCTAAATGCGGTTCAAAAAATTGGATCTTTATTATTTGGTTTCGGGGTAATGTTCATTCTTTTATTTGGTATCTTCGCGATTATTGGTTTTGGTATGACAGGGTCAGCTAATTATATGAACAACCAAATCATTGTAAAACATGGTATTGCTTTTGATTCCATGACCATATATATCTTACAACCTTCACCTAATTCAACGATCACAGCCGGATGCAATGTGACATTCAAGGTGACAAACAAGAGAGACGTAGAATATTTCTATGATAAGGGCATGATATGGGTATTTTTTGACGAGAAAGTTCTGTGGACGTTACCTACTAGAGAATTTTATGTAGCAGTTAGTGAGAAAACGTTGTTGAACGTATCAGCAGCCCCTGCAAAAATGGAGACAGATATATATGTGCCACGGGCACTTGTTAGCAGCCAGAAATTGCATCGATCAGAGATGTTCAAGATTAGGTTTGACATATTTTATCGTGGAGGAGTTGGACACAACGGGTTCAATTTGGGTGGGTTGAAGTATTTTTGCGATGTTAATATGACTTTTAGCGATCCACATACTCTTGTGAGCGGGCCAAACAAATGTGTCGGGAGATTTGAGGATTTCTCTACTTGTTCTTCTTTATATTTTTGTCCATAAAATGGTGCATTGATGTTATTTTTTCAATTGTTAGTTAGTATACCTTCTTTCTATTTGTTATCTGTTTTTGATGTTGATAGAGGTAGTAATGGATCTGTTTTTTCATGCATTAGAAAACATTATAGTTGTCTTTCTTTTTGCTCCTATTTGATTTTGTTGTATTTCTGGAAGTATTTCAATAGAGTTATGAGATAATTTCTTGTTAGGTTGTGAGTTAATCAATTTTGTGTTGAATGAATATATTTTGGACACAAATAAAATATCTGAAACCGAGATTTGATTTCTTGATCAAAATGGTATAAATTGTGTTCTTTTTTTTGTACAATGGAAAAAACAATAAACTACTTAAATCTTTCATAAACTACTTGGATTGAATTTATAGGAGAAGAAACTTCATTTCCTTCAGCAACTTCACAGATTTTCTACTCTTGAACATGCTTGTGACCTTCATTTTCAAGAAAGTAGGCATAAGTGTTTGCCTTTATCCATATATGGGTAATAAAATTCTCTGTGGTTTCTAGAAAAAAATTACTGTCTTCGGTAACGGTCCGAAGATGACAAGTCTGTATGTCATCCTCTTTGATAAGCTTGACGGCAAGTATACAATCCATTTTAACTTGTAGTTGTTTATGTTCCAATTCTTTTGTTAATTTTAGTCCTTGTTTGATGCTAAATAACTCTGTAGCGAGGCTTGAAGTAGACTTCTTCTTACTTGAATATTCCTAAATTCACTTTCCTTGATCACTCTAAAAATTTCTCAAAAAATAACATCTCCAATTTGAGTCTTGACACTACCATCAATATTCACTTTTATCTTTCCCAAGGCGAAGACCAAGCTATTAATTTAGGTTTCTTGACAATGGTGGCATGCCTAGGGAAAACTTCATCAATTTCCCTGGCATAATCACTTATATGTTTGCGGATAAGTTCTATAGGTAGTGATTTCTTTTCAATCACATTTCTATTTTGCTCTTTCCATATGTGCACATAATAGAAATTTTAACTTTAGCTCTACAAGAAGATTTATATTCATTTTGATAATATCATCAAACCATTCTACTAGAGCCTTAACATTCATGTCACGATCCAAAAATCCTATTTATGATGTGAGGGCACCTACCATGAACCCGTAGGCGAACCCCAAACATACAAGTCAAAAACATAAGTAAAGCGCAGAAAAGTAAAGACAAACACCCAATGTACTGAAAAAAAACTTAATAACTTAATACAAATAAGTCTAAGTCAAATTCCCCAAAACCTGGAAGTCATAAGTACCAGAACTTCCTAAATGCATTTACAAGTCTAATACTAATGCAATACTGACTGAAATAAAAAGAGACAGAAAATAAAAGATAGAGTGGAATCCAGTGCTGGGAAGGCATCGACAGCTCACCCTGAACTCTAAATCAAGCTCTTCAATAAGTGCTCAGACCTCGATGCTCAACTCGCGCTCAGATCTATACTTGCACATAGAAGGTGCAGCAAGCGTAGAGTGAGTACGGGAAGCACGTGTACCCAACAACAACGTTGACATGAAGTTTACATCAGCAAGAAAAAATGATATGTAATGCAAGTGGGATGTATGATATGCAATGGCCATATGCACCCGGTATACACATACTCCTGTAGTAGGTTTCACGTGACCAATGAGTGACTCATGAGGTCCATATACCCACCTGGAATCATTTTTCATCGGGTCTCATGTCTAACACTGTAATATCATAATCATCACTCTTTCCATGTACCATATCCAAATACCCGACCTTCAAGGCCCCTTTCTGTACCTCATCAATCAGATGCCAATAATATCATGAATGTATATAAATGATATGCATACACCATGCAGAGGGATAATTTCAATGAATTTATCAAAACAAGTCATTTTCCATAACTTAGACGAGATTAAGTGTGATGAATGCATGACAAGTTATAAAACAAGGAACCTATCAATCATGGCTAACATAGCCCAAGTAAACAACAGTCATACCAACCTAAATGGATTTACACACCACCCTTCAAGGGCCAAAAGCTAAACACATAGTCTTCGTCACAAGTATAACTACTTTGTATTTTAATTACCCTTTATATGAACACTGGTACCCGCACAAGTGCTCATCACCTAACGAGTACGGGACCCCCAATTCCCCATTACACCCAATAATTAGTCAAACAAACACAAAAACACGACAAAAAGTCTAGTAAGTCTCTACTTGCCTAAATCCGAAGCCGAAGAGTCATTCCACATCCTTGCACTTCCGCACGAACCCAATCTATTCAATTACGGATTCTACAAGATTGTTATACTTTACTCTAAATCCCGAAAATGAACCCAAAAAGATGACATTGGGCCCACAAGGGCAGGACACGAATTTAAGCCTAAAATCATCTTATTCATAATCTAGATAATCCATATCCTAAAAATCATGAAGTTTTAATCTCAATTGATCCTTCAATTTCATCATGAACACTAAACCCTTATTTCAATGTTCTAATTCACATGGGAACTCACTAAATAAAGGATGACAATATGAATAAAAGCTTAGATTAGAGTTAGGATCTTACTCAAAGATGAATCTTGAAAACCCCCCTTTAAAATCCCAAAATTTTGTGCTCTCAAACTCCAAAAATGATCTTAGAATGAAAGAGTTCAAATTGGGAATACCCTAATTAAATCATCCAGGACCATCGCAGGTGCAGAAAGCCCAACACAGGTGCGAACTCGTACTAGCGATCCGAATTCGTAAGTGTGAGGCCCAGTCCCCTGGCCCAACATCACAGGTGCGAGAGTCCAGATGCAAGTGTGACTTCACATCTGTGCACCCTCTATCGAAGGTACGACCCAGGCCTACCCTACCCAACATCGCACCTGCAGACTATCAAGTGCATATGCGAGCTCGCAGGTGCGACCGCATCAATAACCAGCTAAACCAGACCCAATTTTAGGTTTCTTAACTTTGATCGAACACCTGAGACTCATCCGGGACCTCCCGAACACAAACTAAATATGCATTTCAACCATAAAACAGGCTCCGGACTTGCTCACGCACTAGGAATTCCCAAAAAATGTCTCATTGACATGATGGTGACACAAGTGAACTCTTAAGCTATGAAACTCCTACTTCCTAACCAACTACTCAAAATGGACCTGAATGCCTCAGGACTCGAACCAAAGGCTCGACTAAGCCATTAATGACATTTTGGACTTGATGGAATCGACAAAACCTCAAAAATGACATGTTTACCCAAAAGTCAACTATGAGTCAAACCTCTTTATTTCTTTCACTTTAAAACTTCTAAACTTGCTAAACTAAATCTTAAACTCGCTCGGTAGCCTCAAGAACCGTGCCACCCATCCCTGCAAGTTACAAACACACAAGTAAATGATCGGGAAGGGTATTTTAGAAATTTCTAAGTAAAATGCTCAAAACTACTATGCGAATCTTTGCATCAGATATCACTAAAAAGGTGTTCGGCCTCGAACAGTAAATAAATGAAAACACATGGACTCTAAAAAACCTGGGGATTTCTAACCTACATATCTGACTCGGTCTCACAGGTAGCTTCCTCTACAGGATGATTCCTCCATTGAACTTTCACTTAAGCTATCTCTTTCGATCCTGCCTATCAAAAGTAGTTATTAGCTCCTCCTCGAATGCGAAATTCTGATCAAGCATCACTAAATTCCACTGAATCATATAAGAACCATCTGAATGGTACTTCTTTACCATCGAAACATGAAACATTGTGTGCATACTCGACAATCCAGGAGGTAAGGCTAACTCATAGGCCACCTCACCAACTCGTTGAATGATCTTAAAGGGCCCAATACACCTCGAGCTCAAATAGCCCTTCTTCCCCAATCATATCACACCCTTCATGGGTGAAACCTTCAACAGAATCACTCTCCAACTTTAAACTCCAAATCATGGACCTTCATGTCCGCATAACTCTTATGTCTATTCTAAGCCGTGAGAAGTTATTCCTGAATCAACTTGACCTTATCCAAGGAATCTCTAAATAAATCAGTACCCCATGGCCTAACCTCAAACGAATCAAAATAGCCAATCGGAGAATGAAACCTCTTACCATACCTTAACTGGCGCCATTTCAATACTCGAGTGATAACTATTATTGTAAGCAAACTCTGCCAAGGTTAGAAATTGGTCTCCATGACCACCAAAGTCAATCACTCAAGCTCGCAACATATCCTCAATAACCTGAATAGTCCACTCGGACTAACCGTCGATTTGAGGGTGGAAAGTTGTACTAAGCTCAACTTTATTACCCAACTCCTTTTGCATAGACCGCTAGAAATGAGATGTAAATTGTGTGCCTCGATCTGAAATGATAGAAATGGGAACTCCATCCAATAGGACTATCTACCGAATGTAGATCTTGGCTAACTTATCCAAAATTATAGGTAATTTGATCCGGAATGAAATGTGCATATTTGGTCAACCTATCTAAAACAACCCAAATGGCATCAAACTTTCCCAAAGTCCATGACAATCCTACCACGAAGTCCATAGTAATTCGCTCCCACTTCTACTCGGGTATGTGCATCCTATGAATCACACCACCAGGCTTCTGGTGCTAATACTTCATTTGCTGGAAACTAAAACACCGAGACACAAATCCACTATGTCCCTCTTTACATGCACCACCAATAATATTATCTCAAGTCACGATACATCTTTATAGCCCCTGGGTGCATAGAATACTTCATAGTGTGAGCCTCATCCATGATCAATCTAGTGTAATCACCCACCCTAGGAACACAAACTTGACCCTTGCTCCTTAAAATACCATCAGCATCAAGAATTTCCTCCTTAGCCTCTCTCCGCAACACCTTATCATGAGTCCTGCACAACTTCACATCATCAAACTACTGATACCTAATATGCTCCAGTAAGGAAAACCATGCCTCCAAACAAGCTAGAACTCTACCAAGCTCCAAAATATCAAGTTTCACAAATATATTAGCTAATGACTGAATATCCATCACCAAATGACACCTTCCCACATGCAACAATGCTAGACTACACATACTTACCGCCTTCCGACTCAAGGCTCTACCACTACATTGGCATTGCCCGGGTGATACAAGATAGTGATGTCATAAGCCTTAAGCAACTCCAACCACCTATGTTATCTCAAGTTATGATCCTTCTAGTTGAATATGTACTGAAGACTACGTTGATCCGTGAATACCTCACAATGCAGCCCAAATATATAGTGCCTCCAAATATTCAAAGGAAACACAATCGCCTTCAACTCCAAATCATAAGTGGGGTAGTTCTTTTCATGTTTCTTCAAATGCCTTAAAGCATAGGATATCACCTTCCCCTTCTGCATCAATGCATACCTAACATCTATCCTCGAAGCATCACAATAGACCGTAAAGCTCTTTCCCTTGACTGGTAAGGCTAGAAACAAAGCGGTAGTCAGCAAAGTCTTGAGCTTTTTGAAGCTCGCCTCACACTCCTCGGATCACTGAAATGCTACCTCTTTCTGAGTCAATCTAGTGAACAGGGATGCAATGAATGAAAACCCCTCTACAAAATACCGATAATTATCCCTGAGAAAAACAAAACTCCAAACCTTGGTGATCGAAGCAGGCTAATCCAATCATGAACCACCTCAATCTTCTTGGGATCTACCATGATAGCATCCTTAGTCATCACATGCCCCAAGAATGCCACTGAACTAAGACAGAACTCACATTTTAAAAATTGGCATAAAGGTGCTTCTCCTTCATAATACCAAACATGATGCTCAATATTGCTCATGCTCCTTCATACTCCGCGAGTAGATCAAAATATCATCTATGAAGACAATCATGAACGAATCTAGGTAAATCCTGAATACTCCATTCATCAACTCCATAAACGATGTGGGCGCATTAGTCAACCCAAATTACATTACCAAAAACTCATAATGCCTATAACGAGTCTGAAAAGCCGTCTTAGGGACATCTTCCACCTTAATCTTCAACTGGTGATACCCAAACCTCAAATCAATCTTGGAAAAGACCGAAGCACCTTGAAGGTTATCAAACAAGTCATCAATAAGAGGTATGGGATACTTATTCTTGATAGTCACCTTGTTCAACTCCCGATAATCGATACATATCCTCATAGACCCATCCTTCTTCTTCACAAACAACACAGGAGCACCACAAGGAGATACACTAGGTAGAATGAACCCCTTACTCAATAAATCTTGCATGTGCTCATTCAACTCTCTCTACTATACCAGTGCTATATGATATGGCAGAATAGAAATAGGTTGAGTGTCCGACTCTAAGTCAATACAAAATTCAATATCATAGTCGGCCGGAACACCAAGAAAATCTATAGAAAATACCTCTGGAAACTCTCACTCTATCAAAATTGACTCCAATAGATAAGTGTCTGTACTCATATCCCAAATGTAAGACAAATAAGAGAGACACCCCTTCCCTGCCATCTTTTGATCCTTAAGGAATGATTTTACCTTCTTAGTATACTGACTAAGAGCACCCTTCCATTCTAATCAAGGAATACCCAACAAGGCTAAAGTAACAGTCTTGGCATGACAGTCCAAGATCACGTGATATGGGGATAACAAATCTATCCCTGTAATAACATAATATCTACCATATCTAACACCTTTAATTCTACCTGGGTGTCATAACCAATCAAAATAACTACACAACAATGATATACACGGTTGACTATTACAGAATCCCTATATTGTATATAGTGTTTGAAGTTATTATACTCTGCTTGTTACGATGTCCAGATGATATCTTGTATTTATGTTGTTATAGCCTTGTTGGTTGTAGTTTCTATTGAGTTTACAGGTTATGTTTTAGAGTGGTATGCTCGGGCCAATGCGACACCGGGTGTCGGCCACACCTCATAGTTTGGGGTGTGACAAACTTGGTATCAGAGCAGGTCAGTCCTAGAGAGTCTACAAGTCATGTCTAGCAAAGTATTACTTATGGGTATGTTATGCACCACACTTATAAGCGAGAGGTTGTCGGGCATTTAGGGATAATTTCCATTCTTTCATCTCATAGATCGTGTAGTATAGTTGAGTTGTACGAATTTTTGTCTAACTCGTGCTTTATACAATTTTAGTTCAGATAATAACCTGAAATACCTTGGTTAACCCATATTCACAGCTAGTCCATGAAAGATTTTGATAAGCTTATCGATACGCCAAAGGTGCGAGTATTATATTGAAATTACATAATATAAGCAAATGTTTCCCCCGTATATTAAGCAAGTGACATATGTTTGGAAAGGTGAAGTATTGACTTTAAAAATACATGAATGGTAAAGTGGTAGAGGTATCAAATGTCTAAGATGCAAAAAGTATGGCGAGGTAGGAATACAAATATAATGACGAGTGCATTATTGTCCCATTTTCAACAGGGATAATGCCACATTGAGAAGTACCTATTTTTGCTACTGATTTACTGCCTTCAATGGACATAGTTTTCAAAAAATGGGACCTTGGGATTTAGTGTGAATTTAGCTCGATCTTCAGCATGAATAGTACGAAATGATAGTACAGCTAGTTAGTGATACTCCATTTAAGGCCATAAACGTGATGTACCTGGAAGTTGTTAGTCAGGTGTGACCTTTAAAGATTCTAGAGATGTAAGCAGGCCTCGGTGAGACTCTTGTTAGAAAATAGAGAGAAGGAGGAAGTTAGATACAGGAAAGGTAATAGATGAGGATAAAGGGTAAGATTGGTAGTAAGAGAATAAATCAAAGGTAAATGAAACATTATAATGGACGTATGAAATGACAAAGAGTCGTGAGGTAAAGTATGGTAAGATAACAAGTCATGGCTAATAGAGATAGAAAGCAATAAAACCAGTAATGGTTGGGGCACAAAGGGGAAGGTGTTATGAGATCAAGTATCTATTACAAGATTTGAATAAGCTAGAAATATCGATGGGATATGTTGTCAAGATGATTTAGCCATTAAATCAAGGAACATTAATGTTGAGTTGATCCTTCAGTACAGACAAAATAAGAGTCGAGGACTCTCAAGGTGATATAATAAGAGATGTCGCAGAGTGGCAAAATAAGGGGGTAGGTAGCAATAGAGTAAACTGCATGGAGGGGCGATCCTTAAGGGTTAGAAAGGAATGAATCCCTAAGGCTAACGTCTTTGTTATTGCCAAAAGGTGATATATTCATCGGTCATAGCAATTTTTCAATTCGGGTTATTTAAGGCAGACACATGATTACGGGTAAGAGGGATTTAGGAACATTAGAATGTAAATTAATATGTCTTTTTGGTTTAAAAACACCCCATTGACTACGAGTGACCGGTCTATGACTCGAGGAAGAATTGGGCGGATTTTGGGAATTTGCTGGGCTCGGGACGGACTGCCTGCTGGCCCAACTCGGTAAATTGGAGCAGGAACTGGACTCGTTCCAGAATTGGGCTGGACTAGCCCAATCGCTGGAACTGGCCTAGTGGCAGGACTGGGACTGGCGGGGGGTGACGGACCAGTGGGGCCAGTGGGCAGTGGGCCCGATGGAGAATTTTAGGTGTGGTATACATCCGAAAAATGCTGAATAATATACGGGAATATACTATCATCCAAAAAATTATACGAACTAAGCACGGGAGTATTACCTTTAGCAAATGGAAATTTGGATTCATTAAAAATGACATGGCGATTAATGATAATTTTATTTTAGAGGATAAATCAAAGCATTTGTAGCCACGATGATTAGACGGAAAACCCAAAAACACACACGGAGTAGACCGGGCCTGAAGATTGTTAATTGTGGTGGACGGGAATAACGGATAACACAAACACCCAAAAACCCGAAGATGTGAATATGAAAGAATTTTATTATATAAAATTTGAAAAGGGGAAGAATATGTCAAACCTTTGGAAGGAATTATGTTAAGGAGATAGGTAGTCATTTGGAGAGCATGATGCCAAAAAGACGGGGGTACGGAAGCATGAATTAATAAAGTTCTGAAAATGCTATTTATGGAACGAATTTTGCATTCGGCTTTCCCATTTTGTGAAGACGTATGAGGATAAGAAAAATGAAAATTGATCCCATTATTAGCACAGAACTCCCGAAACACCCCATTGTCATATTCTTTGCCATTATCACACTGAATATTTTTTATTTCTCGGTCGAATTGGGTTCTGATGAATGCTCTAAATTTTAAGAAGACGGAAAAAACTTGAGATTTTTTCGCTATCGGAAATGTCCATAAAAACTTAGAATAATCATCCAAAAAGAGAACATAATACTGATGACCCACAGAACTAAGAACATGAGACGTCCATAAGTCGTTATGAATAATATCAAATGACATTAAAGTATGAGAATTTTAGTCTACAAATGACAATTTAACATTTTTTTCTAAAGAACAAGACTGACAATTTGGAGTACTACTCGTACCCTTACATGAAATAAAACTATTTTTATCTAAAGACGACAAAATAGATGATCCCGGATGACCAAGACGAGTATGCCACAAGGAAGGAGAAATGGCTGCAAAAGCGGATGGCAGGGCTTGACTCGATGGACCGGAACTGGGTGTGATAGGATAAAGATTTCCCCTACTATCACACCTTATGAGAAGACTCCCCGTCTTGAAATCCTTTACGGAGAAACCAAATGGATCAAATTCAATAGAAACGGAATTGTCAATAGTGAATTTACTGACAGAGACTAAGTTTTTAATGAATTTGGGGGCGTGTAGGGTGTTTTTCAAGATAAGAGGTGGATGAGGAGGAGATAAAGTTTTATGACCATAACCACAAATTAGAATAGAATTATCATTACCAACAATTATGCTGCGAGGGTTGCTCAAATTGGAATAAGACGAGAGCATACCTGAATCGGATGTCATGTGGGTAGTGACACAGGTGTCCATATACCAATTTGGGTCCGGAGAATTTAAACCAAGCGTGTGCATTGCGGCTTCAATGTCTGTAGACGTGGGTGCCGCTGCGTGATGGGCCTATGGGGGCTGAGGCCCAAGTACCCTTGCTTGCTGCCTCAGCCCAGATAACTGGTTGTATGTGGTCCAAGCAGAATTGGGCCTGGAATGTTGCTGGGTCGCCCACTGCTAGTGGGGCGAAATTGGACTGGGCCCAAACTGTGGTTGTGGGGCCCACTGCCACTGCATAGGGCCCACTGTGGGGCCTAGAACTACTGCTGCTGACCATCGCGAGGGCCGCCATCGCCACCACCATTCTGTCGGCTGCCGCCGCGGTTCTTGCCATTATTTTTCTTATTTCCACCCTTTTGCCGCCACCATTGTTGCGGTTTTGGCCCGAGTTGTTGGAACCAGTAGGATAAGCTGTGGACTCGGTCATCATGACTACGTGACTAGCACCGGTAGCCGCTCATTTTTGCCATGCCTGCTTCTTCCAGTCTAAGCATAGAACGAGTCTGATAAAATTGCGGAAGCGAATTGCTTTACCGAAGAAGCGTTCCAACACCATTATAGGACTCGGAGAGGCCGGAAACCATTTGGAGGACCAAAAGATCGTAGGAAATTGTCGCGCCAACGTTGCGAAGTTGGTCCGCCAATTCCTTTAATCTTTTGCAATAAGGCGAAACGTTAGGGAAATCTTCCATATTGACGTGAGAGAAATCCTGCTCAAGGGTAGCGGCTCTAGAATTTTGATATTCTTGGAATATATCACGCAGTCTATCCCAAGTCGCATGTGCCGTAGCGTCAGGCTCAATAATTGTTTGCAAAAGGTTGGTAGAAATTGTGGAATATATCCACTGGAGGACAGTGGCATCAACAGTCGTCCACAACTTAGGATCATCCTCACGTTTTGGCACCTCCGTATCCTCAGGAGCCGCGGGGATTATGTGATGGATGACTTGATGCGATCGTGCGTGAATTTTGAACAGTTCGGCCCACGTCGCATATTGGACGTTTTCTATTTCAAGAACGAGAGGAATGTTATTCTTGATGTTAGAAATTGTAAGGGCAAGATGAAACGTGTTCCGGGATGTAGACATATTGATAGAACAATAACTGATTGAGGGATTTGGGAGAAAAATTTAGGAAGAAGAGGGTTCCCGTCGGCACAAAAACCGAGAGCAAAGGTCTCGAAATTGCAAGGGAGTCGACGAAAAATTGGAGGAGTTTAGAGAGAGGATTTTAAGACCTAGACTTCTGATACCATGAAAAAAATAATCCATTGATTATTTTCATTGATTGAAAGACTATTTGTACAAGTTACATATTTCCATAATAGGAGAATCATATTCCTATTATATTCCTAAAACCTTATTCTACTTGGATACTAACTATACATTTATGGTAATACAATTATTATGGTAAGTGTACAATACTAATTACATTACAACATTACCTAATCTAGGATACTAAATATTTACCATAAATTACACGGTACCAAGGGGACCAAACCGAGAGACTAATATACACATGTATATTGTGTGTATATTGTGTATATTTAACAGTGACTGATATTAGATTGAGAGGGAAACCAGAAAATGTAGTGCTCAAATTAGACATGACCAAGGCTTATGATAAGGTATCTTAGTTGTTCTTAACTAAAGTTTTGAGAAAAACGAGGTTTGTAAAAAAATGGATAGATATGGTTTGGAGGCTGCTGGCAAACAATTGGTATTCAGTACTGTTAAATGGACAGGCTCAGTGTTATCAAGAGCATTGAATTCTTTATTTGAAAATAATACGTTCAAAGGATATGGAATTCCCAAATGGAGTGGTGAGTTGAATCACTTGGCTTATGCTGATGACACTATCATCTTTTCCTCAGCTGATAGTACCTCATTATCATTGATCATGGATACATTGAAGGAGTTGAAAGAAATAATCCCCTTGATTATTTTCATTGATTGAATAGATATATATACAAGTTACAAAGCCTTCTTCTATCATAATTCTAACTCTACAATTATGGTAACTCTACAATTATGGTAGTGTATATTCCTAATTATGGTAACCTATATATTACAATATATTACACATATATTTTCCTAATATACAAGATTCTTACCTTGTCTAATATTAACAATTACCAAAAGAATTAGAGCCAAATCTGGCCAGCAAATCCGAGAGCCAAATCCGAGAGCCATAAGGCATTGCCTTATTTAACACACCCCCGCAGTCATAGCGGGCGGTCTTCGAATGCTGAGACTGTCCCTAAAATCTTCAAAGAGAACCGCTCGTAGACCCTTTGTAAAGATGTCTGCAATTTGATAACGCGACGGAACATGGCATACGCGAACTTGACCCTTTGCAACCTTTTCGCGGACAAAGTGAATGTCCATTTCGATATGCTTAGTACGTTGGTGTTGAACTGGGTTACCTGAAAGGTAGATGGCACTAATGTTATCGCAATATACCAAGGTTGCCTTCTGAATAGGACAATGAAGCTCCAAAAGCAAATTATGTAGCCAACATGATTCCAGAGACCACATTCGCCACCCCTCGATATCTCGCCTCGGCACTTGAGCGTGATAGGGTTGCTCGACGTTTTGCCGACCGGAGACCAAGTTGTTGCCAAGGAACATACAAGTAGCGAAGTCGACCGTCGGTGTCGGGACAACCACCCCAATCGCATCCGTGTAGGAAACAAGTGTGGATGTAGATGACGGATACAAGTGCAACCCATAGTCTAGTGTCCCCGAATATACCGAATGATGCGTTTGATTGCATTCATGTGCTCAACTCGGGATCATACATGAATAAACACACACGATGAACCGCATATGTAATATCCGGTCGGTAAAGGTAAGATACTGGAGGGCCCCTGCAAGACTGCGATAGCGGGTTGGGTCCTCGTATGGTGCACCTGCTGTGGCACTTAGTTTTGGGTTTGCATCAACTGGCGTGGAGGTGGACTTACAGGATGACATCCCAGCCCTCTCGATGATCTCAAGAAGATACTTCCGTTGAGAGAAACAACCCACCTGAATGACGCTTGACGGCAATCCCCAAAAAATAACTCAAAGGCCCTAAGTCTTTCATAGCAAACTCAGAATTGAGCATGGTCATGATAGACTGGCGTAAGGCATCTGAAGAGGCAGTCAAGATGATATCATCCACGTACAACAGGATATAGGCCAAGGACGAACCACTGCGGTAGATGAACAAGGAATTATCTGACCTGCTGTGAGTGAACCCAATAGTTGAAACAAATTCAGCAAACCTCGTGTACCAGGCCCTTGGAGAGGCGCTTAAGCCCATACAATGATTTCTTTAACAAACAGACATGATTAGGGTGGTTGGGATCCCTGAAACCCAACGGCTGATGCATATAGACTGTTTCCTTGAGGCACCATGTAGGAAAGCATTCTTGACATCCAACTGATGAATTGGCCAAGTCTTTGAAAGAGCCAAGCTAAGCACAGTGCGAATGGTAGCCGGTTTGACCACCGGACTAAACGTCTCACCACAATCAATTCTAACCTGCTGAGTCTTACCATCACCAACAAGTCGTGCCTTATGTCGAGCAAAGGACCCATCTGAATTCTCCTTATGAGAAAAAATCCACATAGACCTGATAACATTAATACCATATGGACGGGGCACCAACTCCCACGTCTTATTAGCAATAAGAGCATTATATTCATCAGTCATAGCAATTTTCCAATTAGGGTCATTTAAAGCCGACACAGGATTGCGGGGCAAGGGGGATTTAGAGACATCTGAATGTAAATTAAAATGTCTTTTAGGTGTAAAAATACCCCGCTGACTTCGAGTGACGGTCTATGACTCGAGGAAGAATTGAGAGAATTTTGGGAATTTTCTAAGCTCAGGACGGACTGGCCAGCAGGCAGTGGGCCTGCTGGCCCAAATCGGTAACTGTTGGACTCGTCGGCTAGACCAGTTCTAGAATTGGGCTGGACTGGCCCAATTTATGGAATTGTTCCAGTTGCTGGAATTACTGGGCGAGACGGTACTGTGGGTCCAGCGGGCAGTGGGCCCGCTGGAGGATTTAGGGTGCGGAAGAGGTCCGAAAAATTCCGAATAATATACGGGGATATTTGGTCATCCAAAAAATTATACGACTTAGGCTCGGGAGTATTAACTTTCGTAAAAGGAAATTGGGTTTTATCAAAAATGACATGGCGATTTATTATGATTTTCTTGGAGGATAAATCAAAACACTTATAACCACGATGATTCGACGGATAACCCAAAAACACACACGGGGTAGACCGAGCCTGAAGTTTGTTAATTATGGTGGATGGGAATAACGGATAACACAAGCACCCAAAAATCCGAAGATGAGAATAAGAAGGGTTCTTATTATATAGGATTTTGAGGGGGGAAGAATATGTCAGACCTTTAGACGGAATTATGTTAAGAAGATATGTGGCCATTTGTAGAGCATGATGCCAAAAATATGGAGGTACGGAGGCATGAATTAAGAGAGTTCGGACAATGTTATTTATGGAAAGAATTTTGCGTTCGGCTTTCCCATTTTGTGAAGATGTATGAGGACACGAAAAATGAAAATTTATCCCATTATTAGCACAAAACTCCCGAAACTCCCTATTGTCATACTCTTTCCCATTATCACATTGAATATTTTTTATTTTTCTTTCGAATTGAGTACGAATGAACGCTCTAAATTTGATGAAGACGAAAAACACATGTGATTTATTCGCAATTGGAAACGTCTACAAAAATCTAGAATAATCATCTAAAAAGAGAACATAATATCGATGACCCATTGAACTAAGAACAGGAGATGTCCATAAGTCGCTATGAATAATTTCAAATGGCTTTGAAGTATGAGAATTGGAGTCTACAAATGGCAGCTTAACAATTTTCCCTAAAGAACAAGACTGACAAAGTGGAGTAAGACTCGTACCCTTACAAGAAATAAAGCTATTTTTATCTAAAACTGATAAAATAGAAGATCCCGGATGACCCAGACGAGCATGCCACATGGAAGGAGAGATGGCTGCAAAAGCTGACGGCAAGGCTGGACTCGATGGACTGAAACCGGGCATGATAGGATACAGATCCCCCCTACTATCACACCTCATGAGATGACTCCCCGTCTTGAAATCCTTCACAGAGAAACCGAAATGATCAAATTCAACGGAAACAGAATTGTCATTTGTGAATTTTCGGACAGACACTAAATTTTTAATCAATTTAGGAGCATATAAAGTATTTTTCAAGAGGAGTGGTGGATTGGGGGGAGACAACGTTTTCTGACCATACCCTAGAATTGGAATAGAACTGCCATTACCAACAATTATCCCCCGAGGGGTGCTCAAATTGGAATAAGATGAGAGAGTACCTGATTCGGAAGTCATGTGAGCGGTGGCACCGGTGTCCATATACCAATTTGGGTCCGATTGAGATAACCCCAGTGTGTGCATCGCGGCCTCGATATCAGTCTGAGTGGGGCCTGCTGCATGATGGGCCTGCGGTGGTCGGGGCTCAAGAACTCCTGTCCGTAGTGCACCTGGGCCGTAGCTGCTGTTGCTACCGCTGCTGGGCCACTGGCCAGTGGGCCGCCACTGCTGGGTATTGGGCCTGGACTGGTGGCCAGCCCACTGGCCACTGGAAACTGCTGCTGGATGGTACGGGTTCCACTTCCATTGGCCCCACTGCTGGGCCCATGGCGGTGGTGGGCCACTGTACCCTGGCTGGGACCCACCGCCTGCTTGTTGACTACCAGAATCGCCACTAGAACCGCCGCGTTTGCCCCCGCGATTTTTGTTATTATTCTTGCGATTATTCTTGCCGCCACCATTATTATGGTTTTAGCCCGAATTATTAACAAAACCCGAAGGACTAGGAGAGGATGCCACCATGACAACTGGGCTTGCTCCGGTAGCCGCCTTTTTAGCCAAATCGGCTTCTTCCAACGTCAGCATAGAGCGGGCTTGATGGAAGTCGGGAAGAGGGTTGCTTTGGTGAAGGAGAGTTCCAACACCATTATAAGCCTCCGAAAGACCGGCAACCAACTGTAGAACTAGACGATTATTTGTTACTGGTGCGCCAACATTACGGAGTTGATCCGCCAACTCCTTTAGTTTCTTGCAATATGCAGAAACGTTCGGAAATTCGTCCATTCGAACTAGAGGGAATTCCTGCTCGAGTGTGACGACACGGGAATGTTGGTTGTCTTGGAATATGTCACGCAATCTATTCCATGCAGCCATAGCCGTAGTATCCGGCTCCATAATCGTCTGTAGAAGGTCTAGTGAAATTGTGGCGTATATCCACCGAAGAACGGTAGCATCAAGTGTAATCCATAACTCAGGATCCTCCGCAGGAAGGGGTCTAGCGGGAGGAATGATGTGATGAAGAACTTGATAAGATATAGCGTGAATTTTAAACAACTCCGCCCATGTTGCATATTGAATGTTTTCCATCTCAAGGACAATAGGGACACTGAGCTTGATGTTGGAAACTGTGAGGGCAGGGTGAAAATTGTTCTTAGACATATTGAAAGAACAAAGAAGGAGGGGAAATTTAAGAGAGGTTTTTTTTTTTTTTTTGAGAGCGGAAGACAAAATTTTGGAGAGAAACCCCAAGAGGGGGGGGGGGTCTCGGCCACAAGGCAAAAGTTGAGAGAAGAACTTTTGTTTAGACCTAGTCTCTTGATACCATGAAAGAAATAATCCCCTTGATTATTTTCATTGATTGAATAGATATATATACAAGTTACAAAGCCTTCTTCTACCATAATTCTAACTCTACAATTATGGTAACTCTACAATTATGGTAGTGTATATTCCTAATTATGGTAACCTATATATTACAATATATTACACATATATTTTCCTAATATACAAGATTCTTACCTTGTCTAATATTAACAATTACCAAAAGAATTAGAGCCAAATCTGGCCAGCAAATCCGAGAGCCAAATATGGCCAAATCCGAGAGCCATAAGGCATTGCCTTATTTAACAGGAGTATCAAGGGATTTCTGGTCAAAAGATAAACAAAGGAAGATTTCTTTCTACATGCACTCAAAAGTGTCAACTACATTAGTTCAGCAAGTAGAAGTAATTATTGGTTTTACAAGAGGAGCTTTTCCTATAACTTATTTGGGGTGTCCTATCACTCAAAACTTATTATAATGATCTGATTATAAAAGTAAAGGATAAGTTGCAGACATGGAAAGGTAGACGTTTATCTCCTGGTGGAAAGACAATGTTGATCAATAGTGTTCTTCAGAGTATTCCTATTCATCTGTTATCAGCAATCACACCACCTAAATATATGTTGAAGGAGTTGCACAAGATATTTGCCAGATATTTTTGAAATAGTAAGGAGGAAAGAAGAAACAGGCATGGTCAGCATGGTTAAATATGTGTTTGCCTAAACAAGAAGGAGGATTGGGTTTCAGGTCACTCACTGATGTATCAAAAGATCTCAGTGCTAAATTTTGATGGAAATTCATAACTGCAAACTATGTATGGGCCAATTATACTTGGAGTTAAGTATTGTAAGAAGCATTTTTCTCAAACTGTGCAAATGAAGGGTGGATCTCGGACTTGAAAAAAGATACCTGAAGCTAGGGACAATATTAAACAAGAGATCTATTGGGAATCTAAGAGTGGAACAACTAATATTTGGTCTGACAACTACACCAAACTTAGAACTTTGTATCATGTAGTTCCTCAGCAGTTTCAAGTACATGAAAGGGTGATAGATGTCAAGGAGCTCGTGAAAAATGATGGATGGAATGTTGATAAATTGTAACAACGGTTACCCGCGGATATTGTTGATCACATAACTATAGAGTTAGAAGCTAAAGAATGGACTGAGAAATGAGGTAAACCTTGGTGGATGATGACTAATTCTAGAAATTTACAGTAGGAAGTGCTTGAGAGTTATTAAGGCAAAGATCTGTTAAGTCTCACATTTATCATAACATGTGGATTAAAGGCCTCCCATTCAAGATATCATTTTTCTTGTGGAGATTGTGGAAGTTCAAAATCCCTGTGCATGAAGTTCTGGCAACTATTGAAATTAATGTGGTATCAAAATGTTGCTGTTATATTAATCCTCATCAGAGAACTATAGATCATGTTTTTTTGATAGGTGATTTTGCTACTAATGTGTGGGTGGTTTTTAATGCAGCCTTGAGAATTATTAGTCCATGTATTCAAGTTAAGCAACTAGTTAATGCATGGTGGAATGTTGCAAGTCCTTACAAGCTGAAGGATATATATATATACAAAGCAGTGCCAACAATTATCATATGGTAAATATGGAAATGGAGAAACACTAAGGTGTATGGAGGTATAATTTCCTTCAATAGAGTGATTCATGAAATTAATATGAATATCTATTTGTTGTGTAGAATTAGATTTTCAGGACTGCATAACATTCCAAAAAAATGGCATCAGATTGTTCAATATTTTGAAGGTATCAGGCCATTTGTTAAGTGTAAAACTGTAAGATGGGACTATCCTGCAGGAGTTTGGTTCAAATGTACTAGAGGGAATCCATGTCCGAGTTCAACAACTTTTTGTATTAGAAATGAGAGAGAAGACATCATTCATGCTGCAGCTAAGAGACTTGCATATGGTAGTAATCTTATAGCAAAAGCTATAGCCATTAAATAGGGAGTTGATTACTATATTGAACATCAGTTAATTCCACTCATTGTGGAAACAGATTCCTTAGCTATGAAGATGATGATTAATTGAGTGTGGGAAGTGCCCTGGAGTATTGCTATGGTGGTTAAGGACATTCATGCACTAAAGAGAGATCATGTGATTATGGTGGAACATATCCTAAGAGAAGAAAATAGTTTGGTAATATTTAGCTAACTTTGATTATTGATTTTGCAGGTCCACAGCACTTTAACAATTTTTGGGAGCTTCCAACTATAGCTATAAAATTCCATATCGGAGATACTACACCAACACCAATTCATACCAGTGAGAAATACTGAAACTGCAGTCTGCTAAGTGATGCAGATGATTTCTTTGATGTCCAGATCATATTATGCAAAGTTAGATTTGGTGATATGTATAGAAAACTTTGAAAGGGTGGTGGTATTAGCACTATGTGCTCATTCCCTAGAAGAGGATCCTCATATATAGAAGCTAAAATCCAACATCTTGAGGTTTATAATGAGACAAGTTATACCTGATGAACTGATACTGAAGATTACAACAAAACAATCTTAAAAGAGAGTGGGCATTGTACATTCTTGTGTAACATATACATGATCATGAAGAATAGAACTCTAAAAAAGATCAATGTAAGAAATACTTTTCTTCTTCAGAACTATAAGCAATGCTGCTTTTTGGAACGTCATTCATTAAATCAATGACCTCTTTCATTGTGGGCCGCTGATCCACATATTCTGTCAAGCACATGCTAGCTATAGTCGCGAGTTTCTTCGCAACAACAACATCATAAAGTGATCCCCTAAGCCTTGGATCCATGTGCCTTTGCAAATCACTAGTACGAGAGAAATACTCTGTACAACTTTCTGATGGGCTTTCTGTAGGAGCACAAATATAACGTCCCCTAAGAAGCTCACAAAGAAAAGTTCCAAAGCCCCAAATGGCTAAGTGAACACTCTTTTTTATCCGGAGAGAGTATTTAAGAACATGTTTCCTTGTATTCTTTCCAATCCTTCTTGAAAGATGAAATTCACGCGTCGCTTGAAATTGGGAGTAGTTGTCATCTTCTGGGGTGTAAGGATTAAGCCAACCCATCGTCGTCCTGATTTGACAAATTTCATTCATGAATAGACCCCAAAGGAACAACAAATTTATAAGTACGGGAAATGGATTGATTATATGGAATGAAATCCTGTGTCATTCAATTTGTAGTTCTGGTAGTATCCATTTTATGGAATTCTTAAGATTAAAAAGTTTTATTATCATTCCAATCTTGGAGAAAATTGAATTATGGTCTTTAATTTCTGGAAGTTTTCTACAATGAAGATGAAAAATTGTTGTTTTCTCCTATTTCTGGTTCTTTGCTAAAGACAGAAATGGACAGTTGATGCTTCTCTTCCTATAATAACACTTTTGGTCTCACAATTATTAGTAAATTCTATGTTGATATATGACTAAGCACGTTCAACCTTCAATATATTGTAAGATGTGCTTTTAATCATTTTATATAAGAAATATACTACTTTTAAATTATTTATAGAATTATAATCTTCTCAAATATGGATTAATAATAGAATTTAATGCCAGTACACTTGGATTGAAACTAAATTTTGTCAATATTGGAAGACTCAGAAAAAAATTTCCTTTTATATTGAAAAAACGATCTTTTATGGAGTGAATCGTGTATGTGGGAAAATCTCCCGTCGGACGGGAGTAACCGAGAAAGAGAGGTAATCGGGGGTTTCGTTGTAGCTGTTACCCACTTCCACCAACTCAAGTCACGTCTGTCAGCCTCGATTTGCGGAGCCGCAACATAAGGGAACGTTGACACTATTGAAATGTCATATCACTTGTACTTTAGGGTAGAAAAATCTAATTTTTACTTGTATAAAGATCGCTTAGGGGGGAAGGAAGAAAGCATCTCATCTTGAAAACTTGTAACCCAAGAATCAAAAGGCTCTCAAGAAATACACTCGAAGAACCATCTTCTTGTACCAATTTTAGTATATATTTACGCGATTATTCTTGCATTGTTGAGATAGATTTTCTTGTTTATACTTTCAGTTTTCTATATTCAATTTCTGTCTTCGTAGGAGTTTAAGATCGGATATGATTCACTTATCTTTAAACCCTATAAAACTATAAATTCAACTAATTTTCCTAAAATCCATTTTTAGCGGAAAAAATATCCATTTTACGATAGTTAAAACTCATTTTACACCTAATGGAGTTTAGACATACATGAAATGTTCAATAAGTGTTTAACTAAGATATCATGCCAAAATAAATTTTTGTGCTAAGTTTACTGAGTCGTCAATGTATTTAAGAGGGTGTTTGGATGAGCTTAAACACTAGTCAAATCAGACAAGCTTAAAAAGCGCTTACAAGCACTTGACCTTTTTCATGTCATATCATAAGTTGACCGTGGCTTTTCAGCTTAAAAGATATTTATGTTTAACCAAGTATTTTACTATCATATTCATTTTTTATAATTTTTAATAATTCTAAAATTAACCTTTAAAATAAAAGCCCTAAACTACTCATTTTTTTGTGTTCTTAATTCTTTCCCCAACTTATTCTATTTTTGACTTCCATCTCTACAATACATCTCTATGATTTCTTCTTATAGGGTGTCAACTTCTTCTTTTGTGTATTAATAGTTTTCTGTTATCTGTTTCTCTAAATGGAGAAGAATATATAACACTTAACACTGGTGAAGAAGGCAAAATTCATTAGCACGAACATTTACACGATAATCAAGTTGATTTAATACAAAACTTTTTGAGATTTTTTTTTTCCTATTTTCATACTGAAACTTAATATCAAGTATCCATCATGTTTTAAAGTAAAAGCATTGGGAAATAACAAGTATATAGAACCTAAAGTTGGGTCCACTTTATTTATATGTTTTATCTATTCATCATTTAGGGGTCGTTGGGTTAATGGGTAGAGTAATTTATAATGTAAGGATTAGTTAAGAAAGAATTAGTTATGTAGGGTTTAATTTTACACGTATTAGTTATTACATCTTCTATTATATATAAAATAATATATATTCCCTTGTAATATATATAAGGTAGAGGTAAGGTACATCTTACCCTCCCTAAATTCCATTTGTGGGATTACACTTGGTGTGTTGTTGTTATTGTTGTAACTATACATGTACTCTCTCTGTCTCTAAACATTGTCTTACTTTCCTTATTAGTTTGTCACAAAAAGATTTGTGCATTTTTATATTTAGAAACAGGTTTACTTTATGAGATGACTTATGTTGTTCCCAAACGCACACGCAAGAATACGTGATCGTACAAGTAATATAATGATTTCAAATATCGGATGTCGAACCCACAGGGATCTGTGATTAACCGTCAACTAAATTAATTAATTCTAATTATCTAAACAAGACATAAATTCAAGGGTTATAATTATAAACTATATAAAAATAAAAGAAAACAAGTAATGAACTTCAACCAAGAAAGAGTGGATTTTATGTTATCAATGAGATGAATGTTCTAGGGTTGCAGTTGGTTCACCATCCTATTGAGTTCTCAAACTATATCTCCTTAATCCGAAGTATCGACAATTGCTAATTAACTGGATTATTAATTCTCATAGTATTCTCCCGAACTACTACTTGTCTATTCAAAACAGTTTGACGCCTATATTCCTATGGAATTGACCTATTAAGAACGCAATTCATCCACGGTATTTAATTAAATGCGGTTTCTAGGTATATTCCTATTCTAGTCCTACTTTAGGAATAATCAGATCACGCTCTCTTTAACCCTTCTCTAATCTAACCACATCTTTCTCAAGCATTTTTATTAGATAGTCAATAGAACCTAACTGTTGGCCAAACAATCAAGCAATTATGCACAGAATTAAAGAAACAATCAAAATCAACAACTCGTAGTAAGATAGATATAGTCATCAAACATCAATACTCATGGCTATATCACAACCCTAGAATGCGAAGTTTAACTCTACATAGACATGGAGGAAAAATAATAATTCATACAAAGAAACATAGAAACTAGTAGTAAGGAGAAGAAAAGATATAACACAATAACTCCGGCCTCCAAGGCAGCTCCAAGCTCTGTCTAGGTCAAAGGTTCGGAACTTCACGGTCAAAAGTTATCTCCTCTATTTGAGCCCTCGGTGTATCTCCACCGCCAGGTGAAGGCGCCGGCCAGATCTGAGCCACCGTCACTCCCACCACCACCACTGTCACAACCAGATCTGAGAACAGTGAGTTTCGTCGGAGCTCCGACGGTGATTTCATGGTGGCGGACGACAGCGGAGGGAGAAGAAGCATCTCAAAGCCTAATCCTAAATTCTCAGTCAAGAATAAAAATAATAAAAATAGAATATTCTACTTTAAATAAATAATGTAGCTATGATAGGTAATTCAATTACACATTATAGTTATGATTTGTAATTTATTTAAAAAATAGTTACTAATATATCTTAGATGTATTCTACACCATGTAAATATTCCTTCTTTTATCCACTTTGGTTTCATCATTGCTCCGGTTATTGGAGTAATGATAAAACAATCATTATGTCTTATTTCTTGTCTCCTCTCTATTCTCTTTCTCCCGCGTTTTATTTAATTTTACTCCAAATTTTTTTTAATTTTATAATTCTTTATTTCTACACAATAAAAATACTAAGCACACATCAATATAATAGTACTCAAAAGACGATTAAAAGTATCAAAATGTGAGACAATAATGACTAAATATATACATTTTTGACCGAACATCAATTTACAGCCACACATATATCTAAGACTTATTTTAGACCACATTTCAAAAGTCTTTCTTTATTTTTTAAACTTCGTGTTAGGTCAAACTAAGACAATATTTTTGAGACAGAGGGAGATGGAGTATTAGTTATGCGGAATTCAGAAGACCAAACACCATTTTGGTGTGTTAAACTTTATACATTGCAAAAAATACTACAAAATATGGTATAAATTATGCAAAGTTTAATACATGAATTTATTACGTCCTAATCAGCAACCAAAGGCCCCTTAAATTTTGTGACTTTAAGAAATTTAAAATAGATATTTGAATCAATTTAATTTTTTTTTTGTAGCACATCAACTTTTTTATAGTATTAATAGATTTAAGAATATTACGTTCATTTTAACGGAAAAGTGTTTTTCCATCAAACATTAACTACTTATTTTCAGCTTAAATACTTTTATTCAGTTACGTAATTGCTTATTTTTAAAATTAGCTCAAACACAAAAAAGTCATCACTTGGTACTTAAAATCCATAAAAATACTCCCACATAGAAATACCTACTTAACATCTCTGTATCAGATATGGGTGCTTATAGGTCAGTTCGGTTCGATTTTGTGTATTAGCGGTTTGATTTATCGATTTTTGATTTGTAAACACACTAAATCGATAACCAAAGCAATAAGATATTTGTTATCGGTTATCGAATAATCGATTTAGGGTCCTTAACTGTTCGATTTAACCGATATAAAATGCTTTAACTTTTTGTGCTTTCTCGTGTTTTTGTTTGTTCATACATACATTACAGTCATACATAAAAGTCTACACAAATTATAAGCATAAGCATATTCAAAGACGTTATTGCTAAAACAAACTTATTTTCTTTCCGGTCGAGAGAGAGGCAGAAAGCTGAAAGCCCTAGTTTAATAGAATTAGAGTGTCGCTTATGAAATTAGGCTCTTGGAACGAAAGTAAGAATTTAGGTAATAGGGTTTGTATTTAAAATCTAAGGATACTAATATAATTAGGGATACAAAAATAATTTTAATATAATCTTATTGAGTTATCGGTTAACCATTAACTAAAACCTCAAAATAAAAAATCAAACCACTAGTCTAATAAAGATATTTATAAAACCATTTATCTAATAATATGATACCGATAAATTCATTTTCTTCGATTTGATTTATGGATTAAATTGATTTTTGCCCACCCGGTATTAGAGAGGGAATCGCGAGAATGTAAGGGCATTCCTGTTATTCTCATAAAATGAAATGGCAATATAGTGCGCCGGAAACTTGTCATTTCCCTTTATTTATTGCCTCTGGTCTTCTTATAATAACCCTCTCAATATTTCGCGTTAATCTCAGGCTTCCATCTCTTCTCTCTACGTTTTCTCTTCCTTTCTTCATTAGATCCCTCTTCCCAAAACCATCTTTCAGGTAAATATTCATTAATTCAAATATTTACCGTTTAGGTGAAAATTTTCGGCTACATTTACCGTGTTCGGTGATTGTGATTTTGCATTTGATTTGAGGTTATTTATCTAACGTTTAAGGTTAGTAGCTGTGATGCATTTTTTAAAATTTATGATTTTAATTTGTGTTGTGTGATCTGAAGATCGAATCGTATTAACCTTCGATCTATTGGATTGTAGAGAGCTTTGAATATTGAATTTAAATTATGCTTCTCTAATAATTTTGATTTTTGATTTAGATCTATTTACTGATACACTATATTTCGCAACAGATGCACACTATTTGTTACGTTTTATATGAGGATATTTGATAGGACATGGAGTTTATGATGTTATTTTGAGTTATATATTACTCCCTATGTCCCAATTTATGTGGCACCTTGCGTATTTTGAGATTCAAACGATTTTTGTTCTGTAATTTTTCATGTCGTATAGATATTTTGAATTATCAATTATGGCGACTTCATAGTACTTTTTGCGTAATTTTCAAATATGTAAGTTTTAGTTCTAAAAACTTAAAGATTTCATGGCCAAATTCACGGTAAGTTTAACTCTCGAAATCCGAATTGTGCCACATAAATTGAGACAGGGGAGTATGTCAGTGATAACGGAAGAAAAATATTATAATAATATTTGAAGATTAGTTTTATTGAAGGACATCATGTCAAAGTTTGAATAGCTTAATGGATTTGAAGGTGTTTTGCATTGACAGTTTGATGAATTTTTTGAGTGTTAAGATCGATAATAATGGGCACGTGTTGTTGAAACAAGTAATATGGAGTAAGGGTTGAGATACTTGTGAAGGAAAATGTTTTCTGTGTGATTGAAGCTAGTTTTCCCCTTTTGATGAAAGATAACTTTTTGTAACACAAAAAAATCAGACAATGACTATCACGGAACGTTGCTTTCAGGAAAATGTATTTCTTTATACCACACACACACTGGTTGTGGAAGTTGTGTAGAATAGAATGTTGTTGAACATTTCAAACATTCCAAAATAAGAGAGTTGTGATATATATTGGGGAGGGGAGTATATAACTTGGTTTTGAATCAAATATATATTTTTTAATATATTTGATTTATTCTAGCACTATCTTATTCTTCAATTTTATTACTACTGTTGTTTCTTTTACTTTGGTTGTCTTTACTATTTTTGCAGTCAGTACTTGTCTTCAATATTTTCATCATAGGTTTTTTTACTCTTGCATTTTTTCCAAACCTGTTCTGAAAACCGTTTTTCTTTAGCCGAGGGTCTACCGGAAACAACCTGTCTACCCTATAAAGGTGGGTTAAGGGTTGCGTACACCCCACCCTCCCCAGACCTTAATTGTGGGACCACACTGTATGTTGTTGTTGTTTATATAATCTAGTGTTTTTATAAAATAGGGATCATCAACAAGAAGGAGAAATGGGGCTGACATTCACCAAGCTTTTCAGCCGTCTTTTCGCCAAGAAAGAAATGCGAATTCTCATGGTAGGACTCGATGCAGCTGGTAAGACCACCATATTGTACAAGCTCAAGCTGGGCGAGATCGTCACTACTATTCCTACCATTGGTATGTACTTCACTTACATGTAGATCTGTGATTACAATTAACAGTTTAACTGTATTGTATAACTTCCAAAAATTGCGTCTAAAGTACCTCTGCTGCATAAAGTATTAAAAGAATAACTTTAGAAATTCATAAATGTATGGTATGGTTGGATTTTTCTTTCCTCAAAAGGGAATCCTTTATAGGTGAACTAATGATTCTGCTGAAACTCTAGAATTTTAGATAAAGAAGTGTATCAATTTTGAAGCTTAACTTGAATGTTAGCATTCATTTATGACTTGTTACAAATGGCATTATAGAAGTCACATTTGAATTTAAATTATTTGGCATTAGCATCTTTTATCATAATCTGTTGATGTATATTACAAAAAGGAGGTATGGGCATCTGGTGCATAGAGCAGGGGGTATGCATATAATACTTTTAAGTTTATATCCTAAAATTCTTTAGGGAGCAATTCTACAGCTTGGCTTTCCATGTTTAAAAAACTAAGAAGTACATCATGCTCTGTTTGGGGCACTGACATGAAAGATTAAATCACATTATGCTAATTAAGCTCTATTGCCTGCCAGGTCAACATTTCATAGTAGAATGCGGTTAATTTTTCTTTTGTTGGGGATAACTTGTAAGGAGGAAATTATTTATGCTTCTAATGCCATTTTTTGGTTTTAAGAGAGCAAGTTGTTTGTGATTCTTTGAAAAACCTTTCTGTAAATGCACCCAAAAGAGGGCCTGTTTTTTTTATGAACTAAAAACAGGAAGTATGTTCTGTTTCTTCTATGCTCTTATTTTCACAACTTGTTGAAAGTGTTGCTGTGAATAGATAATCAGCCCTGTTTTTAGCCTTAATCTAACCTCTGTAATTGTATGCTTATAATATTACTGCTTGGATGTGGTATCAATAGTAATTGGTAATTTGCAGGTTTCAATGTGGAGACTGTTGAGTACAAGAACATCAGCTTCACTGTTTGGGATGTCGGGGGTCAGGACAAGGTATAGATGATTTTAGTGTCTAAAGAATCTAAGTTAACATAGAGTTCGGTATTTGTTTGTAGTATGCGGGGAGCAAGTCTTATATTTTCTTCGCTCTTCTTAGTTTTCCCTTTTTCCTGACTTCTGTGTGTTAATCCTGGTAGTTCTCTCTTATGCCTCATAGAATGAGGCCTTTGATTCAACTGCTTAACGCGTAGCCACTTTCTTTTTCTTTTTCAGATCCGTCCATTGTGGAGGCACTATTTCCAGAACACTCAGGGTCTCATTTTCGTGGTTGATAGCAATGACAGAGACCGTGTTGTGGAGGCAAGAGATGAATTGCATAGGATGTTGAATGAGGTAATAATTCTCGCACCTTTTTTTATTTTTTCAAGGAAATGAGATTCAGCTTCTTAAGCTTTAAGCTGCATGGCAACGAAAATCCATGTGCCTATTTTAACTGAATAGTACTGAAATCTGCATTGTGTGTACTAATTAGCTCTTCAAAGTTGATACCCAAACGCTTGAAACTACTGCACAACTGCTGCACAAGCATTTGCAACAGTTGTTTTCTTCAAGAGTGATTACAACTTGTTTATGTTTTCTCTATTCTATCTCTCGAGTTTGCATTTAAAACATGACAGTTTTACATAGTTATATGTCATCAACCTTTTTCGAAGAAATTTTCTTTGCTTTGCCACTAACCATTCTCCAAAAATAAAAGTAAACTTTTCGCTTTAGCATGATCTTGTTTCTAAGTAAAGATGATTTAGTGTCGATTGAATTTATGGGTTAGGTTATGTATTATATTCTCTCTGTCGCAATTTATATGAGGTTTGACCTATTTGGGAAGTCAAACAACTCTTTCTTTTACTCAATTTCAAACATAGATTCTTCGAGTATTTTATAATAAAATTTACATATTTGAAAACTACATAAAAATACTAGTCTGCATAATTAATATCTCACAATATATGAAAAGAGTTGGAGAAAATCGTAGTCAAAGAAAGAGTTGTTTGACTCTCCAAATTGGTCTACCTTCATATAAATTGGGACGGAGGGAGTAACTGACCGAAGCATATCAACATTAGGTAATTAAGGTGGATCACGATGCACAATGTAACCATATGATAGAATTTCTTAAGATAGATCCAAAATTAGTATTTTGATAAGGAGATCCAAAGTAGATAAAAAAAAGTAGTTATGGTGACATTAATAAAATTTTCGCATGGGATTTGGGTTGAACTAATAACTTTTTCTCGTTAATCTTGTTTTAATCAAAGCTTGAATTACAACAATTATTCAAACTAAAAGATGAACTCGTTTTTTCTTTTTCCCCCTTTTTATAAATTACTAAGTAAATCAGTTCTTCATTTGCTGAAAATTAGTGAACATGGACTGAATAATAGATCAAAGCTTGTGAGTATAAATTACTCCCTCATTTTCATTTTATGTGATAATTTTTTTTATTTGTCTGCTCCGAAAAGAAGGGCACCTTTCCATTTTTGAAGCAATTTTATTATGTCCTATTGTACCTTCAGTGACAAGCTTTTATTGGCACAAAATCTCACGGCATGTTAAAGAGCACAAGTTACAAAACTGTCTTTCTTTCTTAAATTATGTGTCAAGTCAAACTGCCCACATAAATTGAAATGTAGGAAGTACTTTGTTTTTCCCTCACAATCTTGTCAGTTAAAACTTGCTTAGCAATTATTTAAACTAAGAAATGAACTATTTTTCCTTTGGTGGTTCTTTTTATAAACTACAAAGTGATAGCTCTTAATTTGCTGAAAATCACGGAACATGGACTAATAATTAATCAAAATTATGGAAGAGAAAAACTAAATTTGTCATTGCTGAGATTAATCTTGGATATAACTTAATTTGATGCAATTCACAGTTTCTAAACGGAGCTAATGTGTGGTAATTTACCTTCTTTATTTTGATTAGCCAATTTCAAAATCTTAATTTGGTAATTTTCTAATCTCATTTGCCTGAAGTTAAAGTAGTTTCAATTTAGAGAGAGTTAATTGAGTTAGATATGCACCTTACTCTGATCTGCGTTTACAAAATATGTCAACTTTGATACTTCACGCAGATAGTCTGCATTATGTTATAAATTTCTATAACAAGGATGGAGGTACAGTAAAAGAAAACTGGATAACTTGTGATGGAATTGATTGCACCTAATCCAATTCAATTTTTGAAAACTGGATAACTTTTGACGGAATTGATTGCACCTAATCCAGTTCAATTTGTGGAACTTCAAGAGCCAAAGATGCTGTTTTGGTGATTCTGAATTGTCAACATTTTCCTCTTGAACATCAAATGGAGT
Organism: Anisodus tanguticus; assembly: GCA_034509755.1. Lineage (NCBI taxonomy): Eukaryota > Viridiplantae > Streptophyta > Magnoliopsida > Solanales > Solanaceae > Anisodus > Anisodus tanguticus. Next base: position 46,280,871 of record CM067543.1, on the reverse strand, counting down.
GTGTCTTATCGCTCAAGCCTTTTGCCCCTCTGTCTTTGATATGTTATATTTAGAATGTCATTGCTAGTAAGATGAATCTCATAATTGAGACAGTTCATCAACTTTGATCCGTTGTTGAATATGACGGTTGATTATTTATGATATAACCATTAGTTGGTGAAGTATCTAGAAGAGTTTTGGGAGAATAGGTAAAAGAGCAGACTTTTCCTTCTGCTCATCATCTAATCAAACAGGCAGATAAGTTGCAATACTTCGCCTTATGTTTGCACTGGTCAATGTGTCTTTTATTTTTTCTTAAGAAGGAACACATAAAATAGTGAAGGGTGAGTAGGATCAGGCAGTGATCTATGTGGAAACCACAGCACCCAAAATGCTTTTGCTGCTTATAGCTTGTGCTTACTATGCTCATAGCTACATTCATTTATTATTAAACGACAAAGTGAAATATACACTGGGGATTCTGTACTTAAGTTGGACTTTGCCGGCTGACTTGTGGAGTTTAATAGTCATTGCTCTGTGTACCAGGATGAGCTTCGGGATGCAGTGCTTCTTGTTTTTGCTAACAAACAAGATCTTCCCAATGCAATGAATGCTGCTGAAATAACTGATAAGCTTGGACTGCACTCTCTCAGGCAGCGTCACTGGTAGGCACCCTGCTAGCAGTTGTCACAGCTTCCCATACTTCTGAAGGCACTAAATTTTGTCTCGGCTGCTTTTAGGTACATTCAGAGCACTTGTGCAACATCTGGAGAGGGGCTTTATGAGGGTCTTGATTGGCTTTCTAACAACATTGCTAACAAGGTACGTGTACACTTCCTAATGATTAAATTAGGCTTGGATCTTTTCCTTTTGGTGTTGAAATCACCTTCGCGTGCTCATTGTTTTCTCCCCTTTGTCCTCTATTTACAGTCCTAAGGCAACGGGAGAGTTCTTGCGGGTTGATCCTGGATGCAGGCAGGTTTTTATCTGGTTTCTTTCCCCAAGTCAGTGTGGTTATGAACATTGTCTTGAAAGGCATTTTGCATCTTGTTAGGACTTAATGAAATGGCTGTGTAATACAACGGTTGGATATATGTAATGCTGTTTGTTTAGGTTCGAGTATACTTCCATAAATTTGTAAACAAAGACTAGTTCTTTATGACGTTTTTGTTAGTGGTTAATGATTGTACTTCCTCTTTTTGTCTCTAATGTGAACCCCTCTAATTATTGAAAGGCGTTTAATCTCTTTATTTTTGAGATGATAAAAACTGTGACCGTGTTATATGTGCTTGTAAGATCAATGGTTCGCACTTCCATTCTTGCTTTACTTTAAGCCCAGAGCTTCCATCATTTTGAGTTTGTCTCGTCCATTCGAGAGACATAATCATCAACGGATCCTTGCTTTGACAAAAGTTGGTACTTGGTCTATTTGCCTTGATTCTTGCATAACTATCGGAAAGTCGATGCTTAATTTTTTAAACTTTCCAATCTTGCTCTTATTTTGTGGTCATATTGTTTTGAGGAATTTCAGTGGTTATGTGAACGTTTGACGATTTAACACGAAATCTTATACATGAATATAAGGTTGCAAGAGTTCACAATATTCACAATAATTGTAATAAGAAGATAGTGATTCCACTTATATCTGTTAAGAAGAGGATCTGTTGGATTTTGCTTAACCGGAGAAACTCAGTTTCTGTCTCTTGCACACTTCCTTTTAGATAACAGTTTGATGGAGAAAATGTTACTAGTGCGAGTTAAAGAGAGGACTTATGCCTCATTTGCATGCACTTAATGGAAGTTTGAATCTCATTCAGACTCAGTTTCTGTCTCTTGCACACTTCTTCTAGATAATGTTGGAGAAATTGTTGTTCTTACGAGTTAAAAAGAAGACTTGCGCCTCATTTGCTTGCACTACATGAAAGTTTGAATCTTAATCTACATGAAAGTTTGAATCTTAATCATTTAGATTTCGTTTATTGAGACTCATTTTCTATCTCTTGCACACTTCCTTTAGATAATGTTTTGAGGGAGCAAATGTTGTTCTTACGAGTTAGAGAGGGGACTTGTGCCTTATTTTCACTGTGAAGTGTTGTGTAGCATCACATCTTGAAAAGGTTCCATCAGACCAATTAGACTGGTCTTAATTTGAAGTTTCATCTTCAACCCTGTTGATCTCTACACTTGTTTCTTTGGTTGAATTCTCGTTTAAATAGGGCCTGATTTTCATCACTAACTTCAATCGCGTCTTCAGCAGGCTGATCTTAATCTTTTAATGTACTTTCTATATTTTCGTGTTATTATGCTATTTTATTAAAATATATAAATTAAGAAGTGAAAGATTCATGGGTCATATGCCCATGCCTAGAGGCTTGCACCTCGCTTCGTGTTAAGTAAAAGTAAAATGCCCAGCGTCTTGCATCCCCGCCTTTTTAAACACTGACTAAAATTTCCTATAATGGGTATTGATAATTCCAAATTGACAAGTGCAACTGGGTCATACCCTTGCTCTGGCATTGATCCCATCCCCGCCTTTTTAAACACTGACTAAAATTAGATGATAGATAAATTTGTTGTATCAATTACGTAATAATTTTTTTTAGGAGTTACGTACATGTCATTTCAAGCATTGCCTAGTTAATTGTACGTGGAAAAAATTGTAGGTTTTATCGTAAATATAGTATACATCTAAGGGGTTGTTCGGTAGGATGTATTAGAGAAAATATATATGTATTAGCTTTGGTATTACTAGTTTCTTGTTTGGTATACTTTTTCAACCTATTTAATATTATCTCATGTATAACTAAGTACATCGTAAACTATACTATCAGCAAAACCAAGACTACTAATACATGCATGAGCATGATTAAAAACAAATTTTTCCTTAAAGTCTCTCAAAGACAGAATGTGGAGTGTATTTTTGTGAACATATAAGTAATTCTTCTAGAAGTTATGCAATGTATATTATTTTTAATTCACTACATCAGACAATCAATAAAAATATCTCAGTATAACTAATCTCCACGTTATTAGTCCTTTTATTTAATCTATTCAGTACTATTTTTATAAATGCTAAGCTATAATACATATAATAATCTGCAGCAAGCATGAGTTGGTAACGTATACGTGATATGTCACGTAGATAAAACTACGTTAATATAAATATCTGTAAATTGTCATTGTACATACACTTTAAATCCAAATTGGTAAAACTCGCCCAGAAAAAGAAAAATAAGAAACTGAAACGTAACTTGCCAATGATTAGTTATTAAACTAATAGAAATGGACGAGTTGCGGAAGTGAATTCTGATGGCTGCCAAAAACAATAGTCAAACAAATACTAAGAGGCACCACGCAGTGCAGTTTTGACTGAATTAGTTTAACACACGATAATCAGTTTGACTAATACATCAGAGTTACAAGTCATACTGCACTAAATCCCAAAATAACCTACATATGTTAATCTCTCTAATATATATTTGAGAAGAATCTTAACAATTTGTACATTTGTGTCACGTAAATTGTAGGGGTGAGCGGGTCCGGGTACCCTAACATTTTTGAACTACCCGGACCCTACCCGGTAAAAGATCGGTTCCTAAATTTACTACCCGGAACCTACCCGGACCCGCAGGGTCCGGGTAGGTTTCCGGGCAGGGTCCGGGTAGGTTTCCGGGCAGGGTCCGGGTAGGTTCCCGGGTACCCTGTAAATAAAAAAATACAGATTAAGCAACAATTTTTAGCCTATGAGAATCAAAAGAGTTCTAAAATAATTTCATCAAATAGTTTTTTAGCCTTCAATCAGAGTTTTTAGTACCCTTATAAGAAGTTTTAGAAAACCTATTCATTGTAGAAAAGCTAATTATGTAACCAAAACCTAAAATTGTAAGCCAAATTTGACACTCAATTAATTGAACGTGTTGATTTCAAAATAAGTTTGGAAATATCTTAATTAAACTTATTTTCGTGTTCATAGGCTCTTCCATACAAAAGAAAAGTTTTATTATACTAGTAAATCTCTAAATTTCATCTTCAAAGCTATAAAAATATACACAAATTTTAAAAATAGATTTACATTTCAAATAAAAAAGTAATACAAATTGAAGATGAGTATCGCCTGAAATAGAACAGAAGCATAGGATATTAAAAAGAAATTGAAGAGTTAGATATGAACCCATATATATTTTAGGAACGACGTGAACACAATCGAGGGAGAGAAAGAGGCAAAGGTGAAGCTTCAACGACGACAACGATGAAAATACCTGAGAGAAAGCTTCAACAACGACGATGATGAAGCTCGGTGGTGTAGCTAAAACGCCATTGCTATTGAGAGAGTTTTGTGTGTTTTCTCTTAGGGCACAAAAAACATTATAGAATAAAGCGGTGAAAAAGTTGAAATATTTGCGTCTTGGGGTGGGGAAAATCAATGTGCAGGCGTGCAACAAACAATTTTGGAGAAAGTTAAAAGTGGTCCAAATGTTTCTCAAAAAGTAAAAATATTTAATATTTTATAGGTTCCGGGTATTGGTTCCGGTCCGGGTACCCTGTCTCTATTTGCCGGAACCGGAACCGGACCCGACATTGATCGGTTCCTAATTTTACTACCCGGACCCTACCCGTTATTATAATATATCTATCCAAAACCTACCCGTTAGTGTCGGTTCCGGTCGGATATCTGGGTACCTGTACCCGTGCTCACCCTTAGTAAATTGGGAGTCCTAAGGTAGTTAAACATAGTTTTTACTTTTTACCGGTGGTTGGTTGGTCCAGATTGGTGGGTAGGTAGTTTACCTGGTGCTTCATGTGTCCGCTGTCCATACGCAGACAAACTACTTCCCGCTAATATATCATTCTATTTTCTCTATCTTTCTTTATACTATTTTCCATATTATAAGTAAATAATTCACAGCAGCCATCTCCATTAATATCTCAACTATAAATAGAGACAGTGTTGTCCCAAGATTTATAGTAAGTTGTAAATCGCAAAAAAGATTCTTTGAATCAGCTAAGGATCCCAACTTTCTTGCATTTGAAAAACAAAAATCGATAAATTTGGAGGCTTTGTTAATTCCTCCATTTTCGTTTCTGAGTTTTTGGATCTGTGGTATTTGTCAGGTGAAAAGAAAAGAAAAATGGCCCGAAAGAAGATCAGAGAGTATGATTCCAAGAGATTGTTGAAAGAACACTTCAAGAGACTTGCTGGTTATGATTTGTCCATCAAATCTGCCCAGGTAACATAATTAACATTGCTTCACCTGAACCCCTTTTGCTAGTACCTTAATGTAAGTTAAAATTAATCCAACTAACTCAAATCTGCACACTGTATTTGAGGATTCAGATTTGAGTATGTGAATTAGAAATGTAGGGGTAAGTTATGCGTACACCCCACCCTCCCCAGTGGGTATGTTGTTGTTGGTGGGATGGTTCTGTTCTGCATTTATTAGGAGTAAAGACGGAAAATTGAAAATATTCGAGTTGCAGTTCTTTCTTAGGTGCAGAATCTAACTCATATGAAAATAAAAAGACGCTTTTCTTTGTCACCTTTAATGTTGAGATCTATCTTTGCCCATTGGGAGGAAACTCCTATGTAGGTACAGATACATTGCTAAAGCTCATAAAGAGATGCCTAATTCTCGAAAAGCAGATCCGGTTGATTGTAGTGTATAGGGCTGGAAAAATGGTTAAAAAACAAGTAACCATTCAATCCGACCCATTAGAGATGGGTTGGGTCCAGTAAAAAATGGATACCCATATTGTCTGCTTTCTGGGAGTCTAAGCTTATCTTGGCGTTTAGCTTGTGTTCTCACCTGACTATTCCTGAAACCATGGCTAATATAGATAATCAATCAGTTAACTCATTTTTTATCCGTGTTAAATATGGGTCGGTCGGATATTTTATCCGCTTTTGTTTAAACAGTTTTCAACCCCCCCCCCCCATATCCGATCCGACCCGCCCGTTTGCCACTCCTAGTAGTGTATGCAGAATGTTGGGATCATGAGCTATGAGACAGCTACTAAACTGAAGAATAGTAGGAAATGGATCTTACCTAACAGTAAATTCTATTCGAGTGTTATTCACTGCATATCAACCAGGGCCCTCAATGCAATTAGCAAAATGAGCTTATTCTATGGTCCACACGCCATACAACACTGTCTTAGATTCATTTGTGTGATGGGGGTAGAAGGAGGAAGCCAGAGGCTTTCTTATTTCAGGTGGATGGGACTGGAGCAATCTTTCATGTTACTTGTGACAATTATGGATTGCATTAGATGATTTATTTTAGAGAATATAAGAACGCGGAAAATTTGTTTCTCTGTGCAATATGATGATGGTATTTATCCTTTGTATGTCATAGGTTACAGAGTCAACTGATTTGAATGAGCTTGTAGAGAAACAGCCATGGCTTTCTTCAACACAATTGGTGGTAAAGCCTGATATGTTATTTGGGAAGCGTGGAAAAAGTGGGCTAGTCGCCTTGAATCTTGATCTGGCTCAAGTTGCTTCTTTTGTGAAGGAACGCTTAGGCAAAGAGGTGATTCAAATATTCCCGGACTATATCTTTGTGGTGATATTGTTAGAAAGAGAACACATTATATACTATATCAAGAAACACATTATTTATACTCTTAGTGATTCTTTGTTTTCATGTATTTTCACATTAACAGGTGGAGATGGGTGGATGCAAAGGGCCCATCACAACCTTCATTGTTGAGCCATTTGTACCCCACAATGAGGAGTTTTACCTTAACATTGTTTCAGAGAGACTTGGTTGTAGTGTTAGCTTTTCTGAATGTGGAGGAATAGATATTGAAGAGAACTGGGACAAGGTTTGTGACATGTGCCTATTTTTGTTACAAGTCCACAGAAAAAATGTGCAGTATTTTGTACATGTATATTGATTTGACCTGACAACCGTGTTAAATCCAGGTTAAGACAATCTTTCTGCCAACGGGGACATCTTTTACATCAGAAGTTTGTGCACCACTTGTTGCTACTCTACCATTAGAGGTAAATGTTTGACAAGACCACAAATTTGAAAGTTCATTGTCAAGTTGGAGCATTGAGTAGTGATCTTATTCTCCAAAAAGAGAAGGGCAAAAGGGAAAATAAGAAAAGGAAGATCAATTTTAAGTACTGATGTATATTCTGTGTTCATTTGTCATATTAGTTTCTGCAATGTAATCTGAAACCACTGATGTGAAATTCACTTGTATTTTACAGATCAAAGGTGTAATCGAGGAGTTCCTCAAAGTGGTTTATACTTTGTTTCAAGGTATGCCCAAATTTCGCAATCACATCATTAATAGCCGTTGGATTTTCTTTAACCTCTGAAATTTCTTTCCATCAGATCTGGACTTCACTTTCCTGGAGATGAATCCTTTCACATTGGTTGAAGGAAAGCCTTATCCACTGGATATGAGGGGAGAGCTTGATGACACTGCTGCTTTTAAGAACTTCAAAAAGTAATGTCTTGGCACACTGGAATTAACCTTTTCTACTGTTTTCCGGATAACATTGAGTAGAGTATGCACACATCAGTAGTTTTAAAATATATATTTCATTCTGCAGGTGGGGAAATATTGAATTTCCATTGCCATTTGGAAGGGTGATGAGTGCTACAGAGAGCTTTATTCACGGGCTAGATGAAAAGGTATTTCTTGATACTTTGGCATTTAATTAATAAAAGAATGGGGAACAAAAGACTCGGAATTGCTAACCCTCTCCCACCCCCCAGAAGTAACAAAAGATGTATCTACCCGGCTATGTTGCTCGGACTCTTTGAAAATGTCAACGGGTGTGTCTCGGCTCCTCTAAAAGTAGTGCATTTTTGGAGGATCCGACATGGGTGCGGCTCCATCTTTGGAGAGTCCGAGCAACATAGTTACCCGGACTAAATAGTCCCTCTTATGGGAATTGTAAGAGATGCATAAGGAAACAAACAGCTTCTGTTTTTTCTTCCATCAAAATTTTAGAAACTCTTTTCAAGTAATACAAATTCAAGAAGAGATGAAAACTAGTTCTTTTAATATAGACGTCTACTGCATGTTTCTTGGGCATGAAATTTGTTTCTAGTCCAAACTGTGTCAGTCGAGGTAGCAGATGGTTCTATGAACAACTGATAACATACTAAAATTGTTCAACTCATTGTTCTATTGCAGACAAGTGCGTCTTTGAAGTTCACGGTCTTGAACCCCAAGGGACGAATTTGGACGATGGTTGCTGGTGGAGGTGCCAGTGTCATCTATGCAGATACTGTATGTTTCTGTCCTTTGCGAAACTTATGCCCTGTAGCTGGTTACTTTGACTACCCTTCTGTTGTTGCAATGCTCTAATTTCCACGTTCGGTTACCTTCAGGTCGGTGATCTTGGATATGCTTCTGAGCTTGGGAACTATGCAGAATACAGCGGTGCTCCAAATGAAGAAGAGGTCTTGCAGTATGCCAGAGTTGTAATTGATGTAAGCATAAAGAATTATGCATAAATTAACAGGATCAGATATGTTTTTGGAACCTAATATACCATCATAGTTAACTTGCTGTGGCACATTCTTGGTTTATGTGACTAGAGTATGAAAACAACATTCTTATTAGGAGAAAGATGTTCACTTCATTCCCAATTTTGCAGTGTGCAACCGCAAATCCTGATGGCCGTAAGAGAGCCCTTGTGATAGGTGGTGGAATAGCCAACTTCACTGATGTTGCTGCTACATTTAGTGGTATAATTCGAGCTCTCAAGGAGAAGGTACGAAACCATCATAAGTCATAGCCATCTCAATATGACTTGCAGTAATTTGGACACTCCTAACTCGGCATTTTTATAACAGGAATCAAAACTTAAAGCTGCAAGAATGCACATATATGTCAGAAGAGGGGGCCCAAACTACCAAAAGGGTCTCGCTAAGATGCGGTCTCTTGGGGAGGAAATTGGCATCCCAATTGAGGTACGAATTGGTATCCATCAATAACTAATCTAAAACCATTTTTTTCTTTTTCAATAGAATCAAGCAATTTCGACATCACAACTTAAGTGCCATTGTTGTTAATCTTTTCCTATCTCTTACTTTATTGCTGTAGGTATATGGACCTGAGGAAACCATGACTGGCATCTGCAAACAGGCTATTGAGTGCATCACTGCAGCTGCATAAAGCAACCAACTCTGCATTCTCCAAGCATAAATTGTTTTGGTTTTCTTTTTAGCTTTGTGTTAGCATAATGTTGTTTGCCGAAAGATAAAAGAGATTGCTTTGTACTTGTGACAGTTTTTACATAAATGAGCATCAGAAAATGGGCTCTAGTAATGAATTTCATTTATCAGTTTCTTAAGTAAACATGAATTCTATGGAAGAAGTGTTGTCCTTTGTTTCAAATCTGTTAGTTTAGCACACCTAGACGCAAGAGGGGGGTGATTTATGTCTTGTCAAATTTTTGACCTCGTAAAAAATTGCCTAACTCGAGTAACAACCTGTTGAACTTAGGTACATGGAGCTGGTTCTCAGTACTGTACAATTAACTATGCAGAGAATATAATGTGGAAATAAATAAGACAGGAGAGAAAACCTCCTTACTCAAGGGAGTAAAAACTATGGCTCACCTATGCAGCATTTCAACATAAACTCCACTAAAACAAATGAGCGAATTCAGGTTGAATTCTGTAATCTAAGAGACTTCCTTTAGCCCCTTCAATGTCTACAATCACTCAGTTGTAGCAACACTTTTAGCTAACTCTAGCCTAATAACAAAAGAAAGATTTTTTGTGGAAAAGACTTAATAAAAGTACTTGAAAAAGTGAATTAGGTTACAACTCAAAACATCTACTATAATAACTAGACCAACAGTAGAACATTTTGAAAAAGAACTTCAAACGTGGGTCTTGGTTATTGTTTCGTGTTTTTGCTCTCAAAACTCTCTCAATGTGTAAGAAAACAACTAATGCAATAAGTAGACCAACGTATTTTGTTAATTAAATTCACCTACTTAAACTGAGTGTGTTTTAGGGTCGTTTGGTAGGGTATATAAGAATAATGTTGAATAGAGTGTATTAGTACTGCTGATATTATATGTTGGTATTAGTTGTGCTTAAATTATTTCTTATCCATTGTTTTGTTTGGTGTATTAAAAATAACATGCATCGCATAATTTCTAAAAAAACAAAAAATTGATTGTTTACAAAAATACCTCCATGTTCTTTAGCTTTGTACACTTTAGGGGAAATTGTGTCTTTAGTCATATTTATGCATGTATTAAAACTCCTTGTATTGCTAATATCATGGTTTGTTATGTATTAGTTATACATCGATCGAAAAAAGTGTATCAAACAAGATATTAATAATACACAAAGATAATGCATGTATTATTTCCTCTAATATACTCTACCAAACGACTGCTTGTACTATCATATAGGAAACAAAAAAGGGTCAAAAATACCCCAAACTTATGGAAAATGGCTCATAAATACCCTACATCCACCTATTGGTCTAAAAATAACCCCAGCCTATTTTTTGGCTCAAAAATATCCCTTAAGATAACACCCTAAATCTATTTTTTTTTTCAATTTTTAAAAAGTCATCTGGCTTATTATGATTGGCCACATATATTATTTAATTTTAAAAGTAAACACCCACTTTTAAATTCAAACCCGCTAATCCGATCCGTTTCTTTTAACCCAAACCCAATAATAAATAATATATTTGGTCAATCATAATAAGCCACGTGGATTTTTAAAATTGAAAAAAACATCATCAGTTTTAGGATGTTAGCTTAAGGGGTATTTTTGAGCCAAAATAATAGGTTGAGGGTATTTTTAGACCAATTGGTGAATGAAGGGTATTTATGAGTCATTTTTCATATATTGGGGTATTTTTGACCCTTTTCTGTTTGCTATATGATGGCATAAGAGGTCGTTTGGTAGAGTATATTAGAGAAAACAATATATATTAACTTTGAGTATTGCTAATATCTTGTTTGGTATACTTTTTCGATCTATGTATAACTAATACAAGTATTATCCTATGGACTACTAATACATAGCAAATCAAGATATTAGCAATACAAGTGTTTTTAATACATGCATAAGTATGACTAAGGACAATTGCCCCTAAAGTGTACAAAGCTAAAAAAAAATGGAGGGTGTTTTTATAAATAATCATTCTTTTTTTAGAAATTATGTGATGCATGTTTTTTTAATACACCAGATGAAATAGTGGATAAGAAATAATCTCAGCATAACTAATACCAACATTACTAATATTCGTATTACTAATACACTCTATTCAGCATTATTCTTATACACCCTATCAGACGACCCCTAAAGCACACTCAAGTTTAAGAAGGTGAATTTAATTATCAACATACGTTGGACTATATATTGCATTAGTTGTTTTCTTACACATTGAACACACAACATTATTTTTATACACCCTATCAGACGACCCCTAAAGCACACTCAAGTTTAAGAAGGTGAATTTAATTAACAACATACGTTGGACTATATACTGCGTTAGTTGTTTTCTTACACATTGAACACACACATTGAGAGAGTTTTGAGAGCAAAAACAAGAATCAATCTTGTGTGTTAGAAAGATCAAATTGACGAACCAAGACCCACGTTTGAGGTCCTTTTTCAAAATGTGAAGGATTTAAAAAGGAGAAGGACTAGGCCTGACCTCGGGTACAGAAAAAGGATGAGGAAATCAGCCTTCCAAAAAAAGGAAACATGCTACTCCCTCCGTCTCAAATTATTTATCGTGACAACAACAACAACAACAACATACCCAGTAAAATTCTACAAGTGGAGTCTGGGAAAGATAGAGTGTACACAGACCTTACCCCTATCTTGAGAGGTAGGAAGTTGTTTCCGAGAGACCCACAGCTCAAGAGAAAGCAATAATAAAGCAATAGATGACAGAAGTAAAGTAACGATGCCAAAACACTATAAATAAGCATTATGAAAAAGTAACATTAATTGCGTCAAACTAATGCGATAGTTGAAGTACAAGAGATAACAAAGAGTAACAAAATACAACGAACAAGAAACTAAAAAAATAAAGGAGGGTATGCGAAGCAGCGCCCTACTACCTATATATATTTGTCGTGATTATTAAAAACTGACTGGAAATGAATTCTCTCTCTCTCTATCCTCTGAACTTGCAACGGTAACACAGACACACACACTCGCTCTCCCCCGTCAACGGTAACACACACCCCACCCCCACCTCGCCGACGGTAACCCCACCTTGGTGTGACACTCCGACCAGTGATCGGTGACCAGGATCCCGCTTGCCGATAGACACCACTGCGCTCTGACCAGTATTTTTCTGCCAGATCTGCATAGGTCTCAATTGCTTCGACAGGCTCTAGCGGCGAACAATAATTTTCCGGCAGTGATTATACGGTGACTTCTCCCATAGTGAATAGTGTTGTATGGTAGTGAACGTCGCCAGGAAACTGTACGGCACGACTCTGACTATGTCTCGTTCACTAACGGACGCCACTATGCTCCGACTAGGTACGTTTTTCCCGACTGCTAGCAAAGCATTTCGGCCAGAGTCTTCTGGTTGGAATAATTTCCTGCCAGTCACCCTCTATCCTTTCTCTTTTCTCCCCCACTAGCTGTTTTTCTCCTATGCCAGAAACCCCTTCCCAATAGGTTTTTCGGTCAGATCTGCACATGTCCCACTGTTCTGACAGGCTCCGACGGTGAACAATGATTTTATGGTGAACAGTATTCCCTGACAGTGAACAGTCTTACGGTAGGGAACATATCCATATAATTGTACGGCGCTGCTCCATCCAGGGACTCGACTTTTCAGCGAAAACACAATGAACAGTACTTCTGGCGCCAATAAATAGTGATTGTCGCCGGCGAACAGGTTTGATTCAACTAGAGTTTGTACCTCCGGTTACTCGTATCCATTCTTTGTCCTTATTTTTGTTTTGTGACCTTACGTTCCTGCATATACTCTTCTCATCTTAGTTATAGCATCCTTTGGTGTAGTGGTTTTACTGGCCTCTAAATTCTTGATAACTTATGCTTTCACTTTGATCTCTTCCTATTTTAGGGGAAACGTTTGACTAGTTTATTATTTTATACTTGTTTTAGTGGCTTTGATAACTGATTGTGAACTAGGGTCATGTTCTCGGTCGGGGACGGGGAGAGGTTAGGGGGTAAGTAGGGTAAGAGAGGTGCTAGGCTGAGAATAGGGTTCTTGGAACATTGGGACTTTATCGGGGAAGTCTATAGAACTAGTTAAGATTCTTAAGAAAATGATGATTAATATAGCCTATGTTCAGGAGACCAAATGGGTAGGATCTAAGGCTAAGGATGTGGATGGGTATAAGTTATGGTTCTCGGGTAGGTCGAGGTATAGGAATGGGGTAGGTATTTTGGTAGACTGTGACCTAAGGGATCATGTGGTAGAGGTTAGGAGGGTCAATGACAGAATGATGACAATTAAGTTGGTAGTTGAAAGGTCCACTATGAACATTATTAGTGCTTAAGCGTCGCATACGGGCTTGGACGATGAGGATAAGAGGCGCTTTTGAGAGGATTTGGATGAGGTAGTGGGAGGTATACCACACACTGAGAAGTTATTTGTAAGAGGGGATTTCAATGGACATATCGAGGCACTTTCGGGGGGTTATGACAATGTGCATGATGGTTTTGGCCTCGGAGATAGGAACGGGGGAGGCGTCTCACTCTTAGAGTTCGCTAGAGCTTTTGGGATGGTGATAGCCAAATCGAGGTTCCTGAAGAAGGAGGAGCACTTGACGACTTTCTGTAGCTCAGTGGCTAAGACTTAGATAGATTTTCTGCTCCTTAGGAAGGTTGACAACGGTCTTTGTAAAAACTGTAAGGTTATTCTGAGTGAGTACCTTACAACCCGACAAAAGCTTATGGTGATGGATTTGGAGATCAAGATGGAGAAGAAGAGGAGGGTTATGGATGACATGTTAAGAATCAAATGGGGAAATTTGACCATGGCTAGTGTAGAGGAGATGGGAGAGAGGTTGATGGCCAAGGGGGTTTGGGGGAGTAGGGGGATGCGACCGGTATGTGGGATAGGACGGCTAGCTGCATTCGGGAGGTAGCTAGAGAAGTGCTAGGGGTCTCACAAGGTAGCCGTGGTGGGCATCAAGGGGACTGGTGATGGAATGATAAAGTTCAAGAGAATGTAGAAGCTAAGAAAATGGCGTATGCGAAATAAGAAGACAACAAGGATGAGGTAGAGAAGTGGATAAATGGAGAACTGTATAAGATGGCAAGGAAGGAGGCAAATCTAGCGGTCATAGCGGCGAAAATGATGGCTTTTGAACACCCATACGTGGAATTAGAGGGAAAATGTGGGGATAAGAAGTTGTACTGACTAGCCAAGCTGAGAGAGAGGAGGGCCCCTGACTTGGATAACGTGAGGTGCATCAAAGACAAGGATGACAAAGTACTGGTGGGGGACGCGCATATTAGGCAGAGGTGACAATCTTACTTCTATAAACTCTTGAACGAAAAAGGAGATAGAGACAATGTGTTGGGGGATCTGGAGCAATCCGGTAGGTACTGGAATTTTGGATATTGTAGAAGCATTAAGGTTGAGGAGGTGAAGGTTGTTGTTCGCAGGAGGCGCAAGGGATGAGCGACCGGGTTGATGAGATTCCAGTTGAATTTTGGAAGAGCGCAGGCAGGGCAGGTTTGGAGTAGCTGACGGAATTGTTTAACGTCATTTTTAGGATGGCGAGAATGCCCAAAGAATGGAGGTGGAGTACAATGATTTATTTGTACAAGAACAAAGGTGATATCCAGAGTTGTAATAACTATAGGGGTATCAAGCTGTTGAACCACGCTATGAAAGTTTGGGAAATGGTTATGGAGATGAGGGTGAGAAGAGGAGTATCAATTTCTGAGAACCAGTTTGGATTCATGACGGGGCATTGACCACAGAAGCCATTCATCTTATTAGGAGGTTGGTGGAGCAGTATAGGGAGAGGAATAAATAATTACATATGGTTTTCATTGAACTCGAAAAGGCATACGACAAAGTACCTAGAGAGGTTCTATAGAGATGTTTGGAGGCTAGAGGAGTACATGTGATGTACACTAGGGTGATCAAGGATATGTATGATGGAGCCAAGACCAGGGTACAGACAGTAGGAGAAGACTCTGAGCACTTCCTAGTGATGATGGGGTTGCACTAGGGATCAACTCTTAGTATATTCTTATTTGCCTTGGTGATGGATGGACTGAGTCGATAAATCCAAGGGGAGGTGTCATGGTGTATGTTATTCGCAGACGACATAGTCTTGATTGATGAGACTTGCAGTGGAGTGAACGCTAAGCTTGAGGTTTTCAGACAGACTCTGGAGTCTAAAGGATTTAGGTTGAGTAGGACCAAGACAAAATATTTGGAGTGCAAGTTCAGCAACGGGAGCGATCTTGAGACAAGCAAGGAGGCGAGGCTTGGTACTTAGGTCATTACGAATAAAGGAAGCTTCAAGTACCTCGAGTCTATTATCTAATGGAATTGAGATTTTGATGATAATGTCACACATTGTATTAGGGCAGGGTGGATGAAATGGAGACTCGCATCTGGAGTCTTGGGTGACAAAAAGGTGCCACTAAAACTTAAAGGCAAGTTTTATAGAGTGGTGGTAAGACCGACTATGTTGTATGGGGTGGAGTGATGGCTAGTCAAGACGTCGCACATCCAAAAAATGAGAGTGACGAAGATGAGGATGCTGAGATGGATATATGGGCATACAAGGAGGGATATGATTAGTAATGATGATATTCGGGACATAATGGGAGTGGCCTCGGTGGAGGATAAGATGCGGGAAGCGAGGTTGAGATGGTTTGGGCACGTGTAAATGAGAGACACAAATGCTCCAGTACGGAGGTGTGAGAGGTTGGCTATGGACGGGTTCAATAGGGGTAGAGGTAGGCCGAAGAAATATTGGGGAGAGGTGATTAGACGGGACATGGCGCATATGCAACTTACTGAGGACATGACCTTAGATAGGGGGTTGTGGAGGATACATATTAAGGTAGAAAGGTAGTAGGTAGTCGAGCGTAGTCCTACTTACGCTGACATATATATAGTTGTAGTGTTATTATTGTAGGTCCGCTTAGCATGTCATACGAATATGCGTAGTATTACTTTATAGTCCCCTGCAGTTTGATTTATGTTGTTATGTGTTAGTTACTGGTTCTTTCTTTCAGAATGCGCTATCATGGCGTATTCACTTTTGATACTAGCATTTCCATACCGCTTTAAATTTCTTGACCGGGTCTGACTATTTTCTCTTGTTTTTGCTTATGCATATGCCTGTCTTTAGCCTAGGCTCTCTCGAAAACAGTCGTTCTACCTACCAAGGTAGAGATAAGGTGTGCGTACACTCTACCCTCCGCAGACCCACGATGTGGGATTTCACTGGGCATGTTGTTATTACTAAAAATAATTATCTCATATTATTTATTATTTTAAAAGTTCAATGCATAATTAATTATTGTTTCTCCGTTTTACCCTTTGTCATTAATGAAGATGACACATAAATACAGTAAACATTTAATGGAGAGAGATTATAACTTAAACATAAATAAGGGTAAAGTAAGTCAAATATCCCTCTTAATTAATATTTATTAAGGAACGTGTAAACTAAAAAATTGATAAATAATTTGAGACGGATGTAGTATATACCTTAGTCAAATCCTTCATATAGGCAATAACTAACAAAAACAATTAGCCTTATAGCATCTTATTCGAGTCAATTCCTCGAATGGTCATTGAACATATAGAAAAATCTCACTAAAGTATCTTTTAAAAAAATATTGGACAATATTGTCATCAAACTATGTCCTTGTTTCCAATAAAGAAAACTATTCCATTTTTAGACATAAAATCCCTTAACCTATATAAATTATAAAATTCATTACCTGGACACAATTTTTCGATACTCCAAAATTCTTGTTCAAATCAATATTTTTCATGTTTTAATAGTGAAATAAAAATATCCAACTTAATATTTCAAGCTATAAGAATAAGAAAATATAACCATTCAAACTTTAAGTGTGCTATAAGTTTTTTTTTTTGTTATATCAACTTCTTTTGAACTATTTTGATATTTTTTTGTTGCTCAAATATTTTACTGAATGGAAGTGCTTGGACATAATTGAACCACATGAGACGTTATATAGATACATGTTGTATGTAATTATTATCTAGTTTATAAAAATTAGAATAAGCTTACTTTATTGGTAGAATATTTAGATAAATTTTCCTACGGAAAAAATCTTGTTTGATAACTACTTTGTAAAAATGAAAATATTTTACAATTAGTTGTATATATGATTTCTAAAAATAAAAAATATTTATATTAATTGAAATCCACTTATTAATAAAACTTAAATAAAATCAAAATATTACAAGTTCATCCCTAAGAAAATAAAAGTAGTAAATATTTTTATAATTGCTAATTTTATGTATTTAAAAAAATTATTTATAATAAGTTATAAAATCTATAGTTAAGCACCATGCTCATTTCTACTACCACCAACTGTTTTCTTTTATTGTTTACTTAGACACTATTTTGCAATATTTTAAAATTTTTGTTTGAATTAATATTTCTCACACTTCGAAAATAAAATAGAAATATTCCAATGGGTTTTATAAAGTAAAAATGGATTAACGGGTCTTACGTCCAAAAATGGATTATTTTTGTAGTTTGATAATCTTATAAGTTACTTTAGTGAGACTTTTCTAAGTGTGATCATTTAAGAAAGTGACTATCTTATACTAAAACTAACCAATTGGCTCTTATCCAAATGAAAGGGCCCATCGAGTCTCTATGATTATTGAAAAGGCAAAATACATGGAAGATTCACATTTAACGGATGCATTTTAAAAAAAAATATCAGCTACCCGATTGACTTCTCTAAAGCAGCAAACAGATTTAGCACTTGCTTGATTTAAAATTTGGGATGCGTCAACAATAATGTGTTTCAGTCTAAGGTTGCTCAGATGTGGTTTTGTAAGAA
Organism: Anisodus tanguticus; assembly: GCA_034509755.1. NCBI lineage: Eukaryota > Viridiplantae > Streptophyta > Magnoliopsida > Solanales > Solanaceae > Anisodus > Anisodus tanguticus. The sequence goes on along the minus strand of CM067543.1, from coordinate 46,262,872 downwards.
TATCTTTGATAATTAATGTATACAAAAAAAATTGTATTATATATGTGGATGAATTATGTCGTGACACATGACAGGAAGAGATGAGTTGAATCCAAGTCAACTTTTGGTACAACCAGTAGCACTAAAGTCACACCGGGGTAATCAATGGATCACAGGTAACGAAAAGCAAGGAGAGCAGGGGGGCGATTTGAATTCCAAAAGACTGTCGTTATTTGTTTGATTATAAACCTTCCAAGGGTGCATTAATAACATTTAAGAAGATATTAATTGTCCAATTAATACATCATTCATGTATTGGTATTATTATGAGCATAATTCATGGAATGTGTACCCATGAGTCCAAGTATACATAGGACCAATAAACTCATTGTAAGGGCATCATATTCAAGATATTACAACATTACTCTTTGATTCATACTATTTGTCTCAATACTTGTGCTTTCATACTATTGAAAACATCTAATCCGGAGGCCTCGTCAAGAAGCTTCTTTCAGTCTCAGGCTAACTATATTCTAATCTCGCTTTGTTATTCATTGTTTGTTATACTTCTTTGCTAATCTAATTGCTAACCTAGTCACTTGAGACTCACGTATCCTTGACCACGTATAAAAATTCAATTGTACCAATTTATCGGTAAACAGTTTGGCGCCCACCATGGAGCCTGGCAATAGTGGTGTCACAAGTGACCCCTTCTTTTTTAATCTAACCCTTTCTCTAGTCTTATTTTATTTAAGCACCAAATGACATGTATGGAAGGACTTGAAGGCAACCGCATCCTCGGAAACAATGTCGAGAATGACTAAATCAGACCAAATGGCCTTTCAATCCCAAATCTGATACAAGAAGATTCGGAGGTCGCAGACGGGGCCACTTCAGGACGCAGACTGCCCCGGGGAGATGAGGTTCCCACTGACAAAACGCCCGAGGAGGCTATGCAGATCCTAAGGGCACAAAATGTTGAGATGAGAGAAGAGTTGGGCAACATTAAATAGTTTTTCTCTAAATTCGGGTCCAACTTCCTTGGCAGCACTCCAGCGGCTGCAACGGCACCACTGGTAAACGCCCAAAATGCTACTAGAAATAGCCAGAATGAGCCGAGGAATAATGATGATTCGGGAAGTAAAACTATTTCCTGAAAAATCCGTTCAAGAGCAGGTGCTGAAATTAATTAAGGAGATAACGGGCAAGGTAGATACAAATGCTTAGGAGGCAGAAAAGAATGCCAAGGAATTCCGGCACCGATTAAACCAAATACCAGGGGGACCTCCAGTGATAGAAGGTCCAAATGCGAAAAGATATATTTAGTTGGCATACAAACCCGAGGTTGCGCCCGAATTGATTTCCAAGATGTTCAAAATATTGTTCATACCCAAATACGATGGTACATCAGACGCACAAAAACACATAACGGCATATACCACAGCCGTCAAAGGGAACGATTAAAGGAGCACGAGAGAGAATCAGTTCTGATCAAGAAGTTTGTTGAGATGCTGACCAAGGGTGCCTGACGTGGTATTCACTTCTTCTCGAGCATTCAATAAGTTCATTCGTCATGCTAGCATATATGTTCATAAAAGTCCATGCGGGAATACGGAAGGTAAAGACGAGGAAAATGGATATCTTCCGCATTGCACAGGGAGAATTCGAACTTCTCAAACTTTGTTATGCGGTTCTAGAATAAGAGAATGTTGCTACCTGTGGTCCCATACGAATGGGTTGCTGAGGCTTTTACTAAAGGTTTGAACCCCTTGAGTTCAGACGCCTCGCGAAAGCTTAAAGAACATATTCTGAAATTCCAGGATATTACCTGGGAAGACGTTCACAGCCGATACGAGTCAAAGATTCAGGTGAAAGATGATTTGTTGGGGATTCAAGCTGAAAGCATTTCCCGAAGGACATACAAAGGAGTCGGATCCGACTATAACTCTTCAAAGATTTGTTTCCATCCTAATCCCGCTCCCGGAAGCAGGGGGCGGACAGGGTTTTCGTTTCCTTGAGAAGTCAAACAATAAGGGAGACCCTGACATGAATAATTGAGGAGTGATGAATCATAATAAGGGGAATTCATTTAATTCCTCCCCAAAGGTATCCAGATACCCAAAATTATACGAACACAATTTCAACATCAACGAAGATCAAATGGTCGTGATACTAAGAACGCATCCGGCTTCTCGGCCACTAAGGCCGCTATGGTCTAATCCGAATTCTAGGGATCAAACTGTTTGGTGTGATTTCCATAGAACTCACAGGCATAAAACTGCAGATTGTAGACACCTCCAGGAGGAGGTGGCATAGATACTGAACAAAGGCCATCTACGGGAGTACCTGAGCAAAAGGACCCACAATAATTATGAACGAGTACCTTTCGCTGAAGGCAAAGCTAATACGAATGCCCCACCTCATATGATAAGTGTTATTTTCTGTGGGTCGATAATCGCCGGCACATCCTTCACGGCGGCTAAGAGACAAAAATTCATGTTACTCGGGAGAAACGATTTTGGGAAATGCCAGACGAAAGTACTATCACTTTTACTGAAGAGGATGTCGTTGGAGACACTTTCCCCCACAACGACGCTATGGTCATTACTATACCCATAAATTGTTTCCGGGTAAAAAAAATCACGATTGACCCTAGAAGCTCTGCAAATATCATCAGGTTAAAGGTAGTCGAGGAAATAAAAATATTGGATAAGATTGTCCCAACCTTCAGAACACTCTCATGTTTTAATATGTCAAGTGAAACCACTAAGGAGAGATCGATATTCTAGTAGACTCCAAGGGAGTCGTAAATAAAATAAAATTTAATGTCATCGATAGTGACATGAGATACAACGCGATATTTGAGAGTCCTTGGATTCATGACATGAAGACAATCACTTCTACGCTTCATTTATTGTAAAATTTCTGACGCCGGAAGGAGTCCAACAAATTAGAGGAGAAAAGCCCACAGCCAAAGAAATGTTCGCAAGAACCAGAGGCAGTTGCGGATCTAAAATAGCAATTAATGAAAGTGGAGCCGGCCCCGGAAGAGGTCCACCAGGCTCTGCCAAAAGAAATAGAACCAGCGTATCTGGAGGAAGAGTTCTCAGACCAGTACCAGGTGCCTAGATACTTCCAGGTACCAAATGAATCGGTCGCCACCAAATCAACAACTGAAGAATTTGAGAAAGTAACCTTGCGGACGAAAACTCCTGACATGAAGGTATACCTGGGCACGGGGCTAACCCCGGAGCTCAGGGATTGAATTTTTCATTATCTTACAGCTAACAGTGATTGTTTTGCTTGGTCGCATAAATATATGACCGACATCCCCCCAGAAGTCGCAACTCATAAGTTAGGCCTGGATCTAAGTTTCCTTCCCATGTGGCAGAATTAATGGCACATTGCCGCAGTCCGCAACAGGTTTGTAAAAGAAGGGGTAACTAGGTTGCTTAACATAGGATCAATCCAGGAGGTAAAATATTCAGATTGGTTAGCCAACGTAGTGGTAGTATCTAAAAAAGGAAACAAATTTAGGATGTATATTGATTATAAAGATTTAAATAAAGCATGTCATAAATATTCGTTCCCATTGATGAACAACGATCAAATGATCGATGCTACGGCCGGACACGAAGTCATGAGTTTCCTCAATGCGTATTTCAGGTATAATCAAATTAGAATGCACCCGGAAGACCAAGATAAAACGTCCCTTTTAACTAATTTTGGCACTTACTGATATAATGTTATGCCTTTCATATTAAAAATATTAGAGCCACCTATCAAAGATTAGTGAATGAAATGTTTGAAAACAAATAGGTAAAACTATGGAGGTGTATATAGATGATAGGCTTGTTTAAAGTCTTCAAGAGGAATACCATTTGAGTCACATGTAGGAAACATTCAAAGTCTTAAGAAGTTACAACTTGAAGCTTAAACCTGAAAAATGCGCCTTGGGTGGGCTCAGGAATTTTTTAGGGTTCTTAGTTTCTCAAGAGGAATCAAAACAAACCTCGAAAAAATAAAAGCCATTGAGGATATTCCTGATACTCTTGAAGGTGTAAAGGCAGTACAGCGGCTGACCGGGCGGATAACAGCTCTCAGTAGATTTATATCCCGATCTTCGAAGGAATGCCATAAGTCTTTTTTTCTCCTTAAAAGAAGAATGACGAATGGATGCCTGAATGTTAGCAGGCCCTTCGAGATCTGAAAGCTTACTTTTCTAGTCCTTCGCTCATGTCGAAGCCAAAGGACAGAGAGAAGCTCCTTATATTTCTTGCAGTCTCTGAGGTAGCGGCAAGCGCAGTGGTAGTACGAGAAGAAAAAGGTACGTAATTTCTTATTTATTATGTAAGTAGAGTCATGTCAGGGGCCGAAACTCGGTACTCGCTTCTCGAAAGGTTGGCTATTACTTTAGTAATGTCATCACGAAGCTTCGACCATATTTCTAATGCCACCCGATAGTCGTGGTAACGAAGTTCTCTCTAAAAATGTGTTGCACAAGCCTGAACTTTTAGGGTGATTAGCTAAGTGGGCGGTGGAGTTAAGTGAATTTGATATTGAATATAAACCTTAGACTGTAATAAAGTCGTAGGTCCTCATGGATTTTGTAGCTGATTTCAGTCCAGGAGTAACTCCTCAGGTGGAAAAAGAAGTCGTTTTGGTCTCGGGGACTACCACTGGGATCTGGATGCTCCACACATATGAAACGTCCAATGTTAAGGGGATTGGTTTGGGAATAGTATTGCATACTCCCACCGGAGAAATTTTAAGGCAGGCAATTCATAGTTCACTTTTGACTAATAATGAATCCGAGTATGAGGCTCTGATTGCAGGTCTGGAATTAGCCCGGAGTCTATGATCACAAATAATCGAAGTCAAATGTGATTCCCTACTGGTGGTGAACCAAGTTCATGGAGTGTTCAAAGACAAGGTAGAGCGTATGTCAGGGTACCTCGAGAAGGTCCTGAAGCTGCTTTCCTGGTTTCAAGAGTGGACGATGGTACGTATACCCCAAGAGGAAAATGTAGAGGCTAATGCATTTGCAAATTTAGGTTTCAGCACAGAAGAAGAAAGCTCCAAATCCTAATCAGTTGTTTTGCTCCTACACTCAGGCTTTGATCTGGTGGGGTACGACAAAGTAAACTCAACAAACCTGAATTAGAATTGGAGAAACGAATTCAGAGACTACCTCGTGAATCAGAGGTTGTCAGAGGACTCGAAAGCATCCACAGCCTTGAGGATTAAGACCGCTCGATACTATATTTTTGATGGAAATCTTTATCGGTGGTGTTATTATGTTTCCCTGGCCCGATGTATAGATCCGAAGAAGCTGATTACATGATGAGAGAGGTACATGAAAGAATCTGCAGAAATCATTTAGGAGCGGAATCCCTGATGAGAAAACTCATAAGGGATGGATATTATTGGCCGCAGATCGAAGAAGAAATGAAGGCATTCATTAGGAAGTGTGACAAGTGCTAATGTCATGCCCAATTACTGCACTGGCCGAAAGAGGAATTGCAACCGGTTGTGTCTTTGTGCCCATTCATCGAATGGGGGATGAATATAGTTGGACCATTACCTTCTGCCCGGGTTAGGTATCACAAATATTATTTATGAATGATTATTTCTCTAAATGGGCTGAAGGTGTAGCTTATACAAAGCTTCGGGAGAATGAGGTGATCGATTTTATTTGGCAACATATCATTTGTCGCTTTGGCATCTCAAATGATCTAGCTTGTGACAATGGCCAGAATTTTATTAGGGCCAAAGTCACTTATTTCTTGGATGATTTGAACATCAAACACATCACCTACAACCCCTATCATCCTAGTGAAAATGGTCAGACAGAGTCGACGAACAAGACTATAATATAAAATTTGAAGAAGAAGTTGGAAGCTGCTAAGGGAAAGTGGCCTTCCAAGTTACCCGAGATATTATAGACATACAAAACCACGGCAAAACTGAGTACCGAAGAAACTCTTTTTTTCCTAGTTTATGGCGTCGAAGCATTAATCCCGATTGAAGTAGGAACTCCAAGCTTGCGGTACCCACTGTCACCTTTAGTGTTTGGGTCTCCAAGAATGAACACGTAAATACTAGGGGGCATATATACTCATGGCAAGGCTGAGGTAATTTTTTCGAAAACTAAAGTACACGAGATCACAGAAAGACTTATTCATAGTCCGGTACTATCAAAGCTTCAAGGGAAAAGCATTTTATCACCGGAGATTTCCAGATCACAAAATATTGCATATGTGTAACCGGACTGACCACACTAGATGGCAGCCGGACTATTCTTGCATTTGTTTTTACATTTGTAAGTTAAAGGAATAAATAAAAAAATTCTTTTTATGATAAAATTATTGCCATCAAAAGCATAAGAATTATTAAAACATGTGTTGTTATAAACATATCAAAAAAAATTACCATAATGAACGGGAGACATCCTCTTCTATAGCACCATTAAAAATAAGGGCCCTTTCTTATTAAAAACCTTAAAGAAAAGATAATATTAAAAGTTGACTAGGACCAAAATTAATCTGGGATCAACTATAAGGCCATGAAAAGCCTAAAGAAAAATACATCTTTTATGAATGATTACAAGTCTTTTCGGAAGTCATCAGGAGACTTTAAGACTTAAATTTTTTAGAGGCAGTTCAAAAGCCTCAGATTTTATTTAGCAGATAAAATTATAGTAAACTAAAAACTACGGCTTAATTTATAAGGAGAATAAAAGCATTCTTCTATAAATGAAACCATAAGACAAAGCCTTGAATAAAAAATTGCAAACAATGGAGTTTGGAAATGAAACTTTATTCATTCAAGGAAAGCACCGGGCCCAAAAGTGACCCGACTACAAAAAAAAAAAAAACTCGCGCGAAAGGATACGATACGCTCATTCCATGATCCGCCTAGGGTGTTTCATAAAAACCATAAAATAACAATTCAAAGGCTAGGCAGGAGGGGCGCCATCAGCCTCTTCATCCAAGTCATTCCCACCTTCAGCCCGTAATTCCTACATGGATAACTCAACTTCATGAAGGTCAACCTTTGCATCAAGAAGTTCTATAGGGATGTCCATTACTGGCTTGTTGACCACCTCGAGTATATCCTTACGAGTATTGAGGACGGCCAAATTTCCGCGGAGTTTCCACCTTTGACATCTGGCTTGAAGTTCGGTTACGGTATTTTCAGAGAATATAAACTATTCCCGGGCTGTCCCAAGTCAGCCTCCAACCTAGAAGCCTTTCCCTGAAGGCTCACGTACGAGAAAGTAAGGATCTAAAGAGAATTCCCTCGATCCCTCAGCGAGTCGATAGCATTCTTCAAGCGTAATCGGAGGGATGCTTGAAGGATGTTAGAGTCCCGGATCACGGCTCAAAGACTCTCTATCTCGGCTCATAAGTGTTGATTTTCATCTAACAACTTTTTTTCTTCCAGCGAGGGGGCGGGCCATTGCCTTAGTCAAAGTCGTCGTAGAAAGAGCAGTGGCATTCCCCTGAATAAGAAGGAGTATGTCAGCAAGAAGTCGTACTTTTGAAAGTTATGAAGAGGAAACAAGGTTTTATCTGAAGGAGTAAATCCTCTAGGTGTGAAAGGTAAGCCTCTAGGGTTGCACTCGGGCACTTCCAGGGGGAAGAAACAGATGTTCCGGCTTTAGTACCGGAGAAAGGGATAGAGCTTTCCTTCGAAGAATAGTGCGTTTTTTAGCATTTACATTTTTTCCGGTTGCCTTATCCTCCTCATTAATGTGGATAACTCCTACCTGCACTTCTTTTCAGAGTTCCGTGAGCCTACGACAGGTTCTCACTCTAGAGCCGATTCTCGTTGGGATCTCGGCGGTCCCTTCCTGAAGTTTTCGCTTCTGGTTGCTGGAGGCCAACTAAATTATGTTAGTCATGGTAGCTGCATGATAAGGCACCTTCTGAGACGCAGGATTTCTCACCGGAAGTCCTATAGGAAATACAGAGGGGATGAAGAGGAATCTCAAAAAAATATATCACGATCAATTCAAAAGGTTATATCTTACCATGGTACTTTCCTTTCCACCACTCAAATGTTAAGCTCTTTCAGGTTCGAGTTGTATTAGGAGATGCACGGAGGAGATTGACCACTCATTCAAAGATCCCCACGATCAGTTGTGGTTCGATGGGGACGGCTGCAAAGGAAAAACACTTATGCGTAAGAGGAAAGTTCTATATTTTCTTCAAAAAATGAGAGAGGGAATGAATGGGGTAGTGATTGAAAAAACTTACGAGCGTCGTTCCATTCTTCCAGGAAAGGTTAGGAGGATGGCTGGTGAATTTGGTATGTCCGGATCATTACAAATCTGGTTAGTCAGCCCCGGTCGAAGTTGTCTTTAGCATTGACGAGGCTTCGGTTCTCACGGGGGTATAAATGAATGATGCCTCCCCGGAACAACCGAGGATAGTAAAGGAGAAAAAGATGGTCGATGGTGAATGGCACATTAGCATGGTCTTCCAGCATTTGTATGCACTATACTAGTCTCTATATTTGAGGGGTGACCTGCCATAAGCATACGCGGTGTTGACGACAGATATCCTCGATGATCTTCGGGACTGGGAGGCGAAATTCGATGGTAAATGGATACGTATAGACCATAAAAAATCCTTCCACATGGTGGTTCATTCTTGATGTTAGACTCATTATCCTAACATCGGTGTTGGAATCAAAATTATAGTCCTTTATGACTTCTGGGAGAACCTCTGCAGTTATCAGCGATTCTATCTCTTCTATAGATTCAAAGTGTTCTTCGACACGAAAGTCTCCTTGATAATCAAACCCAACAGGGAGAATTTCTGTACCAAGAGAGTTCAAGTCAATCTTGTGGCTCTTGGGAGAAGCCGAATCTTTTCCTGGATGACGGCTCAGGTGAGAGTCATCGTTGTTCTTTGGTGAATGTGAAGGAAAAGATTTGGAAGTTGACCTTATGGTAGAAGATGACCGAAAAGGATGAAAGAAACCATGAAAGGTTTTCAGTTTTGAGAAAACAAAGGAAATCTTGGTTGCATATTTGTGAAGGACTTTGGCCTCCTATTTAAGGAAGGAAAAGGTAATGATCGAGGGATGAAAAGACGCCACTCATCATGATCATACATATTTATGTCAATCAGTATGACTGGATGGTTTTTGTCGTTTCAGAAGCATTAAATGGGGTTGCAACGTTTGATGTTTGAAGTCGAGTCATCATTGTGTTTTAGTTTTCCTGCCAAGGGATGGGATTTCCATTTTGTTCGGTAACCAAATCCACTTCCTGGACGAGCAAGAGACGCGCTCAGAAAGTGCGGGGACTATCTTTATAGGGGAATATTCGTGTTATACATGTGGACGAATTATGTCGTGACACATGGAAGGAAGAGATGAGTCAGATCCAAATCACCTTTTGGTACGATCGGTAGCGTTGAAGTCACACCGGGGGTATTAAAGGGTCACATGTACCGGAAAGCAAGCAGAGCAAGGGGCCAATTTGAATTCCAATGGGCGACCATTACTTGCTTGATTATACACCTTTCAAGGGTGCATTAATGGCATTTAAGAAGATTCTAATTGTCCAATTAATACAGCATTCATGTATTGGTATTATTAGGGGCATAATCCATGGAATGTGTACCCATGAGTCCAAGTATAAATAGGACCACTTAACTCATTGTAAGGGCATCATATTCAAGATATTACAACATTACTCTTCGATTCATACTATTTGTCTCAATACTTGTGCTTTCATACTATTGAAAATATAATCCGGAGGCCTCGTCAAGAAGCTTCTTTCAGGCTCAGGCTAACTCTATTCTGATCTCGCTTCGTTATTCATTGTTTGTTATACTTCTTTGCTACTCAATTTGCTAACCAAGTCACTTGATACCCACGTGTCCTTGACCACGTATACAAATTCAACTATACCGATTTACGGATAAACAATTAATGAATCCAGATCTAGAGTGAAGTTTGTGTACTCATTCTGTGAACACTAATTTGTGATAGCGCTTCAGACAGAAATTGCCTTCACCGTGATCGCAGTGGCACCCGATATCAGGAAAAAAGAGTTGTTATTTCAACTAAGTTCCAATTGCACCAAAACACCCCCCGAGCACCCCCGGGTCCCAAACCAACATGCCAACAAGTCCCAAAATTTATATAAACTTAATTATGGGAAGTCATAAAGCATAAAACGGAATGCAAATTCTCAAAACAAGGAGTTGAGTTGTTATAATGACATTCTTCTTTAAACATGTTAAAAGGGAAAGTAAGAGACATACATTAAAAAGAGAGAGTAATATGAACATTATAAATTTAAACGATTCAAGAAATGATTAAAAAGATAAATTGTTTGCTCTCCAAAATAATGAAGTGTTATACAAAATGATATTGAGGGAATAATTATTCTGGACTTTTGCTTTACAGATCAGGATAATCTAGGTTAAAACATCTTTGATCAGTTTAGTTTCGCAAAACAAGGTAACATGGAAATTACTGGCATCGATGAAATTAAAGTTAAATGAGTACTATATAGGTTAATGAATAAAGTTAAAATCCAATCCATCATTAAACTGCAGAGTTGTTCGCGTCTTCGAGTTAGACCTTTTACTTTGGGGACTTTGAGATCAAGTCATTTTTCTATTATAAATAGAGATGTTCCCTTGGTTGTATTTTCATCTCTCAAGAAAAATAAAGAACTCTCTTATCTTCTCTCTTTCTCCATAATATTCTTATTCTAGTTTTATAATTTTATAACACGTTATCAGCACGAGATTCTAACCAACCGGGGAATTGGACAATATCGTAAATGAAATATTTGCAGACTGCTACCAATCGTTTCACAGGTATCTCGTAGCTCTTTGCCCAGTTATTTAATGTGCGTAGATATACAGATTGCTAATTTAAAAGCTAGCTATCAAGCTTACTGGATAACACCATGCAGTGATAAAGGATGCAAAAGATAATTTCTGGCCAATGATTAAAAAAAAAAGAGGAAGGAAAATCTACTTAAATAGCATAAGCTTTTCTCTGGTAATTAAATTTGCTCTCTAAGAGCAATATCTTCAAAGGGACCCAAGTATTATTTTAATATTAATTTCATGATTTACTTTAGCTATTAGGGCACAATCACCAGAAGTGGCCATACTTTGTATATCTATTGTGACCAAATTAATTAGCTATCGGAAGTAATAATAATATTTATTTATATTTATGGCATCAGAAGTTGCAATATTTTTGTACGCTTGTTATGATTAATTTGTTTATGTCTATAACCACAAGAAATGGTAATATATTTCATGCCTTCATTAATCACTAGAAGTGATAATATTTTTATAGGCTTGTGATTACAATTGAAGATATGTTAAAAAAAAATGTCTACATTATATATGTGCCTTGATTTGTTTTTAGAGTAGCAATCTCTTAAAGAGGTCCTAATCGATCATAGTTTTATATGGTTAAGGCACGTTCAGATATATTCTATTCCTGAAGAATGAGAATTTTTGATAAATATTACAAATACAGATTCATTCACTGAAGTAAATGTTATTTAATAAAGCTTATAAATACGAATATATACTTGGTTGTGAATATATCATGTCTCACCTCCAAAAGAGGTAGAATCATTGAGAAAAAATATTCTTAATATTTTATGTTTTACTCTCGAAGTAATAAACTCAAGAAATCTGCTCCTAAAGTAGCAGATTTAGAAATCTGCTCTTGAAGTAGCAGATTTAGAAATCTGTTCTTGAAGTAGCAGATTTAGAAATCAGCTCTTGAAGTAGCAGATTTAGAAATATGCTCTCGAAGTAGCAAACTTAGAAATTTGCTCCTGAATTAGCAAACTTAGAAATCTGCTTCCGAAGTAGCAAATTTTGAACTCTGCTCCTTAAGTAATAAAACTCTGAACTCTACTCTAGAAGTAGAAGAACTTCTAAAGTAGTAAATATTCTGAAATCTACTCCCGAAATAGTAAGACTCTGCTCCCGAAGTAGTAGAACTCTAAAATTTACTCCTGAAGTAGTAATACCTTGAAATTTACTATCGAATTAGTAAAACTTTAAATTTTACTCTTGAAGTAGTAGAATTTTAAAATTTACTCCATAAGTGGTAAAACTTTGAAATTACTCATGTTATAGTTGGACTTTTAGATTTACTCCTGAAGTAGTAAAACTTTAAACATTACTCCCGAAATGTTAAGACTTTAAACTTTACTCTTGAATGTAATAATGTTTTGAACTTTTCTCCTGAAGCAGAAAAGGTTCGAGAGATATATTGAAGCGGTGTTTTCTTGTGGTTGAGAGAAATAATGAGCTATTGAAAATTATGTATAAAACTCATCTAAATGACCAAGTTTCATTCTCCGAAGTGAATGAAGAAACACCATAACACACCTCCTGAAGAGATAAAACAATAAAGTTTATTCTGTGGTATTAAGGTCATTGTTGCACGTACCTGTCGTACGTCAAATCATATTGGATACTTTTATTAGGTATCATTCTAAGGCAAAAGGATACAAATTTTGTAGAATATTTTATACTATAACCACATTAATATGTTATGTTTACTTACCGATTTTCTAGAAGAAAATAATAATTCATACAAATTTTTCTGAAGAAAGAAATAATTATGTGGTTGCCGCTTTGATACAAAATATTCGGATGTTAATGGTATTCTCCCTGAAGGAGATGTTTACCATAGAAGTTGATGATAGAAGTATCACTAAAACTTGATGTTTTTGTCATTTATGAATTTAAAAATGTTTTTAAAATTGATTTGGTTGTAATTTTTTTTTTCAAGACACCATCGATGTCAGGGTAATATTTGCTAGCACAAAATCAATTAAAGGCTCCAGAAGAGCTAACTATTTATCTAGAAGATCATGCCCTGTAGTGTCCAAACAATATGTGATTATGGAGAATAAATTAAAGGCGCCTGAAGAGCTTATATACTATTATGTCATTCGTTCTAAATTGCAATATATGAAATTGTTATGATCGAAACACAAGTTGCAGTAAATCTGAAGTTTACTAAAGTAACTGACTATCATATTGAGCTATAAATGATTGAAGGATTAGATATTTTCAAAATCATAGTGGGTGAGAAATATGTATATGAAAGGTTACCTTCTTTATTCTTCAGATTGTACTCCACAAATATAAATGATGAAATCACACGTCACGATAAACCAGAAGTTTATTGATACAAAAGATAATTCATGTCATAGTAAATAAGAAGTTTACTAAAACAAATAGCACATGACTTGATAAACTTGAAGTTTACTAGTATAAATAATTTTATTAATCGGTATGAACGATTTGTCCATTCCGATTCAAATATGATGTGCAGATTGAGTACTTGAAATATATTGAAGAACTAGAAGCTTCGTCAAAATTTATTTTTGTTGTTTCTCATTATAAGTTGATTATACTAGCTAATGTTGGGATTGAATTTCCTAAATTCTGAAAAAATATAAAAGGTGAATATGGGCTTGTTCACCGGTTACGTGATGTCTTAAATAGATGCATCGACAAGATGGTCACATGTGCGTTTATTGTCAACCCGCAGTTTGACATATACAAAGTTACTTGCTCAAAATAATTGAGTTGAGAGCACAATTTTCAGATTATGTAATCAAGATAATTCATCTTGTTAATGCTGGTTTATATCCAAGCTGGTTTAGAGTTGAATGCCTCAGATATATAGCTAAATCATTGATAATGAGAATAAAGCTTCATCTGTTGATCTGAAATATGATATATTGCATACAACAACACTTGTATGCTTCAGACCAATAAATTATGATAAATTTTTCCCTCACAATTGATTCAATGTTAGAAATCATATATTTTCATCTAACAGTTTTTATATGTGGTATATGATTAATATATCTACCATGATGTATAAAGATGGATTCCCCAAAGAAGATGTGATATGTTTTAGTTTTCTAACATAAGGGGGAGGAGGAATAAGCAATTATAAATATGTTGCAAATTATCATTAATATGATCCTCGTTCAAAGATAATTCAAGTCAAGTGCTAGAAGCATTTGCTGACCAAAAATTAATTTCACATTTAAGCTGCGAAATGCTCATATTAAATTAATGTCCCTGAAGGACAGAGTCTACAACATGCATGAAGCATGGTAGATCAATCGGTTCCAAATGTAATAATTCTTGAAAAGAAAGAGGAGCAAATTATCATAATAAGGAGGTAATACGCTCTTGAATAGTATACGACATAAGACTTCATGAAATCTTATGAGAGGTTTAGGTATCTAAAATAATGAAAGCGATGAGATCTCAATAAATTATGTCAAATTGTGAACCGATACAAATGATATGTTGTCTACGATAGCTTTGGTACAATATAGCACAATATTGTAAAAGATTGTGAGGATCTAAATTCTACGTCTATAAAGCGTGCTAACGTAGACAGTATTACCAAGTAAAATGACGCATTTTGGTAAGCTTCAAGCTTATTGGACCTGCATTCCAGACAACAGAAAATGTCACGTATTTAAATATTAATGGATATTGTCACTTGACGAAATTTATATGAAAATTCTTGAAAAGTTTTAAATGCCTGAAACATATACAGATTCTAAAAATATGTTCATTGTATGGATTAAATCAAACAAGGTGAATACGATTTATCATAATGAGTATTTATTGACCAATGGTATGCATTACTTGAATATTATTCAAACTCTTGAAAAGTTTCCAAAAGAAATAGATTATCTGTTGAAAGAAGTAGAATTGAGAAACTTGCAGAACGTTTTGGTCCTGAAGTGCCATATCTTTATGCAATTAATGCATTTATATATTTTGCTATCCCTATGAGGGATTACATCGATGTTGTTCTTCATGACAATCAAATCATATATAGATAACATTTGTTTATAAAGCAAGTCAGGAATGCACTTAGAGTGATTTCAACAAAATTATAGTCGATGCAACTCTATCCAAAGACTGAAGATACAACAACATACATAGCCCAACTAAAGGGATGATTCATAAAAGGGGATAGAACAAAGCATATTTCACCAAAGTTGTTCTTCACACACGACTCCAAAAAGAATTGTGATATCAACATGCAACAGATTCGTTCGAGCGGTTATATGACTGATTTGTTCACCAAGCCTCTACCAACTGTAACTTTCGAGAAGATGGTGCACAAGATTGGGATGTGAAGATTCGAATTTTGGACTGATGTTCACATCAGGGGGAGTTAATATGCGTTGTACTCTTTTTTCCTTACAAGGTTTTATCTCACTGGATTTTCCTTGCGAGTTTTTAATGAGGCGGCCAAAATGTGTATTATTAGAAATGTGTATTTTTTTTTCTTCACTAGAATTATTTTTCCACTGGATTTTTTTATAGTAAGGGTTTTATGAGGCATATTATCTACCAAATAGACATTCAAGGGGGAGTGTTGTAAATATTATTTATTATTATCGATCTCTATCTCTACAAGAAAAGTTAGGGTCAGTTTCTATTATAAACAGAAAGATGTTCCATTCATTGTATTTTATTTCCTCTAGAGAAATAAAGAACTATCATCTCTTCTCTCTTTCTCCATAATATTCTTGGTTTAGTTTTATGATTTTATAACATACTCATTACTGAGATTACATTTTTCATCATCCCAATCAAGTACTTCCACCGTTCCATTTTATATGAAGGTCTTTGATTTGGTACAAAGTTTAAGAAATAAAGAAAGACTTTTGAAACTAGTGATCTAAAACAACCCATAAAAATTTGTGTGGCTAGAAATCATTTCATTTAGGGTATAAAGCTAAATTAAAATTGAATTGTTACTAAATATAGAAATGTGTCATTCTTTCTGGGACTGACTAAAAAATATCATATAAATTAGGACGGAGGAAATATATCTTATTAGACAAATTTCATACTTAGTAGGCGTTTGGCCATGAGATTTAGGAGCCTAATTTCATATTATGATTTCAAATCCCAAATTCTCCAATAAGTAGAATTTGGAATTCTAAATTGTGGTTTCAAATTTTTAAAAATATAAACCTTGACCCATAAATTTATATTTGTAAAAATAAGATCCATTAGAATATCTACCAACCATGTTTGCTCTTACGAACTATATTTATATTTACTGTGATCGAAAAATACATTCTCTATGTGAAGAGATTGTCTGTACCATTTGGAATGATTATATTAAAGAGTAGTTACACTACAACTTATGTTCAATTTTTCTTTTTATTGAACTAAAGTTCGATTAATAAATGTTGTACTTTTTAGAAAGACCTTGTGCTAACATATTATACTTTGTTATGAACTATAGTTTGCTCATTTGTTATAACTAAATAAGAATTGAGAAAGTTTTGTTAGTTTTCACAAATTGTAAGGTTTTCATGTTTATGAGATAAAAGATAACTTAAGAAATTCAATTTGCATGTCTAAATAAAATGTCAACTTCAAATCAACCTTATTTCAAATCATAATTCCAAATTATATCCAAACGAGCCCTTAGAAAAGTAGAAGTATAATAAGTACTCCCTCCGTCCCAAAAAGATTGACACTTTTTATTTTTCGAGAGTTAAATGAGTTGTTCTTTGATCATAATTTTTTCAAATGTCTTTTAAATATTTTAAATTATTAATTATGATTATAATACTTTTTACGTAGTTTTCAAATATGTGAATTTTATTCAAAAATTTTAAAGATTCTATGTTCTAGCACACGGTCAAAATTAAGAAGTTTGACTTTCGAAAAGCGAAACGTGCCAATCTTTTGGGACGGAGGGAGTAACTTATATTGTTCCAATTTGTATGTTAATATTATCATTTAGGGATCAAATAGTTTTTTACAATTTTAAAAACATTTTCTACATATTTTAATTTAAAAAAATTATAATTTATGTTACTTTAATCTAGATCAAGCCTGTATATTTGGTTTAGAAAAAACTAAAGGATGGATGTCTAAATTTATAAGTTGATGCTATCATACTCTGAATCTTATTATCCTTTTTGAGACGAATAGAAAAAGATCTCCTGCTAATAAATTAAATTTGCTAAAGTCCCCGAAAAATAATTATACCGCATACGAAATAGAACCCTTAGATACTATTTTTATAGAGACTTTCAAGTTAATATACAACTTGATAATAGTTTGTATTTTGTATCAATTTAAGCCAACTTTAGACTCCACTTTTGGTAAAAAAAATTCTATCCTAATCTTCTCAATTTTCTCTCCCTCCAATTCATTTTTGTCTCTTTCTCTCTACCTCACGTCTCCCGATTTCCAGTTTGTTTGATTATTGAATGTTGTTAATCTGAAATGTAGCTAGATCAAGGAAGATTAGAAAGAGAGCTCTGTGGAAGAATTAGATAAATGGAAGGGCATCTAAGGTTCTGAATACAGTTGATGCAACCAAAATACGATGGTATCACAATTGGTGTTACTTTATCTTGTTGGAAATATATTTGAGAACTCTATTATGAAGTTTGGGTGCATTTCGAACTGATTCGAATCGGTTTTGATATATAAAAAAGAATTTGAGGTCAAATTTTGCAAATAAGATAATTGTGTATATTATATGTATATCATTGCACGTCAGGTGTATATCTTATATATATCCTATGTGTGTCATTTATATCAGTATTATATACATATAATATATAATTGACATACACGAACATACAAACGATATACAAGTGATATTCATGGGACTGTTCTTCTTCAACCTCGAAGTTCAATCTGAAATTAAATTTGATCCAAAACCTCACTAAATATGTATCAAACCTTCTCAAGCAAGAGTTCTCAAACTTTTGGAACAATATCCCATCGAAAAAGATTCAGATTGTCAACCCTAAATTTTAGCTTCGAAGCTTTAAAAGTTTCATCGAAGACGACTTAATCACCAAAACAATAGTCAATTAAAAGTTTCAAGTCGTTTATGATCATTCGGCTTCGAGAATGATATCAACCATAACTAACGCAAACAAGCAACGAATAGTCTGCACAATTTAAAATCTCAAATCTTTTAAATTCCTAATTTTATGGATTTTATTGGAGATTGTACATATTAGATATAAAAAATCAATCAATCAATATATATATATATATATATATATATAGTAAATGTACATAATAAATGAATAATGAAGAAGTCACTTCTTCCTAAAAATTGTAACGGTTAGTACGAATCGTTTTGATTCTTTGTTAACGAAGGGAAACAAAGCTAATTGCAAAATACAAAAACTGAGAAGTCATACCTTCAAGTGTATTAATTACACCATCCATTCTTCCACAGCCTTCTCTATAAGAAATAGTTATATATGTTTCATTATTCATTGGAATTTCTAGGGATGATGAACTATTCTTCTTTTATTTCTGTTTTGGTGAATGAAATCATGCACAACAATGTCAACCAAACTTCATTCTCAACATATTTTTTTTGGATGGAACATGCATTGCATCTTGCTTCAATGGAGAAAATTTTGGTACCAGCCTTCTTTATCTGCTCTTTTTTCTTCTTTTCCACTTGCTTGATTTTACATATAGATTTTGTGTTTAAAATATGTATTTGAGACCTTTTCCAACTAGAAAATTTTATATAGATTTTGTGTTTCAAATAAGTATTTTAGACCTTTTCCAACTAAAAATGCTTATAATTAGAATATCAATTGTTATCACCTTTTTATATATTTATTAATTTTAGTTGGGAATGTTGTATTGTTGATCTTTGTAGGAGGCTTTTCTAATTGAATTACTGAAATTGAATATTAAATGTGAGAGTATTGGTTTCTGATGTTTCTTAATTCTCCTTATTGTTATATTTTATATTTAGTGAATTTAGATTTGTTGTTTTTTCCAGGTTGATCGGTACGTGAATTTTTTGAATATTAGTTATTTTATTTTAAGCTTATGAAAAAAGGGTAGGAAGAGGGTACAACACCCACAACGATCCAAAATCCCTAAGTATCCATTATATTAACTCTCTTACTTTTTTCTCATAAAGTTGTGCTCACCAAGTGTTTGTTTTGTGTACATATTGAAACTATTTTTTTGTTGAAGTCGTGGAACTTTTTGTAAATTGAAAAGGAAGACCGTGTATATCGTGAAGTTGAAAGTTCTATGCCTCCATATTTAAAACATAGAAAAAGTAAAGCTTACAATAAAGAATTGTTAGTGTTATGATTGAAGAATATATGTTTAGATAAATTTTATCAAAGAATTATTATTATGATAATTATTCATAATTAATTTTTTACGATCTCTCGCAAAGTGCGAGCAAATTCACTAGTTATTACTATATTTTGAAGGTAAGATGGTATTGTGACTTGTGGGTTAAATTTTATTTTATATTTCTATAAATATCCCCCAAAAAAATACCTAAGCCTTTTCCCATCTTTTTCCCCTCCAGTTGCCTCAAAGTAGACAAGGTTAGACTTCAATTTTGCGTCGGAATGATGGAGCTTTGTGAAGATCTAAATCACAAACTCTACCATTTTGCCTTTTACTTATTGAACATTTTCCCACAGAAATTCACACTTTCATGAAGTCTTCCCGTTAGCATGAATTTCTTGCTCTCTAAGCATTTTTATTAAGTGTTTTTTTTTTAATTGATCAAAATAGTTTGAAAAATATTTTCTTTAAAAAAATAAACTTTTTAACAATTACAAGACTTCTCTAATATGAGTATGGAAAATAAATTTCATAAGTGCTATCGGGACAATATTTATTTACTTATTTGCCAGAATAAATGAAAAAAATCACTTTTTTTCAGAGAAAACATTTTCTTTCCTACCAAACACACATTACTCAAAGTTTTTCCTAACAAACTTGTATTATTTCAAATTTCATTACATTAATAGAGTCCTCTCATAAACTTTTCTACCATCATATCCAACATATAAATTGGCCAGCTTTTTAAAAATGATAATACTACGGTATTTGCTTCAAAATTTGAAAAAAAAATTGATTTTTTTTCTTTCAAAAAGCTGTTTTTCAACCGAACACCAAAAAGTAAAAAAAAATCAGTTTTTGGAGAAATTAATATTTTTATTGCCTCTTGAGGATAAGAAAGTTTTAAAAAAGTAGAATCACATCAATGTAAGGCTGGTTTGCTTAATAATAACGTAATGTGAATATGGCATAATTCCAATCAATTCATGACATGATGAGGAAGAACAAAGATTTTCTTTTCTTTTACATCAATCAACTTTATTTTCTCTTTCACTATTATCTTTTGGTTAGGTGTTGATAACTTGGGCTGGTGGGCCCCATATTCTACTGTATCTGATGGTTTAAATATTCTTGAAAGGAAATTTTAGGGGCGGGCGTATATCGGTTCGGTTCGATTTTGTATCCGAAAAATATGAATCGAATAAAAATCATTTAAAAAAAACCGATATGTTCGGTTTATATGCCGAACGTATCGGATTATCTCGGTTTTTTCTAGTGGGCCGGGTCGGGTCAGAATTTTTTTTATTTTTTTTTTAAAATTGAATTTCCAAAACTGAAATTGACATTCGCACCTACACTATCATGAAATTTCGACGTTGAAATCTATTGTGTATCGTGAGATTTTTACTAAAGAAAAAGGAAAATTAGAAATCGATTTGGGGGGAAATACAAATTGATTGGGAAAACATACGTTTTTCTAAAAATTGGCTGCGCCTTTGGGCCGCCCCGTCTCGAAAAAATACGCAAAATAGAAAAAAATCAGGTAAAACGGACATCCGAGCGCATAGTTATAACCATTTAAAGTTTTTTCAATTTACAACTATTTTTTCTCCCTACATTTTATGTCAATGTTTCCGTGATATGTTAATCAAGTTCATGTCGCATGTCACTTCCATAAAAACTTCATAGATTAGCTTCAATGACTATGATTCAAGAGATAGTAGTAGCCTAAAATAAAAAATAAAAAATAAAAATATATATATATATTTAATTCAGTTTTTCGGTTCGGTTTGTATCCAAAATAAAAAACCAAACCGAATCACTAAATCCTGATTCGATTCGGTTTTACAATAAAAAAAAAGAGAAAAAAACGAATCGAATTTCGATTCGGTTCGATTTTTCCGATTTTCTAAGTTTTTTGCCCACCCCTAGAAAATCCCAAAATGGATACGAATGATTTTATTCAAAGATGGAGGCATCAAATTCAATTTCATACAGGGTCTTCTCCACCTGCCTTTACTTTTCTTTTTATCGTTTTTTTGAATCTTTTTTGCTCCAAAAGGTGGAATCTCCCACCCCAGGAGCCCCCACATCCCGGTCCGACAGGTCTGTGAAGGAGGTAAATCATGGTGACTCAATTGATTTCAAAGGTTAGACCACTATCACGCTGCGCACAAGGGGCCCTCCTTTATTTCAAGAAGAAACCTCCACACTGCCGCTGACGGGATTCGATCATTGGTCTTTGCTCCAAATATCCCCTTGAAACCAATTGAGCTGCCCAAGCGGACTTTTTTGAATCTTTTTTTAACCTTTGAATTGACGGTGGAAATAATTGTAGTTTAATCTCTAACAAAGTCACTGACTTACTCTCTTTGTTACTAATCCCTTGAGATAAAATCTTGGGTACAACTCACGTCCTACTCCTGAGGCGTAATAATCTTGATAATCTTTTCTGTTATAAAAATTGCAAGTGACATAATTAAAAAATGTTATATCATGAAACAAATATCTCTCATATATTCCTAACTAGATAATATAAATTATATATATATAAATTTGTAGAATTAAATTACTTATGGTTAGTGGGTGAGTCAGAATTTTATAAGGTGATTAAAAAGGTACTAGTATCGCACTTGGGATTTAAATGAACTAGGGTAATTTTTGAAAGCCCCCCTTCCCCACTGCAATAGATTTTTTTTTTCCTTATAGCAAGTAGATTCAACAGTTCATAACAAAAAAAAGCCTCTTGCCTCCCTTTAGTTTCGTCCCTACTTATGGCGTTAAATGATGTACTAATATGATTTTATTTTATGTAAATCTTTTAGAAGAAAAAAAACTAAACAAGGTAAATTATATCACTATTTTACTTTAACCATTCGAAAAGAGTTTAGAAAGTGCTAAATTATCTATAATTACATCTAAACGTGAAATAATCAACTCAATAAACTTTTTGGAACCTACATACATACCTTGGTAGTTTATTAGTTGTTGAAAAAGGTTAATACTTAATAAATAAAAGGCCAAGGGGTTGATATAGCAATGTATAAAAGTTACTGAGTATTTCAAACAACTCATTCTCCAAAGCCAAGAAAAATACCCCATGGCTATTACAAATGACATAAAGCGAAAGAATAGTCTTGGGGTGTGGGACTGAAATTCCAATTTGTCTTTGGTAAAAGCAAAAGCAAAATTGATAGAGAAAGATTGATATAATATATTGATTATTAATTAATTAATTAAATTGAGGGGTTTGAAAACTAGTCATCAGCAAGTGTAGACTAGAGAATATTCAGCTTTCCCAAAGAGACAAAAATACCATGGAGCTTTGGGTTCCACGAGTTGAGCGAATTCATGCATTTTTAAAGTATTTTAAAAATATTGTTTTTACTCCCTCCTTCTCATATTACTTAGATACATTACTAAAAATATTCATTCCAAATTACTTGACCACTTTTAAAAAATAAGATAAAATTAATTAAGTTTTTTCTACTTTGATCTTAATAGTTTTTTAAGTAATCAATATTGATTAGAGCGTAATTAATTTGAGAGATATAAGAATAATATAGTAAAAATATTTTTCTTATCTATAATTTCTTAAGGGGCGTGTAAAAAAAAAATATAATATAATATTTATTTTACAGTTGTGACATGATGGTGTGCTGTAATATGGTTTGTTGGAAGTGATATGTCCAAATAGAAATACTTACATGTGACCTTCAAGTATTCACATGTTTAGTTAACATGAAGTCATAGATATAGGAACATCTCAAACCTCTACCGCACCTACTCATTTTGATATGAATTAAGTAATGTTTAGGTGAACCAAACCTTATTCTTCATGTAATGTTAACTTAATTGTGGAATTTGACTTTAACTTCTAAGTACATAAATATGGAAAGATGAAAATGATAGCAGGAAATTTTTCTTTTACTTTGTGCGCACTGGATTTATTTAGAAAACTTAGATTTGTTCAAAATTCCTATTCCGCTTGGGTATAAGTGGAGTCTGGAACTTAAATGATCCAAAAAGTGAGGCATTGAACTAAAATACCCTAATAAAATAGAACGTGAGATTAATACTTAGCAGGAAATTCCTGCGCAATAGGACTTAATCGTAACGACTCGGTTAAGTCCTATTGCGCAAGATTTATTGCGCAATAGAGGTAGATCAATTTTCCCCAACACTTTATATAATTTCAAACGTTTGAAGTTCACATTTTTTTCATACTTTGACCAAAGATTAGTCATGTCTTAAGACTCCGGAATGTCAATATTTTATATAGAACCTGATATTTTTTTCTACGAACAATAATGTAGGCTCAACAGATCAAGGATACTGAAACGTTCTGATCGCCATTTTCGGGGTTGTAAAGTGCCCGAAGTAAGTTTTGTTTGGAAACTTGTTATCATTAGGTTTAAGTGTTTTATTTTTTAGAATTTTTATTTAAGCGATTTATTGTTTAGTCAAGGCATTACTTTATTTCGAATATGTCGAGATTTTTTTCATAATTAATTTAGGACGTCACACGAGTTATTAATAAACGATAATAAAGACTAAGATAACTAATTATCATTAAAAAAATATAATATTAACTTAAATTGTACAACTTAATTACATATACACAATCTCTATGAGTCCACATGTGGTAGGCTTTAGAGTAACCTTAGGCCTAAGGCTCGTACGATCCCACCACTCACACCATCATCTCCATCCTCTTAATAATAAGATGCTCTAAGCCATGATCATCCCCCCTTTCCTTCCTTGCGCCTTTTACCATAATATGCTTCTTCTTAGGTTTACGCGAGCTTTGTACGGTCAGAATCTCATCAATAAGTAAAGAGATAATGACAAAAACACATTTTGAAGTATCATTTGTGAGTTTTTTACCTAAATTATCTGGTGTTTACGTTTTCTATCTGAACTATCACTAATTATTTATCAAAACACACCTCGAAGTTGACTACACCAATGTTTGAATACATCTCCAAAAAGCGCGTGACAACTTAATATTCCCATAAAATTTCGCCCACATGTCATCTGACTCATTAATTTTGAGTTGTGCTTTGAGAAATAGTTGATGATAATCAAGGTAGAAAACGTAAACAGTGCTAGTTCAAGTAGAAAACTTGCAAAAAAAAAAATGATATTTCAAGTGTGTTTTTACCATTCTCTCTTAATTTGTCTTAAGAAAAATTCTAATTAATTCCTTTGATTATCTGCATGGAGTTCCATTTGGCACCAATTTTAAACAAAAAAAGAGAGTGTACATCACGCACCATCAGATACTAGTCGAGCTGTGTTTTGATAAATAATTGGTAATATTTCAGATAGGTAACACAGACACTTGATAGTTCAAGTAGAAAACTTACAAAAAATTGATACTTCAAATGTGTTTTTGATTAATTTTGAGACGTGCTTTGATAAATAGTTGGTGATAGTTCAGGTAGAAAACGTAAACGCGTGCTAGTTCAGGTAGAAAATTTGAAAAAAATGATAATTCAAGTGTGTTTTTTACCGTCCTCTCTTAATTTTTCTTTCTCCACTTCGAAATAGACTTTGTCATTGAGCTCAACTGTCAGACACTTTAAAAATTGGATTTTGTAGAGCTAGGAGCCTTCTTAGCTAGTCTCATAGAAGGTGCTCCAGCTTAGCGCATGGAAGGGCAAGTCGTTCTGTTAGGGTAGGGGTCACGCCATAGAAAAGTCGAGCTTGTTCAATTGAAGCTAATGCTATGCTTCCCTTCCCTTGTTCAAAGAAAATTTCTAATTAATTCATTTGATTACAAGCAGCTATTGCATTGTTCGTACTTCTTAGCCGTTTATATCATTATATATAATAGAATGTCATAGTAAGTTAGTTATTACTCGTTCTTCGTACCAATTTATACGAGGATAAACCAGTTTAGGAGTTAAACATTTTTTTCTTTGACTCAATTTCAAATAAATTTTTTTAAATATTTTATATTAAAATTTATATATTTAAAAAATACATACTTATAAAGTACTATAAATATATATAATTAATAATTTATAATATATGAAAAGATTTAGAGAAAATAATAGTAAAAAAACAAATGTTTGAGTATCAATTACTACTATCTCTATAGAATGTAGTACTTTCTCCGTCACCGTTTTATATCACGCTCTTTCTTTTAACTCAGTTTAAAAAAAATAACACATTTCTATATTTAGTAACAATTTATCTTTAAACTTATCTTTATATCTTTAATGAAATAATTTCTAATCACATAAAATTTATAAATTGTTTTAGATCACAAATTTTAAAAATCTTTATTTTTTTTTGTCAAATCAAAGACATTCTTATAAAATTTTACTAGAAGGTGGGAGTAGTATTTTTAATATTTGCATACAAAATTATAAAGCTGGCGCAAGGTAGCAATGTGGGCCATATCTGCAAAAACTTTAACAGAAGAAAATGATTTAAAAAGTCCAAAAGCAAACAAAGACTAAGACAAGCCAAGCACGTGACCTGCCAAAAAGCCTTTTTTACTTTCTGCACAAAATTTGCTTTTCCTTTTAGACTCAATATACAGCAAAATTTTCCAAAACCCAATTCTTTATTTAATTTCTTTTCACATTTTAAACTAGTTAAATAATTTTTTTTGTTTAAATAAAAAACAGTCCACATCTCTGTATGTGTGAGTTTTTGGCCTATGTTTTGTCTTTTTGTGTTGTGTTTGTATGTTAGTGGTATATATTAGAGGGAGATAGGTGTTGATGATGATCTTGAATGGATATGGTAGAGAGCTTCATTGAAGTTGCTTAGCTTAAACACAATACTAACAATATTATTCCAAATGGAATTTGTTGGGATCAGTTCCCAACCATGACTATTCCAACATTATCAGATCTCAAGGTTACCATATTTTCAAGATTAGTCTATTTTTATTCATTCTAAAAGCATAATTGTGTAAAGACAGCAACTTTAGCATCTTGGTGTTTGCCATTTTGAAGAATTATTGAATCTTGAAAACAGCAAGATTTGTGGTTCTTATTCTGAGAGTGACCCTTTTATTGGAGAAGTGATTTTTCTTCTCTTAATGTTAGGCAAGTAACAAGGTACTACTAATAAATTGTAGAAAATAGTACTGGTCACAGAATGGAGGGGAAGTGGCATGTGGGGCTGTTGGTTTTAACATTAATGGTGGAGACTTCTTTTGCTTCTCTTTCTCCTACTGGTATCAACTATGAAGGTAAAATACTCTTTCCTTGATTTTCCTTTCTCTATTATGCTAAGCCTACCTTAAGTTCAATTCTGTAAAAGCTTTAGTGTTTCTCTTAGCTTTTATCATCAAAATTTGTTCTCTCTTAATATACTCTTAATTGGTGGTGAAATTCCTCTTCATATGCTTTTAAAGCCAGTATAAATTGCAAACTATTATATTATCCACATGCAAATTCTAAAAAAAAAAAAAGAAGAGAAGATCATCCATTTTTGTACTGCGTATCCTAGTTTGTCACCAAGCAATGTAGCTCTTTGTCTTAAAAAAAATTTCATAAATTATTTTCTATTATGAGTTTGTCATTAACCAAAATTTTTCATATACACAAGAGAAGCCTAACAAGGTCTTTTATGGGAAGGAAAGCGTCACAAAATAAGGAAATAAGTTAATCCTGATTTCTCATGACTATACAAGAATTGCAAATTTTGAATCGAGGTTTCAAAGGGTAAAACTTATCTGATTTTATTTATTTTAGAATTTTTTTTCTCGAATAAATCAAGAATTTTCTAGGATAATCTCACCGAAAACTAACAGGCGCTTGCCAAACAAAGGCTAAGAGGAAAAAGAACACCAATTTTTATGACAAACTAAACAGGGAAAACAGTGGGAAAACTGTGAGTGACTGTTCTTTTTTTCCATATAATTATATGCAGTTGTTGCTTTGACGGAAATTAAGAAGGCTTTACATGATCCTTACAATGTTCTGGAGAATTGGGACGTGACTTCTGTAGACCCTTGCAGTTGGAGAATGGTTACCTGTTCCTCTGATGGATATGTTTCTGCTCTGTAAGTAGTTGAGAGTTTGAGTAATTTAGCAGAGTTTTAACTCTAGATACTCATCAGGACTAATCTTTTTTCCTTCATCAGTGGACTACCTAGTCAAAGTTTATCTGGCACCTTATCACCTGGAATTGGCAACCTCACTAAATTGCAATCTGTGTAAGTTCTTTATTAGATGCTTCTCTTAGGGTGTGTTTGGTATGAAGAAAAAGGTTTTCCCAGATAATGTTGTTTTGGAAAACAAAGTGATTTTCTAGTATTTGGTAAGTACACAAAAAAGTATTATCCCAAGAGCATTTATATGTAATCCAACAAAACACTATGGGGGTGGAATGGAGTGGGGAGTGGGCGTTCGAGGGTGGCGGGGGGTGGGATGGTCAAGGGGTGGGGGTTAGAGGGTGTTGAGTGGGTGGGATGGAAACAATAAACTTGGAATGTCAGTTATGGAACTTGTTTTTCATACTTCCATTCGGGAAGTCATTTTCTCATTTTTAAATAACTTGAGAATAGGGTTTTCAAAACATTTTGACCAACCAAACATGGGAAAATTGGAAAATTGAAAAATGTTTTCCTCCATACCAAACACACCCGTAGTGCTTCCTTCAATTATTTTATAAGCTAAATCCAATTCCCATATCATGTTCTTTTTTCGTGCATAAGAATTACCTAATGTGAACTGCTTTCTTATTCATATTGGATTGCCCTATTTGTGTAGATTGCTGCAAAACAATGCTATTTATGGTCCTATTCCTGATGTAGTTGGGAATTTAGAAAAGCTTCAGACACTTGATCTCTCCAACAACAAATTTGATGGTGAAATACCTGTTTCTTTCGGAGACCTGAAGATATTGAATTATTTGTGAGTTCAGAAAATTTTTCTTTATATTCACTGTTTCCAGACATTCTTATCAAACTAAACTTGAATCTTATTGTGTATCTTCACTGTTGAGCAAGACAGACGATTAAACAACAATAGCCTCACAGGATCCATTCCTCAATCTCTTTCTAACATTGGAGGCCTTGTTCTTGTGTAAGCCATCTTGCTTCGAAATTTGTTATGTGTATCCTTGAAAGTCCCTAAATTACTCTAATGTTCTGTTTCTTCCTCGTACATTTGTTCATTTAGCTGATCTTACTTGTAGGGATGTTTCTTTTAATAATCTTAGTGGCCCATTGCCCAAAATATCTGCAAGAGCTTTCAAGTGAGTCACCTTTACTATCGTTAGTAATTTTCAATAATATTGCATTTGACTTGTTCATGCCTCTTTTTACTTTTCATTAACAGTAATCAAGAAGTTATTATAGTGCTTCTGGGTTAATTGCTACTTGGAAAGTATTTATTTTTTATTTTTGATATCTTTTATAGGGAGATGTTTGATAGATTACTAAACCTTACTGTATTGAATTTAAGTTTCTCATTATGATTTTCAGAGTTGTTGGAAATCCTTTGATTTGTGGCCAAAATTCTGGGAACAATTGTTCAGCAGTCTATCCAGAACCACTGTCCTTCCCGCCAGATAGTTTAGGAGGTCTGTATAACATCACTTCCATTCACCTCCCGTTCCTTTCATTTAAAAGTGGAAAACTATAGATGAAATTGTGTTGCTTTTTCTTCAATTTCATAGATCAAAGAGAAGGAAGTAGAAGCCATCATGTGGCTGTTGCTATTGGAGCAAGTTTTGGTGCTGCTTTCTTGGTTATAATAGTTATAGCACTGGTTCTTTGGTGGCGCTACCTGCATAATCAGCAGATTTTCTTTGATGTCAATGGTTAGCTGATTTTCTTTTGCTTTTTATCCATATAAGATAAATTCAAGTTCTTTTCTTTCTTGTTTGTCTATTTCTTATTGATTTGGTTATGTACATATCTTCTCGGATGTATTAAGCTCCATTGGTTTGTCATCATTTGATTAATTTTTCAAGCAGGGGCATTTCAGAGTTTGGTGGCTTGTGGTTTAATTGGTTATCTTAGTTTCTTAATATACATATTTCCATTAATCTGACATGGAGAATGTCTATATTGACATTTGATTGTAAAACTAATAGTCAATGTTTCTTCAAATTGGGACTTAGGACAGTCCTTATCTTTATCAGTTGCTACCTATTAAGACCAAAAGATTGTGACTATTGTTTCTCATTTATCTGCTGATTGCCAACGTTATATAAGATTTCTCCCCTTACTAGTTTCTATGGGCACATTATAGTCCAAAATTTTGGTACTAGTACATCTTGGCCTGGTACACGATGAAAGAGCTGTTGACATGGAAAGCTTTGCTAATATATAAATGGTTGCACTTGCATTTTCTTGTGAAGGTAGAACTAAAAATTTCAGAAGAAGGTAGGATAAATAAAATGCTATAATCAACATCTTGGGCATTAGTATTTTTCACCCCTTTCCAGCTTTTCTCTATAGCTGTATCTGAGCAATGATTTCTCAACTGCAGAGCAATATGATCCAGAGGTATGCTTGGGTCACTTGAAAAGGTATGCCTTTAAGGAACTGCGGACTGCAACTGATCATTTCAACTCAAAAAATATTTTGGGGAGCGGAGGATTTGGAGTTGTGTACAAGGGCCACTTAAATAATGGAACTGTTGTAGCTGTCAAAAGATTGAAAGACTACAATGCTGTTGGCGGTGAAATCCAATTTCAGACTGAAGTCGAGTTGATTAGTCTGGCTGTCCATCGAAATCTTCTCCGTCTTTGGGGTTTTTGTTCAACTGAAAGTGAAAGGCTTCTTGTTTACCCCTATATGTCAAATGGAAGTGTAGCTGCACGATTAAAAGGTCAGCCTTGTGGCCTGCATGTATTGTTAGTGAATAATTGCTTTGCCTACTAGCTTCAGTTCATTGCTCCAACATTTATGTTTTGTGACCTTCATGGGAAGGTGTTTGTTAACTAGTTTCATTGTGGTTACCATTCTTTTGCATTTTTAGGTGCTTGGTAACACCTCTCTGATTCATTCTGCGTGATTTCTGGAAGTTAAGTAGAAAATACTTTCTTAAAGCTGCACAATTTGCTATTACAGAAAGTGAGGCTTAAAATATTACTTCCTCTGTCCTAATTTATGTGATGCACTTTCTTTTTAGTCTGTCCCAAATGTGTAGGATACATTTCTATAATTAGAAATAATTTAACTTAAAAACTTCCCTTTTACCCTTACCGAAATGATTTATAACCACACAAATATCTATGGCTTGTTTTGGACCACAAGTTTCAAAAGTCTTCCTTTCTTTCTTAAATGTCATGCCTAGTCAAACTATAACACATAAATTGGGACGGATAGAGTATCTTACAAGTACGAATCTTGTGAAGAAATGTATCTCGGGTCTAATCAACCCCAAAAGGTAACTCATGAAGGGAGGATTGCGCAAGACCATATAAAGAGACCACAACCCATTCTCTCAACCAATGTGGGACTTGACAAATCTATAAGGTCAAATCAGCTTAGCTGATAATTCAACCCCTCATCTCACAACGTTTCTTGACACATTCAATTTCTGCTTTCATCATGATGTTTGCCGGTCCACTTTTTTCTCCGTGTAAAGTACGGTATATTTTGCAATGTCATGATTACATTGGTTTTCCATAGTTTATTGGTAGGTTGATGTACGGTCCAAACATGGTACATTATAAATATGTAAACTTTTCTGCCACTTGTTTTGGAGATTGAGAGGAGAAGCTTCATTAAATACACTTTCTACAAATGTTTTTATGATAAATGGCTGCTACAATTATCACTGCCTTAACTGTAGAAGTGCCATGTGATACAATCCTTTATTTTTTAGTACAAGCTTTTAATGTTTGACCCATACTATCAGTGATCCCATCCTATTTGCCGTTCCTTGTCATATTTCTTCTTATTCTTCAAGTATATGGTAAGCCATTATCAGTCACCACAGTGATGTAGTTTCTTTTTTTTTCTTTATCTATTTGTTCTTAAATTCCAAGCTGTGTCCATTTTTCTTTTTCAGAGTTACAACTGCTTTTTATAAGCTTTCTAGGTGAATGCATCATTTTGAAAAAGGACAGTGAACATTGCCTTATATTAACCATGTTTTTTGTGGTTCCAAAATTTGCAGATCACATCCATGGCAGGCCAGTTTTGGACTGGTCAAGGCGGAAAGGAATAGCATTAGGTACAGCAAGAGGGCTAGTCTATTTGCATGAGCAGTGTGACCCCAAAATTATACATCGTGATGTCAAAGCAGCCAACATTCTGTTGGATGAGGAATTTGAAGCAGTTGTTGGAGATTTTGGGTTGGCGAAGCTCTTGGATCACCGGGATTCTCATGTAACGACTGCTGTCAGGGGCACTGTTGGTCACATTGCTCCAGAGTATTTGTCAACCGGTCAATCGTCTGAGAAGACTGATGTATTTGGGTTTGGAATCTTGCTTCTTGAGCTAATTACAGGTCAGAAGGCTGTGGACTTTGGACGAGGAGCCAACCAGAAAGGTGTTATGCTTGATTGGGTGCGTTCCCCATCTCTGTTTTGTATGTGCCAAAACATAGTGTGAAATGACAATGACTAGCAGAATGCCATAAAAAGCTTTTTTTAAGAGTAGCTATTGTAAAGGGTAAATTTCATAAATGGTCACTAAACTATCTCTTTTTTTCACCCAAGTCACATAACTGATGTGGCGATGGATTCTGGGTTTTGTAGGGTCAGGTCTTCGTTGGAATAAAAAATAGGTTAAAATATAGGATGTGATGATGTGGAAATTTAAACCAGCTAAAAAATATGATCAAAAGGTTATATTTTCAACCTTTGTCTCTTTTCTGCTATATTGGTGAGAGTTTTGTGATTTGTGTTACAAAAACAAAGTTACGTGATTTTGGTGAAAAAAGTGTAGTGACCATTTGTGAAATTTAGCCGCTACTATAAATATCGGCTATCATTTTAGTTTTGTTTACTGGTTTGAGCATTGAATATTGCTAGTGCATTGCTAAGCATGCTGTTATTGGATTCCTTTGTTAAATTTACGGCTGCTGATGTAATGCAGGTAAAGAAGCTTCATCTAGAGAAAAAGCTGAACCTTATGGTGGACAAAGATTTAAGGAACAACTTTGACCGGATTGAACTTGAAGAGATGGTTCAAGTTGCCCTTCTCTGTACCCAATTCAATCCAACTTATCGCCCAAAGATGTCTGAAGTATTAAGGATGTTGGAGGGAGATGGATTAGCTGAAAAATGGGAGGCTTCACAACAAAAAGTTGAGACTCCAAGGTACAGAACTTCTGAAAATACACCAACGAGATATTCTGATTATATAGAAGAATCATCACTAGTAGTTGAAGCAATGGAGCTTTCAGGACCTAGATGACATCTGGTTATCGTTCTTCTCCTTACACGTTCTATCCTTAGCTTCCTTGAGTTCCTGAAGGTGAAAATGAGGAATATGTGGTCGTTGATAGCTGTTGAATGCGTGTATTAATCTGTAAAAAGAACACTAAGGTCATGTATAATTCGGTTCTTTTAATCAACAGCTGAGTTCATAGTTCTTCTGTTCCTCAATTTTGAGAAAATGTGTCATTTCATTGTGTAACTAAGATCCCATTAGGTCTTTTTTATAGCTTAAAGATGTTGAAATTTCCAGAGGATGGAGGCATAAGTCTAGCCATCCTCATGTACAGTGGTATATATATGCTATTCATTAGTCATTTTGCTTCTAAGCCATTTTAACAGGGTAAGCATATGTAATTACAACTTGATTAAAGGGGTGTTTTTGGAAATGAACATTTCATGTGTCCTTAGCATCATTTGGCGGGTTTTTATACTCTTTATTTCACAATAAGACAAGTTAGAATTCTATAAAGATTATATTGTCATGGTCAATGAATCATGATAGAGTTGTCTGCATGAAAGGTGATTTGGATATTGTGACTAGAACTGCTAGGTAGCTTCTTAATTATAAAACCAGGAAAAGAATTCTGAAACCGACCAACCTGTTTAAAAAGAAAAATATTTGGCCGTATGCACCAAAGCAACAATTGTATACCAATTAACAAGTTTTTGTTGCATGAAGTTTTTTCACTTTACTAGAGTTAATTAATTCATGTACTTTTATGTTAATTAGCAGAATTTGGTGCATGTACCATGTTCAAATAAGTTATTTCTGTTTAGAATGTAGAATTGTGTAATTCTACTTATTTGGAGTCTTCTCATTAATGCAATATATATAGGTGTTTAAAATTATAATTCTAATTGTATGAGAATATCTACTTTACATAATTACACTAAAATAATAATTACAGAATATATGGAGAATATAAACGTATTCTCTATCACACCATTCAGTCGGAGTGGAAGGAAGCTGGACGCTTGGACTGGATCTACAGTCAAGGAACAACTGCTGAGGAAGTCCCTTAGTAAATATATTTGCGTACGGATAGGAAGAAGGAACATGTAACACCCGAACATGACTCATGACAACTTTCTCACGAACAAAATGAATATCCATCTCAATATGTTTGGGTCGCTAATATTGAACCGGGTTATGAGACATGTAGACAACAGACACGTTATCACATTAGACAATAGATGCCTTATGTAAGGGACAATGAAACTCTAGAAGAGATTTCTGAGCCAACAAGTTTGCGCAAAAACGTTCGCAACGCCTCTATATTCTGTTTCTGCACTCGAACGGAAAAGTGTGGCTTGTCGTTTTGCAGACCACGAAATGAGGTTATCATTCAAAAATACACAATATCCGGAAGTAGATTGACGTGTGTCGGGACAACCACCCCAATCGACGTCTATATATGATATCAGCCTGGCCGGTGCAGATGGATAAAGATGTAATCCATAGTTAAGAGTACCCTTAACGTACCGAATGATACGTTTAAGAGCGGTAAAGTGAGGCTCCCTAGGAGCATGCATGAACAAGCACACATATGGAACAACATAGGCAATATCAGTCATAGTAAAGGTAAGATACTGAAGTGCCCCAGCGAGACTCCTATAAAGAGAAGGATCAAGCACTGGATCCTCATTATTGGCACTGAGCTTCGACTTCGAGTTGACTGGAGTAGTCATGATCTTGCAGTTTGCCATTTTAGTCATGTAAACAATCTCTTCGGCATACTTATGTTGACACAGGAACATTTGCATTCTCGGATCTGGCCATCGAAATCTCTAAGAAATAACTCAACTTACCCAAGTCCGTCATGGCAAATTCGAATTTGAGCAAGCTAATGATCTCGTTTTTAGCACATTAGAGGAGGCAGTCAGGACAATGTCATCCACATCGAGCAAAAGGTATGCAATGTCATTACCTCGATGAAAAATAAAAAGCGAATTATCACTTTTGCTGCACACAAATCCGATCTGCATGATGTACGTGACAAATCGCTCATACCAAGCCCGGGGGCTTGTTTCAAGCCATAGAGTGACTTTCGAAGACGGTAGACATACTGAGGAGCTGAGGGATGCACAAAGCCAGGTGGTTGATGCATATAGGCGGTTTCTTTCAAATCCCCATGTAAGAACACATTTTTCACATCAAGTTGATGAATCGACCAGTTCTTCCCCATAGAAATGCTCAAAACAATACGAATGGTGGCAGGTTTAACCACTGGACTGAAGGTCTCACCACAATCAATTCCCTCTTGCTGTCCCGTGCCATTTGCCACAAGTCTCGCCTTATGGCGTTCAAGCTCACCATTATCTCTAAAATTTGTGGCGATATAGCCACATACAACGAATCATATTGACCTCCTCTGATTTCGGGACAAGATCTCAAGTGTGCTGTGTAGTGAGCGCATCAAATTCCTCACGCGTGGCCTTATTCCAATTTGGGTCAAGCTTGACTAATTTTGAGTTTTTAGGTAGATGTGAGATAGTTTGAGTGAATAGATTAAAGTGAACTTTCGGTTTAAAATTCCGTGTTGGGCATGGATTTTCATGCTGTGTGTAGGAATAGGGACAGTGGGCTATGGGGCAGTGGGACAGTGACGGGGGAAGTGGGGCAGTGATGGGGGTAGGGGTAGTCGACGGGTTCACTGGGCTGTGGGGCAGTGAGTTAGTGACGGGGGCAGTGGGCAGGGGGGTGGTTGACGGGGGCAGTGTGGTGGTCAACGGGAAAAGCTGGCAGGGGCAGTGAGCATTGAGCCGACCTACTAGCTCTGTGTGTTACATTTTTAATGAGAGGGGAAGTGTCTGAATCGTCAAGGAAGTCGTAGTCAGTGACTTGAAATTTTTGGGCGTTTGCAAATGGAAAAATGTTCTCCTCGAATGTGACATGGCGAGAGACTATGATTTTATTTGTGGACAAATCATAGCATAAGTACCTCCTATGATTCGACGGAAAATCCAAGAAAATGCAAGAAGTAGTCCTATGTGTTAATTTTTGAGGGGTCGTGGAGGCGAGATTCGAGTAGCATAGACACCCAAAAATCCGAATGTGACCATAAGAAGGGATCCGACAGAAGATAATTTCAGTTGAAGTTTTTATTTTGAAGAGTACGCGTTGGTAATATATTAAGAAGGTATGATGCCATGTGCAATGAGTAGACCCAAAAGGAAGGGGGATGGAAGCATGAAAGAGCATAATACGGATCTTATTATTGATGGTGAGCAGAATTCTTTCGGCTTTACTATTTTGAGGTAAGATATGGAAACAAGAAAATCGAAACACCATATCATTTTCCAGCACAAAATTTATGAAAGGAAAAATCGTATCAGAAGATCCGTACTAAACTTATTCTCTATCATAGAAAAATTGCAAAAACCTGTGTACTAAACAAAATTATGTATTGGGATTTTCTACCACTCTAAAGTTCCTTTTTCTCTATTCCTGTCATGATAGTTGTACTAAATGTTTAGTCTTGGAATAGTGATTTAAACTGGTGTCAGTAGAAAAATGAAGAAAAAGGTGGTAGGACGCAATGGTCCAGAGATCAGTAGAGGAACCAGCCATGAAAATTGTGATAATTTAGTGATGGGGCAGGGCCTGCTAGATGTTTGATGTAATAGGAGACTAGTGTAAGATAGTACTAATAGTTCCACTAAATTTTAAGAGAAAATACATCATTAACCTCCTAAACTAAGACCATATTTTAAAAAAGGAACTTTGCCTTTCTATTACCTCTCTAAATAACTTAAAATTGATATAATTACATTTTTTTTCGTTCAACCTCAATTTTTAAAAAGAATGTGCTAAATACGAACCAATCCTTGCTTGACACGTGTTAGTTTAACAAAAATTGTTTTTTTTTTTTTCGTTTTTCATTTTAGTTGCCCTAGTTTATGTTTTTTCTTTTTACTCTTTTCTCTTTCTAACCCCTCCCCCCATATTCTTTTTACTCTCTTTCTGACCCCTCCCCTACACGTCAGCTAACCCCCCCCCCCCATATTTCATTCTTGTCTTCTTTACTCTACCCTCTTATTCACTGATACTTCGATCAAGATAAATTGAAGAAAGAGAGAAGAGAAAAAGATAAAGTTCCCTACAAAATTTTCATTACCTAATATTTAGCACTGTATTTAGAACTATCTCCATAATTTTACTATCCAAATTTGTTCTCTCAAAATCAGCATAAGAAAGAAGCTTGAAATTGTTGTTTTTGCTGCTCGTGATCCAATATTATGACCCAAAATTAGAAAATCGGAAATTTCTTTTTGTTTGATCTAATGGATTTTGATAAATCCTTTAAAATGTAACGGAAATTGTTTAATAAAACTTTGGATTGAAGAAAGAGTTGAAGCGGTTGTAGTAAATGCAAGTGGTGGAGTTGTGGAATGATGGCATTGGATTTGTGAAGAAGAAGAAGAGAAAGAAAGAAAAAAAACAATGATTATGGAGAAAAAATTAACATAACATGTACAATAGACTCTAGTATAGCGTTATGTGTTGGTATGCTATTAACGAACTAATGGGAGTAATGGGGAGTTGAGGGTTCCATATTAGTGAGGTGACGAGCACTAATACGGACACCTGTGTACTGATCTTGGGTTAATAATGAATTAGTATGATATACTTGAATGAGTTTATGTGTTTAGCCTTCGGGTCGTGAGCGTGGTGCATAAATCCGCTTAGGTTTGGTATGATTGTTGATTATTTGGGCTCGTAGCCATGTCTGATATTCTATTATTGGTTTGACTTGTCATGGATTCATCACTCTACATCTCGTCTGATACTTGAAAAAGGAACATATAATACTGATTGTATTGTTTATGCTGATTGTATGGTGTACACATATCCATCTCATTCATACATATTATATTGGCATTTGAACTTTTAAGTTACTGCTGCAAGAGGCTTGGAAAGCTGGTTGTTGGATATGATACATGATACGAGAGTGATGATTGACGATGGCACTTCAGCCACAGAGCTGGTATCCGATGGGCTCGAATGCGTATATGGACCTCATGAGTCCCCTATGGATCACGTGACAGTGACTGCAGGAACGTGTGTATATCGGGTACATATGACAATTGCATATATACACATCATATGCATTGCATTCATCCTCACTTTTATATGTAATTGATATTGTGTGTACTCGGTGTTGATTTTTGATAAACTATATGATCTTATGACTTGATAAAGAAATAGTGGAACTTGAGACTTAACACTGTTGTGAGAATTGAGTAGAAGAACTTTATGGGTCTAGATGCCCCGAGTGGGGTTTAGGCTGACTTGGTGACATTGTGACATTGTGACTTAATCTTATTATAAACCTGAGAATCTGAGAATGCTTGTACACTGTTGATCTGTAGAACTAATGATAGGTTGGTTAATTGACTCTTATTATGCTTAACTAACTAATTAGTAGAGAGGTATAGGAAAGTACCAACTCTCGCCACCGTTATAGATAGGGTCGGTCGACGATGCTACTGAGTACACGTATTTTCAGTACTCACTCTACGCTTGCTGCACTCTATGTGCAGGTACCGAGCCGGACGACAGAAGAGGAGATGGAGCTTAGCTTGCTTGGAGATCTATTGAGAAGTCCAGGGTGAGCCGCTGTTGCATTCCCGACACTGTAACTCTTTTCTCATGTTTATGTTTCTGTCCTTGTTACATTCAGACATTACTTATTATTCACTTCCAGACTTGTATTCGATCTAGAGCTTTGTACTCATGACTACCGGATCATTTGGGGGTTTTCTTTTAAACATGTATTAAGTCCTAAGACTTGTTGATATTTCTTTTGTTATGTCTTTATTTTCCGCATTTACTTTCGTATTTCTTGTGTTGTATGATTGGGGTTCGCCTGCAGGTTAGAATAGGTGCCCTCACGGCACAATGAGATTTTGGGGTCGTCACATACTCTTATCACATTCTCCAATTTTTCTGGTGAGAAGCACAAAAAAGGCCATAAAAAAGTTATCTACTAAAAACATTATCTAACGAAATCCTATAATCTTTCAAAGAAGCAAAATTATATGTTTCAAGCAAAATAATCCATAAAGATTTCACTACTAATTCTAAGCAGTAACTACACAGCTAACTACAAGAACTGACGTCCTAGGCATGATATCACAAATCCTCCGTTTTATGACTACTTAGGGAAATTATCATTAAAGCTAATCTCGAAGGTTATATACAAATCATTTGTAAGGTGATGCTTGCCTCAAAACAGACGGTATAACCTGAAGCAGCTTCAAGATCCAAATGCTAGTGAGCTGTAGGCAAAAGCTACTATGATCTTGTAAGCATACCATAGTCAGTCTAACACTGAAAAATGTGTAAAAGGGCAGCCCGGTGCACTAAGCTCCCGCTATAGGCGGGGTCCGGAGAAG
This sequence comes from Anisodus tanguticus, assembly GCA_034509755.1. NCBI lineage: Eukaryota > Viridiplantae > Streptophyta > Magnoliopsida > Solanales > Solanaceae > Anisodus > Anisodus tanguticus. The sequence goes on along the minus strand of CM067543.1, from coordinate 46,223,960 downwards.
GACCGGACCACAAGGATCTGTTGTACGCAACTTTACCTTGCATTTCTGTTAGAGGCTGTTTCCACGGCTTGAACCCATGACCTCCTGAAAAATGTGTGGCACTTGAAATTCAAATCCAATTGATTTAAAAAGATAACAAATTCGGCAGTCCCAAGGGGGACGAAGAAGCTCGAAATTGAAGGTGGAGAACACAGCACATAGAGAAGGAAATGAAGAGGAATGGAACAGGAAGAATCTAAAGAAAAAGAAAACCTAGATTACCAGGCTGCAGATTAGAAGTTATTATTTAATATGTTTCAGATAAGCAATGAGTCTCCCCTAACAAGAGAACTCGGCTCCCTAAAATACTAGCAGGCTGGGAGGACGATACATTAAACTCGACTCGGCTATGTTTGCTCCCGCTCCCGCTAAGATAGCCTTTTTTTTTATCAGGCTTGCATCACTCTATATAATTCTCGGTGTCTATGAATATGTTTTTATGACAATGTTGTTGGAAATTTGTCTTTGATGGGGAGGTGCCTCCACCCGTATTTAATGACTTAAACACTAGGGTTCCGTATGTTGGAGGCTTTGTCTCTTCACACGTGCATAATCTACTAAGTGAGTAGATGATCGTAGGGCCAAGAATCGTCAAATTTCGTTAAGAAATGAAAGAGATATTGGTCCACGAAATAAGGTGTTTGAGGCATGAAAATATGGTGTGAGACAAATATACCACATCGGTGGGAAAAGGAAGAATTGCTCTCTTTATAAGTCTCAAAATTGGCTAAGGGTTTGGGACCCCAAGGGGTAACCCATGTGTTTGAAGGAGGGAGGACCTAGATGTGCTTGGGTTCAAGGCTAAGCCCACACGCGCGCCGCCGCCGTCCGCTTGTCCCGTCTGGTCCGGGCACGGGTCGTGGGCCTTGGGCTTCTTCTAATAGACCCCAAATTATTTAATATTTACAGTTTGGTCCCTGGAGTTTTTGGAAAGATGAAATTGGGTGGCTTGGTGGAAGTTGGAATACCGAAACAGGTCAAGTTGGACCTAAGACTGTAAATTGCATATCCACTAGATCTGCAAATAACAGTAGTGCTTATCGCCTCTTGGTGTCAAAGAATGCAGAACTCTTTGAGGATAACTTTCATTGAAAAGGGAAAAAAAGTAATTACTCAAGGTTAACAAGAACCCGCGAGTGCCTGATTGTCCGGAACTAGACGTTCCTTACCTACAGGACTCGAAAGTTACTGACTATCCGGAACTTAATATTTCAGATCTACAGAACTCAGGGATTCTAGATGTTGAACCAAAACGGAACAAATAGGGGACAAAGACTTGTTCCGGGCCTTCTAGCTTGTATGGTTGAGAATGAACCATGGACAATTAACAAATAATTATCATCTCCACAAGCGCTGCTTTGGAAAGAAGCTACAAAGAGAGAAATAGATTCCATCATATAGAACCATACTTGTGTAATGGTTGATCTTCCTCCGGGAAAAGAACCTTTGGGTTATGTAAAAGTGGATACTCAAAAGTGAGTACAAAGTAGATGGATCTACTGACGAGTATAAGGCCTCGGCTACTTGTACATGTGCTTCCATGTGAATAGCTTAACATCCAGGGCCATTGCAGTCTTGCGTGGCATGGATGTTGAAACAACCTTCCTAACCGGAGAGTTGGAAGGGGACGATCAGAGTTGGTTTGCTGGACTGTTGGGCTTCTTCCTGAACTTTCATTTTGATCCCTGAAATGTTTACATTTTGGTCCTGGAAGTTTCAGATAAAACAGAAACAATGAATCTGACCACAGAAACATTGACTCTGAAGTTAGAAAGCCAACAGTTGGATAACCAACAGTCTAAGAGTGGAAGTTATATTGAAACAAAAGATATGTGTATCACAGATGACATCTTAGGAATTTGATTTCTACGACATCTAAACAGACTGGTCTAACTCCAAACTCAATTGTGAGATAATTGACAGTCTCGTTGAAGTCACCAATGGATATGAATCATAGAACTGATTGAAATCATGGTGCACCCATATACAAGGAGCGATATGCGCAGGTCAAATGTAGTTCAATGTATGTTACACACTATAACCGACCTGGTATCGGCCCACAAAGTAGATCAGTTGAACTAATGTTCATTGATGATTTTAATAAACGATCAATAGAAGACGTTGAGTCGGATATGACGATATCTGAAATATTCTCTTATCTACGGATTATGGTATTCTGAATGTCCAGCGGTTCTGGGAGAACATAGTGATGCAAACTGGACATCAGATGTGAAGAACACCAAAGCCATAAAGAAATGTGTATGGTGGGTCTTGAAAAATCCTCTAAGCAAACTTGCATCGGCCGATTCATGATGGAATCGGAGTTTATCGCTTTATACAAAACATGAAAGAAGTTGAGTAACTTCACGACTCCTTAGAGGACGTCCCTTATTGGGAGAAACCTGTGCCTTCAACAGTTATACACTGTGGCTAGCCGGTCGGCTTCAGGAAGGACACAGATGACGGCGTTTGGACATATCTGTCAGGGATCTTCGGAGACATAAGACCGTATGGCAGTTGATCATCACGGGTGTCACTTCCTTGATTACTAATCAAAGGATATAGCTGACCCTTTAACTAAGTGACTACCCGGAGATCAAGTGTTCTGCCTGTCTAGGGGAATGGGCTTAAAACCCAAAAAATACGAACCTTTGCAGTGGTAACCCAACCATAATGACTGGAGATCCCAAGAATTTGGTTCAATGGGAAAACTAAGTTGTAAAAGGTTCAGTTGAGCGCTTCGGTGGAAGCAAGAGCACTTTGGATGATGATTTCTGTAGGGAAACATGAATCCAAAGTTGTTCCCGCGATAGACATTAAAGTGCTACCTGCATGGTGGGTAAAGGTTAAGCTTCCAAACCTTTAACTATCCTCAAACGGTTGAGGTTAAGGTTGGGAAACTTTTAATGATTCTTAACACATGTGAAGTGGGGTATAGCAGGATACCTTGTAGGAGATCACCTATTTAAGTGCGAGGACAGGCCACCTCAAATAAACGCACTTAAGAATCCAAGTGTGTCCATGGACACAACGGACAAAACAATAAGAAGAAAATAAATAAGGAGAGTTATAGTGTTGGTAACATTGTCTTGGCTTACACTAAACACTGACGGTTCAAGACATCACGTTCACCGCACAGTAAGTAAGTCCGGTGGTATTCAACTAGGGAAGGTTCAAAGCAGAAGCTACCTCTCCTGATGCAATAGTCTTTCGCTAAAAGATTGCTGAAAGTGGGCACCTTGTGTGTGCGCCAAAATCTCTTTCAAGAGGGGATTGTTGGAAATTTGCCTTTGGTGGGGAGGTGCGTCCACCCGTATTTAATGACTTAAACACTAGGGTTCCATATGTTGGAGGCTTTGTCTCTTCACACGTGCATAATCTACTAAGTGAGTAGATGACCGTAGGGCCAAGAATCGTCAAATTTCGTTAAGAAATGAAAGAGATATTGGTCCACGAAGTAAGGTGTTTGAGGCATGGAAATATGGTGTGGGACAAATCTACCACATCGTTGGGAAAATGAAAAATTGCTCTCTTTATAAGTCTCAAAATTGGCTAAGGGTTTGGGACCCCAAGGGGTAACCCATGTGTTTGAAGGAAGGAGGACCTAGATGTGCTTGGGTTCAAGGCTAAGCCCACACGAGCGCCGCCGTCGTCCAGTCCGGGCTCGGGTCACGGGTCACGGGTCGTGGGCCTTGGGCGTTGGGCTTCTTCTGATGGACCCTAAATTGTTTAATATTTACAGTTTGGTCCCTGTAGTTTCTGAAAAGATGAAATTGGGAACGACGCCGTTTGGGTTGGTTTTTGGAACGTTGCACATTAATCATCAGCCATTACCTGCTGATTAACTCCCTCACTAACTAATGACCATAAACAATCATTACTTAGCTGATTAATAGTCATACTAATGGCCATAAACATCCATTACTTAGCTGATTAAGGGTCATACTAATGGCCATAAATAGCCATTACTTGGCAGTTGAGGAGTCCCTCCCTTATGCTATATATTGGTGTCTTTTGGCACAATTGTGAAGACTACAACATATAGACACAGAGACGAACAGAATAGCAAAACACAGAAATTCAGTCCAAAACGTGAGCAGAAATGTTGGGACAAAAACAGAAAACTCTTCCTTCCTTTTCCATTCTTCAGCAAGTCGTTCGTGTTTGTTTCCTTCGTCAGAATCAACCTATTTGCTTTGTAGTGTTGATTAGTTGTTGTTTTATCTTGGGAGACTATTTTCCGTTAACGTAAAAGCATATATACGGGGCAATCTTGTCTTAAAGACAGAGAGTCATCTCTTGACTCAGCCCACAGTTGTAACAATCCAGATTTAGTGTTTCTTGATTTCAGGTTATCAAGATTCAAGACTCAACAAGCTTGCGATTCGAACATTGACTTGTTTGTTTATCCTTTCGAACACTTGTAATATTTATTTACTTCCCGTACTGCTTTACATATCCAACAAATGTTTGATGTAGCTTATCATTTCTAACACTTATAATATTTATTTACTTCTCGTACTGCTTTACATATCCAACAAATGTTTGATGTAGCTGCTACATTTCTTTAGTTCGAAATGCTACATTTCTTTAGTTTGAAGTACTGCATTTTGTTTTATGGGAATAAAGTACTGCACTCATATTATGAAGAGCTGCACTTTTTTAAGGTAAAAAGTTGCATTGTGTACTCTATTTTTATTTTTTTTTGCATTTGGGTTAACAAGTATACTAACTATTCTCTTTGATTTTATGATCAAGATAAGTATATAGAGAAGGATATGCGAAAACAAAAAATGATATCCTGTGTCTAAAGTTCACCTGCTTTTTAATTAAGAAAAATGCTTATAAGTTCATTTTTCTTATATTTATATATATTTATTCGCATAACTTATTTTCTTTATACTTTATTTTTAATTATTGCTTTGTACAGTTTAAAATGTTAAAATAATTATTTTACATACCTTCAAACATAACCTTCTCATTTATGCCATATAACTTCTAAGTTTATGGTTTTGTTTTTATGAAGACAAAGGATTAGTATCTTCAAATCTGAGAAATCAATGGAATTGAGAATCGTTATGATCACAAACAAGTAGAATTAATATAATTCTGTTAGAACTTGCCTCAATGTCTATTGAGGTGAAATTCTATAAAATAATAATTTTTAAATGACATTGGGCTCTCTTTGTTAACCAGCTCTTTTTCCTTACCATATATATATATATATATATATATATATATATATAAGTTCCTTTTTTATATTTATATATATATTTATTCGCATAACTTATTTTCTTTATACTCATCTTTTATTTTTAATTATTGCATTGTACAGTTTAAAGTGTTAAAATAAATTTTTTACATACCTTCAAACATAACCTTCTCATTTATGCCATATAACTTCTAACTTTATGATTTTGTTTTTATGAAGGCAAAGGATTAGTATCTCCAAATCGGAGAAATCGTTGGAATTGAGAAGCGTAATGATCACAAACAAGTAGAATTAATGTAATTCGGCTAGAATTTGCCCAATTGTCTATCGAAGCGAAATTTTAGAAAATAATTATTTTAAAATGAAATTAGGCTCTCTTTGTTAGCCAGTTATTTTTCCTTCTTTTTCTAACAATATATATATATATATATATATATAATTTCGGTTCAATCATCTCTTATGATAAAGATGGAATGAACAAGTCACTATAAATACATCCTTTATCCTTATCAGCACTAAGACTAATATTACAAAACTGAAAAAGTCCTAAAAAGATTTTAAAAATCAGTGGTAATTTACATTAGTGGAGACTGACATAACGGACAATTATATGGACGAATTTGAAAATCTCAAGAGTTGTGATCATAAAGTTATCAATCTCAAAAGCTTCATCGTAAAAAGGAAATGCAGATTTTTTTTTGCCAAATAAAAGCAGAGGCAGAAACAAGATAAAGATTTGGCGAACTTGAAAAATTTATAGGTTTGAATTTTATGGAAATGTTTTGTGATGATCCCTTTCAAGCGTCATGGTGGCTCTTACGTTGTCCCCATCGGTAGGCGGATTACTTCCCAACCCAACAATCATAACAAAAATTTAAGAGAAAATAGAAGAAATATATACTAAACTGTCTTGTTATAAATAGATAAAATCATAAAATATTAAATGTCTAATTATTACATTTTCCAAGAATCTAGTCTAGTCAGTACAAGAGCCACTACATAGTGGAAAGAAAATGTCTGAAATACCGTCTCAACAATGGAAATAAAAATAGGAATAAGAAGGGAGAATTCAAGGCTACTGAGGATAGGCAGTCTCACCCTAAAATCTCAAGTCCTCAGTCTCGGACGTCAGCCACGTGGTCCGGCACTAGTAGACGGTGTTGTATCTGCATCCAAGAAGTCTGTATATCGCTCACAACTAACCAAAATGATCCCTCGGTTTGCCTAGAGCATCAATCACAGACTCATTTGTCAAGCCATATCAATTTACATCATCTCAGTATCTGAATCATCTCATAACAATATCATTTACCTTCATTTCCAAGCCTCATCGGACCAACAACATTCCATACCAACTCCATTCAATATCATAATAATATGAGTGTATGAATGCAACGGTAAATAAAGCCAAAAATTATTAAAAATGAGATGAAATCATGTTCAAGAGATGAATAACACGTGCCTCAAAATTATCAATAACACATAGTTTCACATATCAGTCTTGTTCATATCAGGAGGCATAAAGTGATGAGTAATTTCAATCAACAATCATAATTAGGGTCAATCATGGCGAGAAGCCTACATAACAACAGTCAGGATCAATCTAAGTATGATACCCCAAACAGTTCAATACCGGTACCCACCCAAGTGCTCATCACAATCACTAAGGTAGGACTCTCATTACTCCCAATACCCCTCAATATTTATATATACTACATGCATCTATCAGAGTCTAATAGAAAAAATTATAGCCTACCTCGAAGTCAAACTGGTGCCACGAACTAACCTCAAGCAAAGGCCTTGCACTTGTAAAGTGCCTCCGATTGTTCGTAGTCTATTATCATAGATTCTACGTTAACACAATATTCTAAATACATATTAAAAGGTAAGACCCTTCAAAGAAACTGAATATCTGACCCCCAAAGAGACCTTGGTCCCACAAGGGTAAAATCAGAATTTTTATATTACAAAAGGATAATCGCAGTCTAATTAATCATATCCTTAAGGTTAAAAATCAACCAACCCCAATTAGATCTTCAATTGGCTCATAAATCAAAACCCCATATTTTAGACAAACCCTAGAATTTGCCCAAAAAAATCATGGAATTTAAAATAACAATCAAGCTTAGCAATAGGTTCTATAATCATTAGCAATCCCTAATCTGAAGTATCAACCTCAAAAGACTATAACTTGGCCTTCAATTTCATTTATTTAGCCCTCTTAAGATTACATAAGAACCCTAAGTTTTCATTCCCTAAAAATGATAAACAACCTAGATTTAATGATGAAATCATAAATAGATAATGAAAATAGGATAGAATCCTTACCCCAAAGTTGGAATGAATGAAAAGCCTTGATTTCCTCCCCAAATCGAGCTTAGAGTTATGAACAGAAGTAAAATCAAACTTAGGGTCGTTATTTGTTTCTAATACAGCGGTTCCGCTCCTGTAGAATTTTCTTTACATGAGCGGCCTCGCTTCTGCTGACAAATAACCGCAGAAGCGGCCCCATTTAATGTACAAGAGGTGCACAAAAGCGGAGACGACATCGTAGATATGGTTCGCTTCTACGCACAAGGTTCCGCAAATGCGGACTTTTCCAAATCTCTCAGGGCTTTCATCTGCGGACCAACTTATGCAAAAGCGGCTTCGCATGTGCGGCCAATACTCGCTGGTGCGATTGCACCAGAACTAGCAATAGTAGCAAAATCATATATCTCTCATCCGACACCCGAAACTCACCCGAGACTTCTCAGACACAAATCAATTATGCTACCCAAGTGTAAATGATGCTACAAACTTGCTTGCGCACTCATAATACTCATCTGACCAAGCTAAGATACATTTTTCTTCAATTTTATTCAAATTCCATAAATTAGCAAATAAGGACTCAAAACACATCTGAACACCTCGGGAAGTGAACCAAAGATTTTACTAAGTGATAAACGATGTTCTAAACTTACCGGGAGCGACAAAACTCGGAAATGAACCCGTATACTCAAAGTCAAATTTAGGTCAACTCTTTTCATTTCTAAAATCTCAAACGTAGCCTCTAATGAATAGAAACAAAAGGGAAAAATACAAGAATTAGTAAAAATGTGAAGGTATATACTCCATATATAAGCCTCGATCTCCCAATTAGCCTCTCAATAGGATGGTGTTTCCATTGCACCTTCACATAAGCAATCTCATTTGATCTCAACTTTCTAACTTGACCGTCTAAATTGTCCTAGGCTCTTCTTCAAACTCTAGATTTTGATCAAATAACACTGAGTCCCATTGAATGATGTAGGACCCATCAGCATGGTACTTCTTCAATATAGAAACATGAAATACCAGATGAACACCTGAAAGGCCTGGTGGAAAAGCCAACTCATACGCCACCTTATCAACTCTCTAAAGAATATCAAATGGCCAGATATACCTCAGAATCAACTTTCTCTTCTTTCAAAACCTCATCATGCCTTTCATAGATGAGGCCTTCAATAAAACTCGATCACCAACCATGAACTCCAAATCTCAAACCTTCTGGTCCGTATATTTCTTTTGCCTACTCTGAGCCGCTAGGTGCTTGTCATGAATCATCATCACTTTCTCCAATGAGTCTCTCAAAAAATCTGTACCCCATGACCTTACCTCAAATGCATCAAACTATCCAATCGGAGTACGATATCTCCTACCATATAAAGCCTCAAATGGCGCCATCTTAATGTTGGAGTGATAACTGTTGTTGTAAGCGAACTCTGCCAATGATAAGAATTAGTCCCAATAACCACCAAAATCAACCCCACAAGCCTGCAACATATCCTCCAAAACTTGAATGGTCCACTCGGACTGATTGTCCATATGTGGGTGAAACACTGTGCTAAGATCCAAACTAGTACCTAACTCCTTTTGCAACATCCTCTTGTAATGACTCGTCTAGTCGTTTATAGCTAAAGACCATTATTTGCATATTTTACCCTTCTCATAGACTTTGTGTGGGGTTTGTGATGTGCGGGAGTGTGTGGCACGGATCCCGATATCCATTTATATGAGTTTCAGATGAAAAGCCCAAAATAAGAACTTTGGATAGTTTGACTTAAGGTTGACGTTTGAGTATATAGATTTATTTTTGAGTTCTGTCGCTTATTGTAGCTCCAGAGAGTCATTTATGATTTAGTCGAGTCATTGGTTTTCTTCCTGAGATAATTGGATATATTTTGTGGCCTTATTCGTGATATTTGGTTATTTTGGGAAATTCTTTAGAAAAGTTGGTAGCACTGTTTACATTGGGAGAGCATGTCTGGTTTATGTCTAGGGGTCTCGGGAATGTTTTGGATGTTTGGTGGAAGTTTGAGTTGAATTCCAAGTTGCTAGTGTCTGGTGTCCCCCCTAGCGAGTGGCTTGTCTGCTCCTGTGGGTTCGCCTCTAAGGAGGTTGGCTCACAGAAGCAGGGCTTGAGAGTTTGCTAAGGTTCCGCCTCGGTGGGGTTGTCACACAGGGGTGAATGCGCCTTTTTGGGGTTTGTCTGCTTCTGCGCTGAGGCGAGTTGTCAAGTGACTGCGCCTCAGTGAGCCCTTTTTCTGCCAAAGCTAGACCGCACCAGCGGAGTCGATTCTGTGGGGGCGAAATCGTTGTATTTAGAAATCTAATAAATTCCTTATGTCGAATCACTTTCCTAAAATAATTTTTCCTCAGTTCTAGAGCTGCCAAAATGGGATTCTTGAAGGTTGGGATTTAATTCTTCATTTGAGGTAAGGTTCTTCACTCTTTATGGTTATATTTCATATTCTAATTCTCTAATGGTGGTGTAGAATATATGTAAATTGGGGAAGATGAGTTCTAGTGTTCATATTAGATTAAGAGAGATTGAATTTTTGATTTAAGTGTGTAATATGGTTTAGCTTGCCTTAATATTGTGAATAAGTATGGATTTATGATAGAAGATCATGTTGTAGCATTTAATTTGAATATACAAACCCTTTTCAATTTGGGAGAAATTTTAGGATTTATTAATTGGGGCTTTTCTTGCATTGTGCAATTGAAGGTCCAAATGAGTTTAGATTTCTAAGTAACTTAAGGATATGGCTATCTAGTATGTGTTTATGCTTTTTGGGTAATAAGTTTGTATCTTGATACTATGGGCCCGGGGTTGGTTTTGAAAGTCTTGGTATGGATAAGGTCTATGTCCTTGTATTATGTGTTAGCTTTATATTAACGTATAGTATATACATGTAGACTTCGATTAACATAAGGCACTTCGGAAGGGCAAGACTTGTATGGAGGGTTGATTGTTCGAGGCACTTGTTCGGCCTAGAGTTAGGCTACGGTTTACTTTCACTAGACTATGATAGAAGTGTGTAATTAGTTATAAATATTGAGGGGTATTGGGCATGTTGGGGGGTCCGATTCAAACGGTTGTGATGAATATTTGAGTGAGTACCGGTGTTGAATTATGATGTTAAATAATTTGGGGAATCAGCCTTAAGCGCATTTTGATTGCTGATTGATTGGGCTTGTCGCCATTATGTGGGCTCATCGCGTTACTTGTTATCATTGTGCTTATTCATCACACATGCTTTCTACATGATGCCCTGGTTGTACTTGAATTATTGTGTTGAATTTTTGAAAGCATGTGATATTCATCTTTATATTTGGTTGCATCTCATTACATATTGATTTCTTGCCTTGAGTTGTAATTTGCATTCATACACTCATGGTTCTAGTGATATTGATATTAGAGTGGTATGAAAAATGATGTGGGTCCAAGAGTCCGATAATGTTAAAACACTTATGAGATTATTGGCAACATTGAGTTGATGATGATATATGGGGAAATAGGTTGCACGCCTGCAATAAGTTACTCAGCCAAGAACTGGGCTCCGTTGAAAAATTCTGAAGACGTATATTGACTTTGCGGGTCCCTTATAGGTGTGCAGTTTATAGAATTTGAATACTTGTATATGGGAGATGGAAAAGGTACTTGGTATATGCATTACATTCATATCATACATACCTCATTGCATTGATTATCTGTTGGTGAGCTAAGTGATGGTTTGGTAATTGATGACTTGGTTGGTTTCTAGATAATGAGGATTTGGAATTTATCATTAAGTACTTAAACACTGCTATTGGACTTTTCTGGAATTGGATAACTCTTAAGAATATGAAGTCTTATGTAAATCAATGGTTGTTGATTTCAGTGAACTTTTAAATGAACTATGTGACTTATTTGGGTTATGGAAATGTCTAGCATAGGATTATTTTGTGTTAACTTGATATTTATCTTTTTTTGCATATCTTCCATCGTTGTCGGCCTATGTTGCCTACGTGGGTATGTTGTGTACTCATACTACACTTACTGCATTCTTTTTGGATGCAAAAATAACTTCTTCTACCAGTTTGGGACCCCGAGGGTGAGTTCGAGTTGGTTGATCTCCAGTATTCATGATGAGGATGCTACTTCTGGCACACCTTGGATGCTCTATCTCTTGCCTTATATTTATTTATTTTCTAGCGACATGTTTCAGACTCTTAGACTATCATATTCGATTTATGGCTGATGTTACTTTTTTATTCAGACTTGTATACGCTATTTAGAGCTTTTGTATTTTTGACCAGATCATTGGGGGATTGATTTTGATTTTCATACTTATTTCAGCTTCTATATTATGATCGACAGTTAGTTAAATATTTTGTTATCTTTTCGTGTTTATTCTTATATCATGATTAATGAGATTGCGAGTGGTTCACCTACTGGTGGAAAAGTGTATATGCCACCATAATTCCTAAAAGAGGTCGTGATAAAGTTGGTATCAGAGCTTTAGGTTGAACGGTCTTAAATACAAGAGCAATATCTAGTAGAGTCCAGTGGATCGGTGCGGAGACGTCCGTACTTATCTTCGAGAGGCTATGAGACATTTAGGAAATTTTATCTTCTTCATTCGTTTCATGCTAAGTTGAATGAAATTGGTATCTGACCTTTGTTTCATATTCTCTCACAGATAGTGAGGGCTCGTGCCCATGCAGCGAGTGAGGACACATATGCACCTGCACTGACAGTGCGCGGTAGAGGTAGAGGTCGTGGTAGGGGCCGAGGCAGAGCCAGAGGTGTTGCACCGGCTCAGGGCGGAGCACAGGGAGACGACCAGGTTTATACTAGATTAATTTCCCTTAAACCATATATTGAGCCTAAGGATGAGTTGCTTGAGGAGGAGATGAGGCCAGCCTAGGATCAACCCGGATTTATTACACTCCGATTCTACAAGACACGTTGGTCAGATTGTTGAGTGTTCTAGATGGTTTTTCCTATGGGGTCATGCATCCGACTACTCTAGGTGGGTCACACACCCGTGTGGGGAAGGGACAGACTCATACTTTTGAGTTTCGTACTCCCGAGGTTCATCATTTGCCATGTTAGCACCCCATATTGATGAGGTTCATGCTCCAGAGTTTGGTCCGCGATTGATTGCAGGGATAACTATTACCCGTAATAAGCGGAAGATCTGGGAGCACTTTTCGAACATCAAGCCTCTTAAGTTCTTTGGATAGCCCGAGGAGGATGTGTATGAGTTTATTGTGAGCATCCACGAGAGGTTGCACACCTTGGGAATCGTCAAGTCACACGAAGTCAGTTTTGTGGCCCTTCAGTTGAGAGGAGATGCGAAGCAATAGTGGAGGGCTTATGTTGATTGTTGACCAGCGGGGTTGCCTCCAGTGTCTTGGGTCAGGTTCTATCGGGTATTTCTGGAGAAACATGTGCCTCTTATCTTGCGTCTGAGCAAGTGTGATGAGTTTTAGAAGATTGAGCTGAGGGGTTCGACAATTGCACAGTATGAGACTCGCTCCATGCCTTATCACGCTATGCAACATTGTTGCTACCTATAGAGATGGAGATAGTCAAATATTTTGTGAGAGGTTTGAGTATTTTCAGTTGGCCACATTGCAGTTGGTGGCAAAACATGTGAGGATGGTGGAGTTTGTAAGGGGCAAGTTGCCCAAACATGAGCCCGACAAGAGGGCTAGGCGATTTGGACAGCTCAGTGGGTATACTTCCCGTGGTTATGACCAGCATGGTAGATATCAGCAATCGCAGCCTAGTCGACCAGTTTAGGCCTCCCTTTAAATTATAGATTGTGTCTCTGTGGGGCAGAGCAATTATAATAAGGGTTCTTCATCTTTGTATTCTGATTGTGGTGGTTCGAGTTCTTATATCTCTATTCAGTAGTCCTCAGCGGCTAGGACTTGTTACAATTGTGGTGAGATTGTGTATTTCAAGATAGAGTGTCTCAGACTTGTATCGAGTATCATGCACCCAGGACCCTAGCATAGCCGTCTAGGAGTGGTGGTCAAGTTAGCCGAGGGAGATCTCAGTCAAGCCGTGGTGGCCATCAGACTAGTCATGGTAGATCTCAGACAGGGAGAGATAGAGCTCATTTGGGCCGAGGTGGACATTAGGGTACTCAGTTCGATGTAGGACACACTCATTGATATGTACTCCCTGGTAGGCTAAAGGCTAAGGCACCTGACACGGTTATCACATGTATCATCTCAGTCTGTCATCGGTCTGCTACGTTGTTATTTGATCTGGGGTCTACATTCTCATATGTGTCTGTCTACTTTTCTGTTGATTTGCATATGTGATATAATTGCTGATGTCCCTATTCGTGTGTCTACACTAGTTGGTGATTTTGTGGTTGTAGATCGAGTCTATCAGCATTGTTTGGTTACTTTTATGGGTTATGATACTTGGGTAGATTTGGTCATCTTAGACATAGTTGATTTCAATAATATTCTGGGGATGGATTGGCTATCATTGGTATTGATGTTGCAAGGCAAGCATCAGATCTCGAATGCAAAGGTAATAATCTCAATTACCTACCAAAGTTGTTTGCATAATGGAAAATTAATTTAACACTACGTGAATCAGTTTTGAGGCCGGTATTGATGAGTACTTAGTGTTAAATCTGGTAATTGCGCTGTCAAAGTTGTTTACATATTTCCTAGCCGTAGGGATAACTGCGGGTAAATGGAAGTTTTGCTTTCCGGGACATACTTCATGTTGTTGATTTTGGCAAGACAAGGTTTCATAGAGACTATGCCTATTGGGCAAAGTTACATAGAACATATGTCTTGTTCGGCATAGTTCTTTAGAAATTAACTTAACAAGTATAAGTTGTCTAGTAACTATTTCGCAAGGCAAGATTTCATAGAAACTATGACTATTCGGGCAAAGTTACATAGAACATATGCCTTGTCCGGCATAGTTCTGTAGAAATTAAGTTAACAAGCATAAGTTGTGTAGTAACTATTTTGCAAGGCAGAGTTTCATAAAAAACTATGTCTATTTCGGACAAAGTTACATAGAACTTGTGCCTTGTCCGGCATAGTTCTGTAGAAGTTAAGTTAACAGACATAAGTTGTGTAGTAACTATTTCGCAAGGCAAGGTTTCACATAAACTATGCCTACTCGGACAAAGTTACATAGAACATATGTCTTGTTCGGCAGAGTTCTTTAGACATTAAGTTAACAAGCATAAGTTGTCTAGTAATTATTTCGCAAGGTAAAGTTTCATAGACACTGCCTATTTGGGTAAAGTTACATAGAATATATGCCTTTTCCGGCATAAGTTATGTAGTAACTATTTCGCAAGACAATGTTTCATAAAAACTATGTCCGCTCGGACAAAGTTACATAGAACATGTGCCTTGTCCGGTATAGTTCTGTAGAAGTTAAGTTAACAGACATAAGTTGTGTAGTAACTATTTCGCAAGGTAAGGTTTCATAGAAACTATGCCTATTCGGGCAAAGTTACATAGAACATATGCCTTGTCCGGCATAGTTCTCTAGAAATTAAGTTAACAAGCATAAGTTGTCTAGTAACTATTTCGCAAGGCAATGTTTCATAGAAACTATGCATATTCGGACAAAGTTACATAGAAATTATGCCTTGTCTGGCATAATTCTTTAAAAATTAAGTTAACATGCATAAGTTGTGTAGTAACTATTTCGCAAGGCAAAGTTTCATAGAAACTATGTCTATTAGTGTAAAGTTACATAGAACATATGCCTTGTCCAACATAGTTTTGTAGAAATTAAGTTAACAAGCATAAGTTGTGTAGTAATTATTTCGCAAGGCAAGGTTTTATAGAAATTACATCTACTCAGATAAAGTTACATAGAACCTATTCCTCATCCGGTATAGTTCTGTAGAAATTAAGGTATAGGCATAAGTTGTGTATTAACTATTTCGCAAGGTAAGGTTTCATAGAAATTATGTTTATTCGGACAAAGTTATATAGAACATATGTCTTGTCCGGCATAATTCTGTAGAAATTAAGTTAACAGGAATAAATTGTATAGTAATTAATTCGCAAGACGAGATTTCATAAAAACTATGTCACTTGTTATATTGCTAGAAAAAATTGAAACACATTGAAATTTCAATGTACCGGCCGTTATGAGATTAACCCAATTTTGGCACTTGAAGCTCTTCTGAATAGCTGTAGACCCTACTCGATTGTACAAGTTAGCTCCCTGTTTTAATTTACTAAAATTCGCCACCATATTAGAGTTGTTCGAACTGTTAACACTATTAAGATTGGCTCAATGCAAGTTTTAGCCTAACCTATAACGTTGAGATATGTTTTACTACTTGCACTGGATAGACTGTAGGACAAATGCTAAATCTCATTTTTTGAAAGATTAACAATTATAAAAGTGATAGGAGACACGAGACACAATGTCAAGTATACAAATATGTCAAAGAAGACGCCGAAAAGACAATTTCATAACTTAGCCAGGTAATTGCTTCCAGCATATTCTCCAACAGCATAGAACGCACTAATGAGTTCTGCTGCAGTAAAAGAAAATCGCTGCAAATACTCCAGTATTTGTGACAACAAATTTGATAATCTCTAAGCTAGAACTAAGACTTGTCCCGAAAGGCGACCCACATGCATTCTTAAGCTAGAAAACAATTTGACTCTCCCATTATGGAATAGTGATATAGGTTCAGTTAAATACATTCACCAATCAAACCAACTACTCCTTGAACAAAATATCAATCATTCTAAACTTTTAAAAAAGAAATTCATCAATCCACTCATGAGCTCACAGACGCATTTTCTTCAGTCTAGCAAGAATTTGAAAAGCCAGAGAGCAAGAAAATCATAAATATACTTGCTCTATGTTCGAGAGATGAGAAATTATATCATGTCAAGAATCAATGTTCTAGTACAACATTCATAGAATTATCAATCTTCACAAACAAATGACCTCTGCCACCGCCTAATCGTCTTAGTAGCTTATATTTTATCTTAGTTTAGTTAGAAACATCTAAAATTACTTTCAGCTTATTCATATCATGGTGAAATATCCTTAATGTTTGTTGAAAATTTACTAATGTGGAATTAAGTTTATCCCATTATTTATGACTTGAACAATTGGGGTCCCGCACGTCGGAAACATCGTTTCCACACACGTGCACACGTAGCGTCAAGTATCGCAAATTTCATTAGTGAAAGAGATATTGGTACGTAAGTGAAACGTTTGAGACATAGAATGATGGACGATTATTGGCTAAATGACAAGTATTCCACGTTAGTAAACGAAGGAAGAAGTGTACAAAGTGTAAGATGAAACGAGTCGGAAGTCGCCGTGAAGGGCCGCGGCGTAGCCCCGTCGGAGCCAATTGGGTGTTCAGCCACTGGAGTCGCAGGGCTAATTCGCAGAGCTACGGCGCTTCGGAGGCAGAATGCTGCGACGGAAAGATGAAAAGTTCTGACTTTTGGGCTGGTTTTGGAGCATTGAATCTCTATTATTTGGCACATGAATTCAGCCATTATTTGGCTGAATGTAACTCCTCAATAAGTGCCATTACATGGCTATTAAAGGTCGTTAGTTGGCTAGTTGAGGGGTCATCTCATTACACTATAAATTGAGGCCTTTGGCTCAATTGTTCAACACTTACAGAATTTTATGAAATCTTCTTATTCCTCTCTAGCAAGTTTACTATATTCAAAGTTCTTCAAGAGTAACACTTGAGTTTCCTTTGCTCATTTGTTAAGTTGTTGTTGTCCTGGGAGACTATTGCCTGACAACGTAAAATGATATATACGGGGCAATCTTGTCTTAAAGACAGAGTGTCATCACTCGACTCAACAAATCACAAGGAGTTTGTATTGTTCTTGATTCCAGTTGGTTGTAATATTTAGTTTATCCTTTCTAGCAATTTTTAATATTTACTTACTTTCCGATTCCTGCAATTGTTGCAACGCACAATTTTAAGACAAGATTGTTGTAAGTGCTTAGAAAGATGACTGGAAGAGAAAAACTCGCCTCTGATTCTGCTGCTGCTGCTACTCAAGGCAACCCCTCTGCCTTCCCCACTGCTCAAGGCACACCCAATGCCTTTCCGGTTACTCAAGGGAATGTTACTGTTCCTCCACCCTCCAATTTTCACAATGAACGTCCAGAGAAGTTTATGGGCTCCAACTTCAAGAGATGGCAGCAAAAGATGTTGTTTTATCTGACTGTTATGGGAATGACTCATTTCCTAACAGAAGATCCTCCACAAGCTGGAGATGAAGTGGACCCTCAGCCTAATGAAACGACTGGAGGGGGGCCAAGGTATCCATGTCGTCAATGGCATGAAGATGATTCTTGATGCTTGGAGTCATAGTGACTTCATGTGTAAGAACTATATTCTAAACTGTCTGTCAGACCCACTCTATACGGTGTATTGCGCCGTAGGCACCGCCAAAGAATTATGGGAAAAGCTGCAGAAGAAATACAACGCACAAGATGCTGGTACTAAGAAATTCATCGTTGAGAAATTCCTGAAATTTCAATTGGTGGATAGCTAAAATGTGATGTCCCAAGTCCAGGAATTCCAAATGATTTTACATCACCTGGATTTGGAAGGTATGAAACCAAATGAGCAGTTTTTGGTTGCATCACTAATTGAAAAGTTACCTCCCTCGTGGAATGCGTTTATGAGTTACTTAAAACTCAAGACAAAGGAAATGACCTTTGAAGAACTTATTATCAAACTCCAGATTCAGGAAGATAATAAGAAGGCCTTGCCTAGGGGAAAACAACCCGCTGAGGCAAAGGCAAATCTGGCTGAGGCCAAAAGGAACCCAAGCAAGAAGCGCAAGTTCCAGAAAGACGATAAGACCCAATCGGCGGAGAAGTTCAAGGGAAACTGTCACCACTATGGGAAACCTGGTCACATGATTAAGGATTTTCACAAGCTCAAGACTGAGCAACAAGAGAAGGCCAAGGTCAAAGGCAAGGCACAGGCTAACGTCGTCAAAGACAGGCTTCTTGACGACATGATTGGGGAGTTTTCGACGGTGGTGCTTGAAGCAAACCTTGTTGAGAATCCCATGCAATGGTGGATGGAGACGGGTGCTACCAGACACATCTGTTCCAATAGAGATACCTTCTCCACATATACACTAGTTACAGACAAGAAGTTGTTCATAGGTAACAACGCTTCCTCTGACGTGCTTGGGGTAGTAAAGGTAGTCCTGAAGATGACTTCTGGAAATGATCTCACCCTGAAGGAGGTAATGCATGTCCTTGAGATTAGGAGGAATTTAATTTCAGGTCATTTATTGGTTAATGCTGGTTTTAGGCTAGTTTTTGAGTCCAATAAGTTTGTAATCACTAAGAATGGAACTTTTGTGGGAAGAGGCTTCGTCTGTGAATGCCTCTTCAATGTTAACGACATGTCTGTAATACGTGCAAGCAATAAGTCCATCCAAAGGTTGGTTAAGTTGGAGTTGTTGCCGTCTATCGACGTAAACCCTCAACATAAGTGTGAGGTGTGCGTAGAGGCAAAATTCATAAAGCTTCATTTTCAATCTGTCGAAAGGAATACCGCTCCTCTAGAACTTATTCACACAGATATATGTGATTTGAAGTTTGCACGAACTAGGGGAACAAGTACTTTGTGACATTCATTGATGATAGAGCAAGGTATTGTACCTTTACTTGTTGAAAAGTAAAGATGAAGCCTTTGAAGCGTTCCAACGCTACAAAGCAGAAGTCGAAAACCAACTAAGTATGCGAATTAAATCTATTTGTAGCGATAGAAGGGAAGAATATGTAGCGCCATTTGAGGAATATTATGCCGAATCGGGCATTATTTATCAAACGATGGCTCCATACTCACCTCAGTCGAACGTTGTTGCTGAGCGCAAGAACCGCACATTGAAGAAAATGCTGAATGTCTTGCTCATCAATTCCGGTCTTCCCCAAAACATGTGGGGAGAAACCGTCCTTACTGCTAAAACGATTCTTAATAGAGTCCCACATAAGGGTATGGACAAAACTCCATATGAATCATGGAAGGGAAGGAAACCCACCTATAAATATTTAAAGGTGTGGGGTTGTTTGGCAAAGGTTGAAGTGACCAAGCCAAAGCAGGTCAAGATTGGGCCTAAGACTGTAGATTGCATTTTCATCGGATATGCAAATAATAGTAGTGCTTATCGCTTCTTAGTGCATAAGTAAGATATTCCAGATTTCCACGGGGGTACAATCATGGAATCAAGGAATGCTCAATTCTTTGAGGATACTTTTCCTAAAAAGGAAAAAGACATAACCTCTCGCAAACGAAGTTATGAACAAAGCTCCCAGGAACCCGGAGTCGTTGACTGCCCCGATCTAGATGGTTCAGATCTAGTGGACTTCGAAGTGGTTGAATATCCGAAATCTAGTGTTCTAGATTCTCAGAACTTGGAGACTCTAGAGATGGAACTGAGGCGAAGTAAAAGGGCCAGGAAGGATACATCCTTCGGTTCTGACTTTGTAGCTTATATGGTTGATGACGAACCAAGGACAATTGTTGAAGCATTGTCAACTCCAGAGGCACCGCTCTGGAAAGAAGCTTTTGAGAGTGAAATAGACTCTATCCTACATAACCATACTTGGGAGTTGGCTGATCTTTCTCCGGGAAATAAACTATTAGGTTGTAAATGGATATTCAAACGGAAGTATAAAACTTATGGGTCTATAGATAAGTACAAGGCCAGGTTGGTAGTCAAGGGCTATTGGCAGAAGGAAGGTCTTGACTATTTTGACACATACTCCTCGGTGTCTAGGATGACGTCCATACGAGTATTCATTGCGATCGCAGCATTGCGTGACCTTGAGATACATCAAATGGATGTCAAGACAACCTTTCTAAATGGTGATTTGGAAGAAGAAATCTATATGGAACAACCCGAGGGGTATGTGGTTTCAGGGCAAGAGAAGAAAGTCTGTCGACTTGTCAAATCTCTGTACGGGCTGAAACAGGCCCCGAAGCAATGGCACGAAAATTTTGATAGTACTTTACTATCGAAGGGTTTCTCCATTAATGAGTGTGACAAATGTGTCTACACGAAAGGTAACTCTGACTCGTTTGTCATGATATGTTTGTACGTAGATGACATGTTGATCACAAGGAGCAGTCCTAGCTTGATCTTAGAGACTAAGAACATGTTGAAACAATGCTTTGACATGAAGGATATGGGTATCACAGATGTCATATTAGGGATAAAGATCTCAAAGACGTCTGACGGACTGGTTTTATCTCAGTCTCACTACATCGAAGATGTGTTGAGAAAGTTTGAGATGTTTGACAGTTCGCCTATGAAGTCACCACTGGATTGAAATCAAAATCTTGATAAAATCGTGGTGCACCCGTATGCCAGGAGCAATATGCAGAGGTGATTGGGAGTTTGATGTACATAACAAACTGCACCCGATCTGATATTGCTTATGCAGTCAACAAGTTGGATAGGTTTACCCGTAATCAGAGTAATGATCATTGGAAGGCGTAGAATCGGGTACTACGATACCTGAAATACACGCTAACTTACGGGTTGCATTATTTGAGATATCCAGCTGTACTAGAGGGGTACAGTGATGCAAACTGGACATCTGATATAGAGAATACCAAGTGCACCAATGGGTATATATTTACAATTGGTGGTGGGGCTGTGTCTTGAAAATCCTCTAAGCAAACTTGCATCGTCCGATCCATGATGGAATCGAAGTTTATCGCTTTAGACAAAGCAAGAGAAGAAGCTGAGTGGCTTCACGACTTCTTAGAGGATGTCCCTTGGTGGGAAAAACCCGTACCTTCTGTAATAATCCACTACGACAGTCAGTCGGCTCTATGAAGGGCATAAAGTTCTATGTACAACGGCAAGTCAAGTCATATTCGACGGAGACATAAGACCGTTAGGCAGCTAATCACCACGGGTATAATATCTGTTGATTACATAAAGTCAAAGGATAACATAGAGGACCCGTTGACAAAGGGCTTACCCAAATATCAGATATTCTACTTGTCTAGGGGAATAGGCTTAAAACCCAAGTTATAAGGAACAATATGGTGGTAACCCAACCTTACTGATTGGAGATCTCAGGAATTAGGTTCAATGGGAAAACTACGTCGTACAGGTTCAGTTGAGCGCTTCAGTGGAAGCATGAGCACTTCAGATAGTGATTTCTGTAAAGAAACATCAATCCAAAGGCGTTCCGCGATAGACATTAAGTGTTATCTGCAGTGTGGGTAAATGTTAAGTTTCCAAAACCTTTAATGATCCTCAACGATTGAGGTTAGGTTTTGAGAAACTTTTAATGGTTCCTAGCACTTGTAAAGTGGGGTATAGCAGGATACATTATAGGAGACTACCTATTTAAGTGCGAGGACATGCCGCCTCAAATGAACGCACTTAAGAATCCAAGAAGTGTCCACGGCCGCAAAGGACAAAACATTACGAAGAACAGAGTAAAGGAAGTTGTTGTGTTGGTACCGTTGACTTGACTTACACTAAACACTGACGGTTAAAGACATCACGTTCACCGCGCAGTAAGTAAGTCCGATGGTATTCAACTATGGAAGGTTCAAAGCGGAAGCTACCTATCCAGATACAACATCGGTCCGATGAAAGATTGCTGGAAAAGGCACCATGCGAGTGCGTCAAAATCTCTTTCAAGAGGGGATTATTGAAAATTTACTAATGTGGAATTAAGTTTATCCCATTATTTATGACTCGAACAATTGGGGCCCCGCACGTCGGAAACATCGTTTCCACACACGTGCACACGTAATGCCAAGTATCACAAATTTCATTAGTGAAAGAGATATTGGTACGTAAGTGAAATGTTTGAGACATAGAATAATGGACGGTTATTGGCCAAATGACAAGTATTCCACGTTGGTAAACGAAGGAAGAAGTGTACGAAGTATAAGATGAAACGAGTCGGAATTCACCGCGAAGGGCCGCGATGCAGCCCCGTCTAAGCCGAGGCGCCGGAGTGCCGCGACGCTTCGGAGGCAGAATGCTATGACGGGAAGATGAAAAGTTCTGACTTTTGGGCTTGTTTTGGAGCATTGAATCTCCATTATTTAGCACATGAATTCAGTCATTATTTGGCTTAATGTAACTCCTCAATAAGTACCATTACATGTCTATTAAAGGTCGTTAGTTGGATAGTTGAGGGGTCATCTCATTACACTATAAATTGAGTCATTTGGCTCAATTGTTCAACACTTACAGAATTTTATGAAATCTTCTTATTCCTCTCTAGCAAGTTTACTATATTCAAAGTTCTTCAAGAGTAACACTTGAGTTTCCTTTGCTCATTTGTTAAGTTGTTGCTGTATCCTGAGAGACTATTGCCTGACAACGTAAAATGATATATACGGGGCAATCTTGTCTTAAAGACAGAGTGTCATCACTCGACTCAACAAATCACAATGAGTTTGTATCGTTCTTGTTTCCAGTTGGTTGTAATCTTTAGTTTATCCTTTCTAGAAATTTGTAATATTTACTTACTTCCCGTTTCCTGCAATTGTTGTAACCCACAATATTTGTTCAAGAACTCAAAAACGTGTTATGTCATCTCCAGCGCAAAAAAGTTGTTTAAGCAACTATGAAAGGAACACTTGATCTGCAAATTCAGCAAACATAGATTCAAAAATACCATGAAGGTCATGAAACACATAACTGGCAAATAGAGGAATGGGTTTAACTCGCAGATCACTCTACCAGCAAAATTTCAATATACTAGAACTCTCAAGAACCCTACATTTGCATCCAAGCACTTGATGAATTATATTATTCATTGAAGAATATTGCCAAACACTTGACAGGCGCAAAGTAATCTCACCCCGTTAAGCTTGCAGAAAACTAAGATCATTTTCTAAATTAGTTGGGACTTCATTTATCAATTTAATTCCCATCCAATCTTTCATCAACAGAGAAATTAAATACGAAAACTCAGCTCCAAAACCATGTCCTAAACGTATTGACGACAAGAAAACAACCCAAATTCAAGCCTCCAAAATTTGTTCTTTCCATAACGCATAGTAATCAAACAATAAATTGATCCACCGTATTGACTAGATTCTCCGACGACACATCAGCCGAAGCCGAGGAATCAAGCAACTCAGATTGATTATTAATATTAATAAGAGAAGAATCGGAATCCTTGTTCTTCGAAGAAAGTATAAGGCGTCTCACGGCCAAAAATACATCAAACTACACAAAAACATAATTTGAAATACAAAACTAGCGTATACAATCAAAAACATAAACTAACCATATAAAATTTTGACAAAAAGATAGAGCCCTAGTTTACTCTAGAAAAACAATAAAATAAATGCAGAAAATTATACAAATAATGTACAAGTACAACAAATGTAAAATATATACCTAAAATAATCCAAAAAGCGAAAAAAATAGATATAAAAACTCAAAAAACGAGCTAAGAACACTTGAGATAGAGAGAGAAGAGAGAGATGGAGACAGAGAGAGCGAACAAATAACAGAACAAAAGGGGTTCAGATTGATAAAGGTATGATCTACAAATTTTCATTGAATGAGAGCATCAAATATTAAACACTTGAGATGAAAGGGGCAAAAATTAAAGACCAATCCGTTTGAAGGGCAAATCATACCAAAAAAAATGATGGATGAAATAATTTGGCCGATACACTTCAAATTAATTCACTACTAGCGCACTATATACATATTACATGGCATAGAGAAATGAATATTGAATCTCCGTTATTTTCTCCATCAAAGTAAAGTACCTAAATTGAGATGATTTTCTTTAATTTATCTAGGTGTTTTCTGCATTACTAATCGACCCTAAAGAAGTTTCATAATGATGTGTTGTCATGGAAGCAAGCTATAGTAAAGAGAAAGGTGTTAATGGCATGAGAGGCATCATAATGTCTAATCTCATGATGATACAAGGAGCTGTATGCCACCCTTATGCATATATTTGAAAAAAAAAATCTAAAATTATTTATTTATAATCTAGATAAATACTATGGGGTGGGTCATAGGAGTGTGGAGTGATGGGGATGAAGGCTACGATGGTGGGTGAAGATGTATGTCAGAGAGTGGGAAGGACACAATCAAAGTGAAATATCACTTGTGCAATTTATTTCCACTATTAGATAAGACATTTTTAAGAAACTTATTTTAATTTCCTAGAAAAAATATTTTTAAATTTTTTTGACCAACTGAACATGGAAAAACTATAAAACACTTTCCGAAAAATATTTTCCTCCGTACCGAACACACCCATAATCTAAATCCTTTTATATATCCAATTGCCTAATGTTATTTGATTTAACCTAGAAAGCTGAACTTGCCTCTGGGACATAACCATGGCGTAACAACCTTAGGAGGTCTGATATACCTTTAGTTTCATTGTCACACCACTTTTTCTATTTAATTATGATAAACTAATGAAGAAGATTGGAACTAGCACCCTAAACTATGCATTTATTACTGTGTGACCTTGAGTTCAATCGTATTAATTCCTCATGTCTGTCAACCCTATCTTGTATAGTGTTAAACAATCACCTCACCTTACTTCATTATCATTTTGTTCACTTATTTCATGTAGATATGGTTTATTAATCGAATATTCCAGAGCTTTTAATTTGGTGGTTTAAAGTTATTCTCATAGTTAGGTCGAATCATGCACTTTGCAGATATCTTTGATCTCTAGGCTAGTCTTTCTTTTTTCATTCTGCTTTCTGATTTATCTCTCTTTTACATCATAAATTTAACTTAATCGACTATAACAGCTTATTGTTCTATATCTTTCAGATTACTATACTAAATTTACTATGACGAGTTATTTGTAGCTTAAAAAAAGAATTGCTAATTACAATCGATCTCTTCTTTCCAACTTTTATAATGTGCCTTGAGTTGTTTATACATTCTTCTCTTTTTCGGCGTTAAACTAATGTGAGGAGGACCTGCACGTAAAAAGTATCTTCACATTTGTGTATGCTTACATTTTAGTCAAGAAAATGCAACCTAATCATTAAGGATAGTATTAATTAATTTTATACTACAAAAGAAAGAAAAAAAGAACTACAGTAGTAAATTCTCTTGTTCTTTTCTCTTATATATTTATGTCCCTTTGATTAATATTTTTTATTCTTTAATGGCATGATTAAGGATTAAAAGTATTTTAGAATTCTTTCAGACAACTCTTTTGTGATCATCATTCTCAAGGTGGGAAAAGTGCAATTATGAGACCCAAAATTGTACTTTTAGTTGTGGTGGAAAGGTGATTATGAATGTTACGGTCAAAGAATTATGGTCAAACTAAGCCTATGCATTACAGGTCCATGGGCCCCTTCTTAATTTGACCCAAAATTCTCATTCTTTAACTAGGGCCTATGTTGTAAATTTGGTGGGCCATTTCACTTTTTTGAATCCACTAACAGGCCGTCCTCAAAACTGGAGTAGCATTTACACTGCACATTAGGGCTGTCAATATGGATCGGATGTGGATCAGGTGGAGCTCAATACGCTCCACCCGCCAACCATCTATCCATCACCCGACCCATCCATCACCCTATTTTTTCTTCATCCACATCCGATTCACTCATCATCCACGGGTAGATCGGGTGCTTCGCGGATGAAAATTATAGCACAATCAGTTTGGTACTTTTAGTTTATTTTTCAGTTTTCATACTATCTTGCTTTTCATACTATTTTGCTTTACCATTATAATTTGATCTTGATCCCATTGTAATATTCATCAACCTATTATATTGCTAACAGTTATAGTCATATATAGAGTGATGTTCAATATAGAAAATGTCAATTATGTATAACGTAGTACAGAAATAACATTTTTGATACTAGGAATCATCGTTATTGTCATGTTGAAATTGAAAAAGAATTTTCATTCACTTTAGAAAAATAAAGACAACTATTGGAAATAAAACCAAGTACTAGTAACGACATGAGTCAGGGGTATGTTATCAATGAACTACACAAAAAATAACTAATTTATAAATGGGTGGATGGATGAGTCGGGTGGTGGGTTGGATGTATGTCCACCCGAATCCGACTCGATCCGTCACCCGATTAAAATTCATGTTTTGTCGGTTTTTCGTCCATATAATCGGGTCGGGTGGATGGATAACCATCGAGTTAGGGTGACATTGCCAGCCCTACTGCACATATCGACTTGTTACATTTCCTCATCCTAATCAAACATTCAGGATTAACTTAATTTAATTCTAAGCTAATTTTTCAAAATTTAATATGTTAATATATATATATATATATATGGGTTTTGCTAACATACTACGTGAAGATTGAAGATAGAAACGGCTAGAAACGGCCATTTCCCCCCCCCCCCCCCCCCCCCCCACATCCCATAAACCCTTCGTACTCTCTTAATATTTATTTGTAACCTCTTAGTTAGTATATTTACACATTAACCCTATTTTTCAACTATAAATATCTTATTTTCCTCTTCATTTTTCTCACAAATCTTCTTACCATCTCTCTCTTTACAAGTCTAAATTGCACACTAAATATTATATTTTATTTGGTAATTTCTATCAAAGTTAAAAAAATTGGGAGTGAAGTTGGCAACTAGCTTGAGGATCATCGAGCAAAGTTTCAATTTTCAACCTCGATTACACGTTGACATTATGTCAGCGTTTGGTACACTCGTTCCTTCTTTTATTTAAATTATTATTATTTAATTTTAATTATCGTACTTAATTTTCTTAAATTATTTATTTGCATAATTATAATTGAACGAGGTGGACATTTTTCTGGTAAAGGTAGTAGGGGTAACAGGGGGTAAGGTGCATCTTCAAGTAATCCTAATTATGATAATTTCACTCATGTAGATGAAACTGAACTTTTAAATGTTAATATTAATATATCATTAGATCATGAGGTATATTCTGCATCTGAACCAGACTATGATTTAGAAGATAATTTAGATAACACACCCACTAGTGCAACTCCACCTCAGGCTCAGACTGAGTCTCAGGCTGAAACTGAAACTGGTATCCCTCTTATTCCCCCTAGTATGAGAAGAGGCAAAAAACAACGAAAATTAGAATCACCTGCGTGGAATTTTTTTGAAAGGGACATTCCTAATCAACTAGCTATTTGTAAAAATTGTCGCGAAGTTTATAAATTTAAAACTGGAAAATGTCAAGGTGGGACAAGAGGTTTAATAACACATGTGGAAAAGGATCACAAAGCAAGGTATAACCAATACTTGGCTGAAAAAATGGGTGTGCAAATGTCTTCTGAGTCGGAACAAGGTTCACATAGTGTCTCCGACCAAGTACATGGTTGAATTAACCCGATGACGGGGGACGGGGGGGGGGGGGGGGTTATAGGTCTGAAATATGATAAACACAAAGATCGGAAAAATTTAGCAAAATTAGTTGTTGTGGAGGGTTTGTCCTTTTCATTTCCTTCCTCTCCTGATTTTATTCATTACATTCGAGAAACATATAATCATGTTTTTAACTGTTTTCATAGATCAACTATTAGAAGAGATGTTTTTAAATTTGCGCATGAATATCAACAATTTTTACGTTATGCATTGTATCATTTTAATGGCAAAGTGACTATCACTTCTGACATAGGTCGTAGTACTAATTGTAATGATTATTTAACTGGTACATGTCATTGGATAGATCACAATTGGTCTATGGAAAAACGTATATTAGCATATAGATATATTGATGAAAGGTACACTGGAATTTTTATTTCAAGAAATATTCATGAAATTAGTGAATATTATGAAATTACTGATAAAATTATGACTATTACATTAGATAATGTTTCTTCTAATGATTATGTTGTAAACATTTTAAAAACTCGATGTACTCCATCTTTTCCCGATATTTTTCATGTTAGATGTGCATGTCATATTTATAACTTAGTTGTAAATGATGACCTAAAACTTTTTAAAAACACCCTTGATGAAGTACAATTTGTTATCAACTTTATTTTTAAAGTTAATAAAATACAAAGACGCAAAGGGTTTAAAAAAATATGTCATGATTGTGGATTACCTTATAGGAAAATTTCAGAAGAAGTTGTAACTAGGTGAAATTCTTTGTATGAACAATTAGTTGGTGCTCACGAGTATAGAAGACCTATACTTTATTACTTAAAGCTCATAATCAAAATCCTTCGGATATGCTTGTAGATGATGATTAGGATACAATTTTGGAACTTATTGTATTCTTATATAAATTTTTTCTAGCTACTAAGGAATTTTCTAGTATTTATTATCATACTATTTCATCTATGTTATTTTATATAGCTCTAATATTTTTATTATTTAATGGATACATGAGAAAACCAACTTATGCTCCAGCTATTACAAAAATGTTTATAAAATTAATTTTTTTTCTATTCCCAATATTTATTTTATTGGTGATGTATTAAATCCTACTATTAAAGTAGACGGTTGTAATGCCCTTATTGAAACGATTTATGAATGCCTAAAAATACTTTCAACTGAATAACCAACTAAAGAAGATGTTATCTCTAGCATACAAACACAATACAAAACTATGTATATGTATTATCAAGAGCAAAGTGCAAATAATCAACCGGCTTCTGTACCATCTTCTTCTACTTCACTTCAACCTTATAAAAAACATGTGGTTTCTTCTTTAAGTATTCAAGGCCTTCAAAATAGAATGTATAGTGGTTCAAGTGCTTCACAAATTAACGAGTTTGATGTTTATGTTTTGCAGGGTGTTGTACTTTTCGAATCAATTGCTAATGAAAATGGACGTGAAGACTTGCTGAAATACTAAAGGGAGAATGAAAAGACATTTTCGACTCTATCAAAGATGGCCCGAGATGTGTTGAATATTCAAGCGTCATCTACAGCTTCTGAAAGCGTTTTTTCTGCTGGAAGGTTTCAAATAGGATAGCACAGACACTCATTGAGGGGAGACAGTTTGGAGATTACAATTTTATTTAGAGATTGGATTTGAGCGAAGCGTATAAGGTGCGGTCAACCAGAGATCAATGAAGAAGGCGACTACAATTACAACGAAATCTTATCCGAGAGAGCAGGAAGCGACGTTGAACAATTTGACCAACAAATTCCAATTCCAACAGAAGATCCTCAAGAGATTGTCAGAAAATTAGAAAAAATATGGTTGCATATGTAATTTTTTTAATGTCAATTTTACTATGTGATTTGCAACTTTTGAACGACGAAACAAAGTTGCAATTTTGAAATTGTATTACAAAAAAATCATATTTCTATTAAATAATATAAGAGGCAATTAGCTTTGGGATGTTTTTTCACTATCTTGTTCAATTATTTAATTGTTTAAATATATATATATATAAATTAAAAGTCCCCCCAAATTCCCGTCCCGTCCCATCCCTCCAAATCCCGTCCCCTCTAATAGAGGGATGTGGGACGGGACGGGACCACTTCCCGTCACCCTAATCCCCCCCCCCCCCCCATCCCATCCCACTGACCAGCCTTAGTTTGGAATACGAAAATCAAATCATCTGAATTTTTTGTGCGTATTCTTGCCTAAATTCTTCTTCTTTTTAAAATAAACATTACAAGAAAACATAGAATTGGCAACAACTTTATAACAACTACAAAATTGTTGACATATTTGAAAATTTACATATTTAAAAATCCCATTTTTTTATAGTGAAAATTTGCATATTTAAATAAAAAGTAATACTTACTATAAATCAACATAGTTAATAATTTACAATATTTAAAGAATTTGAAAAATCATAGTTAAAAAAACTGTTTGAGTCCCCAATAGTCACGTCTTCACATAAAATGTGATGGAGGGAGTATGTCCATAATAGAGAAAGAGATCAATTCAGTTATATGAAACCGGTAATAATGTAAGAAAAGTCACTCATTTCACAACCTCTTGAAATCTTGGGAATTTGAAGAAGAACAAAACATAGTATAATTAAATAAAGTCTCTATATAGACAAGTTCAGCCAGTTTTGATTTAGCAATACTAACTAGTCATTGTTAGTATACTTATATTAGTTTTGGTGTTTAATATAAAACAATTTAATTTGTTTGGTTACACATTATTATTTGTCAGTGTAAGGAAAAGTGTGATTTTTTTTTTTTAAAAATGCTAGTTTTTAGAGAACTCGTACTTAATTTGTCCTGAAATTATAGAATATTGAAATACAAATGAAATGGGCAGTGATTAAAATCTTATTTATTTCATCGAACTAGTTTGAGATTAAAATGCAGTTATTAAAATTGTAATGAGAAAGGAGAACTCAAGCCTTTGAAATATGTGAAAAGTATTTAGTTGGACAGTAGTAGAAACAAAACCAACAAAAGGTTTCATTGAACTCATTTTTGGTCTGGGGGACCATGTGAGTGTGTCAACAGACACAACTGTGTTTTTATCTCTTTGCTGGTTATGTGGTTTCCTTTTTTTGCTTTTCTACAGTAGTTTGGCTTTTCTTGTATCAACACTTTTAGTATTAATTCTCTTTTTTTATTTAAACTTATGGTTTTAAAAAGTCATAACATTTGTGTGGTTATGAAAGATTGTCAACTTGTCGTACAAGATAAAATGAAAAGTTTAAGTTAGGTTGTTTCAAATTAACATATGTATCTATTTTTTAACGGACTAATAAAAAAATAGTTACATATAAAATAGAAGGAAGGAGTGCACAAATAATCTATTTGCTCTATTTCTTAATTATTGACCTCCTTGGTGTATTTCTCGTCAACTCTTCATAATATATTTATACTCCCGCGTGGCTCAAGTCAGATTACAATGGGTAATAGTTTAATTTTTTTCAAGCATGGTATAGTCATATGTGATTAATAAATCACACATGATGTTATAATTATATAATGCCTCTCAATAATGTTGTCTTCTATCAGAAAGCACTTTTGACTTTAGCAGCCTCTCCATCAACTTTCAGAGGGTCGTTTGACCCTACTTTTGTTACTTTCATATCGTTCAAACTATATGTAAAAGAAGAATTTTATCTAGTCCATTAGAAAACAAGCAAGAAATCATATTAAAACGGACATGAGAAAATAAAGCTGATTTTCACCA
This sequence comes from Anisodus tanguticus, assembly GCA_034509755.1. Lineage (NCBI taxonomy): Eukaryota > Viridiplantae > Streptophyta > Magnoliopsida > Solanales > Solanaceae > Anisodus > Anisodus tanguticus. The sequence continues at coordinate 46,192,322 of CM067543.1, read as the reverse complement.
TCTGCAGTGACTAATTAAGGGTAAGAGCTGCCAAGTTTAGGTAAATAAGCCACATAAATTGAAATAGAGAAAGTATGAAAAGGAAGATTTGGCCCCATGAATCATAAGCAATCAAGGACGCAAGAACATGCATTCAGGACGGCTTAATAAAATGGGGGGCCTAAAGTTAAATCTTTATAATAGATCTTAAGTTTTTCTAATAAAATTTTATATACTTTAATTCAAATTATTTCTTCTTCTTTTATATAGATGGTATACGGATCATGTTATATGTATCTTAATTATTTACTCAATCACATGCTAGCTTCCACCATTGGAGACATTTAATAAATCTATTCACTAAAATTTATATAAATATTATATAAGAAACACATATTGACGGTTAAGATAATATTTTTATAAATTCTCATAATCTAATAATTTTCATTTTGTACCACTAAATAGATGTCAAAATAATTTCTTAAATTTAAAATAATTCAAGTCTATTTTGGATTTAAAAAATGATTTAATACATTATTTATAAGAAATATTCAACTCTACAAGAGACTTCATTTTTTTTAAATTATCAAAGTAGTCAATTTGTTCATTTATATATATTGCAGAATATTTATTACTCTCTAATTAATGTGAAGGTATTTGAGTGGACAAGGAGTTTAAAAGAAAAAGAAAGACTTTTAAAATTTGTCATCTAAAACAAGCCATAAAAACTTTTGTGAATATAAATCATCTCATTAAAGATAAAATGAGAAGCTTAACAGTAGATTTTATTAAATATGAAAAAATATTCTTCTTTTTAAAACTAATTAAAAAGAAAATAATATCATATAAATATGGACAAAAGAGTATAAAGTATAAACATAGAATTATTATTTCAATACCCTCTATTACATTTTAAAAAATATATAAAATCTAATCTTTTTACTCATATTTTATAATATATTAATATATATAAAATAATTTTTTGGGGGACCTTCAATTTGGGTTTTGGGTTTTGGGGGGGGGGGGGGGGGGGTGTGTAAAGCAATTGCTTTAATGGCTTCCCCATGTAGCCGGCCCTGCATGCATGGATGCTAGCATGCGCATACAGTGCACATAACCAGGTGCGCATGCCTTCCCGTTTTAGTAGTCATTACCCACAAATATATAAATTTGCGAATTGCAAAAATATCAAAGGAGGTGACATTTTTAGAGTGGCTAACTAATCTATATAATAGTGTTTGATAGCACACGCAAGTTTTTTAAAAATTTAAGTGGAAAGTATCTAATAGAACACTTTATCATGTGTTCAAGTACTCAATTGAAATATACCCGCAAGGGTAGCCAAGTTGGTGTAGCAGTAGAGCGCGGGACCGCAAGGTCACGAGTTCGATCCCCTGCATAAATTTTCTTGGTTGAGCTGTCGTACACATGCCATGTGTGGTTAATCGGCTGACGTGGTTTGCAGGCTATTGCGTCAGTCCGGGGTTTACCCTGTGCGCACTCGAAAGAGTAGCGGCTGCGGGTTCCTTCGTCAACAAAAAAAAAGTACTCAATTGAAACATGTCGTAATTTGAATAACTAAATGAAATTTACTACAAGTTTAAAGAAGTTGATGTATTACGCCAAAGTTGGCTTATGCAATAAAACATCATTTATACACATAAAATTTATCCATTTCGACCTAAATTTTCAACAAAAAAAAAAAATTAAGATGGGGATGCTTTTCAATCTTGTGAGTAAAATAATAGAGTCCGAGGGAAGCTAGCTGACACAAAGAACATTTAGGGAAGTGAGAAAGAGAAACAACCTAAAGCAAAGAATTATAGGAAAGCACAGAATCAAGTGTAATTCCTATCTGTCTTTAAATTCAAAGTAAAGAATAATTGACATCAGAACACTTTATTTAGGAATGGTTAAGATTCATTCGTCCTAAATCAGTACTCTCGCATTCGGGAAATAACAACATTTTTTTATTAAAAAAAAAGACAATTCGGTGCACTAAGTTTTTGCTATGTGTGGATCTGTGGAAGAACTGGATCATAAGGGTCTATTGTTCTCAACCTTACCCTGCATTTTTGCAAGAGATTATTTTCACAGCTCGAACTCGTGACTTCTTAATCACATGACATTAATTTTACTAGTTACGTTCAAACATCATATGACATCAAAAAAATATTTTATCTTCTTTAATGAATCCAACCCATGCAAATTCAAATTAATTAAGTGATTGAAAATTCAGATATCTAATGATTAAATTGGGAAAAAAATATCACTCCCCTATCACCCTCATGTTTAACGTAACCCCACCAACCACAGAACTTTATACCCTGTGAAATTTGACACAAAAGCTAAAGTTTCACTCTTTGTATTGTAGAATGTAGACCAGAAAAAAAGGACTTATTTTCTCTCTCCACTCAAATGTTCCTTAATTCTTTGAAAATTTTAAGAAATTACTACATGTCTTGATTACTACCTATGTAATACTAACATTTAATTGGCCATACCCCACACCACATGGTGTTTATAAGCACACACAACTCATTTGTGTGTATTTTCTAGTCCTACCTCATGCATAAGAATTGCTGTTAGTCAGAGAATATAAAAAACATAGAATCAGAAGGTCAGGGAATAGAAGAAGGAGAATTTCAATTATTTGGATTCTTGAAATTGGTGAGAGAGTAAAATACAAGTACTCTTCTTGGTTTTTCAAGAATTGTATTGATGGATTTGCTGGGAAATGTGCTTCTATTGGCAAGTGATGAAGAAAATAATTGGTGTTAAGAAGACAACAACACCAATGTACATACAAACAGATTTAGAAGAAACAAGACTTCCAAATTGTTCAAGAATTATGGGTTGTAGATGTTTCAAGATTTCCACTTTTGTTTGGTTTATGTTCTCTGTTTGTCATGTTTGGTCACTGGAAAATGAAATTTTGAATCAGACTTTTAAACCATGGAATTATGAGTTTCAGAAGATAAAGATGATTAGAGCTCATCTCATGAAAATCAATAAACCTTCTCTCAAGACAATTCAGGCATTCCCATCTTTTATTTAATTTAATTTCTTGATATCTTTGTTCTCCCATTTTCCTCTAATAAAAGTGTTTTTTTCTCTTTCTAAATATTGATGCAGAGTACTGATGGAGATGTTATAGATTGTGTATTATCTCATCAACAACCAGCTTTTGATCACCCTGAGCTAAGGGGCAAGAAGCCTTTGGTAAATTACTTGAAATTCCTCACTACAAAAAAAGATGCAATAAACTACGAATTTCGTGCTCATAGAATTTTGTAAAAAATCTGTTCCTAATCTATCGTTAATTAGGATTAGTGATGAATTTTGTTGTTTACCTAGAGAATTTTTCTGGCACTAATTCTTGTTTTTTTAGTAGTGCCTCTTTCCAACTAGCTTCAAGTCGTTTCAGAAAACTAAATTTCAAGTTCACCCTTATTGCATGCTCCAGTAAATGTAGTACTTCATTAATTAAGATTCGCATTTAAGAAAGAGATAAAGAATAGCTTAAGCAAATATTCTTATGACTAATACTATTAATTGTCTTTCAAAATGTTGGGCAAGAACCAGATAGACAATATTATGGACTAAAAGTGATACATTTAGGAGTTTTGCTGATTTTCAAATTTTATTGGGCTTGTAGGATCCTCCTGAGAGGCCAAATGGACACAAGTCAAACTTGATGGAATTGGAAAACTTTCAGTTGTGGAGGTTGTCTGGTGAAACATGTCCAGAAGGAACAATTCCAATTAGAAGAACAAGAGAACAAGACATTCTAAGAGCCAATTCTCTTCAAACATTTGGCAGAAAAATCCAAAGACCAATTCGAAGAGACACCATAACTACAAGTAACGGCCATGAGGTTTGTGCTCTCGTTTCTCATGTTCAAGAAAATCCATGTTGGGGTGTTAAATGAACGGGTTTGACTGAATTTATGTGGATCAAAATGGCCGGAGTTAATGATACGTCCAAAAATTACTTGGGTTTAAATGAATTGGGCTAAATTCCATGTCAAAATCTGACCAACCCATTTTTTACTAAGTTTTAATTTCTTGTGTTCTTTTATAATTTTAAAATTATTTCGTAAAACTTTGTTTCTCTTTACTATGGTTATATATAGCATATCAAATAAGAAAATATCTTTTTAAAAATATTTTGATAAAATTCTCAAAAGTCAATTTGGGGTACATATCAGCCAAATTTTTAGATGAATTGAATTTGACGGGTCAAATGGACTATTCCAATAAAAAAAAAAAGGGAGGTTCAATAACCCGCTCAAACTTGAACATACTGGACAAATCATGTTTTGATGAGCTAATTTTGCCACACATAATTTTAACTCAGCCAACTTAGATAATTCAATTTTGAGGATAAATTGTTGGTACTCTATGGTACTTTATAAAGCAGTACGGGAAGTAAATAACTATTACAAGTATTCGAAAGGATGAACAAATATTCAATCTTCAGAAATTGAATCTTGTTGAACAAATAGGCCAATCTTCAAACTGCCGCAAGCTTGTTGTGTCTTGAATCTTGATAACCTGAAATGAAGAAACAACTAAATCTGGATGGTTACAAGGTTGTGTGTTGAGTCGAGTGATAGCCCTCTGTCCTTAAGACAAGATTGCCCTGTATATATGCTTTTACGTTAGCGGGCAATAGTCTCCCAAGATAAAACAACACTTTAATCTCAACGCTACAAAGCCAATAGGTTGAGCCTGACGAAGAAAACAAATATGACTCGACTTGCTGAAGATATGGAATAGGAAAGAAGAGTTTCTCTTTACTCTTCTCTTTTGTCTCTGTGTATATAGCGTGTCTCAGTAGTGTATATCTTGTGTATATGTGAGGGTTTGGTCACTGTTTTTCAGCCACTGTTTTGCTGATTTTCTGTGTCTTTTTCGTCTATATTTCTGTCACTGAATTGAGCCAAAGGAGGCTCAATATATAGCATGGAGGAGGGGCTGTACAATTGCCTAAAACATGGTTGTTAATGGCCATTAGGAGGGCATTAAAACAGTCAAGTAAAGGCAGTAAATGGCCATCAAGGAGGCTGAATTATGGACAAGAAGGAGGGTGATAATGGAGGAGTTAATCAGCCAAGCAATGGCTGATTAATGCCTCAAAAAACAGTCCCAACGGTAGGCAGAAAGTTCCATCACCTTCCCAGAAACTTTGGGGACCAAACTGTAACTATGAAACTTCAGGGATCAAACTGTACATTTGGCAGAGTTCTCTGGTCCAAAAAGATAATATCAGAAACAGCCCACGACCGGGCGGCGCCGCGCGTGTGGGCTTAGCCATGAACCCATGCACATCTAGGTCTTCCCTCCTTTAAACACATGGGATACCCCTTGGGGTCCCAAACCCTTTACCAATTTGAGACATATATAGAGAGAAATTCTTCCTATTCCCACCGATGTGGTAGATTTGTCCCACACCACATTTCCATGCCTTAAACACCTTACTTCGTGGACCAATATCTCTTTCATTTCTCAACGAAATTTGACGATTCTTGGCCCTACGGTCATCTACTCACTTCGTAGATCATGCATGTGCGAAGAGACAAGGTCTCCAACATGCGGAACACTAGTGTTTAATTTATTAAAGATGGGTGGACGCATCTCCCCGCCAAAGGCTAATTTCCAACATAAATTTCAAGAACTTTTACTGTTTTACATTTGGTTGTTCTTGTAGTTTTGTCATCAACTGTCAATTTGTTAGATTTCTGGTTTAGGTGTCTACAAATTCTATTAGTTTCAATTTCATGCATAAATGAATGCTATGCCTTTCCCTTCTCATCTTCAATCATGCATATCTCTATTCGGAAAATAGTATGTGAAACTTTAGTCATCAAAATCAAGATTTGCCTTTTTTAGAAGGGAGATGAAATTCTTCGTACATTAACTTTTTAACGGAGTCCAAAAATTTATAGTATAAGGGAATTCTAAAATGTCACACTTAGGATTTTATCCTATTAACTGAAACAACTATTGAACCTGGCCGCTTTTCAATTTTACTAAAATATTTCTTTATGTTAAGGAAATTCAATAACTTATAGTAGTATATAATCAAAACATTAGTTTTTGTGCCATTTGAACAATTTATTATTCCAAATGACGGAAATTCAATTCAACCCCCTTTCTTCGAGCTAGTTCAGCTCCAGGCAACATATGCCTTATTTCCAAGTTAACTATTTCAGACGATTCATGTTGTTATCTTTAATGTGACCTTATATTATAAACATTATTTTATGCCATCAATGTATTAAAGTTAATTATGTTTATTATATACTTTCTCCGTCCTAATTTATATGATATAGTTTGTCTAGATACGGAGTTTTAAGAAAGAAATGAATACTTTCAAAACTTGTGATCTAAAACAAGTCATAAATATTTGTGGGGCTATAAATCATTTTATTAAAGGTAAAAGAGAAAATTTTAAGTTAAATTATTTCTAAATATAAAAATATATCATTCTTTTTTAGACAAACTAAAAAGAAAAATATATCACATAAATTGGGACAGAGGGAGTAATGATATTTTTTTGGGGTTAATTTATGCAAAAGAATATGTGTAGTAATGTGTGGTTTTTCTTTTCCATTGTGGGAACCAGCATGCAGTTGGGTATGTAACTGGAGATCATTACTATGGAGCAAAAGCAAGTATAAATGTGTGGGCACCTCAAATATCCAACCAATATGAATTCAGTTTATCACAAATGTGGGTTATTTCTGGTTCTTTTGGTGATGATCTCAACACCATTGAAGCTGGTTGGCAGGCATGTCCTTATTTCTTTCTCCATTTCACTTTTTACTAACACACTAATTTAGACATGGAGCTAGTATTTAAAGTTTATGCATTCAGAATTCTAATCCTTTTAGATATGAGTTTTAAATTAATAATTTGTACATATTAAGTATAAATTTCTTAGGACAGCTATAAAATTTGGATCAAAGTTACTCGATTCGGTCAAACTAGGTATCTCTACCTCCACCCCGAGTCCAATTCCCTAATTAACCCTTTCACAGTATGTCAATTTATTTAGCTTAGTTTTTGCTTTAGGTCCCAAATAGATTACTCCATCCTTTTAAATTCATGTGATATAGTTTGATTGGACAGAATTGAAGTGATCGATTTTTTCGTTTTCTAGTCATAATAAATGGGAGTTTTATAAGAGAGCTAAAGTTTGATTATCATTAAAATGTCAACAGGTTAGCCCAGAGATATATGGAGACTATTTTCCTAGGTTCTTTACCTACTGGACTGTAAGTTCTTACATACTGCATTTCTCTTCTTATCTTTATGATATAAGTAGCTAGAAAAATAGATGCCAACTATTTAATGATGGGATAATTTATTTTGCTAATTTAACTATACAGAGTGATGCGTATCAAACCACTGGATGTTACAATTTGCTTTGTTCAGGATTTGTCCAGACCAATAATAAAATAGCTATTGGGGCAGCAATCTCTCCAACATCCTCTTATAATGGAGGCCAATATGATATCAGCATATTGATTTGGAAGGTAATTTCACTTTTCACCCAAAAACAAAAAGGAAAGAAAGAACCTTGGTTTCAAATTATGTATATGTACGTAGTAGAAAAACTTCTAAATTTATATATAGGGCTAGACCAACATATTTTTATGGAGAACCAGTAAATACTTCTGCTACCATAAAGGGTTGTGATAAGAAACCAGTGGCGGCTCGACCATAAGGCCAATAAAGCAACAGCCTGGAGCTCCAACTTTTGGGGTGCCTCATTTTTTCCTTAAAGATATGTTGTATATGTATTATTAAAAAATTATGTGCTCTTATATTTGAAAATATTTTTTGGACAAAAAATATAATAACTTTTTACTTCTTAATGTGGGAACGTTGAAATAATTGAAGAATGGAATAACTTTTAGGGAATTATTTCCTTACATGAGTAATTGGGTACCTATTTAATCATCATTTATATCCTAATAACTAATATGGGCCCGCATTATTATTTCTATATTTACCTTTTTCATTCTCTCTTTTACTATTCTTATTTTGAATATTGAAAAGTCTCTCAAACAACAACTTATTATATCAACTTATCAAATTCTTGAGCCGGTTTTATTATTCTAACTTTATTTTATATTTTTTCGTTGAAAATTTGACATTGTTGATATTCTCACTTAGGGCCTCTCTCTAAAGTTTGGCTTTAGGCCCTCAATCTTGTTGAGACGGCCATGCATGTAAGAAACAATCAACTTTTCGCGCTCTTGCTACGAGTAAACGATCCCCTTCAGATAATTCATTCAATCCAAGGATAGCTATAATTAATGTCGGGGGGGAGGGAAAGAAATGGGGAATTAGGAATTGGAAGTTCAGGTAGTCAATCAACTATGTTATCATACTTTTCTAAAAGAACTTAATTCTTTCCTCGCATTTATTGACTTCAAATTTTGAATTCATTTCTAAGTTATATATTCCCCCTGTTCCAGTATATCTGACATAGTTGGACTCGTTAGAAAAGAAATGAAGATTTTTGAAATTTATTATTTTGAATATGTGCCATAACATTTATATTGATATGAAAGTCTTTGATTAAGGATAAAATAAAAAATCTAAAATTAATTTATTTTCAAATAAAGAAATATGAGATTCTTTTGTAACGTATTAATAAGGATATAGTAGCATGCAAATTGAAATGGAGGAGTATATGTTTTTGTATTCTTTCCTCATTTTGATTTTGAATATGCATTTCTTTATCTTAAATAATAAAACGGACTACGTACGTGACTAACTATCTATTTTGCTTCTTTCATTTAATTAACAAATATACAAGCAACCAAAAAGAGATACATAATTATGTCATACTAATAATAATAATAATTCATGCATGCATGCAGGATCCGAAACATGGGAACTGGTGGCTAGAGTTTGGATCAGGAGTTCTTGTAGGGTATTGGCCATCATTTTTATTTTCACATCTTAGGAATTCAGCAAGTATGATACAATTTGGTGGTGAAATAGTGAACAGTAATCCTTCTGGATTTCACACATCAACTCAAATGGGAAGTGGTCATTTTTCTGGAGAAGGGTTTGGAAAAGCTTCTTATTTTCGAAATTTACAAGTAGTTGATTCGGATAATAGCTTAGTACCTTTATCAAATCTCAAAGTTGTGGCTGATCATCCAAATTGCTATGATATTCAAGGAGGGATTAATTCTGTTTGGGGTCATTATTTTTACTATGGAGGTCCTGGTAAAAACCAAAATTGTTCTTAGTTAAAACTAAAAGGTATATCGTCTTGTTTTCCTTTTTTTCTTTTTACAGTTTTAGGGTGATTTGTTCTTGAGCTTGCTAGCTTGGGTTATTCTTTCTATTGTATTTTTGGGTCTAAAATGTGATCCATTAATTAGTTATACCACATTTTTATAATTAAAGAGTTGTGAAAATAGAAAAAAGAAATAGTGAAAATGGTTTTGCTTTTCTGTGTTTATTATCTTTTTCAATATTTTCTTGGCTGAAGTGAACTTTCAGTCTTCATGATACAAAAGACAATAGTAATATATAATGAAGAGTGGTGCTTGGGTCTGAAAAGTTCTAGAAACTAAAACCAGGTGTTTTAATAGAGGTGAAACCAGATTGTTTTAGTTGTGGAAATATTTATCTTTCTAACAAACTTTGAAGGAGAAATACGAGGCATTTGGGATGTCACAACAGTCTTAAGACATTATCTTTATAGTAGCATATGCCATCAATCACCTCTAAGAGATATATTAACCTGTACAATTCGTACATCATAATTACAATATATCCTATATATTAGGTAAATATTTGGTGAAGTATAATTATAGTAACTATAGGATTCTTATTGTATTAAAGTTTTACATTGTACACTATATATATTTGTTTTAATGAGAAAGTCTCCTCAAAAGAGATTAATACAATTCTACATGATGGATAAAGAATAGAAAAATGACCTGAACTATAAAGGTAGATCCAAGATGTAGATAAAGGAATATGTTCATTGATTGTATTCATCAATAATGTACAATATATATATATAGTAATACAAGAATATTTAAACTAGGTAACCAATCAACATAATTACAATAGAAAATATAATTCTACCTAAAATAGGAGACCTAATTACAATAGGAATACAATTCTACCTAAAATAAGAGATATACAATTAATGAAAGAATATTCGGGAAATATTCTACTACACCCCCACAATCGAAGCGGGAGGTTCACGAACAATGAGACTGGCTCGAAAATCATCAAATAGTATGTGCGGAAGTCCTTTGGTGAAAATGTCGGCAATCTGATATCTGGAAGGAACATGAAGGACACGAACTTGACGACGAGCCACTTTTTTCGCGAACGAAATGAATGTCCATCTCAATGTGTTTAGTGCGCTGATGTTGGACGAGATTGCCGGAAAGATATATCGCACTAATATTAGCGCAATAGACCAGTGTTGCCTTTTGAATCGGGCAATGAATCTCAAGTAGAAGGTTACGGATCCAACAAGACTCAGAGACGACGTTGGCGACACCTCTATACTCTACTTAGGCACTGGATCGGGATAGTGTAGGTTGCCTTTTGGAAGACCAAGACAATAGGTTATCTCTGAGGAAAATCCAATAACCAGACATAGAGCGTCGGGTGTCAGGACATTCACCCGAGTCAGCATCAGAATAAGTAGTGAGACTAGTGAGCGATGACCTGTATAGATGTAATCCGAAGTGAAGTGTACCTTTGACGTAGCGTAAAATATGTTTGAGGGCATGCATATGTGCTTCCGTTGGATTGTTCATATGTATGCAGATTTGTTGCACGGCATAGGATATGTCAGGTCTCATGAAAACAATCTTTCCTTCTATTCTCGTCCAACATATCCAGCAGTACTTCATAATCCACGACAACACCAAATAACAACAAGAAGTACCAATTCCGATTTTTTGCTATAAACACACCAGAAATAAAATCTTAGCTTCATCTTACTATCACAATAATACTTTGACGCCTAGTATAAAATAACAAAAAGAACCACCAAATCGAAATTCTTGCTATAAACATCAAGCTACTTTAAACAAGGTTAAAACAGAATTAATAATATAAACGGCCAGCCTGTACCAGCAGTTGTGAATTAAACTCAGTTTTAAGCAAATATGCAACATTGAATTTTGTTTATCAGTTAGTGCAACATGAAATTGATCAGCAGACATCTTTATACAAGAAAATGTGTAACATACAAGCAATACGGTCAAATACAATAACAAAAATTGGCAAAACAAAACATTTTGCTTCAAGCCTATGAACTAAAGTAGTTTATCTCCTGCAATAGCAGCTCAAAGCATTGGAACTCGTGAGTTATCTGAGCCTCGAGCAAACTTAATTGGATTGGATTATCATCTTGGTATGGTTTTATGCAAGTCTCAACTCATATTCACCAGCCATAGTAATATATCTCACCCAAGGAAGAGCCTGATAACCACTTTTCTCGATTATCTTCAAGTAGCGAACCTAGCATGCAATAAAGAATCCACATTGGTCACAGATTTCAAAAATAAGCTGTTACAGCTAAAAGGAAAATAAATTTCCATTTAGGCTGTCGATGCAGAAGGTTCGCCTAACTAAGCCCACAAAAATGTCATAAAAAGCAAGATATTTATCATTCCATCACCAACCAGGAGAACAAGATTAGACAGAAATGATCAAGATTAAGTTTAAGACTCACAAACACTTGTTAGGTCCTCTTCTTTAAGACACGAGGACAGTCAGGACCTCACATTTAAGTTGGTTCTATTGGCTCCATCATCTTATATGTCACTTTATCTAAACTCATTTTAGAGTCGGCTTATCAATGGTACTACTGCCCGCCTCCAAGCCATGCCCTCTCAAGGATAATAAATAGGGATAATGCATATTTTTCCCCTGGACTTATCCAGATTTTTCAAACTTTGGAGCCAATCTATGACCCCCTTAAACTACGTCAAAGTGGAATTATTTGGCCCTTTTCTGCTGAGTTAGCACAGAAAGTGTAATCACCCTCTCGAAGAGCGTGGGAAGCACCAAAAACATAATTTAAAATTTTAATACAGCTAATTTTTCAAAGTTTTTTTCTCTGGACCTTTCCACTCTTGACCGGCCAGTACTTGACTGGAAAACATCATTTCCGACCAAGTTTCAAGCCCTCAAATCTAACCTCAAAATCCTCCGTGTTATAACCCATCCTTCATCCCATGTTCCTACAAAAAGAAATTCCCAACTTATCTTTGAAAAATCCCAATACGCATTTTCATCTTCTTTCACACATCTCATTTCTGTAAATTTAAATCCCAAATCAGTTGTTTCTCAGTTTATTTATATTACCTTCTTTAACGAAACATACAACGTTAGTAAACATCAGAAACTAAATTGTTTTTACCTTTTCTTTTTTTATTGTTTTCCTTTTCCATTTTCTGGTAAGATTGTTAGCACTTTTGAGATCGGGGAATGTGGGAACAGAGAGGAGAACGACGGATAGGGAGATCTGACACTGCCACCATTTTCTTCCTTATCAGAACATGAAGAACGTGGGGGAAAGAGAGTGGGGGCGTGGGCTTGACAAGCGATCGGAAATGGCTAAAAAAGAGAAGAAAAATGACCTAAAAGGAAAAATATGACATGGAAAGCTGAGCTGGCATGCGTGTAGTACACTTCTAGGTTTAAATCTGGTTGTTTGTCTCTCTAGGTGGTAATAATTTCATTTCGAACAAGTACACTGAGGTGATAAACAGGACAAGTCCCAGATAAAAATATGTATTATCCCTAATAAACATGTATGTTATATTGTATGTGGCCATATGACAAGCAGCTATGCACATCCCCCCCACCCCACCCCACCCCTCTCTTTTTCTTTTACCTTTTATTTTTTAATAACCAAGAAATCCATTGTTTCGAACTCCGAAGCTTGGTAGATAATGGGGGCCCTGTACCATTCTTTCACTTGAAAATTAGACCTGACTCACCAGCCATGATTTGAACTTGTAACGTGCACCTACCACAATCCTCTGTTCTACTACCTTTGCCGTGGAACCGGTCTTGGAGGTTCCCCCGCCACCCCTCGTTCCATACCACTTTTCTCCTTATTTTGAAATGTCAAGCAATGCCCACTCACTAGCAATGAGAATTGTTAAAAGGAGAAACCAGGAAACACAAAAATATTCTCACAAGAAGAATCCATCTCTTTTTGGTTTCTTATTTTCCAGCTTCCTTTAACAAGTTCTATCACCTCTACACCATAACTGATCCACCCAAATCTCTCTCAGTATCCCATATGAACTCATCAATTCCAGTAATAACCACTTTCCTCAACACCATTAAACTATCAACCTGAACATTAAATGGCAGTTCTGATCAATGAATTATTTCTCATGCCATCCAGAGCTCACTGGCTCCACTAATACTACCAGATCCACCATAAACAATCTCAAGTGAAGGATGGTTGTGAACCCCAATCCCCATATTTTGGATCCCTGTAACTTCTTTACAAGCTTGCATGTTCTTAGCAAGGTGGCTAAATCACTGGCTTCTTGTTCATGGTCCCTGTTTCATTTGTGAGATACACTACGTGGATGCGAGGTCAGCAAATGGGGTAGATGAAGTTTCAAGGTGGAGAGATACATGTTTCTCCTGGGAGAGACAGATAAGTCAGAAAATTTTGGTCTTAGGATTAATCGCAAGTCATTTGAATTTCCAATAAGAGATGGATGCGTCATTCATAATTGTCCACTGAGCAAATATATGAGCTCAGTGCAAGCACGTTCAGCTCTCTTCTTACCTTCCAAGAGTCTTGATCCTTATTTACAAACACACTTGTAAGTAAAGTTGATATAGCACCAGAAAAGGATATGGGAGTATTGCAAAGGGAAGAACTGAGAAAGGAGAGAAGGAGAAGAGAGAGACAGAAAGAGCGAGAGGAGAGGAAGAGGAAAGGTAGGATGAAGATGTGATAAAGAGAGATGGGTTATAATACCAAATCAATTCATCAAATCTTATTTGTTCAACAAAATATATAAGGTCCCTATTTATAGGATAGAGAACACAACAAGTCAAAACTCTTTAAACAACTAGACTTCTATCTCAACCTAAACAATAAGCTTTAACTAACAGATAAAACTTTAGTTTTAACTAAAAGATAAATAGATATGTAACTACTCCCTCCGCATTTTATGTGTTTTAATTTGACTGGGCATGGAGTTTAAGAAAGTAATGGAGACTTTTAAATCTTGTGGTCTTAAATAAAAGATGTGTAATGTACAAAAATGTCATTTGAATCTTGTGGTTTTAAACATGTCATGTGAGATGTTAGAATAAAAGAGTTACTAAATATTAAAAAGTGACATTCTTTTTTAAAGAGACAAAAGAAAAGTAAGACAAATAACAACAGAGGGAGTAATAGATAAGACTTCATTTTTAAATCATGATAAAAGGATAAATATGATGTGCTCGTGACATCTTTTATGATCTACAACAGCAACTACGCCTTAGTCCCAAACAGGTATGGATCGGCTAGATGAATCCTCACTTCCCCATTTAAGCTCAACTCGTGTCGTCGTCACACCAAATAAAAATAAAAGTGAAAAATAAGTTAGATATATATCAATACTAACAATAATAATATTAGAAGTTCTCTACCAACACTAAAACCTACTGCCAACTAGTAGATATCACCTATATGAATCTTTTTCTTCCATTGTACCTTATTTTTAGCCAAGTCTGCATTGATTCCAAGAACTTGTAGGTCTTTCGAGACTTCCTTCCTTCCTTCCTTCCATGTGATTTTAGGTCTAACCTGTCCCCTTTTAACACCTTCCCTCACCATAGTTTCCTTACCTAAGGAGCAGTGCATTTGTAGGTCAACACAAGACATGATCAAACTATTTCAAGAGACATTCTCTCATTTTATCCTAAACGCGTGCTACAAGCACCTTCTCGCAAAGGTGGCCACTATTAATCTTATCTAATCTTGTATGACGGCACATCCATCTTAGCATCTGCATCTCTACAATACTCTATCTTGTGGATATGTTGGACTTTAGCGGCCCAACATGCACTACATATAACATTGTCGATCTTATAGTTGTCCCGTAGAACTTACCTTTCACTTTGGTAGGCATCGTTCTATCACATAACACCTCGGTAGCACTTCTCTATTTCAACCATCTGATTTTAATTCTATGAGTAACATCTACATCTATCATTCCATTCTCTTGAAACGAGTCTAGATATCTAAATTGTTTGCATTTTGGCACCGCATTGTCTCACCTTAACTCGGTCTTCTCATGCTCACTAAACTTGTAGTACATGTACTCGGTCTTTCCTCTTTTTATCCTACCTTACTCTAAAGTGGTTTTTCATAGTTCAAGCTTTAGTTGACACTCTCGCTGGATTTGTCAATTAGCACAATATTATCAGCAAATAGCATACATCTTTTATGATCTACACTAAAAACCCTTAACACCCATTGAATACTCAGACTCATAATGGTTTCCTAATATGATGGACTAAATATGGAGATGGGCATCTAGAGTATTTTAGGAATTTGGGAAAAGGGAAATACTGAATAATCCAACTCAACTACAATTACAGCTATTTAGGGCTCACCTGTATACCCGAAACAGTAAAATATGGTATCTCAAATGTCACACGTATAGGAGCTTTTCTTTCAGGAACTGCTTCTTCTGCTGTAATGCTGGGAAGTCTAAACTCTGCTCTCAACATATATTCCTGAACATGAAATGAGAATTAGCATAAAAGAAATCTCAGTGAGACAACAAACAAAAAAAGTAATTATGAGTTTAATCTTCAGCTATGACTAAGCGCATGCTTACCTTACCACCTGGAAAAGATTTTATCTTCCAAATCAATGCATCCTTTTCAGGTGCATAAGTAGATGATCCCATTGATGTACGAACATCTGGATTAGTTGCATCAGTTGGAACGGGCAACTCAATTTCAACATTAGTTGCAGTGCTGAAATTATCAAATAAACTCAAACTGAACCAGTAACACATTGTTATATCATAATGCATGTCATCCAAACTCCAGAAGACTAAATGATGCAGCTCCAATTAGGTGTGTAGCATAATACAAATGGACATACCTTCTCTCCTTGAACTGGCTTCGTGCTTTAACCAGAATTTCCACACGGCTCTTAGAATGTCTTTCCACTTGGGCTTCTACCCACACAAGAGGCTTTACCTGAGAATGAGTAGTACTAACGCTTTTAACCTATTGGATCAGTGAAGACACTAAAATTTCAGTCGGATAGAGAGCATCGAAACATTATTGTACCTGTGTACTGAGTCTGTAGGTCATAACTTCAAAAGCCCCATCAGGAGGTATGAATGATATAGTACGATCATTCTCAAATCGGGCCAAACGCACACACCTAAGTTGAAGTAAAAGTTATAGAATGAGAGATGGGGGGGGGGGGGGGGGGGGGAGTGGGAGAGAGAAACGGGTTACAACTTGAATGTGGTCAAGCTATATTATAGAAAAGCCTTAGATTTTTCAATTTTAGAAAGGGCAGCAAGAATTTTCTGATTAAAAACTGAGGACCACCCATTCCCCCATTTGCTTGCTCTATTGGAAGTTTTAACAGATTATGCAGTATACATTTGAGTGACATTGCTTCTTCGGCCCGAACCGAGGAATCCCTTAGATATGATGCAAAAGGGCTCTTGTTCTATCCTTGATCAGAGATTTCTCTATGAAAAATATGAATCGGAGTTTGAAGAAGGGGAGGGAGAAGGAGCCCTTGACCCGCAGGAGGATTTATTCAATCACATAGTTTGGGATTTGTCCCCTACGACTACACCCACTCGGGCAAATTCTTGGGTAAAGCATATACACAAAAAGATGTTATACTGCACAACAAAAGAAGTAGTTGAATCACATACTGATGAAACTTGATATCATCTAAATCAATAGCTTTCCCCTTAGCATCACGTCCTTGTGCTTCCAGCAATACTCTATCATTAAGACCAAGCTTACACTCCGGCATACCACTGCAAGAGAAAAAACATATGGCTTTAGACCAGTAACCCTCATCAATCAAACGGCTGGGTAAAGGACAAGATCTCAAATTTGAGAGACTAAAGAAAAGTGACGTGGTGGGATTTTGCGTCTGGTTTACATATAGAAGGTATTGAATTGCATTTAAACTAGTGAAAACCTTATGAGCGATCAAAAGGTATGCAGTCCTTGTGTCAACAATTAAATCCTAGACATTTTAGGTAGACAGGCACTAGTGATGCTACTATAGAGGCAGCTCATTAGAAAAATGGGAAGGAAAGGCAGGCAAGAAGAAAGAACACCATCAACTCAACCATTTAAATCTAAAGTGAAAGGCTCAGAGAACAAGGTTACATGTAAATATGACCTTAATGATGACAGAATCATAATCAGTATATAACATCTTCAAAGTGCTAGAGATAGCAAACATATAAAAACAATATTTAAGATCAGACAGGACACTAGATAACATCCCAGAAGTTTTAGGCTTTATCTTGGCTTCAGAACAAACTGTTTTTTTTTTTAGAAAAGGGGCACTAGTCTCAACTTTCACTGAAGTGCCAAAAAGATTTTAAGAACACTTCTGAAGTATAATTTCATAAACGAGAACCGCTACCAACAGATGTCCCCATAATCGACAGAGTTCTTACAATCATCAATCTAATACACAACAGGGTCAAGCCCTTTGTGTTATAAAAGTCATTCCATCAAACACATTAATGACCAAAAGTCTGTTGGCAAAGCCATATATGTCAGCGACACAGGATACTGTTGCTCTGCACCTCATGTAATTAACTGTACCTACCTCAATTTGCTCATCTTTGATAAAAAGCTCCCCTTATGGCAACTTCTAAGATTTTTCTTTCATTCTCAGTAAGAGTGTAAATCTAAAAATAATTTCTTCTCCAATTTTAGTTCTTACTCCCTCTGTTTTAATTTGTTTGTTCTACTTACCTTTTTAGTCCGTTTCAAAAAGAATGCCTCTTTCCTTTTTTGGCAACTCTTTAATACCAACTTTCCACAAGGCATGTTTAAGACCACAAGATTAAAGGGCATTTTAATACATTCTACATATCTTTAAGTTAAGACCACAAGATTCAAAAGTCTTCTTTACTTTCTTAAACTTCATTCCAAGTCAAAACTAGACAACCAAATTGAAACAGAGGGAGTAATTAATTATGTCTTCTTCTGGTTCTTCTATTTGATTCTTTTTTATTCTTGAAACTTGAATCGCACGGAAGATTTAAGCCAATTTGGGGTGATCTTGAGTTTTCAAAGGAATATTGTGATGGGTATAATAATTACTATAATAGTGTTTCCGATTTGGAATAATAATTGTCATTGGGCTATTGATGGGAATATTTCCGCTTCATCTACGTTCAACGTACTATTAATGACAAGGGTACTTTCTTCCTTCCATCTTCGTTACCATAATCTACTTTCATGCATGATTATTTCTGCCGACATTTCATGCAATACCTTTCATTTTTTGAGGGATGGAAATAGCCTTCATTGTATCCCCCAAGTAAAGGAGATTCAGCCTTTATATACCTATCTTATCTCATAAAATTTTCTGTGTGTGCATCCATTGTTTATAGAAAGCTTGACAAAGCATACCAATTGAAGATAATTAAGTTTAGTTTAGAGCAGACTTTCAGATTGAAAAAAAATTATACTACTAGGTCACTTACAAGCCGTTGCAGGTAAAGCATTTAGTAACATCGATGTGGAATACAACTATGCTAACATCATATCTACTAACAAATACGTGTTTCAAGCGCTCCCACAAGTGTACTTGTCTTCAGTTTTGGCAACAAGGGTATTTTTATTCATTTTTAGTTTTACTCATTGTGATACGGCAATTCCTTTGGGCATAGCTATAAGCAATATTGTCATTAATTGGACATCAGTGATGTTGTATGTCATATCTCACCAAATATTTCTACAAAGTCGAGCACTTTGGACATATTCTTTTATGGTTCACTTTTCTGTGTGGGCGAGAATATTAGCATTTCTTTCTTTATTGAGATAGCTAAATAGGATCTACACTCATCATTTTTAGGAACTTTTTCCTTTAATTTTTTCACTAGTAATATTTATGTATTCCCTCTGTCCAATTTATGTGGCACACTTTCCTTTTTAGGAACGTCACCTTTCTATAATTAGAAATAACTTGACTTTAAAATTCTCCTTTCACCCTTAATGAAATGATTTATAGCCACACAAATGTCTAAGGTTTATTTTAGACCACAAATTTTAAGTCTTCCTATCTTTTTTAAACTTTTTGCCAAGTCAAACGATGCCACATAAATAGGGACAGGGGGAGTATTTTTTTTATAATTCTATACTCATTGACATGAGATACATGCGCTGCGCAAAAATTAGTACATACATAAATACAGTTACATCTAGGAAAAGAGCAAACCTCAAGTATGTCCTCATCTTCAGTGCACCAACAACATCTGACCTCACTATTTGCCCATTACTATTAACAAGTATATTAACGCTCTCCACAACATCCAAAAAAACCTGAAAGAAATACAAAATTCCATATAGGCCACTAAAAGAAGCTGACTGCTATTGAATACAACAACAACATACCCAGTGAAATCCCACAAGTGGGGTCTGGAGAAGGTAGAGTGTATGCAGACTACTATTGAATAAAACATGTAAAACTTACTTCATTCTTCTTATATTGGATCCCTTCACTGCGCCAGGACACAGCATTTGT
Organism: Anisodus tanguticus; assembly: GCA_034509755.1. Classification (NCBI taxonomy): domain Eukaryota; kingdom Viridiplantae; phylum Streptophyta; class Magnoliopsida; order Solanales; family Solanaceae; genus Anisodus; species Anisodus tanguticus. Next base: position 46,172,549 of record CM067543.1, on the reverse strand, counting down.
AACTGCCATTGGAGGCCTTTGTGTAACCTCCATCCTATATGCATCAGTTTTTATAAACTCACTGAGAATTTTTGCTTCAGTATATTGAGGATAACCAAAGTCCATCATTTCGTCAAGTAACTCATACTGCAAAAGACAACATAATTCTAGTCACAACTAATACTTTATGATTATTTTCCGGTCACATGCTTTTTTTTTTCAGAAAATGTTCCGTATACCACTACAACAAAATTATCTCGTAGGGATTCTTCTTCCAGCACTTCAAAGTAATGCTTAAAGACCTGCCAACAAACCAAATAAAAAGAAATGAATAATTCTCCCCAACTACTCAACAAAGAAATTCATCTCAAACCAACATACCAAGAACACATTTTTTGTAAATTCTATTGAATTAGGAGATATTTTCTGTGTAACGACAGTTAGTTTGTTAGAGCTAGTTAAAAGGGCCATGTGACTGGCACGTGTATTGGTCAGGGAGGTGGTTAGAACACGTAATAGGTTCTGTAAATGTACTAGTGCGAGGTAATTCATTTTGGCTCATATAATTAAAATTTCTTCTCAGTTAAGCTTCATGTACTAGAAGTTTAGATCTGGTGATTGAATTTACTTGCATGCCATATAAATTGAGCAAAATCAGGTGAAGTTAACTAATGCCAATGTCACTTACATCAACAACACGGTGTAGAAACAGAAGAACACTAGCAGCATTACAATTCTGCCTTGATGCGGTCATGAGGTACACATTATTGTGCTGTATAAACATATATGTCACGCCATTATCATATGCAATAGGATCTTGAGGGTCACCCTGCAAATGATCAAATTCCAGCACTTAAATTAGTCAGAAAAAGTAAACTCATCTTCTCCAACTAATACTTCAGAATCAGCTGTCCATAAAAGAAACAAAACGAAGATAAATAAAAATCTGTAGAATGCATATTGAAGTTTGTTCCAATTCAGCTATAACTTCCTGTTAGCGGAAACGTAAAAGAAAGAACACAAGATTTAACGTGGTTCGGATCAAAATGATCCTACGTCCACCAAAGAACAGTTACCTTTATATTATTACCTTTATATTATTAACAATTAACAAAGGAAGGGGAGATTTCCCAATTACACCTAAGAGAATTGCTCTCTCAACTCTCTACTCACTAAAATGAATTGTATGATTTTGGTATGAATTATACAAGAGGAGTGTATCTATTTATAGGGGGTAAAACCTCCTCTTTATGTCATTGCTGACATCAAACTACCTCCTCTTGATACCATCGGTGACATCAAAGGAAGCAAGCATCAATTTTGCTTCTACCTCCTCTTGATGCCATGGGTGACATCAAAGGAGGAAAACATTCTAGCAGCCACACCACTTTCCCTCGTCTTTTTCTTTCTTTTCACACCAACTCTTCCAATTGGCATGACATTGTTGACTAAACCCAAAACCAACCTTTTCAATCTCCACCTTGGTTTGCGTTTCGAGTGTGCGTGTGAACAACTCCGGCCAAAACTTCTAAGCTTACTGGGCAACCCCGTTGTAAGAAACAAGAATCAAACCATTGTTGAACATACCACCTCCACCTAAGAATTGTTCTCTTCGGAGTTGCATCAGTTGATGCGTACTCCCGCCAAGTCCTTGCAGTGTGCAAACTTAGCGAGCGGGACTATCTTGGTCAACATGTCTGCAGCGTTATCGTCTGTGATAACCTTCATGGCCTTGATAGTTCCCTCTTCAACAACATCTCGAATAAAATGAAATCTGACATCAATGTGTTTAGTGCGCTCATGAAATCTCTGATTTTTAATCAGATGAATAGCACTCTGACTATCACATCTAAGAGTTGATTCCTGCTGAACCAAACTCAATTTTGCCACTAAACCTTTCAACCAAATAGCTTCTTTCACCGCCTCCGCTGCCGCCATATATTCTGCTTCTGTCGTAGACAAAGCGACAATCGACTGCAGAGTCGATTTCCAACTAACGGTACTGCCAACATTGTGGACCTCCTTCTATCAAGACCCCCTACATAGTCAGAATCCACATAACCGAGAATTGAAATACCTTCATCACCTTTTTGAAAGGTCAGACCAACATCAGAAGATCCCTTAAGATATCTAAATATCCACTTGACAGCTTCCCAGTGCCTCTTTCCTGGGTTGGACATGTATTTCTTACCACATTTACAGATTGAGCAATATCTGAACGTGTACACACCATAGCATACATAATGCTACCAACTGTGTTGGCATAAGGAACCTTTGACATATGCTCCACCTCATCCTCGGACTGAGGCATTTGTAACTTTGAAAGTTTAAAATGAGGAGCTAACGATGTACTTACATGCTTGCACCTAAATTGCGCGGACTGTTCACTTTTCGATGCCGCACATGTGTCGTATTCTCCAAAAATACACTACTTTGGAGTATCCGACATGTTGATATGGAGCCTAATTCACCGCTGACACTATGAAGACCCTACGCAGAGTGTGGAAAGGGTGGTAAACCCCTCTCCTGGGGGAGTAGGGGGCGAAGTCCCCTGAAAATTTTATAATGTAATGTTATTTAGTGGAGGGTATTTTGGAAATTTTAGACTTATATTATGTTCGCCCTAGTTTTTTTCTATATATAAACTAGGGCATCATTTTTCTTTCAGCAGAGTGGTAAAAAAAAAAAAGAGAATTGTAAACTCAAAACTCCATTATAGTAAAATCTGCAGCGGCAAAGTGGACGTAGTTCTCGTATTGAGGGTGAACCACTATAAATCTGTGTTATTTATTCTTCGCTTATTTACTGTTTTTCTGATTAGGTAGAATTTGTGACGTAAATCCTAACAACTGGTATCAGAGCGACAGGTTGTGTTGCGATTCAGAAAACAATGGGAGACGAAGATGGTTCGGCGCACGGCATCGGAAAATTCGATGGTACAGATTATGCGTTTTGGAGAATGCAGATTGAAGACTATTTGTACAGCAGAAAGCTTCATCAACCGCTTAGCCCGAAGCTAGAGGAGATGAATGATGCAGATTGGAATCTCCTTGACAGACAGGTTCTGGGAGTAATCCGATTGACGATGTCGAAGAACATTGCTCACAACGTGGCGAAGGAGAAGACCACCGCTGGCATGATGAAGGTTCTGTCTGACATGTATGAGAAATCTTCGGCAAACACTAAAGTATTTCTCATGAAGAAACTCTTTCATCTAAAGATGAAGAAAGGTGCTCCTGTTGCAATGCACGTGAATGAATTCAACACCATTGTTTATCAATTGTCATCTGTTGCAATCGAGTTTGACGATGAAGTGTAAGCCTTAATTTTGCTGGAGTCTCTACCGAATAGCTGGGAGCCGATGAGAGCAGCGGTTAGTAACTCTGTTGGCAGTGATAAACTGATATTCAACGATGTTAGAGATCGTATCCTTGCTGAGGAGGTACGTAGGATAGATTCTGGTGAAGCATCGACAAGTTCTACTTTGAATGTTGAGAACAGAGGCAGAAATTATGATAGAAACTACAACCGAAATAAGGGCAAGTCGAAGTCAAGGAATGGCATGGGTCAATCCAGATCCGAGCAAACACTCGAGTGTTGGAACTGTGGGAAATCGGGTCACATCAAGAAGAATTGCAGGGCACCGAAGGAGGACAACAAGGGGAGTGGAATCAATGCTGCCACTGAAGACATTGGTGATGCGCTGTTGTTTTATGTTGACAACCCGATCGACTCTTGGGTGCTTGACTCAGGAGCGTCTTTCCACACCACCCCACATCGTGATATAATGACGAATTACATTGTTGGGAATCACGACAAAGTTTATTTGGCAGATGGTGAGCCTTTAGACGTTGTTGGTACTGGAGACATTAATTTGAAAATGTTAAATGGACACGTGTGGAAGATCACAAAGGTCAGATATGTGCCGAAGCTGATGCGTAATCTGATCTCAGTGGGTAAGCTTGATAATGAAGGACATAATGTTAACTTTGGTAACGGATCCTGGAAGGTGACGAAGGGCGCTATGGTGGTTGGTCGAGGTAAGAAAACGGGTACTCTTTATATGACGACGAGCTGTCGTGATACAATCGTTGTTGTTGACAACACAAAGAAGACAGAGTTGTGGCACTGCAGGCTGGGGCATATGAGCGAGAAAGGGATGAAGCTTTTAGTGACTAACGGCATGATTCCGGAGCTAAAGTCGGTGGACCATCATATGTGTGAGAGCTACATTCACGGAAAACATAAGCAAGTAAGTTTTTCAAATGCAGGTAGGGAATTGAAGGCAGAGAAGCTTGAATTGGTGCACACTAACATGTGGGGACCTGCCACTGTCCCCTCACTCGTAGGATCACATTACTACGTGACCTTCATTGATGATTCAACCAGAAAGCTATGGGTCTATTTTATGAAAAATAAATCTGAGGTGTTCACTGTCTTCAAAAGGTGGAAAGTCATGGTCGAGAATGAGACAAACCTCAAGTTGAGGAGCCAGAGGTCCGACAACGGTGGAGAATACATTGATAGTGACTTCAAACGGTATTGTGCTGATAATAGGATCAAGATGCTGAAGACTATTCTTGGAATGCCCCAACAAAATGGAATAGCAAAAAGGATGAATCGAACATTGAACGAGCGTGCACGAAGCATGAGAATACACGCTGGACTGCCCAAGACATTCTGGGCAGATGCAATCAATACTGCAACCTTCTTAATTAACAGAGGACCGTCTGTTCCTTTGGGTTTCAGAATTCCAGAAGAGGCTTAGAGTGAAAAAAGGGAAATCTTTCTTTTCTGAAAGTGTTTGGTTGCTTATCATATGTTCACATTGATGCTACTGCTAGAAGTAAACTTGATCCGAAATCTAAGAAGTGTTATTTTATTGGCTATGGTGACACCAAGTTTGGTTATCGATTCTGGGATGACCAAAATCGGAAGATCATCCGAAGCAGGGACGTCGTCTTCAATGAACAGGTGTTGTACAAGGACAAGTTGCGGGAGAATTCAGAATGTAAGAACAAGGAATCGGAAACAGTTGATTTGAGAGACTTCTCGGCACCCGAGCTACAACCAGGTACTACTAAGGCAGAGGAACAAGCTAGTGATGGCGGGGTTGATGAAAATGCTGGATCTGAAACAAATCAGCGGACGCCGATCACATAATTACGCAGATCATCCAGGATCAGTAAGTGGGTTCACAGGTTCTCTCTATCCCTCAACTACAGTCTGCTCACTGACAGAGGGGAGCCGGAATGTTACGAAGAAGCAATGCAAGTTGATGAATCGATCAAGTGGGAGCTGGCAATGAAATATGAGATGGACTCACTGTTGTCAAATCATACATGGGAGTTAGCTGAGTTACCAGAGGAGAAGGCATTGCAGAACAAATGGGTCTACCGGATAAAGGAAGAACACGATGGAAGTAAGCGCTATAAAACAAGGCTGGTTGTGAAGGGATTTCAACAAAAAGAAGGCATTGACTACACGGAGATCTTATCTTCTGTGGTCAAGTTGGTGACAATCAGAACTGTTCTTGGGCTGGTAGCAAAGGAAGATCTACATCTTCAACAGATGGACGTGAAAACTGCTTTTCTTCACGGTGATTTAGATGAGGAAATCTACATGAAACAACTTAAGGAATTTGAGGTCAAAGGGAAAGAGAATCTGGTGTGCAAGCTTCAAAAGAGCTTGTACGGACTGAAACAGGATCCAAGACAGTGGTATAAGAAGTTTGATAGCTTTATGAAGAAAGCCGAATTCGTAAGGTGCGAAGCAGATCACTTATGTTACTTTAAGAGATTTGAAGACTCCTACATGATACTGTTTTTTTATGTTGACGACATGTTGATCGTAGGAGCAGACCTACATGAGATTGATAGGCTGAAAAGGAAGTTGTCAGAAGAATTTGCAATAAAGGATCTGGGAAACCGCAAAGCAAATCCTTGGGATGAGAATCATCAGAAGTAAAGAGGGCCTCAAGCTCTCACAAGAAGAATACGTGAAGAAGGTTCTCAAGAGGTTCAACGTGGATGATGCCAAGCCAGTCAGTACTCTCTTGGCTGGACACTTTCATTTGTCAAAAGATCAGTCGCCGGTGACCGAGGACGAGATGAAGCATATGGACAAGGTACTTTATGTCTCTGCTATTGGCAGTCTTATGTATGCGATGTATGTACGAGGCCAGACATTGCACATGCGGTGGGAGTTGTTAGCAGGTTTATGAGCAATCCGGAAAAGCAACACTGGGAGGCTGTGAAGTGGATTTTCAGATATCTGAAGGGCAGCGCGAGTTCAGCTTTGTGTTTTCGAAAGTCAGAGATAGGATTGCAGGGATATGTTGATGCTGACAATGGTGGTGATGTTGATAGTAGAAAGAGCACATCCGGGTATGTTTACACATTCGGAGGTACTGCGATTTACTGGGTTTTAAAGTTGCAGAAGATAGTAGCTCTCTCTAGTTGTGAGGCTGAGTACGTTGCCGTGACGGAGGCCACGAAGGAGATGATGTGACTACAATCTTTTATGCAGGAATTGGATCAGGACCACGAGGGGAGTGTGTTGTACTGTGATAGCCAAAGTGTCATTTATTTGGCAAAGAACCCGATCTACCATGCTCGAACGAAGCACATACAACTCCGGTACCATTTCATCAGATCAGCTTTGGAAGATGGAGTATTAGTGCTTGAGAAGATACCAGGGAGTCAGAATCCAACAGACATGCTGACGAAGGCCGTGCCGAATGATAAACTGAAGTTGACATAAATCCTAACACGACACGCACCCGTTGACATTTTTGAAGAGTCCGAGCAACATAGGCTTGCACGTATGCATATTGAATCTCTCGAGAACCATTTCAATGTACCTCTCATGAGAAAGATGTACAACAATGTCTTCTCTTGAAATCTCCATACCAAGGATTTTCTTTGCAGCTCCCAAATCCATGTCAAATTTCTTACTTAACAATTTTTTTCAAAGCATTTATCTCTATAATGTTGTTAGCAGCAATAAGCATATCATCAACATACAACGGTAAATAAATCATTGAGTTACCAGACATCAATCTTCTTGTGATACACACAACTATCAAATGCACTCCTTGAGAATTCATGTGTAATCAGGAATGCATCAAACCTCTTGTACCACTGTCTAGGAGATTGCTTCAAACCATACAAAGATTTCTTTAGTTGGCATACATGATCTTCTTTTCCCTCGGCTAGGAAACCTTCAGGTTGATCCATATAGATTGTCTCTTCTAGATCACCATGCAAGAAAGCATTTTTGACATCAAGTTGTTGAAGCTCCAAGTCAAATTGTGCAACCAATGCTAGTAGCACGTGAATTGAGCTATGCTTCACGACCGGAGAGAAAATCTCATTGTAGTCAATTCCCTCCTTCTGACTGAAACTCTTTGCAACCAATCTCGCCTTGAATCTAGCATCTTCCACTTCAGGAATTCCCTCTTTCTTTCTGTAGACCCATTTGCATCCAACTGTCCTTTTCCCCTTTTGTCTTTTCACTAAGACACATTTCTGATTCTTGTGAAGAGACTTCATCTCTTTAGTCATGGCTAACTATCATTATGCAGCATCTTTGCAAGAAGTTGCTTCAACATACGAGGAGGGCTCCAGATCCTTAATCTCTTCTTCTGCAGCTACGAACACATATGCAATTAGGTTTGCTTGATCTATAAGGCGTTCCAGTCTTCGTATCTGCCTCTTCACCCTTCCTGTCGCAATTGTGTATGGTTTATTGACAGTAAGTTCTTCAAGATCTACATCTTTTGACTCATCTTTAACGTGAGTCTCGTGATCTTTTTCCTTGGTAAGCTCCACCGGAAGCTCCACCTGCTCATTCTCGTTTCTTGAAAACTCCACAGAAACTTTACGAGGATAAAGTGTAGAGGAATCATCAAAGGTGACATCTCTACTAACTATAAATTTGAATAAAGACACACCAAATTTGTACCCTTTTACTCCATCCACATACCCAACGAATATGGCCTTCTTAGCCCTTGGTTCAAGCTTTCCATCATTAATATGATAATAAGCTGGACACACAAATACTCACAAGTATGAATAGTTAGATGGTTCACCTGACCATACCTCATTCGGAGTGTCAATCGTCGATGTTGAAGATCGATTAACAATATGAGCAACAGTGTGAACTGCTTCAACCCAAAATACTTTGGACATATTAGCTTGTAGGAGCATACAACGAGCCTTTTCAAGAAGAGTTTTGTTCATTCTCTCGGCAACTCCATTCTGTTGTGGGGTGTGCTTGACAGTCCCATGTCTTGAGATTCCATGAACCTTGCAAAAATCATTAAACTCTTCGCTGCAAAACTACAAGTCATTGTCTGTGCGAAGATATTTGATTTTTTGCTCCATTTGATTCTCAACCAAAATCTTCCTCTTTAAATGCTTCAAAAGCATCACTTTTTGCCTTCAAAAACGCACCCAAACCTTTCGTAAGAAATCATCAATAAAAGTGAGAAGATACCTCTTTCCGCCCTTCGATAGAAGTTTAGAGGGACCCATAAATCTGAATAGATGTAGCCTAGCACCCTCATGTCTTGTGTTTGCCAGTGCTGAAGCTGACCTTCTTCTACTTCCCTAAAAAACAGTGCTCACAAAATTCAAGTGTTGATTTCTCACCTTTCAAAAGGTTACGGTTGCTCAACATCTCCGGTCCACGTGCGCTCATATGACCCAATCTCATGTGTCATAATCTTGTCTTGTCATCATTAAATAACTGCACTATAGATGCATTTGCAGAGCCAACAATGGTGTTTCCCGCCAATGTGTAAAGGACATCCTCCAGCTTGCCTTTCAACATGACTAAAGAACATTTAGTCACCTTCATAGTTCCTTCTTTGCTCATGTACTTGTAGCCTTGTTCATCCAGAGTACCAGGAAGATCAAATTCTTCTTCAGATCAGGAACATGACAGACTTGTGTAATAGTCCTCACGGATCCATCATGGCAGCGAACCCAAACTGAGTCAATGCCAACTATTGCACAAGTTGCATTATCATCCATTACTATAGTTCCTCCACTTTTCACATAGCTGCTAAACCAGTCTATTCGAAACATCATATGCAGAGTACAAGCAGAGTCTAACACCCATTTGTTTTCTTAACTTCCATTATTGCACGATGTTGTAAGTACATAATCATTATCATAATCATGTACATGTTCAACTGTGGATGCACTCGCCTTTTCCTTGAACTTTAACGTTGGGCAATCTCGTTCAAAGTGCCCCTTTTTGCTGCAGCCCCAACAATATGCATTCTTTTTGTTCACACTTGACTCTGATATGTGCTTTGATTTGCTCCTTCCCTATTGGCTAGTTCGGCCTCTCACAAAGAGCCCACTTGCCTGATCATCTCTGACTCCTTCAAAATGCCCCCGCATATCACTAGAGTTAAGTGTCTGACACACTTGCTCAAGATTGATAGGCTCCTTGCAATACATCATTGAATTCTCGAAATTTCCTCACTAACAAGTACCACATAAACTTCCCGGGGTTCGGATCCACCTGTCTACGTTTATGTGCTCAACCCGTTACCCGGAAATACGAGGTGTTACATTATCGGTGAGATTCGATTTTTCACACACTTTTAAACTTTACATTTTATGTTTAACGAAATAATCTATAACTATACAATATCACGATATCATGAAGTTAATGAAAATAGCAGAGCACATGCAAGCGTCTCTTCATCCTTTTTAATTTCTGCAATCTGTAAGTCCATGACAAGTTTATTGAACGCGTCTAAATGATCTTGTAACAAAGTACTTGACCCCATCTTAAATGTGTGAAGAGGTCGTTGTAACAACATCCTTTTTGTCACCGATCGGTTCTGGTAAAGCCCTTGTAGCTTGTCTCATAACTGTTTGGTCGTCTCTTCGATACTTGTACTCACTTCACAAAGCACGTTAGGTGCAAGGGATATTTGGATTACACTCAATGCATCCCCTTCAATCTTCTCCTTGTCGGAAGCCGATGTACCATCGAGATACTTTCCGTCAATAGCATGGATTGAACCTTCCCTCCGCAGTAACGCCGTATCTGGATCTTCCAGATATTGAAGTTGTTGCGCCCACTAAATTTACCGATATCAAATTTCATGAAACTAATCTTTGCTTGTTCTTCCTCCTTGGATCTTCAAAGAGTCTTTAACGCTCTGATACCAATTGTTAGCGGATATGTAAAAGAAAGAACATAAAAAACTAACGTGGTTCGGATCAAAATGATCCTACGTCCACTAGAGAATAGTTCCTTTACATTATTAACAAAGGAATGGAAGATTTCCCAATTACACCTAAGAGAATTGCTCTCTCAACTCTCTACTCACTACAATGAATTGTATGATTTTGAGATGAATTCTACAAGAGAATGAGTGCATCTATTTATAGGGGTAAAACCTCCTCTTTATGTCATTGGTGACATCAAACTACCTCATCTTGATGTCATTGGTGACATCAAAGGAAGCAAGTATCAATTTTGCTTCTACCTCCTCTCATGGGAGGAAAACATTCTAGCAGCCACACCACTTTTCCTCTCTTCTTTTTCTTTCTTTTCACCCCAACTCTTCCAATTGGCATGACATTGTTGACTAAACCCAAAACCAACCTTTTCACTTCTTAACCTGATTCTATTTTCACAATTTTATCATCATTTAGAAAAGAGCCATCTCTAAAGAAGACAAGATCCAAATAATCCTAACTAATGGAAAGTCATTCACAACCAATGCTTGCATGATTACTCAGATTTGAAGCTTTCAAAGAACATATTTATCAAACTACAAGATTTTAACCATGCTAAAGCTTATAAAACGCTTTTTAATTCCTCTTTACTCTATTTAGCATTGAAATGCAGCATTTCTAGTAGAAGTATTAACTTGGATAATGCATATATATCTTTAAAATGCAGCATCTCCAGTAAAAGCATTAATTTGCATAATTTTACTCTCCGAAACCCTAAGCAATCACTTAGTGGAAAAGGAAGTGATTGAGCGATGACAACCAGGAGGTGGGCTTGGAAGCAGCCATCCTTTGAAGAAAGCGTAATAGCTCACTGTAAACGCTTGCATTCCATGAATACACCACGTTTCCATACAAATATGTGTACATGTGTGAAAGTTAATTAGAATTGGTGTAAATTAAGCTAGCACATAGATTTTGGATCAGATTTTGTAAATTTATCTTCAAAATATTTTCAAATTTCAAAAGGAGAAATTTCACTTCCACTCACAAAACTTCAAATTTTATAAATGCATGTCCGAATACGACTTCAAGTTTCAAAAATTACAACTTAAAAAACATAAATTTTCAAGCTTCAACTTCAAATGGGCAAACGGGAGCACTAGTGGCATTTGCTTCTAAAGCAGTCAGAACTAACTCTTCTACATCATGGATCCGTCTTTACTCGCATTCTATCTTCTAATCGTAGTCGAAATCCATTTAATTTGCAGACATTTCGACATAAAAATCTGGAGAGAAAGCAAACCTCTTTCTCAAGGAGCTTGGTGAAGAATTTTTCGGCCTGGATGGAAGAGACATCTCCTCTGAAATCACGCCAAACAAGTACTCTGCCTTTGATGTCAAGGAGGAACAGCGCCGATGCCGCCCCTGCCATGTGATGTGATGTACGTACCAGATCGCTAATCACCGATGAGATCTAGTGGTTGATATGATTTTGAGGGCACTATAACTTCAGGATCTGAAGATGGATTGTTCACATTTGATTCATTGTTGAATTCATTTGTTTGCTTTGCTGTGCACGACAATATCCATGATCAAGTTATTACTATCCGTTTCCACGTCTGAGTATACTTATTTTGGGCTGCTCTTTAATTTATCCCTTAAGTTAATAACATTAGCATAAAACTACTTCTCCCATGTCACATAGTCTAGGTTTCTTTTTCAATTTATCTTTTTTCTCAATCTTATCTTTTTCTTCTTTTTGAGTTTTAAGTATTAATATGATGGATTTCAAAAGCTCTTGAATTACTTGAATATTTTGAGTACATTAATAGTCATAAAAATCAAGTAAAAAGTATTTGAACAATTGTGACATCTCCAAACATCAAATCCAAATATGAAAACACATCTTTGAATTCTCTATACTTCTAATTACTAAGAGTCTTAATTGTTGAAGTATATACTACTCGCTGATTATTTTTCAAAGACATGACATTAGAGAGATGTCACCTGAGATGAAGAATACTAAAGATGGTCAAGTGTCTCGCTCGATATGTTAAGATTTATTTTATGAGTAAATTTCATCAAGAATGAAATGGGTTTCATTGAAATGTCAAAAAAAAAAACAGATAAAAATTGGGTTTTTGAAGTGATTTGAGGACAAACCAGATAGAATTTTGTAAGAATTAACAAATTTCAACGGTAAACTCTACCTTAAGGCATGTTGATGATCAAGTGTTAATGACTTGTTATTGGCATTTCAAATGTGACACGTGTCTGGGTCATTTTATTTTTAATTATAAGAGGTGTTCGGATCGTTATAGCTCTTAACTGTGTTATAATTCAATTGATCAGAATGTTTAATCAATGTGTCATTTGTTGTTTCGGGATTTGATGGTGGTACTTGAGCTAGAATCAGAGGGGCAGTTAACTTATGATTAGATCTGTGGCTTTAAGAGTTCCAATTATATGTTGGGAGCTGACATTTGTTTGATTGGTTATAGAAAGTTTTTTTTTTTTTTGAAAACTCTACCTTAATGCATACAAATTTTACTTTAAGACAAAGTTTGCCTTCAAGCATAAGCTAAATTATGTCTTATAAGGCAAAGTTTGCAGGCAAATTCTACTAAGGCATGCAAACTCTAACTTAAGACAAAATTTGCCTTCAAGGCATAATGCAAATTCTACCTTATAAGGTAGAGTTTGCAGGAAAATCCTACCTTGTGAATTCAAACTCTACCTTAAGGCATACAAACTCTATCTTAAGGTAGCAAACTCTCTCTATCTTAAGGTAACAAACTCTACCTTAAGGCATGCAAATTCTACATTAAGGCATGCAAATCCTACCTTAAGGTATGCAAACTCTGCCTTAAGGCATAGGTAAAGTTTGTCATTCAGGCATAAGGCAAACACTGCCTTATAAGGTAGAGTTTGCAGATAAATTATATCTTGCGAATCCAAACTCTACCTTAAGGCATGTAAACTCTACCTTAAGACAAAGTTTGCGGCATAAGGCAAACTTTGCCTTATAAGGTAGAATTTGCCTTGTGAATCCAAATTCTATCTTAAGGCATGCAAACTCTATCAATACAAATTGTTCCTCAATTATAATTTTATATATCTTCCAAAATTCTAAATTTATATAGCTGAAAACTCTAAATTTATATGGTAAATTCTAAATTCAAATTAGAGCAACTAATTGTTTGGTTATTATTGGACTTTTGCCTCTTTCACTTGTTGCAACTTGCAAGTGACATTATAGAAGGGGGTCTTAAATCAGTCTGTTCCGCCTGGTTGTTACCATATTGGGTTTGTTTACTTTCTCATTGCTGATTTTGTAAAGCTTGTAGTCCAATTAGTTGCTAATCAAGTGTCTTAGTAAACAATGACAATCCACAATTTCTAATTTCATATATCTTTCTGAATTCTAAACCAACATAACCCAGGTGAGGATTAAAAAAAATGGAGTTATGTTTCTAGGTTGGAGGGTATTTTAGTCCTAAAACATTCATTAAATGCAAAGATGGACAAAAATTAAAGACCAACCCATTTGAAGGCCAGAAATTAAAGACCAACTGGTTTGAAGTAAAACCGTGCAATTTTTTGCCCGAGTACATGGAGATACAAAGCCCAATTCTATAAAGTTCCTAGTAATAACTTTATTTTTTCTTTTAAAAATTACCCATTTTAAGTTAGAAGTTTGGATTGTCACTCAATTTTAGATAATGGATTATTATAGTTCATTCAACTTTATTTTATCTTTTAAAAGTTACTCAATTTTGTCTAGTTAGTTTTTATGGTCATTTTAGCCGAAAATATATTCTGATACCTATTTAATGATGTGACAACTATAAATTTTTAGAAAAAAATCTAAAAAATTAAAAAGAATATTTAAATTTATTTAGGATCTAATTCATCAAAATTAGTGTATATAATACTAAATTTTTGAATATTATTCATCATTAATACATAAAAATAATGAACATATAAATATGTGAAAATTTAAATTGAAAAAGCAACTTAAACACAATATTAAAGAACTATACTAGTTAAGTAAACAAAGTAATTAGTGCATATATTACTAAATTTTTAGAATACTATTCATCGTTAATACATAAAAATAATGAACACATAAATATATACTTATACGAAACGTCTCAAGTAATATGGTAAGGAATAAATTATTATACAAAAACTATTCTAAGAATATAAAATTCTAGTAAATTAACAACTGAGCCAATTGTCATCGTCTCTATCATGGTCTAGAAATTTGAAAGTCCAACCATACAAGATCTAACATCACTAAAGAATTTCTTATTAAACATTAATCATTTTCATGCATAAGAGGTAAAAATCAAGTGTCAGCTAATATAAGATTTTTGGAGGCAGTTGCAGACTGATTAAATTCTATAAAATTAAACAATTGAGCCAGTAAAATTTTAATTTAATAGAATTTTATATTCTTAAAATAAATTATTTTATTAACATTTTGATACTGGGTGCAATATTTAATATATAATACTCGGTCAACTTATTTTTCAGAATAGGAAGATAGATTTTCTCTAATTAATGTTTATTTTCTCAATGACCAAGTGTAGTTTAATACATTGGATGCAGTGCAGCTTGCCGATAATGCTGATGACGATGATATCGATCTCCTTGGAAGGGAGATAGGAGAAAAGAAGGCAACAGAAGAAATGGAGGCTGCTAAGACATCTACAAGAGAGCTTTTACATTTCTTTCTCAATTGCTTTCGTATCCAATTTACAATTACAGTGGAAAGAAAATGCAAAGCATATCAGAACTTGAATGTTGGAAATATATTTATTTGCTCAAGTAAATCATTAATATGCTTCATTCTGTTATGGTCTTACTTTTTAGGTGAAAAGACATCCGTTCTTTTGGACGTTAAGTCTTAGGATGATGAAACTCATATAAAAAAAATGTCCAGATGAAAGGGCTTTTATGTGGAGCATGTATGATTTATTATTTCTATTCCACTCTTTAATCATGTCCTAACGGTAAGATTGTATTAATTTTTCTTGGGGAGTTTCTCATTAATACGAATATATATAATGTGTATAATGTGGAATCCTAATATAATAGGGATCCTATATCTACCATAATTATACAACACTAATAATTACAAAATATATGGGGAATATTTTCTAATATTCACTAATACAGTCGAAGCAGGAGGAGGCCGGACGCTGAGACTGGATCTGAAGTCGAGGAATAACTGTCTAGGAAGTCCTTTGGTGAATATATCTGCATACTGATACAAAGAAGGCACATGTAACACCTTAACATGACCGATAGCAACCTTTTCGCGAACAAATGTATATCCATCTCAATGTGCTTGGTTCGCTGATGCTGAACCAGATTATGAGATAAATATATTGCAGATATGTTATCACAGTACACCATAGACACCTTACGCAAGGGACACTAGAGCTCTAAAAGAAGGTTTCAGAGCCAGCAGACCTCAGCAACAACATTTGCAACACCTCTATACTCTGCTTCTGCACTCGAATGGTATAGGGTGGCTTGCCTCTTGGCAGACCATGAAATGAGATTATCCCCTAAGAACACACAGTAGCCGAAGGTGGAGCGTCGCGTGTCCGGACAACCTGCCCAATCTACATTCGTATATGATAACAACCTGGTCGGTGCAAATGGGCATAGATGCAATCCATAATCAAATGTGTCCTTAACGTATCAAATGATACGCTTAAGAGCAAAATGCGACTCCCTAGGGCATGCATAAACAAACACACCTGCTGAACATCATAAGCAATATCAGGTCTGGTGAAAGTAAGATACTGAAGTGCATCTGTAAGACTCCTATAAAGAGTGGGATCGGACGCGGGATCACCATCAACATCATTGAGCTTTGATTTAGATTCAACCGGAGTGGGTATGATCTTGCAGTTCACCATTTTAGCCATGTACACAATTTCTTCTGCATACTTACACTGACACAGAAACATAGTATCTGCAGATCTAGTGACTGATATCCCCAAGAAGTAACTCAATTTTCCCAAGTCAGTCATAGCAAATTCGGTTTTAAGCAGTACAATGATCTCATTTTTCAACACATCAGATGGGGCAGTAAGAACAATATCATCCACATATAACAACAAATAAGCAATGTTACCACCTCGATGAAAAATAAAAAGGTAATTATCATACATGCTGCATACAAATGTAATTAGCAAAGCGTTCATACCACGCTATGAAGGCTTATTTCGAACCATAAAGCGACTTACGAAGGCGGCATATATAATGAGAGGCCTCCAGGTGGACAGAGCCTGACGGCTGGTTCATGTAAATAGTTTCCTTCAAGTCCCCATGTAAAAATACATTATTCACATCAAGCTGATGAATCAGCCAATGCTTACCTATAGCAATCCTCAAAACTGTGCGAATGGTAGTCGATTTAATAACTAGACTAAATGTCTCACCACAATCAATACCCTCATGCGGATTAGTACCATTAGCCACAAGTCTCGTCTTATATAGCTCTAAGTCCGACGTCTCTGAATTTGTGATGAAATAGCCACATGCATCGGATCACATTCACCCCATCCGGAAGAGTTTGGCTATTCTAATACATTCACCCCATCCGGAAGAATAGAAAAGGAATGAAGAGTTTTCTGTTTTCATCCCAAGACCCAATAACCTTGCCGCAGTTCTAAATATTAGCTATTTATTTATCCTTTCGAACACTTGTAATATTTATTTACTTCCCGTACTGTTTTACATTATCCAACAGGAATTTCCTTTACCTTTGGAAAGAAGAACTGGTTTATTTTTTATACTAACTTTTATGTAATATGTATTGTTTGCGACTGAAATTGGAGTTCAAATTTTTGTTGATAATTTTTATAGGTTTTTATATTAGGAAGTCTCTAATTTTCACATTTTAATAGAGTCCGGTAAAACTAAAACGTACGAGTACTTTATTAGTAATAATATGAGTGATAAAAATTCAGAAAAAATTGAAAAAGAAGAAGGAAGAAGTAAAAAACTAAGAACAAACATAACAAGGACAAATAATAACATTGGGACGCGCGAAGCACGGCTACAACATCTAGTAAATATATGGGTGTACGTATGTGTGCCCACACTTATAAGTTATAACTCATTTTTTCTTATCCTAACATAAATTATATATAGGGGTATTCAATTTTTTTTATTTATAGAACAAAACATATTTTCTGTATTTTTCTCCTATTTAAATAAAAGTAAAAAAATCTGAAATTAAGAAAATTATACTATCCACCAAACTACGTTTTGGTTATGCACTTCTAATCCTACGGTCTTTCTTTTATCAATTTTTTTCCATTGTTTCATTCCTTGAAGTCTCTCAATTAAATCCAATAACTAATCTCCTACTCAACAAAAAATATCATTTACTTAAATTCAATTTTTCTCTTCTTTCCTTTTTCTCCCCCAGTCTTACAATTACTTCGACTATTTCTTTTCGTCCTTTGACCTCACAAAAGTTTTCAAATTAATGTCAAAACTTTTCAAGTAATTACTTCTAGGTCCTAATTTTATTTTTTAAAGTCAAATTTACCTTTTGTTTTAATGGTCTACTTTTCAAAAGCCGTCAACCTCCTACCTTATTTCCGATGTTACTTTCTTCTATTGATCATATCTATTAATCTAAAAACAGTCATTTCTTCGCTAAAAAATCTTGCTTCTTGTTGCTCTCTCGTTTTCTCCTTTATCATTTGTTGCTTCTTACTACCCTAGTTTTTTTCTCCTATTGTAGCTTTAATCACCTCTATTTCCTAATTATTTAGTTTTTCTGGTCTATTTTATCTAAAATATTTGTTATTACTGAATAAAAAATATTATGAACAATTTTATACGTCGCCTTTGAAATATCTATGATTTGTTATAAATAAAGTAAAATTTCTGAAATAATGTCATATAGTGTTGAAATTTAAGACACTGTTATCAGTCAATATCGGGTTATCTTTAAATCTCTTATTTTGTTAACTAAAATTAAACTTTTAAGTGTAAAGTATATATGAAAAGTTAAATTTTATTGATTCTTTAGGTTCATTTTAATAAATATAGGTTATTTATTGATTTTTGTCTAAAATTAAGGTTAAAATTATATTTAATTGGCATAAACCCTTGACACAAAATGATGAGTGAAAATTTAGTAAATATCAAAATAAATCTATTTTTATAATTAATAAAAATCACACATTCACAAAAATATGAAAATATTTTTCAATTTGTGATCTTCGCAAGTTGTAATTATCATATTTTATTATGTTAGTACATGATATTGAATCACTTGTGTCTCTTTGAGATTTGATAATTTTCCTATTTAACTTTCTTCTTCATAAATAATTTTTCGTTAAAAATCATTTAATTGTGTGATGAAAAAACTTTAATTATTATAAAACCTATAATAAGATATCATTAACTGCAAATACATTAAATTGATTATGTAGAAAAATGTGATACGTTTTACTTATTTAATATTTTTTTTCCTGAGTTTGGGCCCGGGCTTAGCACATGCCTTCCATAACTAGTATATATATAGTAGAATAATGAGTAAAAAGGGAAAGAAAAATGGAAGCATCTCTTGCAACAATAGAGTGGATCAGACTCCACATCTTACTATGTATAGTATTTTAATTCATATCTCAAAAAATACTGTTAATGTTGGATTTGATGTTGTGACATTTGACCCAACATATCTCTTGAATTATTAATTTGAATGTATAAGAATGTTGGGACAAATATTGCACAACATTCGGACCAACATTTTCAGAATTGATTTTGCTTCGTAATGATTACTATGTGGTAAATATGACTTGGCAAGGTAAGAAGAAGTTGGTAAACACGTGTGAAGAATGAATCAAGACTGCTACTTTTCGTGAGGAACAAGTCAAAGTTATTAGAATTTTTTGCTCCTTGATCGTCTCCAACAAATCCTATCAGCTGCCCACCTTTCCCTCAACCTCCACAACCAACCGATGAGCTTTTCAAGGAAGACTCTCTACTATAAATAGAGAGGCTACTGCAGTAAATCGATATCCAGAATCAGAATGTAAAAATACCAAGAGAGCTCTCGGGATTTCATCTCAGAAATCTGGATCACAAGTGTTGCCTGAGTGTGTTGACAACATTATGTCCAACATTATAATTGTTGTTTAGATTCTAGATTAGTTTTGTATGGAGCAATTGTAATGAGAGGTTGTCTATATCTACTTAGTTAGATTTTTCAGGCAGAAGTCATCTGCGACTTCAACTTTTAATTCCTTTCCGTTTTATCTTGTAAATTTGTAAATAAAGGAATTTGTACTGTTGTATATAATACATTTACAATACATTTCATAAGTTATATATATTATATAACTTATGAAAATTAAAACCTTTGTGTTCTTTAAATTTTCGCTGCATTTACTCTTTAAAGTTTCTGTTTTGCTAAGTGTTGTTACTGGTGTCAGACGACATAATTGTCGACATTCGGAAACAGAATTGACATTCGATTTAATTCCATCTCTTGTTTTTTCCGTAGCATTTGACACCCTTCAAGTGGTATCAGAGCCGACACTTAACACAATAAGTGCTTGGTCCTGTTGTCATAAGCTATGGATCTGGCAAATCCAACTATTGGTAGGCTTCATATTTTAGATGGATCATATTATGCCTATTGAAAGATTCACCTACGTTCTCATATCAAATCAATTGATATTAGGGCATGGATATCTATAACCAATGGGTATGTTGTTCCAATGTTGCCACCGGATGAGGAATGTGACATTCTTGTTAAACCTGAATTTTGAATGGACTACAGAAGAAACCAATAATGCTAGCTTTAACGAAAAAGTCTTAAATGCAATTTTTGGATGGGTTGATATGTATATGTTCAAACTCATTCAAAACTACCCCACGGTTAATGATGCACGAGATACTTTGCGAATTCATTGTGAAGGTAGCTCAAGTGTTCGTCGAACAAAGCTACGTATGCTCATGAATAAATATGAACGTTTAAGGATGGAAGAACCGGATGATATTAAATCTTATTTTGAAAATTTATTGACATCTCAAATGAATATCAAGTGTTTGATGAGCCATTAACCAACACTCAACTTGTTGAAAAAGCTCTCCGTTCTCTTTCTGAAAAGTTCAATTTAAAGATTTGTGCTATTGAAGAAGCTCACAATCTTACCAAAATGGACCTCCATACCTTGATGAACATTCTCAAAACTTATGAGATGAACATTGAGAATCAAAAGGAATTGTATAAAAACAAGAATGTGGCACTTCAAGTTCAATCCTCGGAGAGTCAAATCGAAGAAGATGATGAGAATCTTGAGGAAATTGGTGATAGTGCAAATGTTGCCTTACTCACTCGAAAATACAATTCGATGGTGAGAAAGTTCAACAATGAGAGAAATCAATCTAAATCTAAAGAGCACAAAAACCAAGTCTTCAATCAAAAGCCCACTAAATTCTTTCCAAATGTACAAAAAGGAAATCAACTCAGAAGAACCAACTCAGATCATACCAAATTTGACCCCAACCAACTTGAGTCCATGCAGTGTCATGCATGCTTGGATTGGGGTCACTATGCTAACGAATGTGCAAACATTCTTAGAAAATTTGGTAAGAACCTATGAGTTTCTCTTAGTGATGATGAAGGAGAAGAAGAATGAGATCGTGAAATTGAAACACAAGCAATGCTGGCTACTGTTTTCGAATAGTTTCTATCGGATAATGAAGATGTCGTATACAATGTTGTCTCAGATGTCACCACATTTTCTCCAACATCAGCAACGACATCAACATCCTCAGCGACACCCGAAAAGTATGAATTTTTTAACTATTCTGGTGTTAATTGATTTAGTGGTTCTATTTCTGTTAGTGAAGCTGATTGTATGGATCACGACATTTACACTTTGAAGTTTCTGTTTTGCTAAGTATTGTTACTTGAGTCGGACGACATAATTGCCGACATTCGGAAACAGAATTGACATCCTATTTATTTCATCTTTTGTTTTTAGTTTTCATAGCATTTGACACCCTTAAGTGGTATCAAAGCGGACACTTAACACAATAAGTGCTTGGTCCTGTTGTCATAAGCTATGGATCCGGCAAATCCAATTATTGGTAGGCTTCCTATTTTAGATGGATCAAATTATGCGTATTGAAAGATTCGCCTACACTAAACACTGACGGTTCAAGACATCACGTTCACCGCGCAGTAAGTAAGTCCGGTGGTATTCAACTAGGGAAGGTTCAAAGTAGAAGCTACCTCTCCTGAAGCAATATCTTTTCGCTGAAAGATTGCTGAAAGTAGGCACCTTGTGTGTGCGCCAAAATCTCTTTCAAGAGGAGATTGTTAGAAATTTGCCTTTGACGGGGAGGTGCGTCCACCCATATTTAATGAATTAAACACTAGTGTCCCGCATGTTGGAGGCTTTCTCTCTTCACATGTGCATAATCTACTAAGTGAGTAGATGACCGTAGGGCCAAGAATCGTCAAATTTCGTTGAGAAATGAAAGAGATATTGGTCTACGAAGTAAGGTGTTTGAGGTATGAAAATATGATGTGGGACAAATCTACCACATCGGTGGGAAAAGGAAGAATTGCTCTCTTTATAAGTCTCTAAATTGGCTAAGAGTTTGGGACCCCAAGGGGTATCCCATGTGTAAAGGAGGGAGAACCTAGATGTGCTTGGGTTCAAGGCTAAGCGCACACGCGCGTCGCCGCCGCCCGCCCGTCCCGTCCGGGCTCGGGCTCGGGTCACGGGTCGTGGGACTTTCTGATATTATCTATTTGGACCCTCAAATTACTTAATATTTACAGTTTGGTCCCTGGAGTTTCTGGAAAGGTGAATTTGGCAACAACGGAAGGCAGAAAGTTTCTGCCTACCGTTTGGACTGATTTTTGGAGCATTAACCAGCCATTACTTGGCTGTTAACTCCTCCATAAACAGCCCTCCTTTATTGGCTATAAACCTGCCATTAACAACCCTCCTTCAATGGTCATAAACAGCCATTACTTGGCAGTTTACTCTCTCCTTCAATGGCCTTAAACAACCATTTTCTTGGCAGTTGAGTAGTCCCCCCATTATGCTATATATTGGAGCCTTTTGGGCTGAATTGTGGAGAACATATGGACAAAAACAGTGACGAAAAACACACAAACAGAATATAGAAAACGAGACAACATTTATATACACAGAGACAAAACAGAAGAGAAAGTCGGTCCAAAAATAAAACAGAAATTCTTCCTTCCTTTCCATTTCTTCAGCAAGGCGTTTCGTGTTTGTTTTTTTCGTCAGACTCAACCTATTTGCTTTGTAGTGTTGAGATTAAAGTGTTGTTTTATCTTGGGAGACTATTGCCCGTTAACGTAAAAGCATATATACGGGGCAATCTTGTCTTAAGGACAGAGTGTCATCACTCGACTCAGCACACAGTTGTAACCATCCAGATTTAGTGTTTCTTGATTTCAGACTCAACAAGCTTGCGGCAGTTCTGAACATTGGCCTATTTATTTATCATTTCGAACACTTGTAATATTTATTTACTTCCCGTACTACTTTACAATATCCAACAACTCTGAGGATTTCACAGTGGAATTTTCTCCTCCTTCCAATGCACCCTTTACTGCCTTGAAGGATCACAAGATTCTCCTGTCGATATGGAAAGATGACAAAAGCTGGTCGTTGCTATCATCCTGATTTGAGCTAGGTATAATAAAGCATCAGAATTCATTGCCTCTGATATGGTCAAAATAAGTTAATGCAGATTTTCTTGAAAATCAAGATCTTTCTTCATAGGTTTCATAATTTCATTGTTTTCTCCATATGATGTTGAATTAAATCTCTGGACATCGAACAAAAATAAATAATTAAAATTTCTCATATTGAAGTACTGTTCTGTTAGTGTACACTCTAGTTGCACATAAGGATGAAATCCCGTAGCTTAGAACTCCCAAAACATGAAAAAGAAAACTGATTTTTTTTAAAAATCTTGTGCCTTAAATACTAGCCTTTACCGAAATCGCGGTATGCCCTGCGCAATCGTGCTGAAAAACTATGGCTGGGTTTCTTGGCCTTCATGATCGCGGTAGCTGGGACGCGATGGCACTGCAGTATATGGCTACGCGATCGTGCAACACTGTGAGACACCCTCCTCTGCGATAGTGCGTTGGTGACAGCCATCGCGATACACCATCTGACAGCAAAAATCTGCAATGTCATTTTGAGTCGAAGTGGTCCGAAGCTCATCCGAGCCCTCGGATCTCAACTCAAACCACCCCAACAAGTCCCAAATGGTAAAACCAACGTGTACAAAGTCTCAACACATACATTAGGGCACAAATACTCAAAACGAGGGATTATATAGGTTGTGATAATGCTTTATGTCATTAGTGTTTGGCATGTCAATTCAGATGAAACATTATTCGAAAATATAGGATTTGAAAATTGATGTGCTTTCATTGATTCCTCCTAAATTGCATCGATTTATCATGAAGATCTCGTTTTAATTGGATTTGGTTGTTCACCATGTACTAGTAATTGCTATTTCATCTTCTCTTAGATAGGTTATCTTTAGATTCAAATTCATAAATAATCAGTTTAGCATGCCTACTTTTCCTTACAAGTTCAGATAGCCATAACTAATGGAATGCAGATGATGTAATGTAAAACCCATCCCTGTGTCACTACCTATTGACTAATCACTTAAACAGTAAATATTTTCTTTCATGCAAATTCTATATGTCCACTCTCCCCCACAATACTTTTTGACACAACCTCTTTTTTCTGATCTCTAGTTACAATAGAATAGACGGTTAATCAAAACCGCAGTTCTAAATTGTAAAGCTTTAATTGGATAAAATCATCTCCCATCCATGATCCACCTGACTTTGGTTCTAAATTGAACGTTGAGAAATTAATATTTTACCTTATTTTTCTATTTTTAAAGCTTCTTCCTCTTGTTCTTCATGAAGGAGTTATGAAGCTTATAGCTTGAACAATGCTTTTTCCTTTGTGTATTAAGTATTAACAACAAAAATAAAATAAACAGAAAATCCTCTGAAAATCTATGGAGTGTTCAAATAAAATAACAATAAATGAAAGATAAATGTTCCGGAGAAAAGTCAAAAGATAAAGTAGAAGAAATAATTACACAGCGAGAAACATATTTCAAGACAATTAAAAATTTCTCTTCATGATCACATATTTGAGAAAAGTTGTTGCTTGGATTGGCTCTTTCACCCATAATTGCTAGCAAGAAGATATATGTTGTGTACCTAATAAAATAGGCATAAGAAGCTTTATCGGCTACTCCAGTTTATCAATCATGCAATAGCCAACTGAAACAATATTCAAGATTGCCTCACCCTTTACCAAGGCCATTCTAAGTCGTCTTCTAGTTCTGCCAAGGAAGCCTCCTCAGCATATTTCTCATGGTAGATATCAATGTCACTATCATCTTCTCTTCCTATGGAACCTTCATGAAAACATGTTACTGGTCAGTAACAAGAAAGATAAGTAGGATTATGGTAAACAGAAAGCTTATAATTAAACCTTAAACCTGTAGTACTCTGCACAAAATCTTCGAATAATTTTTGGAATAAAATCAACCTCATTGCTGCTTGTTTCCGTTGGTGGCCATTAAACAAAAAGTAGTCTGGGTGAGAAAAGCAGTAATGGTTCCATGCTAGCTGATACACAGGCATATAACTTTCCATGACACAGTCTCCGGATAGATAAGCACTAGGATCACTACTTTTAATTGCTAGCTCGTTTGATTCACCACTTGACGGATCTGTTTCTAGTGTGTCACACTCAAGGTTAACTCCAAAATGTTTCATCTGAAAAGTATAACTCCAACCTATTATCGAGACATTTATCTCATCACCAGCTTCTAGATACTTCCCCAATTTCCAGTGGCATAAAAATGTCAAGTTTTCATTTAGTCCTGGAACGCCTATGAATGTTGGGGCATAAATCCATTTGACACCCTTGGACACATTGTTTATTTTGACGAAAAAGGAATACCAGTTCCCAAGTTGGTTGTCAACCCAGCATTGAGATTTCTGATGATTGGAACGTGAATATACAATGCAGATATTAAGTCCTATTATGTTTGTATTAGTATGAGAATCCACTTTCAGACTCAATATGCTTTGTTCACCCTTCCTGTTGAACCAACTTGGGATCTCACTTCCAGGAAAGTAGGTGCTGAAGATGCCAAACTCATAGAGTCCCTAAGGGAAAAAGAAATATCTAGCATGAAAAAATTGCCATAGGAGTTATCTCGAGCCTTTTTTTTTAAGAAAAAAAAAACATTTTTTGTTAATTGTAGGGGTTGTTTTATTAGGAAAGAAAGCTTACAAGACAGACAAAAATCATTTGACAGACAAGGCTTACCTGCACTAAATATTTCCTTTTTGTGTTAGTAAGCCTGTTAAATAGTTCCACGTCTGCATTTTGTATATCATCAAGGTTGAGATGGCTCAGTGTGTTCACCATTTCCTCTTTAAAATTATTTATTGGCTCCAGCTTGAACAGTCCAGGAATCTCAGTTAGTTTCTCACTGCCTCTAACATCCAAGAATAGGCTTGGCAGATTTGTAACTCTTTCTAGTGATGTGCATTCTGTAGCCTTCAGCTTGATGAGCCTTGAAGGAAGATTGGGGAGCGATTGGAGGCTTGGGCATGCGTCTAGCCAAAGGTCCTGAAGCATGCTTAGAGTTGTGATACTCTGTGGCAGATTAGAAATCAGGTTTCCACTTAGATTCAAGTGCTGTAATGAGAAGAGGTTGTTAACACCAAGTGATAGAGCATCATCTGTTAGCTTGCATTTTGCCAGACTTAAGCTAACCAGGGAACTCGATAAAGAATATAGTGAAAAGTTGTCATAATCTGGGGATTTTCTTAATTTTGATGACCAAGATTGCCAGAGTGCAACCCATGATTTCTCGTGATCATAATTAATTTCATCTGCATGGAGGGTTTTCAATAATTCCAGCTTTCCTAGATCAATTGTTGATAGAGCAAGTCCAGAACAGCCAGAAATGATGAGTGTTTCCAAGGACTTGAGCTTACAAAAGCTTCTTGGAAGATTCGTCAAATTCTTGCAGTCTCTCAGGTTCAAGAGAACAAGTGCCTCTATATCTCCAATCGATTCATGAATATGGAACAACCTTACACAATCCTTCAAAATGAGGTTTTCCAGATTAGGAACCCCAGAAAAATCAGGAGTTCTTCTTAGGAAATGGGAATGGCTGAGATTTAAAATTTTTAATAACTTGAGCATCTGCAATATCCAATAACAAGTACTACATCAGGTCTATTAAACATATTATCAACTTTCCTACTGTCAATGCTAAAACTGAAGATAAAATATTTACCCTAGTTCCCTCCCAGGCTAGTTGCAATCTGCTCCTCCTCATATCAAGAGCAACCAGGCTCTCCAAAGGAAAATCCTTTGGAATGGACTTCAAAAAAAATCCACGCCAACGGAGTAATTGTAAACTCTTAGGAAACCATTTGTAGCTACCAGTGAACTTTGTTTCTGTAAGCTGTAGAATTCTCAGTTTCTGCATTCTTGAAAATGCATCAATTTCAAACTGCACACCATTTGAAGTTTCTGAAAAGACATTTCTCAACAGTTCGAGAACAGCTAAACTCTGTCGCCCTTGTGAGTTTGAATCAGTCATTCTCAGTGAACACTCACCTGCAGGATATTTAGATTGGCGGTGCCCAACATCATTTCCGTTGAAATTTTGTCTGACATATTTCACTTCCTTCAGCATCCGGATGTCAAGAACTAGACCTTGGATTCTTTCAGTACCCTGCAGGAAAACGACAATTCATACATTGAGGCACATAGATATAGATAATTGTGTGTTCAAAATCAAAGAGTCAGATTTCTTACTGTTTTCAGCTGCAATATGTTAAAGGCATCTTTGTGTTTCCAAATTCTGCTTCGTTTCCTAGGCTCCCAAGGGGATTCTTCCCGAATTATTTCTCTTCCCATGTCTTGAAGTAGATGATGCACCATCAGTTTGTTATGGTCAATTGCTAATAGACATCTGTCAACAAGAATCTGAATGCCAACTACTGAAAAGAAGCCACATCTATCAAGTATTGTTACTGCATAATCTTTGTCCTTGCCAGCAAAGAAACAAACAATATCAAGGAATAGGTTCTGAACATTATCATCTGGTAGACATTCATAACTTATCCTTAGTTTTTCAAGGATTTTACTGTCTGGAATAGCTTTCAATTTCCTTAATGCACTTCCCCAAACCTCTATACTTGTGTCGCCAAGAGAGGAACCCAAAACTTTAAGAGCTAATGGAACTCCTTTACAATGATGTACAACATCTATTGTAAGAGCCATATATTCTAAAGGAGGGCTTTCTTCCCCAAATGCATGCCAACTGAACAGTTCAAGTGATTCTTTGGCATCCAAAGTCTTTAGCTTATACATCCTACATCTACATGCTTCAGTAGAACTTAATAAGTGGCCATTTCTTGTTGTTATGATAATTTTGCTACCTGGATAAAACCATTGCCTCATACCAAGTACATCATTTAGCTGATCTGTGTTGTCTATGTCGTCAAGAACAAGAAGAACTCTTTTGCAGCTGATGGCTTCTTGAATCTTGATGGCCCCTTCATTCACATTGTACATCTTTTCAACATTCTTCCCAAGAATATTTGATAGAAGATTTCTTTGTAGACGAGCTAAACCATCGTACTTTTCTAAAACTTTTCTCACATCTGCAAGGAAGCTGCTGCCTTCAAATCTATCAAAATTCAGGTTATAAGCTGTTTTGGCTATTGTAGTCTTGCCAATCCCTCCCATACCATGTATTGCCAGAATATCTACACTAGTTGATCCCTCTTGTAACCACAAATTAATGTCTTTGACTCGACAATCTATTCCAATTTGGTGGGGAGCAACACTTAAAATAGTGCGTCTCAATTTTCCTGCAACCACCTTGACAATTTGTTGTATAAACATTGACTCATACCTGAAATGTTGCTGGGTTACAATTTAGTGACAAGAATTGTATGAAATTTAACAGAAAATGTTGGAAATAATAATAATTCAAAGTTGTAGAAAACCATATTGGTTAATATTTGATATTTTAATTCATGTTTTATATTCAAAGTTATATTGAAATAGGTTAAAAGTAAATTTCATACTATTTATAGGGTGCTTAGCTATTTTTATAACAACAGAGATTGTGAAAATTGTAGAGATTTTCTTATTATTATTATACATGGGTAGAAGAAGGCAAAATGGGTAAGAAATTAAAACGTGGAATTTGAAGTAGCCAACCAACTGATCTAGTAGATCTGTACATTATGGAGTTTCAGTTCATAAATAAAATATTTTTCTTGAGAAAATTTGTGAAAAGATTACCCATCAGCTTGATTCTGTAAGACCATTCCTCCTAAATCAGCAACTTCTCTTAAAGCAGCCCTCCATTGCTCCACCTTGTCTGTTTTATATGTCTCTTCAAACCTAAAGAAAGCTTCTTCAAAGCTCCCTTTCTGCTTCCTCACATCTGATGGATCCACATCATAAAACACAGGCAGAAGAAAATTCCCAAAAGCTCTCTTGCTTTCAACCATAAGGATGAGTTCATCAAGGCATCTCTGGGAAGAAGCATAGTCTTTTGAAATGACAACTATAAGAATTCTGGATTCTTGAATTTCTTTCAGTAACTTTTTCTCTTCTTCATCAGGCCTGAATGAAGGGATACCAGCATTTAGCAAAGCTGTATAAAGATGATCACCAAAGGTCTTGCTTATTTCCTTGCTTCTAAAACTTAAAAATGCATGATTAACAAACTGAGACATCTTCTTCTTTCATCAACTCTGATTGATCAAAGAAATGAAAGTGAAGAAAAGCAATGGAGTATATGAGTAGGGAGGCTACTTAATCAACTTAAATATATTCTATCTTCAAGTTCTTTTTCATTAGCTAGTACATTTCTGCAATAACTATTGTCCTTGGTGGATTCATATGTAGAATTCTGCAATAAACTAGTAGGTTAAACCATTTGGGACTTCTTTTTTCCTCGGGAGATTCTTGTCCACTTGAAATTTTTTGCAATAAAATAATCTGTAGCAGTTAAAAGATGATCTCATAGGGTAAGAATTTGATAATATATAACTTACTCTTAAATTAAACCACATGGGACTTTTTCTCTCTTTGGCATAATTGATTGTATGGTCTTTAAAAGCATTTAGATAATACTAAATTGTCAGATTTATAGTCTCCCAAATAAGTTATATTTGTCTTTTGTTATATTTTTTTAACATATTTACCCTTGTCATCCAACTTTAGAGTTATATTTGTCCATGTACTTAAAAAACTATATTTATCCCTATTCTGTTAGATCTCCATCTTCCTTAATTTGTTTCTTCCTAAACTGATAGTACAATTTCTTTATATTATTGAATTACTTAAAAATTACTATAGGAACAATTAATAATAAGTTAGATTATTGACCTTAGAAGTAGAGCATTTATTCTGCTATACAGGTTAAAATGCACCGATAAAATAAAATCCATTGGACTGTCAATTAGTATAAGTCAAATCTTATATACAATTGAACCGTTCAAGATAATTGTGAACACATTCGACCACTTGAGCTAATGTTTGATATTCAAAAGTTAATATATATATAGAAATACTGAAAATATATCCTCTATATAAAGTGTAATTTTTTATCAAAGGGGTTTGGGTGAACACCCTCCCCACCCCTAAATCCGTCCCTGCCTATATATATTGGATTCCACTTAGTTTGTAATAAAATATACTATATGATTGATTATTTGATTAACTCTAATGTTTTAAAAGAATGACAAAACGGAAACTACTTGTTGAAAAATCTTACTATTCATTTATTATCTTTTTATTTTTGCTGAAATATTTGGAGACGTGAGGATACTAGTTCACTGCTAAGTGCTAAACCATTGCCTTTTAGATCCCTCTTCTCCGTCATTGTTAATCATCATCTCCAAAACAAACAATAAGTAGCTACAGAGTTGAATTTTTTCTAAACCAGCAATAAATTTGTATGGACAGGTTGAAAAGTGTTTCTTATTGTTGTTAAAATTGGTTGAAAAGAGGTAGCCATTTTTCTTTTATTAAGTCTTTGTGTCCATATTAAGGTGTGATATGGGGATTTAGCAAACATGACTTTTTTTTAAAAAAGGTATAAGGGCAAATATAATTCTAAAGTTAAATGACAAGATAAAATATGTTGAAAAAGTATAATGAAAAATAAATATAACTTATTTGTGAAAGTACAAGGCAAATTAATTTGATTGAAATTGAGAAAAAAGCATAGTTGAAGTTAAAAAATTATGATAAGGTAATATTTATTGATTTGGACCACAAGTACAAATAGTAAGTTTTTTCTGCGTGACCCGCAAGACCATTTGTCTATTGCCTGGGAATAAGTGTAAAGTCAAAGGTTCTGCTAATTAGTGGCTGGCTGCCCCTGCAAAATTCACAATGTCCAGTTTTTTAGTAAAGTTGTTGGACCCTAGCTCGTTCACGAATTGGCAATTCATGCCTATCTACTCTTCTAGTTTCAGCACTACTCCATAATGAGTCCTCATTACAGGGTAGTTATATGAGGTGAAATTCGAGCTGATTAATCAGAAATCGAAACGTGGAGGTATTGGACTCAGTCCGATCCAGGTTAATAGAGAAGTTCCCGGTCACATTCCGGAAGCGTCCTCGCACCATCACCCCCTGTAGGAAAAAATTAGAATAATATTGATCAAGAACAAGTAAAACAAGAAAATAACTTATCGAATCAATGTTGCGTCGTGATGAATCACTGCCTTGCAAGCGATTTCGGACCAACTATGATGCAAATAGTTTAGCCCGGTCGCTCCCCAAGGTTCCACAAAACTCCCAACACCTGTACTAGTGGCTGAAAATTTAGAGTTTGCACAAACTTATTTGCCCAGAATAACTGAAGGAGAAAAAGAACTTTAAGAAGAAGAGATGATTTTTTCGGTATGTTGACAAGAGACCCCTGAACTCCTTTATATAAGTAGATGACAACAAGAGGTCAAGACTAGATACATTTGATGTGTTGGACCATTGAATCTGAATAATGAACCTTGACTGTTCATAATTTCAAGAAGATATATTTGGATGAATATGTTTAATGTGTTGGAACATTGAATTTGAGCAATGAACCTTACTGTTCATTATTTCAAGAAGATGTATTTGGATAATCATTATTTCAAAGAAATGTACTTAACTGTCCATTATTTCAAGAGGATGTACTTAGTTGTCCGTTATCTCAGGGGATGTATTTAGACATGACACTAGTTTTCTTCATTATTTGCAGTTTAATTTTCAACATCCCTTACTAATGCAAAGATAAATAAAAATAATTTCTGGGAAAAGAGAAGGAACGTGTACTTAACTGTTAATATCTTTCGATTTGAATTAACACGTAGGAAATAAGCAACATCTAATATCCAAAATGTAAAGTACTCTTGAACTAAATGGACATAAGTTGAGACCCCCACAACACATATAATATTCTTAATTTACACAAACTCCGTGATACTAACAAAGTGCTTTTATGGTCATGCACACACCTTGAGACTAATGAGTGCTTTAGAAAGACGGCTTACGTCTTTCATAAAATGCGACAACACATTTACACTTATGTAGGTGATTCCATCAAGTCTATCTCAAATAGACCACCTTAAGGCTATGGATTCATTAAGAGCAGAATAAGCTCAACCTCTCATATCAAGCGATGAATCTATTAAGTGCTTCTCACTAACACCACCACAACGGGTTATGAAAATATTAAGAGTAAAACTCAAGTAAATCCATCAAGTCCGTCTCAAAAACATCACCACAACGGATATGGATTAAGAGTAAAACTCAACCTTACAAAGCACTACCACACGCCATAGGAATAGGATTTGTAGTGTATATTGAGGAATCATATGGCTTCATTTGATCAACAAACGGGTATCCACCATAAACTCAATTCATAGGCTTTAGCCTCATCCCCTCGGTGTTTCAAGGATCATTTTCCTTGTCAAACCCTTGGTTAAAGGATCCGCCAAATTTATTTCAGACCTTACGTATTCCAAAAAGATAACACTATATTTCAGCAATTGTTTAACTGCAGCATGTTTCATGCGAATATGTCTTTGTTTCATTATATACACTTTTTTTTTCAATTTCAATTGCCGTCTGTGAGTAGCAATGTAAAGAGACTGATGAAGCTAGTCTTTCCCACAACGACACATCTATCAAAAGGTTTCTCAACCACTTAGCTTCTTGCCCTGCTAACTCAAGAGCAATAAACTCAGATCCCATGGTAGAACGTGCTATGCAAGTCTATTTTGAAGACTTCCATGAAATAGCACTTGCACTCAAAGTAAACACATAGTCACTGGTGGAGTTAACTTCATTATTGTTCGTTACCCAGTTTGTATCACAAAAACCTTCTAAAACAACAGGAAATTTATTAAAATGCAAATACATTACCTCTCAAATACCTTAACAAACGATGAAGAGTATTTCAATGTTCATTACTGGGATTATGAGTATGTCTACTCAATCTGCTAACAGCATAAGCTATATCAGGCCGAGTATAGTTCATGATAAACATTCCACACTCAATTATTTTAGCATATTCAGTTTGAGAAAGACTAGATTTTTTATTTTTTCTCAAGTGTATGTTAGGATCATAAGGAGTTCTCACTGGAACAACATCAAAACAATTAACTTTTTCAACATCTTTTCAATGTAATGAGACTGACACAAAGAAAAGTCATTAACGGGTTTTTTAATTTGAATCCCTAAAATTACTTCTGCTTCACCAAGGTCTTTCATTTTAAACTTAGAAGACAGAAATTTCTTAGTCTCATTAACAACATTCACATTAGGGTCAAAAATTAACATGTCATCCACATATAAACATATAACCACACAGTCTGATCCTATCATTTTGGAATAAACACAGGTATCAAAATCATTAACAACAAAATTAGTATCCACTAATGCGCTATTAAACTTTTCATACCACTGCTTAGGTACCTGTTTTAGACCATACAAGGACTTTCTCAATTTGCATACTTTATCTTTTTGTCCTGGGACCACAAAACCCTTAGGTTGACTCATATAGATCTCTTCCTCTAAATCACCATTTAGAAATGCCGTTTTAACATCCATTTGGTGTACCACTAAACTATGAATAGCGGCTAAAGCAACAAAAGTTCTTATGGTCGCTATTTTAGTTACAGGAGAATAAGTATCAAAGTAATCAATATCTTTCTTTTGGTTAAAACCCCTAATCACAAGTCTAGTCTTATATTTATCAATTGTACCATATGGTCTCAATTTCTTCTTAAATATTCATTTGCTACTTATGGATTTACAACCTTTAGGAAAATCATGCAAATCCAAAGTATGATTAGAAATTATAAAGTCTATTTCACTTTTAATGGTCTCTTTCCAAAAACATAACATCTATTGATCTCATTGCTTCATCATAAGTCTTAGGGTCTTCTTCCATTAAGATATAGACACTAATTCATCATTTAACACATCAATATCACAATTCTCAGTCAAGAAGACAATAATAAAATTAGGACCAAAGCTAGTCTCAATTTTACGCCTTTTATTCCTTATAAATTCAATTGCATGCTCATTATTAACAACATTAGCAGAAGACACAACACGAAAATTAACAAGCATAGATGTAAATGCATTATTTAGCACATCACTAGGTACACCATTTTTCAAAGAAAATACATGCTCAAAAATTTTTGCATCTCTAGAATAGAATAATCATTCAAAGACATAAATCTATAAGCAACACTATTTTGAGCATAACCAATAAAGATAGTGTCAAAAGTCTTAGAACCTACATTCACTCGTTTGAAATCAGGTAGACCAACCTTAGCCAAACACCCCCACACTTTCAGAAATTTCAAGTTAGGGCAAACCCTTTCCACAACTCATATGAAGTTTTGTCTAACTTCTTATAAGAGACTCTATTAAGAATATAACATTTAGATAGGATAGCTTCCTCCCACATGTTGTCAGACAAACCCGAACTTAAAAACATAAAGTTCATCATTTTCTTAGGGGTTCAATTTTTCTATTCGGCTACACCATTTTGTTGGGGAGTATAGGGAGCACTTACCTCATGTATAATATTATTTTTCTCATAAAAAGCCTCTAGAGTATTAGTACTATATTCACCGCCCCTATCAAATCTAAGTCTCTTGATTTTCCCGTCTAACAGGTTTTCTACTTCTGCTTTAATTTCAAAGACATATTTTCTACCTCATCTTTAGACTTAAAAAGATATACCTTAGTGTATCTAAAAAGTCATCAACAAAAGTAATGTAATACTTCTATCCATCTTTGCTAACAATGTTTTTGAAATCAGCTAAGTCTGAATGTACTAGTTCAAGCAATTATGTCTTTCTACTAGTAACAAGTTTGAATGATTTTTTGGCATGCTTTGCTTCTACACACACGGGACACTTAGAAAATTCATCAACTTTTATCACATGGATTAATTTAATTTTTCTAAGTCTTTTAGTAGAAGAAATTTTAACATGACATAGCCTACCATGCTACAAATCAGTAGACTCAACAATATAAGAAAGATTGAGAGTACTTTTCGCTATTGATGATCTCGTAAAGTCTAGAGAAATTCACATTTTCAATTATCAAACATACTTCACAAGAGACATTAAAATTATCATAAAGATTCACCGACCTTAAGATAATATTTAAATTTAAATATCATTCATTCACATAGTCAAAAAAATCTATATCAGCTTCAAGTGTAGATATGATCCTCCCAATTAAATAATTCATATCATTTCACAAGTTGATGTAAAACTCCACATGATTTTATCCTCAATAAATTTACGTTAAAATATATATATGAGATCACAAATTCACAAGCATATCATATATGTTAGTCCAACACTTAATATACATTTTAATATTATCATAAAAATTAATCATCTGCCCTAACACTTATATCACTAGCATTTCAAGAAAAACACAAGGGTAGATTCATAAATAAACAAGAGTGGAGTTGTAAGAAAATAGAACCTGATTTTCGTCACTCTCTTTTCTTGCACTTTGGAATTATCTTTGTCTTCCCACGAAATATGACAATTTCATTCCCAAAGAAGAGTATTGTTGTATTGATTTTCATAGCTAGCCTCGTTTTCCATCGTCTCTATTTTTTTATTATAATTAGCATGTTCCAAAATTACAGTTATTTGACGAAGATAATTTATTTATGTGAACATCAATGGATTAGCAGTCCAAAACATCATAAACGACCAGTGCTTGAGAAGCCTAATGTATGTATCTGCATCATCAATCACAAATTTTCTTTACACCATATTTTCAACTATTCTATTCTCTTGCTTTAAAGTGGAAGATCTCAATTTATACATTAACTTTGATGTTTAGAAATTAAAACAAAGAAACGAAGAAAGAAACTTGCCTCTACCTTTTATCCGCAAGAACGGAGTGATTGATCCACTAAATTAATTTGTATAGAAATTTAGAAAATTTCTCTTCCAAAATATCTGTTTTCCTAAAGCACTATTTTTTTCTTACCTCGAAATAGAAGAGTTTTGTTCAAATCTACTGATCAATATTGTATAGAAATCACTTTCAAATTATATAAACAAATTAGAACAATATTGATCAAGAACAAGTAAAATAAGAAAATAACTTATCGAATTAACGATACGTCGTGGCAAGCCAATGTCTTGAAAGCGATTTCGGACCGACATGGTGCAAATCGTTTAGCCCAGTCGCTCCCCAAGGTTCCACATCACTCCCAAACACCGTCACTAGTGGGTGTAAGTTTGGAGTCTGCACAAACTTGTTTGCCCAGAATAACAAAAGGAGAAAAAGAACTTTGAAGAAGAAGAGATGATTTTTCGGTATGTTGACAAGAGACCCCTAAACCCCTTTATATAGGTAGATGACAACTAGAGGTCAAGACCAGATATATTTGATGTGTTGGACCATTGAATCTGAATAATGAACCTTGATTGTTCATTATTTCAAGAAGATGTATTTGGATAACCATTATTTCAAGGGGATGTACTTTGTTGTCCATTATTTCAAGAGGATGTACTTGGTTGTCTGTTATCTCAGGGGATGTATTTGGACATGAGACTAGTTTTCTTCATTCTTTGCATTATAATTTTCAACAATCCCCCACTAATGCAAAGATAAGTAAAAATAATTTATGGGCAAAGAGAAGGAACATGTACTTAACTGTTAATATCTTTCAAATTGAATTAACATGTAGGAAATGAGGCAACAACTGATATCCAAAAAGTGAAGTACTCTTGAACTAAATTGACATAAGTTGAGACCCCCACAACACATATCATTTATGTAAATGGTTTATATACATGATATAGAATCGTAATTCTAGGCTAATTACGGAAATTAAATATTCACTTAACTAATATAACATATTGCTACAATAACTACAGATATACAAAATCAGTAATTATATCAAAAGAATATATTTACATATATTCTATCATTAAATATGCCCTTCATCCATTTGTTTGCTAAAAATATCCCTTCACTCACCTTTTTGGTTCATTTTAGCCTTTAAAAACCAACATAACTCTTTTTTATTTATTATTTAATTATTTTTTAATAATACTTTTTAAATTTTTTTGTGTTTTTTTCTCTTTTTCTTTGTAAACTGACAACTGAGGCTATATGTCTTTATGTTATGAACAAATAAAATAATTTGTATGTTTTATAGCAAAGTTGGTTATGTTGGGTTTTGCTTTCGTTCAACAGGAATATGTTAAACAGAAATTTACAACCTAAGCACAAGATAGATGTGAGCCTCAATTGTCAGCTTTAAAAAGAAAAAGAGAAAAAAAAAACAAAGAAAGCAAAAACAAATTAAAACAATAATTAAAATAGAGGTTTGTTAGTTTTAAGGAAAAAAATGAGCGAAAAAGGTGAGCGGAGGGGTAAATTTAAGCAAAATAGGTGGATGAATGATGTAGTTAGACAATTTGAGATAGTCCAAAGCATTTTTGGCCATTTTCCGTTTATTTTATGTCATTTACATACACCTTTCTGTTTAACTAAAAGAAAAGGATTTCAATTGAATATGATTCATGTGTCTTTAACCCCTTTTCAAAAGAAAATTGTTATCCTAAAATCTTTTTAGCGGTAAACAGTTTGACACCGTCTGCGGGATACACAATTATGATATTGTCTCGATCTATTGCTTGAAACGCTTTGTTAAACCACTAAAACTTACCCACTAAGAAATCCTTGCCATGTTGGGACTCAACACGACAACCCGCTCATGGCTGATCAAGCATCATCTCTTAGGGCTTGAGGCCCAACACAAATTTCACATCGAGTCATCCTGCTAAATGGGTCCACCTCTCGTACAGACGAACAGAGAGAGGATGTGAGTCTGGACATATGATTGAAGGCCTAACAATGGGTAAAAATTGTCCATTTACGC
This sequence comes from Anisodus tanguticus, assembly GCA_034509755.1. Lineage (NCBI taxonomy): Eukaryota > Viridiplantae > Streptophyta > Magnoliopsida > Solanales > Solanaceae > Anisodus > Anisodus tanguticus. The sequence continues at coordinate 46,134,789 of CM067543.1, read as the reverse complement.
GGGTGGGCTTAGTACACCCACCAATCAATGACTTGCGCTTCCGTTCTTTTTATATATGTATGTACATGAATTTGTAAAGAACATGTGATCTATTGAAACCCTTTAGGACTTGGTTGAAATCTCGTATAGGCAAGCGATACTACTATCGTTAAAAATGGTAGAAAGACCTCTTTCAAATGAGACCTAAATCCAACTTTTTCAAAATAAAAATGGTTTCCCTCCCATAATATCTTCCTTTCTCAAATGGTTTAAAGTTTAAGAAAGATCCTTTCAAAGACGCGAACACATTTTTAAATTATGAAGTACAAGTTGGTTTTGAGGTGTCAAAAACGGTTTAGTATAATCTATATGAAATGGGCATGCCAAAAATAGTTTTGTGTACAAACTCCGTTGAGTCCCAAAGACAATTTTTAGGGCCTAAGCTCGTTGAAAATTTTAACTTTCAAAAGTAGATAAGTTAGTTTTTCAAAGCAAAGGTCTTTGTATTATAATTTCATGAATTTGAAGAAATGTGAGAGACTAAGTATAAGTCTTGCCTAAGCTTTTAAAAGACCTGATTTGAATAAACAAATAAAATTTACTCAATTGTTTTCCCCTGAACTAGCTTAAGAGAATAGGTAAATCTTATTACTTTGGAATTTGGATCAAACTTAAGTGGAACTTTACCCGAGAGATAATCTTGGGCCTGTTTTGATCTAGAAAGTGATAAATGACTTAGGATCTTTTTAAGAAAGAGGTTCAATCCATTTTATAAAAACTCAACAACTTTTCACCAACTCTTTTCTAAAACATGCCACGAATAAATAAGGAAAAGAATTAACTAACTTTCCATTTATCCCTTTAAACATAGTTTTCAAAGCAAATATCTACTTTTAAGTTTTAACCACAATATTTTAATCCGTAGGTAAATTGCATTGAGCGTATTCCTTCTGAGGTGCCTACCACCTTCCTCCGGGAATCCACCAGAACCCTTACCCGCTCCTGCTTCTAAGGCTGTTGCACGAGGAGGAGGTAGGGGTCGGTGTAAGGGTCGAGGAAGGGGCTGAGGTAGGAGCCGAGGTTGTGCTACTGCACCAGTCAGGGGACGAGCGCCAACTGTTGTTTATGACCATGATAGGGATGTGTCTCCGGACCCAGATGAGGAGGTTCCGGGGGAGTAGGTTCTGGTTGATGAGGGTGGACCTGTGTAAGCACCACCAGGATTCATTGCTACTCCAGTCCTTCAAGACACTTTCGTGCATATCTTGGATTACTTTAAAGGATCGTTTGGTACACAATATAAGCTGGGATATCCCCGCACTAACTTTGGGATTAATTTTGTACCATGTTTGGTAGAAATTATAAATTTATCCAGGGATAAATTTATACCTTGTACCAAACAAAGTATAAAATGAAACCCAAACTTAAAAATGAGATATCCCACCTCGGGATTATTTTATTCTATCTCCTAGATGGGAAAAATTAGTCCCGGTATTATAATTATGGGATTATAATCCTGGAATAATTTTGTCTTCGTACCAAATGACCCTTAAGGGTATGATTCAGGCGGGCATGCTACTGGGTACTTCAAACAGTTATTAGACTAGAGCTGAGGGTCAGACTCCAGATCAGATGTTCGCTCTCGGGGGTCCATCCAGTTTCGCCAGCTCAACCAGCCTAGAAAGCTGTCATCGTGGCTTATCATTTCGATGGTGTGGTTTTGCTTCACATCCAGCCAGCAGTCCAGTGATGACCGTTGAAGAGCAAAAAATGTTTGATAGATTTAAAGACTGGATCCTCCCACATTCTCTAGGAAGTCGAGTGAGAATGCCTACGAGTTTCTGATCATTTTCCATGAGAGGTTGTATAATTCAGGGTTGTTTGAGTCACATGGAGTCGATTACATAATATTTCAGATGGTTGATGATGCGAAGTAGTGGTGGAGGGATTTTATCAGTAGTAGGCCAATCGGGACACCTCTACTCACTTGGGCCAGTTTTCTTCTGGACAAGTATGTCCCCTACAATATCATAGAGCTCAAGAGAGATCAGTTTAAGAGCTTGAGGTAGGATGACATATCCGTCATGGAGTACGAGACAAGGTTTCATGCCTTGGCTTGATATGCTATGATGATATTTCCTATCGAGACAAAGAGAGTGATGAGGTTTGTCGAGAGATTGCCTATTATGATTCGTTTGGGTGTTTCTCAGAATGCCACTTTAAGAACTTTGTTTTAGGATGTGGTAGATGCCACTAAGGATATAGAGATGATTCAGCAATAAGATTTTGAGCAACGAGAGGGCAAGAGGGCCCGGTATGTTGGATGTTATAGTGGTGCTCCACCTATGAGCTGAGGTTATATGGGGAGAGACTATCATCGTCCCCAGTCCAGCAAGCCCATATATGCAGCTATATAAGTTCATGAACATGGCACGACCAGTGCGAGACAGAGTTTACAGGGTCCCTATTCTAGGACTTCAGGCTATAGCAGTCTAGCTATTCGAGTTCTTCTCGTGGTCAGTAGATGATTTTTTGAGTGTGGAGACTTAAGGCATTTTCAGAGAAAATTTCCTAGACTTAGGCGCGGTGGTTCATTCCAGGGTTCTCAGAGTTCTACACCTAGATCAGTACAACCGCCTCTCAAAGGAGGCGCTCAGAGTGGTAGATGTGGTCATTTTCTTGTAGGGGTGGTTCCCATACTAGACGAGGTAGTGGTCATGTGGGTACTCAATCTTAGGGTGATCATGCATATTGTTATGTTTTTCTAGGAAGGCCAGAGGCAGAGGCTTCAGATATTGTCATCATAGGTATTATTTTGGTTTGTCATAGGTCTTCTACGGTGTTATTTGACCTTGTATCTACTTATTCTTATCTGTATATATACTTTGATTCGATACTGAATATGCTATGTGAGTCGCTTGCTTTACGTGTACATGTTTCTACTCCTGTTGGAGATTCCATAGTGGTAGATCAGGTATATCGATTATTCGTAGTCACTTTGATTGAATATAATACTCAATCGGATTTGAAGGTCCTAGATATGGTAGATTTTGATGCTATATTTAGGATGGATTGGTCATCTGCGTATCATGCGAATTTGGATTGTCACGCTAAGACAACCATTTTAGCTATTCTTGAAGGTCTTTCCTTTGAAAGGCATTATGAGTTTTGGATACAAGGAAAAGTTTAGTCCTATATATATTGGTCCATACAAGATCTTGCGGAGAATTGGGCAAGTTGCCTATGAGGTGGAGTTATCACTAGAGTTGACTTAAGTGCATCTAGTGTTTCATGTGTCCATGTTGAGGAAGTGTGTGGGAGATCCATCCCTTATTTTCCCTACGGAGAACATAGGTATTAAAGAGAGCTTGACTTATGAAGAATTTCATGTGACTATCCTTGATCGCCTAGTTTTCAAATTGAGGACAAAGGAAGTAGCATCCATGAAAATGTTGTGGAGAAATCAGAATGTGGAAGAAGCTCATTGAGAAGTCGAAAAAGATATGAAATTAAGATACCCGCATCTATTCCATGAACAAGATACAGATGCCTAAGGAAAATGCCTTATTCTTACTATATGCTCTATGTAATCATGTCCAAACGTTATGCTATTCATATTCCTTATACTCATTTCCAATGATATGTACTCATGTCCAATGTTATATCATTCATATTTAACGTATTCATGTCATGTCTATGTTCAAATATTAATGTTTCATATGATTCGTGCTTATGATTCCTTTTCTCTCAATCCTTATCATCCTCTCATGACGATGATGTTGATGAATGAAAAAAAAGGTAAGTTATATACCTTCATATTTTCTAAGGCCAAGAGGAGTCATGTCTATGCTTATTGATCATCTTGTGATATATGCATATTATGATGCCTTGTGAGGCATGTGTTTACGCTCTGATTAGATGGAAAATAGTTGAGAAATGTTGGGATAGTCCTATTTACAAAGAAAACTCAGCTTAAATTTCTATAAAATTCCAGAGTTATTCATATTTCTAGCCATGACTATCATTCGAGGATGAATTATTTCAAGGGAAAGATAATATAACACCTCGTACATTCGGAATAAGGTTTGACCCGTAAGATGGAGATATATTGAAACCAAGATGAGAATTGTAGGAAGTATTTTGAAACCTAATCAAGGTATAAGGAGAGTTTTAGGACAAGGTAAAGTTGGAAGTCACGCTATAGACCAAGTTACCAAGTGAGTTTTCACAAGGTCTCACTTCAAGTGTGTATAATCCCCTTATTGGTTGTGAATCTGGGAAAATCTAAAGCATTGACGTTGTATCCCTTTGAAATATTTTTCAATCATATACAAATCAGGTCAATTAGAGCTCTATGCGAAAAGTTATGTACATTTTACTAAACAATTAATGTTTTCATTGACTTACGGTAGAATGTATGGACCGTAGTTCTCATGCACGGGGCAGTACTTTGCCCGTAATTGGAGCCCCGAAAATGTAGCTCACTACCTAAAAGACTATTTCATCTACGGTGGCACACATAGGCCGTAAAATCCATGTACGGGGCCGTAAAATCCATGTACGGGGCCGTACATGTCCCATAAGTTGGCATAAATAAGCCCCGACAACAACTTTAAAACTTTATTTTTTTGGTCTTTTCACTTCATTTTTCACCTCCTTAAGCCCTAGAATGACCCTTATCTCTTGCTCTCATCCTCCTACATCAAGGTAAGACCCCCCCCCCCCCCTTAGTATTTTTAAGTAATTCTAATGATTATACATGTATTCTAAACAAAAATCTACACTATAAATCTTGGATTTTCAATAAAACCCTTCTCAAGGGCTCAAGTGAAGAAATTAGAGTTCTTCATCAAAAGGTTAGATTTTGTTTTGGGTTTTGAAGATAATAAGGTATGTAAGGTTAACTCTCCATGTAAGGGAACATTTAATTGTTCTTCCCCACCCCTTGTTATATGAATTCTATATATTTTTTCCAATATGCAAGTTATGCCTTCAAATATGAAACATAAAATGTCGTTCATGTGTTTCACTTTGAATATAATGAATTTCTTGGATTTTACTTATCATGTTGTCACGACCCAAACCGGAGGGCCATGACGGGCACCCGACCCTACCAGCCGAGTACCACACTTCGCTTATTTACGAGCTAACCGTAAACAATCATGGCCACGAGGACCGTTATCAAATATCCTGCTGACACACACATCACGGCTGACAGGGCCATACACGACAACTATACACAGGACAATTGTCTACAAGTCTTTAAAGAGTACATGACATCACAAGGTCGGGAAAGGGCCCAGCCATACCCATATGCATATGCAAAATACCATACCACGACTAGACTGCAACTCTGAATCAAGTAGAGTGCTCCAATATCAGAAGAACCAGCAACCTACTACCGCGAATCGTCCATTGCCTACCTGAGCCTGCGGGTATGAAACGCAGCTTCCCCCGACAAAAGTGACGTTAGTACGACTGATGTACTGAGTATGTCAGGCATGAAGAATATCATAACAGAAAACACAAGAATAAACTGAGACAGTAATAACCAACAGTAACAGCTGACGAAATAGCTGACCAGTAGTAAATTGCCTCTGAGGGCCCTAATATGCCTAAATGTTATGAATAATGCAAATGCGGTATACATATATATTGGCCACACAAGGGCATCTTCCTTCCCATAACAGTCTTTGTGGGCATCATATCATATAGGCTTCTATTGGCATAATCATTATCATATTGGCCTCATTGGGCATCTTCCTTTTCGTGATATCTGTACCAGCTGCAGGTGGTGACCCATATATAACGCCATTCCCTTTTCCCCATCCCTACATATATATATTGATACCATATAGTAGTGTCTATAACACATGTGGGTCTAGGGTAATACATGAATATAATGCAAATAAAAATGCATGAATGGAAATGAAACATTCTGAACTTATAGGATGACATAATAACCTTGTACCTTCGGCTAACATTGGAAATATTAACATATTTCCCAGACACCTCAATAAGGATTTAGAACCATATTTAGACATGCTTTCAACATAGGAATCAATAACATGCACATTCTTAACTACTAAGAGTAGAATACTTTATGGAATAATATTACGGTTACGTTTCGTTACATGGAACATGCCAAAAGAATAAAATAATTTGCCTTAACATACCTCGGTTAAGTTCTTGAACTAGAAGTACAATCGAAGAGAAAATTATCCTCGAAGTGAACCAAATGTTGCTGGAGCGTTTTCTTAATATTCACAAGAATTTCAAAGTGAACATATGAATTCCAAGGTTAAAGGTATTGCTGCTTATACGTGTGTGTATGAATTATAGCACTTAAATCTAAAGAGTGAGATTGTTGCCTATATGAATTTTATCTACAGAATTGCTTTGTACATATGAATTATATCTAAAACAAATTTCCCTCTTGCTAAGTTGGTATGAGTTTCACGTAGCTTTTTAAATGGAGTCCCTAATGGCGGTTAGTGTTAGGATTTCTCTCCAGAATTATTAATAGTTAACTAATACTTTAAAAGGAGACTTTTGCCTTTACACGTGTAAGCTCTAGTACAAAGTCTCTTATCTACTAATCACCAACACATTACACCACTTGTAATGTGCATGCATATTACTTAATAGGCTTCCACCTATTAATGGACACATGGATCATGTCCAGATAATATTTATTCAATAATCTTAATTAATTTCTTGATCTTAATTCACTTAAATCTTAATGACTTATAAAACCTTCATATACTCAATGTCATAATCATGCGATATAGCACTAGTCCATAACCTCATTGGGGACATACACTATTATTATTAATCACCATCATCATACTTATTAAGTTCTAAATTATTTCTGGATCGAATCTTTTTATATACTAAGCTTCTTTATTTGCGTACATCTAGATGCTCAACTTATCGCCTGAAAGTACGGGGTGTTACATCCTTTCACCCTTAGAAACATTCATCCTCGAATGTTGGGGTGACATATCCCATCCCCATCACGTAACTAGAAAACACATCCACCGTTTCACGGGCCATATAACATAACATTTATCCTTTTGTCATACCTCACATGGTCATCAAGCATTAACAATAATAGTCTGAAATATAACTCACCTTATGCTTCTCTCGGAACCTTGGCGTTGGTCTGAAATAGGTCAAGATATTTGTTCTTCATCTCCTCCTCCGCCTCCCATGTCATTTCTTCTACATTCTCATTCCGCCATAGAACTTTTATGGGGGCTACTTCTTTAGTTTTCAACTTGCGGGCTTGTCGATCTAAGATAGCAATAGGAACCTCTTCATATGATAGGTCCTCTGTAATCTTCACATCGTCAATTGGTACAATTCGGGAAGGATCCCCAACACACACTCTTAACATAAAAACATGGAAAACTGGATGGACAAACTCTAACTCCAAAGGCAAATACAATTCGTAAGCTACTTGACCAATTCATCGAATTATGCGATATGACCCAATATACCTTGGGCTGAGCTTTCCCTTTTTCCCAAATCTCATTACACCCTTCATAGGAGAAATCTTTAAGAAGACTCAATCATCCACTTGGAACTCTAAGTCCCTCCGTCACACATCTGACTACGACTTCTGACGACTCTGAGTGATTAACAGTCGTTCTTGTATAAACTTCATATTCTCTATGTCCTGGTGCACTAGGTCCGGCCTAAAATAATTTTGATTCGCCTACTTCGAACCATCCAATAGGAGATTTACATTTTGTCCATACAAAGCTTTATATGGAGCCATTTCGATACTAGCATGCTAATTGTTATTGTACGCAAATTCAATATGAGGTAAATGATCATCCCAACTTCCCTTAAATTCCAATACACAAGCTCATAGCGTGTCCTCGGGCGTTTGAATCGTACGCTCTGCCTACTTGTCTGTTTGAGGGTGGAAAGCTGTGTTAAGATTAACTTGAGTGCCCAAACCCTTTTTTTAGATGATCTCCTGAAATTAACTGTGACATGCGCACCTCAGTCAGATATAGTAGAAATAGGCATACCAATAAGGCAAACAATCTCCTTAACGTACAAATTTACGTAATCCTCGGCGGTGTAAGTAGTTTTGACCGCTAGGAAATGAGCTGATTTGGTCAGTCCATCAACAATCACCCAAATAGAATCAACCTTATGATAAGAGCGAGGTAAACCCGTAATGAAATCTGTATTAATTATTTCCCTTTTTCCACATCGGTGTTTCAATGTCCTGAGTCAAATCGTCGGGCCTTTGGTTATTTACTTTTACTTGCTGACAATTAAGACGTTGAACTACCAACTCCACAATGTTCTTCTTCATGTCATCCCACCAATCCATACCTTTGAGATCATGATACATCTTCGTAGATCCAGGGTGAATGGAATATTGTGAACAATGGACTTCCGTCAAAATTTTATCTCGTAATTCCGCTACACTGGGAATACAAAAATGGACCTTCCACCTGGGGACTTTCTCCTATTATGCTCGAAGGTTGCGATTCTCTTTTGGTTAAATATCCTTCCCGATATTCCCTAAAAATATGACGTTCATTTCTTTCCAGTATGAGGGATGACCCTGCTGTATTCTGAGTCACAGGGCTATCACTATCTGAATCCTCCAATCAGACTCTCATTTAACTAACTGATGCGTTCACTTAGGTCAATTTCTCTTCTTCGTCCTCCCCATTAGTCAAGCCGCTTGTGGGTGAATGTTTCTATTGTCAACTTAGCTTTGTTTACTAACTGGTGTGCTAAAAACTCTTATATTCGTAGTATCTCAATCATATACACAATGTTATCGAATCTGAAATGTGCGTATCATCGCAGTTAACTCTTATTCATGGTCTGAAAGGAATCTCTCCCTTTACTTTCTTATTACTCATAATTATAAACAACTTCATTTTTTACTTTTTTTTTGCACTTGTTCACTCATTTTCTTACTTGTCGTACCCTTCTTAACTCTGGAATATTATGGCATATGTATGTAATCTCAAACATTGTCCCTGATTCCAATCCTTGGCGTTACTATCCCCTTAAAAGGATGAACTGTTAACTTATTCCCTCATTCAGTACATAGAAGATTCTGAAGAATTTACATTACCTGACGTTGGCCTACTATATCCAAACCTGGGCATTATACTTAGATTTAAATTCCCTCACTTTCCTCATGGCTAAGACTTTCCGTCAATAGCACTTTGGGAAGAGCTTTCCTTTATCTCGTTAAGTTGTACACCCATTACTTTATCTATCTCGTAGAGCCTTTGGTCAGTTTATAAATGCTCATAGACATCTGTATTTGTCTGATATTTTATCTTCATTATAATGTCGTTATCTCTTTGACATATATCTTTAATTTCTACGTTATATCCATAAGCGTCATTGGCTCTTTTTCACCTGTTTAGACGCTAATCTCGAGCTTTACACACTGTTACTTCCATTTACATACTTTTTGAGATGTATGACTGCATATGTTGTGCAATCGATACTTCGTATGTTTAGATCCAATTTATAGTGTTACATGATCTCATGACTTATTAAGCTTTCTTGTCTCGTCATTATTAGAACTCTCATCGACCGAGTGCTCACTCGTCTTACCCTTATATTTCCATTTCAAGTTGCCTTGGGGGTCTCTTATCTCAAAGTATTTCTCATACTATCTTCCTGAACATCAGAGGTTCGTCACCTTTGGCCGAAGAGTTCTTATTGTCCTTTCTCTACCATTCATCCTTACGATGTTCTGGAGTAATCATACCTTTGTGAAACCCGCATAACTATAATCTTACTCACTTTTATCCTTCTTGTTGTAATTCTCCCTTCTACTCGTCATTAAACGAAAAACGCTTCTGTCTTGCTACTTGATCATACCATTTCATTCATACTTGTTAACTGTTTTCATATTCCTTACAACCATTATTCGATTGTTCCATAGTTCTCATCCTCAATTTCCCCTAACAAGCTATTGTTATTCAAAGGTTATTTAGAATTGTAACATGCTGCACAATTGAGTCGAAGACCTTACCCGTCCAATACCTATAGCATACCTTAGCTTACTAACATTAATACACGTATTCTCAATAATACGCGGTCTGTCCCTTTACGTACGGACGAGAGGTTTATGTCCCTATTCATTACCGGGGATAACTCGATCCTTATATATAACTTGGGCTCACTATCCTGGGTACGTCACTTTATGTGATCTTCTTAAATTTACTGATGGTCACTCCTCACACGATTTGATTATGGCAATCCATTCTCGTTAATGATATCCTGGGATAATTCCCAATCTATTCTAGGTAAGACTTTACAATTTAGGTCGCAGATACTTAACATATTCCCTCATTCTAATCATCATGGGTCACTATAAACCTTCCAACGATGTCTTCTATTTTTCATCTATACAACGCATACTCATCTTCTCCTTACTTATATCATCTGACAGATCTGTCTCAATAGAGAGAATACTACTCGTATTTACACTCAATCCAACTTCAATCTCCCTGCTAATCAGACCTCTACTAGATGAAGGCATTGTTGTGATCATAAATATGATAAGGTCTACATAGAGAATCCTTACAATCTTCTGCATTCCAGTAATAAGCATTTTGCTTTCCAGACTTGCATTATCTCTTCCGTATATGAGTGAGTTAATTCCTCACAATCTCATGTTTTGAACATAATACTGTCCTTCTGGCGTATCAATCGTCTGGTAGAAGTTACTCATTTACTGGCTACGACTATGAACTAACTGAACTCTTTTTGGTAACCATCATTACTGAAACAGTATCAGGCACAACTTAAACTCGAATCCTTATGTCTCAACTCTACTACACGATCTATGATATGAAAGAATGGAAACCATCCCTAAATACCTTGCAGCCTCCTGTTTATAAGTGTGGTGTGCAACACACCCATAAACAAGACTCTACTAGACACGGCTTGCAGACTCCCTAGGACAGATCTGCTCTGATACCAAGTTTGTCATGACCTAAATCGGAGGGCCATGACGGGCACCCAGCCCTACCAGTCGAGCACCACTCTTCGCTTATTTACCAGCTAACCGTAAACAATCATGGCCACAAGAACCGTTATCAAATATCCTGCTGACACATACATCATGGCCGACAGGGCCATACACGACAACTATACACAGGACAACTGTCTACAAGCCTCTAAAGAGTACATGACATCACAAGGTCAGAACAGGGCCCCGCCATACCCATATGTATATGCAAAATACCATACCACGATTAGACTGCAACTCTGAATCATGTAGAGTGCTCCAATATCAGTTAAACTAGCAACCTACTAGCGTGAACCGTCCATTGCCTACCTGAGCCTGCGGGCATGAAACGCATCGTCCCCTGACAAAAGGGACGTCAGTACGACTGATGTACTGAGCATGTTAGGCATGAAGAATATCATAACAGAAATACAAGAATAAACTGAGACAGTAACAACCGACAGTAACAACTGACGAAACAACCGACCAGTAGTAAATTGCCTCTGAGGGCCCTAATATGCCTAAATGTTATGAATAATGTAAATGCGGTATACATATATATTGGCCACACAATGGCATAATCATTATCATATTGGCCTCATTGGGCATCTTCCTTTTCGTGATATATGTACCAGCTGCAGGTGGTGACGCGTATATAACGCCATTCCCTTTACCTTATCCCCTACATATATATATTGATACCGTATAGTATTGTATATAACACATGTGGGTCTAGGGTAATACATGAATATAATGCAAATGAAAATGCATGAATGATAATGAAACATTCTGAACTTATATGATGACATAATAACCTTGTACCTTCAGCTAACATTGGAAAATATTAACATCTTTCCCAGATACCTCAATAAGGATTTAGAACCATATTTAGACAAGCTTTCAACATAGGAATCAATAACATGCACATTCTTAACTACTAAGAGTTGAATAATTTATGGAATAATATTACGATTACATTTCGTTACATGGAACATGCCAAAAGAAAGAGATAATTTGCCTTAACATACCTCGATTAAGTTCTTGAACTAGAAGTAAAATCGAAGAGAAAATTATCCTCGAAGTGAACCAAATGTTGCTGGAGCGTTTTCTTGATCTTCACAAGAATTCCAAAGTGAACATGTGAATTCCAAGGTTAAAGGTATTTCTGCTTATACGTGTGTGTATGAATTATAACACTTAAATCTAAAGAGTGAGATTGTTGCCTATATGAATTTTATCTACAGAATTGCTTTGTACATATGAATTATATCTAAAACAAATTTCCCTCTTGCTAAGTTGGTATGAGTTTCACGTAGCTTTTTAAATGGAGTCCCTAATGGCGGTTAGTGTTAGGATTTCTCTCCAGAATTATTAATAGTTAACTAATACTTTAAAAGGAGACTTTTGCCTTTACACGTGTAAGCTCTAGTACAAAGTCTCTTATCTACTAATCACCAACACATTACACCACTTGTAATGTGCATGCATATTACTTAATAGGCTTCCACCTATTAATGGACACATGGATCATGTCCAGATAATATTTATTCAATAATCTTAATTAATTTCTTGATCTTAATTCACTTAAATCTTAATGACTTATAAAACCTTCATATATTCAATGTCATAATCGTGCGATATAGCACTAATCCATAACCTCTTTGGGGATATACACTATTATTATTAATTCTCATCGTCATACTTATTAAGTTCTAAATTATTTCTGGATCGCATCATTTTATATACTAAGCTTCTTTATTTGCGTACGTCTAGATGCTCAATCTATCGCCTGAAAGTACGGGGTGTTACACATGTATCCTTTGAAGTTTGAACCCAAAGATTTCATGACAATTATGTGATTTTTACTCAAATTATGATATCGTTTTCGAAAGGATATAAATATGATGAACAATATTTTATGAAAATAATGTTATGAACCTCATGATTATGAACTGTATTTTATGAAACTACGTTGTGAAACTTTCGATGATGAATTATGAACATGTTATGGGCCATCAAGCCACTCATTTAACGTCAAATATTTTGAGAGTATGACTTGTTAACCGAGAAGGCGTGCAAGAGACCGAAAATAGGCATGCCACGTAGGATATATATGGGTCGTACCCTTGGTTCGGGAGATTCCTTCATATCACTCCATCGAGGGTTTATTTATGTATCCAATTCTAGCAATCATGATTATGCATGCCTCATCATCCCAACAAGGTAATGAGATGGCTTAGCCGATCGGACCTAGATTGAAAATGTTTAATATGTCGGTTATTAATTAAACTCCCAATAAAAGATTTACCTTATGTTTTATTATATAAATGTTGAGATTATTCCGATGTTAGAGTTCTTATCTATTCCTACCTTATGGTATTGTTGTTGGGTTGCCCTTCCCTTCACGTAACTTTTATTTCATTCAATTGGTTTTACATACGAGTGTTATTCCATACATATGTCCCTTTTAACGGGAGCGCTGCATTTCACGATGCAGGTATAGATATTCAAGGCGATACTGTTCCACGCTAGGTTTCTGCACTCTCAGTTATTGGTGATCCCCATTTGATCTTCGGGCACTATCTTTATTTTAGCATTTTATCTATTTTGGGTATGTCAGAGCCTTGTTCGGATAAAGTTTTGATTCATGGATTATGTTAGAGGCTTCATAAACTAGTTATTAGTTATGCATTACATTTAGCATCGTCTTATGTTTTGGACATATGTTCCATTGTTTTATACTTAAAGTACTTATTTACGAATGGATTATTTGAAAGGTTTTTTGACATGAAAATTGTTTTCATTCTACTTTATATGTGTGCTTTAAGTCTCATGTCATGTAGATCTGGTTCACTTGGACAAATTAAAGCAACGAGTGTCGGTCCGCCCCAGGCTAATGTTTGGTGCGTGACAAGAAGAATACTAGTGTGCTGGAAGCCAGCATAGGCGGAAGTTACTATACTTCACTCAGTAGCTCAACTAGTGCACTGTCATGTAGTAGACGAGGGCTCACAGTTTACTAGCATGATGACTTTTCTATATGGTCTGAATACTATTTTAGAAGGGAAGGAAGTGGGAGAATACATGAGGCAGGTACTTATTACTACGAATGAGTCTTGGATTGTGTTAGGAGACTTCATCACCATTCTATTAGTGATGAAATATGCATAGGAAGGACTGCAAGCTGATATGTTCAATACTTTGTTTTTTCACGAGGAGAAAGACTGTTGAGTTTAAAATTATGGTCCAAAGTTCATGAAAATATTATCAGACAAGAATTTAGTGCTACTTTGATATCCTACGAGGACGCAAACACTAAACTTTTCTATGCTTATATAAGGTTAGACAAGCTAGAAATATAATCTCTTCCATATGCAACGAACACGGAGTAAAGCTCACTGATCCTATACAAGTACATCAAGTTCTTTCATCTCCTGTTGGGAATTGGTACTTCTAAACTGCCTTTATAAGCATTACCATGGCAAAAGATAGTCCTTGCCTCAATAGAGAACAACAACAAGAACTTATTCAACCTATAACTAAGGAGAAAATTCATCAGAATATTCCTAATGGCATGGATCTTGGAGTGGATAGTACTTACTGCTGAGTTTTTAAAAATTCTTGGGAGTTAGTTGGGGAGGTCATACAATCCGTTTTGCAGTTTTTTTGATAATGGGAAGCTCCCGAAGAAAGGTAACTGTGTGACAATTACTTTGATTTCAAAAATTCCAAATCCTACTTTTGTCAGAGAATATATACCTATAATTTCTTGCACAACTTTATATAAGTTGATAGATTAGGTAATTACTACTAGACTCAAATTTGTTGTGGATTCTCTAGTAGGACCTTCCCAATCAACATTTATTACGGGAAGAGAAATCCTAAGCAATGTAATAGTTGACTATGAACTTTTTAAAGATACACACAAAAAAGGATATCACCAGATACCTAGTGAAAGTGGACATAAAATAATAATAAAAAAAGCATATAAAAAAAGGTAGCCCGGTGCACTAAGCTCCCGCTATGCGCGGGGTCCAGGGAAAGGCCGGACCACAAGGGTCTATTGTACGCAGTCTTACTTCACATTTCTACAATAAAAAAAACATATGATTTTATAAAATGAGTGTGTGTAAGAATGGTGCTAGTGGAATTCGAATTGCCTATAAAATTTGTTAGCTTTATCATAGTGTGTGATAATTACAAGTTATTAATTAATGGGTGACCCACTCTTAAGTTCCAGGCGAAAAAAGGCTCATACAGGGAGATCCAAGGTCTTCGAATTCATATCTCTTTTTACTAGCAATGCAATAGATCATTGAAGCAGCTGACATATATCCCTAATTTTAAGTACCATCATGGATGTGGCAAAATAAAGATAGTTCATACATATTTTTCTGGATGTACTGATGTGTTGCAGGGCTGACCGAGTTTCCGTCTAGTTAACTCTAAAAGTATTTTCTCACTTGTCTGATTCATTTGGTCTAAAGCTAACCTGAATAAAAACTCCCTGTATATTACTAATATTATTCAGGATCTGAAGAATCAAATCTTATCATAGATGTAGTTCACACAAGGTGAGTTGTTATTCAAGTACCTTGGAGTACCATTAACTTTTAGAGAAGATCACTGTCCAGCAGTGTATGCCTATAGTTGGAAGAATAATAGACATTACACAGTGTTGGTCCACGAAGTTCCTCTCATACAATGGTAGAGTTCAACTCATCAAGAATGTCTTGTTTGGGATGTAAATATATTGAGCTGAGATTCTTTTACTGTCAAAGAAAGCTATTCAATCAATCCAAAGCATATGCAGAACACTTCTCTGAATAGGAGGTCTTAAAGTCTCAAGGAAAGTATAGTAATTTTCGGACAATCTTTGAAAGCCAAAATCAATAGGTGGATAAACTTTATAGATCTTCAAATTTGAAATCGAGCTGCTATTAGTACAGTGTTTTGCACAATTGCTCTCAAGAAGATACTTTTTTGTATCAAAGGGAGGAATCTAGAGAATATACATAATCATATACAAGCATATTGGTTTCTTAGAAAAAATTGATGCAAAAACATGATTCTTGGATGGTTCATTATTACTAGGATGGGTGAAACTAGATAAGTAGAAATTTGGGATAAGGAGATCAAATGGATTTCAGAAAAAGTATACAAAAGCAAGCCTCAAGCACAAATACTTGGATGGTTATTTGCAGCTTCAGCTTACCATATTTGGAGGGAAATAAACACAATCAAAATCATAAGCAAGAGGTGTAGCCTAACATGTATAGGCTGCGAAAGTATTTTTTTTTTTTAAAAAGCAAGAGGTGTAGCCACTTGGTCAAGGAGATTGTACTCCAACTGCATATTAGAGAACAACATCTTGGCAAATGGAGAAAGATACTTATTAGATAAGTTTAAATACTTATCTTGTCTTAGATTGTATAGACTGAATTTCTTTCTATATGCTAATTAGATAGGTAATAGAGTGTAGAGATACTAGTTCAAGAGTCCAAATGAACTACTTGTTGGTTATACATATTTCCAATTGGTTTAATAAGGTTTTTTTAACTCCCAACAAAAAACAAAATAACTACTCCGTATCTATATTTATACTTTGCACCTTTTTTAAAATCTATGTAATGGACTTACCTATATAATAAATAAATTTTATTTTTATAATAATAAGTAATCATGTTTATAAGTTAATGACATTGAATAATGAAAACAATGAGCTGAATAAAATAAATAGAACAAAATAACTTGCTCCTATCAGTAAAATATTAATAGCAATAGGGTGAAAACTTTATAAGCATATATCAATGCAGATAATTCAAGAATATAATTATTTAAAAATGGAGGTAGATTTTACAACAAATTTCTAAGACATTATCTAATTAACTTTCAACGAATTTGAATTATAATTAAGAAAATTCAATGATATGAAAATCAAAAATAAAAAATTCATATAAATAACAGAGAATAAGATAGAAATTGAAAGGGTAAAGCTAAAGGGAGGTAAGTATTAACGTATATTACTAATAATATACTACATATATTTTGTAATATTTAGTGTTGTATAATTAGGGTAGAAATAAGATCCACATTGTACTAGGATTCAACATTGTACATACTATATATATTGTATTAATGAGAAAGACTCTTCAATGGGAGATTAATACAATTCTATATGGTATCAGAGTCAGGTCCATTCCAATTTTTTGTTCACCGATGTTGGGCCCCCAAATTATATTATTCACACTCCAGTTAACAATGTCTGGGCGTGCAGGGAAGTGTTAAGAGTCTCACATCAGATATGGAATGGGAACATGGATTCCTTATATGGACTTGGGACATTTCTCACCCTATAAGCTAGCTTTTTGGGTTGAGTTAGGCCCAAGATCCATTTTTACATGGTATCAGAAGCCAACAATCCTTCCCAACCAAAAACCTAATTTCAGTCGCCCATTTCCCTCCTTTTTCGGCGCCGAACCGACCGTCTACCGCCGGTATACCTTCGATATACGCTGATATACAGTTGCCCAGCCCCCTAATTCTGCTAACAAACTTGTATACCCCTGGTATACTGCTGACATACAGCCCTCTATCCCTCCTTTCCTATCTCTCCAACATGTTGTATACCCATTGTATACAGCCAATACACGCCGATATACACTTTGTATACGACTGATATACCATCTCTGCCACTACATATTACACATATACAGCCTCCTTAAGCCGTTATACACCTCGTATACGGCTGTTTCTGCCTCATATATGCTTCATATACGTCCCAAACCTCCCCTACTATTTTCTCTATCTTACCCGATCTCCGGCAGCCACCATGGTCAAAAACCACCACGGATATGGTTGTGGACAAAGGCGTAGGGGTGGCCGTAGGGGTCGAACTGGGAACTGGGCTTCCAGCTTGGGCCCAACAGCCCCCCAGAAAGAGCCCAGCAGCTATGGCCACCAGACACAGCCCAGAAGATACGGCCCAAGTTCCAGTAACAGTGCAGCTCGCCCCAGACCAATTGTTGGACCACGGCCATCCGACCCACCATCCTTCAGCCCGACTATGGCCCAGTAGTCTGGGATCACGTTCGACGGCCCACAGAAGTCAGACCCAATTTCCTAGGGCCCATTTCTCTACTTTGGGCCTTCCCCAATCCAGTTTAGGACAGGGTTTCGACACATTGACTCCTCGGAAGCCCGATAATGTGTGGTATATGGATACGGGCACCATGTCTCATCTCACCAATAATTTTGGTAATCTTTCTAAAATGCGTAATTTAAATACTCCGCAATCTATTCTGGTTGGAAAAGGTCATCACATTCCAATTCAAGGTTTTGGCCACACTCTAACCCCACACCACATCCCCTCTTCTCACTAAATAACGTACTTTATGGCCTACATATTATCAATAACCTAATCTATGTTAGAAAATTTGCCACAGATAATTCCGTATCAATTAACTTTGACCCGTTTGAGTTTTCTATAATGGACCTACGTACCGGGAAGTTCCTTACCTGATGCAATAGTGAGGGAAACCTCTATCATTTCCTATCCACGTCCGCTGCCAGTGTCACCCCTCCCATATCTCTAAATGCCCAAGTCTCTCCTCCCACCGCTTTAGCAACAATCTCTCCGTCAACCTGGCACAATAGATTTGGACATCCAGGAGCTCCTGTTTTTTATTTTCTTCGGAACAATAATTTAATTCACTGTCCTAGTGGAAATTCTACCCAACCGTGTTTTTCTTGCCCTTTAGGCAAACACGTTCGCCTCCCTTTTTAGTCTTCCTTAAGTGTTACGTTTTCTCCGTTTGATATTGTTCATGAAGATTTATGGACATCTCATGTTATTAGTTCACTGGGTCATAAATTCGATATCGTGTTATTAGATGACTTTTTTCACTTTATCTGGATTTACCCTCTAAAATTCAAGTCTGAAGTTTTTACCAAGTTTATTGAGTTTCGTAACTTTATCAAAACATAATTTGAAAAATCCATCAAATCATTCCAATGTGATAATGGTCGTGAGTTTGATAATTCTGCGTTTCATAATTTTTGCACCAATAATGGCATGGTCTTCCGTTTCTCTTGTCCCCACACCTCACCACAAAACGGAAAAGCCGAACGAATCATCCGTACTATCAATAATATGGTTCATACCTTTCTTTTCCATGCCTCTCTTCCCCCATCATTTTGGGTCTATGCAGTCAAAATGGTAGAATACATCCTTAATATTTTACCCACCAGTACTCTTCACAACAAAACCCCCACCCTGTTTATATGGAAAAATGCGTTTCTATATAGGGTTTTGAAAGAAACTGTTTACATGCACCAGCCGCCTGGCTTTGTCCATCCAGCAACCCCTCAGTATGTATGCCGTCTCCATAAGTCACTTTATGGTTTGAAACAGGCCCCGAGAGCGTGGTATGATCGCTTTGCACAGTGCATTATGCGGATTGGGTTTGTATGCAGCAAGTGTGATAATTCTCTATTTATTTTTCATATAGGTAGTAGCATTGTTTATTTGTTATTATATGTGGCTGGCATTGTACTTACTGCCTCCTCTGATTTGTTGAAAAATGAGATCATTGTATTGCTAAAAACCAAATTTGCTATGATCGACTTAGGGAAGTTGAGTTACTTTTGGGGGATATCAGTGACTAGGTCTACAGATACTATGTTTTTATGGCAACACAAGTATACAGAAGAGATAGTATACATGGCTAAAATGGCGAACTGCAAGATAATGTCCACTCTGGTTGACTCTAAATCAAAGCTTAGTGTTGATGATGGTGATCCAGTGTCCGATCCTACCCTTTACAAAAGTCTTGCAAGTGCACTACAGTATCTTACTTTCACCAGACCCGATATTGCTTATGATGTTCAGCAGGTATGCTTATTTATACATGCCCTAGGGAGCCTCATTTTACTGCTCTTAAGCGTATCATTCGGTACGTTAAGGGCACACTTGATTATGGATTACATCTATATCCCTAAGCATTGATCAGGTTGTTATCATATACGGATGCCGATTGGGCAGGCTGTACGGACACGCGACGCTCCACCTCCAGCTATTGTGTGTTCATAGGGGATAATCTCATATCTTGGTCTGCCAAGAGGCAAGCCACATTATCTCGTTCGAGTGCAGAAGCATAATATAGAGGCGTTGCAAATATTGTTGTTGAGATTTGCTGACTCCGAAACCTTCTTTTGGAGCTTCAGTGTCCCCTGCGTAAGGCGTCTTTAGTTTACTGTGATAACATATCCGCCATTTATTTATCTCATAATCTGGTTCAGCATCAACGAACCAAACACATTAAGATGGATATACACTTTGTTCGTGAGAATGTTGCTATCGGTCATGTTAAGGTGTTGCATGTGCCTTTTTCGTATCAGTATGCAGATATCTTCACGAAATGTCTTCCTAGACAGTTATTCCTCGACTTCATATCCAGTCTTAGCGTATGGCCTCCTCCTACTCCGACTGATGGGGTGTATTAACGTATATTACTAATAATATACTTCATATATTTTGTAATATTTAGTATTGTATAATTATGGTAGAAATAATATCCACATTGTAATAGGATTCCACATTATACACACTATATATATCGTATTAATGAGAAAGACTCCCCAATGGGAGATTAATACAATTCTATATTAAGGAGTTCAATTAGATTCCCTCGTTGGAAAATACGAGTATAGGACTACGCAAATAGGACAAATTTGAATTATAATTTTCGTTATATACAAATTGTCGAATCCCTTTAACTTAAGGGAAGATGTTAGTGTAGTAGTATAGGGTTATCAAAATTATTTTAGATCACAAATTTAAATTATAGCTAGGTAAACTGCCTAAGTAAAAGAAAATAATATATAATAAAAAAAAGTGTATATAGAGAGGGGAGTTGAAAGTGGGAAAGGCAAAATAGATGGTGTAAGATAAAGGGGGAGGGGGGGAAGTGTCAAATGTTCATAGTTGGTAAAGGAGTTTGAATTTTAAAATACAGAAGAAGATTTTCTCCCATATATCTAAACTCAAAGAATTTTATGATTGCAATTGTCAATATTGAGTGCGCACCTCTACAAATGATCTAAGGGTTCAATTTTCCTATGTTCACCTTGTATTTTAATCAAATACTTTTTCTTTGTCTTCTTTCCTTTGTTCAAATCTGACATATTGAAATTTGCACTCTCCGTTTCTTATTGTAAAATTATATAATTAGATCAAATTTGAACAGAATAAGAATGAATACACTTTCTTTCATTTTGTTGGATATTGTTTGATCAAATACAAAAAATTTAAAAAGACAAAAAGTAAAATTTGAAATTAGTGATTTAAAATGAGTTATGAATATTTGTATCATTCTAAATCATCCTGGGGACAAAACAAAAATTTTGAAGTTAAATAATTTTTGATATCATGTAGTAAAAGAAATACTTAGCTTTTTAGTTGGTGCCAAGGAATCTAAATAAAGCCAAGATTGTCAAATCTTTTTCTTCTAATCGTTATTCTTCACCACTGGAACACTGCCTGCCCGCTGTCACGATTTCTCACGGGCACATTCACTCCTTTTCCCCCTTTACATTTAACCCTTTTTAAAAATCTTCTTCTGCTTTTTCTTAGGTCACGGTTTCCTCGGGTTCCTTTCTAATTCTATCCCCACCCTATTATTGTTTTAGAAAGTAGTAAAAAATAAAGATAGCATAAAAACAACAATATTCAACTCCACTCTCCTTTTGCACTTGTTCTTTTAATTCTATCGTGTCTTTAGTTTCTTCTCCCCCTTAAATAAAGTGTCCCATAGCCAATTTTTTCCTAAAGTTCCTTTCCATACATAACGCGGCCCTTTCTCTTCAAGATTTTTACAGCTACTAGTTACTTTCTTCAAGAGATAATATATTCTAGTTTCCAATAACAAAACAAGCACAAATCATTTATATTCTTCTTCTTCTTTTTAACTTTTTATCTCTTATTTATACTAGTCCAAAAGATTTGGTTAGGTCATCCATGGGAATTGGAGAAAAGTCTAACAATAAACCAATGGATGGAATAGTTGACTCATGGATTATTGCATTGAGGAGGCCATTGAAGCCCATATTAACCAAGGCATTGAGGGACAAGAAAGATGATGATAAAGAAGAAGAGAACTCCAGTGCAACACCAACTTCAGAGGAATCAAGAATTCCAAGAAGATTCACATGTCCACCACCAGCTCCAAAGAAAACAAAACCTTCTTCAAGGTGTCATCAATTCAATAATGGTGTTAAGCAGTTTTTTAATCCTCCAGACTTGGAATCTGTTTTCATACACCGAGTTGAGACTTGAAAAACTTACCTTTATAACTTCACTTCAACAATATTTTTCTTTTTTAGTTAAACGATGCATGCACTTTGACTATTTCACTGAATATCCTGCTACCAGATTCCACCAAAACTTTAATTCAACAATGTTAAGACTACGTTAGCTCTGCCAATTCCCATTAGCGCCTAGCTAGATTCGATAAGTTATGTCTACATGGCTCTCTATGTATAAGTAAGATGGCAATTTAACTTAATTACCTATATTCAGCTTGTGTCAACTTTTCTCTGTACAAATGGTAGATGGTAAATTCCCCTTTTGCATCTTTTAAACATGTCAGTTTACTTAGGTGTTGTATTTTATACATTACTATTTTGTTGTCTTACTTTTTTTCTTTTCTGTTTTCTTGCGTCGGTTACATCTCTTTTGAGCGGAGGATTTATATTAGAAACAACCTCTCTACCGTTCCAAGGTAGAGGTAAGCTACGTATGTCCTATCCTCTCCAAACTCCACTTATGAGATTACACTGGGTATATGGTATGATATATAGTTTACTTAAGTGTTGCACTATGTCCCGAAACAGGTCTCGCATTCTAGAATTGGACTTTGGAAAAGCCAGTTGTGTCTTCGATCTATTTGTTAAGAAGAAGAGCTTCATTTGAATAATGTTGGCAGATACAGACTTTATGGTTCTGTAGAATGATTTAACTTTGATTCTTCAACATACATATGAAGTGTTTTAACTTTTTTACATTATTAATTAATTACTAGTGCATTTTAACCTATAAGAGTACTAATAATCTCGATTACTATAGACAATTATCTTTAGTTATCTAGTGTAAAAAACAATTATATACTCTATGAGCGTAATTAATTATATGCATTATCACGTTATCTTTACTTGTGACGACATGTAACCTTTCTTATTTTTAAGATTACGGATATGATCATATTTTGAAAAATCTAGTTACTTATAAAATATAAATATTATTTAGAATGACATAATAACTAAAAAATTATTACCCTGATGGAGTAAAACGTTTTAACTCTTTGGATCAAACGTGAAATGAGGAGAGATACATGCACATGCAAGTCAATATCTAGCCAACTAGTACAGCAGCAACAAAAGGTTGTTAAACAGAAGTAAAAAAGCCCGGAAACTGGAACTTTTCTTCCTTTTCTTTCATATATCTTTTTCTTTCGTAAAAAAAGATTGACTATGACAATTATATCATAAGATTCAAGTCATATATGTATCACTTTCAATACTTTAGCCTTTAATTTATACTCTGCCATTATCTTCTTTTTAACTTAGTCTTTGTTTATGTCCCACACGCAACAATGACTGACCACCCACCTAGGAGTAGGACAGACACCCATCTGGTAGTGAGGAAGCTTCTCTGTAATGCTTTTATGGTATATAGTAAGTTGGAACCAAAAGACAAATTACACATCAAGGAGTACATGCCACTGGATTAGGATCCGAGGTGAACTTCTTTATTAAAGAATAATTCTTATTTGAAGAGCAATTGGGAAACGCAACATATGGATGATTAATTCAATTTTCAAATAAAGTTGGAAGAATTTATCCAAGAAATGAGCCAAAAAGTAGAAAGGTTAAAGCATAGGAATATGTAGATCTTATACCAATAAGGATTATATCTCTTTCATTAGTTGTACCTTATGAAATTACGTACTTAGACAAAGTTTGCTTCAGGACTGTATAGAGCGTAGGCCCAGACATAATTAAATGTACGACGTGATATATATAATAACAATAATCTACTTCTGTTCAATTCTCGAAATGGTTTCTTCTCTAAATCATGTTTTCTTTGCTCCAAAAGGTGGAATCTCCCACTCCAGAGGCCCCCACACCCCGGTCCGACAGGTCTGTGAAGGAGGTAAATCATGGTAACTCAATTGATTTCAAAGGTTAAACCAGTACCACGTGCGCACAAGGGGTCCTCCTTTATTTCAAGAAGAAACCTCCACACTACCAAAGTTGGGTTCAACCAGTCGGATTGACCCGTTTGGCTATAAAAATTATTTCTTTTTTTAAAAAATAATTTTTATTTAAAAATCAATATTTAGTCATGAAAATTTCAAATTTAATTTGAAATTGTATTTCAATTTTGAAAAACAGTTTATTCTCAATTTTTACTTTTGAATTTGTAGTAAAATACTATACTCAAAGGATGAATATTATTTCAAATATTTTTCACAAAAGATATAATCTAACATAACTATGTCTTCAATTCCAACTTTATAAATTTCAAATAAAATAAAAATATTTAGAATGTACGGCGAAACACCCAACTCCTAGCCTGATTATCCTTAGCAGTAAGGAAAGAAGCTTAATTAAAGAATGTGAAATATTGATTGATTTACGGTTGGATACCATTATCTTCTAATGGTAATAAGAGACAAGAGAAAGGGAACCACTCCGCTATATATATATATATATCCAAATTAGAGTCGTGGCATGAATTAGATTAAGGAATGTTTTATCACAAAAAGCTGTTAAACTCCAGTAGTTTAGTGAGTGGATATTGTGAAGGATCAAGTGGAGCATTTTCGCTTGATATAATAATGGTATATTATCTAGAGGGGTCAGCTTGCTGGCAAGGAGTCAACTTTGCGGCCTTAGGGTCGCAAGTTCGATTCTCCCCTCCGGATATCGTCCTCCGGGGCACATACATGTGGTAAAGTCTCGGCGCTAAAAGCCGCGCAGGTATGTTGCAGTGTGGGTTCGGTCTCCGCCAAGCCTTGTGGATGGGGTCTGTGGGGGGGTCAACCTTGTAGCATTGATCCGTTTGACGCAAGCAGACACTGACCATGTGTGCACATCCCGCGATTTACCTGGTGGTGGGGTGCTGAAGGACCGGTCCCATCATCTCCAGAACGTCTGGATAATACCAGTGAAGTAGTCAGGCACAAACCTGGAAACCTGGATTATAAAAAAAAAAAATGGTATATTGACAAGGGGGAGTTCACCTAACATAGAGCTTTGATTTTGGATACAGTAATAAAGAAACTAGTATTGGGATCAGAGCCGCTGCAGAAGCAATAGTTTTTGAACACGTCTTCAGAAAAGAATCACTAGTTTCATTTGAAAATTTAACTTGTCATTTAGTGAACCCCAATATTGGGCATAAAGATAAGTTGGTGTTAAAGATAATTATGTACATCATACATAATTATTTACATCATACATAATTATCTCCGTCATATCAAATATTATGTAATTAGATTTGTAATATGATTAGAATATTCTTAGGATAAGTCTTCCTAAATATTAGTCATAGATTGATCTTACATAGTTATATATATATATATATATATATATATATATATATATATATATATATATATATATATATATATTGTATTATTGGTATGAGATAAAAGATATGAAATTAATTTTCTTCATGGTATCAAGAGCCACAAATTAACCCCCCATTTTTTGCCATATCTCTTCTTACCGGTCAGCCTCCCCAATCCTACCCGAAAACCACTCTTCGGCCAACCAAAACCCTAGCCAAAATCGCCCTTGTTTTCGGACTCTTAACACCTAACCCTAACTAGGGTTTTCCAACAATCTACCCTAGCCAAAATACTACCCTCCTACCTTATATTTGTTTTTGGCACCTTCCAAACAAACCCTAATTAGGGTTCTTCATCTCCCTTACCCTACACACCAAAATATCATTTCTATTCACCTTTTCTTGTATTTTCTTGGGTAACAATGACCGACAAACAAAAGTTTCATCCCGCTCTTGCCGTAACGTCAAGAACTTTATTCATATTACCCTTGAGATGGAAAAAGGACAATACTCTTCTTTGGACGGAATTGTTTAAAATTCATTGTCGAGCATACGAAGTCATAGACCATATTATTCCTCCCAAGTCTTCATCGGAGACCACCATTGTTGACAAAAAAATATGATCTCATTTAGATGCTATAGTCCTTTAATGGATTTACGGCACCATATTAAATGATCTTTTGCACACCATTTTAGAACCGGACTCTACGGCTCAACAAGCCTGAGAGCATTTACAAAATATTTTTCAAAATAATAAAATTTCTCGGGCGGTATATCTTGAAAATCAATACACCAATATAATATTGGATGATTTTCAAACGTCTCCGCATATTGTCAAGAGTTGAAAATGATTGCCAATCAATTTTCAAGTG
The DNA here is from genome assembly GCA_034509755.1 of Anisodus tanguticus. Classification (NCBI taxonomy): domain Eukaryota; kingdom Viridiplantae; phylum Streptophyta; class Magnoliopsida; order Solanales; family Solanaceae; genus Anisodus; species Anisodus tanguticus. The sequence continues at coordinate 46,108,292 of CM067543.1, read as the reverse complement.
TTAGTGCGTCGGTGACAAATCAAAGGTTGGTTCTCCAATTGATTGCAGGATTGAATGAACAATTTGATGGTGTTGCTACGTTAATTCAACAAAACAATCCCTTACCACCATTCTATGAAGATCAATCGAGATTGACTCTTGAAGAAACTCGAAAGCAAAAACAGGCGACGGGGTTGACAACTAATGCCAGCACCGTTCTTCTTTCTGCCAACACGTATAATGATGATTTTGGCACTCAAAATTCTAGTTTCGGTAGTGCTTCTAACCGAAAAAATAATGGGTAAAAAAGGGGTCAAAATCTTAATAATAACAAAGGAAAAAATAATTGTGGAAAGGGACGGGGTCGGGGTGGCGGACAGGCTGCCGGCAGCGGCAACAACCGCGGCCAGCAGGGCCAAAACAGACCCCCACTGGCAGCAACCCAACTAGCCGGCCGGCGGGCAGTAGGGGCAGTACCCACCGTGGGGTTGGCAGCAGCAATAGTGGGTTGCCCTACCCTGCCCGTACCCCACGGCTCAGTGTGCCCAACCTCCTCCCACCTCTAGACAACCCGGGGTTCTCGGCTCTCATCCGTAGCAAGATTTTGCAGCCCATGGACCACCTTCCGCAGGTTATGCTCCCACGAATATTGAACAAGTCATGAACAACATGAATCTAAGTGTTCTCGATGATTCCTGGTACATGGACACCGGGGAAACGTCACACATGACGGTATATCAAGGTAATCTCTCGTCTTATTTTAATATGAGCAATAATAAAAATATTATTGTTGGCAGTGTGCATGAAATTCTAATTTGTGGTATTGACCAATTAAATCATCCCCCTATCACTCACCTTTACATTTGAAAAACGTCCTACATTCACCCAAACGGATTCAAAACTTGGTATATGTACGTCATTTTACAATTGACAATAATGTTTCTGTTAATTTTGATCCGTTTGGATTTTCTGTGAAGGATTTTCAGACGTGGATGCCACTAATGAGATGTAACTTGTATCCCATCACCACCACTACCAACAACTAAGTCATCAATCCATCAACTTTTACAGCTATTTCTTCTATTTTATGACATAACCGATTGAGACACACAAGAGCACCGATGTTCAATGTTCTTAGAAAAAAAAATTTGTTGATTGTAACAAACGTATGGACTCTCATGTTTGCCGGGCTTGCATGGCTAGGAAGCATGTTAAACTTCCTTTTTCATTATCTACTTCAAATACTCTTAAGCCATTTGATCCTATGCATTGTGATTTGTGGACATCCCCAATTTTAAGTTTAGCGGATCATAAATATTATATGCTTATTTTGGATGATTATTCCAATTTTCTGTGGACATTTCCCTGAGGACAGAAATCGCAGGTCTTCACCATTTTTAAACAATTTAGTATTTTATCAAAACCCAATTTGAGAAATCTATTAAATGTTTTCAATGTGACAATGGGAGGTAATGCATAAATACCCAATTTAAGGATTTTTGTCACCAAAATATAATGTCCTTGCGTTTTTGATGTCGACATACTTCTCCCAAAAATGGGAAAGCCGAAAGAAAAATTCGAACAATCAACAATCTAATTCGCACACTTCTTGGGAATTCGTCCACACCACCGTCCTTTTGGCATCATACACTTCAGATGGACACATATCTTTTAAACATTCTTCCTAGCAAACTACTCTCAAACATATCACCCGCACAAATATTGTACCATCGTCTTCCTTCCTATACACATTTGAGGGGTTTTAGGTGTTTATGTTATCCCTTGTTTCCGTCCTAAACCATTAACAAACTTTAAGCCCGTTCCATTTTTTGTGTTTTTTTTGGGATACCCACAAAATCATAGGAGATATAAGTGTTATGATATGTCGAATGGGAAAATTAGTATCTCTCATCACGTTGTTTTTTATGAGTCCACATTCCCGTTTGCTAAATCTCATGTGGCGTCCCCGCCTTCATACAAATTTTTGGACGACGGAATACATCCAATTTTACATTACCATCTAAATACCCAAACACATACTTCCTCCACTAGACCAACCCAAAATACACCACCAAATATGGCGGCCCAACAACAAAATGGGACTAGGCCAGTCCGAGTCGAGGAGCCCACTGCCTCCTCCTCTTCAGCCTCAACCCAATCCATTTTTCGTGGCTGGCAGGCCCACATGAGGGAGCCCACTGCTCCCTCATCCGCGTCCCCAACCAGGCCAACAGGCCAACAGGCCTAGCTTCTCTAGCCCAAAATATTACCCCTCCTCGGCCAAGCTCACAAACCGCAAGCCCACTGCCCCAACCATCTGTCTTGGCCCCACCTCGGACCATTGAAACCCATGCCATGCACATGATTTTTTTGGCCCAAAAGACATTTTAACCTAACATCTTCGGTCCAACAATCTCCACTTCCAAAAAATCCCAAAGCGGCCCTATCAGACCCGAATTGGAAAGTTGTCATGTTAGACGAAATTGATGCTCTTATTAAAAATAAGACATGAGAATTAGTGCCCCGTCCATTTAATGTGAACATAATACAGTCTATGTGGTTTTTCTGTCATAAAAAGAATTTTGATGGCTCTTTTCCAAGACACAAAGCTCGTCTTGTTGGTGATGGCAGGTCTCAGTAGGTTGGCGTGGATTGCTGTGAAATATTCAGTCCAATAGTTAAACCAACAACTATCAGGACTGTTCTTAGTCTGGCCCTGTCCAAATTATGGTCTATCGATGAGCTAGACGTCAAGAATGCCTTTTTACATGGTCACCTACAGGAAATAGTTTACATGCACCATCCTTTGGATTTTCAAGATCTTACTCATCCTGATTATGTTTGCTTGTTGAAAAAAATCATTATATGATTTGAAACAAGCCCCTAGGGCGTGGTATAATAGGTTTGCAGGGTTCTTATCCATACTAGGGTTCTCATACAGCAAGTTCGATCAGTCTTTGTTCATTTACAAGAAGGGAAATGATATGACATATATTCTTCTATATGTGGATGACATCATTCTCACAGCGCTATGAAGGATTTGGGCCCGTTAAACTATTTTTTGGGCATATTTGTACCTCAATATGCATGTGGTATGTTTCTCTGTCAAAAGAAATATGCCGAGGAAATCATTGACAAAGCCGGTATGTCCTCGTGTAAAATGTCACATACGCCGGTTGATACAAAGGCAAAATTGAGCAACTCTACAGGTACTCCATATAGTGACCCAACACATTACCGCAGCTTAGCAGGGGCATTGCAGTATCTTACCTACACGAGACCTGATATATCCTATGCAGTTCAACAAGTTTGTTTACATAAGCATGATCCGAATGAAGAACATATGGGGGCTCTTAAACGAATTTTGCGTTATGTTAAGGATACTTTTGATTTTGGGTTGCATCTGTATAAGTCCACCATTTTTGTCCTCACATATTATACAAATGTCGATTGGGGTGGCTGGCCAGACATACGGCGTTCCACCTCTGGTTATTATGTGTTTTTAGGAGACAATCTCATTTCATAGTCGTCGAATTGTCAGCCGACACTATCTCGGTCAAGTGTTGAAGCAGAATACCGAGGAGTAACTAATGTGGTATCTGAATCATGTTGGCTTTGTAATCTTCTTTTAGAACTTCATTGTCCGATCGAAAAAGCAATCGTAGTTTATTGTGATAATGTGAGTGCGATATACTTATCAGGAAACCCTGTCCAACATCAACACACAAAACACATAGAAATGGATATCTTGTTTGTCCGTGAAAAGGTTGCACGAGGAAAAGTCCGAGTTCTCCATGTCCGTCCTGTTATCATATTGCAGATATTTTCATGAAAGGACTTCCGCGCGTACTATTTGATTATTTCAGGACAGCCTCAGCATACGAGAACCTTTCGCTAAGACTGCGGGGGACTGTTAAGATAATTATGGACATGATTCATAATTATCTCTATCATATCAAATATTATGTAATTAAATCAAATTAAATATTATGTAATTAAATCAAATTAAATATTATGTAATGAGATTTGTAAGATGATTAGAATATTCTTAGAATAAATCTTCCTAAATATTAACCATAGATTGATCTTACATAGTTGTATATATATTATATTATTGGTATGAAATAAAAATATGAAATTAATTTCCTTCAATTAGTAAACTTTTTTATTTCAATTTTATATTTTATGTTGCGAGACAATTATTGGAGACAAGCACATGAGGGTAAGTTCTGGTATGCTTGACATTTCCCTGCATATTTTATCTGTTAAGTGACCAGTTATTTCTGCGGTCAGCCTTGAACCTAAGTAGAATATTTAACTCTATAAAATGAGCTATTGCTTGTTTCTATGCCCGAATATGTTAATGCATCAAATTGTGAAGCTTTTAACGGCCCGTTTGGACATATAGATTTTTTGATTTTTTCAACTTTGTTTTACAGTTTGGTAATCTATTGTACTCCCTTCGTTTCCACGTATATGAAATTGTTTGAGTGAACGTATTGAAAATGGAAAAGACGTTTTAAATTTATAGTCTGAAATAAGTCATAATTTTTTTATGGCTGTAAATAATTTTATTAAGAATAAAATAAGAAATTTGAAGTTAAATTGTTATTAAATATGAAAAAAATTACAAATAAAAAAGGAGAGTGTGTCAAATATTGGGACAGAGGGAGTAATCAATTTTCCACTCTAATTTGAACTTGAATTTTAAGTTTGAAAAACTGGTTCTAACCAAGTAAAAAACAATCCTCATAAAGCTTCTAACATTTTAAAAAAATGAAATGCATGTCCAAATACAACTTCAATTTTCAAATATTTTTATGTAACTTAACCTCAAATATCTATTTTTTTCAAATATCACCAAATTCATGTCCAAACGCCTACAAGTTATATCCACACGGTGACTTGTTTTCTCTCTCTTCTCTCTCTCTATATAACATCTTCTATACTATATTATATTAAAAACATAAACTCCCTAACTTAAAAGTTAAATTATTATTTTACCCTTCTCTAAAACTAATTTCCCTACTTGTATAAATGTCTAAAAATAATTAAATCTAACCCTATTTATAAATATTGAAAAGAAAGAAAATAACACACTACACTTAGCAACCTTTCGGAGTTACATACGAAAGGGTGCACTCCTTCGGATAAGACCATCCCTTGTACTACAAACTTGTTCACTTCAAAGAATCATCTTTTTCCCTAACTTTTTTTCTTGTGTATTTGATTGTAGTATTTCATCTGTGACTACTCTCCTTTCTGATCCATTGGTGGGTGAACTTCCATTATAATACCCTGTAAGTTCTAATATATTTACTAAAACTATTTGTATATTTATCTAATTAAATTGAATATGTTACTATGTTGAATTTGTTGATATTCATTTTGTTATTAGGCTTTCTAAAATTACTGTCGGGATGTCTTTGTAGTGTTATTTTTCAAATTGGGTTTACTTTTAAAGTGGGAAGCCCAAAATTATAAAGTTGAATTATCAAACTATCTTTTTAATAACTAATTGATAGAATAATAGTTATTAATATTAGTATTAATAATTATTATCATTATAATTAAATAGTATCTTGCATATATGGTAGAATGTAAAATATTTATTAGGAAGATTAGCTTTATCTTATCATTATCATTAGAAAGATTAGCAATCTTATCATTAGGGAGATATTTAGGCATGATCTTCTCCCTATCATTATCTTGTATAGTTGTATATTAACCACATTATTGTGGAAGAATAAGATGAGGAAAATATTATTCTTTACATGGTATTAAGAGACTAGGAAAATATCCTAACCTAAAAATACTCCCTCCAATCTGCCACCACCCCCTGCCGAATTTGTTTTTCTTGTTCTTCTTTCTTCCATTATTGTTCTTCATTCTTCCATTATTGTTCTTCATATTTTTTTGGTCCAATTTTGTGTCTTACAATCAACAATGTCTGACTCCAAAAAAATTTCCATCCAGCCCTTATCGTTTCAAACATTAAAACACATGTTTCCATCACTCTTGAGATGGAAAATGTCCACTATGCAACTTTGGGCAAACCAAAATTTCTTAAACTAAGCATGCGATAAAATTTCAACATTTTGCAATACAAATGTAATGAGATAAACGTGCAACGCACGTTCAGAGAGACTAGTTATATTAAAAGTGAGAAGCCCTTAAGCCAAAAGTTAAATAACTAAAATACCCTTCTTATTAATTTAAATACCCTATTTATATAACATAAAATAAAAGACAGTGACGCCTAAAATAAATCAAATTTATTTGAAGGAATGTGACCCTTCCACTTTAGAATACTTTCTAACTAATAGTTCCTACCAACATTTGAGAGAGAAGAATTTGTTTAAGGATTGTTGGCGTATGACCAATTTTGTTGATGATATGAGTGATTGTAGAGTTAACTTTGAGAAGGGAATTAACAACGTTGAATATCATAAGAAGACGAAAAGAATAACGTCGATCTCCAATGTTCACCCGCAACTGCATTGGCAGTATTATTCTTTGGTGGAGTAACCATCATGAATCCTTTGCTCTTGTAGTTAGATGAATAATCAGCCAAAGCATGATGTTTATTATTATTGAAATAAGACGATAAACATTGTATCATGAACTTAAGAAGACAAGAGACGTATAACGTATTAGTAATAAAGTTTCTTGGAAGATGAAGCACAATCAGGCGGTGAGTCTTGTGAACAAAATGTTTTTTTCTCTATTTGTTGAGTAACTCCCAACTAATTAATTGCTGGCAGATTTTATCATACAACCATCCAAATTTGGTGAGAAAATTATGACTTTGATAAAAATACTCTTTTATGTGTTAAACAAAAATTTTCCCTTGTGAAAAATAATCGGGAGTGAGAAATGCATTACAAAAAAGAAAGACATTTGTCTACAACATTTTGGCTGTCATATGCTGGATATTGTTTCTCAAAGTATTTTTTGCAACAACAAAAATTGTTGCATGCCGTTGCAATAACCTTCGATGTAAAAAGTTTTTTGTCATTTACGTTTTTTAGCAACAATATACTAATTTTTTGTTGTCATTTACGTTTTTTAGCAACTGTTAAGAGTCCCACATTGGAAATGGAATAAGAACATGGACTTCTTATATGAACTTGGACAATTCTCACCCTACAAGCTAACTTTTGAGTTGAGTTAAGCCCAAGATCTATTTTTTACATGGTATCAGAGCCAGATCCATTTCATATTTTTTTCACCGATGTTGGGCCACTAAATTATATTGTCCACGCTCCAGTTAACGAGGTCTGGGCGTGCGGGGAGTGTTAAGAGTCCACATCGAAAATGAAATGAAAACATGGACTCCTTATATGAACAATTCTCACTCTACAAACTAGCTTTTGGGTTAAGTCAAGCCCAAAATTCATTCTTTACAACAATAATATATTTATTGTTACTAAAATTTTGTGACCAATTTTATACTTTCTGGTAGTGAGGCTTACCAGATAATATCAACAAATCATTATGATAGATTTATTATTGTAGAACTTCCCAAAATGCAACGATACAAGAATGATTTGTAGAGAGTTTGACAAATATATCATACTGTAGAAATTAGAACGGGTCAATCGCTATCAAGTATCAACTATATATGTCTCAATAACTCAACTTACTTTCATTTTCGAATATCTCATATTCTCTCACGTGACCAACTTTATATTGCATTTGTAAGAAGGATATTATTGTCGATAACAAGAGTCTTTGTCATGATAGAACAACCTAAACGAATGAAAGGATTATACATAAAAAGAATCGTCTATAAAAAATATTAGGTGAGCTACACTTTATTATATGTGTACCTCTTCATCAAAATAAACAAAATCACATGTATCTCATTAGACTAATTGTTCAACATTGTAGTTTTTAGACAAATATTCAATCACCTTGACCTCGATAAACAAATCACCAAATGACAATCCACATCGATCATTCAGTAAATTGCACTTTATTCTCTCAAGTATAAAAATATCTTCAAAGTTTTGTTTTAATAATATTGATATTACTTTTACAAAATTCAATATTACATAACTCAACATACACGTGCAACCGAGAAACTAGTATTATTAAAAGTGAAAAGCCTTTAAGTGAAAAGTTAGATTACCATAATGCCCATAAAAAGTTAACCGACCTTTTGTCCTTCATTTAATACTATTCTTATAATATATTTTGTACCAAAAAGTAAAATGTTTTTTTTTTTGCAACCACTAAGTATACTTAGTGGGTTATTTTATTAATACTTGATAAATGAACCAAAGTCTTAAAAAACAAAACCAAAAAGACAACAAAACAAAATAGAAGCTAAACCCGACAAAGCCCTATCATCCTTAGGAAAGTAGGAGGAGAGCATCGACATTAACGTCGGTCACCGTTCCTCTACTTCGCCATCGGAGTCCGAGCTGATTTCGCACCCCTAAACTCCCACCAGGTGATGTATATCCATATCCACAGAGTATATCTCTGCCAGGTAAAACCCCTTCTAATCTTAACTTTCTTCAGATCTGGGCTTAATCTCTATGCGTGTAAGTGTAGTAGCTGTAGCAAAAGTTGGTGTTGCTCGTTTTTGACTTCCTGTTATAGATACTGATCCTCACAACTTCACTTGTGGATTGCTGATTTGAGACCATCTGAATTGGGGTCAACAAATGTGAGCATAGCTCTTCAAATTTACCACGTATGATAGTTATCTCAATGTGTTTAAAACCATCTTATAATAAATACTCCTATAATTATTATAATAATGTTAGTGAAACTCTTCCACTCGAAGACGAAGCGAGGAAGGCAGCTACAAAGCAGCAGATGGAAGAGATTTAGGCAACAACATTGACCTACCGAACTCTAAAGAAAGGGTACCAGTTGTATTTGCCGAGGCAAGATTGGACCGGAATCAATAGCGATTGGTGCTGTTGTTGGGCATGTGTTCAAAAAATCAAGAAAAACAGAAACCAAACGGAAAGACAAAAACCAGAAAAACAGAAAGTGGAAAAATAATGCAGAAGTAAGAAAATATCCGAGACCACAGAATTCACTGTGTGTCCTTAAGGAATTTAATCCCCTCACTATACCCGAGGTTATGAATTACTTCCTCCCAGGATAAAACGGATATACCTGTCGCAGGAGTAGCAGTACGTCAAACGCCTTCGACTTCAACGAACTCAAAGTTGGCAACGAAACATAGTAAGACTCGATAGTTTTATTTGTGGAAAAAGAATGCAGAATTTCAGATGCAGAAATTTTTGTTTCAGTGTCTTAAAAATGAGGCATTGCCTCAGTTTATATAGCCTCGAAGGTGCCTCTTCGGAATAGGTTGGTGACTGTTCGGAAAGGCTGCCTTTGCCTTTTTTTCCAGAAAAGGAGAAAAAAAATCATTTTCCCTCCATTTCTCATTCACACCAACTTAGCTAGCTTTATTCATTAACTAGCTTTAACAATCCCCCACATGAATGGGGAATGGCTATATGATGAAAAACGTGCATCACAAAAAACTGTGTGATTCGTAAGCAAGGATTAATCGCATCTGGATAAGTAGATTTCTCTTTGAACTTTCCGTAGTAAACATATGTCGGATATACTCGGTCAATCGATAGATTTGATATCCTTGAACCGTCGAGCTTTGGTGTATACCTAAACAACCACATGTCACACAATTAACCCTTTAACCGTCTTTGATTCTCATTGTTTTGTTCATTTCAGCCATGAACACTGCCTGGTTCATAAGTGCGTAGAGAATTGGCCTTACATAATTCTCCTTGAAGCGGCTTACACTTCACACTTACATAGGTGATTCCTAAATGTGTCATCCCGTAGATACACTATTTGATATACCCCGTACCAAACTTAGAAACCATTAAAAAGCCGTAATGCTTTATCATGGTACTGAACATTGTCTCATCACGAGAATGGACCAAAGAGTTATTGTGACAATGTTGAACCGTCATTAATGACTTTGTTTGATCTCTTTGAACCTAGATCTTGGGATCTCCAGTCTTCTAGGTAGAGTTACCGTCACGATGACTTGTCCTCGGCCATAGTCCCATTCCCCTTGATGATCTTTCAACTACCTCTCTAGTTAGGCCTTTAGTTAGTAGATCCGACACATTATCTCTTGACTTAACATAGTCAATTGTGATAATTCCACTAGAGAGTAGTTGTCTAACGGTATTATGTCTTCGTCGTATATGACGAGACTTTCCGTTGTACATAAGGCTCTCGGCTCTTCCTATTGCCGCTTGGCTATCGCAATGTATGCATATAGGAGCCAACAATTTGGGCCAAAATGAAATATCTTCTAAGAAATTCCGGAGCCATTCAGCTTCTTCACCGGCTTTGTCTAAAGCTATGAACTCAGATTCCATTGTAGAGCGGGCGATACATGTCTGTTTGGATGACTTCCAAGACACTGCTCCTCCACCTATGGTAAAAACATATCCACTTGGGGATTTAGTTTCACTTGAACCGGTGATCCAATTTGCATCACTGTGTCCTTCAATAACTGCAGGATACCTGTTATAATGCAAACAAAGTTTTGAGTATGTTTTAAATACCCCAAAACTCATTTCATTGCCAGCCAATGTTTTTGGTCAGGATTACTAGTGTAGAAACTTAGTTTACTTATAGCACACGCAATATCAGGTCGCGTACAGTTCATGATATACATCAAACTTCCCAACACTCTAGCATAATCCAATTGAGAATGACTTTCACCTTTATTCTTTGCAAGAGCAAGGTTCATATCAATTGGCGTCTTTGCAACTTTAAAGTCCAAATACTTGAACTTTTCAAGTACCTTTTCAATATAATGAGTTTGAGACAATGCTAGACCTTGAGGAGTCTTATGGATTTTAATTCCCAGAATTAAATCGGCAACTCCTAAGTCTTTCATATCAAACTTACTAGCAAACATGCGCTTAGTAGCATTTATGTTAGCAATGTCATTACTCATTATCAACATATCATCCACGTACAAACAAATAATAACTACATGGTTCGGAGTGTTCTTAATGTAGACACATTTATCACACTCATTTATCTTGAATTCATTTGACAACATTGTATGGTCAAATTTTGCATGCCACTGTTTGGGTGCTTGTTTTAGTCCGTAAAGAGACTTAACAAGTCGACACACCTTCTTCTCTTTCCCTAGAACTACAAACCCCTCAGGTTGTTCCATGTAAATTTTTTCCTCTAACTCTCCATTTAAGAAGGCTGTTTTCACATCCATTTGATGGATTTCAAGACCGTACATGGCGGCTAACGCTACTAACACCCGAATAGATGTAATCCTCGTTACCGGTGAGTATGTATCAAAGTAATCAAGACCTTCTCGTTGTCTAAAACCTTTAACAACTAGTCTTGCCTTATATTTATCAATAGTACCATCAGCTTTCATTTTCCGCTTGAAAATCCATTTGGAACCTAAAGATTTATTCCCTGGAGGAAGTTCAACCAATTCCCAAGTATGGTTGTTTAATATGGATTCTATCTCACTATTGATTGCCTCTTTCCAAAATTGAGCTTCCGATGAAGACATAGCTTCGTTGAAGGTTCGAGGCTCATTCTCCAACAAAAATGTTAGAAATTCTGGTCCAAAGGAAGTAGACATCCTTTGACGTTTGCTGCGTCTTGGATTTTCCTCATCAGGAATATTTTCCTTTGTTTCTTCCCGAGGTCGTTTAGATTCTTTGCTAGACGACTCACATTCCTTTTTATACGTATATATGGTTTCAAAGAAGTCAGCATTATCCGATTCAATTACCGTATTCACCTGAATGTCGGGATTTTCTGATTTGTGAACCAGAAATCGATATGTCTTACTATTTGTGGCATATCCTATGAAAACACAATCAATGGTTTTAGGTCCTATTTTTACCCTTTTGGGGTTTAGGAACTTGCACCTTGGCCAAACACCCCCACACTTTGAAGTATCCCAAATTGGGCTTCCTTCCTTTCCACTTTTCGTATGGAATAGATTTTGTTTTGCTATGGGGCACTCGATTGAGTATTCGGCTAGCTGTTAGAATGGCTTCCCCCACAAGTTACGGGGTAAACCGAACTTATTAACAGGCATTCATCATTTCTTTCGGGTTCTATTTTTCCTTTCCGCAATTCCGTTTGATTGTGGCGAGTAAAGGGGCGATTGTTTAATGAATAATGCCATATTCCAAACATATTTGTTCAAAAGGAGATTTATATTCACCGCCCCTATCACTCCTTATCATTTTAATCTTTTTGTTAAGTTGAGTCTCAACTTCAGTTTTGTATTGCCTGAATGCTTCAATTGCTTCATCTTTACTATTAAGTAAATAAACGTAGCAATACCACGTACTATCGTCAATAAAAGTTATGAAATACTTCTTTCCACCGCGAGATGGGATTGACTTCATGTCACAAATATCTGTATGGATTAAGTCTAAAGGACTTGAATTCCTTTCAACTGACTTATAAGGATGTTTAACATACTTAGACTGAACACAAATTTGACATTTTGATTGATTGCATTCAAACTTAGGCAATACTTCCAAACTAATCATTTTTCGCAAGGTTCTATAATTGACAAGTCCTAAACGTGAATGCCATAAATTATTTGACTCAAGTAAGTAAGACGAAGCAGAAACTTTATTATTATTGGCAACAACCATTATATTCAGTTTGAAAAGGCCCTCTGTGAGGTAACCTTTTCCTATGTACATCTCGTTCTTACTTATTATAACTTTGTCAGAAGCGAAACACACACTTAAAACCATTCTTTACTAGAAGTCCGGTAGATACTAGATTTTTCCTAATTTCAGGAACATGACAGACGTTGTTCAGAGTCACCACCTTGCCAGATGTCATCTTCAGCAGTATCTTTCCATAACCTTCAATTTTGGCCGTTGTAGAATTTCCCATACATATGGTCTCGTCGGGCCCGGCGGGAGCATATGAAGCAAAGGCTTATCTAACAGCACAAATGGGGCGAGTGGCGCCAGAGTCAATCCACCACTCTTTCGGATTTCCCACTAGATTGCACTCAGACAACATAGCGCACAAGTCATCAATTTCCTCGTTTGTTTCAACCATATTAGCCTGACCCTTCTTCTTTCCCTTTTTAGGAGCACGACAGTCTGCAACTTTATGTCCGATTTTTCCACAATTGTGGCAGTTTCTCTTGAATTTCTTCTTGTTGGGATAGTTCCTTGGTCCTGATGCATTTTTTCTCTTTTTCAGATTAGTTGGGGCAGTTTCAACAATATGTGCTCCCCCTATGGTTGATCTCCCATTTGCCTTCTTCTCCGCTGCCTTGTTATCTTCCTCGATTCTCAACCGGACGATGAGATCTTCCGGTGTCATCTCCTTTCGCTTGTGTTTCAAGTAATTTTTGAAGTCCTTCCATGAAGGAGGCGACTTTTCTATTCGCCGCAACTTGAAACGCCTCACTAATCACCAAATCTTCAGCGAGTAGTAATCGTGGATGATAACTGCAACTCTTGAACTTGAGTAACAACAGACTTGCCATCTACCATTTTGTAGTCCGTAAACTTGGCGACGATAAACTTTTTAATCCAAAGCATCTTCTGTTTTATATTTCTTTTCCAACGCATCCCATAGTTCTTTTGATGTTTCCACATTACTATAGACGTTGTAAAGATCATCCTCCGATCCGCTAAGAATATAATTCTTGCACAAAAAATCGAGTGCTTCCATGCCTCGGTTACAACAAAACGTTCATTCTCGGGTGTTGATTCGGCAAAGCCGGAACGACCTCCTTAATAAACTTTTGGAGGTTTAAAGTAGTTAAATAGAAGAACATCTTTTGTTGCCATCGTTTGAAATCAATTCCGGTGAATTTTCCAGGCTTCTCTGCCGGAGCGGTCTTGGTGCAAGATCTGACCGGAGGACGCAAAGCATTGCTCGTAGAACCAACCAAATTTGGTGTGACGATAGTGATAGCATTCAAATTTTGAGTCATGTCTCCCATTTCTGTCGCAGAAAACAACAGAAAATTTAATAAACAGTGAAGACTTCGAACCGAATCAGTTTTGACCGCAACAAATATAATACACAACGGTGAAGATTTTATTTCTTCAAACCGAATCAAGGTTACCCAAACGATTTAAAATACTTGAAGCGAAATGCAGTAAATTGTATGTTGTATACTTGATGAAGTTTTTATATCTTCAAATCAAGTACCCAAATGAGTAGAAAGTTATGGAAACTTTAATCTCAACCGGAGTAGAAAATCTGAAGATTTTAGTCTCCAAACAACATATAAGTTCGTTACATCGAAACAGCAAACATACACCCTTTTTTTTTAATGCAGTAAATTGTATGTTGTATACTTGATGAAGTTTTTATATCTTCAAATCAAGTACCCAAATGAGTAGAAAGTTATGGAAACTTTAATCTCAACCGGAGTAGAAAATCCGAAGATTTTAGTCTCCAAACAACATACAAGTTCGTTACATCGAAACAGTAAACATACACCTTTTTTTTTTCTTTCGACAATGTTTTGTAATTGTTAAGCAAGAACAAATGAACACAGAAATAATGAGTAAATTCCTTAAGCTTGTTGTTGGGCCTGTGTTCAAAAAATCAGGAAAAACAGAAACCAAACGGAAAGACAAAAACCAGAAAAAAGAAAGCTGGAAAAATAATGCGAAGTAAGAAAATATCCGAGACCACAGAATTCACTGTGTGTCCTTAAGGAATTTAATCCCCTCACTGTACCCGAGGTTATGGATTACTTCCTCCCAGGATAAAACGGATATACTTGTCGCAGGAGTCGCGGTACGTCAAACGCCTTCGACTTCGACGAACTCAAAGTTGGCAACGAAACACAGTAAGACTCGATAGTTTTATTTGTGGAAAAAGAATGCAGAATTTCAGATGCAGAAATTTTTGTTTTAGTGTCTTAAAAATGAGGCATTGCCTCAGTTTATATAGCCTCGAATGTGCCTCTTCGGAATAGGTTGGTGACTGTTCGGAAATGCCGCCTTTGCCTTTTTTTCCAGAAAAGGAGAAAAAAAAATCATTTTCCCTTCATTTCTCATTCACACCAACTTAGCTAGCTTTATTCATTAACTAGCTTTAACAGGTGCTGTGAGGGTGAAGCGAAAATCACTCCGTGCCACTTGCTGCGCGAAGTCAAACTGCGCGACGGAAGTTCTTCCCATTAGTATACTCTTTAAGAAATAAGTAAACTTGAACAGTCAGACATAAAATATCAGTAACGAAGGGCTAGAGAAAATAAAGAGTTATTGTGTCAACATCTTTTATTTAATGTAATTTAATGAGGAAATATTATGAAGAGTCAAATGTCTACAAAAGTATAAATGAAAATTTTGATTCCTTTGGTACTCCAACTTAATCTATACGATATCACTGGAGTTGGATTCAAGAATTAGAATTTTAAGGCATAAAAGATCCACCTAATTTTACATTGTTTTAACAGATTTTGTTTTCTTTCAGGTTTAGTTTTATATGTTTTGTTTATTATGTCCTTTTTTCACACCTTTAAAATATGTTGAAAGTTCATTTTTATCATTCTTTTAATTAAATTCGTACAGCTATCTTTCGCTGTGGATATTTCACAGGGATTGGAGCTGGATCAGGGGAACACCTGAAAATATAGGTATGAAAAGGGCACCATATTTTTGCTTTGCATAACATATTTGTTCGATAACAATTAGGTATTTTAACGTCATAAATTTTCAATGAAGCGAAACTTAAATTCTAATGCATGATAGGTAATTTTAATTTCCCCCCCTTATTTTTGGTCACTTCTAAATCTATTTGGAGATGAATTTGCACCAATGTGATTCATCTTACCCACAAATTTAGAATAGAGCTTAATTTACAAATTGTACATTATTGTTATTGGTCTTAAAATTGCATGTGTTCTAAATTACAGAGAAAAAGTAATTAAAAGTTTAAGTTCTTCATACCGGTTTTAGAGGTTGGGTCGGGTTCGGGCCTTTTTAATTGAGTTTTTATTTATTAACTTTTTTTTTAAAACGAGTAAAATAGAGTTATCCATCGGAAAGTTAGAATATTAAGGTCGTGTGACTTTTGTGTTAGTATACCCAAATTTAGTGACTTTTTGTTAGGGATAGTTAAGTAATTTTTGTGAATAAAAGTGATAGTTACGTGTCCATCTACAAAATTTACCCATTATTAATAGTATTTCTTCTGAACCAATTTATGTAAAGGAGTTCCTAGTATAAGGGTTTAAATACTTAATTAAGAATATGAATATAATTTAATTTTTGTTCAATTAAAGTAAAATTTCTATATTTAAAAATTATACGAAAATTACTATAACTCAACATAGTTAGTGATTCAAAGTATTTTAAAAAAATGTTTGAGAAATTATAATCAAACAAAAAATTATTTGACTTTTCAAATAGTAACACGTTCACATAAAATAAGATAGAGGAAGAGTTCATCAAAAGGTCATTGAAATATTTAAAATAGGTGAACAAATTTATTGTTATTTCTTTTGTATCAGAAAAGTCACTTAATTTTGGTAATTTCACTTAAAATGACATTTTTCTTTCTTTTGTATCAAAAAAATTCACTTATGTTTTGTTATTTACTCCAAAGATCACTTAAACCGACCTAATACTTAACTCGTAAAATCTCTTTATATGCTAAATAAATGCCGAAAAGATCCCAAATTACAGGTTCGCTACCTGTAATTGATTTTTAGTCGCTTAAACTCATACAACTATAGTGCATTTTCGAATTTTGCTGCTTACCGAAAAATTTACTAACTGAAGTTAAATGAGACCCCTTTTAACTTGGATGACTTTATCGTTCTTTTTAACTTTAACACACTTAACAAGAATATGTTATATTAGATCATACTTAACTTAACTTACATCATTTAGCACACCTAAAAAAAATATCAAACCAACATGTGGTGCGTTTATAACAGTTTAATTACTATATTGTATTTTAATTATTTATATTTTTATGAAATGTATTTCATAAAATTTCAAAATCATTCCATGTGGTACTTCCAAACTTCTCTTTATTTAAGTATTTATGTTCAAAATATTTATCATTTTTGGACAGATAAAGAGATTTGTTTAGCATATAAAGGAATGTTTGGGCATTTATTTAGCATATAAAGAGATTTACGGTTTGGGTACTGCGTCGGATGAGAATTTTGGTTAAAAGGTATTGGATTTACTCGATTTTTTGTTCAAAAAATAAAGTGTCACACTATTAAAAAATTAAAAAAAATATCACTTTTTACTCAAGTTGTAAAGAATTGATCTTGGACCTAACTCAATCCCAAATGCTAGCTTGTAGGGTGAGCATTGTCCAAGTCCATATAAGGAGTCCATTGTTCCCATTCCATATCCGATGTGGGACTCTTAACACTCCCCCACACGCTCAGACCTTGTAAACTGGAGCGTAGATAATATAATTTGGGGCCCCAACATCGGTGAACAAAGAATTGAAATAAGTCTGGCTCTGATACCATGTAAAGAATGGATCTTAGGCCTAACTCAATCCCAAAAGCTAGCTTGTAGGGTGACGATTGTCTAAGTCCATATAAGGAGTCCATGTTTCCATTCCATATCCGATGTGAGACTCTTAACACAAGTAACCTTAATTTTGGGTGAAATAAAAAAGTTAATTGATTTTTCTAATACAAAAGAAAGAAATGTGATATTTTTAGTGAATAACGAAAGTTAACTAACTTTTTTGATATAAAGAACGGAAAGGGCCAAGTATACCCTTGTACTATCGGAAAAGGGTCAAATATACCCCTCGTTATACTTTGGGTCCAAATATACCCTTGTCGTTATACTATTGGTTCAAATATACCTCTTAGCCGTTAAAGTTGTCTAAGATGTACATCTAAGCTTATGTGACACTGGCATTTGATGAGGTGGATGACACGTGGCATGCCACCTCAAAACCCCAACCCATTTTAATATAATTTTTCCGCCACTAAAAATTCCTTCACCTCCACGGCCATTGCCACCATTATCATTTACGTTTTTGTTTGGAATTTCTAATACTAGTGGTGTTTGGATTGCGCTCCTCTGTTTTCCATTTATTTTTGTTTTGCTTTGCTTTCTAGAAACAATGCGTGTAAGGCGTGTAATATCTTTGCTTATTGTAAAAAGATATTGTTGTTAGGAAATTGTATAGTATATATGTTCTACGCTATTTTATTTCCTAAAACTATATATTCTTGAACTTCTGGAAAAGCATTCCTTTGTTTTTTGGAAAGTATGTTTATAATGGTGGTGGAGGGGAATGAAATTTTAGTGGTGTAAGAACAAATAGAGGGAAGGAGTAAAATGGGTTAGGGGTGCTGAGGTGCCCTACCACGTGACATCCACCTTATCAAATGTCAGTGCCACATAAGATTGGATGGAAACCTTGGACAACTTTAACGGATGAGGGGTATATTTAAACCAATAATATAACGGCAGGAGTATATTTGGACCCAAAATATAACGAGAGGTATATTTTACCCTTTTTCAATAATACAGGGGTATATTTGGCCATTTTCCGTATAAAGAAAGAAAAGTAACCAAAAAGAAGTGATGTTGTTGTTCATATATTTTTAATAATTCAATTACTTTTTTAAGTAATGAACTTCATATCATAAAATTAGACCTTACTTGTGGGATTATACTGGGTTGTTGTTCAACTTCATATCATAAAAAGTTAAAGGGGCAAATTTATAAGAAAAAATTGACTTTCCAATTGTAGTATTATGCAAGCTGGGGCGGAGGCAGAAGGATGCACGGGACTTTAATTTGAACCCCCTTCTTTGAAAAAATATATACTATATAATAGGGTGAAAATATTCTTTTGTATAAGTTATTAAATCTTTTTGGCATAAATATTTTTTGTTTTGAATTCCCTTATTTGAATTGCTGGTTCCGCCACAGTATGCAAGTCAGCGTGTTTTCACCTCTAAAAGAATGTAAAGTTTCCTATTGTTTACATCTCTACAAGAAAGTATACTATAACGGCTTAACTTTCCAGTTGTCTAAGGACTTGTGAATTTGCAGCGTGAATGTACTAGGATGGGCAATAATGGTAGCCATTGGATGGAATGCAGCTATAAGGTTAGTCGCTATACAAATTAATGATCAACACAAAGGGTTGGGGTTCTCTCATCTTACATGTGCAAATTTTCAGTGTAAGAGTATCAAATGAACTCGGGGCATCTCATCCAGCAAAATTTTCAGTAGTGGTGGCGGTAATATTTTCTTTCTTAATTGGCCTTCTCCTATCGATGATTCTTGTCATCTTTCGTGGGCAATATCCTTCATTATTTGCTGACGATGAAGCAATCACAAGGCTTGTTTATGAGCTCATACCGTTGCTAGCATTTTGTATCGTCGTAAACAATATTCAACCTGCTCTATCTGGAGTTGCTATTGGAGCAGGATGGCAAGCGCTGGTTGCTTATATCAATGTTGCTTGTTACTAATCTATTTGGTATTCCCTTGGGCTTGCTACTAGGGTACAAGCTCAACATGGGCGTCCAAGTAAGTGTGTGTATATATATATAACGTGATGCCATTTTGATTGCATTTGATCAACTTTCATTTAATTAATTAATCGTCTACATTTTTGCCCATAACGCCAGGGTATTTGGTGCGGAATGGTAAGCGGAACGATGATACAAATATTAATCCTGTTCTGGATAGTCTATAAAACCAACTGGAATAAATAGGTACTACTTCTCACTTTATGTGACACAATTACTATTTGGAGTCGGATAAATTTTTCTTGACCATAACTTTTAACATTTTCAATTGTTAACATTTAAGGCAATGAGTGGAATGGTTCAAGATCGAAATTCATAATCTTCTGGAATGACTTGAATACCTGATGTGGGACTTTATGTGTTGCCCATAGGGATTAAATATGTTGTTGAAAATGTCTTCCAAAAATTAAAGAAATAACAGATTTAGTTTTTCAGAAATCAAAATATAATGTTCTCCGGACACCAAAAACAGTCAAATGTAAGGGTTTTTTTCCCACAAAAATGCATACATAAATGGAAAGCTATGTAACGCAGCAATTTTGTCCTTGTAAATGCAGGCTTCCATTGCTGCGGACAGAATAAAAATGTGGGGAGGGGAACCAGATGCTAAAGGAACTGATGCAGAAAAATGAAGTGGATTTAGAGTCATTACGATAAGTTCATCCTGTATAACAGCAGTTAGCAGGGTTTGGAGCTGTTAGGCATTGTTTCCAGTATCATTTTTCACTCTGCAACTGGAGCAGATTTCTTTCGTTTTCAATTACAAATGTTCCTTGATTGAACAAAGATGCATTACTCTATATTATTAGCATTTCTTTGTCTTATCTTGGTAAGCTTTTCATTATCACGTGCAGCTATAATAGAAGTTAGAAATCTAGTCAAATAGTTTTCATTATCCCAACTCTCGAAGCCTATTAAAAGAACAAGAATGTCAAGCTTTTTGCAAAATCTAAGTGCCAACTACCAGAAGAAACAAACTCTGAGAAACATTTCATTTATGGACTATGGCTTCCGTTAATAGTTTGGTTCAAAAGTATCATACCCGTTACAAGCCCCCTTAATAGTTCGGTTCAGAAGTATACTTATATTTGTCCTTTGACTAATTGGAAACAGTTAGAGACTACTCATTCCCCAGTGCCAGAAGCATATCATTTTTATCAGTGGAAAAATGATAAAAAGGGGGTATATCAGGTGCATTGGGTTTGAGATGAAAATTTAAAAAATAATGACCATTAAAACCCTTGCTCATTTTTCATTTGCTGAAATGCAAAAGAGGCGAGGAGATCAAGGCATTCTCTTTTCTTTTCCATGAAGCAAAATCCAAGACACATACATACTGATCAGAAGACATTTACATGCAAATGCAAATAACAAACTTCACCATCCACACTAGTCAGCCAGCAAAGATTTTATAAAAGTATGAGTATATTTTTCTTACCAAGTAAATGGTTTTATATTTCCCTAAATTTGTTTCTAAAACACCACCATGGTAGAAGGCAAAGCAAAAAAGCAAACTAGCTCATTCAGCAGTGAAGTAGGGGGATAACACAACATGTGGACGGACGGAATTCTATAAGATACAAAGCAACAAAGGTAGAGAAATTTAACTTCGATTGTGCTCTAACAAGGAGATAACAGTGCATGCGTCATAAAGACGGACAAGTGTAGGACATAGACATTCCTTAGTACTCTAAAATTGATACGTAATTCACAGACTTCTTTTACAGAAGATATAGAACATGCATTTTAGAATTCCATGTGCTATAGAAGGCTGTCCATGGCAGGAAATAATTCAAAAAAGACATTCAAGGAATAACTAATGTAAATGAATTACATTTCGGTCCATATCTGGTGTGGGCGTAACAGCACTGAGAGTTAGTAACTCAGCAATTAAATTATCATGCTAAATCCTAATTATGTACGAATTTAACTCCAAATAGTGGAACGAGTCCAAATGGATACAGAGAATTCATTTTGTTTGACCTGAAATAATTTGGGTTAGTTCGGGACACTATAGTTGTAATTAATCCTCGGATCACGGAACCTAATTTTATGATATATGCAGAGGAAATAAACAACAATCCCAGGGTTTGGGCATTTGTAATTGTACAAGGCTTTTCTTGGCTTTACTGTTTCGTCCTCCCATTTTATGAATTTCTACCTATTTGGCCTGATATTTTGTTTAGTTTGTTAATTGAGGATGCAAATATTCAACAGTAGGCAGGTAGGCCCTAAATATTTAACTCAATTTAATTAGGGGTGTCAAAATAATCTGGCTCAATCCATCCAAGCCCAATCCTCACGTGCCATAAATTTAAATGAAGGGGAAATTTCGTAAGTAACGCTATTTGCGGCTGTTTTTGTAAAATATAGCGAGATTTTGGTTTTTTCTCAAAACGTAACAAAATATATTGAATTCACGCGCATATAATACTTAATCCTAACGTAAACAATGGGAATACAATATCTGATTTTAACTGTATGTGTATGTTTCCTACTTGAACTATCAATTAGGTATGCATGTTTTAATACATAGATAATGATAGTTCAGATAGAAAAATGGAATAACTGATAGTCGAGGTGTGAAACTCGTGAAAAAAATGATAATTTAGATGTGTTCTTGACCATTATTTCTATTTTTTTCAGTTCCTAGAGTAATTTTTTCAAGTACTCTTGAACAATGTCTCTGGAAAATTGTCAATTTTTGTATCGAATTTACGAAAGAGCAACCGGAAGTACACGGTATATATTTACTATGAAGTAATTTTCTGTGTAATATGTCCACATTAAGATGCACATATCTGATTTTGCATCGTTAAGCACCAATTTTGTATCCAAAGTGTGATAAGATGCGGAGCGAGAATTTGAAGCTTATGAGTTTAGATTCTAATTTTATTACGTTACTGGATTCTAAATTAATAATATATACATATTCAATTAATGTTTAAGATAAATACATAATTTAAACCAAAGCTACATAAAATTGGTAATATATACATATTCAATTAATGTTTAAGATAAATACAGAGTTTAAACCAAAGCTACTGAGTTTAACCGAACCCCGGTAGCAACTAGGCTATTTTCTGGGTTAATAGATTTCCTAAATATGGCTATTTTTATACCCTTCATCATCTGTGTTACCATTTGGGTGCGCACAGGGTAAACTCCGCTCCTGTGCAATAGCTCGCAAACCACACAGAAGAGATAACCCGCACTAGGCAATCCCCATGCGGCGAGCTCGACCCAAAAGGCGAATCCCTTGTTGTCGTAGGCAGAGGGTCTCAAACCTGAAACCTCCGTTATGGAAGCCCCATGCTCAACCAACTGAGCCACTCTTGTGGGTTTTTCTTCCCCAAATTAGATATTGATTTTTTGAGATCTTTGTTAGATTTATTGGCGTAGTGGTCATACAATAAATTTTAAACTTTACTACTTCTTTCTATCAACAACTTGAAAATGAAACAAAAGATGAAACACACATTTGTGTGGTTCCTGTAAGACAAATATGAACCTAATATCAAGGCTGGCCAGTGGGCCGGGTCGGCCCTGTCCCGCCCTGAACCCGAGTATTTTAAAAAAAAAAATGCGGTATCGGGACTCGAACCGGGACGGGACAAGGTTTCATCCCGACCCGCCCCAGGCCCGCCAGTCCCGACCCGATCCCGCCCGAAACCCCTATTTTGCAAAAATAATCGTTGCACCAACGATCATTTTACATTTTGGCCGTTGTGCAAAGGCCATTTTTGGCCTCCCCCCTACCCCCTTAATATTTATTTTAACTCATAAGTTATTATATTTACACTTTAACCTAATTTTTCAACTATAAATACCTCATTTTCTCTTCATCTTTCTCACAAATCTTCCTACAATCTCTCAATCTATCTCTCTACAAGTCTACATTGTCTACTAAATATTCAATTTTATTTATTCATTTGGGAATTGGGAGTGAAGTTGGCAACTAGCTTGAGGATCTTCCATCGAGCAAAGTTTCAATTTTCAATCTCTCGATTACACGTCGACGTTTGGTACATTCGTTCCTTCATTAAATTATTATTGTCTATTTATTTTATTTAGCGCACTTAATTTCATTTACTTTAATTATTTATTAGTATAATTATAAATTTATAATGGAAGGATTTAAACGTATGCTTACGGGTAGGGGTCATGCTTCTTCTAGTAAGGGGAACAAGGGCAAGGGTACTATTTCTAGACAGAATCCTATTCCTACACATGATGATTTTGTTGATACTGAACATTTTCCTACAATACCATTAGATTTAGACGAGGAGCTATTTTCTGGAACTCAAGAAGACTTTAATTTAGACGATGATCTAGATGATACACCCACTAATGTTGATGACAACACACCCACTAGTGCACCTTCAACTGAAATGCCTCATATTCCCTCTAGTATGAGACGAGGTCCAGCAAAACGACCATTAAAATCAGATGCATGGATATTTTTTGATAGGGACGTAGAGAATCAAGTAGCTAGATGTAAAATTATTAAAGATGTTTTAAAATTTAAAACTAGAAAAGATCACGGTGGGACGGGGGGTTTAATGAGACACGTATTAAGGGCTCATCCAACTAGGTATGCCCAATACGACGCTTCAAACCCGGGTGCGCAAACGTCCGCTCCATCGGGACAAGGTTCACATACTGATACTGTCCCGGACCAAGTACAAGGTCAAATTAACCCTATGACGGGGGGGATTGTAGGCCCTAAATACAATAAACATAGAGATATGGAAGCAATAGCAAAATTAGTTGTTGTGGAGGGTTTGCCTTTTTCATTTCCTTCATCTCCCGGTTTTATTCATTACATTAGAGATTTGTATAATCCTGCTTTTAACGGTTTTTCTAGATCAACCGTTAAGAGAGATGTATTTAAATTTGCACATGAATATCAACAGTATTTACGTTATTCATTATATCATTTTATTGGCAAAGTGGCTATCACTTTTGATATAGGCCGTAGTACTAACGGCCATGATTATTTAACGGTAACTTGTCATTGGATAGATTATAAATGGTATATGCAAAAAAATATCTTAGCGTATAGATATATAGATGATAGGCATACTGGTACTTTTATTGCAGAAAATATTTATCAAGTGTGCGATTATTACTGAATAACTGATAAAATTATGACTATTACATTAGATAACACTTCTTCTAACAATTATGCTATTACAATTTTAAAAAATAGTTTAACTCCATCTTTTTCAGATCATTTTCATATAAAATGCGCGTGCCATATATATAACTTAATTGTAAAGGATGGTCTATCACTTTTTGAAGACATTCTTAGTAAAATACAATTTGCTATAAACTTTATTTTTAAAAATAATAGAATACAACGGAGAAAAGAATATAAAAAAACTTGTCACGATTGCCAACTACCTTATAGAAAAATTTCGGAAGAAGTACCCACTAGGTGGAATTCTTTATACGAGCAACTACTTGTTGCTTAAGACTATAGAAAACCTATAACTTTATTTTTTAACTCTCATAATCAAAATCCAGCTGATATGGTTGTAGATAGCGATTGGGTAAAAAATTTCGAACTTATTGTATTTTTAGAGAAATTTTTTCAAGTAACAAAAGAATTTTCTGGTATATATTATCCTACTATTTCAACTATGTTGTTTTATATAGCTCTAATATTTTTATTACTTAGTGAATATATGGAAAAAACAGCTTATATGGCAACTATTAAAAAATGTTTTATTCATATTCCCACTATTTATATTATTGGTGTTGTATTAAATCCGACTATTAAAATAGACGGTACTAAATCACTTATTGAAACTATATACGATTGTATAGAAGTACTACCACCTCCAAGTCTCAAAAATCCAAATCACCCACCACCTATTGAACAAACTAAAGAAGAAGTGTTGTCTAGCGTAGAAGACCAATGCAAAAAAGTATATAGGTTTTACCAACAAGAAAGTGCTAGTAACCTACCGGCTTCCATACCATCTTCTTCTTCTTCTTCAACACAACCTCACAAAAGACATGTTGTTTCTGCGGCTAGTATTGAAAGCCTCAGAAATAGAATGTGCGGTCGTACCGCTACTAACCAAATTAGCGAGTTTGATATTTTTGTTTTGCAGGGTTCTGTACCGTACCAAGCAGTTCTTAATGAAGAAGGACGTGAAGACTTGCTGAAATACTGGAGGGGGAATGAGAAGACCTTTCCGACACTTTCAATGATGGCCCGAGATGTTTTGAACATTCAAGCATCATCAACTACGTCTAAAAGTGCTTTTTCTGCAGGCATATATCAAATAGGAGAGCACATACACTCATTACCCGGAGACAGCTTGGAAATTGTAGTATTATTCAGAGATTGGATACGAGCGGAGCGGAGAAGGTGCGGTCAACCGGAGATCAACGAAGAAGAAGTCGAAAACTACAACGAAATCTTATTCGAAGGTGGTGGAAGTGATGTGGATCAATTTGACCAACAAATACCAATTCCAACCGAAGAACCACAGGAAATTATCAAGAAACCAGAACATGTTTTTTCAGAATGTAATTTTTTTAATTGCAATTTTACTATGTAATTTGCAACTTTTGAACAACACCACAAAGTTTCAATTTTGACAATTGTATTTGTATTACAAAAAAATCATGTCTATTAAATAATATAAGAGGCACAAAAACAGTCTTGGAATGTTTTTATTACACTATCTTGTTTAATTATTGAGTTTTTTTATATATATGTTATTTTTAAAATTAAGTGCAAAAAAGAAAACCGCCCGGGATCCCGATTCCGACGGGATCGGGGCGGGACTTCGGCAAATCCCGCCTATCCCGATCCCGCCTGACCCGCCCCGCCCCGATCCCGCCCTTTTCCCTGTCCCGCCCCGATCCGATCCCGCCAAACTTGCCCGCCGGTCCCGAGCCTGGCCCACTGGCCACCCCTACCTAATACAGAGATTTTATGGATGCCTGATAGGCATGTTTCTCTTGCAGTTTTCTGTCTTTTAATATACTATAAATTTAAATTAGAATTTTTAATGTATAGACAGCTGCTTCAAGCATACTAGTTGCACTACTAAAGAAAGGAGAAAAAAGAACGCATTAAATGAGAATTTGATTCTGATTTCTCTAGATAAATAACTTAATCTTGAACCAAGTGCACCAGTCAACCATTTTGGAGAATAGGTGCCAACAATTTATATTAAGATCAATTATAAGAAATATGTACCTAATATATCAAGTTTGATAGGCTCACGGGCACCACAATTTCAAGAGTAAATCCACCCCTACTTGAGAGTGAACCGAAATTGGATCTTCTACAAAACTATAAAATGATCTTAATAACCAGCTAAAGCCCCAAGAAATAGTTCAAGGATGAAAACAGTTTAACTAGGGAAATAATGTACAGCAAAACCAGATTTCTCATTCTTTCTTCGGATCGATGGACTACTACTCTCGATCAAGAGTGTCCAATTGGGTTTCAAAAAATGCAGTTGTGCTTAAATCACTATAGAGGGTATATCTATGTGATTTCTAATTAATACATACATCAAAGAATTATTGCTACATAGTCTTTAATTTGTACTCAGTATTGACGTGTACATCTATTTTGTATATTTATCGTATTTAGTGATATGTAATTATGATAGAATTAGGATCCCTATTGTATAAGGATTCCACATTGTACACCTATGTATATTTTGTATTAACGAGAAAAGGCTCCCCAGGGGAGATTAATACATTCTTACTTGGTATTAGGAGCCAAAACCTAAACCCTACTTTCTTTCTTCAGCTGCCACAGCCCCTCGATTTCTGCGATTGTTTTCTGAGAAAACAATCAACTTTTCTGTGTTCTGTTCTCTGCAGTGTCCTGTGTCTCTTTGCCCGAGAAATAAAAAAAGCATACAAATTTTATATTGTTCCTTTGTTTTCCTTCACTGCCCGAGAAACAATACGTAGACTGCTTTTTCTGCCCTCTAGAAACAACATTTTTTTGTTTTCTATTTCTCTTCACAAAATTCCCCTCTTGTCAAAGAAAAAGCCTTTGTCTGCTGTTTGTTTTCTCTCGTCAGAAGTTTATCCCCTTTTTTGTTCTCTTTTCCCGTTCCCCGAGAACAATCAGAATCACACATATATTTTTTTCAGTCAGAAGTTCTGTCCGTTACCCGAAATATATATATATATATATATATATATATATATATATATATATATATATATATATATATATATATATATATATATAACCGTCGACACAGCACTGCCCAGAATTCAGGGACTTGCATTCAACAGCCGCGGTCCAGCAACAGTTGGGGTTACAGCCGCGGCCCAACCTATGGCAGCCTAACAGCCCAAGCTCTGGAAATCAAATTTGGGCCCAATTTCAGGCAGCCAACCAGTCCGCCCCAGGCCAGTCAATGGGCCACAGTAATTCGACCATATTTCATGGAGCCTAGCAGTCCGCTACAAGCTTCTCCCAATCCAATTTGGGCCCCGCTTTCATCACATTGACTCCTCAGCATCCCAATAATGCGTGGTATATGGATACGGACGCCACGTCTCACCTCACCAATAATTCTGGTAATATTCCTCAACTGCGAAGTTTAAATACTCCACAATCTATTATGGTTGGAAGCGGTCATCACATTCCAATTCAAGAGTTTGGCCACACACTAACCCTACCACCGCACCCCCACTTCTCCATGAGTAACGTCTTATATGCTTCTAACATTATCAAAAACCTAATCTCCGTTAAGAAATTTGCCACCGATAATTCTGTATCACTTAACTTAGACCCGTTTGGATTTTTTGTAATGGACCCCCGTACCGGAAAACTCCTTACGAGATGCAATAGTGAGGGTGATCTCTATCCTTTCCAATCCACATCCGCTGCTAGTGTCAACCCTCCCACATCTCTACCGACCCATGTCACTCCTCCCACCGCTTTAGCAACAATCTCTCCGTCAACCTGACACAAAAGACTTGAACACCCAGGAGCCCCTGTTTTTAGTTTTCTTAGAAACAATAATTTAATTCGTTGTAATAATGATAAATTTGCCCAACAGTGTCTTTCTTGTCCTTTAAGAAACATGTTCGCCTTTCATTTCAGTCTTTTTCAAGTGTTACGTATTCTCCCTTTGACATTGTTCATGCAGATTTATGGACATCTCCAACTACTAGTTCACTGGGCCATAAATTTTATCTCATCTTTAAAGATGACTTTTGTCACTTTGTCTAGGTCTATTCGCTTAAATGCAAGTCTGAAGTGTTTGCCAACTTTCTTGCATTCCGTGTCTATATCAAAACACAATTCGGAAAAGACATAAAAGCGCTTCAATGTGATAACGATCGTGAGTTCAATAATTCCGTATTTCACAATTTTTTCTCTACTAATGGCATGGTTTTTCGATTCTCGTGTCCCCACACCTCATCCAAAAATGGAAAGGCCGAACGAATCATTCACACTATCAATAAATTTGGCATAACCATACTTGGGATTTGGTTGATCTTCCTCCGAGAAATAAATTATTGGGTAGTAAGTAGATACTCAAACAGAAGTATAAAACAGATGGGTATATAGATAAGTACAAGGCCAGGTTGGTAGTCAAGGGCTATCGACAGAAGGAAGGCCTTGACTATTTTGACATGTACTCCTCGGTATCTCGGATGACATCCATATGGGTATTCATTACGATTGCAGCATTGCGTGACCTTGAGATACATCAAATGGATGTCAAGACAACCTTCCTAAATGGTGATTTGGAAGAAGAAATTTATATGGAACAACCTGAGAGGTATGTAGTTCCAGGGCAAGAGAAGAAAGTCTGTTAGCTTGTTAAATCTCTGTACGGGCTGAAACAAGCCCCAAAATAATGGCACGAAAAATTTGATAGTACTCCACTATCGAAGGGTTTCTCCATTAATGAGTGTGACAAATGTGTCTACATGAAAGGTAATTTTAACTCGTTCGTCATGCTATGCATGTACGTAGATGACATGTTGATCACAGGGAGCAGTCCTAGCTTGATTCTAGAGACTAAGAACATGTTGAAACAATGCTTCGTCATGAAGGATATGGTTATCACAGATGTCATCTTAGGGGTAAAGATCTCTAAGACGTCTGACGGACTGGTCTTATCTCAGTCTCACTACATCGATGATGTGTTGAGAAAGTTCGAGATGTTTGACAGTTCGCCTATGAAGTCACCAATGGATAGAAATCAAAAGCTTGATAAAAATTGTGGTGCACCCGTATGCCAAGAGCAATATGCACAGGTGATTGGTAGTTTGATGTACATAACAAACTGCACCCGACTTGATATTGCTTATACAGTCAACAAGTTGGCTAGGTTTACCCGTAATCCGAGTAATGATCATTGGAAGGCGTTGAATCGGGTACTACGATACCTGAAATACATGCTAACTTATGGGTTATATTATTCGAGTTATCCAGCTGTATTAGAGGGGTACAGTGATGCAAACTGAATATCTGATATAGAGAACACCAAGTCCATCAGTGGGTATGTATTTACAATTGGTGGTGGGGTTGTGTCTTGGAAATCCTCTAAGAAAACTTGCATCGCCCGATCCACGATGGAATCAGAGTTTATCGCTTTAAACAAAGCAGGAGAAGAAGTTGAGTGGCTTCATGACTTCTTAGAGGATGTTCCTTATTGGGACAAACCCGTACCTTCTGTAATGATCCACCGCGACAGTCAGTCAGCTCTAGGAAGGGCACGAAGTTCTATGTACAACGACAAATCTCGTCATATTCGACGGAGGTATAAGACCGTTAGGCAGCTAATCACCACGGGACAAAGGGCTTACCCAAGGATCAGATGTTCTGTCTGTCTAGGGGAATGAACTTAAAACCCAAGCTACAAGGACCAATATGGTGGTAACCCAACCTTACTGACTGGAGATCCCAGGAATTAAGTTCAATGAGAAAACTAAGCTGTAAAGGTTCAGTTGAGCGCTTCGGTGGAAGCATGAGCACTTCAGATAGTGATTTCTGTAAAGAAACATCAAATCCAAAGTCGTTCCCCCGATAGACTATAAGTGCTATCTACAATGTGGGTAAATGTTAAGTTTCCAAAACCTTTAATGATCTTCACCGGTTGAGGTTAGGTTTGGGGAAACTTTTAATGGTTCCTAACATTTGTAAATTGGGGTATAACAGGATACCTTGTAGGAGACCACCTATTTAAGTGTGAGGACATACCACCTCAAATGAACGCACTTAAGAATCCAAGAAGTGTCCACGGCCACAATAGACAAAACATTACGAAGAACAAAGTAAGAAAAGTTGTTGTATTGGTACTGTTGACTTGGCTTACACTAAATACTGACGGTTCAAGACATCACGTTCACCGCGCAGTAAGTAAGTCCGATGGTATTCAACTATGGAAGGTTCAAAGTAGAAGCTACCTATCCAGATGCAACATCGGTCCGCTGAAAGATTGCTGGAAAAGGCACAATGTGAGTGCGCCAAAATCTCTTTCAAGAGGGGATTATTGGAAATTTACTAATGTGGAATTAAGTATATCCCATTATTTATGACTCAAACAATTGGGGGCCCGCACATCGGAAACGTCATTTCCACACACGTGCACACGTAGTGCCAAGTATCGCAAATTTTATTAGTGAAAGAGATATTAGTACGTATGTAATACGTTTGAGACATAGAATGATGGACGGTTATTGGCCAAATGACAAAGTATTCCACGTTGGTAAACGAAGGAAGAAGTGTACGAAGTGTAAAATGAAATGAGTCGGAAGTCGCCGCGGAGCAGCGAAGGGCCGCGACGCTAATTGGGTGGCCAGTCACTGGAGTCGTGGCGCTAATTCACAGAGCCGCGGCGCTTCGGAGGTAGAATGCTGCGACGGGAAGTTGGAAAGTTCTGACCTTTGGGCTGGTTTTGGAGCATTGAATCTCCATTACTTGGCACATGAATTCAGCCATTATTTGGCTGAATGTAACCCCTCTTAATAAGTGTCATTACATGGCTATTGAAGGCCATTAGTTGGCTAGTTGAAGGGTCATCTCATTACACTATAAATTGAGGCATTTGGCTCAATTGTTCACTACACTTAGAAATATTTACAGAATTTTTTAACATCTTCTTCTTTCTCTCTAGCAAGTTTACTACAGTCAAAGTTCTTCAAGAGTAATACTTGAGTTTTCTTTTCTCAATTGTTAAGTTGTTGTTGTATCTTGGGAGACTATTGTCCGACAACGTAAAAGGAGATATACGGGGCAATCTTGTCTTAAAGACAGAGTGCCATCACTCGACTCAACAAATCACACAAGGAGTTTGTTTCATTCTTGATTTCCAATTTTGTTGTAATCTTTAGTTTATCCTTTCTAGCAATTGTAATATTCACTTACTTCTTGTTCCCTGCAATTGTTGTATCCCACAATAAGTGTCTGTGTGAAGCTCTTATCTATGCTGAGGTCATGCATATGCCACATTCTTTGGCATCCTAATTAATTGTCCCCAACTTGGTGGTTACATCTTATTTCACTCCACATTATGATCTTCCCAACCAGAACCATCTAGTGCTAAAGTTATGAACGAACCTTTGGTAAAATAACTACACATAAAAGCCCTCACCGTGACACTCTCCATGTAACGGATTAACATTAGTCCTCTTCATTGTTATAACAGAACATAATGCAGCATGAAACAAATCTTAATTTTTCAAGAGTTTAACTCTTATACACTAGTATATGTTGTTTTGCAATATCCAACTCTTGTACACTAGCGATGTATTTTTGTTTTGCACTATCATATCAGCTAGTAAAAGATATCTGACTATCCTAATTAGTGGCATTAATTATAATGACATGAAAAAGTAAGGTTGATTATCTAATATAACTTGTTAATATATACTGATGGTGTAAAATCTTTTTATGCTATCAGCATATAAAAGTTAATACTTAAAAATAACGTCCCATGAAATCATTATATCCATTTTTCCAAAACTAAAAAGGAGATATGAAAGATACTTTCGAATTTTCTAACTTCTATAGAGGAGCTATACTTTAGAGAGGTCCATGTGTATATACCTTCATTAATGTCTTTCACTTCTTAAGCCTAACCATCAATTAATGACTTATAAGTACTAATTTAAGTCATGGATACGTAGGGGACCCCTCACTAGAGGAAATTGGTCCTTTCAATTTCAATATGGTACTAATAAAGTTTTCCAAAAAGTTATTTTATCAAATTGGAATCACTTATTGGTGTTTAATTGTCTAAAACATAAATATTTTCCTATCAAGAGGAATAATTTTGGGGAAGACAACTTATTTAAGGGCACATACATGTTATTTTTACAACTATATCAATTATTACTTATAAATAATTTCTTTACTCAGAAATTTCTAAATTATATATTCATCATTCATTACTACTAATGACAATCATCAAACACCATTTGTCATGCCCGTCTCTTACCCTTTACTATTATTGGGATATCATAACCAAGCACTAAAAATAAGTCAAACGATTATTGTCATATTAAAATATTTCATATAACTCTTTCCTCCCTTTACTTTGGTTGTGTTTAACGGTAGCAATCTACGCAAAAGTCTCATTTTAGATAAGATATCTTATTGCATGCCTAAGAGGACCATAATTTTCATTTATCATAATCACAATTCACATAGATATAGCTAGCTATGGTCCAACCCATCCTGAAATTCTCCGATTTCAAATTATGCCACGTTCTTCGTGTAGAGGTTTTCCACGAATTTGGTAACTACGGGTATATGTAATTAGTTGTTTAAATTTTTGGGGAAAGGACATAGTGTAGCCATCAATAAAAAGAAAAGGAGCAATGACACAATTATTTATCAGGTAAAACTACTGACACTCTGTTAAATAAGACACTATACACACAATATACATGTGTATATTGCCTTATTGCCAATCTCGGATTCTGCCCAAAATAAGAGTCTCTCGGTTTGGACATAGTAGATTAGACAATGTAAGAATATTGTATATTAGAAAAATATATGTGTAGTAAATTGTAATGTATTTGTTACCTAAATTAGGATTATACACTACCATAATTGTAGAGTTAGAATTATGGTAGAATAAGATTTTAGGAATAGAATAGGAATAGGATTCTCCTATTTTTGTAACTTGTATATATACATATTCTTTCAATGAAAATAATCAAGGAGGTTATTTCTTTCATGGTATCGAAAGTCTAGGTCACACAAAAATCTTCTCTCAAAATTTTTGTCCTCCCTCGGCCGAGACCCCACCCCCCCTCGGGTTTTACCAAATTTTGTCTTCTGCTCTCAAAATCTCTCTTACTAATCCCTCTTTCACCTCTTGTTCTTTCGGTATGTCTACATCAAAGAACTCATTTCATCCTGCCCTAGTGGTTTCTAACATCAAGAATCATATTCCGTTAATTCTTGAAATAGAAAACGTCCAATACGCGACGTGGGCTGAGTTGTTCAAAATTCACGCTCGTTCGCATCAAGTCATCCATCACATCATCCCCGCGGCTCTTGATGATACAGAGGTGCCTAAACACGAGGATGATCCTAAATTATGGACAACGCTTGATGCCACTGTCCTTCAGTGGATATATTCTACTATCTCCACCGACCTATTGCAGACTATTATCGAGCCAGACGCTACGACGATGGCCGCATGGGATAGACTGCGTGACATATTCCAGGATAATCAAAATTCCAGAGTTGTTACCCTTGAATAAGATTTTTCCCACGTCAACATGGAAAATTTCCCGAACGTTTCAGCATATTGCAAAAGGTTTAAGGAATTGGCGGACCAACTCCGCAACGTTGGTGCGCCTGTTAGTGAAGATCGTCTTGTTTTACAGATGGTCGTTGGCCTATCCGAGGCCTATAGTGGCGTTGGGACTCTCCTTCGTCAAAGTAATCCTCTTCCACGGTTCTATCAAGCACGATCCATGCTTACCTTGGAAGAAACCGGTTTAGCTAAAAGGGCAGCTACTAATGCTAGTCCCGTGGTCATGATGACTTCCTTCCCAAGTCCTCAAAATTATGGCACGAATTCGCACCAAAACCAATCCCACGGTGGCAACAAGAATGGCCGGAAAAATAAAAATCGTGGGGGCAAACGCGGCGGTTCAGGCGGCAGTCACGGTGGCCAAAGCAGTGGCAATGGGCCCCCTCCAGTTTCTAGTGGGCCACCAAACCCCTGGTCTCAGCCTTGGGCCAATGGGTCGCGGGCTTGGACCAGTGGACAGTGGCCCTACGGCCCAGCTCCAGCACAGTTTGCACCCACTGGCCAGTGGGCTTTCTAGCAGCCAGACGGCCCAATGCCTACTAGCCCGATGGCGGTAGCGATTCCAGCGACTTCGACCCGGCGGCGACCCGATTTACGGAATACTTGGGCCCCGACCTCCGCAAGCTCACCATGCAGCAGGCCCCTCTCAGACCGATATCGAGGCCGCAATGCACACACTAGGGTTGACACAACCGGACCCAAATTGGTATATGGATACAGGTGCCACCACCCACATGACATCCAATTCAGGTACTCTCTCATCTTATTCTAATTTGAGCAACCCTCGCGGTATAATTGTCGGTAATGGCAACTCTATTCTAATTTAGGGTTATGGTCAGAAAACGTTGTCTCCCCCCAATCCACCCCTTATCTTGAAAAATACTTTACATGCTCCCAAATTGATTAAAAACTTAGTGTCTGTCCAAAAGTTCACCACTGACAATTATGTTTCTGTTGAATTTGATCCTTTTGGTTTATCTGTGAAGAATTTCAAGACGGGGAGTCCTCTCATGAGGTGTGATAGTAGGGGAGATCTTTATCCTATCACGCCCGGTGTTGTTCCATCGAGTCAAGCCTTGTCATCAGCTTTTACAGTCATTTCTCCCTCCTTATGGCATGCTCGCCTTGGTCATCCTGGATCCTCTATTTTATCAGTTTTAGATAAAATAGTTTTATTTCTTGTAAGGGTACGAGTCGTACTCCACTTTGTCAATCTTGTTCATTAGGAAACATTGTTAAGTTGCCATTTGTAGACTCCAATTCTCATACTTCAATGCCATTTGATATTATTCATAGCGACCTATGGACGTCTCCTGTTCTTAGTTCGTTGGGTCATCGATATTATGTTCTTTTTTTAGATGATTATTCTAAATTTTTGTGGACGTTTACAATTGCGAATAAATCACAAGTGTTTTCCGTCTTCATAAAATTTAGAGCGTTCATTCGTACCCAATTCGAAAGAGAAATAAAAAATATTCAATGTGATAATGGGAAAGAGTATGACAATAGGGAGTTTCGAGAGTTCTGTGCTAATAATAGGATCAATTTTCAATTTTCGTTTCCTCATACATCTTCACAAAATGGGAAGGCCGAACGCAAAATTCGTTCCATAAATAACATTGTCCGAACTCTCTTAATTCATGCTTCCATACCTCCATACTTTTGGCATCATGCTCTACAAATAGCCACCTATCTCCTTAACATAATTCCGTCCAAAGGTCTGACATATTATTCTCCCCTCCACATCTTATATAATAAGAACCCGTCTTATTCTCGTCTTCGGGTTTTTGGGTGCTTGTGTTATCCGTTGTTCCCATCCACCACAATTAACAAACTTCAGGCTCGGTCTACTCCGTGTGTATTTTTGGGTTATCCGTCTAATCATCGTGGGTACAAATGCTTTGATTTATCCTCCAAGAAAATCATAATTAATCACCATGTCATTTTTTATGAAACCCAATTTCCTTTTACGAAAGTTCACACTCCCGAGCCTAGTTCGTATAATTTTTTGGATGACCGAATATCCCCGTATATTATTCGACATTTTTCGGATATCTCCCGCACCCAAAACTCTCCAGCAGGCCCACTGCCCGCTGGCCCCACTGGCACGTCTCGGTCGGTACTACCCAGTAGTCTCACTGGGCCAGTTTCAGTGATTGGTCCAGCCACCACCGGAACCGGTCCGGGCCCGTTCCGATCCTTGTTTCGGCGATGGGTCCATTTCCAGAATTGGGCCAGCAGGCCCACTGCCTGCTGGCCAGTCCTTCCCGAACCCAGAAAATTCCCAAAATCCGCCCACCTCTTCCTCGAGTCTTAGACCAGTCACTCGTAGTCAACAGGGTATTTTTACACCAAAAAGACATTTTAATTTACATTTGAATGTCTCTAAATCCCCATTGCCCGGTAATCCTATGTCTGCTTTAAACGACCCAAATTGGAAAGTTGCTATGACTGATGAATATAATGCTCTTATTGATAATAAGACGTGGGAGTTGGTGCCCCATCCATATGGTATTAATGTTATCAGGTTTATGTGGATTTTTGCTCATAAGCTAAATTCGGATGGTTCTTTCGCTCGACATAAGGCACGGCTTGTGGGTGATGGTAAGACTCAACAGGTTGGGATAGATTGTGATGAGACGTTTAGTCCGGTGGTCAAGCCGACGACCATTCGCACTGTGCTCAGCTTGGCTCTTTCAAAGTCCTGGCCTATTCATCACTTGGATATCAAGAATGCTTTCCTACATGGTGATCTCAAGAAAACAGTATATATGCATCAGCCGTTGGGGTTCAGGGATCCTGACCGTCCTCATCGTGTCTGTTTATTGAAAAAGTCCTTATATGGGCTTAAGCAGTCTCCACGGGCCTGGTATACGAGGTTTGCTGACTATGTTTCGACACTTGGGTTCACTCACAGCAGGTCAGATAATCCCTTGTTCATCTACCTTCGTGGTTCGTCCTTGGCCTACATTCTGTTGTATGTGAATGATATCATTTTGACAGCCTCTTCCGATGCCTTACGCCAGTCTATCATGGCCATGCTTAGTTCTGAGTTTGCTATGAAAGACTTAGGGCCCTTGAGTTATTTTTTGGGGATTGCTGTCAAGCGTCATTCAGGTGGTTTGTTTTTGTCTCAAAGAAAGTGTGCGGCAGAGATCATCGAGAGGGCTGGGATGTCATCCTGTAAGTCCACTTCCACTCCAGTTAATGCAAAACCCAAGTTTAGTGTCGCGGCAGGTGCACCATACGAGGACCCGACCCACTATCGCAGTCTTGCTGGGGCCCTCCAGTATCTTACCTTTACCAGACCGGATATTACGTATGTTGTTCAACAGGTGTGTTTATTCATGCATGATCCCAGAGTTGAGCACATGAATGCAATCAAACGCATCATTCGTTGTATTCAGGGGACGCTGGACTATGGTTTGCACTTGTATCCTTCATCTACATCCACACTTGTCTCATACACGGATGCGGATTGGGGTGGTTGTCCGGACACCAGACGGTCTACGTCAGGATATTATATGTTCCTTGACAACAACTTGGTCTCTTGGTCTGCAAAACGTCAGGCGACTCTATCCCGCTCAAGTGCAGAGGCAGAATATCGAAGGGTAGCTAATGTGGTCTCAGAATCATGTTGGTTACGTAATTTGCTTTTAGAGCTTCATTGCCCCATTCAGAAGGCAACCTTAGTATATTGTGATAATGTTAGTGCCATCTACCTCTCAGGTAATCCGGTTCAGCACCAACGCACTAAGCATATAGAAATGGACATTCACTTTGTCCGTGAAAAGGTTGCTCGGGGCCAGGTACGCGTATGTCATGTCCCGTCAAGATATCAAGTTGCAGACATATTTACAAAGGGTCTTCCCTCGGTACTCTTTGAAGATTTTAGGGACAAGTCTCAGCGTTCGAAGACCGCCCACTATGACTGCGGGGGTGTGTTAAATAAGGTAATATACACACAATATACATGTGTATATTGCCTTATTGCCAATCTCGAATGCTGCCCAAAATAAGAGTCTCTCGGTTTGGACATAGTAGATTAGACAATGTAAGAATATTGTATATTAGGAAAATATATGTGTAGTATATTGTAATGTATTTGTTACCTAAATTAGGATTATACACTACCATAATTGTAGAGTTAGAATTATGGTAGAATAAGATTTTAGGAATAGGATTCTCCTATTTTTGTAACTTGTATATATACCTATTCTTTCAATGAAAATAATCAATGGGATTATTTCTTTCACACTCAATGACTCATGTTTTTTCAAAACACATTTTGTAGCCCTAAACTAATCTCAACTCATTTACTAGTCTCCTTTTTAAGTTTTTGACAACTATTTATCTCTTATTTTCCATCAATATCTTAGTTGTCTCTATTTTTTTTTTTAATTTCCTCTTAGTTTTAATTTCCTTTTTTGTTTAGTTTATCTTCTTCATTTTTTGTTCTTTCTTTATTTTTGTCTTTCTCTTCCTTTTGTAAAGATAAAAATAAAATATAAAAATAAAAATATTAAAAACATATTTTAGATTAATAATTTTTTATATATAATTAGATTACCACAAGAAATAATATAAGAATCATACTAAATTCACTAGATTGTTTATTAAAATTTAAATTAATAGAAAATATATTTTTATAACTTTTCTCTTTTTGCAAATGAAAACAAAAGTTATATTATATCTAGAATATGACTTAATTTTTTCGTAATTATTTTTATAATTTGCTAAATATAATATAAAAATATTAAATTAAGCTTAAGCTCTATTTATTGATTTCTTTAATATTTTTTATTGTATACTAAATAGAAGTGTGGTAAAAGTGTTAATAAACTAAGCATTTCAAAATTTTGAACCTTCTCTGATAATGTAATAGTTTATCAATGTTACTCTTTTTTGTAAAACTCAAACCTCCAAAATTCAAAACCCTAATCTCTCTTCATTCAACCCTTACATCACCTCACCACACATTCTCTCTATCTCTTTTTATTTCCAACATATGTATAGAAATTGTATCGTTGTAGTATAGAAAATGTATCACTATTGTATATGTATAAAAAATGTATTATTGATGTATAAAATATATATCCCTACAGTATGTGTATAGAAATTATATTATTATTGTATAAAAATATATCAATATTGTATATGTATAGAAATTATATCATTAATGTATAAAATATGTATCACTATATAAAAAATATAACATATGTATAGAAACAGTATCATTATTGTATAAAATATATATCACTGTATAAATATGTATCATACATATAAAAATTATATAATTATTATATAGAATATGTATCCCTACAGTATATATATTAAAAATGTATCATTATTGCATAATTTGTATATAATTAATATATACTCACTAATTATACATAAATTATACAATTGTTATAATACATGTTTTGAGAATATTTCTTGAAGACAAGATCGGAGACCGAAAGGTTCACCGTCCGTGAAACCACCGCCCATATTCCACCATGAAAGATCCACAACTTTGTATGCCAACTTCGTCATTTTCACTTTGTCTTTGTATACATTTCCATTGAACTGCATACCAAAACTTGGGACCGCAAGCCATGAAAGTCAAAAATAAAAAACCCCATAAAGCTATTCTCTTCCAAAAAAGGAAAAAAAAAAAGAAGTTGGGCAGAGTTTAATTGAAAATCTTGCCTCACTGTGTTTCTTTTGCTGTCCATTTCCCATCATCTCTTTTCTTTCTTGATCAAAATCCAAAAAACAAAACTCTTGATTCTATGTGTGTTCTCTTGAGTTTCGACAGAAAAAAATGACAAGTGGGTGTAAGTTCATGAAAAAGAGAGGATGTGAACTTATTAGGCGTGAAATTATTTAATATTTGAATTCTGTTTAGGAATGTGGTTAGTATTGTTTGTATGGAAAGAGCCGCCGGCGCAAATCGCCGGAAATTTGTGGGGAATAGTGGGTTTTGGCCGAATGTTTTTCCATTTTTGTGCCAACAAAACCGAATAAAATAGACATCTTATTAGGAGATATCCACCTAAATTCTGCTCAACTTTTTCCCCCTTTTTTTGGATGAGAATAGCTTTATGGCGTTTTTGGTTTTCATGGCTTGCGGTCCCAAGTTTTGGTATGCAGTTCAATGGAAATGTATACAAAGACAAAGTGAAAATGATGAAGTTGACATACAAAGTTGTGGATCTTTCATGGTGGAATATGGGCGGTGGTTTCACGGACAGTGAACCTTCCGGTCTCCGGTCTTGTCTTCAAGAATATTCTCAAAACATGTATAATATGTGTATAATTAGTGAGTATATATTAATTATACATAAATTATATAATAATGATACATTTCTATACATATACGGTAGAGATACATATTCTATACAATAATGATACAGAAGAAACTGTATGATACATTTTTATACAGTGATACATATTATATACAATAATGATACAGTTTCTATACGTATGATACATTGTTTATAGAGTGATACATATTT
This sequence comes from Anisodus tanguticus, assembly GCA_034509755.1. Lineage (NCBI taxonomy): Eukaryota > Viridiplantae > Streptophyta > Magnoliopsida > Solanales > Solanaceae > Anisodus > Anisodus tanguticus. The sequence goes on along the minus strand of CM067543.1, from coordinate 46,067,490 downwards.
TATACATCAATGATATAATTTATATACATCTACAGTGTTGATACATATTCTATACAACAATGATATAATTTCTATACACATACTGTAGGGATACATATTTTATACTTCAATGATATATTTTTTATACATATACAATAGTAATAGATATTCCATACTACAACGATATGGTGGGAAAAAAAGAGATAGAGAAAATGTGTGGTAAGGTGATGTAAGGGTTGCAAGCAAAGAGATTAGAATTTTGAGTTTTGGAGGTTTGAGTTGTACAAAAAGAGTAACACTGATAAACTATTACATTATCAGAGAAGGTTAATTTTTTTGAAATATTTATTTTATTAATACTTTTACCACGCTTCTACTTAATATACAATAAAAATTATTAAAGAAATAAAAAAAATAGAGCTTAAGCTTAATTTTGATATTTTTGTAATATATTTAGCACATTATAAAAATAATTACAAAAACATTGAGTCATATTTTAGATATAATATAATTTTTGTTCTCATTTGCAAAAGAGAAAAGTTATAAAAATATATTTTCTATTAATTTACATTTCAATAAATAATCTAGTGACTTTAGTATGTTTCTTATATTATTTTTTGAGGTAATCTAATTATATAATTTTTTATATATTTTTTATTAATCTAAAATATTTATTTGATATTTTTATTTTTGTCTTTACAAAAGTAAGAGAAAGATAAAAATAAAGAAAGACCAAAAAATGAAGATGATAAACTAAACAAAAAAAGAAATTAAATTAAGAGGAAACAAAAAAAAATTACAAAATAGAGATAACTAAGATATTGATGAAAAATAAGAGACAAATAGTTGTCAGATCCCATTTTCGACAGAAAATTCAACTTTTCATCGAAAAATGAGTCCCCAACTGCTTATTATGACATCGATTGCAGTCATAGACCATAGCCATAGTATATTATAGATTTATTATGACGTCGATTGTAGAATATATTATAGTAGGTGGTGATTACATGAGTGAATGGGAAGTGACCTCAAAATGTTGGAATTTGATTTATATGAGTAAGGTGACGGGATGATCCTAATGACGAAGAGAGTAACCGACAAAAAAAATAAAAAAAATAAAATCACAAACCCCAAATTGCAAAAATCTAAGGTACCGTAGATAGGCATTCCATAAACCGATCATAGTAAAAGTTAACAGTTATCATTTAGGCTTGACTTCACGCATGATCAATAATTTTCCACATGTTATACATAGACCAAGGACAATATTTTTTTTAAAAAGTCATAAATTAATAAAATAAAATAAATAATAAGATATTCTACTATTTAATTATTATAATAACATTTTAATACATCATATGAGAATTCTCATCCATTGAATACATGATCAAAAGAGTTTTAGAACATGTAATGGTACTTAAAAGGTCAATATTTGTCTAAAAAGTCATAAATAAATAAAATAAAATAAATAAAAGACTTGATACTATTTAAACATTATTATAACACTTTAATACATCATATGAGAGTTCTCATCCATTGAGCAAATGATCAAAAGAGTTTTAAGACAAGTGATACTTAAAATATCAATATTTGTCTAAACTAAAAGTCAGAAATAAATAAAATAAAATAAAAAGGACATACCACTATTTAAACATTATCATAACACTTTAATAAATCATATGACAATACTTATTAATTGAACACACGATCAAAAGAGCTCTAGGACAAGTAATGATACTTGAAAGGTCAATATTTGTCTAAAAAATCATAAACAAATAAAATAAAAAATAAATAAAAAGACTTGATACTATTTAAACATTATAGTAACACTTTAATACATCATATGAGAGTCCACATACATTGAACACATGATCAAAAGAGTTTTAGGACAAGTAATGGTAATCATAACACTAGTACCAATTAGTTAGACAACAAGTTATTGTTCTCAAAGCACAACCTTATTCTGAGGACAACCATTACTTGTGCTTAAACTCTTTGGATCATGTGTATAATGGATGTAGACTCTCATATGATGTATTAAAGTGTTATTATAATGTTTAAATAGTATCAAGTCTTTTTATTTATTTATTCATGACTTTTTAGATAAATATTGGCCTTTTAAGTAACATTACTTGTCCTAAAACTCTTTTGATCATGTTTTGAATGGATAGAGACTCTCATATGATGTATTAAAGTGTTATTACTTTTATATTATATTTTATTTATTTATGTCTTTTTAGACAAATATTGGCCTTTTAAGTCTATTACTTTTCCTAAACTCTTTTGATCATGTGTTCAATGGATGAAGACTCTCATATGATGTATTAATGTTTTATTATAATGTTTAAATAGTGGTATGTTCTTTTATTATTTTATTTATTTATTTATGGATTTTAGACAAATATTGTCCTTAGTCTATATCTAACATGTGTATAATTATTGACCATGCATGAACTCGAGCCTAAATGATAATCGTTAGCTATTTATGATGGTCGGTTTATGGTATGCCTATCCACAGTTCTTTAGATTTTTGCAATTTGGGGTTTGTATTTAGAATTTGGATTTGGGGGTTAGGGTTTGGATTTCATTTTTTTTATTTTTTTTCGTCAGACCAGTGCAAATTCAACATGCTTCTCATTCCAATAGTCGCTTTTATTTCACTAGATTAACATCGATCAAAATGGTCTAAAATTATCCTAAGTAGTGAGTTATTATAGAATAAGGTGGTTTACTTTCGGTTTGGCTTATAATTGACCCAACACACTTAGTTTTATTTCGATCAAACCACATATATTTTACAACGGTAATAAAATAAAAACTTCTTAAATTTACAACGGTATCAATACATCATTCCTTATATAAAACTGACCCAAAGTTCAAACTCGTCAATTATCTTTTTTCTTGATCAAACGCCTCCATTGTTTCTTTTCTTGATCAAACTCCTCTATTATCTTTCTTGATCAAACTCCTCCATTCTTTTTTCATAAATAAAAGTTTTACAAAAAAAATACATAAAAATAATAGTCTATTAGGGAGTAGGAAGATGGCGGTCCGGTCATCAACCTCTTTTCCGACCCTTTCAAAGATTACACACAGAGAATGTGCATTTTCATCCGCTGTATGTCATCTCCGAGCTCCATCAAGAGACGCTCCATATCATTTCTCAAGAGGAGTATGTCGGGTGAAAGGCATAGATGGCGGTGGTAGTGATTGCATCGTGGTCGAGCTTGAATCGGTCTCGTCATTTTCTTCTGTTAGTGGCATGATTGGTCATTATCATTAAGGAATTTCCTCCTCTCCTTCGTATCATTTTTTGTGATCTACATGTAAACAATAAAGTGGTGTTGACCAATCACAATTGACCGTGATAAATTTGAAGAAACATAAAAAGCAGGACCGAAACGAGCAAAATAAGTAGAAATAACACATCAACAAGAAGGCTAAAGTTTCAAGTCTAGTAATAAACTAAGAAGAATTTGCAAAACCAAAAACAAAGAAAAGCACGGTAGAAACAAGTAAAATAAGTAGAAATAACACATATCTCAATAAAAAAGGCTAAAGTTCCAAAAATTTGAAAACCTCCGGAACATTATGAACACTAGGATTTATCAAGTTTGAAAAAACACTTTTATATAGACAATATGGAGCTTAAAATGCTTCTCCACTGATGCAAAATGAATTATCATGCCCGAGAACGACGATTGGAAAGCTTTCGAGCTCCGGAGAGAAGAAAAACCGATTGGAGAGATTGAGGTTTTGATAGAAAAGAGAGTGAGAATATGTGTAGCCAAAGAGAGAATGATACTTATTCATACTTTAGGAGGAGAGAGATCGTTTTTTATATATTTTAACATAAAAGAAAGGGAATTAAGTGTATTATTGTAAAACCTCTGAAGTTTTTAAAATTATGAATTGTATTCCGGATCCACTTTTCTAAACCCTAATCCAAAAAAATAAAAAAATAAAAATTCTGTGGTCATTCTCTAAATTAAAACTTGGGAATGGCCTCTTTACCAAATCAGCTCAGGTTTCATGGTAAAAAGGAAAAAGGAAAAATTTAAGAAGTTGCTAAGAAAATCGAAAGGAAAAAACCTAAGCCCCCCGGAAACGGAAAAATTATGCTTTTGGGAACATATTTAACATTACATATCTGATAGACTGGAAAACAAAACCAAATATTGACTAACAACAATCAAATTTCAGTTAATTGTAGTATACATAACTTGATCAGACAATTTAACATGATTTTTTAATTTGTTTCATCCCTGAAAACTGCAACATCCAGAGACTATGATTGTTGTCACTAGGGAAAAATCATACTCCACTAAGAACAAGAATTACTAATTCAGTACTATATAATCTTAATTAGATCTAAACTCTGCATGCAAAGCAAAGTTCAAAATTTTTTCATGTTAGCTGCTAAAACATTTAGAAGGTCCGAGTGGTCAAAACTCATGTCTCCCAACGTATTGTCTGGAAAGTCTTGATCAATTGGCTGCGATGATGACTGAGTAGATTCAAAACTATAATTGCTGAAATCCTCTAACTTCTCCAGCGGAGTAGTAACTCCAGGTCCATATTCATCAATACTGAACCCTAAAAGGTTGTTGTGATGGCCAACGAAGCTCTTCTGCACGGGCTTTGGGAAGAAGCCATTTAAGGCCTGTTCCAAAAAGCCCGAATCAGAAGGCACTACAGGAATGAAATCCATTCCCGAATCGACTAAAGGAAAGCTAGAGATAGAGTTGCTGGTACGTTTTGGATCCTTTGAACATGTCTCATGGTTCACCATATTATTATTATAAGATGATGAAGATCCCGTGAAGGTGATATTGGCCGTTGAAAAACCTGTGCTACTTTCATTAAACATGAGAGGAAGTTGTTCATCACAAAGGGTATTATTCATGTTCAAATCAGTGTTTGAAGAAAGGGACGAGTTCGAGGAGGAGTTGAAAATTTCATGATAGAGAAACATGTTCAAAGAATTATTGCTTTTCTCTGTTTCCGTTGGAGGACTTGACTGAAAGAACTGTCTGATTGGTAAGTCCTTAAGAGAAAGCTGATGATGATGACGATTAACAGCTTTGGTAGAAGTGTAGTTTAACAAAGGAGTATTTAGAAAACTATGAGTTGTTGGGTGAGTAAGAGGAGGGTAAACAAAGTTAGTTCTTGCTTTAACACCACGCATGGATCTAGCAGCACAATCATAGGCACAAGCTGCTTCCTCAGCTGTGTCAAAAGTGCCTAGCCACTTCCTTTCTTTGGACTGAGGGTCTCGAATCTCAGCCGCGTATCGGCCCCAAGGACGGCGGCGAACACCACGGTATCTCATTGTTCCAGCACCACCACCACCACCTTTGAGTGATCTCTTATCGGTGCCAGCGCGTCTCTTAAAAAGGGGGCTAGAAATGTTGGTTTGAAGAGGCTTGATGGCATCTTCCATTTTGATCAATGATTTTGTTGTGTGTAATAATAAGGAAATAATCCACACAACCGTGTAGTTGTAGGAGTTAACACTTCTTAGGAAATATTCACTTGCAGCAAGGAAGGGCCGTTGCATATATATAGTGTAATGTAGTAGGGTCTGTGGAATTATATTGAAGTTGTATTGAGTACTCCCTATGTCCTAAAAAGATAAGACATTTTTCTCTTTTCAAGAATTTTAATTTTTTAGAAATAAAATTTACATATTTGAAAAGTATTTAAAAAATATTATAAGTTATCATAATTAATAATTTAAAATATCTAAAAGACATTTGAAAAAATTATGATTAAAAAACAACTTGTTTAACTCTAGAAAAATAAAAAGTTAATCTTTTTGGATGGAGAAGTATATTATAATGCGACATACTGTTGCGGTTGCATTTATGGGGAGAATTTACGCGCAGCAGTTGACAACTATCAAAATTAAATTGATACTGTAGTATAAAGAATTAACTCAATACATAAATTCTACTATTCATTCAATGGTTTCTTGAGATATTTAAAGAAACGTGATACTCCAGTTTTTTATGCAGGGAGGATTTATATTCGCTGCCTAACTAGATATTATATATAGGACACAAGACTCTCTGTTAGTAAAAATTAGGGGTGAGTGGGTCCGGGTACCCTAATTTTTTTGAACTACTCGGACCCTATCCAGTAAATGACCGGTTCCTAAATCTACTATCCGGAACTTACCCATAGCAATCATTATCCGGAACCTAGGTTCCCGGGTACCCTGTAAACCATTTGTCATAAATACTACTCTGCAATGACTGAAATGGAGGAAATCAGTGACTGAAATGGAGAAAATCAGTGACTGAAATGGAGGAAATCAGTGACGGAAAATCTGAAATGTGTCTTCCGTGACTGAAATCAGTGACAAATGGAGGAACATGATACAACACAATCACTAAATGAATAAAACATTGCAAAACTACTCTGCATAATCCAAAAGTTAGCATAATCTGGAAATTTAGTGACTGAAATTGCAGATCTGCTTTTGAGCCTAAATTGCAGATCTGCTTTTGAGCCTAAAATGGAGGAAATCGATGATCGAAAATCTGAAATGGGTCTCCCATGACTGAAATCAGTGACTGAAATGGAGGAACAGGATACAACACAATCACTAAATGAAGAATACATTACAAAACTCCAAATAAACATAAAACAAAAATACATCTTCTAAAGAAACAAGAGATACCAAAAAAATTAAATAAACGTCCATAAATGCCACACGTCCACTTGCATACTAATCCGCCATTATGTCTTCCATGACACAACTAAGCTCTACAAAAATAAAATGAAACTATTGTGAGATTCCAAGACAAAAGATAATATACAAAAATAAAATTTCTAAATAACCCAAATTCATAAAACAAAAATAAAGAAAGACTTAGTGACTTACCTTCCTCATATTTTTCTGCATCTTCCATATATTGCTCAAAACTAATGAATTTTGAAGATGAGCGCAACCAATCTTGGCAACAAATCAAAGCTTCCACAAATTTAGGAGTTAGAGAACTGCGAAATTGATCAAGCACTCGACCAGATGTGCTAAAAACCGATTCCGAGGCTACCGTGGATACGGGGATGGCTAAGATGTCTCTAGCCATCAAACTGAGAACCTTGTAAGTCGACTTAGAAACATTCCACCACATCAATAAATCAAAAGTTTTATTTTTGGGCTCACGAGGACTACTAAGGTACCTTTCCAATTCAGATCTTAAATCCCACCAAGCTCATCTTGGTCATCCTGGTACCAATATTTGACAACTGAAGCTGGATCAACAAAACCAAAATTTTCTCCACTAACACTATCAATAGAGCCTTGAGACTCATCCAATGCACTATAATCAACCATAAAAGAATGATTTTTGTCATAGAATGCAAAAAGACGTTCCAATACATTCATTACCTTACTAACCATTAGTTCTATTTTAGCATCATCAACACCAATCCTTCTACAACTCCAATTCAGAAATCTCAAACTTATATCGAGGATCTAGTACTACGGCTATCAACACCATCATGTTTGTTCTCTTAATACTCCCATAGTACTTGTCAAATTTGGCTCTCATTTTTGTAGCCATCGCCTTAAGATTTTCATTATTATTTTGGATTTCACATTCAGTTAATGTTGAAAACATGCTAATTACTTCATGAAAATAATTGTTAGTTGTCAGATAGAGACTTCCTGACATCCTAATAGTAGCCTCATAGAAAATTTTCAGAAATAAAGACAACAAGGATGCATTTTCCCAATCCTCATCTTTCGGGACACCACAATCAAGCTCAGTCACAAAAGCCATATCATCATCTTCAAGACTTACAAATGCTTGTTTGAACTTACTAGCACTTTCTAAATAAGATATGTAGAATTCCACCTCGTACTAATATCAAGACAAACAAAACCCTTATAAGTTATGCCCTCTTCAGTTATACAACTTTGGAATTGTTGTGCTCTACTTGGGGAACTCCTAACATACTTAACTCCAGCTCGAATTCGACTAATTGATTCACAAACCTCACTCAACCCATCTTTCACAATCAAATTCAATATATGAGATGCACATCTCATATGAAAAAACACCCCCCAAAACAAGGGTATTTCTTAACTTGTCCTTCAAATAAGCAATTGCCACATCATTAGAGCTCGCATTATTAACTGTAATTGTTGATATACGATCTCTAATTCCCCACTCAATTATACATTTTTCTACCATCTTACCAATATCCCTACCTTTATGGCTAAGCATAACAACAAAGTTTAGCAATCTCTTATGCTTTATGGCTAAGCATAACAACAAAGTTTAGCAATCTCTTATGCAAATTCCAATTTTCATCTATAAAGTGAGTGGTAAGACATAAGTAGCTCAAATTTTGAATGGAAGTCCAAATGTCAGTGGTGAGAGCAATCCTAGATTTAAGAGATGACAACTTATCTTTTAAGCATGAGTTTTCACAAACATAAAGTTTCATGCAATCCCTAGCAACTGTGAATCTTGAAATATGCTTAAATAAAGGTTGTAATGCAGACACAAAACCCCTAAAACCTACGTTCAACCGTTCTAAATGGTTGCTCATCAATAATAATCATCCTAGCCAACATGTGCCTACAAAAATCTTTATCATATTTCCAAGTGCTAAGCATATGCTCATTTTCCCCATTTATACTACCTTTAAAATGAGCACCAAGCAATTTTTGCTTCTTGTCAATATTGTGAGGATACTTTTTGCAACTTCTCAAATGTTTCCACATGGATGAGGTACCATTGTTAACACTATAAGCTAAGCTTTCATTGCAATAATTACAGATAGAAACAACATTACCAGTTTTCTCATCTATTGCTTTAACAAAATGCTCTCAAGCCTCATATTTTGTTGCATTCTTTTTTTCCGATGGTGCACGAGTTGTGGATGCCGTGCTAACCTCAGGCATCTACCAAAAAAAAGTATCAAAATAAAACAATGTCAATAACTATGACGTACTAAGAAAGAATGATAAACCAATTAGCCATAGAAATATAAACTAATTTATCCCTAGAATTATAAACTAATGACACTCAACAGAGGATCTAATTTAGCAATCTAAACTAACAAAAATCAACCCAAACTAATTCAATCTAAACTAACAGAAATCAACCCAAACTACTTCAGACTAAACTAACAGAAATCAATCCAAACTAATTCAATCTAAACTAACAGAAATCAACCCAAATACTAGCTTTTTCAATTTTCTAAATATCAAAATATTATGAGAGGAGAAAACAAAACAACAACTCCAATAAATTGAGCATAACAACAAATAATAAAAGGGAAATATCAACTTTTAAATTGGAAATATTATCATAAGAGAGCCTATCAAGGATGCCAAAGAATATCAAAAATAGAAACTTGGAGACAAACCCATATAAAGAGAATCATAAATTTGACATATCATCAGTCAAAGACCATTGAAATAATTTTTTCAGTTCTCTAAAATATCAAAATATATTAAGAGAAAAAATAACATAATTTCAATAGAATTGAGTATAACTAAGAAACAATAAGAGTGAAAAATTCAATTTATAAAATGAAATATTACCATAAGAGCCTATTAAGGAAGCCAAAGCACATAAAAATAGCAACTTGGAGACAAACCCACGTCAAAACATTATGATAAAAAAAAAGTAACTCCAATTAAATTGAGCATAACAAGAAACAATAAGAATGAAAAAAATCAATTTTTAAAATGCAATATTACCATAAGAGCCTATCAAGCAAACCAAAGCACATTAAAAATAGCAACTTGGATACAAACCCATATCAAGAAAATCATATTATTGATATAGCATCCGTCAAAGACCATCAAAATAGCTCTTTTTACTTATCGAAACATCAAAATATTATGATGAAGAAGAAAAACAGTAATATTATGATGAAGAAGAAATCAACCCAAACTACTTCAAACTAAACTAACAGAAATCAAGGCAAACTAATTCAATATAAACTAACATAAATCAACCCAAACTACTTTAGACTAAACTAACAGAAATCAAGCCAAACTAATTCAATCTAAGCTAACAGAAATCAACCCAAACTAATTCAATCTAAACTAACAAAAATCAACCCAAACTAATTCAGACTATTCTCTATTGAATCATCAGAAATCTGAACTATTTAACACACACAAGACCAGATCTATCTCATGCAGTTTTCATATTAAGCCAATACATGCAAAAACCTAATGTTCTTCACTATGCAACAACTTTAAGAGTTATTCATTACCTTTAACAAGACCGAGAGGAATTCAAGCGCAACGCCGCAACCTTTGTCAAGCTTCTGGAGTGAGAAATAGTGACAACAACAGAGAGGAGAGGCTGCGAGTGCGAGGCTACTGCGAGCTGCGTAATGGGGGCGAGTTGCGTAATGGTGATTGGCAAGGCTGCGTAGTAGTGCTTATTAGGGCGACCTGCGAGCGGCCTCTAAATGAAAACTGAATGAAATGAAAAGTATGAAAATTAGGGCGACCTGTAGGGGTGCGTACTGTTCGTAGTGTATTTGTGTTTTAGACTTTTAGTTTAGACTTTAGAAAGAGAAATGGGCTTAGGGGTCGGACCTAATCAATCGGACTGGGCCAAAAAATTGAACGCCCCAAAGCCCAAAACTAAATAATTTAAATGGGGGGGGGGGGTGGGTTGATAGGGTTCGGGTATCGGTTTCGGGTTCGGGTACCCTGTCTCTATTTATCGGAATCGGAACCGGACCCGACATTGATCGGTTCCTAATTTTAATATCCGGAACCTACCCGTTATTATAATATATCTGCCCGGAACCTACCCGTTAGTATCGGCTCCGGTCGGGTATCTGGGTACCCTGTACCCGTGCTCACCCCTATTAAAACACAATTGCGATTTAAATAGGGAAAAGGCATAAAGACCCTCTGAACTTATCAGTCTTTTTCTTTAAAATCACACAAATACAACTTTTTAAAATGGTAATTAAAAAAATTATAACTACTTTAAAAAAATTACATAAATACAATTTATTCAAATTTTTAACTTTTTAATTACAAAAGTACAACATTTTACAATCCTAAAATATCATTAATACTTAATTTCAGAGTTATTACCATTAATACATATTCACTTAGTACTTTCTCTTTCTTCAAAATCATCCCCCCAAAAAAAAAAAGAATTATGAAAAAGGCATGAGAAAGAATGTAATATTCCAATAAACAAAACAAAATCATCTTTAAATCTTATATTTCATCTACTGTTTTAAAAGGAATTTTTTTCTTTCGTTTCCTCTTCTTTTTTAATGTTCACTTGATGACTGATGCAATTATTTTTTTGTGATTAAAAAAAATTATTTGAATATATTAATATTAACAAAAAATACATGAAAAGTTATGGTATATGATATGATATATGTTATAAGAAAAGTATATGAAAATATACCTAAAAAAGTATATGGTATTCAAATTGGTAAATTTAACTGAAAAGATGGTAACAAAATATTTGTGGTATAATAGTAGAAATTAGTATACTTAAGTTTGTATATTATATATAGTATATAATATAATAATATCTTTTGTGTATATAGTATATAATATTACAATATACCTAATATATGAATATATTATTGTGCTTGTCAACCAATTGCACTCTACAATAACATATATAGTATATAATATAAAATAAATAAATATAATAGTAGATATACTTGTTCAAGGATTATACAAAATATATTTAACAGATACAACAATATGTATTAGCTTCTTTTTTTGGTTAATATTCATGAATTATCTTGCTACTAGATTGTGCTGTAGCTTTTTTAGGTAAGCAATTATTGTGTTTTTCTATGCATTTAACTATGTTATCACTAATATAGGAAATCTTCTTATTTTAGTTTTTTATTCATAGAAATAATTTTGTTGTTTTTAGGTTTAAGTTTCACATTTTGTAATATCTATATTAGTTGTAGATTATGTAATTAACTCTTATATATCTTGTATTTATTAAAGGTCCCCTTATTTTAAGTGAATTTAGCCCAATGGGCATTTTAATGATTTAAATAAAAAAAAACCAAAGTTGTCCAGGTCCAGTCCAGAAGCCCAAACCCGAGTCCAAAACTAAAATAAAAATTAAAGACAACAAATCGCATTTGGTAACCCTATCTACTTTGTCAACCTTTTCCTCTTTTCTGTCCGAATCTTCTCTTCTTTGGTGATGTTGTTGTACTGAGCTACTAGGAACTCTGATGAAGTTGTTTGTCACTTGCAACTGTAAGTATTCCATGTTTTTGTATCGCTCTTGTTTTGTTCTTGTTGATTGTTGTAATGTATCTTCATGTTCTTGCTACGCCTTTTGTGCAGTTCATATGTGCTTGTGTTTTGACCCCAGTCTCTCGTTGTTGCTGTGATATAACTCTCCATCTCTGATTTGTCATCTCTGTTGAAGATCGGTGCTAATTTTTCTCCTGTTGTGCTTCATGTTCTGCTGTTATATTGAAACCCAAGTAAACTCAATTTCCTCATCATCCATTCTCTCTGTACTTGTTTTGCTTCGCATGTCTTGATTTCCTTTATACCCAACTCTATATCCTGCTGCATGTTGTTTATGATGTGTATTTTACCTATAGATTGTGTCATCTACTCTCTCTTCCTCCTTGTTATTTGAAATATGTGCTTTCTTCTGCTTTCCCGTACTAAGGATTTCATTCTTCCACACCTATTTGTAGTCCCCTTCTCATCTACACTTGTTAACCCTGATTTCGAGGTATGAAATTTGTGATTTATCACTGTTCAGAATTTTCCTCTTGTCACTGTCAAAATACATGAAACTCTGGTACCTGAAGTTACCATTGTCAAGAGCTTGATTTTTCAACGCATCTGCTAACTTATTATCCTCCCTTAAAATATGTGTATAACTGATCTGTAGAGTATTACTCAATTTTATAATTTCTTCAGTTCAAACTGCTATATTCCATGGTGGTTTTCAAACCTCAGCTAATATTTTTGTATTAGCTTTGAGTCAGTCTGGATAATGATGTTATTCAGTTACTTTCCTTTACGAAACTTTAAAGCTTTCACTATTGCAATCACATCTACTTCTGTGTTTATACTGAAGCCTATTTCTTCAGCTTGTGCATGAATTAAATCACCCCCCTCCATCATCTCTGACACAAAATTCATATGAACTTCTGCCTGGGTTTTCTCTTGATGCCCCATTTGTATTGCAAATGACCTATCCTGATGGAGGCAGTTGCCAGATGATCTTAGTAACCTTTAACTTTCGTCTGCAGTTTTCCAGCACTTGAATCAAATCTCCCCATTTGTTTGACAACTGTTTGATAGATGGGTTCCTCACCTGTACTAATATGTCCAATGTTGCATATATTAAAGATATGTATATTTTAATTGATCTACTCTCCCCATGGTTTATGGTATTTCTCCTTTTATATAGATCCCAAACAATCATAGTAGGTACAACTTGAAATATTGGTTTGAGCCTCTCATTAACAGAGGCCTGCCACCATTTTAAGATGATTTGTTGTGATTGCAAACCTTGCACATTAATACCTACAAAAGAAAAAAAGTAGGACCAAGTTATATTAACAGAAAAAGATGTAGAAAATAGATGTCGGATCGTCTCCTCCTTATGATTTAAACAACACCAACATCTAGATACTATATTGTAGTGCATTCTCCTCAACCCATCATCCAAAGGCAATTTAAACTTCCAACATCTCCACATGAAGAAAGAAATCTTAAATGGCTGCCCTTTTATCCACATGTATTTATAGATTTCATTCTTCTGACTTCTAAATCTTAAATATTCTCATGCTGATTTAACAGTGAACTCCCGTTTTGAATCCAACATCCACCAAGGACTGTCCATATCTTTCCCCAATTGTGGTGGTTGTATTGTACTTGTAATGTGATCTGCAACTTCTGCTAACACCAGTTACTCCAGTTTATTGTTATTCCATCTTCAATTCTCTACAAGCTGATGCATATTCTGAATGGTTGTATCATAGTAATCACCTTGCACTACATAGGACAAAGCACCCAACCCTGTCCAGCTATCAAACAAAAACTGTGAGTTTTCCAGTTTAGTTTGCCACCAGATCTGATGCTCTATTAGTTCTCTAGCATGTAACATTTTCTTCCACGTCTGTGATCCATATTTTCATTGGACCACTGCTGCATTCTCCTTTTTGCAGTATTTGTTACTCAAAAAAGCACTACAGTGATGGCTATGTTCTAAGATTTTACGATAATTTACAGTACAATGCCATAGAAACATCATGCAAAGATCTGAAACCTAATTCTCCCTTTTGTACTGGAATACATAGATGAGGCCATGAGGCCCAATGTCTGCTCTTTTCTTCTATAGTATTACTCCAAAAAAATTGTGCAAACATTTAATGCATCTGTTTTATTACACATTCAGGGGGATTTACTAGTGATAAAAAGTGTATTGGCATACTCTGAAGAACATGCTTAATCAATATTGCCCTTCCTCCAAATGAAAGCATTTTCCCTTTTCAAGACTATAGACTGTTCATTGTCTTCATTAGAATATCTGCGTAGAAATCCTTTCTTCTTATGCTATAGTAGATAAGACATCCCAAATAGATAAATGAGAATTCTTTCCTACTTATATTAGTAACAATCTCCATTGTTATACTGGTATTCATGGGACCTTTGTGATGCATATAAACAACACTTTTGTCCTTGTTGATTTTCTGTCCTGAACTTCCTTCATATTTCCTCGCTACCTCTATTATCATCTGCAATGATAAAATATATGCTGATGAAAAAATGATCATATCATCTGCATAAGCTAGGTGGTTCACCTTAAGACTCCACTTAGGCATTCCAAAACTTTTGAATTGAGGGACCTAATGTAGAGCATTTAGATTTCTTGTTAGTACACCAGATGTTATGATAAACATGGTAGGAGATAATGGATCACCCTGTTTCACTCCCATAGAAGACTGAAAAATCTCTGTTGTTTCTTATTTATCAAGACTGAGAACCAGTTGTTGCTTATCAAACTGAAAACCATGTCTATTAGCCTCTCTGAAAAATTGATCTTCCTCAGTACCTTAGTTAGAAATAACCAGGATACTCTATCATATGTCTTAGTCATATCCAATTTTAGTACCACATTAGCAGATTTTGTTCTGAGTCTGATATCTGCAGTAATTTCCTGTGTAAGAAGTACATTCTCCACTATACTTCTTCCCCCAACTTGATTTAAATAAATAAGGTCTGATAATTCATTGATCAATATTTTATGAATCAACCTGGAAAATATCTTGTTCATAAAATTACTCAAATTTATTGGTCTCATATCTGAAAAGGTATTTATCATGTTCTCTTTTGGTAATAAGATCAAGTTTTTATAAGTAATAAATTTTGGTAATTCTGCTCCACAGAAAAAGGCCTTCACCATATTGGTAATATATTCCCCTACTATATCCTAGCATGACACATAAAACAGTCCAGTAAAACCATCAAGCCCCCCTGCACTTTCACCATTCAGGCTAAACACCACCCTTTTTCTCTTCCAAGCTTAGTACTTCATATATAGGAGCATTTCTATCTTCAGATATCATTTTTGGGATATGATCTAAAATTTCAAAATCAGTGGGGTCTTCCTCTTTTGTAAATTGATCTCTAAAAAAATCTAATGGCTTCTTGTCACAACCCAAATCACGGGCGTTGTGGTGACACACACAATTTCCCCGGTAGGCGGACCAATTACCCAAATAACTTTAAGAAGGTTTAATACATGCGTAATAGAAAGAATTTCAACATAAATACATCATATCCATTAATCCAGGTGGAATAAATGAGTTCGTACAACAACCTTCCTTATTCCAAAATCTATTCTGACACATACAAGGACTCTACGATACAACAACTGAATGAAATTTAAAATGGTACTGCTCCGAAAAAAGGAATCAGTCTACATAAGATAGAAACTAAGGCCACCAAAAGTATAGTCTGTCTCAGCTCCCCGTGCTCCAATCTGCAACCTGATAGACCAAATACATGTATTCATGAAAAGATGAAGCAAGCGTAGCATGAGTACACAACATACCCCGTAGACATCATAGGTCGATAACGACGAAAGCTACGCAATCAGAGATAAATACTAAGTTGACACCACATAATCCTATCACTAGCAATTCAGTAAATAGAACAAGTCATATAATTTGCACAATAGTTCACAGAATTATCAAGTTAGTCTAATCATATGAAGATGCACTAAACCAGGTAGAATCTACAACACATAAGACTACTATTCCATATTGACACTAAATCACACCAAGTTATATAGGTCACAAAGCTATACAAAACACAAGTAAGTCATGAAACACTCAATCACATATAAATCCATAAGTCCCCTAAACTCACACATATATTTAACAATGCAAGGATAGTATTATACCTTACTACCTCGAGTTGACAACACAAGTAATTAGACACACGGTCCGTTACACCGCTACCTCAGACCTTCCACAATATAACTCTTAGGACGTATTAAACTTGCTTACATTTATTACCAATAGTCTCAACCCTAAGTATAGCCAATTCCCATTTACAAGCAAGACACCTTTAATACAATAGACTTTTCCCACAATACTAAGTAGTTCACTATTCCTTACTATTTCGGACCAAGCCGCACTCACACGCCTTAACACTATGTAAGTAAACCACGCGACAATGACTCCACAATTATACCCCCACTCCATGCTAGACCCTTATCAATTAACACGGTAACCCACCAATAAATACAAGCTAATGAAGTCCACTAACACAGGTAATACCAACAACAAGCACCTGACTCATAAGGCGTAACCACATAACCAATTTAGCCAATGCACTCATTTGGAAGTCAATCACTCAGATTTCAATTTCAAATCCAAACCACATCATCACACAACACGTAATCAATGTATGGATGAATATATGAATGAGGATGTAATGCATACGCTAGGTACATCAATCCGGTATACATTACATCAAGGTCTTATTATGTTCCGTACACCCATTGGGGACCCGTGAAGTCCATATACCCCTTTGAAATATTCCATCAAAGCCTAGCACGTAGCTATAATAATATCAAGTTGCAAGTGTGCAACTCCGCTCCCCGCATATCAATATCATCTCAGTGTTGCCATAATCTCATAAGTGTTCTTACCTTTACGACCTCTTAGGCCTACAACATATCCATACCATTCTCATATCAATATCACTGAACCACGACTGTACGAATGCAAATGACATTATAAGGCAATATATCATGATATGATGGGATGCAACTAAGTATAGAGATGAAATATCATATGCTTTCAAGAGTTCAATACGCATATACAATCCAAGTACAAATTAGGATATCATATCGAAAACATGTGTGATGAGTACACATATCAAGAAACTATGACAACAAGCCGAAATAATCAGTAGTTGGAAAAAGCATAAGGCTGATTCCCCAAATTATCCATCATCACAGTTCAACACCGGTACTCCCTCATGCGTTCATCACAACCGTTTGAGAGGGACCCCCAAAAAATGAAGGATTTTACTGTATATTGCAATGATTTAAGGATTAGGTTTGGTTGTGTGTTAATGTAGGAGGGTAAGGTGATTGCTTATGCATCGAAGTAGTTGAAGGTGAATGAGAAGGATTACCATGTGTATGATTTAGAGTTAGTTGTTGTGTTTTCTTTGAAGATTTGAAGGCATTATTTGTATGGTGTTCATTGTTAGGTATATACTGTCTTCAGCATATGTTTAATCAGAGGGACTTGAATTCTAGACAGCGTCAGTGGATGGAATTGTTGAAGGACTATGATATGACCATTTTGTACCATCTATGCAATGCTAATGCGGTGGCAGATGTTTTGAACCGCAAGGCAGTCAGTATGGGGAGTTTAGCTTGTTTGGATATTTCCGAGCTTCCTTTGGCATTGAAGGTCCAGTCTTTAGCCAACTGTTTTGTGAGACGCGATATTTCGAGCACACAGTAGCCAAAGTCATCTTTTTTGGATCAGATTCGGGCACACCGGTATGATGATGTGGGGTTGCGCAAGATTAGAGATAAGATGATGAGTGGTGAGGCCAAGGAGGCCATGATTGATAGTGAGAGTATTCTGAGGATCAAGGGTAGAGTGTGTGTGCCTCGTGTGGGGAATTTGATTGGATTGATTATGGAAGAGGCCCACATCTCTAGGTATTTGATTCATCCATGTGCTACTAAGATGTATCGCGATTTGAGGTAGCACTATTGGTGGGGAGGATGAAGAGATACATTGCTGATTTTGTTTTTTGGTGTCAGAATTCCCAGCAGGTGAAGTATGAGCACCAGTGTCCCAGTGGTGGTGTCTCAAAAGATGCCCATTCCCGAGTGAGTGACAGATGATTGTTATGGATTTCGTGTGGGATTTCCCAAGACTTGGGCAAGTTTAATAATATTTGAGTCATTGTTGATAGATTGACCAAGTCCGCGCATTTCATTCTAGTTCATACAATTCATAATGCAGAGAAGTTCACTAAGATCTTTATTTGGGAGATTGTTCAACTTCATGAGGTTCCTATTTCTATCATCTCGGATCAGGGTACTCAGTTTACTTCACATTTTTGACAGACTTTGCAAATAGAGTTGGGTACTCACTTAGATCTCAATACAATGTTTCACCCTCAGACCGATGGTCAGTCTGAGCTAACTATTCAGGTATTTGAGGACATGTTGTGAGCCTGCATGATTGATTTTAATGGTCATTAGGACCAGTTCTTACCATTGGCAGCGTTTGAACACAACAATATCTATCACTCTAGTATCGATATGGCACCATTCGAGGCCTTGTATGGTAGGAGATGTCGATCTCCAATTGGTTGGTTTGATGTGTTCGAGGTCCGTCCTTGGGGTACTGATTTGTTGAGAGATTCATTGGAGAGAGTGAATGTGGTCCAGGACAAGCTCCTGGCAGTGCAGAGCAGGAATGAGTACGCGGACTGAAAGGTCTGAGACTTAGAGTTTATGGTTAGTGACAAGTTCCTTTTTAAGGTTTCACCCATGAAGGGCGTGATGATATTTAGCAAGAGAGCGAAGTTGAGTCCGAGGTATATCATCTAAAGTTCTATAGAGAGTTGTGGATGTGACATATGAGTTGGCTCTGCCACCAAGTCTGTCAAGCGTTCATCCAATCTTCCATATGTCTATGCTGCAAAAGTATCATGTCGATGGTTCTAATATTATGCAGTGGGACTCTGTATTTCTTGATCAAAATTTGGAGTGGGATAAGGAGCCTATGTCTATATTAGACAAGCAGATAAGGAGGTTGAGATCGAAAGAGATAGCTTCGGTAAAGGTTCAGTGGAGGCATCGTCCTGTCGAGGAGGCGATTTGGGAGAC
The DNA here is from genome assembly GCA_034509755.1 of Anisodus tanguticus. Classification (NCBI taxonomy): domain Eukaryota; kingdom Viridiplantae; phylum Streptophyta; class Magnoliopsida; order Solanales; family Solanaceae; genus Anisodus; species Anisodus tanguticus. The sequence continues at coordinate 46,048,114 of CM067543.1, read as the reverse complement.
CGAGTCTGATATGCAGAGTAGACATCCTGGCTTGATCAGTTCTTCCGGTATATTTCCATGTTTGTTTCTCTCCATTCGAGAATGAACAGTTGTTTAATTGGTATCTGGTATAACGACCTATCCGGTTATTTTTAGCTACATACCCTTATTTGCTTATTTGGTCCTTCCCGTAGTCTCCATGTGGGGTTTGTGATATGCGAGAATGTGGCACGGATCCCGAGCTCTTTTTATATGAATTTTGGATGAAAAACCTAAAGTGTAGAAACTTAGAGTTGGTTAGTTTGACTCAAAGTTGATTTTTGGCTAGATGGGTTCATTTCCCTGTTTCGTCGCTTCAGGTAGTTCTAGAGGGTCATTTATTTCTTAGTTGAGTCATTGGTTTGCTTCCCGAGGTAATCATATGTGTTTTGTGGATTTATTTGTGAAATTTGAATAATTGGTTTTCCGAGGATGATTCTTTAGAAAGTATGCCTTAGCTTAGTTATTTGTGGAATCCGAGGACACGAACGAGTTCATAGCACTGTTTACCTTAGATGAGAATATCTTGTTTGTGTCTAGGGGGTCTCGGGAGTGTTTTGGGTGTTTGATTGAGGTTTTGGCTGACTTTCTCTTTGTTGGTATCTGGTGTCTGCCGCGATGGCACCAGTATCCGCTACGATGTGTCCACCTGGGCGAGAGGTTGGCTCGCTGAAGTAGAAGTTTGGAGATGGGTAGTTTCCCACTGTGGGGTCGTGTCCACCATGGCGAGGGGTGAGATGTCAAGTAACCATCGCCCCAGCGAAGGGTTTTTCCTCCACAGCGGGTCTGCTCCAGCAGAGTCTATTCCGCTTGGGCGGAAATACTGTACCAGATTCCTATAAATTCCCTAGGTCAGAAAATTCCTTTCCCAATATAGGAACCTCAAGACCAGAGCCGTCATAAGAGCATTTCAGAACCCTAAGAGCAATTTGAACCTTGAGGTATAGACTCTTTAATAGTGGTTTAGCATGTTATTTAGTCGGGAAAAATGAATTTCATGTGTTTATGAGAAGAAAAGAGTTATGTGGTTGATTTTAATTGAGGTTTAATGATTAAAATGTGTTATTATTGTGAATTAAGATTGGATGATGATAGATAATCATGTTTCTAGGCTTAATTTGATTATAGAAGCTTGTTTTCAATTGGAAAAATTTTAGGGTTTCAAATTGGGGCTTTTTGATTATTGTTCAATTGGAGGTTCAAATGCGTATATATTTTCAATTGATTTAAGGATATGATTACTTAGTATGTAATAACCGTTTTGGTGTATTAAAGTTCGAGTCTTGGTGAAGTGGGTCCGGGGTCGATATTGTGGTCTTGCTTTGTTAAAGGTTATGTCCTTATTTTGTGTAAATATTATATATTAACGAGTAGTATATGCGTGAATAGACTTCCATTATAATGAGGTGCAAAGGAAGGGCAAGGCTACCACTGAGGCTTGATTGTTGGTGCACCTACTCGGCTTTGAGGTAGGCAACGGTTTAGATTTTCGAGACTTTGATAGAAGTGTGTAATTAGTTATAAATATTGAGTTGTATTTGGCGTATTAGAGGTCCCACTCAGGTGGTTATGATGAACGTCTGAGTGGGTACCGGTGTTGGACTGTGATGATGAGATGATTTGGGGAATCAGCCTTATACTGGTTCCGATTGCTGATTATTTGGGCTTGTAACCATATGTGGGCTCGTTGCCATAGTTGATTGACATGTTTACTCATCACACGTGCTTTTGATAAGATATCTTAAATTGTACCTGGATTTTATACACATTATGAACTCTTGAAAGCATGTGGTATTTCATCTCTTATTTGGTTGCATCTAATTTTATCATGATTGTTGCCTTATGTATGTCATTTGCATTCATACACTCATGGTTCTGATGATATGATATTGGAGTGGTATGATTATGTTATGGGTCCAAGGGACCGAAAAAGGTAAGAACATTGTTGAGATTATGGCAATACTGAGATGATATTGATATGCGGGGATCGGAGTTGCACGCCTGCAACATGATATTATTATAGCCAAGTGTTGGGCTCCGTGATCCGATGAGTTATTCCGGAGTGCAGGGGTATATGGACTTCGCGGGTCTCTCATGTGTCAGTTTTCTATGGCATACCCCTATAAAGTGTGTATACCGGTTGATAGAAAGGTACTTGGTATATGCATTGCATTCATATCATACATTTATATGCCTTATCATTGATTATTTGTGGTTGAAGTTGCATTGTTGATGACTTGACTAAGTTCGGAACATGGACAAATTATACTTGCTTGATACTTGAGTTATTATAGAACTCTTGTAAAACTAAATCATGTGAATAGTTATGAACTCTTATTGAAATAGGGAATCATGTGAATTTTGTGAATAGTTATGTGGATTATATGCCTTACTTGGATTATTGGACTACGTAAATAGGATTACTTGGTATTTATCTCTGATATTGTACTTCCGTCGTTGTCGGCGTATGATGTCTACGGGGGTATGATGTGTACTCATGCTACACTTGCTGCATCTTTCCTTGATGCGGATATAGATCCGACCACCAGCTTGAGATCACGTTGTTGAGTTCGAACAGTTGATCCTCGGTATTTAGGGTGAGGATGCTATCTTCAGCATACCCCTGGATACTATTTCCCTATCACAATTTTTTCTTGCATCTGAGAGACTTGTTTTAGACTATGTATTTGGTTTTGGCCTGCGTGCTCATTTCTCAGATTTGTATCAGATTGTTATAGCTCTCATACCCACAGACTAGATTACTTAAAGGTGTTTGGATGTAACAGACTTATCTTTTCTTCCGCATTATATATTATCAGACATCTTTTGTAGATTATGTTTCTTCCGTTTTTATTTATATCTTATCATGTTTAATGAGTATTGGGAGTGGTTCATCTATGTGGTGGGATTATGTATGTGCCACCATGATTCCTGAAAAGGGTCGTGACAAAACCGAATTGAAGGCTCAACTAAGTCATAAACACCGTTCAGGATGTAATGGAACCGTCGAAACTTAAAAAGGATGTGTTTACCTAAAAGTCAACTATGAAACCCACTTGAGAACCGTGCCACCCATCCCCAAAAGTAACAATTAAGCAAATAAGGGCTTGGGAAGGGAGTTTCTAAGTAAAATAACTTTTTGAGTCATTACACTTTGGTTATTTCCTGGTTGCTGAAGCTTTATCTGCCTCTATTTGCTTTTGATCTGTTATTTTAACTTCTTCTATCTACTCATCCCTTGCATACTGATTTTCTCTGTCAATAGTTTCCTCATTGTATTCATTTATTGTGCTTTTGCTTTGTGGTGCTCCATGATTCCCCTTTATTGGTGACTCCAGTGTATTTTGTGTCTTCTATTTTGTATTGTTGTTTTCCTTGACATTGCTTTCAACCCCATTATCCTTGTTTTTTCTGGACTTAGTGATACATGTGTCTGCTTCCCTCCATTTACTTGCTCCTGGTTCATCTGGGTACTATCTTGTGTTTTTTCTTAGATATTCTCCTCAATTTGTATCACTGATCTATTGGGGCTTTGTTCTTCACCTTTTGTCACTTCTTCTTTATCTGTATGCATCTGTTTTTTCTTTTCTGCTAACTCCTTGTAGAAATTTTGTTCAATCTATTACTAACTTGTTTCTCTCCCTTGTTTTGCACTTTTCTGCTTCTTTCTTTTCTATAGATTGTACATTGTTATTGTGACCATTGTCTCCTCTCTCCTCCTCATTTCCAAGGACTGTAAAGGTATTTTGGGTGAGAACTTTTCCTTCATTCTTTTCACTTTCATCAATTCTACCAAGTATTATACCACTCCCATTTTTCTTGGATTTATTCCTTCTCAACATCCACTCCTGCTTTTCTTGATAACGACCCTCTCCTCTTCCATTGTGTTGGTATTGCCTTTTATTTACTACAGCTTTCTCTGCATCCCTTTATTTCTTCAATTCTTCTCTATATTGCTTCTCCAAATTTGGATGTAGGGCACTCATTCTCATCATGTCCTTATAGCTTGCAATACTTAGGCATATAGTCATACACAATCTTCACCTATTTTGATTGCAATTCTCCAGTATCATCATTTTATGCTATGTCGATTCTTTAAGGATTAGAGGCTAACAAATCTACTTTCACTTTTGACTTTGGCACAACTAGGTCTGGTACGATTTGTAGTTGCCAGATCAACTGCCAAAGGTTTTCCGACTGTTGATGCCAGTGAGTAAACAACTAATTTTGCAAAAGAATTAGGAGGCAACTCTGGAAAGCTTATCCATGCCACTGTTATTGATGTCTCCTCCTTTGGTTTAAACCAAGGGCTCCATGTCAACAGGTGCATCTGACAATATCTATTGTGTACTCTAAGATTATACGTCGGTGTAGAGAGTATTCTTACATAGTCTTTCACGATTATACGTCGGTGTAGAGAGTATTCTTACATAGTCTTTCAATAGTGAAAGTCTAATTAATATGTAGCTGCTCTCAATTAAGCCGATAGTGGCTTCTCCCTTAATTCCACATTGAACTAGTATTACTTTTTGCAATTCTTTAATATTGATAATATCAAATGAGATCTTACCCAATATCGCATATTGAAGATTTTCATGTATGATTAACCGCTTCACTTCAGAGGACTTCCAGGTAACGTGTGGCTCTCCATCCACAAATACCATAGGCTTAGTCGACACGAGATATTTCACCATGTTAGGAGTAGGCTTTAATGCATTCGCAAAGTTCAAATTGGTAGGAAAATTCTTAGGTTCACTGGTTGGTTCGGAAATAGGATATGATGTATTTGGTTTAGACTTTAGTAGATGTGAGGGTGGGTGGGACAGCCCCTGGTGGAGGCTGCCCACCGGCTGGATTAGCCATGGGTGGCCGGAGTTTGTCTAGGGTTTGGCAGTCATTTATGGTGGTAGGGTTAGGTTACGCTAGAGAACGTTTAGTTTGTGGCTTTTTTCCTTTTTTCCTTTTTTCAATAAAGTTTCATTTTCGACAGTGTGTGATCTAAAATTATGTTTCTCTTTTCCTAGCTTACCATGTGCTAGAAAAAACTTGATTCTAAAATTATGTTTCTCTTTTTTTCTTTTATGGTGGTAGGGTTAGGTTACGCTAGAGAACGTTTAATTACTTCTTCTTGTTCTAGAAGTTTAGTCTTTTTTTAAAATAGATTATTTTATTACATAGGGGTAGGGGAGGGAGAAATGGGGGAGGAGATTACAAGGTGGGGAATCGAACACTCACCAACAAGGTGAGAGTTCAAGCAGTCAACCAACTGAGCTAGTGAGATTTTTCTCTAGAAGTTTAGTCAAATTACCTCTTTTTGTTCTAGAAGTTAGTATTTTCTTAAGGATATGCAAATTGTTAAGTGAGCTTTTTTGAACCAAAAAGAGTATTTTTTAATATTTTCTTATTCTTCATTTCTTCCTACTATGCTACTTCCCCCTATATATAGACCAGAAGTCATGGCTTCATCCACCTTATCTCTCCGTTTTTCTTCTATTTTCTTTCTTTTGCATATTCAATTTTTTTTTGGTTCCTTTTTTCTAAAATCAAATTAGGAGAAACCTTCTTTAAGGCTATGTTATATGGAGTGATAGTAACTTAGAATAATAATTTAAAATTAAGAAATTAAAAGAAATGAACATCTTTTCCTCAATATTTTTAAAAACTACCAATTCATGGAGTTAAGGACTATGATGGAGAAACAACAACAATATACCCAGTGAAGTTTCACAATGTGGGGTCTGGGGAGAGTAGAGTGTACGTAGATCTTACCTCTACCTTGGTAAGTAGATAAGTTATTTTCGAAAGACCCTTGGCTCAAGACAAAACATAGGCATAAGTAAAACAGGAGAAACGGTCAGACTCGGACAAGAAATTTAAAGTAGTATGAAAATGATGGTAACAAAAGAAAATAAGTCATGATACAACATTCTGAAAAAAGAAGCAGTAACTAACGCATGTAAATAAGATAAACAAAGTACACGAAAGAACATATATCAGAAAAAATCAAATAACAGGGGACTATACAATAATATTGCACATACTAGTATGGTTAGCTAAGTGGGGCTACAATAATAAAATTACAACCAGTATGTAAGTGTAAGTAAGACTATGCTCAACTACCTACTACCCTTTTACCATAATCTGTATCCTCCACAACCTCTTATCTAAGGTCATGTCAGTAAGTTGCACCTACGCCATATCTCATCTAATCACCTCTTCCCAATACTTCTTCAGCCTACCTCTACCCCTTCTGAACAATAGCCAACCTCTCACACCTCCGTACTGGGTATTTGTGCCTCTACTCTACACATGCCTGAACCATCTCAACCTCACTTCTCACATCTTATCCTCCACCGAGGCCACTCTCACCCTGTCCCGGATATCATTATTTTTAATCATATCCCTCATTGTATGCCCATATATCCATCTTAGCATTCTCATCTCCGCAACTTTCATCTTTTGGATATGCGTAGTCTTGACTAGCCAACACTCTGCCCCATACAACATAGTCGGTCTAACCACCACCCTATCGAACTTGCCTTTAAGCTTTGGTGGCACCTTTTTATCGCACAAGACTCTAGATGTGAGCCTCCATTTCATCCACCTTGTACCGATACGATGTGTGACATCATCATCAATCTCTCCATTCCCTTGGATGATAGACCTGAGATACTTGAAGCTTTCTTTCTTTGGAATGACCTGAGTACCAAGCCTCACCTCCACACATGTCTCATGGTTTGTCATGACTCAAACTGTAGGGCCGCGACGGGCACCCGAACCCCATCCGCTGGGTACCACTAACCTTACAGTCAACACCTATTCATAATTAAACACGGACTAAGCCGAAAAATATTATAGAAAATCTTAATCAGAAATCCAATTTTCATATATACATACCCATACCAAGGCCGACAAAGCCATACATGACAACTAACCACATGACGCCTGTCTACAAGCCTATAAAGAATACATGACATCACAAGGACGGGACAGGACCCCGTCATACCCATATGCGGATGCAAAAATACTGTACCACGACCAACTGTAACTCTGAAACAAATAGAGTGCTCCAACATCAACTGAACCAGCAACCTACTAGCGTGAACCGTCACTTTCTTTAACTGAACCTGCGGGCATGAAACACAGCGTCCCCCGATAAAAGGGACGTCAGTACGACTGATGTACTGAGTATGTCAGGCATGAACAATAGTGTAACAGGGATATAACAACAACTGAAACAGAAACAACTATCCAGAAGTAAATACCTCTGAGGGTCCAAATATATATGCCTAAATGTCATGCACAATGCGGTATACATATACATCGGCCCCATTGGGCATCTTCATTACCATAACAACCTCTGTGGGCATCATTTCGTGTCGGCCTCTGTGGGCACTATACCATGTAATGATTAATGAATGTATGCATAATGCAAATGCGGTATACTAATGTCCACACAGGAATCCTCCCATAATCGCCTTTGTGGGCATCAGGTTATATCGCCACACAAGGACATCACATCATATTGGCCTCTTCGGGCTCTTTCGTGATAGTTTGTACCAGCTGCAGGTGGTGTGCGTATATAACGCCTTTCCTTTTTCTCATATTCCCTACATATATACCATATTTACCATATAGTAGTGTGCATAGCACAAGTGGTCCAGGGTAATATATGAATGCAATGCAAATGAAAATGCATGAATGATAACACAATATTCCAATCTCAACGGATGACATAATACCTTTATACCTTCGGCTAACATTGAGAATACCAACACCTTTTCTGTATGTCTCCGTAAGGATTTAGAAGCATATTTAGACATGCTTTTAGCATATGAATCAATAACACGAATATTCTTAACTACTAGGAGTAGAAATAAATTATGGAGCAATATCACTATTATATTTCGTTACGTGGAACATGCCAAAAGAAATAAATAATTTGCCTCAACATACCTTAATTGGTCTTCTTAATAACCCAATAAATGCAACTGATCTAGCAACTCCACCTTATTTGCCAAAAACCCCTCTTCTTCCACCTTACTTTACTTTCTTAAAAAGGACGTCAGTTGCTGCCAAAAATAGAAAATCTTGTTCATCTCGTCCATATTGAAATTTACGATTCAATTCTCCACAAGTTACTTCTGCCCCTTAGAAATGAAACATATTGCTCCAAAGAGAATAAATTCTCACACTTTTGCTATAAGAAATATATACTGCCCATCCGTCCATTAAAATCTCTAATATAGTTGTTGCACATACATATCTATTCTTTCCTAAAAAGCTACTCAAATAAGGATCTCATGTTTATCCTTCTTTGTGGACAATGGAACCCACACCAGTAGCTCAATTTACTACTTACGAAACACTTTAATCCCAAAATGTTTCCACATGTTCCTATGAATAGTAATAGTCACCCATTTGCTTTCTTGCTATAGTCCCACGTGGATATGCCCATCTTTGCATTTATCCCTTGTTTCATAAAAAAAAAATCATTTTATCTCCTACAAGAATTTATAATTAATCTCTTGTTCCCCAATTCACTTAAATAACAATCAATTTTAACACACTTTGTATACTTATGTCATAATTTCCTACTATGCCACTAGTCCATAACCTCTTTGTGCATGCTCCATATTTATTTCCGAGTCTCGTCGTCACACTTGTTACGTCCAAAATTATTTTGGGATTTAATCCCTTTTATATACTATTTTTTTATTAGCATACGTAAATATGATCCAAATTTTCTCAATGCTCGGGTCTATTTACACACGCCTAGCGGTTTAACTATGACCCGAAAGTACGGGATGTTACATGGTTGCTCCCGTTACTGAACTTGCACTCCAAGTATTCTCTCTTGGTCCTACTCAGCCTGAACTTTTTAGACTCCAAAGTCTGTCTCCAAACCTCCAGCTTAATGTTCACTCCGTTGTGAGTCTCATCAATCAGAACTATGTCGTCTGCGAATAACATACACCATGGCACCTCATCCTGAATTTTCGCGTCAGTCCATTCATCACCAAGGCAAATAGGAATGGGCTAAGAGTTGATCCCTGGTGCAGCCCCATCATCAATGGAAAGTGCTCTGAGTCTCCTCCTATTGTCCGTACCCTGGTCTTGGCTCCATCATACATAACCTTGATCCCTCTACTGTATGCACATGTACACTTCTAACCTTCAAACATCTTCATATAACCTCCCTAAGGACTTTATCGTATGCCTTCTCGAGGTCGATGAAAACCATATGTATGTCTCTCTTCCTCTCCCTATACTGTTCCACCAACCACCTAATAAGATGAATGGCTTCTATAGCCGAATGCCCCGTCATGAATCCAAACTTCTTCTCGAAAATAGACACGCCTCTTCTCACCCTCATCTCCATGACCTATTCCCAAACTTTCATAGTGTGGCTTAGCAGTTTGATACCCCTATAGTTGTTGCAACTCTGGATGTCACATTTGTTCTTGTAAAAAGGAATCATTGTACTCCACCTCTATTCTTCAAACATTCTTGTCGTCTTAGAAATGACATTAAACAACTCAGTCAGCCACTCCAAACTTGTCATGCCTGCGCTCCTCCAAATTCAACTAGGATCTCATCAGGCCCGGTCGCTCATCCCCTGCGCATCCTGCAGACAATACCCCTAGCACTTCTCTAGTTACCTCTCGAATGCAACGGGTTGTCCTGTCCAACATACCAGTCGCATTCCCACTACTTCTTCAAGCCCCCTGGCCATCAACCTCTCCCCCATCTTTTTTTTGCACTGGTCATGGTCAAACTCCCCTATTTGATTCATAGCATATACTATGTTATATGGAGAAACATTTTGTATGTATTTGTGTTACTCAACTCTTTTTTTGAAAAGTGGAGATATGAGTTAACTCTTTTTTTGAATAAAATTTTAATCTTTTGCTTGATTTAAATTAAAACGGATTTTACAAAGTCTCCTCTTTCCAAAGTATGCCATGAATGAAAAAGTGATTTATATATATTCTTAAACACCCTTGTAAGCAAATAAATACTTTAGCAACAATATTTTAACCCGTAGGTAAACTACACTGGGTGGATTCCTTCCGAGGTGCCTAACACCTTCCTCGAAAAATCACCAAAACCCTTACCCGAACTCTGGTACTCTTTTTTCAAAGGTTTTCGAATAAACAAATCTTAAAATAAATGATTTTTCTAATTCCAATAATTAATTAGGTGGTGACTCTGTTAAACCAACATAGAGCCAAGTTATGATTGCAACTTTTGCGCCCGCGTAAAAGAGAACTATAATAGTGACACCTAATATTTCTTACAGGAATTACGAACCTGTTTTTCAAAAGATTTTCCTTAAAATATTTAGTTTTACCAAAGTTCGGGTAAGGGTCTAAATGATTTTCTTAGGAATGTGTTAGGAACCTTAAGAAATCTACAAATGCAGTTACGGCCGGAGTGTAAAAATTGTGGCTAAAACTGTAACTTGTTTATAAATGGGGAGGAAGGGGAGGTTGAAAATGGTTTTGGTATCTAAGTCGATAATTTGTATACACTCAAATCTATTTTTGAAGTAAGTATAATTGGATTATAATTTACTTAGCGTTCGTTCGTTTGAATTATTTCAACTTGTGAAATGATTCAAATATTCCGACATTAAAATAAACTCTATATTTCTTAAAACATTTGCTTTTGCTTTCACTTATCTGGTTAAAATTTTGAATTAAATAGTTAATTCAACTTCTAACTTGAATTACATATGATTATTTAGTTTGTTGTTTAAAAACATAAGAAGACATGACAAGTTTTTAAGTTATTGTACAAGTGTGGGGTTTGTCCCGATTTACAATTGGAATCATGAGATTGTCATAAAATTGCATATAAGGGTACGTTTGGACTTCGAGTCCAATTCGGAATGAGCCCAATAGCAACTGAACAGTTTTGAAATTCTTTTGTAAAGTCAATTTTGGAAAAGGCTGTTGGAGCTGGATACAAAATGTTAAAAACCGAGACTGAAATCATCTTATTTCTATTTCGAATTTGCTCAAATGAAATCTGAAATTTATTTGTTTTGAAATGTCAAAAGTATTTGTTAATAAATAATCGTACAAGAATGAGAATATATACGTGTAAAACCCGAAAATGTAATTGATATTCAATCCTTTATACATTTAAAACTCATTTTCGTTTAAATCGATGACTGGAATTATTCTAGCATTAACTGTGTCACAAGATTAATTTAGTCCAATGTTATGGTTTAACTTGTAAAGTGAACAGATACTAGTTGAAAACTAAATCAACTAAAATAATTTAGCCAATGAATTCACCCTCTGCTTGGGAACAGGTTCTTAAGTATTGTAAGTACTTAAACTGCTCGAGTTTAGTGAAGTTGAGAGTACTGTATGAGATAGGCCGTGGTTTTTGTCTCCCATAAACAAAAAGTTTTTCACATAAAAAATCTTGTGTTGATTTATTATTTTGCAATTTACCTTCTTGCATAGTTGCTCAAAGAATCAAGTTTTTTTAGTACATAGGTAGTAGCCCGATCCTAACTGAAGTGGAGGTGGAAGTGCAAATCGAGGAACTAGTTATACTCAAAAGAGGAAGTTTCAAGTATCTTGAATCCATAATATAAGGAGACTGGAAGATTGACGATGATGTCGAACATTGCATTGGAAAGGGGTGAGTGAAATGGAGGCTCATCTCCGGGGTATTGTGCGATAAGAATGTGTAGCCAAGACTTATAAGTAAGTTCTACAAAGTGGTACGTAGTTGAACCAACTTTGTTATAAGTGGCAGAGTGTTGGCCAGTCAAGAACGCACACATTAAAAAGATGAATGTAGCGGAGATGAGGATCCTTAGATGAATATGTGAGCATACTAGGAGAGATATGATTAGGAACAAAGTTATATGAGGCAAGGTGAGAGTGGCCTCTGTGGCAAACAAGATGAGTGAAGCGATCCTAAGATGGTTCAGACATGTGAAGAGGTGGTGCGAGGATGCACCAGTAAAATGGCGTGAGAAGTTGGCTGTAGCAGGGGTTAGGAGAGGTAGAGGTAAGCCTTAGAAGAACTAGAGGTGACTAAACAAGATATGACACAACTTCAACTGACTGAGGACATGACCTTAGATATGAAGGTAGGGAGGTTATTAGAATACACATTACAGGAATCACTTAGCATGTAGATGTCACACCCCAACCTTGGGGTGTGTGGCTAGCACCAAGCACCCGGAGGCCCGAGCCAACCAACTATAGTACTTGGAACCTCCAACATTAGACCTGGGCCGACAAGGCCTCCAAATAACCTTAACAAGACAAGAATGTACGACAACCTGCAAGTAGAAGAGTCCCAACACAATATATACATAAAACCAAGGCCGAAAAGGCCACAAAAAGAGTATCACCAACTAACAAAAGAGTCTACAAGGCCATGATATACTTATACACACTGAACATTAGTTTGCAAGCCTCTAAGAGTACTATAATACAACAAGTCCGGACAAGGCCCCGTCATACCCAAAATGCTAAGAATATGCACAATAGTACATATCGACTCCTGTAGTGCAACTCCAGAGAAGTAGAGTGCGATAACCAACAGTTGAAACAGGCACCCTACTGAGGAGGTACGCCACCCTACCTATATGTACAAGCGGGCATGGACATAGTGCTCTAGAGAGGGGGGCATCAGTACTAAAGATGTAAGACATGTAATATAAGTAAACAGAAGATGTCACAAAAGAGATATAGGTGCAGAAGTCAACTTGAAACTCATAAAAATCCTCTGAAGGAATACCCTGTCACAATTTTGAATATGTATGCATGTATGTAAAATCAAGCCACTCAATGAGGCCATATAATATAGTATTCAGCTGCTCTGTGGAGAAAATCATATCATATTATAACGTACCCGACCTCAAAAGGACTCGGCCGTACATGGCCTTAATAGGACTCGATAAAGTCAAATCAACTACAGTGGTGTGCACATATAAATGTCATACCCGGCCGACTATAGCGCGACTCGGTAAGAAAATAAATAAATATATATATATATATATATATATATATATATATATATATATATAAGTGCAATGCAATATCTCAAAGACACCTAGACACAGTCGGAGTGACCAATCACTGTTACCCTCCGACTATCATATTGTCACTACATTCTTTAGTCTTAATACACTTATTTCGGGGCATATGGAATCCAGAAGATACTACGGATAAGGAATACACAAGAATTATGATTATTTCTGGTAAGAGGGCCATATAGTTATTCAATTTCAAGAGATAAAGCTCAATTCAAATGGGTGTGTACGTCAAGTCATGCCAAGAAGGAAAATTGCCCTACATGCCTTGTCAATAAAGCTAGTTATGTTCCGGGAGCCTCGCACGTGTTATGGATGATTATCTAAATTAAATGAGGGATTGTATCAATATCAATCTCATATCTTATAAGAGATTTCATTGAGGTGTTTCATCAAACAACTTGTGTGCGTAAAGTTCTTGAGTTATTCTATTATGGATTCTTACTCAAATTATTAGCACCATATTCCATAACCCTCTTCCTTAACTTCACAACTTCACCAACATTATTCAATACTTGTATCTACTCTCAATCTCAATTAACAACCCCAAACAACAAGATAACATAACTTCATACTATAAAAGTTAATTCTTTAATGACATGCCTACAATACCTCCATAACTTAAAAGTTATCTCCACCAACCAACCAAACTAAGTTAAGAGGAACTAAAGGACACATAAGGGTGATGAAATCTTACTTTAAACATCCAAAGATTCCCCCACAAGGTTCAATTCAATCTCCAAGAAGTCCACAACTTTGCCAAGCCAACTAGAGAGGATTTCAAGGTGTTCTTGATCCTTGGAAGAAAGAAACACTTAAGATACATGTAGAGATGTTCTTCAATGGTTGAAAGGGATTTGGGGAGTGTTTGGGAGGATTTTGGAGCTCAAGGGATCGAAAAATGAAATAAGAATGAAGCTTCCCGAAATTGACATAAATAAGCCATCCCACCGCCTCACATATACGGTCTCATATGCCCATATGCGGCCGTATATGCCACCGCATATGGTGGTAATAAGGTGGGGGAATGGTGGCCTAGATCTTTGGCCACATCGGTGAGGTTAAATAGCATCTGGGATGCAAAATGCTTAGCGTGTCACTAAAACTTTGTCAATCTTGTCGAGTTGTATTTCCTTTGGTCCTATTGACTTCCAATCTTTTGAAACCATTCCTTAGAGTCCTTATATGCCATATGAACCCTCAGAAAAAATCTCAAGTTCCTAAGACTCAAGTTGTCTAACTACGCTCTCGTTCACGTGCGTAACTACGGGCGTAACATCTTTTCCCCAATAAGAACATCCATCCTTGAATGTTAAATAATGTTCTAACTTCTAAGATTTCTAAAAATTTTGGCAGTCTCCTCTGTAACTAGCACTATTCAAAACCTGGTAAACAACCCAAACATACAACTAATGCCACACAGGGCTACAGAATAGCATAAGAGCATCCAGTTAGTCTCAGGCGATCGTCTATTTACGCAAAAATTACAAAGGGTTATCCATAACTCACCTCAACTATCATTCGATGTACTATGAGTTATGTCTGCCATATTTGTCTCAATATTATCACCAGAAGTCTGGAATAAGTAAGGATATCTAGATTTCATATCTTCCTCGTCTTCCCATGTCATTTCCTCTACGTTATTATTTTTCCAAAACACTTTGACTGAAGCGACTTCTTTGGTTCGCAACTTACAGACTTGTTGATCTAGGATAACTATAGGAATTTCCTCATATGATAGGTCTTCTATCACTTGAACATCTTCAATAGGGGTAATATGGGAGGGATCGCCCAGACATTTACAAAGCATGGATACATTAAACACGGGATGAACTACTTCTAACTCCGGAGGCAACTCAAGCTTATAGGATACTTGGCCAATTCTCTGAATAATCTGATATGGCCTGACGTACCTAGGGCTAAGCTTTCCCTTTTTGCCGAACTTCATCATGCCTTTCATAGGCGACGCCTTTAGGAACACCCAGTATCCCACAACGAACTCTAAGTCTCGCCACCGGTTACCTGAATAGGACTTTTATCGACTCTGAGCTGTTAACAATAGCTCCTGGATCATTTTTACTTTCTCCACAACTTATTGCACCAAGTCAGGTCCTAATAACTTTGTCTTGCTAACATCAAACCAACCAATTGGAGACCTACATTTTCGTCCATATAGGGCCTCATATGGTTTCATCTGGATACTAGAATGGTAGTTGTTATTATAAGCGAACTCAATAAGTGATAGATGATCTTCCCAACTTCCCTTGAAGTCTAAAACACAAGCTCGCAACATATCTTCGAGCGTATGAATAGTGCACTCGGCCTGCCTATCTGTCTATAGATGGAAAGTTATGCTAAGGCTAATCTGAGTACCCAAATCTTTCTGAAAGGACCTCCAAACTTAGCTGTAAACTGCACACCTCTATCCGGTATAATAGACACCGAAACTTTATGAAGTCAAACTATCTCCTAAATATAAAGCCTAGCATAATCCTCAGCTGAGTATGTGGTTCAGACAGGTAGAAAATGAGCTGACTTTGTAAGTCTATCCATGATAATCCATATAGAATCGAACTTCCGATGAGAATTAGGTAATCCCGTAATGAAATCCATGTTGATTGTCTCCCATTTCTAGATCGGAATCTAGATATTCTATAATAGTCCTCCGGATTTCTAATGCTCAGCCTTAACTTGTTTAAATTAGGACACTGAGCAATGAATTATGTGATATTTTTCTCATATCGTTCCACCAATATAGCTGTCGAAGATCATGATACATCTTAGTAGAACCAGGATGAATAGAATACTTGGACTGGTGAATCTCTGCCGTAATCTTCCCTCGAAGTCCTCTAACATCGGATACACACAACTGACCCTTATACTTAAGAACTCTATCTTCTGACAACTTGAACAACTGCTTCTTTTGAAAGGGAATGCCTTCTTTAATACTTACCAAGACTGGATCATCAAAGTGTCGTGTGTTCACTTTTGCCACTAAGAAGGATTAAGCAGCATTCTGAACTATGGCACCCTCGTCGCCTACATCAATTAATCATACACTTAAACTGGCTAATTGATATAGATCATTGTCCATCTCTAGCTTGTCAACTCCCACATGCCTCAGGCAACCCATAGACTTCCGACTTAACGTGTAGGCCAAAATGTTTGCCTTACCCGGATGTTACAAAATATCCACATCATAATCTTTCAACAGCTTAAGACATCTTCGCTGTCTCAGATTCAATTCTTTCTGCCTAAAAATATGATCTGTAAATATATCAACATGAACTCCATACAAGTAATGACGCCATATCTTCAAAGCAAATACAACCGCCGCCAACTCAAGATCATAAGTCAGGTAATTATGCTCGTGTTTCCTTAGTTGCCTTGAAGAATATGCAATGACCTTGTCATGTTGCATAAGAAAATAGCCCAATCCTACTCTGCAAGCATAACAATACACAACATATCCCTCAAATCCCTTAGGAACTGCTAGAACAGGTGTTGACATGAATCTGCTCTTCAACTCCTCTCGTCGCAAGTATCTAACCACTAAAACTTAGTTGTCTTATCCGTCAACTTCGTCAGTGGAGCAGCAATATAAGAGAAATTCTCTACAAATCTTTGCTAGTAACCTGCCAAGCCCAAGAAACTACACACCTCAGTAGGGTTTATGGTCCTCAGCCAGTTCTTTACTACCTCAATCTTCTAACTATCAACTTTAACGCCTTCATCTGACACTACATGTCCTAAAAAATCCATTGAGTTCAACCAGAATTCACATTTAGAGAACTTATCATACAACTTGTGATCCTGCATCTATGACATCACTCTTAAATGATCCGCGTGCTCTGCTTCTGACTAAAAGTACACCAGAATGTCATCAATAAACACTATCACAAAGATATCCAAATAAACACCTTATTTATCAGATCCATAAAAACCGTCGGTGCCTTTGTCAGACCAAAGGACATAACTAGAAACTTGTCACACACTAAACTGGGGGTATGGCCAGCACCCAGTGTCATATTGGCCCATACGTACCACTCTGAAATATAACCTATAAACTGAATAGAAATTGTGGCTAATAAGGCCATAACAACATAGATATACAAGATATCATCTGGATGTCATAACAAGAAGAGTACAACAACTCCAAACACTATATATACTATGGTACAAGACTGGAAAGGTCGTCGTACAGATCAAATGAATATGCCAACCAAATCTACAAGCAATATGAAGAGATGAGCTGTGAAAGAAAGCATAAAAGTAACCTGATACTATGATAACCTGTATGTCACATAGGGCGAATAATGAAACTCTAAAATTGTACTGAACTCATGGTATAGCAATTGTGGTTGATGATCTGCCTCCGGCTTATACCCTGAGGTGTATGTATGGATGCACATATAAGTGCCTACCTGACCGACTATAGCGTGGTATGGTGTGTATAATATACATGTATAACTTCCTACTGGCTAGTTGTAATGGTGATGTAAATAATATATATATATATATATAACTGCCTACCGGCATAAGTTTGGTGGTGTGGATAATATATTGGGATAACAATGGCTCTTGGCCTTTTTGAAATTCATACTCTTTGACTTTGCTTTACAATGACTCATGATCGACTCGACGACTAACTATTTGGAACCCTTCTTTTTGAGGTCTATGAAGTTCAAAGACAAACAAGACACATAGAGTACGATAACAAGGTAAAAGATATGCTCAATGAAAGACAACAACATGTGAATGAGACTTGTCCTTTGAAGGTAACCACATCTTGTAGCCTTTCACTTTGATTCGATTTTTTTTTTTTACCTTTCAATGACAACTTGTCGATATACAAGATTATCACTTGAGAGACTCCATCAGGAAGGATTATGGTCTCAACCGGAAGCTTAATAATGAATATATAATGCAATAATCACAGCGGAACTACTCCCGAAAAGGGATGATTGACATGTGATTAGAATGACTCTTTAGCATTTCTTTTCAAAAATGATAAATATTTTGGATGTCATGCTTATGAAAGAAATATATAGCCTTACCTACATGTGTCGCTTAGTTATCAATGCCTCTTGAACCCTTAAATGTTGTACGAGCGATCATCTACTCATCATAGAAGGTTTGGATCAAAATAAGATCAACCAACTAAAAATCGATTCATTCGGACAATTCAACGAGTACCTAGAAGACGTGTTTCTCAACTATGGTGTACAAGACTATTAATATGCCATCACTTTCCTTTCAATAACAACAATAACAAAAATATCATACCATCCATATTCCATAACCTCTAACCCCATATCCTTCAACTTATAGCTATGATCATCTCAAGAACTCAATTAAAGCAAAACACAAACAACACACCTCCATCATAGAGTTTAGCTCAATTCTCATGTGTTATATTTATCAATTCCATTAGATAATAAAAAATGAGCTAGTAGACATATAAGATTAGTAGAGCCTTACCTTAAGCAGTAAGAACACACTCCATATCAAGTCCTCCATCAATCTCAAAGAGATCCTTAGCTTCCAACATCAACTAGAGAAGACTACAAGGTGATCTTGATCATTCAAGGGAGAAATTACGTAAAATCCTTAAGGAAATATTCTTTAATGTTAAAGGGGCCTTTGGAGTAACTTGGAGCTGCCTAGGTCAAAAATGAAATGAAAAGAGGGTTGGCTCGACTTAGGCTTTAAATAGGCCCCCTCACTACCTCTCATTTGCGGCTGGTTTTGCATCGCAGATCACCATTTGCAGCTGCATATGCCACTGCATATGGTGGCAGTAAGGTGAGGAAATTTGGACTTTGATCCGCTACCCCATCCGTGAGGCGAATTGGCTTCCATGGGGTGAATTGCTTAGGGTGTCGCTCAATGTTCATCGAACCTTACCGAGATGTGATTCCTTTAATCTAATTGACTTCCAACCTTCTGTATACCTCTTAGACAATCATATAAGTCATATGTGACCCTCATAAAGGGTCTCGGGTTTTTGGAGTTCAAATCAACTAATCATACATTTGATCGCACACAGAATCATGGGGTGTAACATCATTCCCCCCTTAAGAACATTTATCCTCGAATGTTGAGGGACGTAGCTGAGAGGCTTTAACTCTTGGATTTACCAGAATGTTAGCAGATTTCCCTCTACAATTAGGACTAACTCCAAACCTGTCAAATAGTTAGAACCAATACAAATGTCACATAAGGCTATCTAAAGTAATAAAATATCATACCGGCCCCATACGACCATATATCTATCATGGTACTCAAAAGGATAAGACATAACTCACCTCGACTGTCCGATCTTGACATTTGAGATGCGTCTGTCACATCTGTGCTATGATCATCATTTGTACATGTGCATAAAACAAGTTTACCACTATAGAGTAGGAATAATGGGATAGTATTGCACGAGTATTACACGAACCTAATGTCCGAACTATGGAAGAATATATAGATGCCATGCCTTTCTTAGCTACCCATATCATTACGTCTATGCCATTACTTTTCCATAGTACTTTAACGAATGTCAATCCAAAGACATTCTACATATACTTTGGTGATATCAGTATGTAGAATCTGAATGAGCTTCCTCTAAACCCAGAGATAATTATACGATCTACTAAATCGGAAGGTAAGCTTACGTTTCTGATTGAAACTCATCATGCCTTTTATAGGAAAAATCTTATAAAAAGGTTAATGAACCTTCCATAGTGTTCGTAAGCTTTTGATAGCACACGTCGACGGGTGATTTTTGGCAATCCTTAATGGGCAATGTATTTTTTGAAAGGACTTCACTTCTTCCACAACCTTAGGAACTGATGGGACCTATACCGGTTTAAATAATGCTTATCTTCTTACGCTAAAATAATAGATTAATGACTGATGCTTCTGACCCTACCAAGTCCTGTAGGGATTCATCTCGATGATAATATAATAACCGCCATAATATACACCTCATAACAAGGTAGACGATCATCCCATTCTTCTTATAGATAAGGTATACTTCATGTATCATTCCCTCAAGTGTCTGGATCATGCGCTTGGCTCGACCTTTTTTTTAGCGAACTACCAGGATTTTCTCTGCACTCCTAAACTTTCCATGGAGAATCTTAGAATTATAGTGCAATGACCCCTTCTACTTTGGGTATATGGTATTTAAATGTCCTGGGATCTTACGACCTTTTGTCGATGGATAGTTAGCGAAATCCTTCACTGCTGCATAACTCTTATTTTAGTAAGAATGGGGTAAACTTGCAAATTTGTTGATTATCAACCGTTGAGAGCAGTATTTCTAATAAGAACATGTACGAACCCATACTGAGCTTTATCCTTAACCCACGCTATCCTTCTCGATGGGAATCTGAATTTTGTATACTAGTCTTTCTAGCCCTCTAATGCTTTGTCTTTCCATGCTGACCACTAGGTGCTATGACAAAACTCAACACTGCTTTGCTTACCATTATCACATCAATCCCTGTCTTTAGTATCGTGATATGTCCTCCTAGACTCTAGATAAGCATAATAGCAGGAACAACGTACCTCTGCTCTTAATCTTATCTCGTAACCCAGCGGAACTTGGGACACACGATTGACTCGTTTTAACTCTAGCATTGGCTTTGTTACCACAGAACCCTATCTTCTGATGGTATCAACTTCCAACTCTTCCTTGGTTATTTATTTTCCTTTTTGTCATCGGGGTAACACTAACATTCCCCTCGTATCGCTCTATTATCATTGGAGCCTTGAAATTAGACCTTTAAACTTGTTATCTGCTGACGCTTCTTTTCGATTCCTTTATTCCGGTCCTTGATATAGGCTAAACCATTGACATACCCCATCTTAGGTTACTTTGAAGGCTGTTATGATGTTCTGCCGAACTTACTCCTCGGAAGGTAATAGGATTAAACCCTTATACGGTTATCTTCCACTCCATCCTTTAAAGGAGGGATACCACTAAGTCCTATATAATACCTCTATCATTGATTTAGTCTCATGTTCGGATTCTCGATTGGTTGGCTGGAACAATGATGTGATCTTGTCTTTCCTCCATATTTGTGTGATACTTACTTGCTGAATTTTAACTTTCGAAATCTCTTTCTCTTAAGGAGGATCGCACTTTGCGACATTATCTGAATCCACTTTTGCTTACTTACTTTGTTTTCGTCTTAAGATTCGTTATTCTTTTTAAGAGGGCTCATAAGTCTGTATACCATTATGACCCGCCCGAGAGGGTTCTTATACACGTTAGTAACAGAAGCTCTCCTCAACTTTTATTTTGAAGGTCCTCGTGGTTATTCTCCTAACGTGGGCTCACTCTTGCCGACCCTAAGTCATAGGCCTAGCTTTCCCCCATTCAGTCTTCTGGTATAAATAATCTTATCCTCTTGTTTCTTTTAGGTAAGTACCTTACAATGCATTGACTGATCTCGATTTTACCATTCAGGGGTTCTCTATATATCTGGTCAAACGTTCCGCTCAGGGATCAAATCCTGGTCCTTAATCCACCATCACCATTACCGGTGAGTCATGTCCATCTGTATGCGGATTAAATCCTACTTTTTCTTTTAGTAGATATCTACCAACGATATGCTTTTAGTAATTTTGTAATCATATATTACTGTGAAATCTTTGATACCTCCAATCTTTTACCGCTCATCCTCTCTATCATTATATCACCTTTTGTTCACTACGGGCATCATCTTTAACCGTGGGCTTTTACTTCCCGGCTCTATAGCCCCTCAACTTGATTGCTTTATACCAGTCTTTCTTATTATTACTTCCTACTTGAAATACTTCTCCAGAATAGTTGCCGCATGTTTGCGAGATCAAAGCCTCAGGTAGTAATATCATTCCTTAATATAAATATTACAAAGTCTGATGGCTCATTTGGCCGTTTAACTCATCCCCTTCTAGATTCCATATACATCATTTCTCGAAGAAATTCAACTTATCCTCTCATTTATAAATTCAAAATACTCCTTTTAAGCTTACGTATGCTCTTTTCTTTTTATTATTCCCCATACTTTCTTTTCCGAATCTCATACGTTTATGGTCTTTGTCATTGCTTTAACCCCTCTAAATGGGAGGCCGCTTACTATTTATTTCTCAACGTTAATACATGCATACCTATTGTTATTCATGGCGTGTTAAAAAAACCTAGGTAACGCAACCTTAGTCATCTCAAAACTTTTCTCTGTAACCTTTGCTTTTGCTCATTAGATCATCGTGTGGGTCTATGTCGGTTATTTCTCGCACCATCTCCCATGTATTAGTCCTCTCGCGTCCGGAGTTTCCCTATTATGATATCAAGTCATTAAATCGACGTTCATCATAATCTGCGATACTTTAACAACTTACAACTTTTCTTAGAGCAATATCCCTTAACAGGGTCACTGAATCACTCGCATAAGTAAGGTGTCACACGTTTATTACTGACACGCTCAATTCCAATAACAAAGACATTAATCTTGGGGGCTCATTCCTTACTAACCTTTAAGGATCTTTCCTCCTTGCAGTTTATTCCTTTACTACCTACTCGATTATTTTGCAACTCCGCGATACCTCTTATTACGTCATCTAGGGAGTCTTCAATTCTTATTCCGTCTTATCTGAAAAACTAACTTGATATCAAAGTTCTCTGGTCTAACAACTAAATCTGTTCGATGGCCTATCCCATCGACTTCTAGCTTATTCAAATCTCGTAATAGATATATGTCCTAACCGTTACTGCCTTCATTACTTTCTACCTTCATTAGTCACGACTTTTTATTCTTCTATACTTTATTTCATGACTTGTCATCGTCTCATACATTTATTCTAATATTTCATTTACCTTTGAACTATTCTTATGTTATCAATTTTACCCTTTATCCTCGTCTATACCTTCATGATATAACCCTTTCTTACGTCGAACGTCTTCTCTTTCTCCATTTCTGACAGAGGTCTCACTGAGGGAAATGCTTATCTTTCACATATAGGGCTCCATGCTTCGCCTCTAAATCTTCAGAATTTTCAAAAGTCGTACCCGATTAACATTCCCATCCCAGGTACATCATATACATGGCCTTGAGAGGGGGTATCACTGCCTAACCATACTATTCTTCAGTACCGTCCATGTTGCGTGTCTTGCTAAATCCCTACTAAATCCTGAGGTCCCACTTCTTCAAAACTTACGTTCATTGACTTCGATAATTTAGTAACAGAAATAGGTAATTCTCACTGTGATTCTATCACTACTGAAAATGGGACAGCAAGGCTTTCATTACTCTATCTGAATTCCAATCTCGTTAACATCTTCCGCATTTCAGACATTTGGTACCTCCACCACCTTACTTTTTCTATATTTCTAAAGTCGATGCTTCATCTTTCTGAACTTATATCACTGGCTTCGTATATAAGGAGGAGATAGTCATTCATACTCTGAAATTTCAATATCACACTCGCACCTCTGGCATCTCAATAATCTTAGTCAGAATCTTTCGTGGGTTGGCTGTGAATATGAGTTAACCAAGGTCTTTCTGGTTATTGTTAGAACTGAAACTGTGTAAAGCATGAGTATGACTCAAACTCTTACAACTCAACTCTACTGCATGATCTATAAGATGAAAGAATAGGAAACCATCATTAAATGCCTGACAACCTCTTGCTTATAAGTGTGGTGCACAACACACATATAAACAAGACTCTGCTAGACACATCTTGTATACTCCCTAAGACTAACCTGCTCTGATACCAAGTTTGTCACACCCCAAACTGGAGGGTGTGGCCGGCACCCGGTGTCATATTGGCCTGAGCGTACAACTCTGAAATGTAACCTGTCAACTGAATATAAATTATGGCCGATAAGGTCATAACAACATGGATATACAAGACATCATCTAGACGTCATAACAAGAAGAGTACAAGAAGTACAAAAACTCCAAACACTATATACAATATGGTACACGACCGAAAAGGATCATACAAATCAATTGAATATGCCAACCAAATCTACAAGCCTCTATGAAAACATATTGTGATATGGCCTAGACAGGGCCCCGACCTACCCATTAACAGTACATGTGCCAAACTCAGCTCATGACTCTAACTCGGTAGCTTCGAATAAAGTGAAGCTCACTACTCGATCTGCAGAACTCAATTAGCTCCTACTGGGAGGTCTATCCGCACCTCTATTTGAATCTGCAGCATGATTTGCGGCGCCTCCAGAAAATAAGATGTCAGTACAAATGAAATGTACTAGTATGTAAAGCATGAATAAAAATATCAAAATATTAGTTCTAAAGAGAAGCATAAAATCAATATGAAGAGATGAGTTCTGAAGGAAAGCATAAAACAATCTTATACTCTGATAACTTGTATGCCACATAGGGCAAACAATGAAACTCTGACACTTTATTGAACTCATGGTATAGCAACTATGGTTGGTAATCTTCCTCGGGCTTATAACCAGAGGTGTAATATATCACTTTCCTCAAGTATACTCTGAGGTGTATGTATGGATGCACATATAAGCAACTACCCCATCGACTATAGCGCGGCGCGGTATGTATAATATACATGTATAACTTCTCATCGGCTGGTCATAACTGTCGTGTATATATATATATATATATATATATATAACTGCCCAATGACATAGGTTCGGTGGTGTGGATAAGATGTTGTGATAACAATGACTCTTGGCCTCTTTGAAACTCATAAACTCTTTGACTTTTCTTTGAAACGACTCTTGATCGACTCAATGACTAACTCTTTAGAACCCTTCTTTTTTAGTTCTATGAAGTTCAGAGACAAATAAGATACGTATAGTACGATAACAGGGTAAAAATATGCTCAATGAAAGACAATAACATGTGAATGAGACTTGTCCTTTGAAGGTAACCACGACTTTTAGCCTTCAACTTTGATTCAATCTTTTTCTTTTTCTTTTCAATGACAACTTGTCGATATACAAGATTGTGACTTGAGAGACTCTATCAGGAAGGAGTATGGTCTCAACCGGAAGCTCAAAAATGAATATGAAATGCAATAATAGCAATGGAACTACTCCCGACAAGGGATGATTGACATGTGATTAGAATGATTCTTTAGTGTTTTTTTTTCAAAAATGATAAATACTTTGGATGTCATTCTTATGAACGAAGGGTATAGCCTTACATATCTGTGTCACTTAGTTACCAATGCCTCTCGAACCCTCGAAAGTTGTATGAGTGATCATCTACTCAACATAGAAGGTTTGGATCTAAATAAGATCTACCAACTAAAAATCGATTCATTCGGACAATTCAACGAGCACCTAGAAGGTGTGCTTCTCAACTATGGTGTACAAGGCTATTAATATGCCATCACTTTCCTTTAAATAACAACAACAGAACCATAATAACAACAACAACAACAATATCATACCATCCATATTCCATAACCTCTAACCCCATATCCTTCAACTTATAGCTATGATCATCTCAAGAACTCAATCAAAGCAAAACAAAAACAACACACCTCCATCATAGAGTTTAGCTAAATTCTCATGTGTTATCTTTATCAATTCCACTAGTTAAACAACGATGAGCTAGGAGACACATAAGATTAGCAGAGGCTTACCTTACACTATAATAAATATCTCGCGTAATTGAAGGATATACTAATGCAAATTGGATCACCAGATCATCTGAAGTTAAATCCACTAGCGGAGAGGAGTAGTGTCTTGGAAATTATCTAAACAAATATGCATCACTTGCTCTACAATGATGCCTGAATTTATAGCTTTGGATAAAGCTGGTGAAGAAGCAGAATGACTATTGAATTTCTTAAAAGATATTCCATTTTTACCTAAGCCAGTGGCACCTATATGCATACACTATGATAGTCAAGCTGCAATAGGAAGGACTGGAAGCGTGATGTATAACGGGAAATCTCGTCACATACGATGAAGACATAATACCGTTAGACAATTACTCTCTAGTGGAATTATCATGATTGACTATGTAACGTCAAATGATAATATGTCAGATCCGCTTACAAAAGGCCTAACTAGACAGGCGGTTGATAAATCATCAAAGGGAATGGGATTATGATCGAGAACAAATTATCATAATGGTAACTCCACCTAGTTAACTAGAGATCTCAAGATCTAGGTTCAAGGACATCAAATAAAGTTATGAATGATGGTTCAACATTGTCATTAAACTCAATCCATTCTCATAATAAGACAATGTTCAAAAACAAGGATAAGGCGCTAAGGCATTTTAATGATTTCTAAGTTTGACATGATATAAGCAAATAGTGTATCTACATGTTACACATTTAGGAATCACCTATGTGTGCGTGAAGTGTAAGTCGCTTCAAGAAGAATAAGTGTAAGGCTAGTTCTCTACGCACTCATGAAACCATGGGGTGTTCATGGCTCAAACGAATACAATAATGAGAACCAAGAATGGTTAAGGGTTAATTGTGTGACATATGTTGTCTAGGTATACATCAAAGCTTGACGGTTCAAGGATATCAAATCTATCGATTAATCAAGTATACCCGATGTATGTTCACTACGGAAAGTTCAAAGGTTAACCTACTTACCCAGATGCGATTAATCCTTACTTATAAATCACACAGTTTTTTCATGCATTATTTTCATAATATAACCATTCCCCATTCATGTGGGGGATTGTTGGGCTTTAAAGACACTAAATAGTGGGCTTTAAAGATGAAGTGTGAATT
The DNA here is from genome assembly GCA_034509755.1 of Anisodus tanguticus. NCBI lineage: Eukaryota > Viridiplantae > Streptophyta > Magnoliopsida > Solanales > Solanaceae > Anisodus > Anisodus tanguticus. The sequence continues at coordinate 46,021,293 of CM067543.1, read as the reverse complement.
GAAAAATGGAGAGAAATGAAATTTGCAAAATTACTTTTTCAAGTAAGCTTTCTCCTACATTGGTGATAGAAAGTAATATTTGTGTGTTTATATGTAGAGAAGCACATCTTCTAGCTAATAAAGAGTTGAGAATAGGATCACCCCCGCGTTGTCATCGTCGCTCGGCTTCGACTTCGGCTTCAGAATCTTTTTGTACCAAATTTATTTTTCCATTCTCATTATTTAATTTCTTTTTTCCTAATATTACTGAAATTACAAAATTTTACTGTATGAAAATCAATATTTTCTTCCCCTCTTCTGTGCATCATTTTCAAAGACAAAAACAACAAGTGTCGTGTGATTACTACCGTTTGTTGAGTTCGCTGAAGTTGTGCAATTTTCATTGTTGATACTGCAGAATAAAATTCCGTTCTATCCCGAGAGGAATCAATCCAAACCTTGAGAAATTGTGAGGGGATTAAATTCCTTAAGGAAACACAATTTTCTGTGGGCTCGAAACTAAACTTTTGTATAATATTTTCTGATTTTACAGTATATAATTTGATTACATGGTTAACAATCTATACGTATAATATATGCTGGTATAAGTTACTTGCATATTACATACCAGAATAACATTATTGACTATATGTATGTTCACTTATTTTATCTGGAATGTCATGCACGTGTTTATATGTATTGTGAATTACATATTATAGATTTACATAGGACATGTGGGATTCAGTTGACGCGTATGGTATGATCCACGTCTCGGGCTATCAGAATGTTTGGTTCACATTTGATATGTGGGATTTAGTTGACAAGCGTGGTGTGATCCATATGTCGGCCTGTTAATGGAAATTCAATCGTGAGCGCATTGATATGCAAGTTACTTATGGAAAGAATCCTCATCTAGAGTCACCACTCACCAACCATGGAGTGACCCTATGGGAGGTGTAAAAGCAAATTGTGTAGCATGTCTATTGATGTTATTAATAGGTGTGCATATTGTTATAAGCTTTATCTCTGTGTGTTTTGATATATGCTTTAATTGTATATTTCACTATGAGTTGATGCAAGGAAAATGGAGGATAACGAACTGACCATTGAGCGCGGAACAGGGTTTAGGGTATAAATTAATCTTAAAGTAGAATTAAAGCTCTGAAATCATGGAGAAGTTTAACGATAATTAATAAAAGTGAAAGCATACTTAAATGATTGATTTTCCTATTCCAATAGGCAAGAAAAGAGGGATCAAACCCAGATTTTCCTCTACCGACATTGCAAAATTTTGTGCTTTTATTGGATAGGTTAAACCAATAATTCAAATTACATTTTACTTTCCTAAAGATTAAGGTTTGTTTTCCGACAAGTAAAACAAAGGGATAAATAGATATTTAACCGGCAAGAAAAGTGATAACAGAGTATACTTTACCTTTCAAATAACCCCCTCCCTCCCTCTTCCCCAAACCCAACCAAGAAAGTACGCAAAAAAAGGCAGGTGGTGCACTAAGTTCTCGCTTTGCGCGGGATCTGGAGAAGGATCGAATCACAAGGGTCTATTGTAAGCAGTCTTATCCTGCATTTCTGCAAGAGGCTGAACCAAAAAACTAAGCAAAAAAAAAAAGAAGGGGAAATTCAGTTCTTTTCACTTACAACTGATCTATTGCTGGACCACAACTTACTGAACATTCGCTTAGGTCGAGTAGGAAATACACAGGAAGCTTTTGATCTCCCATTTCCATCAACATAATTTTCGTCCAAATCTTCGTTCAGCTTCATTTTGAGAGTTGAAATCTTTCCTGAGGCACTCCATTGGTCATCATTGGTGACATTGGTGAAAGATGCAGAAGTCTTTGATGGGTCATCTAAAAGAGCCTTGATGTTGCTGGGGAGCTCAGTTACATGGCCACCAGACATTGTGGCTCGCGCTTGCTCGAAGAAGAGAACTTGAACTACTACCCTTAGTGGCAGCAGTTCATTTTGTGCTGCATGCATGCATACTTCCATGGATAATTTCTTGCAGTCTAACATTCTGCACAAACGCTTTCTTTCATTCTTGTTCAGACCTGGATGCCCCTACATTTTTATAGTAAAACAAACAAGAATTTAACAACGAATTTTTAAACTATTAGGTCACCTAAAACATATTGGGAAAGTTACGAATATGTATAGTTCAGCCAACTAATTTACCAAAATGGTCGAAATATACACAACATCAATGTATATATTGTGTATAGATATGTATATTATATGTATAGTATATGTGTATTTTAGTATAGGTATACACAACCTATACATGTTGTACATATTTTGTAAACTAGTTGGTCGAAGTGTTTAGAGTGTAATTAGTATTTAACAACAAGTAACTGTTCATAATAAGTGAAACTACCTACAAAATGTTTAATTATACTGTTAGTGCAAAATATGTGTACATTGTTGCGTATTTAAGTTAAATCGAAAGATTCCACAGACAATTATCTTTAGTCCATGTTCCATTTGCATTGAGAAAAAAAAGGGATTGCAGATATAACTATGCATATTAAAATCAAATGAATTCAAATTTCAATGTTCCAACTATGACAGCATCTTGACTTGGGAAATTTTAAAGGTCAAAGGAGTTGGTGTTCTGCCCACATTGTAACTTCTACTAACATCTAGCCAATAATACCTTTTCTCTTCAATTTCAGTTTCAGTTTCAGTTTCTTGAACTAAAATTCTTGGATTCTTGATTTTATAAATTAAAATAAAAATCCATAAAATAAATTAGAGGAAGATGTGTGTAAAACTAAAATCCAGTTTACCTTAAGATAGATGTCAATGGCTCTGTAAAGATTATCGTGGTCGAGCCTTGAAAATTCAGGAATTGCTTCAGCAATGGAAACGAATTTTTTGAGAGGCAACTTTTCCTCCCTGGCAATCTGTTGAAGATATCCATCGACAAGCTTAGCTACTTTGAGTTTAGAGCTATGTGATGCAGAAGATGATCTCCTACTTTCCTGAAACTCAAGGTCGATGTTCTCTGCAGACCGAGATCTTCTTCTTCTATCCAAACCACCTTTGATTCGTCGTGGAGGACTTGTTGGTGGACTCTCATGACCCTGTAACATGAACTGTTCTAATATGGTCATAACAATATCCATATCATAAATTGTATCACTTGTTTTTGATACACAAGGTATTAACAGATCACCAACTGTAGCATCCTCTAACTGAAGTCCAACTCTTCTTGCCAACTCCATCTTCGATGAAGAAGATGCCTTTAAAATATTGGCTGCTTTAAGTAATTTTAAAAGAAAGCTACATGAAGCAGCTCCTTTTTCAGCTGGTAATAAGCTGATAATTGACTCTAACAACAGCCTATGTTTCCCAATTGAATTAGAGTCAGAGTGATTTGCATACTTTGATATGTTCGGTAGCCATCGAGAGGCATAAATTCGCAATGCATCACCAATAAGATTAGAAGGTACTCTTCCACCAGATTTGATGGCTATCATGGTTCTCCAATAAAGATCAATGCTCAATTCTGCTAAATCTTCAGCCCACCAGTCTTTAGATAAAGGTTTATTGTGCCTTAGGCTTTCCGATCCATTGCACGAAACGTCATCTCTTCCCCCTCTTCTTGAGTAGCTACGCGACAAATCCGTCTTGATAGGATGGGCTAAAACCTTTGAAGCAATGGCTTCGATACATCTACTTGTTATTCCAAGGTCTTCGGACCATAAAGGAAAAGACTTGGTACTTTGTAATGTCAAAATGGAGTCTCTCCAACCTGAAAGTACACAAGAATTGAGGAACACTTCTAGTTTACAAATTAAGTTTCCCTTTTCGACATCCTCTGTCATTTGTAGATATTCGGCTGCACAGCGTACTGAAACAATGTTGTGAGCACTGAGGGTGATGGTGATTCCATAGCAGAATTTAGCACACAGCTCAAAGTCTTCTATACCACATGGAAAATCTGGTAGCTGCACTATTTGGTGTTGAGAGGTTTTTTCTGGGCTTTCAAAGCACACCCTCTGCAGCCTTAAACACTTTGACAACAGGGGAAACTGTGGTTTTCAAGAAAATAAATTATGAGTAGGTTACAAACAACAACAACATACCCAGTGAAATCCCACAAAGTGGGATCTTGTAGAGGGTAGAGTGTACGTAGACGTTAGCCCTACCTCGGGAGGTAGAGAGCTCTTTCCGGTAGACCCTTGGAACATTATGAGTAGGTTGTTTTTTTTAAAAATAAAAATAAAAAGGGAACAGCAGAAAGTTGGTAGAAAATTTAACCTTGTGAAGCAAATATCTGCTACCCTTAACTTGGACTGTGAGATCACTTGAAATTTCGGAGGAGACTGATCTGTATCAAGAAAAGAAAAGACTTGGTTAGTCTAATATATTTCGGAAGTATGTTTAATTCAGTAAAATTGAAGTTACCTAACAGCCTCAGTAGTGAAGAAAGTGTCAGGCCGAGATCCAAGTTTCATAAACTTCATGTCTGATGTCTCTTTATGTTTAATTCAGCAAAATTTAGCAGATATGAAGTACCATAACATAGTCAGACACACAAAATTTAGCAGATATGAAACACTGTTGAACAATTCACTTTTACAGGAGACCAAAGATCCTCTTCCAGCCGCAAGCAGTAGATATTGTCAGAAGACAAAACAACCAACTAACTATACCCTGAGAATTTCCTATACATTAAACAAGAAATATTTTTTATGAGCCCCCAAATAGTTCTTACATGCAAGAGAAAAAAAGGAAGAGGAGAACTTAAAGAAACAAAAGGGTTACTGAACTACTGGATTTGCTGGTATCTGCCAAGCAGAGACTCAATTTATATTAATCATAGCCAAAATGTCATGAACCAAGAAATATCAAGCATGTCCTTTCAGTCAAATTCTCTGCCCCATTATGATTTAGACATGCCAACAGAACAACTAATGACACTCAAATATCTCATCAAGATCAAAGGATAATAGAAGCACAAGTAAATTTTCTTAAAACCTAGGACTTTTCTGTTCCTTTTTTTTTCCCTCAAGAAAAACCTAGAGCCACATGAATATGGAGTACTAATACATAAAAGAAAATTTTAACATAAATAAAAAAAGACGAATTTGATTTTTTTTCTTTGATATTATATAACATAAACAAAATTATTAAGGTTGTTATAGTACTTCCAAAGAAGAGCAATATTATTTCTTGAAAATGTCTTTAAGGTTTTTTGAAACTTGACTAGATAGAGGCACTACCTTAACTTTGGTATCTTTCTGTTGCCAGCGTGCTAGCAATGAGGGGAAGGCCACGCCCACTAGTGCCCTTCCTTCTCATCATTGCTTCAGCAACTTTTGTACTCCCAATTTACGTAGATTATTTTAGTCAAATTTTGGACAAAAGATATTACAAAAAGTAAAAATGATATAAAGGGAATATTGAGAAAAAAAATAATAAATAAAAGAGATGGAGATAATGGTTGACATACCTCAACTATTTAAGATGAAAAAGAAACAACTAATAATTAAGGTGTGTTTTAATATATAGATAATAATAATTTAAATAGGAAAATGGAACAGGTGATAATTGGAATATGAAACTCGTGAATATACGATAGTTCAACTGTGTTTTTATCATTAAACCAAAGAAATATTAGGATATGTGTATCACCATCAAAGTTGGCTTTCACATTCTTATTTAAGGGCCTCAAGTTCATGATATATAAATCAATACAAATTTCAGTGTGGCTTTTAATATATCAACACTAACAGACCAGCAAGCATTTAAAGTAGGAGGGCCGTAGCCAATTAATATAATTTGTTTATATTTGTAGGTGAAAAGTAGAAGTTAGTTTCCCATGAGAAAAAAAGAAAACAAAAAGAGATTTTCTGTCATAATTATGTTGTGAGCTAAAATGCATTTAATTGGTAAGTTGAAAATGTTAGTCGATTTTTTTTTTCTGCATTGGATTCTTCTAAGAAAAAATTGTACACTTTTTATTTAAAAATTCATAATCTTCATATTAATAACGAAATCCATCAATCACATTGATAGTCTGATTGAAACTTGTAGGTCCACTTGATACATGAATAAACCTAGAAGTGATAAAAATCAAATGGCTTGCTAGTATTTGGCGGTGGCAACAACATTTTATAATAATAATAATAATAATAATAATAATAATAATAATAATAATAATAATAATAATAATAATAATAATAATAATAATAATAATAATAATAAAACACAGTCCAATGCACTAAGCTCCCGTAATGTGCGGAATTCGGAGAAGGGCGAGACCACAAGGGTCTATTGTACGCAGTCTTATATAATAATAATAATAATAATAATAATAATAATAATAATAATAATAATAATAATAATAATAATAATAATAATAATAATAATAATAATAATAATAATAATAATAATAATATTGTAAGTATCATGGTGACTGATCCAGCCACCAGCTAACTGCTGAGCCAATATATGTATCGTTGGGGGTATATTTGTTAGTAGCATCATTCTTTATTAGTTAATTTTAGACTTAATTACTCTCTATATCAGTTGAGGTAACAATACTATCAAACTTGACCAGTATTTTACTTTCTTACCTAATTTAGCTCACTTTGTATATAGCTTGACTTCTGCACAACATCTAGTTCTCCTAACTTTCCAAATCACAATAGCTATTGCCAAAGGAACAAAATACCATTAGCATCAACAGCTGGAACACACAATAATATACCCATATTGCCCCTTCGTCTCGATTAAAAAAGCTTCGGAGCTCGGACTCCATTGAAGTGAAAGAAATAATTCCTTAATTATTTTCATTAATGAATGAGTATATATACAATTTACAATTTCTATAATATGGAAAATCCTATTCCTGTTCTACTCCCAAAACCCTATTCTATTTGCACAATAATTCTACAATTATGGTAAGTGTACAATGCTAATTAAATACAAATAACATGTTAACAAAGATCAATATACACGGCTGTGTATACCGTGTATATCACGGTCTCCAACTTGTCATGGGATTCCGTAATATACACGGTATACACAAGGCATTGGATATGTCGTATATACCGTGTATATTATTGTATACTTTCACACCCTCGCAGTCACAGCGGGCGGTCGTCGTACGCTGAGACTCTCCCTAAAATCTTCAAAGAGAACCGAGGGAAGACCCTTTGTAAAGATGTCTGTGATTTGGTACCTAGAAGGGACATGGCAGACACGTACTTGTCCACGAGCTACCTTTTTGCGAACAAAATGGATATCCATCTCGATGTGTTTAGTGCGCTGATGTTGAACCGGATTACCAGAAAGATAGACTACACTAATATTATCACAATAAACCAAGGTAGCGTTTCTGAATGGAACAATAAAGTTCTAAGAGAAGATTATGTAACCAACATGATTCAGATACCACATTGGCTACCCCTCGATACTCGGCCTCTGCACTGGAGCGTGATAATGTAGATTGTCGCTTTGCAGACCATGAGACCAAGTTATTACCAAGAAACATAAATAACCAGATGTGGAGCATCTGGTATCTGGACATCCACCCCCATCAGCATTTGTATACGAGACAAGTGTAGAAGTCGACGATGGATATAGATGCAAGCCATAGTCAAATGTTCCCTGGATGTATTGTATAATGCGTTTGAGCGCATTCATGTGCTCAACCCTAGGATCATGCATAAACAAACACACTTGATGTATGACATACGTAATATCTGATCTCGTGAAAGTAAGATACCGAAGAGCCCCTGCAAGACTGCGATAATGGGTGGGATCCTCGTAAGGTGAGCCAGTCGCAGCACCCAGCTTGGGTTTAGTATCAACTGGAGTGGAAGTAGACTTACACGAGGACATACCAGCCCGCTCAATTATCTCGGCGGCATACTTCTGTTGTGATAAGAATAACCTATCTGCATGACGAGTGACAGCAATCCCCAAGAAATAACTCGAGGGCCCCAAGTCTTTCACAGCAAACTCAGATTTGAGTAGTGTCATGATAGACTTGCGTAAATCATCAGAAAAAGTGGTCAAGATAATAACATCCACATATAAGAGAATATATGCCAGGGAAGTACCACGATGATTTATGAACAGAGAATTATCAGACCTGCTGTGAGAAAACCCAATAGTAGATACATAATCTGCAAATCGTTTATAGTAAGCCCGTGGGGCCTGTTTGAGCCCATACAAGGACTTCTTAAAAAAACAGACATGATTAGGATATTTGGTGTCTCAAAAACCCAAGGGTTGATGCATGTAAACTGTCTCTTTAAGATCACCATGTAAGAAAGCATTCTTCACATCTAGCTAATGAATGGACCATGCCTTTGAAAGAGCCAGACTTAGAACAGTGCGAATGGTAGCCGGTTTGACCACCGATCTAAATGTTTCACCACAATCCATGCCAACCTGTTGAGTTTTATCATCGCCTAAAAATGAGCCTTATGTATCGCAAAAGAACCATCAGAATTATCTTTATGATTAAAAATTCATATAGACCGAATAATATTAACACCAGAATGATGGGGTACCAAATCCCACGTCTTATTTTCAATAAGAGCATCATATTCGTCAGTCATAGCCAATTTCCAATTCGGGTCATTTAATGCAGACACTGGGTTACGGGGTATTGGGGATTTAAGAACGTTAGAATTAAGATTAAAATGTCTTTTTTGGTTTAAAAATATCATGTTGACTACGAGTAACAGGTCTGTGAGTCAGGGGAGAATTGGGTGAATTTTAGGAAAAAGTCGGATGGGTGATGGACCGGCTAGCAGGCAGTGGGCCTGTTGGCCCAAAACTGGAAACTTAAGGCGGGACTGGATCAGAAACTGGGGCAGAAGCACTCTCGGTAGTGGACTGGTCGATCGGCCCACTAGCTGGACCTCGGGCGGGGAAGAGATGGGCAGTGGGTATTTACCGTCCAGTAGGCAGTGGGCCTGCTGGCATTTCGTGGTCACTGGATCGGCCCATTAAGTGGTGCATAATGTATGGTGAGACTTCATCATCTAAAAAATTATATGAACTAGGCACGGGACCATTCACTTTAGCAAATGAAAACTAGGTTTCGTCAAAAATAACATGACGACTAATTATGATTTTATTAGATGATAAATCAAAACATTTGTAACCATGATGATTAGATGAATAACCCAAAAACACACAAACGGTAGAACGGACTTGAAGTTTGTTAATTGTAGTTGACAAAATAGTGGATAGCATAAACACCCAAAGACCCTAAGATGGGAATACGAATGATTCTTATTATAGAGGATTTTAAGAGGCGATGCATATGCCAACCATTTGGTAGGAAGTATGTTAAGGAGATAAATAGTTATTTGTAGAGCATGATACCAAAAGGAAGGGATACGGAAGCATGGACCAATAAAGTTCAGACAATATTATTAATGGTACAAATTTTTCGTTCGGCTTTCCCATTTTTGTTGGACGTATGAGGACAAGAGAAACGAAAAACCTAGAGTGACCCAAACATGCATGCCACAAGGAGCTAGAGCTGCAAATATCGATGGCATGGCTTGACTCGAGAAACTGGAGGCGGGCGTGATTGGATAAAGATCTCCCCTACTATTGCATCTCATGAGAGGTATCCTCGTTGTGAAATCCTTCACAGAAAACCCAAATGGATAAAAATTAATAGAAACTCAATTATCAGTGGTAAATTTTCGGACATACACCAAATTTTTAATTAAGTTAGGGGCATGAAAGGTATTTTTCAAGACAAGAGGTGGATGGGGAGAGAAAAAGTTGTATGACCATAACCATGAGTTGGAATTCAGTTGTCATTACCAACAATAATGCCATGATTTTTGCTCAAATTGAAATAAGACGGGAGAGTACCTTGGTTGGACGTCATATGAGAAGTGGTGTCGGTGTCCATGTACCAATTTGGGTCTGGAGGATTTAATCTAAGTGTATGCATATCGGCCTCAATATCGGTGGGTGTCAGGATCAAATTCGGCCCCGCAGCGGCGAAAGCCTACTAGGGCCGAGGCCCAAGCAGACCGGCCTGCCGAGCCGACCCGGAACGCTGCTGATTGGTGCCGTAAGGACTCAAGAAATTGGGCATGTGATTGGACTAGACTAGAGCCCAATTTCACAGAAAATAACTAGGTAGGCAGGAGGCGTTACTGGGCCACTGACCACTGGTCCAGGCCCACTGCCAGGGGCCCAAGGCTGAGACCAGGCAGGTTGGGGCCCAGTACCTCGAGGCCCAATGTCGTTGCTACTGTTTTGTCCACCACTGTTGTTGTCTCCGTGATTTTTGCCATTATTTTTACGATTTTTGACCCTTTTTTTGGCGCCACCATTGTTGCGGTTTTGGCCCGAATTGTCAAAAAAACTGTGAGAATTATCGAATGAAGTCATCATAGCTTTGAACTTGCGCCGGTAACCACCTTTTTTTGCCAAGTCGGCTTCTTCCAACATGAGCATCGAACGGGCTTGATAAAAAGGGGAAAGCAGATTACTTTGTCGGAGTAGAGTCCCAACTCCATTATATGCCTGCGACCATTTGTAGAACAAGACGATTATTGGTAACAGGCGCTCCAACGTTAAGGAGTTGGTCTGGCAATTCCTTGAGCCGTTTACAATAAGCTGAAACATTTGGTAAATTTTCCATGCTGACTTGTGAAAATCTTGCTCAAGAGTGACAACTCGAGAATGTTGGTTATCCTGGAATATGTCACGCAATCTATTCCAGGTAGCCATAGCCGTAGTGTCTGGTTCAATGATCGTCTGTAAAAGGTCGGTAGAAATAGTGGAGTAAATCTACTGAAGGACGGTAGCGTCAAGAGTGATCCACAACTGAGGATCCTCCGCGGGTGTAGGGATAGCGGGAGGAATTATGTGATAGAGGACTTGATGTGAGATTTCTTGAATTTTGAATAATTCTGCCCACGTCGCATATTGGACATTTTCCATCTCAATAACAATAGGGATGTGGTTCTTGATGTTCGAAACAACAAGGGCATGATGAAACATGTTCTTTGACATAGACATAACGAAAAAATAATAGGGGAATGGGGGATTTGGAATAAAATTTGGGAAGAGATGAGGTAAGGGGCACATATTCTGAGAAGGGACACGGAAACCGAGGCAGCAGGAGAGAGGAAAAATCGATAGAAGCAAGTTAGACCTAGACTTCTGATACCATGAAAGAAATAATCCCTTGATTATTTTCATTAATGAATGAGTATATATACAATTTACAATTTCCATAATATGGAAAATCCTATTTTCTATTCTACTCCCAAAATCATATTCTATTTGTACAAGTATTCTACAATTATGATAAGTGTACAATGCTAATTAAATACAAATAACATGTTACCAAAAATCAATATACACGGCTGTGTATACCGTGTATATCACGATCTCCAACTTGTCATGGGATTCGGTGATATACACGGTATACACAAGGCATTGAATATGCCGTATATACCATGTATATTATTGTATACTTTCATGAAGGAGCTTGGACTTCATTGAAGGAGCTTCAAAGCTCGAAGTTTTGTTGCGGCGATACTCAGACTCTATTGAAGGAGCTTCATATTTAAAAATCTTACTTGAAGTTTAACTCAGATCATAAAAACTTATTCGAATTTTATTCAGATCTGAAAAATCTTACTCTAAAACGATTGAGTGAAATAGAAAATTGTTGAAAAAACTTGTTGTAACTTTAATCTAAAATGCTCGGTGTTAGGAATCATACCAGATGAAAAAGGAAGTTGAAGATGAAATCTAGTTTCCGTATACAATACTCTTTCTGTCCCAATTTATGTGATACGCTTTCATTTATAGTTCGTGCCCAAGAAGAATGATACATTTTCTTATTTTGCAACAATTTAACTTTAACTTTTACCCTTTACGCTTAAAGAAATTATTTATACCCACACAAAATCTTTGATTAGACCATAAGATTCAAAAGTCTTCATTTATTTCTTAAATTATGTGCCGAGTCAAACTATATCACATAAATTGAGACGGATTAAGTATTATACAACATTACACAAATTATAATAAGTGTATAATGTTGTATATTTGGTGTGTGATCATAGTTATACAATATTGCTATTTCTGTTCACCATTTATGTTTGATAATGTAGATATATTTTTAAATATTATATATATAAGTGTATATAATTGTATAAATTTATATAAGTATGTATAATTGTGTATATATCAAGATATAAAAACGTATAAAGGTAAAATTGATTTTTTTGTGTTGTTAATGTGCAAGAAGAGGACAGAAAGAAGCTTGATTTTGTCTCTAACGAGGTTCGAAATTTAACTGGAAAAAATCAACACCATTTTCTACGACTTTGAACCTATTATTTTTGGGCTAAAGCTTTGCAATGTAAATTATGGGCTATATTATTATAATGTGAGTCAGTGAATTTTACTTTTCTGAAATTTCCCTGTATTTTTATCATATAATCTTAACTAGAAATGTCATCATTTCATCGGTGGCTTGTAAAGAATCGTTTCATGTTATGATTGATGCTGCTGCTGGATATTAATTGAAATTATTGTTGTGTACGACACAATTTCATATCAACCAAATATGCCTAAGATTCATGGATCATTTCCAATTATAAATTTTTTGAAAAAAAATAAAAAATATCCTTCATAAATGATTAAAAATGTCCTTAACGTATCATAAATGATTAAAAATGTCCTGCTTCTACTTATTAGATTAAAAATGCTCTTAACATTTTTTTAGGTTTAAAAATACACTTTTATTAATAGCTGAATGACATGGCAGTCATGACATGAATATTTGACCCATTTCCATGGATCCGACCGGACTATTCTAAAAACCCAAGACCAATCGAATTAATTTTGTCTTTCTTTCATTTCACACTCTTCGGATATTGTAGTTCTTCTTTTTAGAATATTAATTAACGAGAGGAAATATACTCAGTTGAACAGGATCTCATTCTGTCATTTGCTTAAGGCTTTAGAGGAAATCAATTGGAAAGAGATCAAATACTTCAAATATCATTCATTACATAGCTGACAGAGAATAAGCATAACAGAGATTGGGAGTTCGATTGATCCCATGTTAATCTTTAGAACTAAAAAAAAATGTTGAGGGTATTTTTGATATAAAAGATGGAAGAAGGGTATTTTTAAACCATTTATGATATTATAAGAGCAATTTTGACCCTTTTCCGTAAATTTTTTGTGTAAACTTTTCTTTCTTTGGTAATTGAGATATTATAAGCTACTATACCTTTGGGCTAAAGCTGTGGAAATATTGTATTGCTTGTTAATTAAAGGCAAAGTTGACCCATATATAGTTCGTGTTGGCTCAGTCAGTGTCTACAAGGTCATGGCTAGGCTCCAAGATTTTAAGTGTCATGGCTCTATCAATGTCTGGCTAGGACCAGGACTCAACCATGAGTTATCCCTGTCGATGCCTGGCCAGGTCAAGTATCCACCCACGAAATGCCTCGATCGCTGCCTGTTAGTTAAGTAGACAGAAGGGAATATTCGGGGGCGAATTTACTTTGTAAATTATGGTGTAGTCAAATTTATAATCTCCCCATAAAATTAGATATTTTATATACATATCTTCTAGAACTAAAAATAATATTACCTATTTACATTCATGCTTCACAAATTATGAATAATGCACTTAGTTGAATATTAAATTATTTACCTAGAAAATTAAAGATTAATTCCCACTTAATTTTTTTTAAATCTGCGTCTGAGGGTATTTGACATACCCAGTGCATTAGTTAGTACAGTATACTCTTAACGTAATACCCTTGATAAAATCATTTTCTTAAAGGTTACATTACTTTAGATCATTGAAAAACTTCAATCAGAATTATAAATTATTTGTCTACCAAAAAGGAAAGTTTGATTTTTGTCGCTTATGGGCTAGATAGAGATGGAAATTTGACATTTGCATCAATCTTCTTTGGCACACAATTATTATAGTATTATCTTCTACCTATAACTACTCTCTCTATCTTCATAATAAGTGTTACTTTCCAAAAAAAAAATTATTAAATAAATATCATTTTAGAAATTCAAAATATAAATTGATTATTTTTTTCATGCTATATCCTTAAACAAAAACTGACAAACTCTCTATTCAAGAAATATGTATTGACAAGTTCTCTATTCAAGACATAAATGATTACTATTCATGCATTCTTTAATCAAAAGGAAAAAGTAATCGATTTTTATTAAATAGGATAGTTTGGTAAACTTTTCATTGCATTATTAATTTTTTAATATGTGTATTTTTTACTAAGGTAACACTATTATGAGACGAAGGGAGTACTATTCGAGATATTTATGATAATGGTATGTGTCATTAAAATGTCAAAACCACCTAATAATATGTCAATTCTTATTCCATATATATTTGACTTGCTTGAATTAAAACTTAAACAATTAAGTTTAACTTTTCAAAAAATAAAACTTATATATATTTAAAAGGATCGTCAAAATATGATCTTCATAGTTTATTAAACATACTACACGATTATCATATGTCATATAATGCTAATGACATAATGGCATTATGACAAAGTCCCTCACCTCTCCCCAGTACACGTATGCTTATTCTTGGTGGTCGCTGGCGAATGTTCCTAAAAAGAAAAAATGTCACCCCCTGCAAAATTTGAACATGTGTACAACTGCTCTCATGCTCAACTTTTTTTTTCTCAAAAAAAAAAGTAAATAGGAAAAGAATTGATAAATAAATTAACTAAGGTGAAATGGTATTTTCCACATAATTTTTTTTTTCTAGAAAATATTTTGGGTCTTACTAAACTAGCGGATAAACCAGGGATAAGTTGTGCACTGACTTGTGTAGCGTCGCGATTTAAAGGAGCTGTGGTGGTATTGTGGGCATGGCTTTGCCAACCACTATCAACGCGTCCGTGTACAGGGTCGCTATCAGTGCCACCTTACGGGGTTACCAAATCGACATATGGGACCCCTTTTCTCTTGACCTATTATTTTCTAGGTGGGCCTTAAACCGAGTCATATACACCTAGTAATGGATCCTCCAAATATGGTTAAATAATGTTGTATTAAGGGAAAATTCGTATAAGACAATTGTATGAATTATGATTTGACACGTGACAGATGATGTTGAGTCAGACTCAACTCAGCCTGAGACGCTATCGGTAAGACGCGAGTAGGGTTGGGAGCATCGTACGCATGTGCGGTACCGGTAACTCAGAAGGTCAGGTGAGCCGTTTAAATTACAACTGGCGGCCGTTACTGAACCGGTCATACATCTTCCTACGGAGCATTAATAGCATTTATGGAGATACTAATTGTCCAATTATTATAACATTCATTCTCTTGTATTAATGAGAGCATATTTTGTGGAATGTGTACCCGTGAAGCTCATGTATAAATAGGACACATAATTCCATTTTAAATCATTATATTCAAGCTTTTACAATAAACTCTCTAACATTTCTCTCGATTATAGTGCTTTCATACTGGTCAAGGAGACTTTGCTCTCTCTTTACTTTGTCTTGATATTATTTACTTGCACTATATTTTGTCTAATATTATAGTTAAATCAGTAACTTGAGTACCACGTGTCCTCGATCACGTATACAAATTCACTGTACCGTTTTACAGGTAAACAAGTGTCGTTTTAATGGAACCTCTTTCAACAATTTGGAGACTTTGATCACACATGGTAGTTTCAGCAATTTGTCCTCAAGTAAATACTTCACTAACCCCTCACTTTTGGAGTAATCCTGAATCCTGATTTAGTACTCCACGAGTTATGTTCATAACATCCGACCGTCTTAAGTTTCAAGAATAGAAGTTGGTTGGTACGATATCATCGGTTGCAAAGACTTCCAAATTTCATCAGACTATCAGTCAAACAAGAGTTGTAAGTGGTAACAAGAAAACTAGAGTTGTATAGCCTAAAGGTCCAACGGTTGATCCATGGTTGTTTACCGCTAAAAATGATTTTAGGATATTCAATTAAATTTTTTAGGAGATGGGGCTAAAAATAAGTGGGTTGTGTTCGATCTTGGTACTCTTGCTAAGTTCGTTGTGAGACCGGAGGACGCAACTAAAAAAAATAAATGAAATAGTAGAAAATAATTGGAATAACTTGCTTAAAAAAAATACTAAAAATGATCGGTTACATTAAGAATTTGAGAGTAAAAATGTTGCTAGACAAGTGTGAAAGATGAGATCGGATTCCTTATCCTAGAAGGTATATTTACTTACACAAACCATAGACATTTCAACATACTGTTGGAAATTTACTAAATGTGGAATTAAGTATATCCCATTAATTTATGACTCGAACAATTGGGGCTCGCACGTCGGAAACGTCATTTCCACACACGTGCACACGTAGTGCCAAGTATCGCAAATTTCATTAGTGAAAGAGATATTGGTACGTACGTAATACGTTTGAGACATAGAATTATGGACGGTTATTGGCCAAATGACAAAGTATTCTACGTTGGTAAATGAAGGAAGAAGTGTACGAAGTGTAAGATGAAACGAGTCAGATTTCGCTGCGGAGCCGTGGAGGGCCGCGACGCCACACCGCCGGAGCGCCGCGGCGCCTCCCAAGCAGCGTCGCGACGCTAATTGGTTGGCCAGTCACTGGAGCCGCGGCGCTAATGCACAGAGCCGCGGCGCTTCTGAGGCATATTGTTGCGATGGGAAGTTGGAAAAATCTGACCTTTGGGCTGGTTTTGGAGCATTGATTCTCCATTACTTGGCATGTGAATTCAACCATTATTTGGCTGAACGTAACCCCTCAATCAAGTGTCATTACATGGCTATTGAAGGCCATTAGTTGGTTAGTTGAGGGGTCTTCTACTTACACTATAAATTGAGGCCTTTGGCTCAATTGAACACAACACTCAACACTTAGAAAATACTCCAGATTTTCTGAATTCATCTTCTTCCTCTATAGCAAAGTTACTATACTCAAAGTTCTTCAAGAGTAACACTTGAGTTTTCTTTGCTTACTTGTTAAAGTTGCTGTTGGATCTTGGGAGACTATTGCTCAACACCGTAAAAGGAGATATATGGGGCAATCTTGTCTTAAAGACAGAGTGCCATCACTCGACTCAGCAAATCACACAAGCAGTTTGTTAAGTTCTTGATTTCCAGTTTATTGTAATATTTAGTTTATCCTTTCTTACTATTGTAATAGTTACTTACTTCCCGTTCCCTGTAATAATTGTATCCCAACACATACAAGTACCATTGATGTGACATGCCCACAAAGCCAACATTCAGTTGCACATGCACGAGAAAGACAACTGTGATGGAGGTTGGTGAGAGTGGAAGTCAGTTGTGAGGAGCAACTGGATCACATATGTCCATTGTAACGACTCCCTCCGTTCACCATGTTTCGATCTCTTGCATTGTCCCAGGGCACAACCGAGGTCACTTCTAGCTGGACCCAGGTTCCCATGTGGCATTTTCTCTGCGGAGACACTTGTTGGCCTAACTCCCGATCATACAGATAGTCCCTCACTTTCTGGGGTCTTTATCACGAGATCTTGGGGAGCGAAAGATCCACCAGTGCGCCAATCAATTCCCCTTGTGTCTAACACGTAAGTGATGCACGTCTCTTTTCTTCTGCCCATCCCAATCGCAGGATATTGTTCGTAATTAATGCTCTAATCGCTTCCCCATATATTAAATAATTATATCCACGTCTCATGCCCTAGATAGGATATCCTTGGGGTTCAGATATCGAGGTAATGACGAGTCACCTATTTTTTGAGGATTTTCAACTATAAACCCTCATTAGCTTCCTTCTCCTTAACCAACAAGTTGAATCTTCGATACTAATAAGCACCAACAAATTCTCTCTTCATCTTAGCTAATTAATAACTGCCTTTTTTTACGCCGACGTGACTTCAAGCACAACATTTTTTGGCGAGGTTGTCGTTCCTTCTAGCTCCACCACTCTCGGCATTTTTGACATTTCTGTCGTGCCATTTTATACCATCGTCGTTCATTTTCTCTCCAGCTAAGGGACTTCTAACATGAAAAAGAAAAAGGCCCCTCGGATCGATGTTACCAGACCTTCAGCTAAGAAGATCATCCCGAGTGGATGGTCTTATGACCAAGACCTCTAATTCTGGCCACCTTTTTCTAAGTCCGCAATGGTAGGGATAGGGCCGTGGAGAAATATTCTTCTTTTATTCGGAGGGCCAACCATCCCTTAGTCAAGAAAGACTGTGGTTGGGAAAATATTGAAGTGCTGATACAGAGGGATGACGAGAACATAACCTCCAGCAGGCTTGGGTTTTACTTTGTTTATACCTATCCCTTCTCACTGAGGCTCAATTGAGAAATTTACTCGGTCATACTAAAGTTATGACAAAAATATGAAGTCTGCTTGGCCTAGGTTGGTCCGGCCATGTGGAGGATTGTCGCGTGCCTTCAGAATTTGTCATCCAAGTATAAGAAGATTTCACTTTGACCCACTTAATCCGCCTTTATACCCCAAAGCTTTTCCGGGGGAAGTGATAAATCTTAGTACGTGGTCAACACGCCTTTATCTCCAGCGTGGATTATGATAATAACTGTGGTTGGATAGAGAGGTTTATCAATGTAGCTATCTTTGCCATCGTCAAGACACCTGAGCCTTTGATTTCGGAGTCATGGAATCCTACTCGTAAGTCTTCTCCTACTTTGCTTTTCCCTTCTCCCCTCTTTTTGAGTCTGCTCTCCCGACTTTTTTCCTTCCCCTCTTCTCTCAACTTCTTTCCTCTTCATCTATCCTTTGTAGACCTCACGTGGTGGAGGATTTTTCCCTATTGGTCCAGAAGATCCTAGACTCTTTTGATCAAGCATTCTAGTGGAAAAAAATTCATTGTAAAAAAATGGAAAGGCAAGAATCATGGTGAGTCATGCTCCTCTTAGATTCTCGTGCATATTCTATTGCCATTTTAAAAAAAAATTACTCCATCTTTTTTTACTAGACCGCACTTTAGGAATCAAAACACTCAATATGCATTGACTGTATTTGCTCGAATTCTGTTTCTGTCTATATGTGTGCGTAAACCTTCTTCATGGCAGGACTTGAGAGTATATATAGCTTTTGGTTTGCAACAAGTTGGCAAACCTTTAACCCTACATAATACGACCCCATTATGAGAAATAAGGTTTGAGTTGATTTAGGTTTCTTGCATCACACTCAGTTTCAGTATCCTTTTAGAAGTCTGAAGTATCTTGATAAGTATGACAAGAAATCCTATAACTTGTCTGCCAAGTCCTTACCATAAATCACAAATCCTACTCGCAGTATGAATCTGAGCTGGAATATGTTCTTGGACCTGGTTCATTAAATTGTATCTCGCAGCTGTGTCTGAGATAGACTATGTCCCTCGAACTGGTTCATTCACTTTACATTGCATATGTCTCTTGGATAGTTCACATCCACATACTTGGTTGTGTGGGTCAAAATTTATATAAGACAATTATATGAATTATGATGTGACACATGGCAGGTAATGGTGAGTCAAGTCTAGGTCAGCCTAAGACATCACCGGTAGCCTCTAAGCGAGGTCGGGAGCATCGTGCGCATATGCGGTACCAGTAATATAGAGGGTCTAATGAGCCATTTTGAATTGCAACGGACAATCGTTACTAAATCAGTTGTATGTCTTCCAACAAAGCATTGATGGCATTTATTGAGATACTAATTGTCCAATTATTACAACATTCATTCTCCTGTATTAATGAGAGCTTATTTTGTGGGGTTTGTACCTGTGTAGCTCTTGTATAAATAGGACACACAGTTCCATTGTAAAGGGCATCACATTCGAGTTATTACAATACGCTTACTCATATTCTCTCGATTATTATGCTTACATATAAATTGTCGTGACTTTGCCCAGAAGCTATCACAAGGCTCAGGCTAATTACCAGTTTCTTAATCTTATTATTATTTATTTACAGTATATTTTATCTAGAATTATTACCAAATTTGTCACTTGAGATCCACGTGTCATTGACCACATATACAAATTAAACTATACCATTTTACGGGTAAACACTTTGGCGCCAACCATAGGGCCTGGACAATTGTGGTATCACAAGTGACCCCTCTACTAACCTAATTTTCTCTATTAATCTTATTTTTTGTTAAGAATAAACAGCTGATACGAGTAGGAGAACACAAAAGCAATCACAACATCGGGGATAACACAAGTAACATCCCACTCGGACCGGATGGTTTGCTAATAGAAACCACGATACCAGAGGACCCGATGTTTGCAGACGGAGTCATTTCCGGAGGCGGACATACTCGTCGTGAGGATGTTCCCAGCGACGAAACGCCTGAAGAAGCCATACAAAATTTAAGGGCACAGAATGTTGTTGTGAGTGAGCAGTTGGAGCGTCTGATGTGGTTTCAAGCAGAGTATATGTCCAAAAATGCTGATAGTACTCCGACAGACGAACTGGTGCCTCCACCAAATGCTAATGGAGAAACCGATAATGACCAGGGTAGATCAAGAAATTATGGTTCAGAAAGCGAATCGGTCCCTGAAAATTTGTTTCAGGAAAATGTCTTGAAATTCATGAAAGATATGCCAAACAAAGTCGACACAAATGCAGATAAGGCAGAAAAATCGCCAAGGAGTTTCGACACCGATTTAGTAAAATACCGGGGGCCCTCATATGGTTGACGGTCCAGATGCAAAAAGATATATTTAATTGGCGTATAAGTCATAGGCTGCACCCAAACTGATCCTCAAAAGGTTCAAAATTCCTTTTGTAGCCAAATATGATGTAACTACTGATACACAAGAGCACATAATGGCCTATACTACTCCCGTAAAAGGAAATGATCTAAGGGATCACGAAATAGAATCAATTCTGATCAAGAAGTTTGTTGAGACACTTGCTAAGAGAGATTTGACATAGTATTCACAGCTCCCTGAGCACTCAATCAAATTGTTCACCTAGTTCGCCGACATGTTCATAAAAGCTTATGCCCCCATCAGAAGGTGAAGACACGCAAGACGGATATCTTTCACATTAGAGAAACAGAGCTCCTTAGGGACTTCGTTTCACGATTTCACAAGGAGCAGATGTTGCTACCCGCAGTCCTGGACAAGTGGGTTTCAGAGCCTTTCACAAAGGGTTTGAATCTGTCAAGTTCAGATGCCTCCAAGAAGCTCAAGGAAAATTTCTTAGAATTCCAGGCTACAACTTGGGAAGATGTGCACAATCGGTATGAGTCCAAGATTCGTATTAAAGATGATATACTTGGATCTAAGGCCGAAAGTATCTTTGAGAAGTCTGAAAAAGGTGTTGAAGCCAACCGAAACTCCACGAAGAATTGCTTCCAACCTTATCCTACTAGAGAAGTAGGGAGGTGGACAGGGTTTTCGCTCTTTTGAAATGTTAAATAACAAAGGAGGTCCCAGATGAAACAATCAAGAATTGATGAATTCTGATAAAGGTAATTCGTCTAACTCTGTTAAGGGTACCAGGTACCCAAAATTATTTGAGTATAACTTCAACATCAATGAAGAACAAATGGTGGCAGTACTGAGAAGTCATCCAATGTCCCGACCACCGAAACCATTACAATTTGATCCCAGCATAAATGATCAATCCGTATGGTGTGATTTCCACAGCACTCACGGACATAAAACTACAGATTGCAGACATCTACAAGAAGAGGTGGCAGAAATGCTATGTAGGGGCCACCTTTGAGAATACTTGAGCGAGAGAGCTCAAAACAATTATGAGCGGGGACCACCCATAAAAAATAAATCAAATCCAACTGCACCACCTTATTTTATAAACATGATCTATGGTGGGTCAAGATTGTCGCCACATCTTTCACCGCGGCCAAGAAGACAAAAATCTCGGTGACCCGGGAAAAGAGATTCCGGGAGATACCGGATGACCATACTATCACATTCACCTGGGATCTAGACACTCTATACAAACGGTGCCTCCAACGTCAAGGGGACTGGTTTGGGAGTAGTGTTATGAACTCCTACCGGAGAAATTTTAAGACAAGCAATACATAGCAACTCATTGACAAATAATGAAGCCGATTATGAGGCTTTAATTGCAGGTTTGGAACTAGCCCGAGGTTTAGGTTCTCAAATTATTGAATTCAAGTGTGACTCATTACTGGTAGTAAACCAAATCCATGGGGTGTTCGAGGCCAAAGAAGAGCGCATGTCATGATACCTTGAGAAGGCTCTGAAACTTTTATCTCATTTCTAAGAATGGACGGTGGTGCAAATACCCCAGGAAGAGAACATAGAGGCATATGCACTCGCAAACTTAGGTTCCAGCACGGAAGCTAAGGGTTCTAAGACTGAGTCGGTTGTTCAGCTGTTGTATTAGCACTGGATCCCGTCAGATACGATGAGGTAAATTCTTCTAGCCTAACTTGGGACTGGAGGAATGAATTATTGGACTATCTCATGAACAGAAAGCTCCCAGAGGACCCGGAACTATGTTGTAGACGAAAAACTTTATCGAAGGTGTTTTTATGGTTCCGTAGCTCAGTACGTAGGCCCCGAAGAAGCCGATTACGTGATGAGGGAAGTCCATGAAGGCATTTGTGGAAATTATTCAGAGCAGAATCCTTAATGACAAAGCTCATGAGGGTCGGTTACTATTAGCCCCAAATTGAAGAAGATACAAAAATGTTTGTAAAGAAGTGCGATAAGTGCCAGCGCCATGCCTAGCTGTTACATCGAACGGAAAAAGAACTGCATCTGGTAGTGTCCTCGTGGCCGTTCATGAAGTGAGGGATGGACATAGTCGGACCCTTGCCAGTGACACCAGGACAGGTATGTCAAATTATATTTATGACTGACTATTTCTCTAAATGGGTTGAAGTTGCAGCTTAAAAAAAGATCCGGGATAAAGAGGTAAAAGACTTCATTTGGCAACACATCATCTGTCATTTTGGCATCCCAAAGGAGATAGCCTGTGAAAACGGTCGAAATTTCATTGGGGACAAAGTCACAAAGTTCCTAGATGACTTGAATATAAAATGGACCACCTTCACTCCCTATCATCCCAGTGCGAATGGTCAGGCAGAGTCAATAAACAACACTATAATCCAGAACTTGAAGAAGAAACCGGAAACTACAAAAGGAAATTGGTTGTCTATGGTACCAATAATATTACGGGCATATAGAACCACAACAAAAATGAGTAACGGAGAAACTCTTTTTTCCTTAGTGTAAAGTGCAGAGGCTTTGAACCCGGTTGAAGTGGGAACTCCTAATTTGAGATATATCCGGGCAGAGGATAAATCAAATGCAGAATCAATGTTTGCGCACCTGGATTTGCTCGAAAAATGTCGCGACCTAGCATATATTCGGATCGTAGCCTAGAAACAAATAATGGAACATTACTGCAACTAGTGCACGAATCTCTGAAACATCAAACTCGGGGACTTGGTGCTCCGAAGGGTAACCCAAATTACCCGGGAGTCTAATGTAGGGAAATTAGGCACAAATAGGGAAGGTCCATATACGATCACATGTATTGCCGGTAAAGGAGCTTATCAGCTTACAGACCAACAAGGAAACAAACTTCCTAGTAATTAGAATGTAAGCTATTTGAATAAGTACTATGTGTAGTGAGACAAAACATGCGCTACACTCTTTTTTCCTTCGTCCGGTTTTTGTCCCAATTGGGTTTTTTCAGCAAGGTTTTAATGAGGCAGCACCGCAATATAAGCATGTTAACTGTCTTATTATTGAGGAGAGCTATCAAGTGTCCGAGTTTTCATAGCATAAACTCCCAGACATTGGGGGGCCATATACACCCGGAGCGGAGTGAGAAAAATTTTATGAAAATTTTAGCGCTTCAAGGAAAAGCACCCGATACTGGGGACTGCTCATATGTTCAAAATATATGTAATCAGACTGACCATACTAGATGGCAGCCAGGTATTCCTGTACTTGTCTTCACATTTGTAAGTCAAATGAATCTATAAAAAATTTCTTTTTATGATTAAAAAAACTTTGCCATCACGAGCATAAAAACATATGTTATCTTAAACATATCAAAAAATTTGTGCCATAATGAACTGGAGACGTCCTCTTGTACAACATCATTAAAAATAAGGGCCTTCTCTTATTAAAATCTTAAAAAAAGGTTAAGACTCTAGATACTAAAACTACCAGAGTTTTAAGATTGACCGGAACTAAGTCAAGTCTGGAACAAACTATAAAGGCCATGAGAAGCCCCGATCTAAGATAAAAAATATACATCTTTTGGAGTAAAATTAAGCTTGACATAAAGTTTTTAAACTTCCAAAATTTAGCATTTGTTGGTAAGGTAAGCCTCGAAGTAAGGTTTCAATTCACGAAGAAAAGTAATTATGAGCCTACAAATAGAATTAACACTTGCTTCAGAAAATAGATAAGGGATGGAAACCTTACAAAAAACTAGAAAAAGGAAAAGTTCTTCATTTATATTTTCTAGATCGAATCAATCAGTTTACAAAAGATACTAACCAGGCCCAAAAGTGACCCGATAACAAAAACTAAACTGAAAATAAAACCTGTGTCAAAGGTTTCGGTACCCCCACTACATGGTCCACCGGGGGTGTTTCCAAAGTCAAAATAACCAAAAATAACAAGTTCTAAGAAGTAGGGGTTGAAGGAGGCAATTTTGAGGTTGACTCTCCGGGGGCCTTATCCGAGGTGGAAGGTATATTCTCTTAGGAAAGAGGATATTTGGCTTCAGTTCCCAGGCGGACTTCATCACCTCCGTCTCTTCCAGATGAAGCATTGTCCTCTTCCATTGGGAGGGAGCCATCAGAACTATCTACAGATCGCAATTCCAACTGTCGGGCGATAATGATCTCCTCATCAATATCAACGAGCCTGACCTTCACTGCTTCTAAATCTTTTTGGCGCATCATGTAGCTGTTCCTAACCATGGACAGAGTGTAGCTGTCAATGGTAGCCTGAACTTCTTCTTCTGCAGCTTGGACGGCCTGATAGAACTCGATACTGGTAGCATGAGAAAGTTCATTAGCTTGGGTTAGCTTAGAAATCTCATCCAGTTACCTCTCATTTTGAGTAGCAAAAGCAGAAAGATAAGACCTCAAAGATTCATTTTCTCTCTTCAGGGCTTTTATCTCAGTTTCCTTGATTTGGAGGTGCTCGGTAAAGGTATCCACATCAATTTCAACTTCGTATAAATGCATAGTCAAATTTGACATGGTATCCGAGGCCTCGCGGTCCTTATACAATGTGGCCTGCTACCTATAGGCCTCTTTCTACTTCTCCAGTTGCTTGAGTTTTCCATGCAATTCATCAACCCTGGAAAGCTTCACCTCTGCAACTGATAAACGATGAACGACATTGTCCCTTTCAGTTATCAAGGTGACCTTCTCTTTAATCATCCGTTGGAGCCCTTCATTACTCAGAAAGTTGGCATGGATGGTAGTTATAATTATCAGAAGGGGATATACAGAAGCAATAAAATACAATAAGTTTGAAAAAGGATAATACCTTGGCTGCAGCATACATCCATTTATTAATAATGCACTATGCGGACACTCGGTGATCCTTCCTCCTGTCCTTGTCTGAAGCCACATGCTTCATGTAGTTAGCCACTCCAACGGACTTGGAACAAAGGTGAAAGTCAACAGGGAATTTAAAGGTTACAGTCTGGAGTTCTACAGGTTGAGTTATTGGGGTCGGGTATTGATTTACCAACTCATATCTACATAAGGAAGAAACCGGTCTGGGGAAGAAGGAATGTCATGATCCTCTTCTTGGGCAATTATCGGCATGACTGGAGACCAAGGATCTTCAGCAATCGGTGAGGGAATGGCAGCGATCGGTGCGCGCAAAGTTTGACATATGACAATGCTTACCGGAGTAAAAGAGGAATTGGTATGACCGGTTCCATGGCTGGTGATTACTATTTCTGCAAAAAGCTAGGGGACCTCAGCCCTTCTCCTTTCCAATAGTATCTCCTTCTCCGGACTATCATCATCTAGGTCTACCACAGAGAGAGAGAGCTAACATCTAAACATGAAGTACTAGGGGCTCTGTAGGGAGTACATTCGCTTTGATCAGGTATTTATTTTTTTGGGCGCTTCAAGCCAGTTCGAGTACTAGAAGAAGATTCATTACGGAACCTTTTCAGCTCACAAGCCTGTTGAATAATGAGGGTGGCTGTGTCCGGATTTTTAATTTCCTTCTTATGAGGAGCGCTGTAATTAGATTTGGAATGGCCTAACATGAAGGGGAAAAAATAAATTTATATGGATAATTCCTAGAAGAGACGGAAGGATCAAAAGTTGAAAGCAATCAATGAATATACCATGATTACAGGGTACCCAATTCTGGTTATTAACAAGTTTTTTCCACGTCCGGAGTTTCGGGGTGGAGACATCAAGAATTTCTTGGACCCATCTTCGAGGTTGTCTATTTTCGTAGGCTATCATACGGTGGCTAAAGAAAGAGAGAGAATTCGGTCAAAGTGAGAAATAACCCGCTAAAAATGGGCATCAAATTGAATATAGTACAAAAACAACTTATGGTGGAAGTTACATCGCTTCGAGATGGTGCAACTACCAGGGGAAGGAGATCGACGATAGGAATGATGATATCTCTCTCCATCCAACCTCGGTCACGGGTCATCATCAAGACTGACAAGAATGGTCTTGCTTCCCCGGTGGTTTAAATTGATGACTTTATCACGAAAGGTGAGTGGAGAGTAGAGGCGAATAAGGTGGTCCAGGGTAAAAAAGAATGTCGGCTTCTCGAGCAAAGTGCCGGAGGCACGCGATTGCCCTTCAAACTTGAGGGCCCACTTGAGCTATGCAAACCTTGTACCACGTGGAAAAATTATCATTATCAATAACTTTCCAGAGTTTCATTGAGAAAGGGTATGTATACATAAATGAATACTCTTGCTTGTAAGAAGTGATCCTTTCATCGTTGTTAGGAATCAAGACTTCGATCGATTCCCAACCACAGTCAACCTTTATTGTTGGTAAAATACTAGCAGTGATTTGGGTTTTGTAATCACTAGCAGGAGTATCTCTGTCGCCGGGTAAAACCCTCGAAACTATTTTTTTCCAAAGGTCATGAGCAAACTGCCATGACTTCGGCAGGAAGGAAAAAGCCAAAGGGTTTCGGCTAGGAGGAGCCTCTTCTTGTTTGAAGGAACCTTGCTACTGCTTGAAGATTTAGACATGTTTGTTATAACAAAAATGAGGAAAACGATCGAATATTTAGAAGGAGTGTATTTGCAAATGAGAGTTGGATGACCAAATCTTTAATGTGATGGGGTATTTACAAGGGAAGAAAGGATGTTACCACCTAAAGGAAGTAATGCGGTGAATGTCAATCGGCGGCAACACGTGTGTGCCAAAGCATCAGTGATTGGATATCACGCCTCATCATTACTCTGCAATCTTCCTTTAATCGAGGGAAGTTGGAAAGTTCTCATCATTCCAGTAAGGTGACGATTAGAATGGCGAAACAAGTGGATGGTATTTTTTGAGGTTTCCCACCAATATATAGAGTTTTGATTGGTTATCAGTTCACATCCACTTTCGAGGTGCACAAGAGTTACGTCCGAAAAGTGCTTGGACTATCTGAATGGGTCAAAATTTGTATAAGATAGTTGTATGAATTATGATGTGACACGTGACAGACAATGCTGAGTCAAGTTCAAGTCAGTCTAAGGCGTCATCGGTAGCCTCTAAGCGAGGCCGGGAGCAACGTGTGCATATGCGGTACCGGTAATGTAGAGGGTCAAATGAGCCATTTTGAATTGCAATGGACAACCATTACTAAATCGGTTGTACTTCTTTCAACATCGTATTGATGACATTTATTGAGATGCTAATTGTCCAATTATTACAACATTCAATCTCCTACATTAATGAGAGCTTATTTCGTGGGGTGTGTACCCGTGTAGCTCATATATAAATAGGACACATAGTTTCATTGTAAAGATTCAAGTTATTACAATACACTTACTCATATTCTCTCGATTATTGTGCTTACATACAAATTGTCGTGACTTTGCCTAGAAGCTACCACAAGGCTCAGGCTAATTACTAGTTTCTTAATCTTATTATTGTTTATTTACAATATATTTTATCTAGAATTATTACCAAATCTATCATTTGAGATTCACGTGTCCTTGACCACATATAAATTCAACTGTATCGTTTTACCGATAAACACTGATTCATTTGTCTTGTTCATTTACGTTGTAAATCATCAAAACATACAAATGTTGATGCCAACATAGGCAATAATACTATCTTTTTCAGAGTTTCTTTTTTCCTATGTTTGGTTTCGATTGTTCATCCTACCCTCTCAACCTTTCAAACCTTAGACTTTTAAACACCTTTTGTTATTTGGATATAATTGACACCCCTTTTCCAAGATTTTCTTTCCTTACAAAAAATAATATTGATCTTCTAGTTATTTTATTCCTCTGTTCTCTAGGAAAGAGAGTATAAAAACACACCAAAGATAGGTTGAAACGCCATCAAAATTAATTATATATTTCTCATTTTATTTTTAATGAAGGAGAGCATTGAAGTAACTGATAAAATTGATGTCATGTGACCAGAAGGTTATGAGTTCAAGCCATGAAAACATCCTCTTGCAGAAATGTGAGGTAAGACTGCGTACAATAGACCCTTGTAGTCCGTCCTTTCTCCGGACTCCGCACATAGCTGGAGCTTAGTGCACCGGGCTGCTCTTTTATTTTATTCTTAATGAAAATATTTGCAATCACATAAATTTATAACATATTAAAGGTCACAAGTTTTATAATTACATAAATATTATGATATATTTAAAATCATAAATTTTAAGAATCTTTACTTTTCTCTTAAGTTTCTAACTTAAACTATGTAACATAAATTTGAATGGAGGGAGTAATATTTGTAGGAGAAATTGGTTGGTAAATGATGAGAAAGAAACATTTTTGTTTTTCACTCATTTTACCCAACTCCACCTATTCTACTTCTACCTCTTGTGTTTGTCCAAGATTCGCGTGCCACGCATGGATAAGCACAAATGAGTGTGACTTGACCGTTTTGCCTTCAGCTTTATTTTTTGTTGACTGTCAAAAAAAGAAACAAGAAAAAGAAAAAGGAAAAGAGTCGTCTGAAATGTTGTTATCATGAAGTGGGCTCACACAAGGGCATGTTTTACAATACTGATTAGTAGTAATACAATCATGATTAAGTGGGGATGACGTGAATGGATGCTTATCATACTAGTACAACTCCCTCCGTTTCAAAATATTTGTGTTATTTTTCTTTTTAATCCATTTAAAAGAATGCCTCTTTTTTTGCAATATTTTTATTTCAACTTGTCAAATGACATGTTTAAAATCACAATTTTTTTTTTGTACATTCAATACATCTTTAATTTAGGACTACAATATTCAAAAGTCTTCTCTATTTTCTTAAATTTTGTGTCAAATAAAAATCAAATAATTTTATTGAAACGGAGGGAGCGATAGTTTTGATGGAATGGAACTGCTTTTCATATTCTTTCAATTTTAACTGTTAGCCGAAAGATCAGAGTTTGTCCTCAAGAATCTAAAAGTCGTTGTACAAATGTTTCTTTCTTTTCTCCGCTAACTAGTAAAGTCCTTTTCTTCTTAGAGTCTCCTGATAACTAATCAATTAAGAGCTTAATGACATTAAGATAAAGCTTGAAAGAGATGCAATTAGACTCTAGCACTTAAAGATGGGTCGCATTGATGGGAAAGATCACATCGATTTTTCTTTTTGTTCACATGTTAAATTAAAATTCCTTTTGTCGGTGCTTTTTGTTGGAAATTTAACTATATGAGATTGAGTTTTTTCCAACTTTAATGATTTAAACACATGGGCCTCGCATGTCGGAAATATCGTTTCTTCGCACATGTCTAATATACTAAATGAATAGATGATATTAGTATCAAGTATTGTCAAATTTCGTTGAGGAATGAAAAATATATTGATGCACAAAGTAAGGTGTTTGAGACACAAATAGATGGATTGGTTTGGCCAAATAATAGAACTCCCACATCGGTTGAATATGGATGGATTGAGAACTATATTAACTATAGTTTTGAGTAAGGGTTTGGGCCCCAAGGGGTGACCCAAGTTTTAAGAAGGGGGAGGACCTAGGTGAGCTTGGGTTCGGGGCTAAGCCCCGCCCGCCGCCGCCGCCCCGGTCCGGTCCAATCACGGGTCACAGGCTTTCTTACGAAATTCTTTTTTGGTCCCTGAAATGTTTCTTATTTACACTTTGATCCTTGAAGATTTCGGTTACGCTTCAATAGTAAGAATTCGCCCTCTTCTTCACCTATAAATTGAACATTACTATTCAGTTCAAACACACGAAAGAAAAATAAACAAAACCAGAAAATCCTCTCCTCTCTTTGCAATCTGTTCAATATTCTTTTTTCTTCGCCAGAATCAACATTACTAGCTTTGTATTATTGGTTGTTGTTGTTTTATCTTGGGAGACTATTGTCCAATACTATAAAAGCATCTATACGGGATAATTTTGTCTTAAAGAAAGAGAGTCATCTCTCGACTCAGCTTTTCCTTCTTGATTAACCTTTCTGATACACATAGACCTACATTTTAAGACAAAATATATTTCTAAGTGTTCGAAAGTTGTCTTCTTCAACCATATTGCCAATGGTTCTGCTCCTGCCAGTTTTCAAAGAGAACACCTAGAAAAGTTTCTGGGTACCAATTTCAAGAGATGGCAACAAAAGATGTTGTTCTGTCTTACTACGTTGAACCTTTCACGCTTTCTAACAGAAGATCTTCATTCTGGTGGGGATGCATTAGACACTCAGTTTAAAACAACAACTGAAGTGGGCGAAGATATCCATGTCACAAATGCCCTGAAGTTAACACTGGATGCCTGGAATCATAGTGATTTCATGTGCAAAAACTGCATTCTGAACGGTCTGTCGGATACACTCTATATTGTGTATTGCACCGTGAAGACGACAAATGAGTTGTGGGAAAAACTTGAGAAAAAGTACAGCGCACAGGATGCGGGTACTAAGAAATTCATCGTTGGAAAGTTTCTGAAATTTCAAATGGTGGATGGTAATCAACAATGTCCCAAATTCAGGAGTTTCAAATGATTCTTCATCATCTGAATTTGGAAGGAATGAAGCCAAATGAGCAGTTTCTGTTTGCATCTTTGATTGAGAAATTGCCTCTCTCTGGTTGCATCTTTGATTGAGAAATTGCCTCTCTCTGGTTGCATCTTTGATTGAGAAATTTCCTCTCTCATGGAACGAGTTCATGAGTTATCTCAAACTAAAGACAAAAGAAATTGGGTTTGAAGACGTTATCATCAAACTACAAATACAGGAGGACAATAAACGGGCTATATCTAAGGAAAAACAGCCAATGGAGGCAAAAGCGAATCTGGTTGATTCGAAGGGAAACGCTAACAAAAAGCGCAAGTTCCAGGGAGATGGCAAAAGCCAACCGATGGAGAGGTTCAAAATAAACTGCCATCACTGTGGAAAGCCTGGCCATGTGATCAAAGAGTGTCGCAAACAGAAGCGAGAACAGAAGGAAAAGGCCAAGAACAAAGGCAAGGCCAAGGCTAGTGGAAAGCCTGGCCATGTGATCAAAGAGTGCCGTAAACTGAAGGAAAAGGCCAAGAACAAAGGCAAGGCCAAGGCTAACGTTGTACAAAAAAAGGGTGGTCTTTCGAACCTTGACGACATAATTGTGGATTTCTCGGCTGTAGTATTGGAGGCAAATCTGGTGGATAATCCAAGGCAATGGTGGATAGAAATGGGTACAACCCGTCACATCTGCTCGGATAAGAGTGCATTCTCTTCTTACGCCCCAATCACGGGCAAAACATTGTTCATGGGCAACGACGCTGCCTCTGAAGTGCAAGGGGTTGGAAATGTTGTCCTCAAAATGACTTCAGGCAAAGAGCTTACTCTGAAGGAAGTGATGCACGTCCCTGACATCCGTAAGAACTTGGTTTCAGGGCCACTGTTGGTCAGTGCTGGCTTTAGACTAGTTTTTTTAGTCCAACAAATTTGTAATAACTAAGAATGGTATATTTGTAGGAAGGGGCTTCGCGTTCGACAACCTCTTCAAAATAAATACTATGTCTGTAATCCGTTCGTCTAATTAAATAAAACCTTCTACCTACTTGTTTGAATCCTTTAATTTATGGCATCATAGATTAGGACACGCTAACTACAAATCCATTCAAAAGTTAGTAAAGTTGGAATTGTTGCCTTTCTTCGACATAAACCCTCAACATAAAAGTGAGGTGTGCGTAGAGGCAAAATTAACCAAATCATCTTTCCATTCAGTCGAAAGAAACACCGCTCCTCTAGAACTTATTCACACCGACATATGTGATTTAAAGTTTGTGCAAACTAGAGGGGGGAACAAGTACTTTGTGACTTTTATTGATGATAGTACAAGGTATTGTTATGTTTACTTGTTGAAAAGTAAAGATGAAGCGTTTGAAGCATTTAAACGTTACAAAGCAGAAGTTGAAAATCAACTAAACCTACGGATTAAGGCAATTCGTAGTGATAGAGGGGGAGAATATATAGCACTGTTTGAAGACTACTGTGCTCAATTCGGCATTGTTCATCAAATGATCGCTCCTTACTCGCCTCAGTCTAACAGTATTGCCGAGTGCAAAAACCGTATATTAAAGAAAATCATGAATGATTTACTTACCAATTCCGGTTTAGCTCAAAACATGTGTGGCGAAGCGATTCTTACCACTAATACAATTCTCAATAGAGTTCCGCATAAGCGTAAGGATAAAACTACATATGAATCATGGAAAGGAAAGAAACCCACTTACAAATATTTGAAAGTGTGGGGCTGTTTGGCAAAGGTCGAAATACCTAAACCAAAACAGGTCAAAATTAGACCTAAGACTGTAGATTGCTTATTCACCGGATATGCAAATAACAGTAGTGCTTATCGCTTCTTAGTGTATAAATCGGAGATACATGATATCCACGAGGGTACGATCATGGAATTAAGGAATGCTGAATTCTTTGAACAAATCTTTCCTCGAAAGGAAAAAGAAATAATTTTACGCAAACAAAATTATAAACAAAATGCTCAAAATCAATAAGACCAATGAGTTTATGATTATCCAGAACTAGACATTCCAGATCTACAGGACTCAAAAGTTACTGACTATCCAGAACTTAATGTTCCAGATCTACAGAACTTAGGGATTCCAGAGGTTGAACCAAGACGAAGCAAGAGGTCCAAAAAGGACCAAACCTTTGGTCTAGATTTTCTATCCTATATGGTTGAAAATGAACCGAGGACAATTAAGGAAGCATTGTCAACTCCAGAAGCACCGTTTTGGAAAGAAGCTATAGAAAGTGAAATAGATTCCATCATGCAAAACCATACTTGGGAAATGATTGATCTTCCTCCGGGAAGTAAACACATGGGTTGTAAGTGGATACTCAAAAGAAAGTACAAAGCAGATGGAACTATTGACAAGTATAAGGCCAGATTAGTAGTCAAAGGCTACAGATAAAATGAAGGCCTCGATTACTTCGACACATACTCCCCTGTGTGTAGATTAACGTTGATAAGGGTATTTATAGCCATTGCAGCTTTGCGTGACCTTGAGATACATCAAATGGATGTTAAGACAACCTTTCTAAATGGAGAGTTGGAAGAGAAAATATACATGGAACAACCCGAGGGGTATGTGATTCAGGATAAGAAAAAAAAGTATGTCGACTTGTTAAGTCTCTGTACGGACTCAAACAAGCCCCGAAACAATGGCATGAAAAGTTTGATAATAATTTACTATCAAAAGGTTTCTCGATAAATGAATGTAATAAGTGTATCTATATCAAAGGGAACTCTGACTCATTTGTCATGATATGTCTTTACGTAGATGACATGCTCATCACCGGAAGTAGTCTAAACTTGATCCTGGAAACCAAGAATATGTTGAAACAATGTTTTGACATGAAAGATATGGGTGTTGCAGATATAATCTTAGGAATTAAGATTTCTAAGATATTTGACGGGCTGGTCTTATCTCAATCTCATTACATTGAAGATGTTTTGAGGAAATTTGATATATTTGACAGTCCCCCTATGAAGTCACCAATGGATATGAATCACAGAATTGATAAGAATCGTGGTGCATCTATATCCCAAGAGAGATACTCACATGTCATTGGCAGTTTAATGTACATTACAAACTTCACCCGACCCGATATCGCTTATTGGCTAGGTTTACTCGTAATCCTGGAATTGATCATTGAAAGGCGTTAAATCGGTTACTACGATATTTGAAATATTTGTTGACTTACGGATTACATTATTCTAGATATTCAGCCGTATTGGAAGGATACGATGATGCAAACTGGATATCAGACATAAAGAACACCAAATCCACCAGTGGGTATGTTTTTACAATTGGTGGTGGGGCTGTGTCTTGGAAATCCTCTAAGAAAACATGCAACGCCCGATCCATGATGGAATCAGAGTTTATTGCTTTGGATAATGCAGAAGAAGAAGCAGAATGACTTCATGACTTCTTAGAGGATATCCCTTATTGGGATAAACCCGTACCTTCGGTGATGATTCATTGTGATAGCCAATCGACTTTAGAAAGGGCACATAATAGTATGTACAACGAAAAGTCTAGATATATTCGTCGGAGACATAAGACCGTTAGGCAGTTGATCGCTAGGAGTGTCATTTCCATTGATTACGTCAAATCAAAAGATAACATAGCGGATCCATTAACTAAAGGCCTACCCAAAGATCAAATATTCTGCTTGTCTAGGGGAATGGACTTAAAACCCAAACAATAAGAATATTTATAGTGTTAATCCAACCTTACTGACTGGAGATCCCAAGAATTTTGGTTCAATGGGAAAACTAAATTGTAAAGGTTCAGTTTTAGCGCTTCACTGGAAGTAAGAGCACTTCAGATTATTATTCTTATAATTCCAAGGTTGTTCCCGAGATAGACATTAAGTGCTACCTGCATAAATGGTAAAGGATAAGTTTCTAAAACTTTTAATGATTCCTAACACTTACGAGTGGGGTATAGCAGGATACCTTATAGGAGATCACCTATTTAAGTGTGAAGATAGGCCACTTCAAATGTACGCACTTAAGAATCCAAGAGTTGTCCAGGGCCACAACGGACAAAACTATAAGAAGAATTGAATAAGGGGAGTTATTGTGTTGATATCATTGTCTTGGTTTACACTAAACACTGACGGTTCAAGACATCACGTTCACCGCGTAGTAAGTAAATCCGATGGTAATCGACTAAGGAAGGTTCAAAGCCAAAAGCTACCTTTCCTGATACAATATCTTTCCGTTGAAAGATTGTTGAACTTTGGCACCTCGTGTACACTAATTGTCTTTCAAGAGGGGATTATTGGAAATTTAACTATATGAGATTTAGTTTTCCCATCTTTAATGACTTAAACACATGGGCTCCGCATGTCGGAAACATCGTTTCTTCGTACATGCCTAATATACTAAATGAGTAGATGATATTAGTATCAAGTAGCGTCAAATTTCGTTGAGGAATGAAATAGATATTGATGCACAAAGTAAGGTGTTTGAGACACAAATAGATGGATTGGTTTGGCCAAATGATAGAACTCGCATATCGGTTGAATATGGAAGGATTGATGACTATATTAACTATAGTTTTGAGTAAGGGTTTGGGCCCCAAAGGGTGATCCAAGTTTTAAGAAGGGGAAGGACCTAGGTGAGCTTGGGTTCGGGGCTATTCCCCACGCGCGCCGCCACCAGCCCGGTCCGGTCTCGGTTCGGTCATGGGTCACGGGCTTTCTTCCGAAATTCTTTTTTGGTCCCTGAAATGTTTCTTATTTATACTTTGGTCCTTGAAGATTTTGGAAACGTTGCAACAGATCTGACTTCAACAGTCAGAATCCACCCTCTTCTTCACCTATAAATTGAACATTACTGTTCAGTTCAAACACACGAAAGAAAAATAAAGAAAACCAGAAAATTCTCTCCTCTCTTTGCAATCTGTTCAATATTCTTTTTCTTAAACAGAATCAACATTACTAGTTTTTTATTGTTGGTTGTTGTTGTTTTATCTTGGGAGACTATTGTCCAATACCGTAAAAGCATCTATACGGGGCAATTTTGTCTTAAAAAAAGAGAGTCATCTCTCGACTCAACTTTTCCTTCTTGATTAACCTTTCTGATACACTTAGACCTACACTTTTTCTACAACAACACAACATATTAGGCTTCCCACACTTCAAAAATGTGACCAAAAAAAATTTGGAAGTGTGAGTTTCAATCAAAAGCCACACTATTGTAAATCTAAGGCGATTGTTATCCGAGTGTTGTCTGAATAATAAGTGTACCTTATTTCTTAAAGTAACGTATTGTAAATACCTCTTATGACATTGCTTTTTCATCAAGTCCTACAACAACTCCTCTGAAGTATGGCCTTTCTCTGTGGTGCAAATATATGCGCTCCAAGTCTATCTCGAAAGAAAGACCTTTTCAATATATTAAATGTAATTTTTTTATTTGCAAATTCACTAGGTCCCATTGAATAGATATAAGAAACAATTGAATTAGTTAATTGCATGATGCCAACAAAATCGAGTGTTAATTCTCATTTTATTGAATTAACCGATCAACGTGCTAGCATAAACTAATTTTGAATTCAATATTTTTTCAAATTTTTTTTGACACATTAATTCTATTACTAGGAGAATCAATCATACTATTTTTGGTTTGTAATTTCCATGCTTGAAAAAAAACATCATAAGGCGCTTTATGGTTTTCACCAAGTAGACATATGCCAAGACAAGATACCTTCTCACCTTCCTTCACCCTAATAGCCCGGCGACTCTTCTTCATATAAGTAGGCTTGGCGCTTAATTAATTTTCAAAGGTGAAAAAATACAAGAAGACCCTAAAGGCGTCGAAATGAAGTGATTCTAGGGTTGAAATATAATGGCGAACGGAGCTAGACTACTATGCGCATTCTATCAGCTTGGAATAGTTATAAAAATATTTTTTTAATATTTAAATTTTCTTGATAAGAATACTGAGGATCTCGATGCTGGTGTGGTTATTTGATCATTGAGGTTAATCTGTAGTACGATGCTTCAATACCAACAAACAACGTGAGATCACCTATGACCTCTCCTTCACAAGTGCAACAAGATTATGCCATCTTTCAATAAAGTGGGCACAGATGGATATTTAAAGCCAAACAAAAATAAATGCCTTTGTAGTTTAAGATAAGATAAAAACTCACTCCCAAAATGACTCAAATCTTAAGGTTAAACATAATTATTATGTGTCATAAGTGTGCCATTTGCGTTTGGTGTTTGAAAACTAGTCGTAAATTATTACATATTGTTAATGTTGGGTTTGGTGTTGTGACATTTCACTCAACATATCTTCTGAAGTACTGATTTGAATGCATAAAAATGTTGGAACAAATGTCACAACATTCAGACCAATATTTTTATATAACAGTTTTACCTTACTTCACGGTAAGCAGTAATACTTTTACTGTGAGGTAAAAATGACTTAGGCGTGTGAAATTGGAGTTGTGTAAAATGTGGGAGAAAGAGAGCTTGGGGTAGAAGTTGTGTGAAGAACAAGTCAAAGTTGTTGAGATTTTGACTCCGTGATCTTTTCCAACAAACATACAAGCTGCCCACATTTCTCTCAACCTACTCAACCAATCGATGAGCTTTTCAAGGAAGACTATCTACTATAAATAGAGAGGCTACAAGAGTGAATCGATATCCAGAAATAAATTGCAAAAGTGTCACGAGAGCTCTCGAGAATTCATCTCAGAAAACTGGATCACAAGTATTGCCTGAGCGTGTCGACAACATTCTGTCCAACATTACAATTGCAGTTTAGATTCTAGATTAGCTTTGTATTGAGCAATTGTAATGAGAAGTTGTCAATGTCTGTTTAAGTAGATTTCAGGTAGAAGTCATCTGCGACTTCAACATTTAATTCCTTTCCATTTCATCTTGTAAAATTGTAAAAAAAGGAATTTGTAATTTTTGTATATATTAAATATATACAATACTTTCAGTCACTGACCGTCATAGGTTATATAATATATATAACCTATGTAATATTAAACCTTTGTGTTTTTTAAATTTTCGTTGCATTGCTCTTTAAAGTTTTCTGTTTTTACTAAAGTGTTAGCACTGGTGCAGGACGACATTATCGCCGACATTTGGAAACTAAATTGACATTCAAGTTAGTTTATTTCTAGTTTGTTTTTATTGTTTCATAGCATACCCGGACCTAACAAGTTGTATCAGAGCCGACACATAACACAATAAGTGATTGGTCCTGTTGTCTCAAGCTATGGATCCGATAAATCCGACAAATCCGACTATTGGTAGACTTCCCATTTTAGATGGTTAAAACTATGCTTATTGGAAGATTCGCCTACGTTCTCATATCAAATCAATTGATGTTAGGGCATGGAGATCTATAACCAATGGGTATGTTGTTCCAATGTTGCCGCCGGATGAGAAAGATGCCATTCTTGTTAAACCTGAATCCGAATGGACGGCGGAAGAAATCAATAATGCTATCTTTAACGAAAAGGCCTTAAATGTAATTTTTGATGGGTTGATCTGTACATGTTCAAAATCATTCAAAACTTCCCCACGGCTAAGGACGCATGAGATACTTTACAAATTCATTGTGAAGGTAACTCAAGTGTTCGACGAACAGAATGTTGAAGGATGGAAGAGGCGGATGATATTAAATCTTATTTTGAAAAGTTGATTGACATCTCAAATGAATGTCAAGTGCTTGGTGAACCTTTAACCAACACTCAACTCGTTGAAAAGGCTCTCTGTTCACTTCCTGAAAAGTTCAATTTAAAGATTTGTGCCATTGAAGAAGCTCACAATCTTGCAACAATGGACCTTCATACCTTGATGAGCATTCTCAAAACCTATGAGACAAACATTGAGAATCAAAGGGAACTATATAAAAGCAAGAATGTGGCACTTCAAGTTCAATCCTCGGAGAATCAAATCGAAGAAGAGGATGAGAATCTTCAAGAAATTGGTGAAGGTGCTAATGTTGCCTTACTCACTCAAAAATCCAATTCGATGGTGAGAAATTCAACAATAAGAGAAATCAATCTAAATCTAAATAGCATAAAAACCAAGGCTTCAATCAAAAGCCCACTAAATTCCTTCCAAGCGCTAAAAAATGAAGTCCACTAAGAAGAACCAACTCAGATTGTACCAAATTAGATCCCAAACAACTCGAGTCTGTGCAATGTCATGCATGCTCGGGTTGGGGTCATTATGCTAATGAATGTGCAAACACTCTTAGAAAATTTGGCAAGAATTTGTGGGTCTCTCTTAGTGACGACGAATGAGAAGATGAAGGAGATCAAAAAATTGAATCACAAGCAATGTTGGCCACTGTTTTTGAACAGTCTCTGTCAGATCGAGAAGAAGTCATCTGTAATGTTATCTCAGATGTCACGACATTTGGTCCAACATCAGCAATGACATCAACATCGACAACAACATCCGAAAGGTATGAGTTCTTTAACTATTCTGATGTTAATTGCTTTAGTGACTCTATTTCTGTTAGCGAGGCTAATAGTATAGATCGAGTTGAATGCAAAGATGACATGATTAATGAATTACAAAACATTTGTAAATCTTTAATCATAGAATCCAAGCAACTTGACACAAAGGTAAAATCTTTAACTCGTGAGAATGTATATCTAAAAGGCATAATAACCCGACTAGAGGTTGTACTTACAAAAAAGGATACAGAATTTGGTAAGATTCATGCAAAATTGAATCTAGACGAAGCAACCTTCCGCAAGCTCAACACCGGGACTTCGAAGTTGAATGAGATACTCAGCTTTAGTAAACCTTCACATGCAGGTATTGGATACAAAAACTCTCTTAAAACTATATGCTCTAGTCTGTTTGACAGAAATGAGAAAATATGCTTTGTAAAAGAAAAAGGAATAAATAATAGGTTCTCATATATGTCAAGGAATATGAAGTTTGTATGTCATCACTATAACTCCCATGGACACTTAAAACCATATTGTTTCAAACTTCAAGATTATGTGAGCAAAATGTTGCCTAAAAGGTTGTCCAACATTTCGGATAACATTCGGAGCAACATTTCTGAGGTTCTTGGTACTTTGAT
Source organism: Anisodus tanguticus (assembly GCA_034509755.1). Classification (NCBI taxonomy): domain Eukaryota; kingdom Viridiplantae; phylum Streptophyta; class Magnoliopsida; order Solanales; family Solanaceae; genus Anisodus; species Anisodus tanguticus. The sequence goes on along the minus strand of CM067543.1, from coordinate 45,981,065 downwards.
AGTGGATGTTCTCGCCGCATGACAAGTACAAAGGAGTTTCTAAAGAACTACGAGTCATTCAATGGATGCAACGTTACTTATGGAGGTGGCAGTAAAAGCAAAATAATTGGAAAAGGGATCTTGAATGTTCCTGGATTTCCCACTTTAGGAAATGTCTTACACGTTGAGGGTTTAATGGTTAATCTGATTAGTATTAGTCAACTGTGTGATAACAATCTTGAGGTAAAATTTAATAAGAATGTTGTGAAGTTACGAATGAAGCTAATGAATGTGTCATGACAGGTACTACAACATATGATAATTGTTATCTTGTTGCAAGACAAAAAACATGTAATAATGTCAAGATCGATGACACAACACTATGGCATCAAAAGTTGGGGCATGTCAACTACCGCAATTTATAAAATTAGTCTCATATGAAGCGGTTAGAGGCTTACCCAATCTTAGCCATAAAGGTAAAACTGTCTATGAAGATTATCTGAAAGGTAAGAAAACTTGTGCTTCCCATAATGTCGTTCATTATGATGGACAACATTCAGGTACGTCTCACTGTTTTCAATTATTGTACATGGATCTTATGGGTCCAATTGAGGTAGACAGTTTAGGAGACATGAGGTATTCCTATGTGATAATAGATGATTTTTCTAGATATTCATGGATATATTTCTTGAAAGAAAAATCACAAACTTTTGACATGTTTAAAATTTTGCACTCTAGAATTAGGAACTTGTTCTATTCTCCTATCTTTCGGATTAGATCCGATCATGGAAAAGAATTTGAAAACAGCTCATTCACAAAATTTTGTGAGAAAAGGGGAATTTTTCATGAGTGTTTCACTCCCAAAACTCCGCAACAGAATGGGGTAGCAGAAAGGAAGAATAGAATATTGTAAGAAATGGCTAGAGTGATGCTCAGTTCTAAATATTTGTCAAAACGTTTATGGGCAGAAGCGTTGAATACTGCTAATCACATCACTAATAGAGTCCATTTAAGGCCTGGAACAAAGATGACACCCTATGATCTAATAAATGGAAAGAAACCTAACTTGCGTTACTTTCATGTTTTTGGGTATACTTGTTACATTTTAAATGATAGAGATCATTTGGCGAAATTTGACTCTAAGAGCGACAAAGGAATTTTTGTTGGTTATTCTCAAAATAGTCATGCTTATAGAGTATACAATCTGAGGATCAGAACTGTACAAGAGTCTGTAAATGTTATTTTTGATGATTTTTCTACTCCTAAATACAACTGAAAATAACACTATAGTTTCAGCGGAAAATGTACAGACTGCTGAAGAATCAGATGTTGCCCCAAATGTTACCACACCTGAAGTAGCATATGAACCTAAAACAGAGATCACAGAGGCCATGAATGAGGAGTCAAATACTGAATTGATAGATCAAGTTCGAAGGGACCCCTCATCAAGGATTAGGAAGAATCATCCAACAGGTCAGGTGATAGGGGGATTTTTTAGAAGGAATTAGAATAAGAGGGAAAGAACCACTCAACTACAGAGAAATGGTAAGGTATGCGTGTATGTCTACCATATACCAAAAGGTTAGTCTTTCTTATTTAATATCTACTTTAGAACTAAAAAATGTTTTAGAAGCACGCAAAAATAATTTTTGAATTCAAGCAATGCAAGAAGAGCTTGAACAATTCTCTTGAAATGAAGTTTGGACTTAGTTCCAAGTCCAAATAATACAAATATAATTGGAACTAATAGGATTTTTATAAATCAGACGAATCGGGAACAGTTGTTAGAAACAAAGATCGTCTAGTTGCACAAGGCTATACTCAAGTTGAAGGAATCGACTATGATGGAACCTTCGCACTTGTGGCTAGAATTGAGTCAATTAGATTGTTACTTGCTATTGCTTGTTGCCTAAAAATTACTTTATACCAAATGGATGTAAAAGTTGCATTCTTAAATGGTTATCTAGATAAGGAAGTTTATGTTGAACAACCAAAAGTATTTGAAGATCCTCACCATCCACACTATGTGTACAAGCTCAAAAAGGCTTTGTATGGGTTGAAATAAGCCCATCGTGCATGGTATGGTAGTCTAACTAAATTCCTTCTTGAATTTTATTTTAACCGTGGTGAAGCTGATCGTACTTTATTCATTACACGTCACAGTGTATATATTATTATTGCTCAAGTCTACGTAGATAACATAGTCTTTGGCTCGACCTCACAGTCTTATCTAAAGTCATTTGTTGAACCTATGACATCAACCTTTGAAATGAGCATGATTGGGGAACTAACTTTTTTCTTAGGCTTGCAGATTAAGCAAAGTGAAGATATAATTTTTATCTCACAAAAAAAATATGCTAAGAATCTAGTTAAGAGATTTGGTTTGGAGAATGCTAAATAGATGAAAACGTCAATGGATTCATCGCAGAAAATACGTAAGGATAACGTTAGTGAAAATGTCGACCAACATTGTATCGATCTATGATAGATAGTCTTCTTTATCTTACTGCGAGTCGCCCAGATATTATGTTTAGTGTTTGTGTTTGTGCACATTTTCAAGCCTGTCCCAAAATATCCCACTTAAATATTGTGAAACGTATTATTCGATATGTTGCTGGCACATGTGAGTTGGGAATTTGGTATTCCAAAGACACTAATACAAACTTAATAGGATTTAGTGACTTGGATTGGGCTAGAGATGTAGATGATAGAAAAAGTACAAGTGGAGGATGTTTTTATCTTGGCAATAATCTTGTTTCATAGTATAGTCGTAAACAAAATTGTGTCTCACTTTCAACTGCTGAATCTGAATATGTAGCAGCTGGAAGTTGTTGCTCTCAATTAATATGGCTAAGAAACATGTTAGACAACTATGGATTTTCTAGCAACATTTTGATTTTGTACTGTGATAATTTGAGTGCTATAAATATTTCCAAAAATCCAGTTCAGCACTTACGTACAAAACATATTGATATTAGACATCACTTTTTAAGAGATTTAGTCGAAAAACAGTTAGTTCATATTGAACATGTTGACACTATTCATCAACTAGCTGATATTTTTACAAAAGCTTTGGACCATGAGAGACTTTCTAGTTTGAAGAAATCTCTTGGTCTTTGTAATCTCTAAAAATGCATTTTTGGTGAATGTTAGCAGAAACATTGTCTAACATTTCAGGTGACATTTACCTATGTAATATCATAAACTGATTATTGTTACTGTATAGTGCATTAATTTTTGGTCACACAAGCATGATCCCTCAATAAAGAATGTATCTTTAACTTGATACCGTTCTCTGTGATGATATTATATATCATAAAAATGGAGTATCAAAATAAGGCAAAGCCTTAACAAATGATTGGCAACTGTGCAAAATGGGCAAAGCCTCTTACCATTCCTATTCTATAGGAGTATCGAGTGTTTCAAAAGAATTTTGAGAATACTAAATAAGTATTCTTATTTTTGACACGAAAAAATAATTTTGTATGTATTTTATGATCGATCAAGGACACAATGGGAAAATGTTACATTGGTCCACTGGTTAAACTCATAAAAATACATATAAAACGTGTCTTGATTTGTTGTCAAAATGAAAAGTTCTTGTGGGATCATAATACATGTGTTGTCCAAAAGGTTGCCAACATTGTTGTTGACATTTTCAGTTTGTGAAATTTGTTGGGATGTTGTTTTTAACTGATTCCAGAAAAATTAATTTTTTCTCCCTATGTTTATGCCTTGTTTTATAGGAATTTCAAACTTTAAAAATGATAAGATTAAATTCCTACCTTGATGCTCATCATTTTATCCCAAATTTTTAGGTGGAAGTTATTAGATAAATCTCAAACTCCTAAAACTAAGGATTTTTTGTTGCTTTGAAAGATTTGCCATGTTATAAAATTCTCTCATTTGCATTTTTTATCATATCCGATTTTCCCTATTAAAAATTTTAAAAAAAAAGAAAAATCACATCACTCCTCGGGTAATACCTTACCTACTCGATGTATTATTCACCATTCCAATCTTCTTCATCAATAACAAACCTAAATTCCTCAAAACCCTCTCCACAATTCTCACCAATGGAAACTTTCCCCGTGTCAGAACCCATGTCAGCCAACATATCATCCAACACTCCAATGAGCACTAGTCCTCCATTGAACACACCTATGCAATCGGGCCAGTCCTCTTCCTCAAATTCCCAGAGAATCTGTCTAGGGCATTAGTATTTAAGGGTTTCAATGAACCCTTGGACATTAGCTACCCTAGAAATGACAACAATCCCATTGATGTTGATGAAACCACCGACTTTACATCCTTAGGTAAGAGGTCCAGATCATCTTCCTTCCCTACTCGCCGATCGAGTAGAGTGTTTGAGAAAAATGTCTTCGAAGATTCGAGTAGCAAAAGAACAAAATGTGAATCCTCTAAACCCATCTACTCGAGCAATGATAGTGAAAGTACAGACTCAATTTTTCTCAACTGATGAAGAACCTTCAGCTTCTGAACCACAAAATGTGTCTCTGGAAAGGGAAATCCCAGATGAAACTCCCTTGAAACAATTCTTTCCAAAAGGAGTTCCCAGGGCTACAAGGTCAAGTGCTGCCACAGATGACACAACATCTTAGGCAACATTCCAGCCAACATCTGAAGAGGCACACACCCCAACTTCCTGCAACAGTACCGAATCCATTAGCGTAGACTTGTCTAATTCAGACAATGAGGTATATGCTTTCTCTGATAAATTTTACTCTAAAGCTAAACATGATAAATGAGACTATTATAGAAATAAAGTAATTAGGTCTGAATGAGAGTTAGATATTGCCTCTTGCTCTGAATATGGTCTGGTGGAATTTCTGGAAGACAGACAGCTTCTTGGATTTGTTACTGGAAAGAACCATTTATTGATGAGATTATAAGGTTATTTTATGCCAACTTAAACTCTGTTGTAGAGGATACCTCCTCAAAACAATTTGGGAAGGTATATCTCTATAAAAAATTTACCAATTTACACCTTCAATCATCAATCAATGTATGGGTCTTATTACTAAAGAGCGAGTAAGAGAAACATAAAGAGTAACAGCAAATAGGGATACAATGATTGAATATCTCACTAGAGGTATACTGAAGAAATGGATCCCTAGATACCCAACATCAAAACTAACTTCCTTATTTTTCACCCTCCACAAAATTGCTATTCACAATTGGCTTCCCTCTTTAAATGAGTTAGTTGTGACTAGAGATGGCAGTGGAACCTGGACCTGATCCGGATCCGGTGGATCCAGATCCATTTTATAGGATACGGATCTTCAAAATTTGGACCCGACGGATCTGGATCTAGATCTTGTATTTGAGATCCGTATCCGATCCAGATCCGACCCGTGGATTCATTTTTTATTAAATATATCAATAACCTATAATGTAATTTTATAAGTATTTTCTTAATTTTTTTCATAATTTCTGTATTTTACATTCAGATTTGGACTTTATTTTTTAAATGGTCTATACGTTTAAGCCCATAATTCTCAAAAGGCCCAATAAAAAACTAGGCGGAAACATATCTCTAACAAAAGAAACCATACAAGCTTGAAGCCTCCAATTCTCAAAATCAGAAACCCTCATTGCTACGATTCCTTTCTTAGTCTGCGGTAATACATCTACCGTTCATATTTCCTTATCTTATGCTCCAAGAATTAGTGAGTCAAGGTGGTAGGAACTTCATGAATATATGGCTCTTTTTTTTCAAAAAGAAACAAATTAAGTGTGAATATTTTGTTGTAACTCAAATCCCTGATGCATGTCTTGATCAAGTGAGGACTTTCATCTTCAATCTAATTTAAATTTGGAGTATTCCTCTCACATGTTGCGGTAGGCCTTCTAATATCAATTTGGTCGAGTTGGTAAATGAAGCAGTGAAAGAAGACGATAGAGTTGTTCTATTGGAAGGAGGCGGTCTTCAATCAACATCGCCTAGAATAAGAAGTTCATCTGTGACATCTCAGATTACTAGGTTGAAACTATTTTCTTTAATCAGATAATATCAGTCATGGAACCTCATGTAAAGTAAACACCTCAGGTTTTTCTTGATGGATGAAACTTTCTTGCTTGAAAATCGATTAACTTTGAGAGCAATGTAAGTGGACTTTCATGATTTCAAGATTTAAGTTCCTGAAGACTATGGATTGTGTTTTTAAAATTTCTTAATTAACATAAATACAACTAATCTTTTAAACAATCCATCAAAATCTTTGCATTATCATAAAATCGATTGTATTTTTAAACTTTTTTATTATTAACTTGTGGATCCAGATCCAGATCCGTGGATCCGGATTTGGATATGATTTTTATGGACCCGATGGATCTGAATCCGGATCTGGATCCAGGTATGAAAAACGGATTTGAATCGGGATCTAGTAGGATCCGGTCCAGATCTGATCTGTTGCCATCCCTAGTTGTGACAACTGAACAAGCCTCATGCTGTTTAAAATTGGGAAAGGATTAAAAGTTGATTTAGGAAAATGATAATCTATCAAATTGCCAACCTGACAGAAAAATAGTCAACTTCCATATTTCATTTTTCCTCTCTGATCTACAAAATATTAACTATCCAAGGCCTTGAGCCTATGAGAGGAGACACTTTTGGAAAAACTCCTGAACTTTACATTGTCAACAAAGCAATTCTGAAGAGCAAAGAGATAGTCATTGACCTACCTTGGAAAAAGGAAGCAGAAAGGGAGTGTTGCCAGGAATGTTCCCAACATTCAGGGCAACACTGGTCCAAGGCAGTCTATACTGACCACAAATTGACTTGTGGAGCAAATTTTAAAAATCAACCTACAAATTGCTGAGGTTGATACTGCCAAAGATACCCTGGTTCAAGCCAGAGACCATTTCCTGCTTCTGCTTTCTTCACAAAAAGGGGGAGATGATTCTATACATTTGGAGCAAAGAGAAGAGGGTGAAGGTACGAGTGGAGAAGTTGTTGCTGCTGAAGAAGCTGTGGATGCTTCTATGCAGAGAGAAGAAGCCGTTGGAAGGAAAGTCTTGCTGAAGAGGCTGAGGTTGAAGGCCGAAGCTAAAGCTGCTATGTAGAAGGGCAAAGCTGAAGCTGAAGCTTCTATGTAGAAGGGCGAAGCTGAAGCTGAAGCTGCTGCGTAGAAGGCCGAAGCAAGCTGAATTTGTTATGTAGAAGTATAAAGTTGTTGGAAGCTGCTACTACTGCATAATGAGCAAGGGAGAAGCTGCTGATGTTGATGAATTTCTTTTGTTTTATTTTTGTTTTGGCTATTAGGTGATGTGGATGGTTATATTGATAATTCCCTATTCCGATAATTTTTTTTTGTGTGGATGACATATATGCTGATATCATTTCTTATAATCCTATAAGAGTGGTGTATACATGTTTGCTTGTATGTCATTTTAATCCTAAGAGTGGTATATACATGTTTGCATGTATGCCATCACATGTTAAGGGGGACAGTGTCAACAGTCACATGTATTGGACAGTGTCCATGACAAAGCACTAAGTCATTTGTTCCCATTGAAATGTGTTTTGTGAAGAAAGGCAAAAAGGGAGAGATTGTTAATGTTGGGTTTGATGTTGTGACATTTGACCCAACATATCTTCTGAAGCACTGATTCGAATGCATAAAATGTTGGGACAAATGTCATAACATTTAGACCAACATTTTTATATATCAGTTTTGCCTTACTTCATAGTAAGCAGTAATACTTTTATTGTGAGGTAAAAATGACTTAGGCGTGTGGAATTGGAGTTGTGTAAAATGTGGGAGAAAGAGTCAAAGCTTGGGGAAGAAGTTGAGTGAAGAACAAGTCAAAATTGTTGAGATTTCGACTCCATGATCTTCTCCAACAAACACACAAGCTGCCCACATTTCCCTAACCTATTCAACCAATCGATGAGCTTTTCAAGGAAGACTCTCTACTATATATAGACAGGCTACAAGAGTGAATCGATATCCAGAAACAGATTGCAAAAATATCAAGAGAGCTCTCGAGAATTTATCTCAGAAAACTGGATCACAAGTGTTGCTTGAGCGTGTCGACAACATTCTGTCCAACATTACAATTGCAGTTTAGATTCTAGATTAGCTTTGTATTGAACAATTGTAATGAGAAGTTGTCTATGTCTATTTAGGTAGTTTTTTCAGGCAGAAGTCATCTGCGACTTCAACATTTAATTCCTTTCCATTTCATCTTGTAAAATTGTAAAGAAAGGAATTTGTAATTTTTGTATATAATAAATATATACAATACTTTCGGTCACTGACCATATATTATATAACCTATGCAAATATTAAACATTTGTGTTCTTTAAATTTTCGCTGCATTGCTCTTTAAAGTTTTATGTTTTTACTAAAGTGTTGTCACTAGTGTCGGACGACATTATCGCCGACATTCAGAAACTGAATTGGCATTCAAGTTAGTTTATTTCCAGTTTATTTTTATTGTTCCATAGCTTACCCGGACCTAACACATATATTCTTAATTAACATGGTTCGCTAATTCTTGATGTTGATGGAGTTCTTCCTCTCTCTCCTCTTTCTCTTAGGTTGCAAATTCAAGCAAAATTTCATGCATGGTTACTTGTTTGTTTACTTTATTACATTAAAATAAAAAAATTATTTCATAATATAAAAGCCATTCAACATTATCTCAGTATCGCTCAAGTTATACCAAGTATTTCTTCAACAAAAAAATTACTCAATTTTGCCTAAATATCATATGATGGAAACAGATGTAACCTTTTCTAATGATACTTGAAAAAAATTGAGTGAATTTTTAGCTAAAGAAAATAATTTAGTCATGATACTTAGGAAGTTGGGTGACTTTTATATTATAAAGGCAAAATGCAAATTCATTATCTATAACTTCCCTCGTATCAAATTATTTATTATTTTTTTATTTACACGCCCCTTACAAAATATTAATTAGAAGAGATATTTAATCTACTTTAGTCTTATTTATGTTTAAGTTATAATTTTTATCTATTAAATGTTTACTCTATTTATGTCTTATCTTCATTAATGACAAAAGATAAAATTAAAAAAATAATTATATCTTAAACTTCTAAAAAAATAAATAATTTTAGAAAATTATTTTTAATAACTACGATAAATAATTTAAAACGGGAGAGTAACTTTATTTTATTAGTAGACACTAGACACACAGAAAGAATTTCTAAGTATATTGCTACGAGTACATAGGGATCTGTTCCTAGTGGACAGACTTTGAGATTGCAGATTGGATGCTCGTATAATTGGGTGGGCCGACGTTCAATGATCTCAATTTTCTAAAGCTGGGTGTATCTACATTCTCTTTATTTTCTTCCTTTAAAAGAAAAAGAAACAAACTCTTAAAAAAAGAAAAAAGAGTATAGGAGGATAAGAATCCCACAATGCACAAGCAAGAAAACATGTGGATTCTTTTAGCCTCTTAGGTAAACTAATACTCCTCGATTTCAATTTAAGTGTTTTAGTTTAACTTGACATAAAATTTAAAAAATAAAGGGATACTTTTAAATTTTGTGATTTTAAATTAAAGATGTGTAAGGTTTTTTAAATCTTGTGGTCTTAAACTTGTTTTGAAATTGAAAAACTTACTAAATATAAAAAGAAACACTCTTTTTGGGATATACAAAAAAAAATTAGTAAGACACTTAAATTGGGGCGGGGGATTATTATTATACTTTACTCCAAAAAAAAGGTATAAGGGAAAACTAAAGGGTCTAATTTAGGGAGCTGATCCTCCATCTAGTAGAAGATCTCAAGAACATTAACAAGAATACTGCAGAAAATACTCTAAATCCAGAATATTTTATCCAACAACTCTAAAAGTTTTAGAAAAAAGTTAAAAAATTAAACAAAAGGATGACCACACTTGCAAGCAATACTAGCAACTGCATGCAGACCTAATTTAATTAGTGTTCTGGTCATTTTCCAAGGCGAAATATTTCACTGATTAATTTCATGACACTATCCATAAACAGGATGGTGATGAAACGAGGAAAAGAAAACAACAATTAAGGGTGTGCTGAGTACGAAGGAAAAAGTTTTCCCTGGGAAATGTTTTTCAAGAAAATAAGTGGATTACTTACTTATTCTCGTGTTAAGCAAAACAATATTGTTCTAAAATATTTGTATATAATCTAAACAAATACTATGGGAGGTGGAAGGGGTAGGGGTGAGGAAGGTGGGAATAGGAAGTTAGGAACTATGAGGGTGAGTGTGTTGGATGATGGGAGGATACCGTCAATGTGGAATACTATTTTTCTTAATTTTACTAGGAAAGTTGTTTTTCTCATTTTTAAAATTTATTTTTTCTTAAAAAATATTTTCCAAAAATTAAGAAAATTGAAAAATAGTTTTTTAAAAAATACTTTCCTCAATACCCTGAATACACCCTAAAGATAAGATAAGCATACAGAGAGCAATATTCCATTTGCTCATTTCAACTTTCAGAAAAGCAGGAATTGACAAGACCCAGAAACAAGGACAAAATATCCAGCTGCCAGACAAATCTGTAAGAGAATGTAACACATAACAAACAAAGTTGATCAGCATTGGCTAATACTATTTCCACTGTTTCTACCTTAATATAATTTGTTTCTATTTGGCTAAAGAAGAAGGTGATAAAGTGTCAGCCACATTATGGTCTATTCCAAATTAAATGCTCTTTTAGTTATTGGTCTTTTTCTTAAAACCAAACTAGTAAAATATAATGCAAGAGATCAAAATTTAGAGAAAATCTTTACAAAATTATTTTCTTTTCAAATTATAAGTGATCATAAACCATGCCCTTAGGTGTTTGTTTCTTAACAGAACTAAGACAGAGCTCAATGTCAAAGTCACTTTGTCCTAGCATCTAAGCAAGAAGAAGACAGGGGGGGAGCAATGGACATGTGAATTCTGCCCAGCTAGTTCTTTTCCTGGAGCAATTACAACTTAGTGGTTAGATAGTGAAAAATGAAAGCAGGAAGTAGTCCAAGTGGTTAGTTGGTAAGGGGACATTGATCCTATAATTCTACCATACTTCTTAAAGACAACCATCCTTTGTTACTAACTCTATCACATATACTATCATAAGTAGGCCTATCAAGCTCTGTGAATACTGCAAACTCGTGGGGTAGGGCACCATATATTCCAACCATTTCTTGTAGCCAAATTGCTACGGGCGAAAGAAGCCATTGACTGAGTAAATAATCCTAAATTTTCTTCTATTAAATTAAATTATATATTTACCTTTCTTTACAATCCTAATTTTCCTTTTCCATGTACACTCATTTCTTTTTCATATTTTTGATGATTTTACAATTTTTTTTGTGTCTCATCTTTTTCAACTGAAATTTTTTTGAGGGCATGTGGTGCAAGGTTGGAAACTCATAGTGGATAATAGACCCGTCTCTTTACCCTTCTCTACTTAAATAGCATGCTTCTCTCTATGGCTGAGTTTGAAAATATAATGTGCGCCTAAGTTACACATCACATGTGCTTTAACCACTAGACGAAAGTCTTGAGGATTTCTTTTGTGTCTCATTATTGTGTGAATTTTACGAAATAAAAATTTAATGTTCTTATAATATATTTTGGCTTTAGGCCATCAATTTCGTGGAACCACCCCTACCGCACCAATCATATGGTAGAAAAGAAGTGAACAAATGAAGAATGTCAAGAAAATTAACAACACTGCGGTAAATTAAGACTCCCAATTCATAACCTTTAATCCAACAACTTTAAACATAAGAAGAAAAAATACAAAGGAGAAAAAAAATACAAAGGATGAACACGGTTGCAAGGAACACCCACAATTGCAGACCTTACTAAGGATTCTGGTCGTTTACTAAGGGACAAAAATTTTCAAGTCGCACTGATTAATTTCAATTCTTGAAGTGCATTTATAAACAGGAGGGCGACGAAACAAATAGAGAGCAGAGTTCCACTAGCCCATTTAAAAAAAGCAGGACTTGACAAGACCAAGAAACAAGGACATAAAATCCAGCCAGACGAACCTGTATGAGAATGTAATGTTAGTAATCTGTATTCCAAAAAAAAATAAAACCAGTAAATAATAAGAACTGAAAATAAACAGAATCAGTGTTGAAAAATAAGAATAATTTTTCAGAATATAATCGAGCCCACTTAGTTCAAAGTGTGTCCTTAAGGAAATTATTCCCCTCACAGTACTCGAGGTAGGTTGATGGAATATCTCCTCCCAGGATAGAACGATTATCTTACCAGAATAGTAGTACTCCAAATTCAGGTAGCGGCGAACCACTGAATGGCAGTATATCACACAGAATTTATTTGTGCAGAAGAAGAAGAAGTTTGTGTTGTTCAGAAAATTAGTAAGTAAAATTCTGAGGAATCAAACGAATTTATAGTCATGGAAGTACTGTTTCGAAGGTTTGCAACCCTTCTGAACAACCACTAAAAACTGGTGGGAAATTTAAATATGGGAAAGAAATCGGGTCGCGGGTCGGTCACGCGGATCCGGGTCACTAACGGGTAGGATTAGATAAGTTAATTAATTTAATTAAATAATTAAAAATTAAAGAAAATTTGGTCCAAAAAGATTATCAATCAATCAGATCATTTGACCAAATCCAAATCCGAAGCCGAAGCCGAGCCGAGCGAGCGACGACGGCGGCGCGAGGGGTCCTTTCCCCCTCAACCTTTTTAGTGACTAGAGAAGGTGTAATGTAATATATACACCTCTCTTTTCCTTTCTTTTTCCGATGTGGGACAACTGATTTACCCAAGGCAAAATAGACCTTTTACATTCCCTTCACTTTTCATCCCATCATTTCCCATTCACTAATATCAATACCCAACAATCCCCCACATGAATGGGAATGGCTATAATATAAAAGAATGCGCGAACAAGTGTGATATACAAGCGAGGATTGACTGCATCTAGATAAGTAGGTTTCCCTTTGAACTTTTCGTAGTGAACTTATATCGGATATATTCGATCAATCGGTAGATTTGATATCTTTGAACCGTCGAACTTTGTTGTATACCTAGACAACATAAGTCACACAATCAACCCTCAACCGTTTATGGTTCTCACGGTTGTGTTCGTTTCAGCCATGAACACTTCCTGATTTCATGAGTGCATAGAGAATGGGCCTTCACTGTCATTCCCCTTTAAAGCGGCTTACACTTAACACTCACATAGGTGATTTCTAAACATGTGGTCCTATAGCCACATTATCTGGTCATACACTGCCAGATTTAGATAATCATTAAAGAACCTTAATGCTTTATTAACTCATTAACAAGCCATAAGGTTTTATCCTTATTTCTGAACATTGTCTTCATCCGAGAATGGGTTGAGTTATTTGACAATGTTGAGCCGTCAGTCACAACTTTGTTTGATCTCCTTGAACCTAGCTCTTGGGATCTCTAGTCTGCTAGGTAGAGTTACCGCCATGATGACTTGTCCTCGGCCTTAACCCCATTCCTATTGATGATCTACTAACTCCCTCTCTAGATAAGCCTTTTGTAAGCGGATCCGCCACGTTATCTCTTGACTTTACATAGTCAATCGTGATAACACCACTAGAGAGGAGTTGTTTAACGGTATTGTGTCTTCGTCGTATGTGACGAGATTTTCCGTTGTACATTACGCTCCCTGCCCTACCTATTGTTGCTTGACTGTCACAATGTATACATATAGGAGCCAAAGGTTTGGGCCGAATGGAATATCTTCTAAGAAATTCCGGAGCCATTCAAACTTCTTCACCGGCCTTGTCTAAAGCTATAAATTCGGATTCCATTGTAGAGCGGGCGATGCATGTCTGTTTTGATGATTTCCAAGACACTGCTCCTCCACCAACGGTGAAAATATATCCACTCGTGGATTTAACTTCAGATGATCCGGTGATCCAGTTTGCATCACTATATCCCTCAATTACTGCGGGATATTTATTATAATGCAAATCATAGGTTTGGGTGTGTTTTAAATACCCCAAGACTCGTTTCATTGCCATCCAATGAGTTTGATTGAGATTACTCGTGAATCGACTCAGCTTGCTTATAGCACATGTTATATCTGGTCGTGTACAATTCATAATATACATCAAACTTCCCAAAACTCATGCATAGTCCAATTGTGAGTCACTTTCACCTTCATTCTTTTGAAGTGCAAAACTTACATCAATTGGAGTCTTTGCAACATTGAAATTTAAATACTTAAACTTGTCAAGTACTCTTTCAATATAATGAGACTGCGATAATGCTAGACCTTGTGGAGTTTTATGAATTCTGATGCCTAAGATCAAATAAGCAACTCCTAAGTCCTTCATATCAAATTTGCTAGCCAGCATACGCTTCGTAGCATTTACATCGGTAATATCTCTACTCATTATCAACATGTCATCAACATATAAACAAACAATGACTTCATAATTTGGAGTATTTTTAATGTAAACACATTTGTCACACTCATTAATCTTAAATCCATTTGCCAACATTGTTTGGTCAAATTTCACATGCCATTGTTTGGGTTAACAAGTTTGCACACTTTCCTTTCTTTACCAGGAACCACAAAACCCTCAGGTTGTTCCATGTAAATTTCTTCCTCCAATTCTCCATTTAAGAAAGCTGTCTTGACATCCATTTGATGGATTTCAAGACCATACACGGCCGCCAGTGCAACTAACACCCGAATAGATGTTATTCTTGTTACCGGCGAGTATGTGTCAAAGTAATCAAGGCCTTCTTTTTGTCTATAACATTTGACCACAAGTCTTGCCTTATATTTGTCAATAGTGCCATCAGCTTTCATTTTCCTTTTAAAAATCCACTTTGATCCTAAAGGTTTATTTCCAGGAGGAAGATCAACCAATTCCCATGTATGGTTGTTCAAAATTGATTCAATCTCACTATTGACTGCCTCTTTCCAAAATGTTGAATCAGAAGGAGACATCGCTGCTTTAAATGTTTGAGGCTCATTTTCAAGCAAGAATGTCACAAAATCTGGTCCAAAGGAAGTAGATGTCCTTTGACGTTTGCTACGCCTTGCATCCTCTTTACTTAGTGTATTTTCCTTTGGTTCTTCCCGCGGTCGTTTAGGTCTTTCACTTGACAACTCACATTCAGTTTTATACGGATAAATGTTTTCAAAGAATTCAGCATTATCTGATTCAATTATCGTATTAACATGAATTTCGGGATTGTCCGATTTGTGAACCAAAAACCGACAAGCTTTGTTGTTTGTAGCATAGCCAATAAAAACACAATCCACAGTTTTTGGTCCGATTTTTACCCTTTTGGGCAAAGGAACTTGGACCTTTGCTAAACACCCCCACACTTTGAAATATTTCAAGTTGGGTTTTCTTTATTTCCTTAGTTCATATGGAATAGATTGTGTTTTGTTGTGGGGCACCCTGTGGAGTATTCGGTTAGCTGTAAGGATAGCTTCCCCCGACAAGCTTTGCGGTAAACCGGAACTTATTAGTAAGGCATTCATCATTTTCTTTAATGTTCGGTTTTTCCTTTCCGCAATTCCATTTGATTGTGGTGTGTAAGGGGCTGTAGTTTGATGAATAATTCCATATTCTAAACATATCTCTGCAAAAGGAGATTCGTACTCTCCACCCCTATCACTTCTAATCATTTTTATCTTTTTATTCAATTGATTTTCCATTTCGTTCTTGTATTGCTTAAAATCATCAATTGCTTCATACTTACTATATACACATAACAATATCGAGTGCAATCTTCAATAAAAGTTATAAAATACTTTTTCCCACCGCGAGATGGTATTGACTTCATATCACATATATCTGTGTGAATTAAGTCTAAAGGATTTGAATTCCTATCAATAGACTTATATGGATGTTTAAAAAACTTAGATTCAACACAGATTTCACATTTAGATTTATTACACTCGAATTTAGGCAATACTTCTAAATTAATCAATTTTCACAAGGTTTTGTAGTTGATATGTCCTAAACGAACATGACATAAATCATTTGACTCCAATAAGTAAGACGAAGCTGAATTTTCATTAATATTGTCAACAACCATTACATTGAGTTTGAAAAGGCCCTCGGTGAGGTAGCCCTTTCCTATGAACATATCATTCTTACTTATTACAATTTTCTCACTAACCAGCACGCACTTAAACCCATTTTTGACGAGTAGTCCCGGCTGAAACTAAATTCTTCCTGATTGTGGGAACGTGCAGAACATTGTTGAGAGTCAGCACCTTGCCGGAAGTCATTTTCAGAAGTATCTCCCCATATCCTTCAACCTTGGTTGTTGCAGTATTTCCCATAAACAGTACCTCTTCGGGTCCAGCGGGAGCGTAGGTTGCAAATGCTTCTTTTACAGCGCAAACATGTCGAGTGGCACCAGAATCAAGCCATCACTCCTTTGGGTTTCTAACCAAATTGCACTCCGATAGCATTGCACACAGATCATCCATATCATCATTCTTTTCCACCATATTGGCTTGTCCTTTTCCCTTGTTCTTTTTCGGGAGACGACAATCTGGGGCTTTGTGGCCAGCTTTCCCACAATTATAGCAATTGCCTTTGAATTTTTTCTTGTTGGAATCCTTCTCCTTTCCAGAAGGCCTCTTCCTTTTCTTGTTCTTTTTCAGAGCAGCATATTTAACGATGTTTGCCCCTTCAATTGGTGAAGTCTTACGGTACCTCTTCTCAACGGTTTTGTTATCTTCCTCGATCTTGAGACGAATCGAAAGATCTTCCAACTTCATTTCCTTTCTTTTGTGCTTAAGATAATTCTTGAAATCTTTCCATGAGGGCGGCAACTTCTCAATCATTGCAGCCACTTGGAACGCTTCATTTACTACCATACCTTCAGCAATAAGGTCATGGAAGATAAGTTGAAGCTCTTGAACTTGGGTTCCAACGATTTTTCCATCCACCATTTTGTAGTCTAGGAATTTGGCAACCACAAACTTCTTCAAGCAAGCATCTTCGATTTTGTACTTCTTTTCAAGTGCACTCCATAATTCTTTGGAAGTCTCTACTGCACTGTAGACGTTGTACAAGTCATCTTCTAAGGCACTCAAAATGTAGCCTTTGCACAAAAAATTAGCCTGTTTCCATGACTCAGTAACCATGAACTGTTGGTTGTTACGCATGTCGGCGGCAGGCACGGGAGGGTCCTCACTAGTGAACTTTTGCATACCAAGGGTGGTAAGCCAAAAGAACATTCTTTGCTCCCATCCTTTAAAGTTGGCACCGGTGAACTTCGCAGGTTTCTCAGCCGGTGGCACAGCGGTACGGGTTGTAGGAGTAATCGCTCGGTGCGTATTCGCAGAGGTAGTTCCAGTCTCAATTGCCATTATTCGTTTGTCCCTTGTCAAATCGACAAACTGTTTTAGTTAATAAAACCAGAATAGCAATTCAATCACAGACTTAAACGATGAAGATTTTATTTCTTCAAATCGTAGTATAATTATGAAACTTTAGTATTCCAACGAAGTTTTTATATCTTCGAGTCAGAATACTAATATTCATATGGAGTAGAAAACTACACAAGTTTTAATCTCCAAACCAGAATACAACAACGATGAAGTTTTTATGTTCTTCAAATCGTTGTACAAGTATGAACTTTAATATTCCAACAAAGTTTTTTTTATGTCTTCAAGTCAGAATATGAAATTTCATACGGAGTAGAAAACCACACAGGTTTTAGTCTCCAAAACAGAATACAGATTAATCTAAAAATATAATTTCCTTAAGATTGTTAGTAATCTGTATTCCAAAAAAAAACCAGTAAATAATTATAACTGAAAATAAACAGAATCAGTGTTGAAAAATAAGAATAATTTTTCAGAATATAATCGAGCCCACTTAGTTCAGAGTGTGTCCTTAAGGAAATTATTTCCCTCACAGTACTCGAGGTTGATGGAATATCCCCTCCCAGGATAGAACGGTTATCTTACCAGAATAGTAGTACTCCAAATTCAGGTAGCGGCGAACCACTGAACGGCAGTATATCACACATAATTTATTTGTGCAGAAGAAGAAGAAGTTTGTGTTGTTCAGAAAATTAGTAAGTAAAATTCTGAGGAATCAAACGAATTTATAGTCATGGAAGTACTGTTTCTGAAGGTTTGCAACCCTTCTGAACAGCCACTAAAAACTGGTGGGAAATTTAAATATGGGAAAGAAACCGGGTCGCGGGTCAGTCACGCGGATCCGGGTCACTAACGAGTAGGATTGGATAAGTTAAAGCCGAAGCCGAAGCCGAAGCCGAAGCCGAAGCCGAAGCCGAAGCCGAAGCCGAAGCCGAAGCCGAAGCCGAGCGAGCGACGACGACGGCGCGAGGGGTCCTTGCCCCCTCAACCCTTTTAGTGACTAGAGAAGGTGTAATGTAATATATACACCTCTCTTTTCCTTTCTTTTTCCGATGTGGGACAACTAGTTTACCCAAGGCAAAAGGGACCTTTTACATTCCCTTCACTTTTCATCCCATCATTTCTCATTCACCAATATCAATACCCAACATGTAACACACAACAGACAAGATTGATCAGAATTGGGCTCCATATAGACAGTTAACTTCTTGATACTATTTTCATTTATTTCTTTCCTTAATTTGTTTTAATTTGGCCAAAGAAGAGGGTAACAAGGTGTCAGCCTCATTGATGAACATGGACTATTGGCCATGCCCTTGGTGTCCGTTTACGAACAGAGTTAAGCGACAATAATTAATAAGTTTAAATTTCAACAATCTCAACTAGATGAATTCTTATATGGCTTCCATTATGTACGTCTCAATTCAATAATGGAAATAATTAACTGGAAGTAGGAAGGAGACCAAGTGGCCAGTTAGTAAGGGAACATTGATCAAATAACTCCAACATATTTGTAAGATACACACGTGCAGTCATCTTACGTTACTCACTCCGTCACACAAAAAGGACCTATATCCAAACCTATTTGTATGTAACTGCCTGAACGCGTGGGGTATCGCAACCATATATTTAACCCATTCTTGCAGCCAAATTGCTTCAAGAACTAGGTAGAAAAGAAGCGGACAAAATGAAAATGGTGAGGAAAGTTACATGACATCATCAACGATTGTCTCCGTATCATTGTATGCTTGTAAGGTCTCAAAATATTTCGTTAAGGATCATTACGTCCTTGCTCAGGGATCTAAGTTGGGTATAGGGGTGGTAGAAAAGTTGTGAGATTGTATAATACCTAAATCTTATGTTCGGATGTTTATAAGAATATTTAGGAGAGGAGAGAAGTAGTTTGGGTCTTTGGGACATATTGGAATTGTTTAAGGAAAGAAGACGATCTTAGTCGCACATTTTGTAACTTCCAAGGATAACAACTCCCAATGCATAAGGACTTTAGCCATAAGATAAGATATCAAATTAAAGCACTTGATGTTTAGTGTTTTCCAATTCTTCAAATTGTTCCACATTTGGACATTCCTACAAGTTATCAGCATCTTACTGAAGGATGTTAGATAGCTCGTTTGGGTGGTGGGAGTGTTGGAAATTTGCCTTTGATGGGTTGTGTCCACCCATCTTTAATGACTTAAACACTCAGGTTCCGCATGTTGGAGTCTTTGGTTCTTCACACGTGCATAATCTACTAAGTGAGTAGATGACCGTAGGGCTAAGGATCGTCAAATTTCGTTAAGAAATGAAAGAGATAATGGTCCACTAAGTAAGGTGTTTGAGGCATGAAAATATGGTGTGGGACAAATCTACCACATCGATGGGAAAATGAAGAATTGTTCTTTTTATAAGCCTAAAAAATGGATAAGGGTTTGGGACCCTAAGGGGTAACCCATGTATTTGAAGGGGGGAGGACTTAGGTGTGCTTGGGTTCGAGGCTAGCCCCGCTCGTCCGGTATGGGCTTCTGGGCTTCTTCTAATATTATCTTTTGGACCACAAACTGTTTAGTATTTACAATTTGGTCCGTGGAGTTGCAGGAATGCTGCCAACAGCCAGAAAGCCAACAATTTTATGGCATTAACCATCTGAAACGTTTTGCACTTACTACAAAACGTTTCTGGCCATGACTACACCTCTTAACACCTCTCCTCCTCCTAAACACTATATATTGAGGCCTGAAACAGATTTGAGGGCAGGAGGAAAAAAAAGAACATAGAAAAAGAGAGAGACAACTCTTAAACAAGAACAGTCCAGAATAATTCTTCTTTTTCCTCTAAATTTCCACTCTTCAGTAATCGTTTCATGTTTGTTTTCTTCGTCAGAATCAACCTATTTGCTTTGTAGTGTTGATTAGTTGTTGTTTTATCTTGGGAGACTATTGTCCGCTAACGTAAAAGCATATATACGGGGCAATCTTGTCTTAAAGACAGATAGTCATTTCTTGACTCAGCCACAGTTGTAACAATCCAGATTTAGTATTTCTTGATTTCAGGTTATCAAGATTCAAGACTCAACAACCTTACGGCAATTATAATCTTGGCTGTTTGTTTATCCTTTCGAACACTTGTAATATTTATTTACTTCCCGTATTGCTTTGATTCCAACAATTATATCCAACAGGGAGTATGGTGAGTGTGATGGGAGCATAAAGCGCCACCTGAACACTAGTCCATCTGTGCCCGATTGACCGCGAAGTGGTGGGTTTAGCACCGGGTAAAATACTATGAATACAAGTTACGACAGGGATAGAGAAAACCACAATATTTTCAAAACTCATTGAGAGCTTTTGGAAGGGTTTTGACCTAGAAACTTCAAGGTACTCAAAAGGTGAGTAATTTGTCGTTAAATTCATATATTTTCATCATTTAATAGTTGCTCCTACCATCAAATCACATGGAAAATTCAACTTTAAAAACTCAAAAGGGGAAAAACTTGGATTTTGTGAGAATCTCGCTCAAGGTAAATATCATTACTCACTATCGTTAAAGTTAGAATCTTATGGCCGTATTACAATTATTCTTATGGTCGTATTACGATTATTGTATAAGATATTGATGGAGTTTGATGGTGGAATCAACAATAATCTCTAAATGGCTATATAAGAACATGATGGAGGAATAGGGTTAACAATTCTAACCAGTTAAATTGTAGATTTTGAAGAGTTGATTATACAGAGGTTGTTAATAGAAGACTTGGACAATTGATTTGAGGTATGTTGAGGCTACTTCTCTGAGTCAAGGATTTGATTAAGATGTATATATTAAGTGTTTGATAGATTACCTAAGTATAAGTCAATACCTTTATGTCAAGGCTCCTTTCGCCAAAATGTCAAACTTCTTTATTAGAACTGATTCAATTTCATTCGGTCTTAGGTCATTCCCTTGGTAGTCATGGTGTGGGACATTATGTGCTCCTGCGGGTCTGTCTTCCTGTAATATTTTGGAATGTTCAGCATTTTTAACCTCTTTGAGATCAGTTTTGGGGAAGCCTCAGGCTTGTAGTACAATTGGATATATCTCTTTGCATCTAGAACCTTAATAATCGATGGAGCCCCTGAGATCTGATCCATGCAAGTGTGAAACTCCTTTGTGTTCTTCTCCACTTATTTGACATTCTTGTCCATCCTAGCATCGATATCATTCATGTTGTCACGACCCAAATCGGAGGTCCGCGACGGGCATCGGACCTTACCCGCCGGGTACCACCAGTCGTACGGTTAACACCTAATCATAATTAAATACGGATCAAGTCGAAGAAGGATTATAAAATCTCAACTAGGAAGTCCAACTTATATATATATATATATATCCCAAAGGCCGAGAAGGCCATACAAGACTATTATACACAGGACACCTGTCTACAAGCCTCTAATGAGTATATGACATCAAAAGGTCGGGACAGGACCCCGCCATACCCATCTGTACATGCAAAAATATACTGTACCAAGATTAGACCGACACTCCGAAACAAGGGGAGTGCTCCAAAATCCGCTGAGTCAGCAACCTACTAACGGGGATTGTCGCCCTGTATACGTGAACCTGCGGGCATGAATGCGGATGAGCTCGAGATTGAGCTCTAATGGTGATGATCTAGAAGCTTCCAAGATAATCTCACATGGTTGAGAGAGGAGAGAAAATATCTTCTTTGGAGTTTGGAAAATGAAGCTTAAACTTGTATTGAGTAAAATGAAGAGTATTTATACAAGATTAGGAACTAAACTAAAATATCTAAAATCCTAACTAACTTGTTCAGCCTTGCAGACAGCTAGCACTAACAAACTATTAACTGATTTTAACTTCTAACTAACTAGTCTAACACTAACAAATACAATACATTAGATACAGAATACATAGCCTCAGTAACTTCAATTATGAAAAGATGACACATAGATAAAGTAAATATTAAATGAGGAGAGATTATATCTTAAGATATAAATATAGATAAAAAATCAAAACCCTCATAATTAATATTTTCTCAAGACGCGCGTAAGATAGAAACACGACATATAATTTGAGACTGAGAGAATAGTACTAATTCATTATTAGTATATTAAAAATAGGTGAAAATTGAAAGAAATAATCCCTTGATTATTTTCATTAATTGAAAGATTATATATAGAATTTACATATTTCCATAATAGGAGAATAATATTCCTATTCTACTCCTAAAACCTTATTCTAGTTGGACACTAACTATACAATTATGGTAATACAAATATTATGGTAAGTGTACAATACTAATTACACCACAACATTATCTAAATTAGGAGATTAAGACATTACCTAAATTATATACATAATACACGGTAATACATGTAGAAACCGAGAGCCAATATACATAATATACACATGTATATTGTTTGTATATTATGTATATTTAACACACACCCGCTGTCATAGCGGGTGGCCTTCGAACGCTGAGATTGTCCCTAAAATCGTAAAAAAGGGCCGAGGGAAGACCCTTTGTAAAGATGTCGGCAATTTGATACTTTGACGGGACATGGCAGACGCGTACCTGACCACGAGCAACCTTTTCGCGGACAAAGTGAATGTCCATCTCGATATGTTTAGTGCGCTGGTGCTGAACCAGATTACCAAAAAGGTAGATGACACTAACATTATCACAATAAATCAAGGTTGCTTTCTGAATAGAACAATGAAGCTCCAATAGCAAATTACGTAACCAACATGATTCCGAGACCACATTAGCTACCCCTCGATACTCGGCCTCGGCACTGGATTGGGACAATGTCGACTGACGTTTCGCAGACCATGAGACCAGGTTATTGCCAAGAAACATACAATAGCCAGACGTAGACCGTCTAGTGTCCGGACAGCCACCCCAATCAGCATCCGTATACGAGACAAGTGTGGACGTCGAGGAAGGATATAAATGCAAACCATAGTCAAGTGTACTCTGAATATACCAAATGATGCGTTTGAGTGCATTCATGTGCTCAACTCTGGGATCATGCATAAACAAACATACCTGCTGGACAGCATACGTAATATCTGGTCTCGTGAATGTAATATATTGAAGGGCCTCTGCAAGACTGCGATAGCGGGTCGGATCCTTGTATGGTACGCCGGTCGCGACACTAAGATTGGGCTTAGTATCAACTGGAGTGGAAGTGGACTTACAGGATGACATCCCAGCCCTCTCAATGATCTCAGATGCATACTTCCTTTGAGATAAGAACAACCCACCTGCATGACGAGTGACAACAATCTCCAAAAAATAACTCAAAGGCCCCAAGTCTTTCATAGCAAACTCAGAGCTGAGCATTGTCATGATAGACTGACGTAAGGCATCAGAAGAGGCTGTCAAAATAATATCATCCACATATAACAGAATATAGGCCAAGGACGAACCACGACGGTAGATGAACAAGAAATTATCCGACCTGCTGTGAGTGAACCCAATAGTCGAAACATAGTCGGCAAACCGCGTATACCATGCCCGTGGAGACTGCTTAAGCCCATATAAGGACTTCTTCAATAAACAGACAATTATGGTAATATAAATATTATGGTAAGTGTACAATACTAATTACATCACAACATTACCTAAATTAGGAGATTAAGACATTACCTAAATTATATACATAATACGCGGTAATACATGTAGAAACCGAGAGCCAATATACATAATATACACATGTATATTGTGTGTATATTATATATATTTAATAAAAATGATTTACACCCCAAACATTTCAGTACAAATCCACATTGACATTATGCAATACAACTATAGCTAGCAAAAAGATTGCAAAAAACGAAGAACTTTCTCGATTGGGGTAAAAATTGAACGACGTGAATCTCTAAATACACAAAATTTACAATGAAAGTAAAATGCAGAAAAACTCTATAAATACAGACTAGATGAGGCTTGCCCGTGCTTCGCACAGGCCCGACAACTTGGTTTCTAACATAATTATCAAATCAAAGTTTCCCGTTAAGTTCTTAAAAGGAAGCAATAGAATTTCCAGACATAATAGAAATCCTAAGAATCAGTAAATACTTGATAGAATTCAATTTTGGAATTAGCATGAGCAAGAATACATGCATTTAAACACAGTGATAAATTGATTTAACCGAGGACTTGGAAGATTTTTGAACATGCAAGTATAGTTGTCGGCGTTCCCTGTAGACTGATGTCATATATCAATTTGATAAAGGAATAAAGGGTGAACCCATGGCGGATCCTTATGATCGGCAATATTTATCAGTCAGTAAAATACTTGGGATCATTGAGCTAGCTCCTATCAAATCCTTCATCGTTTCAAGCAGATGAACCAACCAGAGTCTGTTGCATATGAAATGGAGTATCAAAGCAATGTTGTACTTCCTTTGTGATTGTACCTTGTTTTTTTGTTAAATCTATAACCAAAGGAAAGAACACTATCACCAAATATAACATAATCTTATAGAAATATGCAATAAGAGATTCATTGAATCACAAATTTGTATATGGAAATTATGGTATTGGAAGCATTAACCACCGATGTCATAGATCATCCACATATGCTGGCCAAAAATCTAAGTTGTGCGGACTCGGGTGCAGGTGTTCGATGCGGTGCAGATTTAGAAGTTGGATCCTTCATGATCTAAATTTTAAGATATGGAGTACGGATCTAGATATGAATACGGGTGCGCGGTTAGCCTAAAAATAATTTAAATATCTAAAATAGTGTTATAAAAATATGCCTAAATTATGGTGGATTGTTTGGAAGGAAAGTAATGCATGAATTTTTGAGAATAAGTTTGAATCCATAATTATTATGTACAGATGCATTCCTTATTGTTTTTTTTGGTGTAGCATGGATATTGCAAATGATATAGAGGCCATTATAGACTTTTTGAGGTCATTGCACATTCAAGAGTGATGTTGAGTTGTAAATATCTTTAGAGCACCTTCTGATGGTTGTCTTTTAATATAATTATCTTTTAACGATAAAAAAATCATATTGCTAACTTATTATTTCACCCTAGCTTTTGTTTTGATTTCAAAAATCATTATATCCGTCTTGAATTTCATTATTGATTTTGGTCAAAGTACCCAAAACCCAAAACTGATTGACTAAATTCATTATGGATCCCACATCTACACCCACGTCCATGTCGTGTCGGCACGGGCTCAACATCAAAAGTGAAGAATCCGAACAACTTAACCCAAAATTGCTTCAAAAGATGAAGGACAAAAAACTATTGTTTACCTAAAAATGTCAAGCCTAACAAACCAACTTTCCGTATGTATATACTGACTTACCCGTTGGGATGAAGCCCAAAGTTTCTGGCGAACATCCATAGGTTATTTACTTGCCATGATCCTGGAGAGGTAAGATGTCACATGAGTTTATACACACACTGATGGATCCCTGTCATCTTTGGCAACTTTATAAATAGAATTATCAATTACAATCATTTCTCCGAAACTTGATAGGATCATACATTCATATTGTTGTATTTCTAGCTATCGAATTATGCAAAACTATTATATTGATTGAACATAGTTAATTAGAAGAAAGTGATATATTCGAACTAGTGTGTGAAACTTCTATTAGTCTAACTTGTTATTGAGCACCTTTAATCATTGTTTTTAATTTTTCTACAAGCTTGAGTGAATTTACAGCATATGGTGGACATTTTCTAGGTGTGCATGCCAAAGCAGGGGAGAAAGTTTTTTGACTCTGCTGCTTCTAGTTTAGATACATATTTGGTAGGACAATACACTACTATTTGGACGCTATGTTGCTTGCTGAGCCAGTAGCCAAGAAAAGGTCAATCCCTTAATTTCCTAAGATACTTGTACGTAGTCCATGTTATTTTAGAGTGACAATGTAAGACCTCATATTGAGTTGAAATATTTACACATATACTTAACTTTAAGAGAGAATCTAATCTTAAGTCTGCTCCGTAAGGGCTTAATACTCCTTTCACCTCTAAAGGAAAGTTTATTTGGACTATCTAAGTTGGCCTTTTCATTTACATACTAATTTTTGGATACACGCGTAGTTAGAGATGTCAATGGATTCTGGACCCGGTCCGGATCCGGTTTATAGAATATGGATCTTCAAAATTTGGACCCGACGGATCCGGATCGGACCCAGATCCATTTCTGACGGATCGGATCTGGATATGGATCTTGTATTTGAGATCCGTATCCGGTCCAGATCCGACCCGTGGATCCGTTTTTTATTAAATATATTCATAACCTAGAATATAATTTTATAAGTATTTTCTTAAAATTGCTAAGCACATCCTTGCAAGTTTAATTCTCAAAACAAGTTTAATTTATCCCCGCGTTAACTCAAAAATCAAAAAATAAAGAGGTAACTTCGATAATAAAATCAATGTTATATTAGTGAATGACTAACATCTCCATAGACAAGTAGTTAAAATTATATTCACTTCATTTGTGAAGATTCCAAGCACATGCAAGTTCTGCGTTGTGGAAATACTAGTCAGCATTTTCCACAACTATTGTCATTGTCCAAAATTTTCAATTAATAGCTCACAATCAAAACGAGACAACGAACAAAATATCTCATATGAACATTTCAAAATTGAAACACAATAAATTGTTAACTAAGTAAAAAACGTTTGTCAGTTTAAAAAAAAATCTTAGCAAGGTTACATTCTTAGCAAGGCAAATTTTTTTACATGTGGATCCAGATCCGATCCGTGGACCCGGTGGATCCGATGAATCTGGATTTGGATCTGATTTTTATGGACCCAACGGATCTGGATTCAGGTATGAAAAATGGATCTAAATCTGGATTTAGTAGGATTCGGTCCAGATCCGATCCGATCCGTTGCCATCCCTACGCGTAGTTCATACAATGAATATAAATATTTTTCATAGAATAGAAGTTATATAGTAAAACTTAAAAGGTTTCTCCAAACGACTTTAATTATACAGTTTTTCTAACATATCAAATAGTTAGCTTTGATAATATTTGTTCTTTTAATTTCAATAACACAGTTTACATATGAATTTTAGTAACGTTGTCAATGCTTGCAAATACTTCACATCTGAAAGTTTCTGTCTTGTCTTCAAGAAAATGTAATCTCTTCTTTCAACATATATATCTAGAAGTTGTTGTGAGTATTCGAAAAAAATAACAAAAGCTAAATATAAAAATAATGTTATCTCTAAGAATTGAACTTAGGATGTTGGAGACAATTATGAATACTTTGGACCACTTGAGTTAACATTTTATATTTCTTCAAGGTGTTCAAAAGTTAATCTATGTACATAAATACATAAAATCTACTCTATATATACACTTTAATTTTTTGTCGAGTTGATCGACTGAAAACCCTCACCTCCATATAAATACGCCCCTGAGTTAGATCATATGTCTTCGTAAGAATGGCTAGTAGATCATTATCAATTTTACAGTTTACACTTGTAAAGAAATAATAGGTAATTGCGATAGAGATACAAAATATTTACTGATATAAAAAAAAAAAAAATTATATATAAATAATTTGGTTTTGTCTGACTCCAAATTATGAGTCTTGTCATCTATAAATTATAAGGAAGAATATTAGTTAATCTGTACAAATAATAAAGCGTAACACTTAATAATGTCAAGTTGAAAAGATTATTTGACTGAGAGAAAATTTAAGAAATGGTAGAAAAAATATATTGGAATAAGACCCCTCAAAACAATAGAATTACATTTCATCAATAGTACGTACCTGCCGTCAAATAGGAGGAGCAAAACCCAATAGAGCACTCCCTTTTTATGGCAGAAAGAAGATATTTGACAAAAAGAAGGTAGAAGTTATCTCTAAGAATGAACTTAGGATGATGGAAAATTTTTTGAATATCTTGGACTACTTGAGCTAACATTTTATATTTCTTCGAGGTTTGCTGAAATATTGCAAGAGTTGTTGCTGAATTCGTATCCCGTTGGTCCTCTCTCTTGCAGGGCTGTCATTCGCGCATATCATTCGATTTACATCCTACTTGGCCAAGGAGCCTCTGATACAGGTGTTGGGGGAAGGTTTTTCGCCTTCGGGACTTTCCCCTTCACAAAAAAGTGAAATGAAATGGCAATATATTATGCATTTTATAAAGAATACACATAATATGAAAAGATTGTGAAACGATGACTTTAATAGCTAGTGGAAACTCAAAGGAGCAATTAGACCCAAAACGTGGAATTAAGTTTCAGAAAATGAATAGAAATTTAATTAGCATTTGATTCAATGCAGTAGAAAATTACTGCTCCTGAATGTGATATTCAACTTTCATTTAATTGAAATATTACTATTTAATATTTAATAAATTAAATATTTTATTACATTTTGATTTATAGCAAAGGTAAAATTATAATCCAAATTTGAAGATAAAGCTTTCCACTTTTAGTATTATATGATACAATTATAGGCACTTTACTGAAGGAACTACAACAAAATCAGCTTTTAGGGACACTTGTTTAGTGGCAATAAACTGATTGCCGCGTAAGTATTCTCTAAACACACTTATCACCGGCATTTAAACATTTGACAGGAAAGAGTGATTCTTTTACTGGCAATTCAAAGTTAATTACGGTACAATTTTCAGGAAATATATTCTCTCTCCAATTATTTCCCATATTCCTCTACCGCCACAGAATAGGGCAGACCTCTCTTCCTCATCGTCAATGGCGCGCAACTCGTCTCTCTCACCCGTACCAGTTAATCTATGTACTCTCCCAGTCTCTCTTAAATTTCTTTCAACCAAAAAGTGCAAGTTTTGTGCATTCGTAACATTAATTCTTTTGAAAAAGTAGAGTTTTCCCATATATCTGATTGGGTGATGACAACTTTTAATTTTCGATCTTAATTGTGATTAATCTTCGGTTTTCCTGCCGAAATGTGTTGTTAATTGTTGAGGTTTCTCTAGATCTAGTGTCTGCTTCGTGCTTTTCTGTGTTGAATTGATGAAATTTTTATATTCCTCCAAGTTCTAGGTTATTGGTGCGCATATTTGATGGAATAAAAAGGGTCAAATATATTCTTTACTTATTTTATTAGTCAATTTTATCATCCGTCAGTAAAAATGAACAAATATACCCCGCCGTCAACTACCCTATTTGGAAGGAAAATTCCAAATCAAATTAAATTACCCGATTTAAAAAAAATTACCCAATTCATTCCACAACCTCTTCTTCTCAAGAAGAATGGTCCAAAAATTTGAGTCAATCTCCCTCAATTCTCAATCAAATGAGCTCAAATTTGATATGCAACTTTCTCAAAATTTAGTGAATAAATCCCAACCACCAATTTTTCATAACAAACATTAGTGGTTGAGATTTGGTCATTGGATGGATAAATGAACATCTGAGCTGTGGCTCTCACTAAAACAAGAGAGATTTTCTCACAAATTAGAAGCCTCAGCTCTCAAATTCTCGGTCTAATTACGCACAAGAGGGTTGGCCAAGTAAAACAATCAATTTTATAAGCATAATAATTAAATTTGAAGTGATTGATGCATGGACCAGTCAACAGACAGGAACACAGATGAAGCGTTTGGGCTGCTCTATTAGTTATTATTTTGCTGTTACTGGACCACTGTGGTATTTATCCAGCAAGCTTCCCCACATCTTCACATTTTATCAATGATTAACTTGTTAATAGCAAGAATAGTGAGTGTGGAAACTGAGTTTCATCAATTAGAGGATAGCATAACGTCAAAGACAACGGAAAATGGTGGAAGTTATTTCACTGCTTTACTTGAACTGCCAGCAAATCAAGCCATCAATTTTTTTTTCATTGCTGATTCAATGTTTTGTTTGAAAAATTGATGGTTGGGATTTGTTAACTGAATTTTTGAGGAGGTTGCATCTCAAATTTGAGCTCATTTGATTGAGAATTGAAGGAGATTGACTCAATTTTTTTGAGCATTCTTCTTGGAGTAGAAGATGAAATCGGGGCTGGGTCGGGTCGTGGAAGGAATCGAACATTTTTTTTAAAAATCAGGTAATTTAATTTGATTTGGGATTTTTATCCAAATAGGATACACGTGCAAACTTTTTTGACAATGGGGTATATTTGTTCACTTTCACTAACGGGGGATAAAGTTGACTAATAAAATAAAATAGATGAGTATTTAACCCTTTTCCCTTGATATTATATGTGAACAGTAAATTGGTGATATGGCTAAGAAAACAATTGAAGTAAAGATAATAAGTACCATATGCAATATATGTTTCGGGTTAGGTTATACACTTCTAATTCTGGTGAAAACTTAGTGTATGTTCTTGTTGTAGTGATATTTACCTAATGAAGCTATCTATGACAAGGAAAACTCTCGGGTCACTGTAATTAAGCTCGTGATGACTTTTAACCAGTATGTTATTTGATAGTTGTTCATGCTTTTGTGATTTCTAACTTGATGACCTAGATGCTTTAGTGCCAAAGCATCTAAATGCTCTGCTAGACGTTACTGATCTTGAGATGCTGCCGTTGTTGATCCTGAGATTGCTGACATGGTGATATATCAGATTTGTTGCAGTTATTAACTTCATCTTAAAATGTTTTATCTCTTTTAAGTATTTCAAGCATCCTTTGCCTTCCTATAAGAGAAGAAAACAAACAGATAAAAGCTTAAAATGAACTTTGACAACTGCAACAGACGCTAAAGTATATATGCAAACTAATGAAGTTGTCGTGTTTGGTTGATGTTAACACCTGATAGACCTGTAGTTACACATTTGCTCCGTTAAGTCGACTGTATTGAGTTCATTTCACCCATAGAGATACATGTAACACAATGCTTGTTTCTTCAACATCATCTTTCCTTTTGTGGTTTTCTATTTTGCTGTGAAATGGTTAAATCCTAGTAGTTCCACACTAACTTTGCTTCACTATCTGAAGCCTTTTGAGATCCTTCTAGAGACAGTTTAAATTATCATTTTTTAGATAGAAGCAAGAAGCATCTTACACTATACACTATTTCAGATGCTCTGTTGCTAGCAGCAGAACTCTTCCATCTCTTCTCTGGTTTTCTGGTTCATGGATCGCAATATATAGGACTATAGTTGCTCCCTGTTGCAGAGAGAATGCTGTTAGGGGTCAAGGGGTTTAGTTCATTAGCTTCATATCTGGCATGCTAAATAGGGTGGGTTGGTGATCTATTTTGTTGGTTTATCGCGGAGTCCTCAAATATTTCATCACCTAGATAGTGCTAAAACTAAAAGTACTCATCCTCAATAAACCTTATCATTGCAGTGAATATGCAGTCTCTGTCAGGATCCCCTGCTAATTTTCATGTTTACCTTTGTCGAAAGGAGGCAGAGGAGAATGATAAAAATAGAGAGTCAGCTACCATATCAAGAGCTCGAGAGCAGGTAATAGCTTAAATCTTACACATAGGCTATACTTTTAATGTCTGCATGCGTCGTGTATCACTGTCTTATTCAAAATATTAAGAAGAATGATGTATTTCACTTCTTGTATACCAGAAACCCATACATCTGTCCTTATGTATATAATCTTCATATTCCACGATTTCAGTAGGGTTTTTTTCCTGTAAAATTGTAAATTTTTATTTATACCTTCAAGATTGTAACTTGAACAAGTCTGGTTGGTAAGTTGGGAAACATCCACTGACATATTCTTTCTTAGATGTAGCTGTGTGCTCTAG
The DNA here is from genome assembly GCA_034509755.1 of Anisodus tanguticus. Classification (NCBI taxonomy): domain Eukaryota; kingdom Viridiplantae; phylum Streptophyta; class Magnoliopsida; order Solanales; family Solanaceae; genus Anisodus; species Anisodus tanguticus. The sequence goes on along the minus strand of CM067543.1, from coordinate 45,949,033 downwards.
TTGGAGAGAGAGACACCATCCCTAGCCTTATTCAGAAGACTTAATCATGCTTCCATCTGTCTTCTTTAACTTCATTAGTTAAGTCATCATGAATTTGCATAACATGTTTATCGAACCACATGCTAATATAGGCCATAGGGAGCTTCATTCCTTTGATTACATATCAATGGGCGCTATTTTGTAAGGATCTTTAGTTTAAGATTTACATATCCAGGAATAAAGTAGATATACAACAAGAACAACATACTTAGTGAAATTCCACAACGTGGGGTCTGGGGAAGGTAGAGTGTACGCAGACCTTATCTTTACCTTGGATTCGACTTACCAACTTGGTTCACTTTATAAACCAGGCAGACCAGTTGTGCGTCGCACGTCCATAGCACGAATATTATCTCGCTGAAGTTGTTCTGATGAGTGATAAAAGCCCACGTGCCATGCTTGGGATTTCGCTACGTCTAGCAGTTTTGATATGTTAAACTCCAAAAATACGGGAATTAGAAGTTCAAATCCTATGATTACTTCAAAACCCTTAAGAAGGAGATCAGAAAATCGCACATCACATTCTATGAAGAAGCGACGATGAGGAGGTTATCTTGAAAGGTCTTGACCTAGGTGTAGCTATTGTAATAGGATTGGACACATTCGTGAAGTATGTTAATTCTCTCCATGATGACCTTGAGGAGAGGAGGAAGTTTATATGGAGCAACCACTTGGTTTTGTTGTTCAGGGGGAGTCTAGCTTGGTCTACCGATTGCGTCGAGCACTTTATGGTCTGAAACAATCTCCTCAAGCCTGATTTGAAAAGTTCTGCACAATAATTCAGGAGTTCGGCATGACTCGTAGTGAAGCTGATCACTCAGTGTTTATCGACATTCCGCTCCAAATCTGGTATTTCATGAGAGGACTAAACACATTGAGATTAACTGTCACTATGTCAGATAAAAAAGATACTCTCCGGTGATATTGTTACAAAATTTGTGAAGTCGAGTGATCAACTTGCATATATTTTCACCAAGTCCCTCACTGGTCCTCATATTAATTACATTTGTAACAAGCTCGGTACATATGACTTGTATGCACCAGCTTGAGGTGGGGTGTTGGAATTGGAATAGGATTTCATATATAGTCCTACTAGGAAAAGGATTGTAATATATAATAGGAATAAGATTTCATATATAGTATCCTACTAGGAAAATAATTGTAGTGGAGTGTTTATAAATAGAGTTCAGTGTAATCATGTAGATACAAAATTCAATAATATAGTTTCTCCCATAATTTCTCACAAATATCTCTAATTAATTATCACAAATCTTTTTAACAGTGAATGCATAGTTTATTGTTACAATCCAAATTTATATCTAGGTCATGACAAAGCACCTACAAGATACTAATTATTTGAAGAAACCTCTAAGCTACAATACACATAACGTAGAATAAGAGAAGAAACAAATACTAGTAAAGTTGTCTCAATAAAAATAATTGCGGAAACGAAATACGATGTAGAATAAATCAATCCATAAACCTCAATGAGAGACTATATCATGGAGCACTAGAATTTGAGACATAAGTCACAACTCGATAAAAGATAAATAGATTGAATATAAAAGCTAGGAGTTGAAGTCATCTCAACGATCTAGTGGTTGCTCACCTCAAATCCAGTATATTACGTTAACTAGTTGGAGTCACCTGTTTGTAGTTGGATTCCCTTATGCGGTACATGTGCACACATAGTAATCGTGAGTAAAAAAGATCCAAGAAGATCATTGACCCGCTCTCCAACTTACCCCTAGGGCAAGTTTTAGAAATAGCTGATAGTGCATACAAATACCATATTTGCAATACGAATGTAAAAATAAAATACAGATAAAGCAACTGAATTGGAAATTATGTATACAAATAATGCAAGTAAGATATACAATATGTTAATATACTGTGGTATCATGAGACATTACTCAAGCTCAAAACCATCTGTGGGTCCAAGGGTACGCTCACCTAAGCTCAACCTAACTGTGGTGCCACGTATACGTTAGCTCAAGCTCAACCTTACTGTGTGGTGTCATGAGTATACTCACACAAGTTCAACCTCACTATGATGTTATGAGGGCACTTACTCAAGCTCGACCCGCTAACTACACATGTGAACATACATCATGTTCAGGTTGTGTGTGCTACTATCATAGTTATAAGTTATAACATGTGCTAAAGAGCTAAACATATATAACAAGAAGGTATAAATAACTTTAGAAAGATAACTGAATGATAAAGCATGCTCAACAACTAAACAATATCATATCATATCACGAAATCAGTTAGAAGTATCAGATCATGTAAAACCCCATGCTAGTACCCTCACGATCAACTCTAGATACTTCAGACTAGCCAACATAGTTTATGCATGCCCACAACACATGAACTAGATGGTTTAAATGCATACAAACAACACACATAACATTCTTTTAAGGAAAAGCAAGCAAACTAAGAGTTAAAGTCTCACTTGTCTTAAAACTAGTAAACAAATCTCTCTTGAAATATCAATCCCACCCAAACAATCTCCAACAACCACCTTATTCCATTCAAAATCATGAAGAGTGGTTCCAAATTAGGCTAGAGGAACTATTCCCAAAATTTAAGGATGCCTCGGGTTTAAAGTTAATCCTTGGTCAACTCAACACTCCCCTCGAGTCATTGGTCCGAAATATAAAATCCATTGCACGAACACCTTAACCATAAGATATATAGTCCAATTCAAAAATCAAAAGTTCAACTTTTATGACATTTGCTAAGTCAATCAATAAATTTTCAATTTTATGTTTAGGTCAAAAATTCCTAATTTAAGTCTCTAGAATCACATGAATCCTTGGTTCAAATCCTATCAAGATAAAGTATAATCTCAATATATTTATGGAGATTTCGTACCTAAATTATCGCGTTCAAACTCAAACAACTTGAATACAAAACAAAGATCTCTTCTCCCAAAAAAAATCAAAAATGGTTGTTGTCCCAAAACTCTACTTTTATATGCGATAAAACGTCACAATTGCGGAACCTCCATCACAATGCAAAATTACCTTCTCAAATTCGAAATCTCAGCCGGCCAACCACCCTCGCTTTTTCAACAAGGACTCTCACAATTACAAAAAGTCAGTGTTGACTGACTTCCGCTTTTGCGGTCTTTGGTCTGCTTTTGTGGAGGCTTAGCCTGGTGCCTCTCTTGCCACCACTTTGGCCGTCATTGGGATGCACCAGTTAACAACAATTTTATCAGTTGTTTTGAAACTAAAACTTAGTCCGAACTCATTCAAACCACTCAGTTCTTAATTCAAACTATTACACTAAGTCCCCAATGGTAAAAACATGTACGAAGCATCAAAACATATTTTAGGATGCAAATGCTCAAAAAGAGGGGTTGGATTGTTACCGTTATCGAAAGACCAATTTGTCAAAGTTATAAACGGCGAGTAAACTCCTCATGTCATTAGAACTCCAAGCTGACATACCCTATCTAAAGGTCATCGTAGTCCTTACTTATTAGTGATTAGTCAAGCATTCATCTTATTAAATGAACTTTTGTTCAGTTTTTGCCGGAAGATGGATATCTTTTTTGATTTCGGACTATTTCTTGTTTTATTTCTTAATTGAGTAGTTATGCACATATAATAATATTTTTTACAATTAGACCGTTTAATATGTAAAATTTATAGTCTCGATTAAGGCTTGTCAGTGGACCGGGTCGGCCCTATCCTGACCCGGCCCGATACCAGCCCCGGTCTGATCCCCCAAAAAAAAAAAATCAATGTCGGCGTTCGAACTCAGGACGGGACCTGGGCTCGTCCCGCCTGTCCCGATTTTGTTCGTTATGCAACGGCTATAACGGCCATTTACAACCCCCCCCCCTCTCCACTCCATAAACCCCCTACCCCCTTAATATTTATTTTTAACCCATAAGTTAATATATTTACACTTTAACCATATTTCTCAACTATAAATACCTCATTTTTCTCACAAATCTTCCTACCATCTCTCAAATCTCTCAATTTATCTCTCTACAATTCTACATTTCCTACTAAATATTATAGATTTTTTGCTCATTTATATCAAAGTTAAAAAATTGGGAGTGAAGTTGGCAACTAGCTTGAGGATCATCCATCGAGCAAAGTTTCAATTTTCAACCTCAATTACACGTCGACGTTACGTCGGCGTTTGGTACCTTCGTTCCTTCTTTAAATTATTATTGTTACTTAATTTTAATTATCGCACTTAATTCATTTACTTTAACTATTTATTTGCATAATTATAGTGGAACGCCTTGGACGTATGATTAGAGTAAGGGTAAGGGTGCTTCTTCTAGGGAACAACCCAATGCATTTTAAGTGACCTTAATCAATGGAGGTCGCATTTTGCAAATGTGGTCACAATTTAAATTAAGAAACGGTCAAAAAAACTGTAAATAACCAAATTAGATTAAGAGCTTCGGTTTAAGCCTAAATTTGACACTAATTAGAATTAAAGAAATTAAAATCATGCGAATGTCTTTTAAATTAAAAATACGATTTAAAATTAAGATGTAATTTCATTATCGTATTTAATTAAACAATTTTCTGACTTTGATGGAGCGGAATATTAATCCTTTAATTTTGAATTTTTTTTTTTAGAATAATTACATTTATAATTGTCGGTTAAAAATTCCAAAATTATGATTAATGATCAAAATTGTGTAAAATTAGGATATGATATACAATATATGTACAAAGTGATATTTTGTCAAATGAAATGACAAAATACTCCCGAAATAATTTTGTGAAATTCTATTGGCTTTGTGAAAAATATATTTCACTCCGTTTGTGACCAGAAAACCTTGAACAATTAAATAAAATTATCGAAGAGTAAAATTAGGTGTCAACATCTATATTAATCTGTTGTTGACTTCATCAATTACCGGAGAGCTTGAGCCTCAACTGTAAAGCTTTTCTTAGTCAAAGTTGTGGCATTAATAATAATTGGAATATAAAAATTAGAAATTAAAATAGCAAGAATTAAAAATATAGAAGATAGACGCAAAACTTGAATTACCAATAGCAATATCTAAAATACAAGATCCTAAATATGTCGCGACTCAAAACACGTATGCCGTGATATGACACCTAACAAAAAACTTTCCTCACTGAGTGAACCCTGTAGTCAACATGCTCATAATTGTGTAATGAATACGAAATAAGAGATATTAGAGAAAATAATGAATGCATTAATTTTGTATATTATTAATATCTTATTTGATATTTTTTTTTATCATAGATATAACTAATGCTTGATATTATCATATGCATAATTAATACCTAGCAAACCTGATATTAGTGAGTTTTAATACATGCATAAGCATAGGTAAAGACACAATTACCCATAAAAGATATTTATTGAGGTTTTTTTCAAAACAAAACTTAAACCAAATCATCCAATTATATTATTACATAACATCGGGATATATTGAATTTTTCATGCTATAAATTTACTCTGCTGTTTTATAATTGAATACATTCAATTTTTTGTTATTTGAAGATAATTTTTTTGTGATATAACACAAATAGAGCAGAATATTTTTACAACTGAATAGCTTGAATTTTTGTGCTATAAATTTACTCTTTTTTTAGAACTGGACCAATCCATCATTTTGACTGCTCTATGCGAGTCTAAAAGAAACTTTTTACCTAGCCTTTTGATTTTCAGAGATCAACTAGCAGTGGCAACTCCGTAGCAAAATTTGATCTACTTTCGTATTCACAACACCTTACTTTAAAGTTGGCTAGCAAAAATCTTTATTACGTAGTTCAGTCTCACTGCCCACCAATTTCATCTCAATGCATCCTACACTCATTGAGGTGTTAATTAAGACGTCCTCTCGAGGCATCAATTTAAATTAGAACGATATAAAAAAAAATTGCAGTGTTAAGAGAGCCAAATCAATGGTTTCAGTTAAATAAAGAAGCGTAATGTCTTTAATTTAAATGTTCTTGTAATTAATGGTATATTTGCTATATAATGAAACAGTCTAAGACACTATAATTTTTTGTAAGTTTGATGATAAATGTTTTGTGATATAACAAAAACGGCTTGGAATATTTTTACAATCGCATACATTTAATTATTAATAAAATTTGTTATTTGATTATTTCACTAGTTATATGGAGGATATTTTTATAAACAAACAGTTTTTTTAAGAATCATACAATGCTTTAATACATCACAAACAATGGATTAGAGATAATCCCAATATAACTAATGTCAACATTACTAATATCAGTATTATTAATACACTTAATTCAACACTATTCTTATGTACTATTATTAATACACCCTATTCAACACTATTCTTATGCACTCTACCAAATGACCCTTAATAGTTTGATTTAACATAGGTCAAAGAAGGCATAACATGTATAAAAACCAAAATACAGTTAACTATCATAGAAGTCATGAACATAAGCACATAAGGATAATCATGATGCCACAGTGTTGTTGAGATACTAAAGTTGTTAAAGCTGTTGTGGGCATAGGTTAACCCTCCTGGAGTAGTACATCAACCACACGTCGTATCTAGTACCGTCTCAATCTACTAACTGACGTTATGACATTGTGAAAATGCATGCTACTCAACTAAATAATTATCCCAAAGAAACTATTAACTGCTGAAGGTATCAATTACACAGAGATACATATGCTAGGACCCTTGTGGTCTATGTTTTATACTTTAGAGCTGGCTAACCTAGTTCATGCTCACCCCAAACACGAACTAGATAGTTTTGATTGTTATAGATAACACATAAGCCGTATTTTTAATGAAGAGCAAGCAAACTAAGAGTTAAAATCTCACTTGACTCGAAAATGGAAAAATTTCCTTTACTTGAATCTCCGAGTCTTCCCAAATGATATATGTTGCCCTCGATCTATTCAAAGTCATGAAAAGCTGATCTAAATTATTCTAGGAGAACTAATCTCATAATTCATGAACACCAACATCAACTCTTGGTCAACTCAAAACTGCTTGTCGGGTAAATGAATCAAACAAAAAATAGAATACATGCATCAGTTACCCATAAGTCAAGAAATTCAATTTTATAATCAAAATCGCATCTTTATATCAATTGCTAGTCCAAATCATTAATATTTCATTTCTCAGTCTAGGTATAAAATACCAAATTTTCGCATCTTTGAATTCATAATTTAGCGGATCAAATCACCTATAAAATCAAGTATACTATTGGATCTAGCATAAAGAACTCATACCTTAAACCTTAGCTCAATGCTCCATCATTTAGGTCTCATGCAGGAGCTCAAAAATTCTAAAACTTGTGAAAATGGCTGTTAATACCAAAATAATTTTTTATACAGGTACAGGTCCTCTAGCACATCTGCGACCCTCAGGCTTGCATTCGTGATGCAACTGTTGTCCAGGCCTGCACGATTGGTGTTGTCACCTCGTAGTCGTGTAGCAGGCTTGACTGAAGTTGACCTGACCCTCACCATTTGCTATCGTGAAGTCTAACTTTACGATCATGCTGAACATGTTTCTTGTGTTCAGAGATAGCAATGGGTGCTATGCAGTCGCGAATAAGGAACCAACACTCAAAAGATCTACAATTCTGTCCCCAAATAGTACCGAACCTCCCTCCCCCCTCGAGTTCCTTAGGTCACAATCTAAACATACCAAAAAGTCCAAAAATATTTCATTAACCTATAGGAAATCACAAATCATTAAACGATATCTAAATACTCAAAAGAGTGTTGGATTATTATAGACTTCCCAACTTAAACTAATGATCATCATCAAATAGATCGAGAAATGTACTTGTGGTCTCAAATAGTTGTGGGTGTCTATCCTAAATGTCTTGCTCCACCTCCCAAGTAGCTTCTTCACTGGAATGGTTTCTCCACAATATTTTAACCGAAAGAATACTCTTTGACCTTAATCCGGTGCACAAAACACCCCGCTAAACATATTAAAAAAGAAAAAGATTTATGAAACTTGGCTCCATGGGTCTAAGTTCTCCCCTTGGGTTGATGTGATATGACCCTTTGCGCCACTATTTTGGAATACCGATTGACACATGATCTCTTTTTAAAATGTAATCAATTCATCCTTAAAGAAACAAGTTAAAAATAAATTGAAACTAATAAAATTCCACATTCTCAAAGAGGGAAAAAGAAAAGAAGAGAAGATGGGATCGTGACGCTCTAGATACTAACAGAAACTCCAATAACTACATGCCACCAAAAATTCAAAAATAGTGAAACATCATCTATAATGAGTATTTGATTTTGGAAGATACTGCAATTAAGTTACTCCAAAGTTAATTCATCGACCGACCCCCATGTCGATAAGGGGGCCCTGGGGCCCTACCGGTAACCCAAACCCCTTGCATTTGAATTTGAGTAAGTCAATTTGACGCGTTAGGAGACCTGGCAAATGTTAAAGGGTATCGTACACCTTAAATGACATAATTACCCATTGACAGTTTCAGCAATAATGAGAAGAGAAAATGACATAAATAGTCCCTTATTTTTGGTATTCCTTCCGTCCCAATTTATATGATGTAGTTTGATTGGGCACGGAGTTTAAGAAATAAATGAAGACTTTTAAATCTTGTCGGCTTTTAAATCTTGTGGTCTAAAACAAGTCAAAGATATTTGTGTAGTTATAGATCATCTCATTAATCGTAAAGATAAAATTTAAAATTAAATTGTTAACAAATAAGAAAATGTGTTATTTTTTTGAAACTGCCTAAATATGAAAAGTGTCATATAAATTGAGATAGAGAGAATAGTAGATTTCAAATTGTCCCTTAAGTATCAACTTAGTAATTTTGGTCCTTTAAGTTTGTCAAAAGTGAGCATTTTTTGTCTCTATAAAAATATTTCATCAAACTCTGATAATTAGAACTGTGAAAATAGAAAATATTTAACGAGAACTCATATTTGAAAGTACAGATTTCGTAGTTTATGTTATTTATTTGTCTATTTTAAGAATCTGATGCAACTCTTTATATTGCAATTTCTATTACTCCTATTCCTTACTATCTATTTTTGTATTTGGTGTGGTTTTTCATGTTTTGGTTTCTGAAATTTTGACGAAATTTTTTGATGTTTCAGCTTAATTTTTTTTCCTCGCAATTCCAGTTAAATCTAACAATCAGATCAAGAAAAAAATTGTTCAATTTTGGAAAGCTTAAAATATCAAAACTGATATGTTGATAATAAAGAGACTATTTTGAATTTATTAACAAAGATAAGAGACCATGTTTGTCATTTTCTCGTAATTTGAATGAGCACATGGGTAATTGTGTCCAGTAAAAAAGAAGATGCTCTACTTATATAGAGAGCCAGCAAAAAGTGGTGCGGTGTAAGAAAAGAAAACGGCTTTCTTATACTGAGCAAAAGTACAAAACTGCTCTCTGGCAATTTTGTCTCCCACAAATCCTTTCTAATTTACTTCATTCCAGTCAGTATATATTTTGAAAATCAACCAATATTTTCTGGGTTTTGAAAAACCTAGGGTTGTTTCTTGTTCCGCCTAGGTGGGAATATACAATTATTAGAGTGAAAAGTTGATCTGTAAATCAAGGAGGTAATATTATATAAAGACTAGAGATACAGAAAAATGTGGGGTATTTCTAGATGTTGTGAGAAAATTTATACGGTCGCAGAAGGGGGATCTGGTTATTGTTCCAAGAAGAAAGATGATTTATGTAATCAGGTAAATTATTTTCTTATTTCATATTCCAAATCTTTTTTTTCCTTCAAATTTTGATTTGGTTTCCCTTTAGTGGAGTTTTTCTTTGTAATTTTGCATATATACCTTCTCTATATTCTGTATACATGTTATCTTGATGGGGATACTTTTCAAGTATTGGGATTTATATTTTGGGTAACCCCGATGAAAATTTATCATCTTTAATAATTTTTAATTAATTTTCCTGCCCATTGAAAACAGAAAGCAAATTGACCTATGATCTGATTCTAACAGCGTATATTAGGTACTTTATTTTGCTCTTCAATTTAAGTCCTCTTGCTTGTACTTGATATTTGCTATTCATATTCGAAAACTTTCGTTTGAAGTTCTGCGGCTTTTACCTAATTAAGAGATATTGTAATAATCTATGTAGACATATATAATTGTGTATTTCTTAGTATTAAATGCTGTTCTTAGTTTATCTCTAACAAGAGATTCTGTTGATTGCAGGAAACTGGACGAGCATTGAGCATGTCGAGACTAAAATGTATTTTTCGTGGCTTGGATCTTAAAGCATATATCTTTCTCTTTGTGTTGATACCAACATGTGTGTGGGGTATATACGTCCATGGGCAGAAAATCACCTACTTTCTACGGCCATTATGGGAAAAACCACCAAAGGCATTTAATGAAATGCCTCACTATTATCATGAGAATGTGTCGATGGAGAATCTCTGTAAACTTCATGGCTGGGGAATTCGTGAGTACCCGAGGCGTGTGTTTGATGCAGTGCTGTTCAATAATGAGGTTGACATGCTTACTATAAGGTGGAAGGAGTTATACCCTTATATTACAGAGTTTGTTATACTTGAATCGAATTCAACTTTTACTGGATTGCCAAAGCCTTCTTACTTTGCTAATCACAGAGACGAGTTTGAATTCGTTGAGTCAAGATTGACGTACGGACAAATTCCTGGGAGATTTAGAAGAGGAGAAAACCCTTTTGTCGAGGAGGCTTATCAACGGCTTGCATTGGATTATCTACTCAAACAAGCAGGTATTCAGGATGACGACTTGCTGCTAATGTCTGATGTTGATGAGATACCTAGTAGATATACCATCAATCTCTTGAGGTGGTGTGATGACATACCTTCAGTTCTTCATCTTCGGTTGAAGAATTATCTTTACTCTTTTGAGTTTCTTGTGGATAACGATAGCTGGAGAGCTTCTGTACATCGGTATCAATCGGGTAAGACAAGGTATGCTCATTACCGACAATCAGACGTCATCTTGGCGGACGCAGGGTGGCATTGTAGCTTTTGTTTCCGCCACATAAGCGAATTTATATTTAAGATGAAAGCCTACAGCCATTTTGACAGGGTCAGATTTTCTCATTTTCTCAACCCTAAGAGAGTCCAAAGGGTTATCTGCAACGGGGATGATTTGTTCGATATGCTACCTGAAGAGTATACGTTCAGGGAAATCATTGGCAAAATGGGACCAATTCCACACTCTTATTCAGCTGTTCACCTACCAGCTTATCTTTTGGAAAACGCTGACAAGTATAAGTTTCTTTTGCCGGGTAATTGCTTGAGAGAAAGTGGGTGATCTAGCAGAGTTTTGTTATACTTTCTTTTGGTGAATGTCGAGGGTGCAGTTCTTCGTTGCTCCTTACAAATCCAATGACAATCCTGTGGAATGTTCGGATGAATACTCAGATTTGGGAAGTCGGAGGATTTTTGTATATAGCGGCTTTGATATGGTTTTCTCACGATCAATCATGTCTATTGGAAAATGGGGAGTTTGCTGTTGCGGAACTGCTATTAGTTCGAAACATGTGCATAATTCTGTATGCTGTAGTACATCAATTCCTGATTATGCTCCCAGATAACATCTACATTCGTGGGCTTTCGTGTTGGGAAATTTTGGACCAGTACTAATTTATTCACATTTCTTGTATTCCTTATTCTTTCTGACCTAGTACTTCTATATCACCTAGCATTTAGACTAGAAATCTGTCCCTTTGTTAATTGCTTTGATTGATTTAACTAGCTTTCTAGAATGCATCGAGTTGGAATTTTGATATCAGAGGGTGATTACTTCATCATGTGGTGTATATAAACTTCCATTTCTTAGATATGACTATCCTTGTGTTGAATTTTAACAAAAAAAGTATGTTCATAAGTGTGCTGATTCCTGAGGAATTTCTAAACGTTAGATGTTCTATTCAGTGGCTATTGCCACCAAGAACTGCACTGCCACCATCACTAGGTGCATTGGAAGAATCTTATTTTAACAGAGATCGAGTGCACGAAGCAAGATGTCATGATTTTCCTTATTATTAGGGATACGGGTGTATGAAACTCAATGGCCCTATTGTACCAGATTCGCGGAGGGTAGCTGACAGAGGGGTTAACTCTTTACCAAAAAGTTTTTCATTCTAGGGAATGTGGTTAAATCCATTTAAAGGTGGTGAAATCTCAATCATCGCATCAAATCCCTCTGTAGTGGTACCCTGGTAGGTCAAGATATATTGACATAAGCCCTCAAATCTTTGTGTTAAATATACTCAATAGACATAAGATATACACGTTATACACGTGTATATCCTATGTATATTGGGTATAGGATGCTCTCGGTTAGGATGATCTCGGTTTTGGTCTCCTTATTGTACATGGTTTTGTATAGTTGTAGTGTACCTTAATTAGTCTTGTACTCTTACCATAATTGTATAGTTAGTCTCCAAATAGAATAAATATTTAGGAGTAGAATAGAAATAAGATTTTCCTATTATGGAAATATATAAATTGTATATATTGTTTTTCAATTAATGAAAATAATTAAGGAATTATTTTTTCACTTTGTTTTCTATTTATATTCCAAATGTAGTTTTTCTGGTTGGCGTGAGTTTGCAACTTTGGATATGCGGCACATAAAGTCACGAATCAATGAAGCGTTCATTAATCAGAAATAGCTAGATAGTTCTAATAACCTGTCTGAGGCATAGTCATTGTTGCTGTTATTGAGGTAAGGAAGATTATAGTGGCCCTGAAACCTAGTTTTCTAAGACCATCAAATTTATCAATTGTGTCCTAGACGTGCTGGTTTGTTTTGTGAGCCTACCTACGCAAAATGGATTAGGTGACATAGCCAGGAAGACGGGGGTCCAATAATGTTATAAACAATGGGAAAAAAAAGTACAAGAAAAGATAAAAGATGGGTAGCTCTGATAACCCGAGCAGTGAAAGAGAAGTAGGGTTCATGCCAATCGATCCTATTTCGATTATACAGCTGGTTCTATACCAAAAAAGGCATTTGAAAGCAGAGCAAGTATTAGGGGTAGTCTCAATTACGTACCTTTAATGTTAATTGCACCTCATTAACATAACCAGTCTGATGAACGAAAACAACTCCAAATACATTAAATGGATCAAACAAAATATGATGTAAAAACCTCATTTCCAACATGCTAACCTCCACATGTTTCCCCACAGTATAAATATTTTTTACACAATCAAAACTATACTAACACCGTAAATAAAATTTATACCACTTATAATGTTAGTCCTTTGTTACAATATTTGTACAATTTTTTAACCCCACCATTGGTGCACAGCGACCCCCTCATCCCGCAACATACCATACAACGAGAAACATTCCCAATATGTTTTATTCACTGTCTAATAGAGAGAGTAGACTTTTCGAAACTATAGGACACAAAAAAATTGTTAAAAGGCATCTATTATTAAGAGTAACACCCCCAAAAATCAATCGTTCCTTCTGTCACGGCATTATTTTATTACAGGCTAGGCTGGCTCTTGGAAGAATTATGTATACGTGACCTTCTATTATTAGGTCTATTAAATTCAAATGTTCGAATCCTCTATGCAAAGGATTTGTTCGAACATATTCCGCTATAGGACATTTTCCTCTTTCATTGGCGACAAGGACTAGTAACTGAAACCTGGAAAATAAATAGAGAATAATGGAGAGGTAGTAATATTTTTGTACAGTTATGAGAATATAAGTATGCCTAAAACTCATCCGAGATAAAGGAGTTAATTTAGGTATCTTAAGAACAGGAACTCATTCGTGTCAAAGAGAAATTACCATATGCGTTTGCAGCTTGTCAATGTATTATCTTAAAATGTTTTAAGGGAAAATGCCTAAAATACATCCCAACATTTGCCCAAATTTACTGTAACACACCTAACCTTTACGGCAGTCCTATTACCCCTGAATATATTTTTAAAGTGTTTCTTTGTCATTTATCTGAAAAATTCAAACCAAAATCTAGCGCGACACAAGCCAAGACTCGATTATGAAAGAATATAGTGATTCGCAAGATCAAATTCCAAGAGAATCAACTGCTTTCTCCATGAAAAAAATAAAGAGCGTATGAGAGATTTTATGTTTTGTTCGAAGAGTTAAATGACCTAAAAATGATCGGACTCCTTTGTTTTTTGACCTTTTGTTCAGCACGTATTTGAATTGTTATCCATTTCACTCGATAAATGCTAAAGAAATTCCTTAAAAATATATCCAGGGTTAACAGGATCTCCGTAAAAGTAAAATGTGTTACAGTAAATCCAAACAAAGATTGGGGTATATTTTAAACATTTTCCCAATGTTTTCATAAAGAAGTTATCTTTCAGGAAAGTATTTATCATGAAAATTCAAATCCAGATTGTTCCCAATAAATCTTATTTGATGCAAAGTATTTTCCAAGGCAAATACTTTTTATCAAAAAGGAGAGAATGACTTTGTTCACTTATGAACAAAATTTATTTTCCTTACCATCATCTTTAACTCTTACTTCATATTATGAGCTATTACTAACACTTAGACATATTATAAGTATTAAGTACTCAAAAGTTTTATCAAAACTCATTCAGATGATAATATAATTATAAATATTTTGAAAAAATGTCAAAATTACTCTTTAACTATTAGAATAGAGCCCTTTTGCCCTCAGTTATTTTTTGGTATCAAGAAGGTCCTTGCTGTCTAAAAATTGGACCACACTTGCCTTCAAAATAATCGGTTGTCCACATAAACATATACATGTGGAAAAAATCCTACTAACCTATTAACTTGTCACATTTACTCATTGACTCTGTATTTTAACTCCTGCCCCGTATAGCTAACCCTTTATATCTAACTTAATCGACTAAAACTTGTCTGTGAGAGGTGATTCCCAAAGCGCATACCAGAGAAATAACAATAGCAATCTAACAAATTTAATTTTTTTGTTAGTTAAATACCACTAAGCAAGCTTAGTAGTTTTTTTTATTAATAGAAAACAAATACAAGCAAAATAAAAGGGATCTATGTTTCGAAATCGGAACACTAGCATCCTAAGACAAATCTGCAATATCAACCCATCTGAAAATCTTATTTTTCAATGTTGCGATTATTGTCAACCGCAAAGAATTCGGAGTATCTTCCACATGAAGCTGTTACGCTGAGTTCCATTGCCTCTTCAATCGAACTGATCTTGACATGCACAGTAAGAATCGTCCATCTTCTTCCAATCAAACTTGTTAGAACTTTAACTGTTAATTGAGAAATACCTCTATGTAGTAATTGTTGAGAATATACTATTAATATGGTATCAGAGCAGGCCAAAGGTCTATCGAACCTCACCGCCACCCATTCTCAAAAAGAATTTTCACGTGCTTGAACCATAAAAAAAAATCAGGCCAGCACGTGAAGGGGCATATTGAGAATATAATATTAAAAGTGTGTTCAATCTAAAATAGTCTTCATTCCCTTTTGGTTAATATCATATAGAAACACCTCACCAGATACTACCAAATTGAGGAAAGATAACTAACCAGATCGTGAACTAATGAATCTTCTTGCTGCATCTTCAGGGAAGCATTGCCATTTATTGATATATTTTCAACAGGTTGAGCTGAGCTAATACTACAGTCAATAAACAACTAGTTGCTTCCTAGATAATATCCTTACCCAATCTGGAGCTCTGCTTTGGATATTCCTATTCCTTAGATTAGGAATTTGAGCCTTCTTTAGATTCAAAATCCTTAACTCAGAGAATGAGTTGAAGAAAACTTCTCCTGCAAAATCAAAAGCTAGGTCAGATAAAAAATCAGCCAAAGTGTTTCCCTCCCTGAAGATATGTTGGATAAGCACATCGCCAAAGCTCATCCTCCTAATCTTCTCTACCTCCACTATTATGGACCAAGGTGGGTTCCAGTCTCCCTCCACCACTTTATTCAACATCAATGAATCAGTTTCCATGGTCAAAGGAATCAATTCCTGACACACACAATATTCAAATGCCATAGCTTCAGCTACCACATTAGTAGAGTCATATAGTATTTTAGCCTTAGCAAATACTAAATCTAACTCAAAATTCAATTGAACTAGGTACAGGATTGCCTCTGAATACACCATCTGTGTTGCATTTATACCATCCATCTGATGATTGTTTCCATATCACATCATGTCTTCTAACAAATGGAGTGTAATCTTCTACGACTTTAAGCAATTCTTACCATAAAAATGGTATTGAATCCATGGAGATGTCACCTTTGCCAAATAGTATAGGTTCACGCACTTTTTTGAAACTGATATGTTCCCCATGTCTTTGAGTACTCATCCTTAGGGATGGCAACAAGGCGGGGCGGGGCGGGGCGGGTTCAAATACTTTTTAAAAATATTAAACGGCAGTTGTAGGTTGAAGTCATGAATTGACTATATGTTGATGCGTAACAATGCACTGACTCATCCTAAACCTCTATACTTTTAATTAGTTGATGTCAAACATTATAAAGAACTCTATACCCAGTTATCTTAAAGCTTTTTTTTCCAATATTTCTTTTTTATTTCGGTGCAAAAAAAACATCTATTTTTGTGTTCTATACAAAATTAATCAATGAAAAAAAACATTCCTCCGTCTTCTCCTCTTGTAATATTCTTCCTTTCTCTTTCTTTTAGATTTTGAGTTCTTGAATAAAGGATAAAATATTTTCTTTTTTGAACTTAAAAGATATTTTAACTATAAATATAATTATGAAGTAATTATATGTAATCATATTAGTATTCTAAAAAAATGGATAAAACAAGTGTATGCCAAGGCAGACAGTACAATGAGGTGACCGAGAATATGACTTGCATAGTTACAGTAATTGAAGATAAATTATGGTACAGTAATTAACCAATTTTTGTATAAGTTTACATAAATTCTTTCACAAGTTTTACATCTTGTCAGTGAGAGTTGTTTACTAATTAGTAAATCGAGTAGGAATATGCACGTTTTAAAAAGATAAAGTATATACTCGTTTTAAGTTATGTGATTAAAATTTATATTTTTTCTATATAATGAAAAAAAAAAATTATCTATGGTCATTTGAGATCTATGGAAACTGAAAATAAAACTTTTTGCAATGCCGGGAGGGGAGGGGCGATTTGGAGTCTTAGCGGGTTTATGTGGGTTTGACCTGCAAGGACACCGCCGTGCACCGTTTGCCATCCATATTCCTCCTTTTCCATAGATCTCAAATGACCATAGATGGTACTTCCTAGTATATAGGTTTGAGTTTTGAACAACAATCTGCATCCCACCATACTTCAATCACCTGATGCACTTGAATCAAACTCACATGTAATCCTGCAGCTGATAGAAACACTTTCCAATCTTCTATTGCAAATGAACTAGTCAGGAACACATGTTGAAAAGGGGTGAATCAATCATTGCATATTTGTTTGGTGAAATATTTGATATTTTGCATGATCAAATAACACAAAATGGGGTGAATTAGGTTATGTATGATTTTCGCTTAAGTGATGGATTGAGTTACTTTATCTGTTCCTATGATTAGTTTGTAGAATAATAAATAACAGTAAAGTAACAAGAAGATATTTTTACGTAGAAAGAACAAGGGTGAAGAAAAACCATGACCTACACCTCTGTAGGATTTTCCCCAAACTTCACTAATATTGTGCGCCTCAACAAATTCAGATTACAAGAATTGCAACCTAGGAACTAACTCTAATACCTCGCACACCAATCTGCCTAGATTGTTGAGTCCTCTTTGAGTTGTCCTCAAATTTGAGCTGAATTTGACAATTGTTTTTACCAAAAATAATGCTTCTAAGAAAGCTGAAATTAGGTACAACTGGATAACAATTCTTATGCAAAATAACTAGACTTGATGATTGTAAAGCATAAGACTACGAAACAAGTTCTTCAATCTAGTTCTTCGTATAAGGCAACACTTTAGTAGCCAGTCAGAAGTCTCTCAAATATGCTCTTGCTTATTTGCTTGATTTATGCTTTTCTCTCTTTGTAAGTGCTATTTATATATAGCAACTTGTGAGTAGCAAACGGGTTGGCCACAAACACCTTCTTGGATAATGACTTTGAGGAGAAATAATGTTTGAGATGGAGGCAACTACTTTGCTATCACACGACTTGAAATATTCTTGATGGGAGTCTGAAGTTTATCCCAAATAATTCTTCCAAGGACTCCTAGATCTTGTCCGCTATGTCCATATCTCAAGATCTCTTCATTCTAAGAGTCCTATTGATGTTAGGTGTATTTATACACCTAACCGCCGTATATTACCCATATTTGTACCGTATTTAGAGAATTAATTAAGCTAAATACACCTAACTAATGATTAATCTTGCATTGCGAACTAATACGGGTGCGTTCGTTGCATGATAGGTACTTTATGAGGGATTTCATGAGAAATTTGGCTAGGAAAAAAATGAGCAGAGGAACTCGCCAAGCTAGTGTCATAGCTAGACACTGTCAAGCCATGTCACTCGCTCAACGAGTAAGGATGTCCAAGATGCAACAATTGCTAAGAATTTTTAAGGATGAAACGACCCACATGTCTCGCCAAGCTAGTGCCATAACACGTCATGGACTCGCCATAATACTCGCTCATCGAGTGAAGTTGCCAACGGGAATAAATTTTACAAATCCTAATCCGTTTTGGACGGGCCTTGGAGGGTTATTTTCCAACACTACAAAAATACGCACTATAAAAATACCCCATGCACGATTTTTACACAACTTTTGACAGAGGGAGAGCTAGGATCCTCCGTGGAGGCCGGATATTATTGTGTTCTACCTTTTCTTCTCCTTACTACTAGTTTTTGTATTCTCTTTGGATGATTCATTGTTTTTCTCCATGTCTATGTGGAGCTAAGCTTCTCGTTCTAGGGTTGTGGTAAACCATGAATATTGATGTTTGATGATTATTTCTTATCTTAATACGAGTTGTTGATTTTGATTATTTCTTTAATTCTGTGCATAATTGTTTGATTGTTTGGCCAACAGTTAAGTTCTATCGACGATCTAATATACATACTTGGAAAAGATGATGTTAGATTATAGAAGGGTTAAAGAAGGCGTGATCTTATTATCCCTACAATTGGGCTAGGATTTGTGTCTAGGATAGGAATATACCTAGACACCGCGTTCAATTAAATATCGTGGACGAATTGCGTTCTTAACAGGTCAATTTCATATAAATATAGGTGACGAACTGTTTTGAATCGGCGAGTAGTGATTCGGGAGAATACTATGAGATAAATAATCTAGTTAATTAGCAATTGTCGATAATTTGGATTAAGGAGAAATAGTTTGTTCGATCAATAGAATTGGTGAATCAACCGCAACCCTGGAGCATTCATCTCATTGATAACATAAAAACCCATTCTTTCTTAGTTGAAGTTCATTGTTTATTTTATTTTTATTTTAGTTAGTTTATAATTATAACCCTCAAAATTCACCGCTTGTATAGATAATTAGAATCATTTGATTTAGTAAATGGTTAATCACAAGTCCCTATGGGTTCGACATCCAATTTTTAAAATCACTTATTACTTGTACGACCACGTACGCTTGCGTGTGCATTTGGGAGCAATAAGTTTTTGGCGTCGATGTCGGGGACTTATAAATTAACTGTTTATCTAGATTTAATTTTTCTTTTTTTCTATTCAAGTTCTTTTTTTTTTGTATTCTTCCTGACATGCCATCTTTGAATGAAAATTTGTGGAATAATAAGTATTCATATTTTGTTGATCCATGTTCGTATTGCAAAGGACCTCACTTTTAGCAACATTGTCAATATATTCCCAAGGGCGAGTTGTGTGCACCATCTCAATCTTGTGATATTTGCGGGGGCAATTGAAAAAGTTGTCTTAAGTGTTGTTATCCTATCCCGAACTCTTATGATGATTCGAATAATGCTTGTGCTTTTGTTAGTATTGATCTTTTCAGAAAATTACTAGAGGAATATAGGGGTCTCTGTGATGATATGATGAACGCGGTGATACAACTGATACAAGACAGAACTGAGCTCAGACAAGAGATTGACCTATTTGGCTCAGATATCCATGACATGCATGCTCAATTATTAAAAAAACTGAGGTGTCTATTTCCCAACCACCAATTGTTTTGGATACTGGCCAACTTGTGAAGCAGAAAAAAGAATTTCAACCATTCCACAAAAATATTTGTGATGATGCTGATGTTGAAGAGAGGTACAAAAGTGAGAACATGTCAAAAGTAAAGCAATTTGGAAGTTGGGGCGAGTGAGACCTCATTCTAAACATTTTTCTATATTATGTTTTGTTGGCGACAAGAAAGTCGAGTCTTCCAAGCTTGTGGAGAAGTGTATAGATGAGGAACAAGGCCCCTACATCCTAAAATTTTCCATGCCGAAAAGACAACGATATTCATCACTTAAGTCCAAGAAGTGCAAGATGCAAAACCTATTGCTTGGCTCCTTTATTTTTACACCACCGCCCCAAGAGCGGAGTAGGAAATTTGATGCAAAATTGGGGGCACAATTCATATCCTCAAAGTGGAAGGAAAAGTGGTGAAAGTGATGGTGTCGTGCCGCGACTTTAAATGAAGCACTTGTTGGAAGGCAACCTAGCTTTTATTTTTATTTTATTTCATTTTTATAGTGTCACGTTTTATTTTGTTTTTATTTTGCAGATTCGGGGAAGTTTGAGTACCCGAAGTTGAAGTTGAGGAACATGTTTGAGTTTAAGTGTGGGGTCATGCCGACCCTTGATGTTGAGGATCATGTTGCTCGCTAGGCCCTAAAGGGTCTCAGGGAGTATTTCTCACCCTTGTTTTTAATTTTTCTTTGTTGTTCATGCATTGAGGACAATGCATAGTTTCAAGTTTGGGGTGGAGGGTGCTTCCGATACTTTTGAGGTCGAGGATGATTATGCCAGGATATTTCTTTTTTTTAGTTCTTAGCCTTATAAAAAAAATCAGAAAACCAATAAAATTTAAAAAGAGTTTACTTTTTTATTTCTTTTATTTTTCTTTTATAACTTCTTTGTCCCTCATTAGCGGCATATATCATTCCACCCCTTGGTTTTTCTTATGGCATTAGTTCTTATCCAAAGGGGGGCCCTTTGAATCGGTTAATTTTATATTTTATTTTTAGGATTATTTTCTTAGGAGGAGTAAAAGAGGAAGAAGGTAGGAGATGACAACCCTTAAAATCAATTGAATGTGAGGTGATCGGAATTAGGTACACTATTGACAACAAGAGCAAATCTCAAAATTTTGAAAGTAAAATTGTGCTTAACAATAATAACTGTGTCGAATAACCTAAGCTCTTCTACTTGACTCTTGTGTTACATTTTTGGCTTAAAACTATTTGCATTAAATTCGTGTCATTGTTTGCTAAATAGAGGGTCACTGTGGATCCATCTTGAACCATGCGTGTGCCATATGTGGTGAGTGTTTGTGTATATATTCCATGTCTCATATTGATGTCTAGAACTTGCCCGGTGTGTCTACAAAGTGAAACAAGGTAGGTTGAGTTAGGACATGATATAAGCATTTCTTAGTTAGCCATGAATTTTAACTATCTATTTGCCTACGCATATGTGATATCCTTTGTTAACCCTTCTTGAGCCTTTAGCCTATTTTCTTTGATAGTCGCATCTTTAGGCACTCCCTTTATTGTTTTTTCTATAATATTTGATCCTGGACTCCTAAAGAACTTTAAAAATTTAGCGCTTGAAAGTAAATAGGAGGTAGATTTGAAGGGAAGTTAGGGTGGGAACTCGAGAAAAACAATGTTGAGGGTGCACTTGTTGAATATGTTGGTGTATGCTAATAGTAGAGAGTAGATAAAGAAAAGAAAAGATGAAAAATAAAAAAATTGCTCCGTGTTAGTGACTTACGCAGGAAATAAAGAGAGTGCTTAAATGTAGAAGGGTGCATAAGGGGCAGTGAAAAAGAATGATTGAAAAATTGACGAAACAATGGAAAGCACATAAGGATAATAAAGTGTATGTCTTAAAGCACTTAAGGAGGTTAGTCACTATTTACCCAAATAATTTCTACTCGTCCCTTAGCCAACATTACAACCATTAAAAGTCCTATTTGATCCTTTGCTTAATATGTTTTTGTTAATAGAGTATGACATTATGGGCAAGCTTATGGTACGTCGTATGCACATGTGAATTTTTCTTGTGAGAGCGAAATTCTTTCAATTTATTGCCCTTGTTGTGTGAGTGAGAAAAAATATCTTTTGGGACAACTCTCTTTGAGGTGAGGACACATAATTGGTAAGAGATAGGTGATATGTTTGATTCATTTTCTAGGCGGCTGGACCGTTTTTGCTAAAATTCATATAAGAGAGTCAGTTTTAGAGGTTAGCAGGTTTTGAAGCAGTTGTTGGCATGTTTGAAATTGAAGTTGTGTTTGGTATGGTTGCTCGTATATGTTTAAAGAATCGTAGTGACCTTATTCTATTGTAGACATATTCAATTCGGTAATGTTCATCGAATAGTAAGTGAAGTTGGGTGTGTTTAGTGTTTGTTCGAGGACGAATAAAGGTTTAAGTGTGCGGTGGTGATGTTAGGTGTATTTATATGCATAACCGCCGTATTTTACCCATATGTTTACCGTGTTTAGAGAACGAATTAAGCTAAATACACCTAACTAATGATTAATCTTGCATTGCAAACTAATACGGGTGTGTTTGTTTCATGATAGGTACTTTATGAGGAATTGCATGAGAATTTTGGCTAGGGACAAAATGAGTAGAGGAACTCGCCAAGCTAGACACTGTCAAGCCATTCCACTCGCTTAGTGAGTAAGGATGTCCAAGATGCAACAATTGCTAAACATTTCTAAGGATGGAATGACCCACATATCTCTCCAAGCCAGTGCCATAGCACGTCATGGACTCGCTATAACACTCGCTCAGCGAGTGAAGTTGCCAGCAGGAATAAATTTTGCAAATCCTAATCTGTTTTGGACGGGCATTAGTGGATTATTTCCCAACACTATAAAAAGACTCTTCGTACGATTTTTACACAACTTTTGACAGAGGGAGAGCTAGGAGCCGCCATGGAGGCCGGAGATTATTGGGTTCTACCTTTTCTTCTCCTTACTACTAGTTTTTGTATTCTCTTTGGATAATTTCATGTTTTCCTTCATGTCTATGTGGAGCTAAACTTCTCGTTCTAGGGTTGTGGTAAACCATGAATATTGATGTTTGATGATTATTTCTTATCTTATTATGAGTTGTTGATTTTGATTGTTTCTTTAATTCTGTACATAATTGTTTGATTGGTTGGCCAACAGTTAAGTTCTATTAACTATCTAACATATATACTTGGTAAAGATATTGTTAGATTATAGAAGGGTTAAAGAGGGCGTGATATGATTATCCCTATAGTTGGGCTAGGATTTGTGTCTAGGATAGGAATATACCTAGACACCGCGTTCAATTAAATACCGTGGACGAATTGCGTTCTTAACAGGTCAATTCCATAGGAATATAGACGGCAAACTGTTTTGAATCGGCGAGTGGTGGTTTGGGAGAATACTATGAGATGCACTAAAGTAGTGATCATAAGAGTGATTGATGTGAAATACTTGATTCACCCATATTTAATGATAAACAATTGAAATTAATAATATTTAGTGATCAATGTATATATATATATAGTTAATCAATTTGATGGTATTTTGAGTCCGAACGGATGATCAACTAAGTGACTATGAATTAAATCGAGTGATCATTAGAGTGATTTGATGTGAAACACTTGATTCAACCATATTTAGTGATCAACAAAGGAAATCAATGATATTTAGTGATAAAAAATTAAAATCAATTATATTTAGTGATCAATGTATATATACTTAGTCAATTTGATGGTATTTTGAGTCAGGAAGGATGATCAACTACTTGACTGTGCGCTAAAACGAGTAATCATTAGAGTAATTTGATATGAAATACTTGATTCATTCATATTTAGTGATAAGCAATTGAAATTAATGATATTTAGTGACCGATAGAGTGAAAACGTTACAACAACTTTGTTGCAACAACTAAGTACATTGTCGCAACAACTTAGTCACATGTTGCAACTACTAAGTTATCTGTTGAAACATATTTCTTACTTGTTGAAACAGGTGCAACAACTGCGACATCTGTTGCAATAATTTTCTAAGTTGTTGCTTAATATATTGCATCAAATAGGAAATCTGTTGCAACGACTTTACTCATCGATTGCAACATCTACAACAGTTGTTTGATTATTATCAACAGATTTTTGACTTGTATGAAACTACTGAACATAATGTGAAAATATAATGACATATTGAAAATTATTTGATTTTTACCCAATAGTTGTAGAAGTTGTTGCAACAACTTTACTCATTTGTTGCAACAAGTGCAACAACTGTTTGATTTTTACCAACATATTAGTAATTTATTGCAACATATTAGTGACTTATTTGAAACAACTGAAACAACTTAATAACATATTGATTCAATGGTTATACTGGTACTGAACACCAAACATACATTTGTAAATATATAACAAAATTACATGATTCATCAACATCACATAATTCACCAATAACATAGAAAAAGTAGAAACTTAAAAGAAATTGTTCAACAACCCAAAAACCACAAGTCTTAAATAATTGTTAAACAACTCAAATTCAAGGCTCCAAAACCTTATCAACTATACCCATTGCCCATCTCTATTGCATCTTTGTCACTGTGTTTTCGTTCAATAGAGTCGTCGGCGTTGTCATACAAGTGCCAGTAAGCAAGTGCTTTATGAATGCAAGAGAATATGAATTGCATGTCATGTTAGAGACATTGCGGGGGGGATACTTTTTTCAATCAAACACCCACGGTTCGTTGAGCAGTTTTTCAGGCAACTGTTTAGACAAGCCATTCTGCTTCAGCACCTTGGACCATAATTCTAACACGGGCTGCATGTGATAGAAGAAAACATCATCTATGAAAAAAGAAAGATTGCAATCATGTCCATTTATCACTCCCTCCTCAATCATAAACTCGAGAGTGACAAAGTGTTTAACATCTATATTCATGATAGTTATGATCCTTTTTGCACCAATCCACAGACAACCACCTGGAAATGGTCCACCATCCAAACAATACTTGACATAATCATCATCCCACTCAAATAAAGCAAGTCTTTTCGTCAATGGCACAACAACCGGAGTTGTACTCTCATTAGTCAATTCTTCGTACATTTGAGACCTCCTCTCTATCTGAAAATTGTGGTTCATTTTGACTATTACTTGCATCTATATTTGCTGATTCTGAAATAGCTTGTTCAGCAAGCTCTTCTAATGATGTTTGTCTATTAGGTCTTTTACTCTCTCTAGATTTTTCAGTTGATTTATCCATTTTTCTTTTGCTTGGACCCATTTTATCTGCGCACAGGAGATAAACAAAAACAATTTCTGTTGATTTATTCATCATTCAAAGTAAACATGAAAAAAGAACTGCAGCAGTTGATCAAACAAAATACAACAAATAACCATTTTTTTCAACAACTGAAACATATGTTGCAACAACTGATAAAGTTGTTGCAACAACTTAGTGAGTTATTGCAACAACTGAGTAAGTTGTTGCAGCAGATTTTTCAGTTGCTGGAAAAAAATAAAAGAGTTATTACAGCTTCATCAGAAACTATTTTGATTTTCTCCAACAGATTGTGAATATGTTGCAACAACTAATTCAGTTGCTACAACAACCTCAGTAACTGAATTGATTTTACCAATGGATGAGGAATTTGCTGCAACAACTTACTCAACTGTTGGATAAAAACAAATACAAAGGCAATGCCCTTTTTACTAAATCTTACAAGGACAGCAAGAACAACAACAACAACAACAACAACATTTATTTCACTATCAGTGTGAGATATTTACAAATACACTACTATTAAAACATAAACAAAATACACCAAATAAGGATTTTTTAAGTATGCAGTCTCAACAGATGTTTGCTTTTGTCAAACAAGTGATGAAGCTATTGCAACAACCACTGCAATTGTTGGAAAAAAATCAGCAAAAGTGCAAGCCTTATTTCCGTAACCCTAGAGTAAAACAAAAATAAAAGCACCAGCAAAAATCATAATTTCACAACCACCTACACTATTTACAAACACACAATCACAACAAGTTAAATAAATACCCCAAATAAGGGTTTCTCTAGCATAGAACTACAAAATAAACAACATTAAAGAGAAACATATGTTGTTGTTCTTCTTTTTTTTTTAACCAAAATCATCATTTGCAGACGTTGATTTCAAAACCTTAGTTTTTTTCTTCATTCACTGATGAACAATAGTGAAAGAGAATGGAAAAAATTGTTACCCGAGAAGTTGTAGAAGTGACAAGGAGAGACAACGACAATATTTTCTGTTTCAACAGCAAAAATCGCAGTAATAATGGCAAGAGAAAAGAGAAGATGAGCAGTTCTTGGTCGGTTCATATGAACTGATTTGAAATAGTGGGTCATTGGGGTGGTTTAAATATGTTTTTTTTATATTTTATAAAAGTTATTAAGTTTTAAGAATTATATTTTAAACTTTATTTAACTTAATTAACTTTTTAAGTGGACTTTGATCTTGACTAATCAAAGTTGTCATCAATATTAATTTCAACACTGAAAGAGTACCCTGAGTTCATTTTTCACTGGAAACTCCCATTGTTGCTATGGATCGGCTCTCACCCCCTAGTTTCCATGTTTTTGGAATATAAGAATTGGAGAATTTTTGCACATGTATTTTCAGCTAGGCCTATAAAATAGGAGCAATTACACTAACATATTCTACAGAGGTCTAATTCTCTTTAATTACCCTATTTGGTAGTTTCCCAACGTCTGTTAACGACTACTTTGTGAGCAAAATGCTCATTGGAAATCTGCTTGTGCAGCCCACACGGCCTCCACAATCGCCACCGAACCCCCGAAATAGTTTTGCACAAGCTTTTCCACCCCGGTTAACCAACATGCAAAAAGAATTTCCTTCAATCAGACTAAATCTAGGCAAATCTCTGAGAAAATAGCAATTGGGAAAAGTTCAGAATCTTTGCAGCAGCAGTCATGAATCCAACATCAGGTTTCGTATTAGAAGAATTTTGAATTATTTGAAGGAGTTTGATAAGGCTAAACAGAATCAGGTTTCGTATTAGAAGAATATTGATGAGGGAAGAGGAACAGAAATGAAACCCGGCTGTCCAAAGTTGATTTTTTGTTCACTTTTCTGAAAAAAGGGTATGTACTGTTTGCTTCTGTTCTTGGTTCAGATTGGTGTCAAAGCTTGCTGAAGTTTTTAGTTGTTGGTTGCATGTATTTCGTTGTTGTTTCTGGAGAGTATGGAGGAAGTTTGGGATTTTAATTTGTTTCTTTCTCTTGCAACCTTCCTTTGAGTATAGGAGGAACTTGGTTGGTTGGTGTTCATATGTGTGTGCAGTTAAGAAGAAGCTATTATTCAATCTTGGCTATATCTTAATATCGGTAAGTGGTCTCATCTTGATTGCGCAAGTGTTACCTTTTTTTGGGTTTGGGGTTTGGGAGGATCATCAGAGTTGCATTAGTTTGGTAGACCAAATAGATGACTTTCCCAATTATGTTTCCAGTTAGTTTGAATACGCTGTAAAAATTAGTTAGAATGTGACGCGAGCTCACGTATTGCTCAATAGGCTGTTAGAGTTAGTTCTCGGATTCTTTACCCCCAAAATTCCCCTTCTATAAATAGTTGGAATCATATGGTTTTCTATGGAGATGTTTGGAGGTTAGAGGTGTACCTGTAGCGTACACTAGGACAATCAAGGATATGTATGATGGAGCCAAGACCAGGTACGGACAATAAGAGGAGACTCGGAGCACTTTCCCGTGATGATGGGCTACACCAGGATCAACTCTTAGCCTATTCTTATTTTTCTTGGTGATGGATGTATGGATGGACTGACGCGACAAATCCAAGGGGAGGTGCCATGGTGTATGTTATTTGCAGGCGACATAGTCCTGATTGATGAGACTCACAGCGGAGTGAACACTAAGCTTGAGGTTTGGAGATAGATTTGGGTTTAGGCTGAGTAGGACCAAGACAGAATACTTGGAGTGCAAGTTCAGTAACGGGAGCGACCTTGAGACAGGCGTGGAGGTGAGGCTTAGTACTTAGGTCATTCCAAAGAAAGGAAGCTTTAAGTATCTCGGGTCTATTATCCAAGGGATGGAGAGATTGATGATGATGTCACATATTGTATTGGGGCAGGGTGGATAAAATAGAGGCTCACATCTGGAGTCTTATGCGATAAAAAAGTGCTATGAAAATTTAAAGGCAAGTTCAATAGGGCAGTGGTTAGACCGACTATGTTGTATGGGGCGGAGTGTTGACCAGTCAAGACTTCACACATCCAAAAGATGAAAGTTACGGAGATGAGGATTCTAAGATTGATGTGTGGGCATACAAGGAGGGATATGATTAGAAATGATGATATCCGGGACAGAGTGGGAGTGGCTTCGGCGGAGGATAAGATGCGGAAAGTGAGGTTGAGATGGTTTGGGCATGTGCAGAGGAGAGACACAAATGCCCCAGTGCGGAGGTGTGAGAGGTTGGCGATGAACGGGCTCATGAGGGTAGAGGTAGGCCGAAGAAGTATTAGGGAGAGGTGATTAGACGGGATATGGCGCAGGTGCAACTTATTGAGGACACGGATTAGGGTTGTGGAGGACACGGATTAGGGTAGAAGGGTAGTAGGTAGTCTAACGTAGTCCTACTTACGCTTGCAAACAGGTAGTTGTAGTGTTATTATTGTAGGCCTGCTTAGCACATCATACTAATAGGCGCAGTATTGCTCTATAGTCCCCTGTAGTTGATTTCTGCTGCTATGTGTTCTTTAGTGTACTTTGTTTATCTTATTTACCTGCGTTATTTACTGCTTCTTTTTTCAGAATGCGCTATTATGACTTATTCGCTTTTGATACCGGCATTTTCATATTGCT
This sequence comes from Anisodus tanguticus, assembly GCA_034509755.1. Classification (NCBI taxonomy): domain Eukaryota; kingdom Viridiplantae; phylum Streptophyta; class Magnoliopsida; order Solanales; family Solanaceae; genus Anisodus; species Anisodus tanguticus. Next base: position 45,920,007 of record CM067543.1, on the reverse strand, counting down.
TTAAATTTTTTTGCCTGGGTCTGACCAGTTTCTCATGCTTTGCTTGTGCTTATGCTCTGTCTTGTCTTGAGCCGAGGGTCTCTCGGAAACCGCCACTCTACCTTGGTACCAAGGTAGAGGTACCCTCCCCAGACCCCACGTTGTGGGATTTCACTGGGTATGTTGTTGTATAAATAGTTGGAATCCTTCTTCATTCAAAACTATTTGAGAATATCAAAGATCAATAGAACTCTTCTCTCGCCTTCTCTTTTAGATCTGAGGTCACCTTCGAGTTCTTGAGTAAGCTGTTCTAGACACAATTATTCTCATTTGTTCTTTAGGCAAGCTCAACTTTAATATTCAGAAGTGTATCATTGGTATAAGATTAGCCAGTGATTCTCTGACCTGTGTCAATGGGAGACCACAACACATATGCAGGAATTACCCAAGTAAACACCCTCAAAGGCTCGATGGAGGGTGTAGTCAGCTCTGTTTCTAAATTGCGCCAAAATGTTGATGGCAAGGTCTCACATGCCATGGGGGAAACTAAAGGGATGTTTCTAGGAAATTTGAACACTGTTGCAACTCCTCTATATGTAAATTTGGAGGAGAATAGAGCTTTAGCAAATGGTGACCTACAGAAATGGGAATTATCAGTTGCCCACCGTGGGTACCAGATGGTTTTTCCAAAATACAGTTGGCATGGCTTGAAGGATTGGCTATATAAGTGTGAGCAATTCTTTGTTGTGGATGAAACTCCTGAAGAATCGAAGGTGAAGTTGGCTTCTTGCAAATATAAAAGGAAGGCCCTTCAATGATATCAATCATTCATGAAACATAGGTTGACCAGGGAGTGGCCTTGGTGGGGTGAATATGTGAGATGCCTATATGCCAGATTTGGCTCGGAGCTATCTGATGACCAATGGGAGATTTCAAAGATCTCAGGCAGGTAAATTCTGTCCAAGACTATGCAGATCTTTTTAATGAACTGCTTACTAGAGTGGAACTATCAGAGGATTATGTTGTTAGTTGCTTTGTGAGGGGTTTAAAACCTGAAATTGGGCATCATGTGAGATGTTGAGACCAAGAACACTAGCTAAGACAATCAGTTTAGCTAGAATCCAAGAACAAACCTTAATTATGAAGAGACAGGTCTTTACAAGTTCAGCAGTTCTTCCCTATCCAAAAATTGCTCCCAGATTTTCTTCTGCAAATTCTTCTCTTCAACATAACCCAAATCAACCCTCTAGACCTACTCAGTCCTTCTCTAAACGTCAAAACTTTTCTTATGGTGGTGCTAAGCCAAAGTATAAAAATGCTAAACTACTGACCTTTGCGGAATGGATGAGGGAAGAAGCAAAGGCTTATGTTTCAATTGTGATGAGAAATACAGTTTTGGCCATGTTTGTTAAAAGAAGAGACAATTATTTTGTATGGAGGTGGAAGATTGTGATGAAGAGATTGTCAATTTGGAGGAAGATGTAATGCTAGATCTATGATACGTCACGGACTGGAAATTGATTCTGAAGGTGCCATTCTTCCCCACGTGTCAGCCCATACTATGAATGGAGTTCATGATTTCAGGACCATGAAGGTAACCCTTACAGTTAAAGGGAAAGCAGTTAATGTCCTGATTGACAGTAGTAGCAGTCACAACTACTGATAAGAAGTTAGGTTGTGTCCTCACTGCTATCTCACCTTTTGATGTATCTGTGGCTGATGGCGAGAAAATACAGAGCAACTATGTGCGGAAGAACTTAATCTGGAAGATGCAAGGTGTATCTTTTGACTATGGCATGTTGGTCCTGCCCACTGGGGGATGCAACATGGTCTTAGGAATCCAATGGCTAATTACATTAGGGTATATTATGTGGTACTTCAGGACAGGATGAGAACACAGGCTGATAAAGGGAGAACTGACAGAAGTTATGACATAGGAGACTGCGGAAATGTCAAACTACAACCCTACAGACAGTTATCCTTGCGAGATCATACATTTCAGAAGCTCTCTGCTAAATTTTTTGGGCCTTTTCAAATCATAGCAAGAGTTGTTGCAGTTGCCTATACTTTAGCCTCATTGTAAATCATCTCGGAGTATCAAAGATCAATAAAAAAATTCGCTCTCCTTCTCTTTCAGATCTGAGCTCATCTTCGAGTTCTTGAGTAAGTTGTTCAAGAACAATTCTTCTCATTTGTTGTTTAGGCAAGCTCGGCTTCTTTCCATTTTTGCCTTTAATATTCAGAAACGTATCATAGTTTATTTCCAATTCTAAACAGCTTGAAGTTCAAGCCAAGTGTTTCTGAGGATCCGAGAACTGTTGGTTAAAAAGATGGGATATTTGGGTTACTTTGACTCTAATTTTGCAGATTTTGGAAAATTGGTGGTCCAGTGAGCTATTTCTGAACTTAATCCTTGTATCTTGTGATTTGGAACATATGCTTTCTTTATGCACAAAAGAGAATCGGGATGCTTACTATGAATCTTCTGAACTTGGTGCAGTTAACCGCTTAATAGTTTAATTTATTTCATGAAAACAGTTCTTTGCTTCAGCATGCATTATTTTCAAACTTAGTTGGCTGCTGCCGATATTCTTCTTTAGTTTGGGAACTTACTTTTTCGTCAAGCCCAATTCAGACTTCTTGTTCTCCTGAACTTGTTTTCCCCTCTTTTTGGGGTGTCGGGTTTATCCCTATTTCCCTGTAATGGAGTCATTTAGAATAACTTTTGGACATCGTCCAGCTATGCAAGTATTGATGATGCATGATTTCCTTTGGATCTGTTGAACTTATGTTGATGAAGAATTTCCTTACCTTCAGTAGTGCTTGTCGATTACTATTTCAATATTAACCAGTTTTCTCACAAGTGTTCATTTCGTGATTCCACCTGCTTCGCGACACTAGCGGTTTCATAAAGGGATTTAAGTTATATACACTGACCAATGTAAAATGATATTTACACTATTAGTGTATTTGACCTGTCATAGAAGATTGGTTTCCTTTTTTAAGGTTACCAATAGATGTTTGTATAGAGAATTATGATATTTACACTATTAGTGTATTTGACCTGTCATAGAAGATTGGTTTCCTTTTTTAAGGTTACCAATAGATGTTTGTATAGAGAATTACTTGCCTTTTAAGTGACCTGATGGTTTTACACTGTTAATGCATAACTTTTTCTAAAATTGTCGATCGGTTACATTTAATCTGGTTGGAGTAATCGAGATACTCTCTCTTTGGGATGGAATGTCAGATTGGAGGGTCGGGTTATGCAGGGAAAGGGGTAATGTAATAGAAAATTTTAAAGGGAACAAAAGTACACAAGTACAGAATAAAGGGCAGCCCGATACACAAGTACAGCATATTGGCAAAAATTTCAAAATTTTTAAGGAATTGAAACTAAAATGTTACTTGCTAGGGAAATAGCCTAATGTAAAGTGTTATTTGCTTGGGAAAGTTCTTTCCCATCACAAAAGAAAAAGTTCTATTCCATTATAATCTTAAGATATCTTGAGGATCTTCAAAATACTACTCCAGAATTTTAAGTAAAACCAGTTTTAAGGATGTTGATTTCCAAATGATTAGCTCAAAATGATGATGGTATAATTAATATTGGATTTACACTTTCATAAATGTTAAGTCGTCTTTAACAGACCCTTTGTCACAAATTCTAAATAAAAGGTGATGTTCGGAATTCCAAATTCAGTGACCAACTGATCAAGTTGATAGTTGGTACTAAAAACAAAAGTTTACTGATTCGTAGTTTGCTCGTGGATTCATGTTTGATGATGACTATGGTAGATAACTGCTTTATCTTACTTTGTTGACCTAAATTCATTGAACACAAATAAAGATGCCTTTGCTTGACTGTTATCTAGAAAACAAATACCTTTGCTTGAAATTTTCCTAATATAGATTCATTGTGCGAGGTGGCAGGTACCCGTTGGTATTAATCGAGGTGGCCCTGAACACCACGGTTATTCGAAAAAAATAGATTCACTGGGATCGACTTGGATCCAATTTCAAATTTATGCTTGGCAATTTCCAATTTTGATGTGTTTCAATTAGACTAGACTTTGTCTTGTCAGGTACAATCAGTGTCTTTTTTCTGATTCAAAGTGTGGATCAAACCAAATCTATGTTTACCTTGATGCTCTTTGTGTGTGTAACAGGACATGGTTGATCTTCATATCTTATGTTCCAGACAGGTCTATAGCTATCAAAGTGGCAGCACTAAACTCCCGCTATGCGCGGGGTCTGGGGAAGGGCCCATAGCCATATAAAGTTAAAAAATATCAAGGTCCAAATATAACCAGGTTTCCCCTGCCATTAGAAAATTAATGATCTTTAATTTGATATATTTCTCATATTCCAAAATGGATAAGGAGATAAAGATTGAATAAGGTTATACTTGAATCAATTGGATATAATCTAAAAGTAGCAGTTGGAATACGTGAAAAGGAATGACTTGTGGGCTTGATTTCATATACATGTCAGAATCCCACCAAAGTAATACTTTTATGGAAATGAAAGTAGAATGGTAAATTGTTTAGATTTATTGAGAGCATGCTTGTCGGCAATCAATTCTAGAACTTATCAGTACATTCAAAGAGGTGATGATGAAAAGGTTAAGGTTAAGCCCACTACGCTTATGTTTTCTGCGTGTAAATGTTAGTTTTTGGTTGTACACAGGCACAAATGGCAATACAAGAGTGTGCATTCGTTGGTTTGATCGACTAGTTTTCAGGTTTATAAATAGTCAAACTGATCATTTATTCGGTTTGAATATCTTTGTCCTATTTCAGTTTGGTTTTTGGTTTGTGCCATTTTGGGCTTTTTGTTGATTGTTGCAAATTTCATATTTTTAGTTTGTTTGTAGATATTTAATTGACTTATTCTTGTGAATTAAAGTTATCTTATAGCATTTAAAGAATTAGATCTAATTTTTTTAAGAGAAACCTTAATTTTTAAAATAAACAAAAATATATTTCTGTTTTTTTTTTCTGCTTAAAACAGAAAATCAAATCAAAGGAAATTTTTGAGAAATGAAAAATGAAATCAGCTGAAATACCATACAAACCAAACATTAATTGAAAATTTTGACTTGTTGGTTTTCCAGTTAAACCGTATAATGCAGGCTCCTCGGCAAACAGGGTGCTGCCAGTGGCTTGCACATATTCACTGTTGATCTTTGTTTGAGTTTATGCATGGGAATAGGGCATGAAACCAAAATTTATGGTGTGTTTACTAGAACTACAACATACCAGGTGAATTCCCACAAAATGGGGTTTGAAGTGTGTTTACTAGATCTGTTTGGTTTTATCAAGCAGTTAGAGGCGACAATTTGAGCCATATTTAGAGACTTGGCTCATTCAACCCACATTTTAGTGAATTGAGTCACTCATATTTCTAGTTGGTAACAATATTCTTTTTAATTCATAAAAATATGGTAAAATTTGGGTACCCATATATGTGACTAACTAGACTCAATAACAACTCATTTTCCTCAAAATAGGAGAAAATGTAAATTTGAGGGAAAACATTTTTCGGATCGATAAAAAATACATCAATGCACCCCAAACCCAACCCACTCTCTGCCATCCACCCCACCACCTACACTTAACGCCCACCCCTTACCCTACCTACCCAGCCCCACCCCACCTCCTGCTCCCTACACCCTACACACCTCTACGCCACCCCTTACTCTCCCTCCCCCCTACCACCACCCTGCCCCCACATCCCACCCTCCTCCCGAATTATTTATTTTATATATTTTATTGTACTTTTCCAGACCCCACATTGATATTTCACCGAGTATGTTGTATATATCATTGTACTTTTGTAAAGGATTTATGAAAAAATAGAATTTGTTTTCTTACCACCCACCACCACCCCGCCTGCCCCCTACACAGACACCACACATTATTTATTTCATATATTTTACTTTTATAAACAAAATTATGAAAAATGAAATTTTTTTTACTCCCCTACCACCCCGCCTCCCCCCCTCCCAGACACCACACATTATTTATTTCATAAATTTTACTTTTATAGAAAATGAGAATTCTTTATTTAAACACCCCCCCCAGATATCACACATTATTTATTTCATATATTTCACTTTTATGAAAAAAATATAAAAAATGAGTATTCTTTTATCCCACATACCACCCTCCACCCCCCTGCCCAACAGACACCACACATTTTTTATTTCATATATTTTACTTTTATAAAAATATTATAAAAAATGAGAAATTTATTTTTACCCCACGCCCACCCGACACATTTTCTATTTCATATATATCATCTTAATTTTATTTTAAAAAAATTATAAAAAGTGGTAAATTTTTTCTTATCCCCCCACCTCCCCCCCAAACACACACACACACACATTTTCTATTTTATATATTTTATTTTTATAAAAAAAAATGAAAAAAAATCATTTATATAATTATAAATATATGAAAAAATTAATTTAATTTGACAAAATAAAATTATGACATTACACTTGAAAAAATATTACACTTATATAATATGGGTAATATCACCCAACCCATTTATCACCCAACCCATTTATCACCCAACCCATATTTACCCACATAAAATATCGATAGGTTGAAACCCAATCCATTTTCAACCAACTCAAATCCAACCAAACCCACCCATTTACCACCCCTATAAGCAGTAAGTACAATGATGGTACGATTGATTGGATTATATTAATCTAATGCAAGCTCTCTAATTAAGTTGAATTGAGAGTTGCATAATTCGATATAAAGGATTATATGAGTTTTTGATGTAATAACATGGAACTAATGTAAAACAATTTCAGTTTTCATGAATATAGACCAATATGTTGAATCTTCCCATCCGTATAAGGCATTCAACATTGTGTATCGTTCTTTTTTCTCTTTCTATATCAATAGTCGATCAATCAAGTTGTAAAGAATGGATCTTGGGTCTAATTCAACCTCAAAAGCTAGCTTATGAAGGGAGGATTGCTCAAGTTCATATAAGAAGTTCAAATTCTCATCTCACAACCAATATGGGAGAATCAACATCCCTGCGCACGCCCGGACATCTGAAACGTGGACAATATATGATAGGGTCGGGTAAACAATGAATTGGGATATGTGTATCTCTAATACCATGTAAATAATGAATTTTAGGTCTAACTCAACCTCAAAAACTAGCTTATGAAGAGAGGATAAGAGTCTAAATTCCCATCCCACATTGTGGGAGAATCAACACAAGTATTCATCAATTCTTGATTAGTTGGAGTTGATGGTATGGATCCTCCATATCCATTTTTCTCTATTCAAGTGCATTTCATTTCAATTGAATAAATTTGCCTTCTAAGGAAAACTTGGGATTCTCTAAATCTATACATACCTCATCCCTTTTTATCGCCTTCTATCATCCAATTCTATCTTGCTCGGACTCTCCATAAATGTTGCCGAATCCGTGTCAGATCCTCCAAAAAGACACTACTTTGGAGGATCGAACACGCACCCGTTGACATTTTTGAAGAGTCCGAGCAACATAGATAGTATTCACTCCTATGAATCGGTGCATCTGGAAGTGTATGTTTGACATGGCCAAACCATCTCAGACGACTTTCTATTATCTATAGTCAATCAATCAACTACACCTAAATAAAAAACAACCTTCAATAGTCTTTAAGGAAATTTATTTAATGCAGAAAATATGGTTATCAGTTTCTAGCTGGCTAAAAAGAACATCTGCCAGTCTTGCATTTTGTCGTTAGTGCATGGTGCTAATAAGTATTTGTTGTATCTGGAAAGATAACTGCCAGGAGTTCTACATTTCACTCCGGTTTTCTTCTTTTTCTCTTGTACTGTGCAGTGGGGTGGGGTTGGTTTGCAATAACGCTTTGAGGTAGCGGCAACGAGCTTCACCTTGAAGCGACCTTTGGTTTCCTGCAACTTATGGATCCCAAAAGCAAAGGTCTGTGATATCCGTCACACCTCACTATCTTCTATTCTTGAAGTAGTTGTCTTCCTTTAATATTTTATGTATCTCCATCTTTTTCCCCTCATTGATGTCTTGGCTTAAGTAAGGCTGCTTTTTGATATAGATTGTTTTGGAAATGAATCACTGGATGACTCTTCAAACTTACCACATGTGTTTCTCTTCATCATTCCCCTTTAGAATGGATGATCTTCTTAGATACCAAAAGTGGCAGTGGAGGTAAGTGAATGAGTTGGAAGGAGGACGTGGCAGCCTGGTGGCTGATGTGGCAGGTAGAAGGGGTTGGCATCCTGGATGGAGGTAGTTAAAGTTGGCAGATGAGATGAGTGAGTTGAAGGAGAAATGAAGAAATGGGGAAAAGACAAAGAAAAAATGAAAAATTTACTCCTTTACCCTCAATCCCTCATACAGACCCTTTTTCTCGCAGAAGGGGGAACTTCCCCTATCTCTAAGAGTTGGAGGGTGAACTTGCAACAAAAATGGAAAAGTTGTAGGGGAACCTTCAACAAACTTGATAGTTGTGGAGGGCTTTGGTGTACCTCCTATCTTCTATTAATGAATTTAGGTGTCTGCACCCCCACAACACCACCCTCTCCCACCCCCCAGAAAAAAAAAATAAAAAAAATCAGGTGCTGTGTTTAGGTTATGATTTGTGAATCGAAGGATTTGGAAGTGGATCACTGGGTGACATTTAAAGGTTTGCCTACATATGTGTCCTTTGAGATTATAGCACAGCATGATCATGTTGCTGCCACGAGTTATCGTATGAGTATTACTTTGACAGAGTATTCACCATGTGTTCTTTACTGAACAAGCTTCTTTACAGTTTTGCTGTTTAACTTCCTATACGTGTTTCTCTGTTGTACTCCCATTTTACTATAGTCATATCTTAATGCTATCATTAGTTTCTTGTATTCATTACTTTGATACAGTATTCATCAAATGCTTGTTGTGGGGAAGCTTCAATAACATGGATCAGCTACTTGTATGGTTAAAAGTTATTCAGCTTGACAACACTGACATCTTATTTCTTGCTTGGTTTTCTTTCTGTTTTGAGTCAAAACATTTGTCTTTAGACTTAAACCACGTGCACAAGCCTGAAATAAATCAGTTGATGCTGATTAAACTGAGACCTAGCATTAATAGAATTGTTCTCAACCTAAAAGCAAGTTACATCCATCTGATTTCACAAGGGGATAAGAAGGAATATGATTTTATCCATCAGATGCATCAGCTCTGAGTCCATTTTGCAAATATTTAATATAGTATCTCCTTGAATGGGAACTAAATTCTGGCAGGATTATTCTGGATGATCACAATAGCTGTGACATTATTTATTCCCTGAATGGCTGAATTTTTCTCTTCCCGTGTTTTCCAAAAGACATCTAGGAAATTTGTTTAGGGGGTTCAATTGCAAGTTACCATTGGGAGAAAACTTTACTTGAATTCTTGATGTACAGAGAATGGAAGTCCAAGTCAAAACTTAGAAGGAAGTTTGGATCACGATGGGCATCATCTTGCCATAACAGCAGCTGATGCAGAATCTGCACTTGAGGTTTCACCTCTGAGTTGGAGAGTAGTACTGCCTGGGAATGGTTGGTCCTTTCCTTTCAATTCAGGTTTGAAGATCCATTACTCTTCAATTTTTTTAAAAAAAAAAGATAGTCAACTCCAAATAAGGAAAAAAGAAAAATAATCCGAGTTCAAAATATCTTCAAATAATGTTTTGAGGCTAAATCAAATAACATTTAGGATTTTCCTTTCTGGCAATATTCAGTCAGTTGCTTTGTTTCTTCCTGACTTGACTCTTTAATTGTATAGGAGTGAGCACACAGTATAAATTGTACTCCCTTCGTCCCAATTTATGTCAAGGTGTTTGATAGGCACAGAGCTTAAGAAATCAAGAAAGATTTTTGAAATTTGTTGTCTAAAATAAGCTATAGATATTTGTGTAGCTATAAATCATCTCATTAAGGATAATATTTAAAGTTAAATTGTTACCAAAAATAGAAAGGTGTCATTCGTTTTGGGTCGACTAAAAAGGAAAGAGAGGGAGTACCAAGAAAAGTCTCTGTAATTCGTTTCAAAATCCAATATTTAAGACTTCTATTCCCATATATGCTCCAATGCTTAGGCTTTTATTTGATGGCACTCTAGCTTGTAGATTTGTTTTTTCTTTTGGAACATACCACTCTAGTTTTTTTCCCCATGTAGAGCTTTCAGATGAAAACCCTGTTACTTCTAAGGTTAACTTTGTAATATTGTTCCCAAACTTTCTCTTCTCTTTTTGCAGCTGAGCAGAGTAACTCATTTAAGGGTAGGGTTATCTCAGTCAAGTGGGGAGATGAAACCAAAAGAATTGGTATTGATGGCACAGCGGAAGCCATCAGGGAGGCTATTAAATCTGCTTTCAGGTTAAGGACAAAACGGGCATTTTGGTTGGAAGATGAAAATAGTATTGTTCGAGCAGTTGATAGAGATATGCCATTGAGGAACTACACTCTACATGTTGACGAAGGTAATATCGTGGTACTATGAACTTGTTACTTGCATCTGCCAGAATAGTCACAATAATATCTGGTATTTTCAATAGTTCGGTTGTCCTCCACAGATACACTGTTCGCACTCTGCCCCATCTCCATTCCCTGTCATTTCACCATTTTGATAGTGACGTAATGTTGCATGTTATCCTGCAATACCATGTCCCATGATCTACATAGTTGTGTTTGTTAAGAGAAAAATATGTGATCTATAGCCAAAAGCTACCATAAATAAATATAGAGGTTCTGACATTTGCCATTGAGTAACTTATAGAACAATTGTAATTGGTATCCATATTTTATTTATTATGTCTATGAGTTATGTATATTCCGTAGGATATATACACATGATATCATCACATTCAGGTCTGAGAGCATGAGAAATTCTATTAGGTGACACTATTCCCAATTTAGACTCTAAACCTCATATTAAATCATAGGCAGCCCTTCTGTCTTAGGTTGCTTAAAAGCTCCTCGTAGGCCAAAAATGGAAAAGAAGAGAAACTCAAAGTAGACTAGCACAAAACGTTTTCTCAAGTTGTTTAGACTAGTATTGATTGGTAAACCTGTTGGGTCATCCAGATTTTTGGTAGATCGCACTTAGCTTATGCAAAAATGAGTAAAAATAAAAAGGGAAAATTATTAGAGCTGATTCAAAATAGTTTCACTTGCCATATTTGGGCATTCTATGAGTGTTATAACAGGAAAATCATCCGTCTTCTGCAGAATAAAGAGCATTTTAGGTCTTGGTTCAAATCCCATCTGAGACAAAAATATTAGGTGATTTCTTCCCATATGCCTTGGTGAATAGAGTTACCTGGTACCTGTTGCTACCTGTTGCTGGTGGGAGGTGGCACCTATGTCATGGAATTAGTTGACGTGCGTGCAAGCTGGCTCCGACATCATAGTTATAACAAAAAAAAGATAAAAAAAAAAAAGTAAAGAGCATTTTGGGAGAATTATTCATGTTCTGCAGTACAAAGAGCATGTTGGCTATCTTTCTCCAATTAGATACTGGTTCTCTCCATTTTATTTGAAAAGTTAGATACTGATCCTCTTAACAATCCTCTTCGGATAATTTGTCCAATCGAAGACCCAGATTCAGGGATTTAGCTGGAATATGTTCAAACATAAGTTTTCATTGAATGACTAATGGATCCGGATCCTAAAGATGAGCAACCACTGAGTGGCTTCTTTTCGCTTTCTCCCCATTCCCATACCCATCTCCATTTCATCCCTTCAATCAAAGAAAAGGAAAATCTAATGTGATTCTTGGTTACAGGCTTGACAATAAAAATCTGTACGTCTGAGGAGGCCGATGACTTGCCAGTTCAAACAGAGGATAAAACCTTTTATTCCGAGGATGATTTTCGTGACTTCTTGTCCCGCCGAGGTTGGACACGTTTAAGAGAGAATAATGGGAATCGGAATATTGATAGGATGGATGAGCTTTGCCCTGGTGCAGTCTACCGTGGAGGCAATTAAGGATAAGAAGTGCCTTGTCCGCTATTGTAAGCTCATTTTGTTGGGTTAAGCTGTATTTTTCAAATATTCAGAGTTTCCATATTTTGGTCTAATGAGTAGTAAAGCAGTCAGCGATACCCAAGCGTGGGAAATGGTAGGGGGTAAAGTGTATGTTAGATATGCTGGAAAGAAATTGAAAATGTTTTGTAGGCAAAGCCACAACTGTTCATATTCTAAACTATAGGTGTTTGTCTTTTGGCACTCTGGTGAATGTTAGGAACGTCCAAGTGTGTTTGGTATGGAGGAAAACACTTCTTTTGAGTAGGTATGAATGTTTTTCAATTTTCTCATGTCTGGTTTGGTCAAAACGTTTTGGATGACATTTTCTTTGGAAATCAAGTTCTTAAAAATGAGGAAAGTGACTTCCCTAATGGAAATAGGGGAAACAAGTTTCATAAGTGACATTTACATTTCAAGTTCATTGTTTTTCCACCCACCCAATGCCCCCAACACCCAACCCTTGACCATCCCACTCCCCCGCCACTCAGAATCCCCACTCCCCACCCCATCTCACCTCGTAGAGTTTTGTTAGGTTACATATAAATGCTTTTGGGATAATATCGTTTCGTTTACTTACCAACACTTATTTTCATCGAAAACATTTTCCTTCATACCAAACACACCCAATTCCAAAAGCATTTTGTTTGCTGTTATTATTAAAAAAAAAGCATTATGTTTGCTGTTGCTATTTGGAAGTTAACGAGTTAAGCAGAGCTTACAATGAGGCAAAAGGGATGTGCATGCCTTCTGCTCTCCAATGTTAGATCAGTTTTTATTTCCTTTACTTGAAAGCTTTATATGCTATCACTATCTGCTTCTTAAAAACCATAAGAATTAATGTGATTTTGATGGCATGTCCACAAATAAAAAAAAGGGCAGCCCGGTGTACTAAGCCCCCCTATGCGCGGAGTGGCCGGACCACTAGGATATATTGTACGCAACCTTACCTTGTATTTCTACAAGAGGTTTTCACGGCTTGAACTCGTGACCTCCTGGTCACATGGCATCAACTTTACCAGTTACTCAGGACGTGACCTCCTGGCATGTCCACAAATAAACCAAGAAAAGAAGATTTCTCCTTGTGATGATGCTGATGAGTTTCCAGGACGTGATAAAATGAATTTTTTAATATAAATATATTTATATCACGAAGAAATAATCGTCTGCGGAGTGAGGATCAGTTTTGATCCTGCCTAGTGCTTACTATATCTTTTTTCTGTTAGGTCGCGGTGAGATCGTGAATTCTAAGTACCCAAGGACGAAAAGGGATGGATTTTGGTGGATATGAATTCTATGTATAAAATTAGGGGTGACAAATGGGCCGTTAGCACTGAAGTTGGGTGGTTCAAATGGGTTGAATCAATAGATGAATCAATGTTCAATCGATCAACCTTGCTCAAAGCTTATTTGAGCTAAGATGAACTGATAAGATAGACTAAATGATAGACCATACCTAACCCACCCAATTTGACTCAACTTTTATTATTTTCTTTTAGAGATATCAATAAATTTTCTTAATCAAATATCCACATTGCAGATAAATTTTTATAAATTATCTACTTGTACAACCACAAATTCTAGAAATGCTAAGTTTTAGCTAATTAAGTATAATGTCTATCTATGCACATTACATATTCATGCAAATATTTTAGGATAATTTATATAAATGGCTATAGTTTCTAGGCTTCTAACCAACCATAACTATTATGTTTTTAATTACATTTTGTAGCTATGTTATAACTATTTCGTGTGTATTTAAGTGTATCCAAATATACAGTTTCGCGTGTATTTGGGTGTATTCAAATACACAGTTTCAAAATGCAGTCAGCCAAATACATATGCATAGGGGTGTCAATGGTACCGTTCGATCGGTTATTTTTTTAAATTAGACCATACCAATTTTTTGATTAATTTACGAATATAACCAAAATTGAACTTTTCAAAACTGCAGCAATCATCTCGGCTTCTCTTCGATATCGGTACGGTTCAGTTAATTTTTATTAATTTATTTTTAATACATCAACTTATATAAAATAATAATAAATTTTTAGAAAATTACCTAAAATACACCCCAACATTGTCTGGATTTGCTGTAACACACCCTAATCTTTATGGAGGTCCTATTACCTCCCTATATATTTTTTAAGGATTTTTTTTTTTACATTTATTGAGTGAGTTGGATAATACTTCAAACATCTGTTGAACAAAAGGCTAAAAAACAAAGGAGTCCGGTCATTAGAACTCTCTCCTACGCTCTTAATTTCTTCATGGAGAAAATATTCAATTTTCTTGGAATTTGATTTTGTAAATCACTATATTCTTTCATAATCGGGTCTTGGCTTGTGTCACTTTGGATTTTGGTTCGATTTTTCCAGATAAATATAAAAAAATGCTTTAAAATATATTAAGGGGGATAATAAGACCATCGTAAAGGTTAGGTATATTGCAGCAAATTCGGACAAAAGTTGAGGTGTATTTTAGGCATTTTTCCATTTTATAATCATATACAATGAAGTAGGAACTGAAGTGATTGGTTTTAGTGCGAAACATGACTAGTAGTGTTACAGATATATACATAATCATAGTAACGTATATATTGATCAACTTTTATCAAGTAGAAGAAAAATATAGTTAAATGAATTTATATATTAAATTAATATAAATGATCACAGTTCCAGTAGTATTGTTTTGTTCTTCAACTTAAAAATCAAAAGATACTTCTGAAATCTGGTTAAATCTTGTTTGCAAACAAAATATAGAATGAACTTTGTAACGCTCAGTGTGACCTGACGAGTTTCCCTTAATTCTAAAAACCAACTTGCTGCCCAGTACATTCATGGAAGGGTTGTAAGGAACGAAGGACCATATTCCATTGCAGAGAAGAGCATCCATCTCAGAGGCCATGGCATTGCGCCAAACTTTATGCTTATTGGCCTCGGTAAAACTGGAAGGTTCAGCGGACGGTGGAGCATTGAGGGACGAGGGGTCAACAGTGGATAAATGAGACGAGGGTGGCATTTGCCGAAGGACCATGTGATTAGTTAGTTGAGGAGGTGCTGGTATGCTAGAGTTAGCAGGAGTGGGCTGGGAAGTGTTGGACGACTCCATGGTCGAACTTGTTGTGAAGGGAGTAGCGACAGTGGGTGTGGAGATGTTGGACTAGATAATGATGGAGAGGGGTGAAATAAATAATCCCCTTTTATTTTCATTAATTGAAAGGTATATATACAAGTTACAAAATAGGAGAATCTTATTCCTATTCTACTCCTAAAACCTTATTCTACCATAATTATAACTATACAACTATGGTAAGTGTATAAGACTAATAAAGGTAACATTTACACTATAATATATTACAAATATACTTTCCTAATATACAATACCCTACATTGTACACTGCCCGTGATGGGCCTCTGGCGAGATGGGCTTCTGGCCAGCCCACTGCCACTGTTGCTGTCCATAATGTGCTGAAGGCCATTGCCACTGTACCTGTCGTATACATTATGTATACCAAGTGTATATCACGGGTATATATACCTTGTTTAACACACCCCCGCAGTCATAGCGGGAGGTCTTCGAACGCTGAGACTGTCTCTAAAATCTTCAAAAAGGACCGCGGATAGACCCTTTGTAAAGATGTCTGCAACTTGATATCGAGACGGGACATGACATACGCGAACGTGATCCCGAGCAACCTTTTCAACGCGTCCCAAATTTCTTTGGCTGTGGAAATACCAATAACAATCAGAATTATTTATTGGGGAAGTGATGAGATAAGGAGACTAAGAATAACTTGGTCCTGCTGAATCCATTGAGAATAAGATGAATTGTAACAACATCTTCTTTATTGTTATTTTCTTTGACTGAGACGTGATAAGGAGGGCACGAGATACTGCCATCAGCATATCCGTAAAGGTTTTGGACACGAAGGAATGGTAGAATATTTGTTTGGCAGAATAGGTACTTAGAAGAATTTAACTTGATTGAGATAAAAGGATTTCCATGATTGTGGGGTGATGAAAATATGGGTTGCCGGAATTCATCGTGATTTCTTGAGAACGAGAGGTGACGACGAGTCTGATGTTGGCCCTGATACCATGATAGAACATAAAGATCCGATATTTGCCAAAATTTAAAGTGTATTATTCTTTTTCTCTGTTATATTGATACGTGAGAAAATATATACAAAATAGAGATAACCAAGTCTAGGACTCCTACATACAACATAAGACTACAGACAATTAACCGATAGTTGTAGGATTAGGAGTTTATAGTTGAACCGTCTCATCTCCCAACGACACTAAATTAATTAAGATGGTCACCTATATGAGAAGACTGATCTTTGTCTACCCGAAATATTTTGCAATAATAGCAGAGAATGCAACAAAAACATTGAACAATATGAATGTACAATAAACATTCAAATAAGAATGTACTTAAATATTTAAATAATAAGTGCATGCAAATAAAACCTTTTTTGATAGTTAAAAGATAATAAATATTTATAAACGTTGGGAAAAATAAATTAAAATCTAATTACTCTTTAGTAAAGCCAACATAGTCCTTGCAATCTTGCATTCACAACAAACACACCCTTAAAAAGTGGTCGAGTCAATAGATTTGCAACTGCTTGTGCTGATGTACTTTACATTCAGTTTTCTTTATGTGTGCAATCATGTCTTCAAAAAATTTAATTTAATGTCAATATATTTAGATTTACAATGACACTTAGGATTCTTGGTGCTCAAAGTAGAAGCTTGACGGTCACAAAGAGTGTCATTAGTTTAGTACTAACTGCATCATTAACATATGGTCCAAGAACCTTTTCAACCGAATAGTCGATTGCACTACTGAGTAGAAGGTTAGTAGGTGCATGAGCGTTGTCACACTTTATGTGGGAGAGGAAGGCGCTAGCCTTCTCCTATTCTCTTTTTAGCAGTAGTATTTAGCTATCACATATTTTCTTATATTTCTATGTGTATCACTATATATTGCAGTATTTATTTTATATATTTCTATTTTGCTATTTTATTTCGATTATAATTCCCCGTTAGATACTTTCCTTTTGAGCCGAAGATTGACAGAAACAGTCTCTCTATCTCACAAAGGCAGGGGTAAGATTTGTGTACATCCTACTCCCAGACTCCATGTGTGGGGATTACATGGATTTGTTGTTGTTGTAGTTGATTGCTCTATTGAGCATAGAGCCACAAACTCAACCCACATCATGAATAAAGCAACACATGATTGTTTTTATTTCTCTATAATGATCCGTCTGGTCATTTTAATAGCCACATGTAACTTCCCCCACTTGACTTAAAGCCAATAGACATTTCCTTAAAGAGCTGCCAAACCACTTGTGCTTAACCTACATAATGTCATTCTGTTGACACTCAACTTATACATTCATTCTCCCAAGCAATATCAGAATTGGCACACCATATGCTCTCATCGAATGAATACTTTACCATTATGACCGTCATGTTACCAACTTATACTATTCAAATTCTCTTCAGTCACCTCAACCCATTGTATAGAGATAAAACTCTTCATACGAATCTCATAACAAGTCTTACCACCTCTGACCTCACCACTAAGGATTTCCTTTAATGTATTTATCCTTTTCAACTTCTCTTCATAGTCTCAACATGGTCACTATCCTCTCGTCAAATCAATTGATTTCCCCTAAGCTTACACTTGTCTTCAGATACCAACATATGCACCCTTTAATCATTGGAGCGTTAACTTTCCGTTGATACACTTATGCCATAACACTATCGTAATAAATCCGGTGACACTGAAGCATTCCTACTTCAACCACACCTCGAGTAAACCATCCATGCTATGTCAAACCTCCTCAAGTGCAGTCATCAGAGCCACGACGCGTATCTCCTGGTTAGTTACTAGCCAAAACAAGTTCATATCAACTCTCTTTCCATCACTTGGTATATTATAAATGCGCTTCCTCGACTTCTGAGCATCTAACTATTGAATACATGAGGATCATGCAGTCCTTTATATCATCATTCACATTTCCCAGGGATTTCACTGAACTAAAGAATCTGAATCACAACCTCACTTAATTGAGTCTTCTAGTTATAGCTGCACTCTAAACTTGGTCAGTTGTCCTTATCATGGTCACACAACTCATACCATATTACGTGACATCACATCCAGCCGCTCATGTGTGAATTCGAGAACATGTCCTCACCATCGATGAGAGAGTGAAATAAGGAAGTTTAGACCTTAAACCGGATCACATACGCATGATAAGAAATGGGAGAATGGAATTTTTCCTAAGTGTCCCATAGTCTCTCAAATATAAGTACAGACGTCTCCATATCGATCCGCAAGTCCCAACTAGACATTGTTCTTCTACTCATGAGACCGGTGAACCCAAGCTCTGATACCAATTTGTCACGACCCAAATTCCAAATCCTTGAAGGCACTTACCCCCACCCTGTATCCAAAATAATTACATAAGTTATTAATTAAGTAATCAAGGTCAAATGAATAAAATAAAGTTGATCAAGCGATAACTAAGTCTCATAATCATAAATCTGCAGAATAAGTACAATCACCTAAAACGTTGTTTCACAAGTACAAGAACTACTAGAATAAGAAGTACAAGTCTGAATAATCATCCTGAATACATTGTCTAAAAATGAAAAAGAGAGAAATAAAGTAAAGGAAAGAGAATATGGTGTCGCGGATCAACTAGTAGCTCACTCTAAATCCTCAAAATAGTTGCCTCAACGATCAGCGAATCTTCATGCTCCACTAGTACTAGGGACAGACTCTACACACAAAAAGATGTAGCAAGTGTAGAGTGACTACCAGAAATCAACGTGTACTCAGCAGCATCGTCGAACGATCCTAAACTAAAACGGTGATGAGGATTGGCCTTCTGAAAGCTTACTTCCATACTTAACCATTATTAGTACATAATGACATACTGTTAATTCAACAAGTAAAAAACGAGAATTTCACCTAATTCAACAAGTATTCAAGTAAATCCATCAAGTGAGACAAGTACATTTCATCCAATCCTTCAAGTAAGTCATATAGTAAAGAATCAATGAAATAATATGATATGATATGCAAATGCAATGCAAAGGTCGTTTATCACCAGTATACACACCGTAATATGGAATACGTGACCTATAGGGGACTCGCGAGGTCCATACACCATCATGAACCATTTCTCATCGGGTTCTCAGCCATTTAGGCTTTCAATCTCAACAAGTAGCCAATTTGGCTCTCGATCTCAATACTTAGCCC
This sequence comes from Anisodus tanguticus, assembly GCA_034509755.1. NCBI lineage: Eukaryota > Viridiplantae > Streptophyta > Magnoliopsida > Solanales > Solanaceae > Anisodus > Anisodus tanguticus. The sequence continues at coordinate 45,900,694 of CM067543.1, read as the reverse complement.
ACATTTGGCTATCTTCCTCAGAACTCCATCCGGAACCATTTTTCATCGGACATTACATATGTATCCTTAAGTGTAATATGCATGAGATATCATATGAAAGCATGACTATGCCAAACAAGATAAGAAACAATGATATAAAGTGAAATCTCAACTTAATTCCCTTTTATCATTAGACGAGCATATCGGATGATGATAACATATAATCAACAGGTAAGAGATTGACATATCACATAAGTAATCAAGTAAGTGAATCATATCTCAAATAATCAATCAATTAGTCATTATCAACTATCCGCTAATGCCCACATGCTTTGGCATTCTGACCATACATATAAACGACTCGAATACGATAAAAATTCTCAAATCATGACACTGGTATCCGTACAAGTGCTCGTTAGCTCACAAGCATGGAACCTTATTAATTCCCTATAACTCCCTCTTTATTAGTTAATTTACTAACCACGTATTTTAAATAGAGTCTCAACTTTCCATATATTTGTAGTACACAAGCTCACGAACTAACTTTCCCTTCTTCAACACCTCTAAACTATTCCAATCTCGATTCGAGCAAATATTAAGTCTTCTGGAATATCTACTACATCCAAATTCACCGAACGAGCTCAATCTAGTCAGAATAGTACTTTATAAGGTTAGACGAGTCCAATGATATCCATATTGCTATACTTTAATTCGGAAATCAACAAACAATTATAAAAAGGAAACCCCAAGCCCCCAAGGGAAAAACTGAAATTTTATTTGAAAATTAATTTACCCATGATGTATATAGCCTAGATCCAGAAAATCCCAATCATATCCATGAATCAACCCTCAAATCAAGATTCTCCATTCTCTTATCTTAAGAGCTCAAAACCCCCCAATTTTCCCCAACCAAATCATTGAGCATTACAAAGTTCAATCTGAAACCCTTTGGCGACTAAACAACCTTTCAAGCTGGTGGAACCCTTTGGTAGGGTATTTTGGGGAAAATATGCGCAAAAGCTCAAAATGACATAGAAGATCGTTACATCATCTACCACTTAAATAAAAGTTCATCCTCGAATCGTAAAGAAGAGAAAATACATGAACCCTAAAAAAACTGGGGATATCTAACCACATGTCTGAGTCGGTGTCCCAAGTTGCATCCTCGACCTGACGATGCCTCCATTACACTTCAACTGAAGCTATTTCCTTTGACCTCAACTTTTGAACTTGCCTATCCAATATGGCTATTGGCTCTATCTCGAAAGACAAATTCTGCTAGAGCAACACCGAATCCCACCTAATCACATGAGAACCACCCGAAGGTACTTCTTCCACATCAAAACATAAAAAAATGGATGAACACTCAACAACCCAGGAGGTAAGGGAAGCTCATATGCCACATCGCCAATATGCTGAACAATCTCAAGTAGGTCAATGTACGTCAGGCTCAACTTGCCCTTCTTCCCGAACCTTATCACACTCTTCATGGGCAAAACTTTTAACAGACTATCTCCCCACCCATGAACTCTAACTTGCGAACCTTCTAATCTACATAACTCTTTTGTCTACTCTAAGATACAAGAAGTCTCTCCTAAATCAACTTCACCTTATCCAAGGTATCCCTCAACAAATCTGTACCCCATGTCCTAACCTAGAAAGCATCAAACCATCCAATCAGAGAGCGATACCTCCTACCATCTAGTGCCACGAATGGTGTCATATCAATACTCAAATGATAACTATTATTGTAAGAAAACTCTGTCAAGGGTAGGAACTAGTCCCATTGACCACCAAGATCGATCACATATGCCCGTCGCATATCTTCAAGGACCTAGATAGTCCGCTCAAACTAAATGTTTGTCTGATGGTGAAAAGTTGTATTAAGCTCCATCCGAGTACCCAACCTTCTATGTGTAACACGAAGCTAACCAATCCATACCCATAATAATATCAAAGTCAACCATTTCTAACTCCACTAAGTCTGCTAGGGTATGATGACCAGCTTTACCACTGCACACCCCAATAGACTCGTCTAGCACTCACTGGATCACCAACGACATAGATACTCAAATGATTCACCCAATAACTTAAGCTCTCTACCGAATTTACCAGCAACAATGGTAGTAACATATGATAAAGTGGAGCCCAATTCTATCAATGCATACACATTATGAGAAGAAATGGATAATATACATGTGACTACGTTAGGTGAAGACTTTAGATCCTGTCGACCCACGAATGCATAGATTTGGTTCTGGTTACTGCCATAGCTAGACGCTCTACCTCTACCTCGATCGCCGACGTTTTAAAACCTTGCCCATGCGGGTGTACTGACAAAGATGAAGCTACAGATCCGGTAGGCTGAGCTATACGACCTCTACCTCTTATTGGGTAATCCACATAACATGACCGGGATATCCACAAGAATAACACATATATGATCCCTGACGACACTATCCCGGATGGGCCTTACCTGTCACGACCCGACCCGACGGGCCGCGACTAACCGCCCTAATAACGTCATTACACTAACCTGTCACACATAATCCAACTCACACTTAATAAGTCTGAAATTCGGCAGCATAACGCTGCAATATCAACATATGCCAGGGTAGGCGAGCCGACAAGGCTGCCTTTACCCCCGAATGTACCTGCCTCCTGAGGAGTCACAACTAGCCAACACAATATACAGGCAAGCCGACAAGGCTGCCAACAGATAGTAACGTTTAAACATGGGAACACCCCAGCACAGAATACAATAACATGACTGACCCAAACAGAGTCATAACCCTTACATACGTACAACCCACCACTGTCTACAGACCTCTATAAGAAGAAGAACGACATATGACGGGACAGGGCCCCGTCGTGCCCCTAAATACAAACATAAGTCTAAAAGAGGTTCAGTACCAAAATGACAAAGCTCTGGATCAAAGGAGCTTCCCAACCTGCTGAGTAGGGACCTAAACCGGAGGACCACCAACCTGAGCACCTGTACCTGCGGGCATGAACGCAGCCCCCCCGAGTGAAAGGGGGTACGAAATAAATGTACCGAGTATGTAAACATGAAATACGCATATGAGATCATAAGTAGCCAACGAAACATGAGATCGGTATAAAAGTCGGGATCCAAATCCAACCGTGCCATAAACAATAAAAGTTAGTTGCCTTATAAAAATGAGAGTCAAGTCAAGAAAACATGAGTGTCGTCCATATACATATATATACATACGTAACGTAACCCGGCCCACTAGTGCGGGACTCGGTGGAATCATATCATAACCCGGCCCATGCTGGGACTCGGTAAAGTCATCTCTCATCTATGGATCCATCCTACGTAACCCGGCCCCCTAGTGAGGGTCTCGGTGAACAATGCAAGGCTGTGCACGAGTCGTAACCCGGCACGGGACTCGGTGAGGTGAAGTAGTAACACTTAGCACGAACAGATATCATGAGTAACCATATGCAGGTAAAAATTATCATTTGACTCTCAATAAAATCATTATAATAATGTCATAATAAACTCTTTGCTGAAAAATCATAGGCACTTCTCATAACAATCCTCTTTAGGAATTAAACTGTATAAGAATCAAGTACGTCCGCCGTACCTTCATTAAAATAAAAATCATGCCAAAGAAAGAAGGAATAGTTCACATACCTCTTAGACGAACTAATCAACTCTATATTAGAGTTCGTCTCGTCTAGCACTTCAACCTATAACAATGGTAATACGTTCGTCAATTTTATGATTACTAGCATACTTTATATCGAATAACGACTTCTTATTCTATAAAAAAAATCGGGCAGCACTTCCCTCGTTTATACATGTTTCCACAACTTCCAAACGAGGCTAATAACATCAATAACCAAGTACCAATTAAGGGCACAACCAAAACAACAATAAAGGGAATTTACACACCCACTTCTCATATAAATTTAGCCTCTTATTCCACCTTAAAAACAGCCCATGTTCCAACAACAACGAGGGTAGAATGTGAAGCCTTTCTATGCCTTTCCACACCCTTATTCCTTTAGGGCTTACCTTAGCAATTACCACACTTAAACATGCATAATGGTGACTAAATTTTCAGAATTATAACACCACAACACAGTCCCTAAAACAGTCCATATACATCACCACATGTCCAACAATTTCATGCAAGTTCTTGGCCACAACATGTCATAATTCCATAACCCTTATCTTAACTCCTAAAATCCAATTTCGTATTTCAATACTTCCATATAACTAATTCCAACTAAATATCAATGTTTCCTTTCAATTTCATCATGCAATTAGTGATAATAATAACCACAATAACCAACGAATCCAACAACACTAACATTTGTCCCAAGTTGGCAACTAGCCAAAAATGGTCACATGCAATGCTTAAATTTCAATTCTTCCTTAACACAAATTCATTACCTTAATTCTAACAACATGCATTCCAATTATATCATAGAAAGAAGAATTTTTATACCTCAAATTCGTCAAAACAGTCCGCAAATTTCTGCCACTGTTTGTCCAAAAATTCCCCACTGTTTTGTAATTTTCTCCTCCTTTTTGTTCACTTCTTCAACTCCAATTGACATGCAAGTGTTCTACCATGTTAAGCCATCATCCCTACACGTTTTTCTTCCAAGATTTCATCCCAAAAATCCCAATTTTCTGGGCAATTTTCGTCCAAGCAGTGGCTGTTTTGCCACTGCTTTCGCCACTGATTTTGGTGTGGTTTTGCTTCTAATTTTTGGTGAAAAATGTAGTCTAGGAAGAGAAGATAACAACCTTAATTTTGGTTATGGGTGGAGGGTGATTTTCGGATTAGTGTAGAGGAGAGAATGAGAGGAGAGTATTTTTTTTTTGTTAAGTTTGGAAGAAGATGAAGAGGTAAGTGTAGGTTATATAAAAAAAAATCTGATTTTTTTTCTCCTTTTTTTACACTTTGGCCCCCAAGTTCTTCAATTAGTAAAACTCAAACCCACTTCTTTTAATTCCCGAGAATTCCATAAGCCTCGTATCCTCAATGCCATAATTTTTTTAATACAAAACTATTCCATAACTCCATTGGAATAAATTCATCTTCTAGGATTAATTCTCGTCGTCACGTGTATAGAACTAAAGAAAAATTATTCTGGGATAACATCCGCTTATACACTAATTTCCCGTATTAACATATGTAAGCGTTCCTTATATTCAATATCCGAATCTTGCTTTCTTAATGACGTTCTTAATTATCGTCTTAATCTTACGAGGTGTAACATACTTCCCTCCTTAGAAACATTCGTCCTCGAATGTTCATAACAAGTCTAATGCTAGAAAAATTTCGGCAGAGTCTCCTTTATAACTATGCCTATCCGCCTATATTCAGCCAACAAACAGATGCCACACAGGGCCACAATATATCACACATATGCAATTCACCAATTACAATAATCAAATGGGGAGTTGAATTGAATTACTGGAGGCACAGGGAACAAATGAGGATACTTCTTCTTCATCTCATCCTCTGGCCTCCCAAGTCATTTCCTCCCTATTGTGGTTCCTCCACAATACCTTGACGGAAGCCACATCCTTCGTCCGTAATCTCCGGACCGGCGATCAAGTATGGCTACAGGGCTTTCCTCGTATGACAACTCTTCTGTCACCTGGACGTCATCTACTGGGAAGACTCTGGAAGGATCACCAATACACTTACGCAACATAGATACATGGAAGACTGGATGTACCGCTTCCAAATCAGGCGGTAGATCCAACTCATAGGCAACATTGCCTATCCTACGAATGATCTGGTAAGGCCCGATGTACCTTGGGCTAAGCTTCCCTTTCTTGCCAAACCTCATCACACCCTTCATGGGTGACACCTTTAGGAACACCCAATCATCAACCCGAAACTCTAAGTGTCGACGTCGATTATCGCATATGACTTCGTCGACTCGTGTCGCTAATAACCTCTCCCGAATAAGTTTCACCTTATCAACAGCTTGTCGAACCATGTCGGGCCGATCAACTTAGTCTCACCTACATCAAACCAACCAATAGGTGACTGCATTTCCTCCCATATAAAGCCTCATACGGTGCCATCCGGATGCTAGAGTGGTAGCCGTTGTTATAAGCAAACTCAATGAGTGGTAAATGGTCATCCCGACTACCTCTAAAGTCAATAATACAGCCCTCAAAGCATATCCTCTAATGTTTGGATTGTACGCCGCCCGCCCGTCCGTCTGAGGGTGAAATGCTGTGCCGAGACTCACTTGTGTCCCCAATCCCTTCTGGAATGATCTCCAGAAGTTAGCTGTAAACTGAGCTCATCGGTCTGATATAATAGATGTGGGGACCCCGTGCAGTCTCACTATCTCCCTGATGTACAGCCTAGCATAGTCCTCAGCTGAGTAAGTAGTCCTTACTGGAAGAAAATGGGTTGATTTCGTCAGCCTATCCACGATAACCCATATGGAATCACACCTCCGCTGAGTGCGAGGTAAGCCTGTAATGAAGTCCATATTGATCACTTCCCACTTCCAAGTCGGGATCTCAATCTCCTGCAATAATCCACCAGGCTTCTGATGTTCAACCTTAACTTGCTGACAATTCGGGCACTGGGCAACAAATTCTGCTATGTCTCTTTTCATGCCATCCCACCAATACAAGCATCTAAGGTCATGGTACATCTTCGTCGATCCCTGGATGAATGGAGTAACGGGCATTGTGTGCCTCTCCCATAACTCTTGTCGTAGCCCCGCAACATCGGTACACATAATCGCCCTCATACCTCAAAGACATCATCGGGTGTAACCTCAAATAGAGTCTTTCCCTTTCGAAGAGCTGCATCTCTATACCGGGCCGAACAGGATCCTCATACTGACGTCCCTTTACCTCTTCCACGATAGAGGACTCCGCAACATCCCGAATAAGAATCCCGCTATCTCCCGAATCCGCCACTCGGACTCCAAGTCTCGCTAGCCTATGTATCTCACGAACCATCTCCCTTCGTCCGGCCGCACATCCACCAAGCTACCCATGGATCTACGGCTAAGATCATCTGCCACAACGTTGGCCTTTCCCGGGTGGTACAAGATATCAACATCATAGTCCTTTAGCAACTCTAACCACCGCCTCTGCCGTAGGTTCAACTCCTTCGCTTAAAGATATATTATTGGAGACTCTTGTGATCGTATAAATATCAACATGAACCCCATACAAATAATGTCTCCAAATCTTCAAGGCATGAATCACCGCTGCTAGCTCCAAATCATGAGTGGGATAATTCTTTTCATGCTTTCTGAGCTGTCGAGAGGCATAAGCTATGACTTTGCCATGCTGCATCAACACACAACCTAGCCCAATGCCTGAAGCATCACAATAAACGACATAACCATCCGGTCCCTCGGGAAAAGTCGAAGCTGGAGCCGTAGTCAATTTATCCTTCAACAAGCGGAAGCCGTGCTCACAAGCATCCGTCCACCGAAACTTAGGCGCCTTCTCGGGTTAGCCTAGTCAAAGCGCGGCGAGATCGAGGCAAACCTCTCCACAAACCTTCTGTAATACCCTGCTAGCCCCAGAAAACTGCGTACCTCAGTAGGTGTCGTAGGTCTGGGCCAAGTCTTTACCGACTCAATTTTCTGGTGTATCCACCCGAATACCATCGGCCCCGATAATATGCCCAAAAATGCCACCGAAGTCAACCAGAACTCACACTTGGAAAACTTGGCATACAATCTGTTGAGTCTTTGGAGGACCCTAAGTACCGTCCTCAAATGGCCTGCATGCTCCTGCTCTGAACGGGAATAAACCAGGATATCATCAATGAATACAATGACGAACATGTCTAAGAACGGCCTGAATACCCGGTTCATCAAATCCATAAACACTGTTGGAGCATTGGTCAGTCCAAAAGACATCACCCTAAACTCATAATGTCCATATCGGGTTCGAATCTTTGTCTTTGGAATATCCGCCTCCCTTACCCGCACCTGATGATAACCTGACCGCAAGTCTATCTTCGAGAAGCACTTAGCACCCTGCAACTGGTCAAATAAATCATCAATCCTGGGAAGGGGGTACCTGTTCTTGATGGTTACCTTATTCAGCTGCCTATAATCCATACACATCCGCAGTGATCCATCTTTCTTCCTCACAAATAACACTGGTGCTCCCCATGGAGATGTACTTGGCCTAATAAAGCCTTTCTCCAACAAGTCCCTCAGTTGTTCCTTCAACTCCTTCAGCTCTGCAGGTGCCATTCTATAAGGAGGAATGGATATAGGTTGGGTACCTGGCAATACATCTATACTGAAATCTATCTCCCGCTCCGGAGGGAGACCTGGAAGATCATCCGGGAATACATCCGGAAACTCACTAACTACCGGAAGCGACCGAAGAGCGGGGTACCTCCGCTTCGTATCATGCACCCGAACCAAATGATAGATACAACCTTTTTCGACCATCTTCCTTGCCTTGAGGTATGAAATAAACTTACCCCTCGGCGATGCTGCATTCCCTTTCCATTCTATAACTGGCTCGCCTGGAAACTGAAATCGAACCAACTTTTCTCTACAATCAACGTTGGCAAAACAAGAAGCCAACCAATCCATGCCCATAATGACATCAAAGTCGGCCATATCCAACTCTATCAAATCTGCTAAGGTATGACGGCTATATATCACCACCGAACAATTTTTATACACACGTTCAGCTATAACCGAATCTCCTACCGGTGTAGCTACCTCGAATGGTTCTATCGGCTCAGATTCTATCCCTATTCTATTAGCAACAAGAGGGGATATGTAGGACAAGGTGGAACCTGGATCTATCAGAGCATATACATTACAGAAAAAGACCGATAGTATACCTGTAACAACATCTGGTGACGCCTCCTGATCACGTCTACTGGCCAAAGCATATATGCGGTTCGGAGGACCGCCGGGACTAGAAACTCTGCCACGACCTCTACCACGGCCTGCTGGTGTCTGACTACCCCACCCGGTGGGGCGCATAGCTATAGATGACGACGAACCAAAGACCCGACCCCGTAGGCCGAGCCAGCCCACCTGAACCACCTATGTTGGGACACTCTCTCATCATATGGCCCTGACGGCCGCAAGAGAAACAAGCACCTGTGGTAGAACGACATTCTCCCATATGAAACTTACCACACCGAGAGCACCGAGGATAAGGTGGTCTCAACTGACTAGGGCCCCTATTCCTCTGAGAACCCGAAGCCCTGGAGTTCTGTCCGGCTCCCTGAATACGGGGCGGTCGAACCTCCCTGCCCGTAGGCGTAGAGGAGCACTCTGTGCCCGGGCCGAGGTGAATATCGACCCTGCCGCCGGAACTGCCGTTCGCCTCGAGATTCGCCGAGAATAGCCGCCGACCTAGCCCTCTTATCTTCGGTCCCCGTCATGACCTCCATCTAGTTGTCGCCCTCTATGTCGGTCCTCAACCCCCCGTGCATATGCCGGACACGAGCAATATCCATACCCGCTGGAGAGCTACCGCCATACAACCATCGATCGGATAATGGTCCGACCCCCATCACAAAACGATGCACCCTATCTCGCCATATCGCTACAATAGTGGGTGCATATCGGCCAATGAATCAAACTCAAGGCTATACTCACGAATGGTCCCGCCACTCGCCTCAATCGTAAGAATCTGTCCACTCTAGCTCTCCTCATCTGCGGAGGCAAGAAGTGACCAAGGAAGGCCTCTGTGAACTCATCCCATGTGGGCGGAGGGACATCCTCTCCCCTAGACAACTCCCAAGACTCGTACCAGTTTGTAGCTATATCCCGCATTCTATACGAAGCCAACTCCACAGACTCAGTCTCTGAAGCCCTGATTACCCTCAAGGTACGATGCATCTGCCGGATAAACTCCTGCGGGTCCTCCTCGGGCTGAGACCCGAAAAACTCTGGAGGGTTACAACTCAAGAAATCACGAACCCTCAAACTGTCAGACCTAGGGTCGGCTCCTGGTTCCTGTCTACGGTTCTGCCCTGCTACCAAGCTAGTGAGCAGCTGAACTGCATCTCTCATGGCCCTGTCCTCTGCCCCCGGCTGAAGAACTGGAGGCTCAGGTGCTGGGGCCTCAGAAACTGGTGATGTTGCCCCCTGAACTGGAGTCCCTGGTGGTGGCGATGACGCAGAGCTCGTCGACTGGGGCATAGTCTCCGGCATAGATTGGGTACGGGACCTAGTAACTCTCTGAATCTGGCTGGTATCCCCCGCTGTAGACTTGCCCTTCGGGCCAGCTGTCGCCTTCTTCGGAGGCATAGCGTAAACATCGTAAGTCGTCGAAAGGAATCATCCTAATAACATAGCTCTATTGCACGATCTAAGAGATGAAAGAATAGAAACCAATCCTAGATGCCCTGTGACCTCCGCGTATAAGTATGGTGCACAACATACCCATACACAAGACTCTACTAGACACGGTGCGTAGACATTCCGAGGACTAGCTGCTGCGATACCACTTTGTCACGACCCGACCCGACGGGCCGCGACTAACCGCCCTAATAACGTCATTACACTAACCGTCACACATAATCCAACTCACACTTAATAAGTCGAAATTCGGCGGCATAACGCTGCAATATCAACATATGCCGGGGTAGGCGAGCCGACAAGGCGCCTTTACCCCCGAATGTACCGCCTCTCCCGAGGAGTCACAACTAGCCAACACAATATACGAGCAAGCCGACAAGGGCGCCAACAGATAGTAACGTTTAAACATGGGAACACCCCGGCCACGAATACAATAACATGTGACCCAAACGAGTCATAACCCTTACATACGTACAACCCACCACCGTCTACGAGACCTCTATAAGAAGAAGAATGACATATGACGGGACGGAGGCCCCGTCGTGCCCCTAAATACAAACATAAGTCTAAAAGAGGTTCGGTACCAAAATGACAAAGCTGCGGATCAAAGGAGCTTCCCAACCCGCCGAGTAGGGACCTAAACCGGAGGACCACCAACACGAGCACACTGTACTGCGGGCATGAACGCGCCCCCCAGAAAGGTGGGTCGGTACGAAATAATGTGCGAGTATGTAAACATGAAATACGCATATGAGATCATAAGTAGCCAACGAAATATGAGATCGGTATAAAAGTCGGGATCCAAATCCAAGCTGTGCCATAAACAATAAAAGTTAGTTGCCTTATAAAAATGAGAGTCAAGTCAAGAAAACATGAGTGTACGTCCATATACATATATATACATACGTAACGTAACCCGGCCCACTAGTGCGGGACTCGGTGGAATCATATCATAACCCGGCCCATGCGGGACTCGGTAAAGTCATCTCTCATCTATGGATCCATCCTACGTAACCCGGCCCCCTAGTGAGGGTCTCGGTGAACAATGCAAGGCTGTGCACGAGTCGTAACCGGCCGGGACTCGGTGAGGTGAAGTAGTAACACTTAGCACGAACGAGATATCATGAGTAACCATATGCAAGTAAAAATTATCATTTGACTCTCAATAAAATCATTATAATAATGTCATAATAAACTCTTTGCTTTGAAAAATCATAGGCACTTCTCATAACAATCCTCTTTAGGAATTAAAGCGTATAAGAATCAAGTACGTCCGCCGTACCTTCATTAAAATAAAAATCATGCCAAAGAAAGAAGGAATAGTTCACATACCTCTTAGACGAACTAATCAACTCTATATTAGAGTTCGTCTCGTCTAGCACTTCAACCTATAACAATGGTAATACGTTCGTCAATTTTATGATTACTAGCATACTTTATATCGAATAACGACTTCTTATTCTATAAAAAAATCGGGCAGCACTTCCCCCGTTTATACATGTTTCCACAACTTCCAAACGAGGCTAATAACATCAATAACCAAGTACCAATTAAGGGCACAACCAAAACAACAATAAAGGGAATTTACACACCCACTTCTCATGTAAATTTAGCCTCTTATTCCACCTTAAAAACAGCCCATGTTCCAACAACAACGAGGGTAGAATGTGAAGCCTTTCTATGCCTTTCCACACCCTTATTCCTTTAGGGCTTACCTTAGCAATTACCACACTTAAACATGCATAATGGTGACTAAATTTTCAGAATTATAACACCACAACACAGTCCCTAAAACAGTCCATATACATCACCACATGTCCAACAATTTCATGCAAGTTCTTGGCCACAACATGTCATAATTCCATAACCCTTATCTTAACTCCTAAAATCCAATTTCGTATTTCAATACTTCCATATAACTAATTCCAACTAAATATCAATGTTTCCTTTCAATTTCATCATGCAATTAGTGATAATAATAACCACAATAACCAACGAATCCAACAACACTAACATTTGTCCCAAGTTGGCAACTAGCCAAAAATGGTCACATGCAATGCTTAAATTTCAATTCTTCCTTAACACAAATTCATTACCTTAATTCTAACAACATGCATTCCAATTATATCATAGAAAGAAGAATTTTTATACCTCAAATTCGTCAAAACAGTCCGCAAATTTCTGCCACTGTTTGTCCAAAAATTCCCCACTGTTTTGTAATTTTCTCCTCCTTTTTGTTCACTTCTTCAACTCCAATTGACATGCAAGTGTTCTACCATGTTAAGCCATCATCCCTACACGTTTTTCTTCCAAGATTTCATCCCAAAAATCCCAATTTTCTGGGCAATTTTCGTCCAAGCAGTGGCTGTTTTGCCACTGCTTTCGCCACTGATTTTGGTGTGGTTTTGCTTCTAATTTTTGGTGAAAAATGTAGTCTAGGAAGAGAAGATAACAACCTTAATTTTGGTTATGGGTGGAGGGTGATTTTCGGATTAGTGTAGAGGAGAGAATGAGAGGAGAGTATTTTTTTTTGGTTAAGTTTGGAAGAAGATGAAGAGGTAAGTGTAGGTTATATAAAAAAAAATCTGATTTTTTTTCTCCTTTTTTTACACTTTGGCCCCCAAGTTCTTCAATTAGTAAAACTCAAACCCACTTCTTTTAATTCCCGAGAATTCCATAAGCCTCGTATCCTCAATGCCATAATTTTTTTAATACAAAACTATTCCATAACTCCATTGGAATAAATTCATCTTCTAGGATTAATTCTCGTCGTCACGTGTATAGCACTAAAGAAAAATTATTCTGGGATAACATCCGCTTATACACTAATTTCCCGTATTAACATATGTAAGCGTTCCTTATATTCAATATCCGAATCTTGCTTTCTTAATGACGTTCTTAATTATCGTCTTAATCTTACGAGGTGTAACATTACCACATTGATCATATCGAGGTAATGAAAGTCTCATCTGAATATAATCCCATTTATACTGAGGACCTAACGCTCGTGTACTATGACCTGGTCCAGAATAGGCAGATTGATCAAATATCGGCCCCAAAAAAATGTGGTGGTGCACTGGCTACAGGATAAACCAGACATCTGGAAAACTGTATCCTAAACCGACATCAAGGCTCACCCGAATAACCTAAAGATCTTGCCATCTTATGCTGACCCCTATCACATTCTTAGTCGGCCCGTTGTTGTCACTTATGCTACTTAAGATTCTGCGCGTGTGCCTGAATATGGGAAACATCCATACCCTCATGCAGAGAGGTTGTAGTACACTCATTAATCAAATGCAAACCCAAACCATTCTGAATCGATGCACCAGATCACTCATCTATGCTACTATCAAGGGAGCATATCTAGCCAATGAGTCAAACTGAAGACTATACTCCCGAACACTCTTTCCTGTGATGGAGGTTCAAAAACCTATCAACCCTGGCCCGTCGTAGATCTACTAGCAGATAATGATGTAAGAAGGCCTCTGAGAACTCTTTCCATACAGCTGGTGGTGCACGTGGTCCCTTGGACCGCTCCCAAGCTTCATACCATAAAACGACAACATCCTGCAACATGTAGGATTCTAACTCCACTACCTTAGTATCAGTAGCATGCATCACTCACAGCGTCATGTGAACATGATCTATAAAGTTCTGCGGGTCTTCGTCCAGGTTATATCTTATAAATACTGGAGGATCCAAATTAATGAAGTCCCGGACCCTGCGCAGCCACTAACCGGGTCAATAACTGCACCACACTCCGCATATCAAGATCCTTGCCAGGAGTGTTAGGGGGAGGAATAAGGGGTGCTAGAGCCCATCTGAGCCCATCTGAGCTCATCTGGAGGTGGCGGAGTCTAAGAAATCCGATATGGGTTCTTACTTTGGGACTCGCCCGAACCGAAATTAGCGGGTGGCACCTGACTGGTACCTTCTCCCGCAGCCACATTTTTCCCCTTAGCATACTTTTTCCTCATCATAGGCATCATTGTAATCATGAAACAAGATAAAGATTAGGAATTAAATTCTTATAACTCGGCTCTATCATATGATGTAGAACAAGAAACAAGGTGACACTCCTAAATGTCATGTATCCTCCTAATTAAAAGTGTGGTGCACAACACACCCTAAGCAGGACTCTACTAGACACGACTTGTAGATTCTCTAGGACAGACCTGCTCTGATACCAATATTATCACACCCTAACCTTGGGGAATGTGGCCGGCATCTGATGCCACACTGGCTCAAAAGTACCACGTTCGAAACATTATCCTGAATATACAGAAACATCTTAACCAACAAGGCCATAACAAGATCAACTTGTAAACTGAATGATAACAACCTATATAGAGCCGACAAGGCCACAGAATAACAACCATATAGACAGTCTGAGCATAACAATGGGTAAGCAACCCAAAATATATATACATAGATAAGGCCGAAAAGGCCACAGTATGAATCAACTTACCAACATAAAGGCTGGCAAGTCCATATAAGACAATTGTACATACAACCCAAGTCTACAAGCCTCTAGGAGTAGCATAACTGACAAAGAGTCAGGACAGGGCCCCACTATACCCAATATAGCAAATTCAGGAGAAATAGAGTGCAATAATCAACCGTTGAACTGGGTAGGCTACTAGGGAGGTCCATCAGTCAATCTACCTACACCTGCAGCCATGAAACACAGCGCCCCCGACAAAGGGACTTCAGTAAAGCATAATTAAAGGTATCAATTCAAATAGAGACAAGAAGGATCAACTTGTAACTCTGGATTGGAACCGAGGGCCATGATGTGCAATAATATAATATATACGCGTATATAACTCCGTTTGAGATACATAATACGTATATAACATCATAGGCCTCTGTGGGCATCATCATCATTAATAACCAATTTATCAGATGTTGCATATATAATTCACTTGTCATTATACAAATATATACATACATGGGGATCATAAGAAACATTCTGAGCTTGTCGAAGTGACGTAAGGTCGTTACACCTCTGATAATTGTTATGTACTATTAAGCCATCGTGTGTTACATTATCAACCAACAGAGAACACAATATATGAAGGATAAATCTTATGACAAGGAAAATACTTCCTACAAGGGAAAAACAAGATTAAATTAGAATTTCCATAGAATGAAAGACATTATCACTTCTAACTTATGAATATAGTCATTTTGGAGGAACATTCATTTACATTTTGTTACCGTTGGATTCATGCCAAAAAGAAAGAAAGGATAGATTTAACATACCTTTTTTGACGATCTATCATACGGTATCAGATTTCATCTCCTCTATCCGCTAATCTACAATGAAGGATAACAATACTAGAGTCAACAACTTAACTCAAAAGAATCGACAAGCTCGCTATACAATTAGTTTACGACACTTCTCCCATTTCAAATTGCCTTCCAAAATTCCCTAACAATAAATCACTATTAAAACCCTTTTAACTTCTCCTACCCAGCAACTTAACTCCATAGCAATACCATCAAATGTGCAACACAAGATCAACAGAACAACACTCTATGATTTCTGACTATCACTTTGTAAGCTTGTAACAACCGACACTCCGAAAGCTTAAACAACCTATACACATGATGGAGAAGGAAGTTCTCAACTTATACACCATAAAACAACCCTTAGCACACCTCACTTCCAGTAAAAAAATGTCTCCAACTCGATAACAAGACGGAGAAGAAGAAGAAAACTAGCACTATAAACTTTCTGGCAAAAGATTTGCATTAATTATTTTTGAAATTAGATTGGATGGCTATGGAACCTTTAGAGAGGATTTGGGGGTCTTGTGGGACTATTTTCGAGTGAAAATTATGAGTTGTGAGGGCTGAAACTCTTTTAAATCGTAAGAAGGTCGGCACCACTTCAAGTTCACGGTGGGAATTACGGCCGTAAGATATTTCACGATGGCCAACCCTACCGTAAAACATTTTATGCTCTGTCAAAGCCCCACCATAAAACACCACTCAACCACCACCTCTCTGTCTAGCTTTACGGTAGAGCACCACCAATTTTATGCCTCGTAAAATGATTTTACAGCCCATAACTTGGTCGTGAAACATGAAACTTATCCCCTAAGAACACACATTAGCCTGAGGTGGAGCGACGCATGTTCGGACATCCTGCCCAATCAGCATCCGTATATAATAACAACCTGGTCGGTGCTGAGGGGTAGAGATGCAATCGATAATCAAGTGTCCCTTAACGTATCGAATGATACGTTTAAGGGCAGTAAAATGAGGCTCCCTAGGGGCATGCATGAATAAGCATACATGCTGAACAACATAAACAATATTAGGCCTGGTGCAAGTAAGGTACTGTAATGCACATGCAAGACTCCTGTAGGGAGTGGGATCTAACACTGGATCACCATCAACAACACTAAGCTTCGATTTAGAGTCAATTGTAGTGGACATGATCTTGTAATTCGTCATTTTAGCCCTATACACAATCTCCTCTACATACTTACGCTGACAAAGAAACATAGTATCTGCAGATCCAGTCACTGAAATCCCCAAAAAATAGCTCAACTTCCCCAAGTCAGTCATGGAAAATTCGGTTTTAAGCAGTGCAGTGATCTCATTTTTCAACAAATCAGATGAGGCAAGGCAGAAAGCACAATGTCATCCACATATAACAACAAATAAGCAATGCTACTACCTCTATGAAAAATAAACAGAGAATTATCACATTTGATGCATACAAATCCAATCCGCATAATGTACTGTGCAGAGCGATCATACCACGCTCTAGGGGCCTGTTTTAAACCATACAATGACTTACGAAGACGACATACATACTGAGGGGCTGTAGGATGAACAAAACCAGGCGGTTGGTGCATGTAAACAGTTTCCTTCAAATCCTCATGTAGAAATGCATTATTCACATCAAGTTGATGAATCGACCAATGCTTACCCATAGCAATACTCAGAACTGTGCGAATGATAGCCGGTTTAACAACTGGGCTGAATGTCTCACCACTATCAATACCCTCCTGCTGATTAGTGCAATTAGCCACAAGCCACGCCTTATATATCTCTAGATCACCAATATCTCTGTATTTGTGATGAAAAAGCCACATGCATCGAATCACATTCACCCCTTCCGGTCTAGGAACTAAATCCCAAGTGTGTTATTTCGTTAACGCATTAAATTCATCACACATGGTCGGATTCCAATTTGGGTCTAGTTTGGCTAATTTTGGGTTTTTAGGAATTGGGGATATGGTTTGTGTGGATAGGTTAAATCGGACTTTGTGTTTGAAAATATCGTGTTGGGCACGGGTTTCCATATGGTGCGAGGGGGCAGTCTGGGTATATCTGTTGGGTGTCGAGTCTGGATCACGATGTGATATCGGGTCCGATTGTTGGCTTATTTATTGGGTCGGGTAGGTAGAGGCAGTAGCTTCGGTTGTCTGTCGAGATGGGTCGACAGTATGTCGGTGATGGGGTGACCAAATTGGTAGGTGGGATCGATTGGTAGTGACGGGGTGAGGTTTGGTTGTTGGGTTTCCAATGTATGGTATGGTAGGGGTGGCAGTGACTAATTGGTTGAGTGTGAGAGAGATGTCGGAGACAGATGGGTGTGGGGAACCGAGTTTGATTAGAGCAACGATGGTGTGGAGATCTGTGACGTGACCGGGTGAACAGGAACACTAGGGTTGACTGGAGTGGTGGTGACACTGGAATGATTAGTGACGGTTGTCGGATGGTGGGTGATGCGATAGCCCGAGTTGCCGGAGATGGGACATACCGTTTGTCCCGGGAAGCAATGGCAATCGGCGTCGACTGGAACTGGATGGGGAAATTTCCGATGGCAACATTGGTTGTTGGCAGAGACGGTGACTGGGGGTGGAGGTGGCGGCGACTGGACAGTGACTAGATTATTGAGCAAATGACGGACGTCAGGGGAGGGTTCAGACTCCTCGAGGAACGTGTAATCGGTAGTCCACAATTTTTGGAGATTGGCGAATAAGAAGATTTCCTCGTTAAATGTAACATGACGGGACACGATGATCTTACAAGAAGACACACCATAACACAGATACCCTCTATGATTGGGTGGGAATCCTAAGAAGACACGGGGTGGTACGAGGTGCTAATTTATGAGGAGCTGTGGATGCAAGATTTGGGTAGCACAGGCAATCGAAAATTCTAAGGTGATCATAAGACGAGATCCGACGATAGAGAATTTCGGTGGGGGCTTTGTTGTTAAGAGTGCTGGTAGGTAAAATATTAAGAATGTACTTTACAAATTTGACTGCATAGACCCAGAATGACGGGGGGAGAGAGGCATGAAAAAGAATGGTGTGAACTATGTTGTTGATTGTACGAATGATTCGTTCGGATTTTCCGTTTTGGGGTGAGGTATGGGGACATGAGAAACGGAAGAACATTCCATTCTTAGTGCAAAACTGATGAAACGCGGAATTATTAAACTCACGACCGTTGTCACATTGGAATGATTTAATGGATTTCGATAAAGTTACGAAACTCAAGAAATTTGGTAAACACTTCAGACTTGAATTTTAGAGGATAAATTCAGATAAAGTGAGAAAAGTCATCTAATAACACAAGATAAAATTTATGACCTAGGGAACTAATAACAGGAGATGTCCATAAGTTTGCATGAACAATATCAAACGGGGAAAACGTAACACTTAATGAAGACTGAAAAGGGAGGCGAACGTGTTTGCCTAAAGGGCAAGAAAAACACTGTTGGGCAGATTTCCTACTAGAACAACGAATAAAATTATTGTTCCGAAGAAAATTAAAAATATGAGCTCCTAGGTGTCCAATTCTATTGTGCCAAGTTGACGGAGAGATTGTTGCTAAAGCGATGGGAGAAGAGACTTGGGCAGTTAGAGATGTGGGAGGGGAGACACTGGCAGCGGATGCGGATAGGAAAGGATAGAAGTCCCCTTCACTATCACATCTCGTAAGGAGTTTCCCGGTACGTACGTCCGTTACAGAAAATCTAAACGGGTCAAAATTAATTAAGACGGAATTATTTGTGGTAAATTTTCTAACATAGATTAGATTTTTTATAATATGCGGGGCATAGAGGACGTTATTTAAGGAGAAGTGGGGATGTGGTGGTGGGGTCAGCGTGTGGCCAAACCCTTGAATTGGAATGTGATGACTGTTTCCGACCATAATAGACTACAGAGTATTTAAGTTTTGCAGTTGAGTAAGATTACCAGAATTATTGGTGCGGTGAGAGGTGGAGCCCGTATCCATATACCATGCGTTATCAGGCTGCCTAGGAGTCAATGTGGCGAAAGCCTGCCCAAATTGGATTGGAGAGGGCCTGGAGTGGACTGATGGGCTCCAAGAAGTTGGGCATACGTGTTGTGGCCCATTGATGGGGCTCCTTGTCTGATGGACCACTGTTGGGCCTCACGAAACTGGACCAGATGATTAAGGCCCATCGACTGGGTTGGGACCTGCGTGTTGTGGCTTGCTGATGGGCCTGCCTGAGAATGGGCTTGTTGGTTGTGGTCCATTGAATGTGTGCCTAGGCAGTTGGACGCCTGCTGCCACCAGTAGCTTGCTTGAGCCATTCTGCCACTACGTCCTCGATGGCTACTGTCACACCCAAGGTTGTTCTCTGTCATGGAGTTTGCCGGAAAGGAAGCGAGAGACAAGAAAAAAATATGGGGGGTCGAGACATATAGATTTGGGGCAGTATCGGCCGTATACGGGGTGTATAGCGGCTTAAGAAAGTTGTATACTGACAGTATACAGTGAAGGGAAGGGTATAGCAGCTGTATACATAGTTTATATCAGTGTGTATGGGTTGTATACGGGGGTATACGGCCTGAGATAGAGATAAGGAATAAGAAAGGGTGTATATCAGAGATAAACCAGATGTATACAGGGCTGTTTGTAGAATCGGAGGGCTAGACAGCTGTATATCAGTGTATATCGGAGGTATACCGATAGTATACTGGCGGTTTTGCGCCGGAAATAGCAAGGTAAGGGCGGGCGAACTTTAGGTTTTAGGTCGGGAAGGATTATTGGCTCTTGATACCATGTAAGAATGTATTAATCTCCCTTGGGAGCCTTTCTCATTAATACAAATATATATAATGTACAATGCGAAATCCTCATACAGTAAGGATCATATATCTACCATAATTATACATCACTAAATATTACAAAATATATGACATATATTCTAATTATAGTAATGATGTACATGGTTAATAGATCGATATTAAAGTATTATTTGTCAAAAGTTAGTTATAAAGTTTGGGAGGTTAATTTTGTAAACAAATAATTTTAAAAAAAAATTATGCTATGCTTTAATACACCAAATCAAACAGTGTATAAAAAATAATCTGAAAATAACTAGTGCCAGTATTATTAATATCAGCATTACTAATACACCCTATTCAACATTATTCTTATACCTTCTACCAAATGACTCCTACAGAATTTTGATTCTTCGTTTTCATGCTCAAATCACTCGATATATTAAATTAATCAACATTTATTAAGAAAAATTTACAAATTTCCAACACTTCTCCGGAAAAATGTATACCTAGGTGTGTTCGGTATCAAGGAATATGAAAAAAATTATGAAATATATTTTTCAAAAAAAAAATTAATTTCTTACTTAGTTTCTTGTGTTACGGAACAAAAACTATTATCCTAAAATTATTTTTATAAAATTTAGACAAATACTATGAGAAATTAGAGGTGGAGAGTGGTGGAGATGGGGGAAAGATTAAGTATGTTGAAAGGATGGGAAAAATCAATGTGGACAACCAATTGTGAAATTTGTTTTCCCTTCTTCAAATAGTTAAGTCTATTTCTCCATTCTTAAGAGCTTGTTTTTCTGGGAAAGAAAATGTTTTAACCAATCAAACATAAAAATTAAAAAATATTTTCTGCCCCCATTTATTCAAAGCACTACTACTTTTTACATCATTCAAAGCACTAAACATTCAAGTGAAATCTGAACAATGAGTGAAGTTATTTTTGCTGAAAGCAGTTCAACAAACAAAACAATTCAACTGGTTCGGCAAGTCTTGCACAAATTGATAGCTGCAGTCAAATGGCTGCTTAACATTCTTTCTAGATATTTATCCAATTAAACACGTAGATAGATAGCACATACATTTACTCCTCAGTCGTCACACCTTGCTCTCCTTCACAGGAACCAGCCCCTCCCTCCCCGCTCATCTTCACGCTTCAAAGGCTGCTTAAAGCAATCAGAGCAAAGCAATTCCAAAAAAAATGTTTCCACATATTCAACATTGTTATTTATACATCTGCCACATTCACTACACCTCAAGATGCAAAGTGAGCAGGCCCTACATTCTTGAGTAGCTTGATCTTTCACTTGGCAACCCTCTGCAGGACAATCATAGACCAGCCTAATTTTTTCACATATAGGGCATACTTGAACATCAATAGCCCGACTGTCATCAGATAAACGATAAATATTCCTTCGAGAAAAGAAATGGGGTTTGTAAACATTTTGCTGCGTCTGGCTATCTGCACCTAGAAGGAACTTGAGTTCTTCAACATGTTCATGAGTCGCTCCATAAATACCACCAATTCTCAGGTGCTTTATACCCATTACACCTCTTTGACAGTTAAAAGACTTCAGCATATTTACAATGCCCTGAATACTGAGTCTTGTACATGCAGGAACAAATAGCTGTATGAAGTAAAAACAAGATTAATAAGCACAACATTGTACATTGATGCACATACTATTAGTAGCAAAAGGGACCTTGTACCAAAGAAAACTATTAGTAGCAAAAGGGTGCAGATCCTGCATTCGACGGGTATTATTGCAAGAGTATTTAGCACAATGCACACAAGAACAAAAATGAGGAAAGGACAGAACCAAACAGCCTGGCATGCATCTACCAGTAACCAACAGTAAAATCAAAAGCCTCCAGCAGATTTACGTTTCCATGAACAATTCAAACTTCTATAAGTAAAAAGCTAAAAACCGCTGAAATATGGCTTTAGACTCCTCTCAGTTAGATAATGCAAACAATACAATGACCATCAGAAGTTCAGATTCTGCTTACAATTTAAAACAAGGGAATGATGGTGATAGAATCATAGAACTACATCCAGACTGAGATTGGAGTCATTAGACAAAACATGTACAAATCATGTATTAAATCGCGTACACAAACATGTAAGCAATCAAGGTGCCATGAATAAGAGTGCATTTAGCAAGTTTAAGTTAGCTTTAAATATATTCAAGCTGCACTGTGACAGACATCAGTAAGCAATTTATGTCATTCTTCCGACCAAACATTTCAGTCTTTCACATAATACTCAGGAATAAATGGCATAAATGCAACATCTATTGCTATGAAACAAAATCAGGTGGTCATTAGAATGTGTTAAAGAGCATTACATCAACATTAACAAGCATACAACAACCATACCATCATAATGAGAAACACAAACAACACAAATATATTTAGAAACAATAAAGTAAAATGAAGATGAAAAACTGACCTTCGTCAAACATGGATTAGAGTCAAGTACCCGCCTCAAACCGTCATCTGTGATGCGGCAGCACTCTAACAAACTCAAGCATTGTAAGTTACCTTGAGCCCTGCTAGTCAATTGCAAGAGGACATCATCGCTGATCTCAGTCAATGGTTGTTCAATGTGAATGCTCCTCCATAATAAAGGATCATTTTTTACAGTAAGCTGCAAGGACCTACAAACACTTTCTACAGTCAAAAGATCCTTCACTCCAAGGTAACTAAGAGTAAAAGATAAAGCCTCATGAGGGGCTCCTTCATTTTCACCAACAGAGCAAGACGTCGCACCAGCCCCTGCTGCTTCACCTACATTATTGAAGCCTGCAGTGTCCCCCACATTGCAAGCAGAGCCAAGACCAACATGGGCCAAGGCGTCCCTCATATCTCTCTCCCCAATAAGCCAATTCACTGGATCACCTCTATGAACGTGACTACTAGGGAATGATTGGAACCTCATAGCATCATTCCAAATATAATTAAAACCCGCAAATAAACCATAGTCATCATTACTACTAGGACCAGCATGGTTTCTCCTACATCCTCCATAATCAACTTCCAAATCCTCAAGCCAACCAGTAATGGCTGTGATAGTAGTGCTTATATCCATCCCAAATGGATCAGCTGGAAGAAGATCAATAATATCCTCCGATATCGACTCCGAAGAATCACACTTCTCCACTCTTTTCCCCCCATAAACATAATCAAATCCCTCCTGCCGTGACCGACCGAAATTCTCCACATTTTTCTCCGGAACACCCTCGACTAAACACCCATTAACAATCCTCATAGGCGATATCAAATTATCCTCAGATATATGTGCCGGAAATATGGGCCGATGCGAAAAATTCAACGCCATTGATGGTTTAGATCAACTCTAAAGACAGCTAAAACGAAGACTCTATACACCTAAAAGGCAGATTTTTTTTCTTTTTTCTAAGCCATATCTTTCAATGTCTCCAAGTCTACTTTTTGGGTTTTTTCTTTTATCTCTTTTTTTATGTGACGCGAGGATTATTAGATTCAAACAAGGAAACCCTCAATTTAAGATGGTAAACTAAAAGACAACGCACCTAAAATCTCACAGAGCTTCTTGTAACGAACCCTAACAAAAAAAATATATGAATAATACAATAGAATAGAATCAAACACCTCACGTTTTTTTAAATATTTTTTTACTATACAAAAATAATAAGAATCAATGAATATTTGACAGAACAGGAAAACTTAATAAGCTAGGGTTTGCAAAAGAATGTGCTAAGAGAACAAAATCGTAACGATTAATTAAAAGAACACAGATAAGGAGATAATTGGGAGATAATAGAACCTGATTCAACGTATACAAAACAAACCCTAATTTGAACACAATCGACAGAGAAAAGGCTAGAACGAATTTCCTCGAATCGCCGATTAGAGCAGAAAGAATCGGGGGAATTGAAATTCCTCTTAAATCGATTTTAATCCAAATCTGCCGATCGAGCTCAAAGAGAGCGAAATAGGTAGGAAAATACAATTGAATTGGGAAAGAGAGGAAAATTATCTAAGGGTACATGATTGAGAGGGGGGGGGGGGGTTGAGGGGTGAATTGTGTATGAATTAGGAGGGTCAAAACTATACCTACACGTGTCTGGTGACTAACTCTTACTGCTATTGCGGTAAAAGTCGTGGCGGGAATGCAATGGAATGGATTTCCCTCCTTTTTGGACTATTTTTTCGCTTCAACACTTTTTTTTTTTTTTTTTAATCCGGGTTCAGTATCCGCCGTGAAACTAATTATATTAGTATAAGGCAATATTCGAGGTGAAGCGTTTCTTATTAAAGATTTTTTTATATTTAAAGTTCGAACTCGTATAGTTAAGAAAATAACAGTTTCATTCGCTGGACCACATTTTTTTTATGGTTCTAACCCTAGTTATACATATGGACGGACTACTTTAATAATTTTTCATCTCCATATTGTGCAGTACTTGGGAAAAGGAATGTAACATTATTTTCTAGATGATAATCTTTTAAGGATATGGTTCGGTTGGAAAATAATAATTTAAAATTATAGTAAATTAAAATTGGTTAGAATTTAGTATTTTAATTAAATTTATAATCAAATTTATATAAAAATAGATTTTTCTAATTTTAGTTAAAGTAGGTCTCATACTTTAACTAAAAAGTAATGCTCCTAGCTATTTCATTGAGTGGAAATTATAAAGAACATTAAAAAATTTATTGAATTCATGAATGAAATATTCTCCTTCAGTTTCATTGAGCCTGAAAAAAGTAATCATAGCATAGGCAATGAAACTTTGGTCGGCGGTATTAAATAATTTTATATATTATTTTATGGAGAATGAAATATAAAAAACGTGTATTGATGATATAATATTAAATTTTAAAAAAATTACTCTTTTAAAATTATACTATTAACCATCACGTGACAATTTCTTTATAATTACTTATTGCATCAATAATTTATATATTTTAAATTCTTACATAACTAATATATGAACAAAAAACGACCTTAGAATTTTATTCTTGTTGCGGATATATTAGGGGATTTAATATTTTTTACACACCAGTAAGAATTTTCTTTTTTGTACGGTAACATTATTCAAAAGCAAAATAAACGTAAATTGATATTATAAAGATAAGTACTCTTATCTACTCATAATGTAGAAGTTTGTTTGCATCCGTGTAAATAAGCCATTACCATATCTTGCTAGTGTTAAACAGATTCTAACAATTCATATTTATTTTTCACGACCAACTTATGGTTACTACTTAATAGGTGGTTGCCAATATTAAATATTCAGTGGTTTGGATTCGTATCACTAACCTTCTTTATTATAATAATATTATGTGTACTTTTGTTATTTTAAATTTTTCATAACAATTCATTTAACTTATCTCTTTTTTATTTTAAAAATATAATATGACTAATTTTCCCATTTGAATTACACTTTTGTTTAGTTAATTTTTTGAACATCCTTTTTCTTTACATTTTTTTAAAAACTCCTTAATGTTATAAAACCAAGCTCAAAGTAACAATATAAGAACAAGAGAAATAATATAGGATGGAATATTATAAAGATAACTTTCTTCTTTCTTTCAAGTGTGTATTTCACTTCTCATATGCTAGGTATTTTATAGGCATATTGAATGAAGTATTTTGCAAGAGTAGCGAATGCATAGTGGAAGAATGAACTTCTATAATTACGATAATTCACTATTGAATATAGTGGGATACATAGTCATTACTATACATAATGGTGAGGAATAGTGGAGAATTAAATTTGAGTAGTGGACATCCACACTATTAATTTCATAACACTCCCCCTTAGATGTCCATAGATGATGTGCCTCGTTAAAACCTTACTACGAAAACTCCAGTGGGAAAAATTCTAGTGAGGAAAAACATTACACATATCTTGTGATACACATTTCTTGCTACCTCGTTAAAAACCTTATTAAGGAAAATCCAATGGGATAAAACCTTGATTAAGAGAAAAAGAGTACAACGTGTATTACTCTCCCTGCTAAAAATTTCACTTAATGTTTCGGAGACGATGCATCCCAATCTTGTATATCCTCTTCTCAAATGTTGAGGTTGGTAATGCCTTAGTGAACAAGTATGCCAAATTGTCATTTGAACGAACTTGTTGAACATATTGAAAGATGAAATAATTTCCCATAGGGACTCCTTTCATTATTCACAATATATATAGTTGTACAAATGTTGATTCCTAATATGGTACGAATCCTAACTTACCTTACGAAGGTTGATTCCTAATATAATTAGAATCCTAAGTTACCTTAAATATACATCTATCATAATTACAAAATATACAGGGAATATTCGCTAATACTCCCCCTCAGACGGAGTGGGAGGAGGCCGAATGCTAAGGCTGGATCGGAAGTCGGTGAAGAGCTGTCGCGGTAGTCCCTTTGTGAAGATGTCTGCATACTAATAAGAGGAAGGCACGTGTAATATTTTGACTTGACCACGGGCAACCTTCTCTCGCACAAAGTGGATATCCATCTCAATATGTTTAGTCCGCTGATGTTGGACCGGATTACGAGACATATATATGGCAGATATGTTGTCATAATAGACTATAGACGCCTTGCGGAGTGGACACTGGAGTTCCAAAAGAAGATTTCGGAGCCAACAGATATCAGCAACTACTTTAGCAACACCGCGATATTCTGCTTCAGCACTCGAACGAGAAAGTGTTGTCTGCCGCTTGGCGGACCATGAGATAAGATTATCCCCAAGAAATACACAGTACCCTGAGGTGGAGCGACGTGTGTCGGGGCATCCTGCCCAATCTGCATCCGTGTAGGCAAGTAGCTTGGTTGGGGAAGAGGGGTATAAATGTAATCTGAAGTCTAGTGTGCCCTTAACGTATCTGATAATACATTTGAGGGCGGCAAAATGGGACTCTCGGGGGTCGTGCATGAACAAACACACCTGCTGAACGGCATATGCAGTATCAGGCCTAGTGAATGTAAGATACTGAAGAGCACCTGCTAGACTCCGATATAGAGTGGGATCAGAAACTGGCGCACCGTCATTGGCACTAAGCTTGGATTTTGAGTCCACCGGAGTTGGCATAATTTTACAATTTGCCATCTTGGCCTTGTACACTATCTCTTCTATATACTTAGGCTGACACCGGAACATGGTGATTGCAGATCTTGTCACCGATATACCCAAAAAATAACTTAGCTTGCCCAAGTCATTCATAGCAAATTCAATTTTGAGTAGAGCAATGATTTCATTCTTCAACCCGTCAGATGAGGCAGTAAGAACAATGTCATCGACATATAATAGCAAATATGCAGTGCTGCTACCTCGGTGAAAAGTGAAGAGAGATGTATCACACCTGCTACATACAAAACCAATCTGCAGAAGATACCTGGTGAACCGATCATACCAAGCGTGGGGTGCCTGTTTCAATCCACACAATGATTTCCTGAGACGACACACAAACTGTAGAGCTGCCGGATGAACAAAGCCAGGAGGCTGATGCATGTACACAGTCTCTTTCAAATCCCCATGAAGAAACACATTCTTGACATCAAGTTGATGAATTGGCCAATGCATACCCATAGCAATACTGAGAACAATCCGAATAGTGGCCGGTTTAACAACCGGACTAAATGTCTCACCACAATCAATACCCTCATGCTGATTAGTGATATTGGCAACTAGTCTTGCCTTATACCTCTCTAAGTCACCACTGTCTCTGAACTTGTGACGAAATAGCCACAAACACCGGATAACATTCACACCAAAGCTGGTCTAGGTACCAAATCCCAAGTGTTCTGCTTGGTTAAAGCGTTAAATTCCTCGCACATGGCCGCATTCCAATTTAGGCCCAGTTTTGCTAGTTTTGGATTTTTTGGAATGGGTGATAAGGTTTGTATGGAGAGATTGAAGTGAATCTTGGGTTTGAAGATCCCGTGTTGTGCACGAGTCTCCATGCGATGAGAAGGCAGTGGTGGTGGGTCGGGATCTATGTAAGGTCGCATAGCCATTGCAGGACGAGTTCTTGGCCGGGGGGGGGAGCGCGCATGGGTTTGTGGGACCGGTTCTTTGGGATGAGGGCATCGGTGGTCTTTGGAGGTGCAGGAGACTCGGCTGGAGGTAGTATGGGTAGTGTATGGGTATTAGACCGAGAGCATAGAGCTGGATTGGGTGGCAGCATTGCTGCTGGAGGGCCAGACAGCACTGTTGAAGGCAGCAGTGGTGTTGGTGACCGAGAGTAGGTGGTTGTAGGCAGTACTGGTGATGACGATGCTGTCGGGACAGTGGACTGCTATTGGTACAAATTTTGAATGACCGGGGACAAACTCGGTTCATCGAGAAAGAAGTAATCAGTGGGCTAAAATTTCCGGAAATTGGAAAAAGGAAAGGTTGTTTCATCAAAGGTGACATGACGGGAGATGATGATTTTGCGAGTAGAAATGTCATTGCACAAGTAGCCCCGATGATTAGGAGAAAGACCAAGGAAGACACATGGCAGAGTGCGAGGGGCAAGTTTGTGAGGTGCAGTGGAGGCTATGTTGGGGTAGCATAAGCATCCAAAATTACGTAGGTGATCATATGATGGTAGCCTACGGTATAAGATTTCGGTAGGGGTCTTGTTTTGGAGTGTGCTAGTTGGTAAAATATTAAGAAGAGATTCTACCATTTTGACAGCATAGACCTAAAAAGGCAGTGGTAGGTAGGCATGAAACAGGAGTGTGCGAACCATGTTATTGATGGTACGTATAATTCATTCAGCCTTTCCATTTTGGAAAGAAGTATAGAGACAAGACAAACGGAAAACCATGCCTTGTTTAGAACAGAAATTGTGAAATGCTGAGTTATTAAATTCTCGTCCATTATCACACTGGAATGATTTGATAGATTTTTCAAATTGTGTTTTAATAAATTTTTGAAACTCGAGGAATTTGAAGAAACTTCAGATTTGAATTTCAGTGGGTAAATCCAGACAAAGTGTGAAAAATCATCCAAGAATACTAGATAGAATTTATGACCCAAAGAGCTAACAATCGGAGATGTCTACAAATCAGCATGAACAATATCAAAGGGAGAAAAAGTAACATTGTTTATGACATAAATGGAAGATGAGTATGTTTGCCTAGTGGACAAGAAAAACAGTGTAGGGTAATTTTCCCATTATTACATTGAATACGCTTAGAAGTCCTAAGAAAAGTAAAAACTCGATCTCCGGGGTGTCCAGTCTGTTGTGCCAAGTTGAGGGAGAGATCTCCGCAAGGGATAGAGGTGTTTGCGGTTTGACAACGGAAGATTGAGTGAATGGATAGAGATCTCCCGCACTATTGCAGCATGTAAGAATTTTCCCCGTATTAAGTTCCTTCACAGAAAAACCAAAAGGGTCAAATTCGACAAACACAGAATTATTGTTAGTGAATTTTCTAATGGAGATTAAGTTTTTAATGATGTTAGGTGTGTATAGGACGTGATTTAGGGAGAAAGGTGGGTGTGGATGTTTGATGTGTGTGTTACCGTAACCTTCAATTGGAATGCGATGACCATTGCCGACAGTAATAAATTGAGGACACTTTAACTGACGTAGTTGAGATAGGTTACCTGACAACCGGGTGAGGTGAGATGTGGCTTCGATGTCTATGTACCAATTGTCGTCGGGCTGTTGAAGGTTCACGGTGGTGTAGGCCTGGCCCAAATCAGTCGGGGCCGGCCATTGGCCGGCTGGCTGCTCTGCTGCTGCTGGACTGCAACCAGGTGCTGCTGCTGCTGCTGCTGGTGGTGGGCCTGCCTAGTGGCTGGGGCAGGGCCCAAGAGGCTAGTCGACTAAGGCTGCTAGAACTGGGCCCCTACAGTCGGGTATGGGCATGCAGGCGAGGCCCGATTCGCGATTGGGCCACTTTCGTGCTGTTGCATTCTTTGCGATTGCTATTGTCCAGGCCACTGGTTGCGTTGGTCTTTTCCGCGGCCCTTTCTTTTGTTGTTGCGACCTCTGCCACTGGCCTGCTGCTACTGCTGGACATGCTGTGATGGTTGGTTGTTGTTGGCCGCAGGTGTTGCCATCCTGTCAATGGCTAACGCCTTTTGATTATGTTCCTCTTGTTTAGCACGTCTAGTTTCTTCCAACAATAGTTGTGAACGTGCCTTGTTGAAACTTGGGAGAGGGTCGGCTTGTTGAATCATTGTTGCAAGTGTGTCATATTCACCTTTTGGTAAACCCGCAACAAGTTAAAGCACTATCTTGGTTTCTGAAACAGAAGTTCCGACGTTGGATAGTTGATCGGTTATGAGTTTCAGTTGCTTACAATATTCGGACATGTTGTTAAAATTCTCGAGGCAGGTATTATTGAATTGCTCTTCCAAATATACGGCCTGAGTATTTTTATTGTCCTAAAAGATTTCTTCTAGCCGGACCCAAAGTTCACGTGCCGTAGCACCTGTTTTCATGATAGTGCACAACAGGTCTTTGGAGATGGTGTCGTAGATCCATTATTTGACGATGGCGTCAAGACGACGCCAGATTGAGTCTGTAACATCGGTGGGACGAGGAACAAATTCGTCAATATGATCGAGCACGTTGTATGCACATGCATGAATGTATAATAGTTCCATCCACATGGAATATTGACAGTCTTCTTGGTCAAGAATTATAGGGATAAAATTCTTGATGTTGTTAACGACGAATGCCGGATGAAAAGAAGATACTGAACGTTGAGAGGGGTTTTCAAGTGTGCCAATGGATGAACCGGAATTTGTGGGGGAAGACATGGTTGCCGCCTGCCGAAGGAAGGGAATTTTCTGGTTTGGCCGAGAAAGGGAGGAAGAAACCAGGATATTTTTTTCCGTGAAATCAGAAAAAAAAATGATGATTTCAGCCGAGAATGAGGAATAGAAGGGATTTAGGTTTTAGGCTCTTGATACCATGAAAGATGGAATAATTTCCCTTAGGGATTCCTTTCATTATTCACAATATATATAGTTGTACAAATGTTGATTCCTAATATGATACAAATCCTAACTTACCTTATAAAGGTTGATTCCTAATATAATTAGAATCCTAAGTTACCTCAAATATACATCTATCATAATTACAAAATATACAGGGAATATTCGAAGAATATTCGCTAATACATATATTTCGCCTTTCTTTTGAAAATCATGAGTGGAAAAAAATTGGCGAAATGTATTTTATCTTATCTCCTATAATGTATCTTTCTCTTAATTGAGCTATGCATGCAGCATTGTCTTCGTACAATGTTGTTGGAATATTTTTTCAAAGAAAAACCACATGTTTCCTGGATGTGTTGAGTTATTGACCTCAACCGATCACATTTTTGACTTGCTTGATGAATGATTATTATCTCTGCAAGATTTGAAGAAGTAGCAACCATAGTTTGTTTCGTTGAACGCCATGATATAGTTGTACCTCCACATATAAATAAATAACATATTTGAGATTGACCTTTATGTGGGTCGGACAAATATCCTGCATCTACATAACCACTTATTTCTAAGCTAGTAATGCTTTTCTTCCATGTCATTTGTAGGATGCATGTAAAATATTTAGATTGGTTATTGGATCACAGTTGCGTAATCTAAAATCTGCGTTTGCTTTTTCTGAGTAATCTCCCTTTGAATTAATTAATCTTCAGTTTTGAAGACTTAAGAGATTTTATCTTCAATAGCTGATGAATGCATTCTTTTGCTGGTTGTATTTAGTGGCACTTGCTTCTTTGCCAATATGTGATTTATGAGAGTTCTGATTTTTCTTAACGTTATACAAAATCAATGCATCTTATTACTGGTTCCTTTGGTTATAAAATGATTATCCTCTTTCGGAATGGTAGTCTAACACTAACTGCGATATTTTGAAGCAGATAAAAAAATTCAAAGATGCATTGACAAAGTATGGCGCTGATTGTTGCAGTCTTGGACCAGTTAAAGGGCTTGAGGAAAAAGAGCTACTTGCTCTAGCAGCTAACAAGGACCTGTCTTTTGCTTACACACCAAAGACAGAAGAACCAGTACCTGTTGTTGCCTTACAAGTAGATATGGTGATGAAAACAAGCAGTACATCTTCATCTCATCCAAATACCTATCCCCTTTACCGCTTCCCCTTCCCCTTCATCTTCCTCTTCCTCTCCCCCTCGCATCAACTTCACATAAGGCCAAAAACAACTCGATGAGTAAAGTTTGCTAAGAAAATAGACTTTGGCCTCACTAAACTCTAAAAGTAAGCTTGTGAGGTGAAAATTACTCAAGACCATAGAAGGAGACAACTCCAATTCCTCCACCAATGGTGGTCCAACATTTGGTGAATGGATGGAACTAGCTCTAATATCATGTTAAGAAAATGAACATGGTACTTAATTCAACCTTAAAAGCGTGCTCATGAGGTGGGGATCACTCAAGACTATATAAAACACATGAGTGTCCAATTCAACTAGTATGGGGCGTTCTAAGAAAGTTTTCCCACGTAGCGTGGATGATTTTGAGAATCACCAGTAAACTGTGTTATAGAAGTGATATTACCTATAGCTATCTTGTGTTTCTTTTGATGTACATAATGTTTTTATGTACATAATGTTGTGTGTAGTTGTTCTACATATTTTATCTGGTATCTGGCTTTTAGATGAGCTGGAGCAAGAGAATGGCATTCTTACTTTCCCCTTATTTTACGAAGGATACGACGAAAAGAATGCAATTCATAGTGATATATTTTACTTGTTACAGCTTACTGAGGACATGACCTTAGATAAGAGGCTATGGAAGTCATGGATTATGGTAGAAGGGTAGTAGATAGCCGTAGTATTACTTTCTTGTCCTTCGACTTCTGTTACATTCTGTTATTGCTTATACTGTTGGAAATTTGTCTTTGGTGGGAGTTGCGTCCAATCATCTTTAATGACTTAAACACTAGGGTTCCGCATGTTGGAGACTTTGATTCTTCACACGTACATAATCTACTAAGTAAGTAGATGACCGTAGGGCCAAAGATCGTCAAATTTCGTTGAGAAATGAAAGAGATATTAGTCCATGAAGTGAGGTGTTTGAAGCATGAAAATGTGGTATAGACCAATCCCCCCTCATCGGTGGGGGAATGAAGATTTGTTTAGTTTATAAGTCTCAAAATTGGCTAGGGGTTTGGGACCCCAAGGGGTAATCCATGTGTTTGAAGGAGGGAAGACCTAGATGTGCTTTGGTTCGAGGCTAAGCCCACACGCGCGCCGCCGCCCGCCCGTCCGGTCCGGTCCGGGCTCGGGTCGTAGGCTTCTTCTGATATTATCTTTTTGGACCCAAATTGCTTCATATTTACAGTTTGGTCCCTGAAGTTTCAGGTAAGTTAAATTGGGCAGAGAACTTTTGTTGTTGGTTTTGGAACGTTAACCTCCATTAATATGCACATCAATTCAGTCATTACTTGGCTGAATAGCTCTTACTAAAAGCTCTAATCCGTTGCACATCAATTCAGTCATTTATTTGGCTGAATTACTCCTCACTAATTGCCATTACATGGCCAGTAACAATAATTAGTTGGGCAATTGACAAGTCCCCTCCATGCACTATATATTGAAGTATTGACTCAATTGTTGAGACCACCACACAAACGAAAATCAGAATTCTTCCTACTACTTTCCAACATCATTTCATTACACTAAGTTCTTCAAAGTAACACTTGAGTTTCCTTTGCTCATTTCTTGAGTTACTGTTTTATCTTGGGAGACTATTTTCCAGAACGTAGAAAGGATATATACGGGGCAATATTTTCTTAAAGACAGAGTGTCATCACCCGACCCATCAAATCAAAGTGCTTGTAATCTCAGTTTCTTATTCCAGTTTATTGAAATTTCAGTTTGTTGTAATTTCATTTTGTTGTAATACTTAGCAATTACTTATTTTTGTTTCCTGCACCATTGTAATCAACAATTTTAAGACAAGATTAGCTTGTTGTAACTGCTTAGAAACATGACTGAAAACACTTATGATTCTGCTGCTGTTGCTGCCACTCAAGGCAACCCTTCTTCCTTCCCTGCTGCTGCTGCTACTGCTCAAGGCAACTCCTCTGCCTTCCCCTCTGCTGCCCAGGGGAACGTGACAGTTCCTCCACCCTCTGCATTCCACCATGAACACCTAGAAAAATTCATGGGATCAAACTTTAAGAGATGATAGCGGAAGATGTTGTTCTACTTGACGGTTATGGGAATGGCTCGATTCCTAACGGAAGATCCTCCACAATCCGGAGATGAAATAGACCCTTCGCCTACTGAAATGGCTGAAGGGGCCATGGTATCCATGTCATTAATGGCATGAAGATGGTTCTTGATGCATGGAATCATAGTGATTTCATGTGTAAGAATTACATATTGAACTGCTTGTCCGACCCTCTCTACATTGTGTATTGTATCGTTGGCACCGCCAATAAGTTATAGGAGAAGCTGCAAAAGAAGTATAACGCACAAGATGCAGGTACTAAGAAATTCATCGTTGGAAAATTTCAAATGGTGGATAGTAAGACAGTGATGTCCAAGTCCATGAATTCCAAATGATTCTACATCACCTGGATTTGGAAGGAATGAAACCAAATGAGCAGTTGTTAGTTGCATCGCTGATTGAAAAGCTACCTCCTTCGTGGAATGAGTTTATGAGTTACTTAAAGCTCAAGACAAAGGAGATGACATTTGAAGAACTTGTTATCAAACTCCAAATTCAGGAAGATAATAAGAAGGCCTTGCCTAGGGGTAAACAACCTGCTGAGGCAAAGGCAAATCTGGCTGAGGCTAAAGGGAACCCAAGCAAGAAGCGGAAGTTCCAGAAAGACGGCAAGACCCAAGCAGCGGAGAAGTTCAGAGGAAACTGTCACCATTGTGGGAAACCTGGTCATATGATCAAGAAATGCCGCAAGCTTAAGACTGAGCAACAAGAGAAAGCCAAGGCTAAAGGCAAGGCACATGCTAACGTCGTCAAAGACACGCTTCTGGACGACATGATTGAGGACTTCTTGACGGTGGTGCTTGAAGCAAACCTGGTTGAGAATCCCATGCAGTGGTGGATGGACACAGGTGCTACCAGACACATCTGTTCCAATAAAGATGCATTCTCCACGTATACGCCAGTCACCGACAAGAAGCTGTTCATGAGCAACAACGCTTCATCTGACGTGATGGGGGTAGGAAAGGTGGTCCTGAAGATGACTTATGCACTCTGAAGGAAGTGATGCATGTCCCTGAGATTAGGAGAAATTTAATTTTAGGACCTTTATTGGTTAATGCTGGTTTTAGGCTAGTGTTTGAATCCAATAAATTTGTAATCACTAAGAATGACACTTTTGTGGGGAGAGGCTTCGTCTGTGAAGGCCTCTTCAAAGTTAACGACATGTCTGTAATGCGTCCAAGTAATAAAGTTGAAGTTTCTTCTTATTTGCTTGAGTCTTCTAATTTATTGCATCATATATTATGACATGTTAACTATAAGTCCATCCAAAGGTTGGTAAAGTTGGAGTTATTGCCGTCTATCGACGTAAACCCTCAACATAAGTGTGAGGTGTGCGTAGAGGCAAAACTCACAAAGCTTCCTTTTTGATCCGTCGAAAGGAATACCGCTCCTCTAGAACTTATTCACACAGATATATGTGATTTGAAGTTTGCACAAACTAGAGGGGGGAACAAGTACTTTGTGACATTCATTGATGATAACATAATGTATTATTACCTTTACTAGTTGAAAAGTAAGGATGAAGCCTTTGAAGCGTTCCGACGTTACAAAGCAGAAGTTGAGAACCAACTAAGCATGCGAATTAAATCCATTTGTAGCGATAGAGAGGGAGAATATGTAGCGCCATTTGAGGAATATTGTGCCCAATAAGGCATTGTTCATCAAACGACGGCTCAATACTCACCTCAATCGAACGGTGTGGCGAAACGTAAGAACCGCACATTGAAGGAAATGATGAATGCCTTGCTCATCAATTCCGGTCTTCCCCAAAACATGTGGGGAGAAGCCGTCCTTACCGCTAATACGATTCTTAACAGAGTCCCACATAAGGGTAAGGACAAAACTCCATATGAATCATGGAAGGGAAAGAAACCCACCTATAAATATTTAAAGGTGTGGGGTTGTCTGGCAAAGGTTGAAGTACCCAAGCCAAAGCAGGTCAAGATTGGGCTAAGACTGTAGATTGTATATTCATCGGATATGCAAATAACAGTAGTGCTTATCGCTTCTTAGTGCATAAGTCAGATATTTTCAGATATCCACGGGGGGTACAATCATGGAATCAAGGAATGCTCAATTCTTTGAAGGTACCTTTCCTAGAAAGGAAAACGACATAACCTCTCACAAACGAAGTTATGAACAAAGTTCTCAGGAACTGGGAGTCGCTGACGGCCCGGATCTAGATGGTTCAGATTTAGCGGATCTCGAAGTGGCTGAATATCCGGAATCTAGTGTTCCAAATTCTCAGAACTTGGAGACTCCAGAGATTGAACTAAGGTGAAGTAAAAGGACCAGGAAGGATAAATACTTCGGTCCTGACTTTGTAGATTATATGGTTGGTGATGAACCAAGGACAATTGCTGAAGTATTGTCAACTCCAGAGGCACCGCTCTGGAAAGAAGCTATTGAGAGTGAAATAGGCTCCATTCTGCATAACCATACTTGGGAGTTGGTTGATCTTCCTCTGGGAAATAAACTGTTGGGTTGTAAGTAGATACTCAAATAGAAATATAAAGCAGATGGGTATATAGATAAGTACAAGGCCAGGTTGGTAGTCAAGGACTATTGGCAGAAAGAAAGTCTTGACTACTTTGGCACGTACTTCCCGGTATCTCGG
The DNA here is from genome assembly GCA_034509755.1 of Anisodus tanguticus. NCBI lineage: Eukaryota > Viridiplantae > Streptophyta > Magnoliopsida > Solanales > Solanaceae > Anisodus > Anisodus tanguticus. The sequence goes on along the minus strand of CM067543.1, from coordinate 45,863,496 downwards.
ATGACGTCCATACGGGTATTCATTGCGATCGCAGCTTTGCATGACCTTGAGATACATCAAATGGATGTCAAGACTGCCTTCCTAAATGGTGATTTAGAAGAAGAAATTTATATGGACCAACCTGAGGGGTATGTGGTTCCAGGGCAAGAGAATAAAGTCTGTCAGCTTGTCAAATCTCTGTACGGGCTGAAACAAGCCCCGAAGCAATGGCATGAAAAGTTTGATAGTACTCTACTATCAAAGGGTTTCTCCATTAACGAGTCTGACAAATGTGTCTACACGAAAGGTAACTCTGACTCGTTCGTCATGATATGTCTGTACGTAGATGACATGTTGATCATAAGAAGGAGTCCTAGGGTAATCCTAGAGACTAAGAACATGTTGAAACAATGCTTCGACATGAAGGATATAGGTATCACATATGTCATCTTAGGGATTAAAATCTCTAAGACATCTGAAGGACTGGTCTTATCTCAGTCTCACTACATCGATGATGTTTTGAGAAAGTTCGAGATGTTTGATAGTTCACATATAAAGTCACCAATGGATAGAAATCAAAAGCTTGATAAAAATTGTGGTGCACCCATATACCAGGAGCAATATGCTCAGGTGATTAGTAGTTTGATGTACATAACAAACTGCACCCGACTTGATATTGCTTATGCAGTCAACAAGTTGGCTAGGTTTACCCGTAATCCGAGTAATGATCACTGGAAGGCGTTGAATCGGGTACTACAATACCTAAAATACACGCTAACTTATGGGTTGCATTATTCGAGATATCTAGTTGTACTAGAGGGGTACAGTGATGCAAACTGGATATCTAACATAGAGAATACCAAGTCCACCAGTGGGTATGTATTTACAATTGGTGGTGGGGCTGTGTCTTGGAAATCCTCGAAGCAAACTTGCATCGCTCGATCCACAATGGAATCGGAGTTTATCGCTTTAGACAAAGCATGAAAAGAAGCTGAGTGGCTTCACGACTTCTTAGAGGATGTTCCTTGTTGGAACAAACCCGTACCTTCTGTAATGATCCACTGCGACAGCCAGTCGGCTCTAAGAAGGGCACGAAATTCTATGTACAATGGCAAGTCTCATCGTATTCGACAGAGAGATAAGACCGTTAGGCCGCTGATCACCACGGGTATAATATCCATTGATTACATAAAATCAAAGGATAACATAGCTGACCCACTGACAAAGGGCTAAGCCAAGGATCAGATGTTCTGCCTATCTAGGGGAATGGGCTTAAAACCCAAGGTATAAGCACCAATACGGTGGTAACCCAACCTTGCTGACTGGAGATCCCAGGAATTTAGTTCAATGGGAGAACTAAAATGTAAAGGTTCAGTTGATCACTTCGGTGGAAGCATGATCACTTCAGATAGTGATTTCTGTAAAGAAACACCAAATCCAAAGTCATTCCTGCGATAGTCGTTAAGTGCTATCTGCAATGTGGGTAAAGGTTAAGTTTCCAAAACCTTTAATGATCCTCACCGGTTGAGGTTAGGTTTGGGAAAACTTTTAATGGTTCATAACACTTATGAAGTGGGGTATGACAGGATACCTTGTAGGAGACCACCTGTTTAAGTGCGAGGACAGGCTGCCTCAAATGAACGCACTTAAGAATCCAAGAAGTGTCCACGACCACAACGGATAAAACATTACGAAGAAAAGAGTAAGGGAATTTGTTATGTTGGTACTATTGACTTGGATTACACTAAACACTGACGGTTCAAGACATCACGTTCACCGCGCAGTAAGTAAGTCCGATGGTATTTAACTATGAAAGGTTTAAAGCTGAAGCTACCTCTCCTTATGCAACATCGGTCCGCTGAAATATTATTGGAAAAAGGCACCATGTTAGTGCGCCAAAATCTCTTTCAAGAGGGGATTGTTGGAAATTTTCCTTTGGTGGAAGTTGCATCCAGCCATCTTTAATGACTTAAACACTAGGGTTTCGCATGTTGGAGACTTTGATTCTTCACACGTGCATAATCTACTAAGTAAGTAGATGACCGTAGGGCCAAAGATCGTCAAATTTCTTTGAGAAATGAAAGAGATATTGGTCCACAAAGTGAGGTGTTTGAAGCATGAAAATGTGGTATAGACCAATCCTCCCTCATCGGTGGGGGAAGGAAGATTTGTTTAGTTTATAAGTCTCAAAATTGGCTAGAGGTTTGGGACCCCAAGGGGTAACCCATGTGTTTGAAGGAGGGAAGACCTATATGTGCTTTGGTTCGAGGCTAAGCCCACACGCGCCGCAGCCGCCCGCCCGTCCGGTCCGGTCCGGGCTCGGGTCGTAGGCTTCTTCTGATATTATCTTTTGGAACCCAAATTGCTTCACATTTACAGTTTGGTCCCTGAAGTTTCAGGTAAGTTAAATTGGGCAGAGAACTTGTGCTTTTGTTGTTGGTTTTGGAACGTTAACCTCCATTAATATGCATATCAATTCAGTCATTAGTTGGCTGAATAACTCTCACTAAAAGCTCTAATCTGTTGCACATTAATTCAGTCATTTATTTGGCTGAATTACTCCTTACTAATTGCCATTACATGGCCAGTAACAACAATTAGTTGGGCAGTTGACAAGTCCCCTCCATGCACTATATATTGAAGCTTTGGCTCAATTGTTGAGACTACACCACACAAACGAAAATCAAAATTCTTCCTACTACTTTCCAGCATCATTTCATTACACTAAGTTCTTCAAAGTAACACTTGAGTTTCCTTTGCTCATTTCTTGAGTTGTTGTTTTATCTTGGGAGACTATTGTCCAGAACGTAGAAATGATATATACGGGGCAATCTTGTCTTAAATACAGAGTGTCATCACTAGACCCAACAAATCAAAGTGCTTGTAATCTCAGTTTCTTGTTCCAATTTATTGAAATTTCAGTTTGTTGTAATTTCATTTTGTTGTAATACTTAACAGTTACTTATTTCCGTTTTCTATACCATTGTAATCAACATATACCGCAATTAGTTCATTTGTGTATCGACTATAGCTACTGCCTAATGCTATACCATGCCTTTTACCTTAGTTACATGTAGTAGTTACTGCCTCTCTTTTTTCCTGCTTGCTTTATCATGACTTTTTCGCTCTTGTTATTTTCATTTTAATACTTGTTTGCCAAGGGTCTTTCAGAAACAATCACTCTACCTTCTAAGGTAGAGGTAAGGTCTGCGTATACTTTACCCTCCCCAGACCCCACATTGTGGATTTCACTGGGTAATGTTGTTGTTGTTGTAACTGAGAAAGAGAGTATCAAGTCTGAAATTTACAGTTAAAAGTCTATTTGTTCACTCTTCTAAGTTACATCCCTGCCCTTTTATTTCCTTTTTTGAACATTTGCTGCAAATTCAATATCTAACAAGGCAAATAGTAGAGTTAGAAAGAGGTTTTTTTGCGCACACCGTTATTCTCAAGGAAATACTTATCTGCCATCATCCTCTTCATCGAGTCAGACAGTACCAGATTGAGCACGGTTGGGCTGAGGCCCAATCAATTCTGTTTTTGGCCGAGAAATTGAGCAAAAGAAGCTAATATTTGCATGAAGGCCTAGCTATAAGTGAAAATAGACAACTGATGGGCTTCGGTAGGCCTATCAGCCTAAACTTATTATGGTTGAAATCTAGGATAGACAAATGATACGTAAATGATTTCCAAAACTATGTTTTAAATCTGGAAACTGAGGTAGCGGACTGTTTTTGGGGTTAAGAGAAAGATTCTTTTGAATGACTTAAAATCTGGAAAAAGAATGGATTCTTCACTAAGTGTAAATCTGATTTTTAGATCTTAAAACATGACTTGGACTTCATATTGAGAAATTTAAAATGGGCTAATATGTGAATGACCCAGAATTGGGCTCGAGTGATTTGACAAATACAAATAGGCTGAACTTGAACTGAAAATGAATAGTTTCTATTTAATTTAGAATCTGTGCTAAGCCCAATAGAAATAGTGATTTTGGACAAATAAAAACTTGTTTTGGACTTGAGTTAAGTTGAAGGTGTTGGATAAATTAGAATATAAGTTGAACTTGGGAGATATGGCATGCTAAAAAATAAAAGAAAACTATTTTGACGAAAACCAAACTTGTTATTTTAAATGGAACTATATCACTTTTGAAATTTAGAAAGGATTTTTGAAACAAAAGATGCAAGTTGAAATTAGTCAATGTAGTTGGACTAAATGTAGAGTTCTAATCAAATTCAGGTTTTACTGCTCTTATTCTGAAAACGGAATTGACTAAACATCTAGAGCATACTATTTTGGCGGTAGTTTTAACTCTTTGTTTTGAAATGAAACTTTGAGTTTTGAATACATGAAATGACAAGTTACTTTGCGGATTTTAAACCTTAAGCAATTTAAATCATTTTGAAAGCATGCTATAGAACCCGTAGGTTAACCGTATTCTACGGATCCTTAATACCGGGGTGCTAATACCTTCTCTGGGGATCACCAGAACCCTTACCTCGACTCTGATTTAGATAGGTTTTTCAAAGGAATTTGAATAAACTCTTTCACACTGATTTTTCCTAATTTACCTATAAATTAGGTGGCGACTCTAAAAACACATTATCCATTTAGAGCATCATCCAAATTATTAGTAACTCTTTATGCGCTAACCCGTATAAAAAGCGGACCGTAACAACATTCATCCTCGAATGTAGAGGTGTACATGGAGGGAAACTATCTCTAAAAAAAATTCAAAATTTTGACAGTCTCCTATGTAAATCGGACTACCAAAACCTATCAAGCATCTAGAAAGACATAATACATGCCTCACAAGGCCACATAACATAACGTATCATAGCCTCGGGCCTCACATGCCATCAAACATCATGTGCATTTACTACAAATCATAACTTACCTCATATGTTAGTAACACTAATTATGGCGGTGATATAACATCTTAACTCTGGTCATCACCTAATCATAGAATGAAGGGTAAGTCTAAAATTATATAACATGCATAAAGAACATATAATCGAATCATAATTGTCAAGAACCTCTAGCTTGAAACAAATTCACTGAGGATGCTTGGATAGCATTTTGTCCTCAGCTCGGATGTCATTTCCTCACCGTTCTTATTTCTCCATAGGACTTTTACAGAAGCCATCTCCTTGTCCTCAACTTTCGGACATGACGATCAAGAATTGCAATTGGAGCTTCTTCATATGTTAAATCCTTTGTAACTTGGATATCATCTGTCAATACAACCGGGAATGGATCTCTTATACACTTCCACAACATGAATACATGAAACACCGAATAAACAGATTCCAATTCTGGTTGCAACTCTAACTCATAGGTCCCTTAGTCTGTCCTCCGAATAATTATGTATAGCCCATCATATCGTGGGTTAAGCTTTCCCTTCTTGCCAAACCTCATGATTTCCTTTATAGGCAAAATCTTTAGAAATACCCAATCATCTACCGCAACTCCAAATCTCGGTGTCAGACATCTGAATAAGATTTTTGTCGACTCTGAGCTATCAACAGTCGATCTCTTATTAGCTTTACCTTTTGTACAACTTGATGGACCAAATCAGCTATAAGAAAATTTGTTTCCCCAAGCTCGAACCGTCCCATCGGAGATCTATGCTTTCATCTGGACAGTGCCTCTTACAGAGTAGTTTCAATATTGAGATAATAACTTTTGTTATGTGCAAACTTTGTCGACAGTAAATAATCGTTCCACCAACAACTTCTTTAAAGTTGTGTTACCACTTTATTAAGCCTTGACCGAACTGTATATCATGAACAATGGATTTTTACTTTTATTCCTTCCCAAACTTCCTCACACTCAAAACAGCCAAACGGTTCTGATATATGGGGACTTTATCTTTTGTGAGTTCAATTGTTGTTGTCTTGTGATGCCGATTACCCTTTATGAGTCATACTACATTAATATTTCCAAGGACCGGTGGTTAAAGGTGTCAGTTACAATGTTATCCCTTGACTGAGTGGTACGTAGGTCCCATCTCACCATCTTCTAAAAACTTACACCATCTTTTATGACTCAGATTTAGCTTCCTCTGCCGGGGGACATGTTTAGAGACTTTTATGACGATGAACATATATATCCACATGAGCTCTATATAAAGTAGTGATGCCATATCTGCAATCAACTGCCGTTAATTCTAGGTCATATGTCGAATAATACTCCCTATTGCTTCTTCAATTGCCCCGATATATATACAATTACCTCGTTGTGTTTTATTAGAACAGTCTATATCAATATATGTGGACGTCATAGGCGATGGGACAACCCTCTATGCTTCCTGGAAATATCAAAGTTGAGGTCAAGGTCATATTGCTTATAAGGTCTCAATTAACCATCCATAATATTTGCTTGACTACTCTCCTCTAATCTACCCATCCTTACACACAAGTCATCCTGACTACCAATAGAACCTAAACATATGCGTAGGATGCTTCGTAGCATAACTTACTCCGTTACTTCTTGTCGATGAATGTTTAGAATTTTACGTGAATTAGGCATATAATCTTATCTTCTCGAATTTAGGCTTGATTTAGTGTGAAACATGACTGTTATAAATTATGAATAGTAACGTAGGGTATAAAACTCGGGTATAATTGCGATACTAATGCATTGAAACTGGATAGAACCTCCCTAATACATATACCGTAGTATTCGAAAAGGAAATCTTAAAACATAGCATTATTCTGAGCCTTGTTTCATCCATTGTGACACTTATAACACGATTATATTCATTTGTCCTAGTTCCCCAGTTTCCTGAAATTGCATGCCCACATAACCTTGAATGTCATCCCTTAATATGATTCTTCTCGTATTACCTTGCCCCAGTGAAGCGCAAAAGTGAGGCGCATTCACACTTCGGCGCTCTGCGTGACCTCAAGCGAGGCGCGTGTCAGAGGGCGTTGATTTTTTATATTATGATAAAGTAGTTTGTCACAGTTCCCTAGATTCTATTTATGATAAAAATTAATTAAGGGAGTAATTAGAGTCCCCAAGAAAATAAAAAGAGAATGATCGATGGAATTATAAGAAGGCTAAAGTCTTCTCTTCTCTTCTCTGTTTTTGTTTCTCTCTCTGTATGCCTCTCTCTCCTCTACTCTTTTTTTATTCTTCTTATTCCTTCTTTTTAATATGAGATATAGACAAAAAATTATCTCCATTAAATAATGGGTATTTGATTGAGTTGACTTCTTTTGATTTGGTCTTTTGCTATTTCTCTTTCGGGTAAAGTATAAAATGCCTCTGGTAAAGTTAGAAAATGAATGGGTTTGTGCTGAAATGGTATATGTAGTCCTTTTTGTCTTTGTAGAAGCAAATGGACACTTGTCCTTGTTTGATGAGTCATGTTGTATTGTTGTCCATATTTCTTTTTTTTATATTCATCTTTTCTGCTTACATCATATTATTTCTGAAAATAGTAATCATATTCCTTAAACACTACTATCAGTAAATCGCGGGATGTATCTAAATGACCGGAGTAGAGTTTGAGTACAGAGCAACTGATATCACCTACGAGATTCTACTTCAGAAGAGAACAAATTGCTTCAACCAGGATTCGAACCCACGTTGCAGGACTCCATCAGGATTTTAAGTTTCATCTATGCCGGGGACAAGATGTCCATATTTCTTAGAAGTCATGCCATAGTGGTGGACCCAATGTTTCACCTTTATAGTTTTGTTGTATACTATCACTATGTAACAATTATAATTTAATGTAAAATGTCATATATTATTCTTTTATTTTATTACTGAATTAAAATGGTAGAGGATCTGTGTATCTTATATTCTTGATGTATATTATTATTTTAAAATTATAAATTGCATGCCAGATGTATTACATAATACTTTTAAATTTTATTTCAGAATTAAAAATGACAGAGGACTGTCCAATTTATGTTCTTGTTATGTATTATTGTTTAAGAATCATAATTGCCTTTATATTCAGAATTAGAAATGGCAGAGGATTTGTCCAAAGGCAATCGAAGGGATCCTGATTGGAAATATAATTATTTGAAGGATCCTAATGACACTATAAGAGTCACATGCAATTTTTGTGGAAAAACAACCACGAGTGGAATTAATCTGGCAAAACAACATTTGATTGAGAACTTTAGGAATGCAGCAAAGTGTGCAAAATGTCCACAGGAGGTTAGAGAGGAATTGAAAAATTATATGGAGGGGAAAAAAAACAAGAAAGGAAGTCCATACTAACGAATTTTTTGAATTTAATGAGTTTGATTATCAAGACGATGTTGGTGGAGAAGATGAAGTCATAAGAAAAGAGGTGGAGAAAGCTTTCCTAGTGGCTCTATTAAGAAATTGATCCATGGATGTGTTTCTACAAAAGCAAGGAACACTTATTCATGTGATAAAGAAGAAAGAGCAATCACAATTCAAAAAATTTTAAGGAAGCAATTGAGGCTGTAGGAAGGTATGGCCCAAACTTGAAGCCTCCAAGCTATCACCAATGAGATTATAAACAAACATAGACAAGAATGGCTGAAGTATGGATGTTCCATTATGATAGATGGATGGTCAGATAGAAAACAAAGACATTTGATAAACTTTTTGGTGAATTCTCCGCATGGGACAATGTTTATGAAGTCGATACATGCTTCCTCTTTTGTTAAGACCAGATAGAAATTATGTGAATTGCTTGATAGATATGTGGAGTGCGTTGGAGAGCAAAATGTGGTTCAAAGTTATATGTGATAATGGTAGCAACTTTGTGTTGGCTGGTAAGAATTTATTTCTTTAAATGTTTATGTTTTATGAAAGACACATATTTTGGACTCCATGTGCAGCCCACTTTATAGATCTTATTTTAGAAGACATAGGGAGGATTCCAAACATTAAGAAGACATTTCAAAAAGCAATTTCCCTTGTCGGTTTATTTATGGACACTCGAGAGTCTTAAATATGATGAGAGATTTCACCAAAAATAAAGAGTTGTTGAAACGTGGGATTATTCGATTTACAACGAGTTTTCTGACTTTGCAACGATTGCATTGTCAAAAAACTAATTTGTGAGCAATGTTTACATCTGACAAATGGATGATTAGTATATGGTCTAAGTTACCAAAGGGAAAAAGTGCAGCTCATACCGTCTTGATGACAACATTCTGGAACCAGATTATTTATATTTTGAAAATAATGGGGCCATTTGTTAAAGTGTTGTGATTAGCTGATAATGAGAAAAAACCTGCAATGTGGTACATTTATGAAGCCATGGATAGAGCTAAAGAGGCTATTGCAAAGGCATTTTAATGGAATATTGTAAAGTATACAGATATCTTTAAGATTATTGATGAAAGATGGCAACGCCAATTGCATCATGCATTACATGCAACTGGACATTATCTAAATCCAGAGTACTATCAAAACTCAGCTATTAAATATTGTAAAGAAGTAACAGATTGGTTGTATGCTTGTATTGAAAATTGGTTCCAAACACTGAAGTACAAGACAATATTATGTCTGAGATACCACTGTACTCTAAAGCTGAATAACAATTTGACCTTCCGATTGCAAAAAAATCTAGAACGACAAGGTCTCCTGGTAAGTGAAAATATTAAGCTTTAAATTCTAAATTATTAGTTTATGTTTAAAATTTTACTTAATACTTACATAGTTACATTAACTTAGAAATAATGATTGTCAACATAACACTTTTTACAGTTTTGTGGTGGAATTTATATGATAATTCAGCTCCCCGTCTCTGAAAATTAGCCATAAAAATTGGGTTTAACGGCTAGTTCTGCTGGGTGTGCGTAATTGGAGAGTATTTGAGCATGTAAGGACTCGTAGTGGTATACTTCTTATTTATTCATTTTCTTTGCATAGTTATTCAATTAGACTAAATTACTAACATTAAGGTAATCCATGCAACAAATCCATACAAAAAAAAAGGAACGAATTGGAGCATCAAAGATTGAATGATATAGTGTATGTTAAGTAAAATCATGCTCTAAAAGCCCGTTATGACTTGCGGAGTGTTATTGATCTAATCGCATTGGATAACATTGATCATAGTAATGAATGGCTGATTAGGAAGATGGATGTTAATGTGGAAGCAGAAAATGAGTTGGTGTTTGGTGATGATAGCTTGACTTGGGATGATGTTGCAAGAGCGTCTGCTAGTGAGGACGTGTTGACATACACAAGGCGATAAAGGAGACAGTCATGGGTTATTACAACTAATGCCTCAAGCTCCCAAGCTCCACATGTTGACTCTATTGACATAGTTATAGCGATACCAATGAAAAATTACCCTATTGAGGAAGATTATATGGAGGAAGATTATATTATTGATTAGAAGTAGAATCAAGAATGGGTTTATCTGCCCCCAGGGGCACAGGCGGGTTGGTAAGTAGCAATGTGATTGGGGTACAACCACTCCGACGTCGCGGGTTCGAATCCGTGTGGTGACAGTCTTTGCTGAAATATTGCAAGGGTTGTTCCTGGGTTCGTGTCCCGTTGGTCTTCTCCCTTGCAGGGCTGTCGCTCGCGCATATCCCTCGATTTACATCCCACCTGGCCAAGGGGCCTCTGATACAGGTGGAGGGTTTCGCCTTCGGGACTTTCCCCTTCACAAAAAAAAAGAATGGGTTTATCTTTCCATATTAAGACTTAAGTTGATAATTTTGATGAACTTATACTTTATTATAAGCAATATATATTTATCATTTATGTGTCTGTTATGTTCTCTAAATATTACACATATATATATTTTAAAAATTCTTCATAGTGCACTTTTTTCCAGTGAAGTCCACGGTTAGTGTGCTTTGCACTTTAAGCTCCAACAGGGATTTAGCGCTTTTTCTGCTTTTCGCTTTTTACAATATTGCCTTGCCCTGCACATATGGAATCCTGAAGAGAGTGGTGTCACGGGCCACCTTTGTGCCATACCTGGAGCAAATTACCCTTGCTCTTTCTTCACACAATGTTTCTCATCCGATAGTTTATGAGAGGATCATTGCTCACATATATAAGTTCTCTTTTCCGTAATATATCTGGATCACTTGTAACCCCTCTTAGTTATCTGCGCTGCTAATCTTACTTGCTCCTGCTTTAAATAGTGCCACCTCCGAACATGTCTTTTAAATTCTAACCTCGTATACCATGCTTGATGACTCCATCAAAGTCAAAAGTACTTACGTTGAAGTTTATATAACATTGTTTCTGTTTGAAATAGTTCATGAGAGTTATAACTACGCACATGCAAAACTTGAAACTTCATGCACTTAAGGTGATTCCCTTAATGCTCAATGATTCCTCTATGATTCCATGATTATTCAATCAATTTATCTTTCGTATACGTACTTAGAATATCCCTTCTTAGGGACTATATCCTTCTGTCTTCATCTACTCCTTATACCATTTTTTCTGAGTTTCAAATATTCAGCTAAACCTACCATCAGTGGACACCTCTAGCTTAATGGTTGCTACTATCTTCTTCCTACCGTTATACTTATGCATTCTGCTAGGGTCATAACACCTCTACAAAGTATGAATAGATACAATCCCATTCGGTTCAAGCATTCACTATTACCCTCTCCACCACTCTATTACTAAATAAAACGCACAATTCTGCCTTAGTACTTTATCATTCCATCTTCCCCCTTTAGGGGAATCCCTAACATTTTACGCTCAAGGACTCCACTCCTGTACTAGTCCAATTTTTCCCTCTTCACCTTTTGCAATGCACTTCAATAACTTATAACATGTCTTTAAAGTCATCTTCCCTTACTAGGGACGATGAGTCATTTACATATATGGAGTGCCCTATACTCGTAACCGATGCACTCCATTTCGATGAACTTAACTTGCTTTTAACACTCGTCTCAATGAAATTTTTTCTCAATGACCCTTTAAGGTTGCTGTCCGATCACTTATCCTCTTTCTACCTAATCACCTATTTTTCTGATTATCGCAGTATTCAATTATCTAGAGTTTCTAACTCGTATTCAATTTATCTAAAGTTATTATCTAGTACTAGTGTCTCCTAACCCTGAAAGTTAAGTCAGTCTTCTGATAACTCTTATTGAGACCGTCAACTCACTCCCCGTCATGAAGACATAGTTTTACAAAACTATTTCTTCTATAACTTTAACACTTGTTCCCTTACCTCTTCTCTTTCTTGACTACTAACCTTATCGCACTATCATGCTTCTGCTTACGATCCTTATCTACCCGTGACACCTTACTTATTTTTCTATTAATCTCTTACTAACATTACCGCTTCTCATTTTATTCTGAAGGACTCCAGTGAAACGTTCTTTTACTTCTAACTTCTCCCCCTTCATCCGATTTTACTTTCTGGTCGGTTAATGTTCCTTCTTCATTAGAGTCATAAGTCACACTAAGGTCAATCCTTATCCCATATACCAAGATTCAAATACCTAACCCTCTAAGTCTTTTAAAAACTCAAGAAGTTATATCATGCTATATAAATCCAGGGTATACCACACGTATGTCGTATCAGGAAAAATTATCGACATGCTCATAATACTACTTAGTAGCGTCATCCCGTTCTAACAATCTGTCCATTTCTAACAATGAGCTTAACCCTCACTAGATCTTGGGGCTTTCACAATTTTCTATAGATGGGTCTGCTAACGTTGATGGATTATAGGTTATGGAAGGTGCTGCTAGCAATACTTCACTTCTGAAAATGAGATCGTGTCGCTTGTACTCCATGTCCGGATTCTGTGCCACCTTACGATTTAGTTTTCCTAGATGCCTCACATTTTCATTACCTTATTCTTTCTTGTTCGAGTCTCGTACGTTACCTTCTGATACTTTCACAACTTTCTCCCCATACAGATAAGATTAACATTCACACCTTAGTGCTCTAATGCATCACTTACGTATCTGGTACACACATGGTCTTAATTGGGACTCTTTACTTACTTACCCCTTCAAGCATAATGACATGAAATAAAACGATCTTCTTAAAGCACAACTCTAATGCACGATCTAGAGAATGACGAAGGGTAACATATCTTAGATGCATGGTAGCCTCCTGAATATAAGTGTGGTGCATAACACATCCATTGAGACCGGCACCAAGTGCCTTACTTGACCGAGTGTACCAACCTGTAACACATGCATTTTGAACATACGCTAGAACATTTAGGCCAATAAGGCCAAATCCTGTCATAATATGTAATATCTTAGGCCGACGAGGCCGTAACTCATGATAATCTGTAGATAGGCAAGTGTATCAACTGAACTAAGATCGACCCAAAATATATGTACATATATAAGCCGACAAGTCCACTATGAGTGTCAACAACAAGAAACCCAAAAAGAGTATCTACATGGGCTGACAAGGCCACCATATGATCTAAAGTAACAACATCAAGACTGGCAAGTTTACCATACTACATACAGGACATGTCTACAAGCCTATAAGGATCATTAATTGTACTGTGGTCGGGACACGACCCCGACCTACCCGTCATGTCTATTTGTATAGCAACATACTTAAACCTATAAACCTGGCAACTCCGAATGACATGGAGCTTACCAATCAAGCTGAATTCGAGCAACGCCTGCTGAGAAGACATGTTTGTCCGTCTATCAGGACTTGCAGTATGAATTGTAGCTCCTCCGGTAAAAGGGCATTAGTACAAAAGAATATACCAAGTATGTAAGCGAAACTTAATAAATGAAAGATGAAGCTGAACTAATATAAATGAATAACTTAATATAACTAAGTGTCAAGAATAACTTGAAGGTATACTTACCTAGTTCTGATTCATACTACATAACAATAATGTACCGAGCCTCGTGGAGGTCTTGTGTATAACATAACGTACTGGGCCATAAAGGGATCTGTGTGTATAACATATCGTACCAATTCGTGAAGAGGTTTCGTGTGTATAACATATCTTACCGGGCTATAAAGAGGATCAATGTGTATAACATATCGTACCGGGCAGTAAAAAGGCTCTGTGTGTATAACATATCTTACAAGGTCGTAAAGAGGCTCTGCGTATATAACATATCGTACCAGACCATAAATAGGCTACGTGGATATAACATATCGTACTGGGCCGTAAAAAGGCTCCGTGCATATCATATCGTACCGGGCCATAAAGAGGCTATGTGTGTATAACATATCGTATTGGACCATAAAGAGGCTTCGTGCGTATAATCTCGTACCTAATTGATACACTCAGTGGTGTGCACAATAGTGTCGTACCCAACCGATTATAACTCGGTGTGCGCAACTCAACAACTAACAGACTATATGACAATTTACATACTAATTAATGCCTCCTCTCCTATCATGGGACAAGTACTAGTTACGATACGAACGCCTGGCAAGGGTAATACTATGATACATAAATGACGGGACACTATGAGTAGCATGCGTTGTAAAGAACTCTCTTTTCAACTATTTCGTTTGGAAATCGTTTTACATGTGGATTCATGCCAACAAAAGATGTAGGAAATAACCATTACATACCTTTCAGTCCTGATTTAACGTCGCGGCACGATGCCAGTTATCTCTCATCAGTCATTAGTCAGCTCCACTGAGGTCTTATGTCTATCCATGTCCTCAGCCCAATAATGTTTCACCCCATGTCCCTCGGGGCATAACTGGATGGCAAAGGAGGGGAACTTAAAATCCAGCTGGAGGCCTGCAGCATGGGTTCGAACTCTGGTGAGAGCAATTTGCTCTCTTCTGGGGTAGGACCTTGTAGGTGATATCAGTTACTCTGTTCTCAAAACCTGGTCATTCATGCACATCCCGCGATTTACTGGTAGTAGTGCTAAGGGATCGGGACTACTATCTCCAGGAATAGTCTGCGTAAGCCGGTAAGCTGGATATAAAAAAAATAATGTTTCACCCGCTGACCGTTCACCAAGAGGTTTCCTCTGAATCGGGCTTCCGAAGTTCCAATGCCTCGTGTAGTGTCATCCTTACAACCTTGAAAGGGCCTGACCACTTGGACCTAAGCTTTCCCAGGAATTATTTGAGCCTAGAGTTGAACAACAACACTTGTTATCCTAGCTCAAACAAACATTGTTGGATATGCTTATCATGCTATCTCTTAGTGTTCTATTAATATAACTTTACATTCTCGTAGTAATCTGAATTCTTCGAGTTCGTGCAGCTACAACACCCACTTATTCCCTGCCAGTTCCAAGTCAAAGTTGAGTTTCTTGATGGCCCAATATTCTTTGTGCTCCAACTCGACTGGTAGATGGCACATTTTTTCATAAATCATCCTATAGAGAGATGTCATTATTGGAATCTTGTACACAGTTCAGTAGGCCCACAGTGCATCATCAAGTTTTGTAGACCAATCTTTTCTCTAAGCATTCACAGTCTCCTCTATAATTTGCTTCACTTCTGTATTCAATACCTCCACTTGCCCACTTATTTGTGGGTGATACGCAGTCACCACTTCGTGCCTAACCCCATACTTAGCCAAGAGTGTCTTCATCAAGTTATTGCAAAAATGCAATCCTTCATTGCTAATAATGACCCTTGGGGTTCCAAACCTAGTAAATATATTCTTCTTAACAAAACTCACCACCACATTGGCATAATTGGCAGGTAGAGGAACTGCCTCCACCCATTTATATACATAATACACCGTCAATAAAATAGATTTGTTCATGTAAGATGGTGGGAAGGGACCCATAAATCAAATATCTCAACTTCAAGAATATTGTTCAATGGCATCTTATGTCTTCTCGATATGGTCCCTGTTCTTTGGCACCTGTCACAACTTCGAACAAAAGCATGATCATCCTTAAAAAGCATGGGCCAATAGAACCCTGACTGCAAGATCTTGGCTGTTGTGCGATCACTACTGTGATGTCCTACATAAGGGGATGAATGACAACTCTCTAAGACTTGCTTCAGTTCGGTCTGCGGAATACACCTCTTTATCAGCTGGTTAGAACCCTGTTTGAAAAAATAAGGCTAATCCTATATATAGAATTGCGATTCATGATACATTTTCCTTCTCTTACGTGTGGTAGTCTTAGGTGGGTAAATTCCACTCACCAATAAGTTCACGTTATCTGCATACCATGGTACGTCTGGCTCTGCAATTGCAAAGAGCTGCTCATTGGAGAACACCTCTCGAATTTGCCCATCGTTTACCACATGTTCGTGACTCTCTAACCTCGATATATGGCTAGCCACCTAATTTTCCATTCCTTTGTGATCCTTGATCTCCACATCGAACTCTTGAAGTAATAGAATCCACCAAATAAGCATTGGTTTTGCGTCCTTCTTGTTAAATAGGTACCAGATTGCAGCATGATATGTATACACAATGACTCTTGTTCCCACTAGATATGATCGGAATTTATCAAAGGCATAGACAACTGCCAGCATCTCTTTCTTAGTGACAATATAATTCAATTGTGCAGCATCAAGAGTTTTATTGGCGTAATAAATCGAGTGAAAAATCTAATCCTTCCTCTGGCTTAGGACGGCTTCCACAGCAGTATCTCTGGCATCACACATTATTTCAAAAGGAAGTGTCAAGTCAGGCACTATCATTATAGGAACAATTACTAACATTCTCTTCAACTCTTCGAATGCTTACACACATGCTTCGTTGAATACAAATTTCACCTCTTTCTCAAGTAGCTTACATATAGGATTGAAAACTTTCACGAAATCCTTGATAAACCGTCTGTAAAATCCCACGTGCCCGGAAAACTACGCACCCCTTTCATTGAGACTGGGGTGGTAATTTTTCAATCACTTCCATTTTCTCTCGATCTACATCCAAACCTCTTTTCAACACTTGATGCTCGAGGACGATGCCTTCTTGAGCCGTAAAGTGGCATTTTTTCCAATTTAACACCAGGTTGATCTCCTCGCATCTGGAAAGCACACGATCTAAGTTCAGCAAACATACATCAAACGAATTCCCAAACAAAAATCATCTATGAAAACCTATACGAAGTCCTCCACCATCTCCGAAAAAATAGCCATCATGCTTCGCTAAAACATTGCTGGAGCATTACATAACCCGAACGACATGCGTTTGAAAGCATATGTACCATATGGGCATGTGAATATGGTCTTCTCCGGATCTTTAGGAGCAATATCAATCTAGTTGTAGCCTGAATATCCATCTAAGAAGCAATAATATTCCTGTCCAGCTAACCTGTCAAGCATCAGATCAATAAAGGGGATTGGATAATGGTCTCTCATGGTGGCTTCATTCAGCTTACGATAATCCATCCACTTTGTTACTTTTCATATTGGGAAAAGTTCATTCTTGTCATTCGTCACCACTGTCATCCTCAATTTCTTCGGAATGTACTGTACGGGGCAGACCCACTTGCTATCAGAAAAATAATGCCTGAGTTAATTACCTATTTCTTTACCACCTCATTCATAAAAGGATTCAATCTTCTTTGATGTTGAACACTTGGCATATGATCTTCTTCCAAGAATATCTTGTGCATGTAGAACGCCGGGCTAATTCCTTGAATGTCTGAAATCTGTCACCCTAAGGCTCTCGTTCGATTCCGCAACACATGCAATGATTTCTCCACCTCTTTACACGTGAGTTTGGCAGCTAGAATGACCGGCAATGTCTCACCCTTACCTAAGAAAGCATACTTGAGATGAGCAGGTAAGGGTTTTAATTCAAACTTCGGTGCCTCCTCTTTGGATAACTTAGGCGGTGGCCTAAGAGGTCTGTCAAGGGATTTGAATTCACTCTTTCTCACATAAATGCTTGCCAAGTCTAATATCTGCACCATTTTATTAGCCTCTGCATCTCCGAAAATATCATCTCTCATGAAGACTCTTTCAAATGGAGTTTTAGATGTGATAAAAGGCAATTCGGAATCAATATCCGCCATAGTGATTGCCGAAAACTCTTCATAAATAGAGGGTAGCTTGAGGACCTTGTAACCATTGAACATTTTAACTTTATCGTGCACCCTCATAGTTAGATACCCTACAACCACATCAATCAACGCTCTTCCTGTGGTTAAAAATGGATGCCCCAAAATAAAAGGGACCTCCGGATCTGGCTTAAAATCTAGGATGAAAAAATCTACAGGAATTATGAGAGACCCCACTTACACTAAAACATTTTCGATAATACCCTCTGGTCGTGCCAAAGATCTGTCTACCAGCTACAGCACAATAGTGGTTGATCGAGGATTTCCCAACCCTAACTTTCTAAACATAGACGACGATATCAAGTTGATACTTGCACCAAGATCACACAGTGCACGAGCAATGTTTCTCTTTGCAATAGTGATTTCGATAGTGAAACTACCCGAATCCTTCAGCTTTGTAGGCAGTTTGTTTTGAATTTGAGATATGCACTCCTCAGTAAGTGTAATTGTGGCATACTCTGTGAAATGACTCTTGTTGGCTAGGATGTCCTAGATATATTTTGCGTATTTCAGAATTTCCTGCAATATGTCAACCAAGGGAACATTCACATGTACCTGCTTTAATAATTCAAGGAACTTTTTGTACGTTGCTTCTTCTTTCTCTTTTGCTAATTTTTTAGAGAATGGGGGCGGTGGTTTGGCAACCACTAGTTGTGGTTGCTTTTCCAACAGCTTCTGTGGTACACTATCTACCTCAATAACCTCATCTTCTTCAACTGTATCTTTCTGTGCTTCCTCCCGAGTTGCTTTTGTCGGTTCTAACTCCTCTAATTATCTCCTATTTTTTAGAGACACATCTACATATGGTTTCAGGTTTGGATCTATGTCACTCGGAAGTCCATCATGTGGTCGGGTATTCTGAGCACCTGCTATCTGCCCCATCTATCTCAGAGTCACTTTGAAACCTGTTCAATAAGACGGACAATTCATTATAGCTCAGATCAAGAGCTTGCCCCTCAGCTGCAATAATTATCAACAGTTTTTCATGGTGATCCAGACTATTAATAAAGTTGTGAGCCAGAACTTCATTCGTTTGATGATGAGAAGGGTAATCTCTGAGCAACTCTTTGAACTTTTTGCATGCCTGATACACCCCTTATCCAGGTTTCTGTCTGAAGGACATGATTTCCCTCCTAAGTCTCGTTGTCTTTCTAGATGGAAAGAACTTAGTCAGAAATTTTCTTGCTAGATAATCCAGGAGGTGATGGAATTTGTTGGTTCTGCATCTAACCACTTCTTATCATACTCGAGTAGAGATAATGGGATCAGTGTCAACCTCACATAATCAGTAGTGACCCTAGTAGTCACATAAGTACTCACAATCTCCAGGAAAGTTTGAATGTATCGCTGAGGGTCCTCGTGTGGCAAACCAGTGAACTGTCCGCTGGAGTGGAGCAACTGAATCATAAGCTCAAAGTGCCCCTCGATGGTCGATTTGACAATGCTTGAAGTGACACTACCCACTAGAGGTACTGCCACCTCTCGAACTATCATTGGTGGTGCGTTAGCTGCCATTACTTCAGGTGCCACAACAACTGCTTCTTGATTTTCCCGAAAATTAACTTCCCTCCTACGTTGATGGAAAAATCGTTCAAGTTTAGGTTGAAAGTCCGCGAGGTTGTTTTGACTAGAAGACATTCGCATTCGATTGTTTTACCTTCGTTCAAATAACAACTAAGATCAAGACGTTAATACTTGGATAACTAAAGCAATAAAAGATTATTCTAATAAAATCATTAATTTCTAAGTCCCTGGTAACGGCGCCAAAAACTTGTTGCTCCCAAACACACACGCAAGTATACGAGGTTGCCAAATAATATAATCACTTGTAAAAGTCGGATATCAATCCCACAGAGACTTATGATCAACGATATTAGAAGAATTCACTAATACTACTAATTACGCATACATAAGAGAGAATAGTTGTTTTGATTTATAACTACTACAGAAAAGTAAATGATTAACTAATGTAAACTAACAGATTACAAATAACATTTGTTGATATTGGAATTTATCACAAGAAGAGATCTCAGGGTTATGGCACTTTTCGTAATCATGTTGCGCTTTTACTTTCGTTGATTTGCTTAATTACCGAGTTATTAATTGATAGGGTTAATTATATGACTACGAATCTCTCGAGTCCTCTAGTCGCCTATTCGTACTACTTTCACGCCTATATCTCTATGGTCATGAACATTAATACAAATGCATTTATATTTCCTTTATTTCAACCAAGCAGGGCAATCTAGGTATATTTCTATCCTAGCCATAAATTCCCACCCCGATTTCCCGGTGGTGAGATCCTACTCTATTAAATCTCCGTTCTATCTTAGTATTCCTCTATCGAGTTCAATCTAAAAATTAAATATTTATCCTACTGGTCGCAAAACAGTAAAATAGTTGTGCACAAGATTGAATAAATAACTCATACGATAATTTAGCAAAATCAACTCACATTCATACTATGACCACAACCCCAGGAGCAAAGGAGTTTAGCCACTCATAATTCTATTAAGAACACAAGAATTCATGATAAAACTAGGGTTTAATTGAAGAAAGAAAATAATATGTAAAAAATACCAATAGTACGGCTACAAGTCTCCAAGAATATCCAACAACCCTCTGAAAAACGCCCATAGGGTCTATTTATAGTTTAGGGTAAAAGAAAAAATAAGTAAACCAAGTCCTACTAAAAATAGGAAATCCGCTGTGCTTTGTGCTCTGCACATGCGATGCAAGTGCAAAGCAGGTGTGTCTGCAACTTCAAAAATTCCAAACTCCAGAGATGTTGTTCTCATGCCTTGGTCGTGCGATGTAGGTGCACATCATTTGCACTTTTATCGGTCTTCAGAAACATTCCAAAGAAGCCATTGCCCTGCCCTGTGTGTGCGACGCAAGTGCATGACACAGGGAACCTTCAGTGACATTCTTCTGCTCAGTTCTTTGCCATCTCCTTATTCTCTTGGCCAAATGCGATTTCATCCAAACTCAACCAAAGTTGCTCTCTTTTCCACACAAGAAACACCAACATAAGCTCAAATACAACAATTTCACTATTAATATGCGATTAAAGTACTAAGATTAGAGGTAAAGTAACGCTAAATAAGTTGATATTTGTGCCAAATATCAACTTATCCGAACAACTATAGGGTGCAATCTATATTTTTTCTCATTGTTTAATCAAACTTTATATTAACAATAATAATACTTACTATTTTACAAATTCACTTATTATGTCTCGACATACACTTACAATTCCTGTGCCGAGAAATTGGTAAGGAAAGACGAGGCAAAAAGTTAACAAGGTTACAGTAGCTCATTTTCTAAATTGGATAGCCGTACCCGACCATGACACTTTAGGATTCGCATGTAGTTTGTGTCCATATCGCAACGGTGAGAAAGTAGTCAATATCGAACGTATATATAAAGCCCCACCTGCCAACGGAACAAAGTAAAGCCAAGCAACAACCGAGAAAGACTAACAAAAACATTGTGTTTGATTGCTAAGAAAGGAATCCAAATTCAATCCGGAAACGACAAAATTGAAGGACAGCAGAATCTCAATCACTTTGATGAATTCCAAACTCTTTCTTTGCCTTACTCAATGAAATGGATGAATTAAAACCTTCAACCAACGTTATGTCGTCGTTTCTATACCCTTTCTTCCTCTTCCTACGACCATGATTAATCCCTGTAAACCCCTCTTTGGATCTCAACCGCAGATCCATCACAACAACATATTCAACCTTTTCTCTTCCTTCTTCAACTCCTTATGATGGACCCTTCTACCTCTCGCCCAGCTGTAGTCATTGACAATGGAACCGGGTATTGCACATCACCCTCCACCTGTTTGATAAAATTCCTCAACCACATTTTTCATTCTTTTTCTTTGAGCCGGGGTCTTTCGGAAACAGTCTCTCTGCCCCCACAAAGGCAGAGTTAAGGTCTACGTACATACTACGCTCCCCAGATGACACTATTTTATATTCTTTTTGTGTCTTATTTTCAGGTATACAAAAATGGGTTTTGCTGGAAATGTGGAGCCATGTTTCATACTACCTACAGTTGTTGCTTCTAATGAATCATTTGTCAATCAACCTCGAGCTTTGACGAAGAGCAGTAACTGGTTAGC
This sequence comes from Anisodus tanguticus, assembly GCA_034509755.1. Classification (NCBI taxonomy): domain Eukaryota; kingdom Viridiplantae; phylum Streptophyta; class Magnoliopsida; order Solanales; family Solanaceae; genus Anisodus; species Anisodus tanguticus. The sequence continues at coordinate 45,841,451 of CM067543.1, read as the reverse complement.
ACAGCACAGTGCAGGTGTTATGGCGGATCTCGATTTCTTTATTGGTGAAGAGGGTTTGAGCAGATCTAAATCTAGTAGTACTTATAATCTTAGCTATCCTATTAAACATGGACAAGTTGATAATTGGAATTCAATGGAACGGTTCTGGCAGCAATCTATATTCAATTACCTGCGTTGTGACCCCGAGGATCACTATTTTCTGTTAACTGAAAGCCCTATGACTGCACCTGAGAACCGAGAATATACAGGGGAAATTATGTTTGAGACTTTCAATGTTCCGGGACTTTATATAGCCGTGCAGCCGGTTCTTGCGTTGGCAGCTGGCTACACAGCATCTAAGGTTGGTAGTCTTATCTTAACAACTTTGATGATATATGGAGTTGGATATTTTGTGGTATTGATATTTTTATGATCTAATGCAACAACAACATACCCAGTGTAATTCCAGAAGTGGGGTCTGGTGAGGTTAGGATGTACGCAAACCTTATCCCTACCTTTGTGGGGGTAGAGAGGTTGTTTCCGATAGACCTCGGCTCAAAATATTTTAAGATCTAATGGTTTGGAAAAATTTGTAAACCTTGTTCAACAAACTTTTAGCTTCGCAGGTAGCTTTGTTTTGTCTAGAGTATTAAGAGAAAGTTAATTGTGTAATAGGTGATAGCTTGGATTTTTCAATAGTCCATTATTGTTCTAATTTCTCGCAATATTAGGACTAGCTTCAACGATGTTACTTTCATTCACAAAAAGATTAAGAGTGAACAAATTGACGTGCTTAGTGGAAAACTTGTTATGTTTCTGAAATTCAGATTGTTGCCAAGTTATGAGAGTGTGTAGAGCAGGAAAAAAGGGTGTCTCTCTCTTGTACAAGTGCAATTTTAGGTTGGTGGTACAAAATTAGAGCAAACACTGGTGGCTATGATGTCACGGCTTTTGTTTGGAACATTATTAAAAATATGATGTATTGATGTTAGTGATGTCCTAGTTGCCTGCACGGTGTGTGTGTGTCATGGCTCTGAACTGTGTACTACTCACTATCAAAAGGTAATTTGCCTTGAAATACGCTAATGGTGTGTGCACACTTCTTTCGAAAATTTTCAAGCCAACCCCCTCAAGTAAAATTCCTTTTCGATGGTAAAGCTTACCCACCATAAGCCTCACCAATTTCAGTTAAGGAAGATGCAAGTAATACTTTACCCACTGACAACCATCAAAAATTGTGCCAGAGATTTTGAAAACACCAAAAATGAAGGCTCACTTTTTCTACATGTTTAGGATTTAGAGGTATCTCATATCTTCTTTTTAGATTTTGAGAGGGAGGAGGGGAAAATGGAGAGGGTGAAAGGGAGATGAAGCAGAGACGGGGAAAAGTTTCAGAATACGGGAAGAGGGAGGGAGAGATAAGAGAAATGAAAGCAGAAATATTGAAGGTTGAGGGGTTCGCCAACGAAGTTTTTGATTAACCACGAAACTTCTATTATCTGATATGGGAGATGAGGGGGGAAAAAGAAGTCAGGAAAAGTTTAAAAAAGGAGAAAAAGAGATAAAAAAGGAGAAACAACAACAACAAATCCAGTGTAATCCCACAAGTGAGATCTGTGGAGGGTAGTGTGTACGTAGACCTTACCCCTACCTTGAGAAGGTAGAGAGGCTGGTTCTGATAGACCTTCAGCTGAGAAAGAAGTGAAAAAATAAAGTGGCATTTGACGAGCCTCTGACATGGCGGATCGTGTATTAGACTGCCCGTCACAAGATTGATTTTGTTTTTTCAAGAGGGTATTGAACTCACTTTTAACAAGAACAGGTGGATTAAAAGTTGCCCAAGAAGTTTTTCCGATTATGATCTTTACTGTTTCAAATAGATGCTGTCATAGTTTTTGACAAAAAACTGCACGCAAAGAGAGCTTCCCACTATATTGTAATTAGTATAGATGATTGGTTTCTTTTACGAAGATTCTTTACTTTTTATATAAAATTTGTATGCGGGAAGTGTCCCTTTCAATAATACAACTACTGATTTTATCAAATGTAGAAGAAAAATTCCATAATTATGCCATATTAGAACCCTAAATCAACTTAGCAAGAATAATAAATGAATCCTTGAAGGCCACCGTCAAAGTAACCATTGTATGAAAGCCCTAACAAGGTTGTCTTGCATCTCGAGTTGAGTTGTCCCTATTGATATCCCCCCTCTCCCTTTTCTTTTTTCCTTTAGTTCCTTTTTCTCGTGGTTCAAGTCACTGGAGATGGTTGGAATAGGAGATTGTGGTGTTTGGAAAGTTCTGTTGCTTTATTAGTTGGTTTGGCATGTCAGAAGAATTTATTAGGTAGATGTATTTTTGTGTTTCTCTGCTTTCCTTGTTGGTTGGTCTGAGTTGAGGTTACTGGGACGAACTGGCTTACTTTGACTAGGAAAGGACACCCTGGCTCTAGTGGTAGATAGGAAGTGTGTGGTTTGAATTGTAGAATATGAGGGAAGAAGGTGATGTAGGAGTGAAGTGTTGGAGAAAATAGAAAGTACATATTTCCTCTTCGACGACATAGTTTGATCCCCCATAAAAAAGTTAAGAGGTTAGATGTGACACCCCGAATCTAGGGGTGACTTGACCGGCATCCGATGCCTTAAACCCTGTACCGAGCAACCAACTATCTCGTATTCATAACTATATTACACATAAGGCGATACGATTATCGTCGTACCATCAAACACATGCATTGGGATTCCTTGTGGTCCCCTACCAATTTACATTTTTAAATATGACGCTTAATCATTCAAGCAAATAATGGCTCTACGGCCTCATCATAAGTGAACTTGTCTCGACAAGGGATCAAACATTGATTCTACCCTCATGACATATACATCTCCCACGGTGTGCCATTAGAGCCTCTACACGGCCGAAAGGACAGATAAACACTCGAGACACAGCCATGCTATGCAAAAGAACGAAGTGAAATACTGGCCACCACTGAATATGAAGTTGGGTAAAGCAAGTAAGGCCAAGCAGTTTGTCAGCTAGCTGGTCTCAGCTGCATTGTACTATAGTATGACCTGTGCATATGCCTTTTACCTTTTCCAAAAGTGTGTATCTTCAGGGATGCGACACGCCTACAAAAAAATTTGGGTCTTTCAGAAACCAGAAACAAAGTACATTCCAGAGAATTTTGTCTCATAAGGTGGTATTCTGATTGTAAGTATGTCAAACGGAATAGCTTTTATGTCTTTTCTCAATGGCATGAACTGATATCTTGGAATAGCTTTTATGTCTTTTGTCAATGGCATGAATTGATAACTTTGTCATGTCAAGGAAAATAAGGGCCAAGGAATCTGTTCCAACCTAATATCGTCATTCTTTTCTTTTCCAGTGGAAAATGGGAAAATGAAGATTGAGCTATTTGGAGAGAAAGTACTGGGTTGCATGTCAACCTTTAGTATGTTCATTACTTGTTTGATATAATATCCTGTGTATCCGTTGTATTCTTTGTGATCATAAGTGACTTGCATACCATTGTTCCAGAAACTTGAACTTAATTGTGGTCTAACAATTTGACATGTCTTGTAATCATTATATGCTATTTCTTTAGTGTGAGATGACTGGAGTCGTAGTGGATATAGGAGATGGTGCTACGCATGTTGTACCTGTTGCTGAGGGTTATGTTATTGGGAGCAGCATTAAGTCAATTCCCATTTCTGGGAAAGATGTTACTCTCTTCGTTCAACAGCTCATGAAGGTATGTAGTTCTTGTTTCTTTATGACTTCAGTAAAACACTTCCGTAAAAATGGTTGAATAGAAAAACGGAGAAGGGTTATATTTGCCCCTATACTATCCCGAAATAGTTGTACCCATCCTCCGTTTCACTTTTCGATGATATCTACCCTCGCCGTTAGTGTTTTGAACACAAATACCCCTTCTGTTAACGGTCAACTCAGACCCAGCTTTAAAAAGACACGTGGAGGCATCTGCTTATCCGGGTCATTTGCGACCCATAACCCTTATCCAGATCAAAAAACATATTGTCCCTACCAAAATTCATTATGTAGAAAATCAATGAGATGCTTTTGGAGACTCCATAACCAACTGAGCTCCATCCCCACCAGCAAAGAACTATCGGAGTATCATCGGAAAACAGTCCATTCACCAAAAAACAAGAGGTGACATCGACCCTCTCACAAAATACTCCATCTTCACTTTTATACAATCAAAATCCTCCATCATCCACCACAAGTTTTCTACTGATACACCCAAATTTTCAAGAATAAAATTAACTCACAATCTCAACAAAAGTCCAATAGATAGCTCAGCAAACCCATTTCTAAATTATTACTCCAGTAAATATTCAAAAAAATTACAAAATCTAAAAGAAGTAAAAGTAGAGAAAATGTTGGAAAATTGCAGGTGAAGGGAAAAAATAACACCACAACAATGACCCTCTGTTCGCTCTTCTATTGACTAGGTTAAAGTTACAACTTTAACACCAATAAAATTTCTGGGCAAATCTTTAGACATAATAAATCAAATTGGTCAAAGCCATTGGAATATTAAATCTCCAAGACCAATCTCCATTGATTATATGTAAAATATTGAAATTATTTTTTGTACGATTGACCTAGATTTTTCAGCTGGTTTCGATCCGTTGGACAAAAATTGAAGTGAGGTGCGAAGGTAAGAGAGGAAGAAGATAGAATAAGAGAAATGGACAGGGAGAAGAAGAGGGGAAAGAAGGAGAAGGAGGGTAGGGGAAGGAGAGGAGATGGGTTACGGATATGGGTCGTGGGTTTGGGTTATAACGACATTGGGTATTAGAATTAAATAAAAATAAAAAGGGGTGGGCCGTTGAAATCGTGCCACGTATCCAGCTGAAAGTGGCCGTTAAACGTGGGGGCCCAAATATTAAAAACACTAACAGCGAGGGTAGATACCTTCGAAAATTGAAACGGAGGATGGGTACAACTATTTCGGGATAGTACAGGGGGTATATATGACCCTTTTCCGATAGAAAAATGCACGTTCACTACTTTTCCTTGACTATAACTGATCTATAACATAGGATTGTGATATCTTGAAGTTTGTGTCTCAATGTTATTGGTATTATAAATCCTTTGAAGTTCCAACTGTCCATGAGATGAAAATAAAGACGTGTAGGAATAGATTGTATATATAACCTTTACAAGTACTCACATTCTTTATTTGATAGAATGATGAGCTATCTCCTATAGCACACAAGCCTCTGGTTCAAATGAGTATACTAATAGTAGCAATACCTAGTTTCATGCCAACATAATGATGAAATGATTGATGAAATGAGTATACTAATAGTAGCAATCCTTGGACCTTTGAAACCAAATGAAGCATGTGAAATTCCTTACCTGGAAAATGGAACCGACGCCTTGCAGCATTAATCTTGATCACAATCATTATCCAGCACGCCTTGCAGCATTAATCTTGATCACAATCATTATCCAGCAGGATTGTTTTTGTTTTACTTTTTCTTATTTTCTTCTGTTAGCTGATATTCCCAACCATTATGAACAATCAAGATTGGGTGCAACATTTAGGTCCGAAAGAGTGCTTTCTAAACCGTTGTACCGAACATTCTGCCTAAAACCTGAAATTTGTAGTACTAGCCATTTCTTTTGTATGAAGACCTTTCTGTAACTAAAGTATCTCCTTCTGAGTACTTTTTTTTTTAAACTGGTAACTATCTTTCATATGTGCAAAACAGTACATAGGTTGTACTGAAACCATTTGTTACCCAATTATTACCGGATGTCCTTGACCTGCGGGAAATCTAAAACTACCGATTGCTTAGTAGCAATGTTGTCAAAGGCGCGCTTAATCCCTGAAGCGAGGCTCAAAACATGTTGAGCGCTTCACCCGCTTAGTGTGCGCTTTAGTATTGTCATCAAGACTCTAAGACATACTTTTCCTTACCAATGTGCGTTTCATGAAGAGGTGACACGAAACAATTGATATTTCACTTTATTGTAATTTTTTTTCTCAATTTCTTTGTCCATATATTTGTTCTTCATGCTTATAATTATTAGTCTCGTACTAAACATATATATTTGTATGTTTTCTGAATTTGCACCTTTTTTCATTAAAGCCCCAACAGACCTTAGAGCTTTTTTGCGCTTTTCGCGTTTGATAACACTGCTTAGTAGGGTAGCCACAACTCAGATACAAGTATGTTGGGTATTTGAGGTCTATCTTTGAGTTTCTAAGATGGTATCTCATTGTTTAATAAAGCTCCAAAAGATTACAACTTATTGATTATTCAATGCAGGAAAGGGGAGAACATATTCCAGCAGAAGATTCCTTTGATATAGCACGAAAAGTGAAAGAAATGCATTGCTACACTTGTTCTGACATTGTGAAGGTATTATCTATTTGTATGAGCCTATACAAAAGGAGTAAAAAGGAATAAGTTGAAAGAGTAGATGAAACAAAAGTTTGAAGTTCTTTCTGATAATCCATCCAGCTCCTCTTCTTCTTTCATCCAGTTCTCAAACTTGACTTATCTGTTCGACACTTCTGTGAATTAGGGCAAGCTCATCATGCCATGATTTAAACTCAGAATCCCTGTTTGCATCTGAGGCTGGAGGTTACAACTGATTTTTGCTTGTAATAGGTCCTTATTGTCAAATGATTTCAGGAGTTCAATAAGCATGATAAAGAGCCAGGGAAGTACATCAAGCACTGGAGAGGTACAAAACCAAAGACAGGAGCACCTTATTCATGTGATGTTGGCTATGAGCGATTTCTTGGTCCTGAGGTCTGCTTTATCCTCTAGCTTCAAGTTTCTAAATCTCTTTAGCTGTAAAGTTTTTTTTTCAATGTGCTTGTTAGTTGTTAGCCTACTGGAGCAGAGGTTACTATGATGGTCAATGAATTGGTATTGTCTACTTCATGTTTTACCCAAATCTCTCGAATTGTTCAGACTCATACCGCTTAAACCCTGCTGCTTTTTCTGCATGGAGTAGCTTTTTTGCTAAACCCTAGTTCATTGAAAGTACCAAGTAATTGAAGAAATCAAGAAGTATCCATGATCACTTAACTTTTAGGGGAAGCCTCTTGACCCGGCCTACTGGCTGGTGCTTGAGTCACGCTGGACGATAGTCTGGAACCACTATGGGTGTGGTAGAAATTAAAAGAAAGAAAAAAGGAGCTTTGGACCTAAATCAACATAGAGCTGGATAAAATAGGAAATTTTTAATGGTGATTAGCTTCAGATGCTTTACTCACAAGTTGATGGCTCGATGAATTGTGTTCGCAGGTTTTCTTCAGTCCTGAGATTTATAATAGTGATTTTACGACCCCTTTACCTGAGGTGATTGACAAATGTATTCAATCTGCACCAATAGACACAAGAAGAGCTTTATATAAGGTAATTTTGTTACTGAATTCCATAGAACTGTTCTTTAGTGACAGAGTTCTTATGATCAACAAAAAGGTTCCTTGTATCTTGAATGAACTAAAGTTGTGTATGAACCCCCCTTTCTATGTGAGTGTAATATATTGTGCACTTGTTGAAATTCAGAATATTGTTCTATCCGGAGGGTCAACCATGTTCAAAGATTTTCATAGAAGATTGCAGCGAGATCTAAAGAAGATTGTGGATGACCGTATTCTTGCATCAGATGCCCGGTTAGGTGAAAGTGTCAAAGTAAGTGTTTGTTCCTTTCATTTCTCACCTGAATTTTAGGCGACAAATAAAAAGTCTCCAATATATCAAGAGTGCTTGACGGCTAGAATTCAACTCAGGCACAACCAGTTGAAGTGAATGTGGTCAGCAATCCTATCCAGAGATATGCAGTTTGGTTTGGAGGTTCTGTACTAGCTTCAACTCCTGAATTTTTTGCGGTATGTTTATCCTTCTAGTTTCTATTTATTGATTGTAGTTAATTACTGTGCGTGAAGTTAATCCTTGTATTTACTGGTTTGTGCATTGTATTCAAATAGGAAGTTTAATCTCATTTTTGATAATCGATTTGGATATTTTTTATGTTAGGCTTGTCATACGAAGGCAGAATACGAGGAATATGGAGCTAGTATATGCCGGACAAACCCTCTATTTAAGGGAATGTATTGATATTGAACCAACTCAAACTGATGATTGTAAAAGCATTTATTGTTAAGATGTTCACATCCTAACAGCCCGATCCATCTATCCTCGGTGCTCAGCTTCAAGCTGAAATCCTACATCCGCAGGCGCCTTCCATTATGTCAACCGATTAGAGGCAGTGTAGGATGGACCTGTAACAGAATGGGGTTCTTGTTCTTTTCTTCAGGAGCAGCGCACAAGTTCTGGCCTTGCAGGAAGTAGGCTTTCATTGGCAGGATTGGTTGGCACTTCCATTTGCAGCAGATGGTTTCACAGATCAGTTGACATTTACTGAGCTGAATGTTATTTTCTGTGTGTTCAGCTCAGTCTAGGGATTGACCAGTTTATTTTTGTAAGAGGGCAGGAATCAGGATAATAAGCTTCAAACAAATTCAGGTAGGTTTTCTTTTAATTATATCAAATGATTGATCAAAGAATCATGTAGAAGCTTGTTTTCTCTGTAGATGTATTCTGAACATTAAAGCTATACCTGTATATTTGGTTCAGTACTGAACCTTCATTCTTTTTCTAGGAACAGTAATTTTCCTTGGTCACAGCTTTTGTAAAGTCGTTTATTGTGAGTACTCTTAGCTTTTAGTAGGTATTGATGAAAAATAATTTCAGTTTGGGTTTCCGTAAGCTGCTAAATGAAAATTGCTTTGGTAGTTCATACTACAAAGGTTTTATTGAAGGTTTTTTTCCCAGTATTCTTTGTTGATGTATTTGTGTACTTGATCATTCTTTTGAAATTTCAACAAATGGAAAATGTTTTCTTTGAAAAAAAGGAAGATACTTTGGAAGAAGCATTGCTCCTTCTCTCCCTCTTTAGCAGACACATCAGTCGTTAAGAAATATTGTATTTCTAGGAAATGCGAAAGTAATTTCCTGACCACATTGGGTTTATAGTTTTCAATGGCCGAGTTGTCATTTCTTAGATATAATTTCATACAGAGACAAAACCTACCAAGAATCTTGTACTAATTGATGATACGCAACAAACATTCTTGTCTAGTCTATGATGTTCGAGGAAAAATAGTCTTAGCTTGAATCTCTACCCAAACTATTAATAGTTGTACGCATTTTTGGATGGTAAATAGCCACTTTCCGGGTTGCTATGAGGAACGAGCCCCCATTTCAAAAGTAATTACTACTAACATTTAGCCACTTTATAATAAGTTGGACAAAGATATCCCTAAACTAAACACGGAAAACCTATGCTCTTCTTCTTCGCTTCTTTCTCTACCCTTGAACTAAATAGGGATTCGTTCACGGAGTTTGAACTTATAAAGATTTGAATTATATTTATTTTCATGGGTGCTAGGAAACTTCCACAATTAAATTATGAAAATTTTGAATCCATGAATTGTTTATGAAGTTTAAACTTATAGTAATTTGAACTTCATGAATGGTTCATGGAGTTCGAACCCATATACTCTTTCCTTGAGTTTGTGGTTCTATAGCTAAGAACTCAACGAAAGAGTCTTTAAATTCACGATTTTATAACAAAAAAACTCAAAATATTTGTTCATGTATTCGAACTCCAGCACAATATTTGTCAAAGTGAAAACTTAAATAAAGAGTCCTTGTATTTATGGTTCTACAACTAAAAACGTAAGGAGTTTTTCCTTTAGTTTGAACTCTAAGGTAAGACTCATTGAGTTCATCGTTTTACATAGAGATGTTCATGACTCGATTTTGGTTGGTTTTCCTCAAAGAAAATAAAATTAATTTAATTTTTCAAATGTTGGAATCAAAATCAATTAAGTCAATTTTTTATCGCTTCAATTTTTATCAATTTTTTGGTTACTTCGGATTTTTTAGTAATATATGACAATATATTTGCAAGCAGATACTAGATTGTCTATATTCCAGCATACACTACTAAAAATTATTCTATATGAAACAAAAGAAATATATATATGTAGCTTCTTGTAAAATTCGTATGCATTGCCCAAAATGTAGTCATTCTCAAGGAACAATATTAAAAAATTTAAAATATTTTTTTGTGCAAATAATTAAAGATCTAGTTGTAATATACCAAGATATTCTGATAATAATTGAATAAAATAATGATGAATAATTAAAGGACTCAAAGACTAGTTATTTTGAACATGAAATTCTTAGAATTATCAAAACGAAAATTACAAATCAAACTAGAAAGTAAAGACAAAAAAATTGAATTACTATAAGACCAAACCCTAAATTACGAACCAAGAGTGTAAAAGATTAATATGTACAATAAAATTTTAAGAAATTCTACATGAGTGTGTGTGTGCAATTATAATTTTAAATAGGAATTTATATAGTGAGTTTAGTTCAACTTTTTCAGTTATTTTTTTGCTTAAAATCAAAACTAACAAAATTTTATCGATTCTAAAATTAAAAATAAAAATCAAACCAAACCAACATACTATCAAATTGTTTCTTCGATTTTCGGTTTGGTTCGGTTATTCGGTTTTCCATGAACACCTCTAGTTTTATAGTTGTGAACTCAAGGATTCGGTTCTTGAGTTCTAACTCCAGCACATTGTGTTGGGATTTCACTTGTCAATATTTTAAACTCCAACACCGAATGTTAACTATTTTCTTTATCTCCAGTGACTTCTTCAATTATATTTCAAATAGTTGCAAATTTTGAGTTTTTGACTAAATATTGATTAAGTCAATAAAATGTTCGACCATAATTTTTGTTGTCTCCGAAAACTTAAAGTGCAAATTGGAGCATGAACACATCAAAATTTTATTTAAGTGGAGATAGATTCGATGAAAATGCATTGGAAGCATCATTCGATAGAGGAAGTTATTTGGGCGACTAAGTTGGACATGCAACGTAGATATACATAGTTGTTTGATATTCATATACAATTCCAAACCAGTTAGAAGATGAGCATTGAGGAAAGATGTAACAATCCGACCCTTTTAAGTTTTGATGTTCCATTTTAAGATTTGAGACTTTGAACAGGTCAGAGGATAACCACTTGAAACTTTGAGATTATTTTATCACTTTTGAATAACGGGGTCTCGAATTTAGGCGATTCAAAAGAGGAATATCATCATCAAGACTTGGGTAAGTTATTCTAACTTGATTTTGATTAATTTTTTTCTAATTACCCATTTAATTTAGCTGCTAGTTTATGAAATTTTGAAGTAAAATAGGTAGATTTTTGTTATGATTTTTTGGAGAGAGATGCAAATAATAACGTAGAAAATATGAATGAAATTGTCTTATCTAAATTTTATTAATCATAAGTCTTTATATATGCACAAAAATAAAGTAGTAGACTCCTCCTAGAGCTAAAGTGTAAGACTCTTACTAAAATTAGAAAACTGAATATTATACAAAATTAACTTTTAGACTCATATAACTAAACAACTACTTATTCTAGAAAACTGTAGTAGTAACAGATGCAAAATTCAACACTCCTTACTTCTGTTGCTACAGTCTAAAAAAGTAGGTTGTGTCCACTTTCTTCTTCTACTAGTAGGCTTGTGAATTTTTTTGAGTTTCTTTGAACTTGCACACTTTTGTAACATGACCTGTTTGTTTGCAGTTTCCATATATTGTGTCAGATCTTCACCAACAAATTTTTTTCTAAGTGTGTTTTATTTTTAGTATTTGCAGGGAGGATAATCGATTTTTCTGTTTTGGTGTTTTGCATAAAAAATACCTTCAACAACTTTATGAAAGCTCTTCGTTGCTCTTGTGCTTGAATAGCACTTATTAATTCTGCAAGAGAGATAGTAGGGAGATTTTTAGACTCTTCTAGAGCGGAGATTTTAGACTCAAATCTCTCTGGAATAGTCACAAGATTTTTTTCAACTATTCTATTATCTTTAAAATCCTCGTCAAGTAACTTGATTCTGTTGACAATCAAAGAGATCCTATTAGAATAGTTACTGATGGTCTCACCCTCTTGCATTCTAAGAGATTCATAATCCCTTTTCAAATTCAAGATCTGATTTTGTCTGCCTCGTTCACTTACTTGATACTCCTTTTCTAGTTTTTTACCAAGCTTCTTTTGTCGTCTCATATGCAATGATTTTAGAGAAGATAGAACCTGCAACTAAATTTTGAACGCAATATATTTTTATATATTGTCATGCATTTTCAGTGATGACAACATCTCTGGGGGGATTCTGAGCAGTTTTTGTTCTTTAAATTTATCAAAAGTGGATATTTTTTGTCTTCATCAACTATAGTTTATTTGAAATGACAAGCTTTTGGTTTTTGAAAAAAGATATCTAAAAAGTGATTTCTTTTTATTCTTTTGCATGCTACAAATCGGGCTTTTAGTCATTATGGTGCTTTCATATCTCACCTAATTTTAAACACATAATTATTGTATCAACTTTTATTTTTCACATATTTGTACTTTTTACCCTTTTGTGTTTTCCTTTTGTGGTGTTGGCTTTTATGTGAAGAAACTACATCTAGTAGTGAAAAGACTTAGAGCGATACTAACGAAGACAACAACATTGAATTAGTAAACCAAGAGGTAAAGGTAGCAGAATTCATAGAAGAGGAAGAAGACTCAGAGATAGTAAAGGAAAATAACCAGATAATAGTAGCCTTACAAAAAATGAAAAGTGTAAATGCAATCATAGAAGAAGAACCTGAAAGTGATATAGAGGATGAAATTAATAATCTTATAGAAACAGAAATAGAAACTGATGATATAATAAATGAAGATGCAAATGATTACCCAGAAGAAGAATTAGTAGATCCCAACCTGGAAATAATAAATAGAAGACAAACTAGATTACTAAATCATATACCAGTAGGACAACAAGCTGAATTTAAAGAATTTGTAGGATCAATTGCCCAAGGCGTAAATTACAATGGATATTTCTTAGACTTAGATAATGTTTATGATGAACAAGAAATAGGAAGAAGAATAAACTATAGGAATCTTGGAATGTATATAGCATTAATGAACTCCACACAAACAGAAAACCTAGAATATATGTATGACTTGATATCTAAAACATTAATTGAAAAAGTAGCTTATTGGATAGAATCCATAGCGTACCAATTAAGAGGAGAAATATTTAGCCATGCAGGAGATTGGAAATCTATGCTAATAATATTTGATATCATACTAAAAAGAGAATTTTTAGGAGAAAAATAGTTGGTAGCACGAGAAAATGTATTAGCAGAAAGAAAAATTGAGATAATAATGAATCTAAATAACATGAAATGTTGTAAAATTAATAAATTACCAGAATATACAATAAATTTTAGTAAATTCTTTTATGAAGCAAGATTCTTGCCAGAAGAAGGTTTAATATACCAACAACTTTATTATGACCACCTACCTATACCTTATAACACAGAAATATCAAAGGAATACATCCAACTAGAACCAAGAGAAAATACATTAGGAGAAAGAATAAGAGTACTAAGAGCATATCTAATGCGAAAATGTGAAGAATATAGGATGCAACAAAAGATTAAAAAAGATAAGAAAATAGGATTAAGAGAAGTATGTGGATTTACATAAAGAAGACTAGTATTTGGATGTGAGGATAATAAAAGAGAAAAGAAATATAAGAAAGGCCATAAAAAGAAATACCAACACAAAAGATATAATAGTTACAATAGAACAACGTTATTGGAAAAAGAGATTTAAAAGGTATAGAAATACCCTTGAAACCAGGAAAAAATTTAAGCATAAGAGAAAATTTAGGAAAAGAAAATATGTAAAACCAATTGAAGAAGAAAAACTTAAAGAATGTAAATGTTGGAATTGCAATGAAAAAGGACATTATGCTAATAAATGCCCAATACTAAAGAAAAAAGGCGTAAAATATATAGACACGACACAATTTATAATGAGTCTACAACAAATAAAAGAAGAAAATAATAATTGGTACGAATATGAAGATTTTTATGTCAGTCAAACTGATGAAGAAAGTGAATAAGAAAATATTAATTTTATTAACTAAAACTCAGAAAGTGAAAATAGTTCTAACTAAATGAAGTCGCAAGAAGAAAGAAAGTTACTAGAAGAAAGAGATTACTGGATGCAATATGAAAGATATATTCGCAATAAGCTTATTACAACTACTAGTGAAACAGGAAATAGATACTATAGTGATAGGTACAATAAGATTACAAAAAAGCCTTAATAGAATAGGAGAAAGGTTAAGTGAGATAAGATGGAAAAAATTACTAGAAGAAGTAAAAGAAATGGAACAAGATGAAGAGCTTCAACAAAGATTAAGAGAAATGGATTTAGAACGAAATACTAATTAGATGGTAGCAATCTACATAGAAGCTCATATAGAATACAAACCTAATAAAATGATAAAACAAAAGATTTTTATTGACAGTGGAGCAGACTTATGTCTAGCAAAGAAAGAAGTATTAGAACCACACAGATGGAAAAGATCTAAAACACATAGAACAAAAGTATCAGGCTTTAACGAACAAACAAAAGAATTAGATATAGTAGCAGAAAACATGAGAATATTATTAGGAAAGACAATATTTAGACTATCAGTTATATACCAACTGAATGATATGAAACAACAAGTATTGTTATGAAACAATTTCCTGGACTACTTTAAAACGCAAGTGATAAATAACAATATTTTCAGCCTACAAACACCTTGTAATAAATGGATAATACTAAAGAGAATATTACCAATACATACACTAAGAATATGTAACATATGATCAGATAGGAATAATAACCTACAGTTATTAAGAGAAAAATACCTCAATATACTAAAAATAAATTTTGGAGAAAATCCGATGCAACTATGGAAAAAGAAAAAATATATGCTAAAATCAAACTAATAAGTCTTAGTGATATAGTTAGATCTAAGCCTATTAGATATAGCCCAACAGATCAAAAGGAATTTGAAACTCAACTAAAAGAGTTATTAGAATTAAAATTAATATAAGAAAGTAAAAGCTCACATAGTAGCCCAGCCTTTTTAGTTAGAAAACATAGTGAACAAAAAAAAGGAAAGGCTAGAATGGTGATTGACTATAGAGAGCTAAACAAGAAAACTGTATTTGATGGATATTTTTTACCATACAAAAGAAACCTTATTAATAGATTAGGGAATAAAAAATGGTTCAGTAAATTTGATTGTAAAAGTGGATTTTGACAAATAAAACTAAAAAATGAATCAAAAGCTTTAACAGCATTTAGTGCCCCTCAAGGACACTACGAATGGAATGTACTACCTTTTGGATTAAAGAATGCACCATAAATATTTCAGAGAAGAATGGACCAAGTATTCAGAAAATTAACAGAATATTGTATAGTATATGTTGACGACATATTAATATATAGTGATGATTTGAAAAATCATATAAAACATCTGGAAGAATTTATAAAAACTGTGAAACAACATGGAATATTATTATCTGCAAAGAAATCTAAAATCTTCAAAAATAGTATAGAATATTTGGGATACATAATAGATAATGAATGATTACAATTACAGGAACACATTGTAACAAAAATAAAAAAAAATTAAAGATAAACTAGAGAGCAAAAAGGAAGTACAACAATTTCTAGGAGTAGTAAACTATGCCTCAGACCATATAAATGATTTACCACTTTTGAGAAAATCATTACAGGAACTAACTAGAAAAAATATAACTTTTGAATGAAATGAAGAACATACTAAAGCCATAAATAAAATCAAGGAAAAAGTGAAAGCGTTGCCAAAACATAGAACAACAGAACTGGATCAACTAGAACTTTTTACTGATGCCAGTGATATAGGATGGGGAGCAGTCCTCATAGCATATGATAAAGAGGATATAGATAAAGAAAAACCACTAATTTGTGGATATGAAGGCGGAACATGTAAGCCTAATGAGAAAAATTATCATATTAACGAGAAGGAACTATTAGTAGTAAAATTTGGAATAAAGAGATTCCATTATCACCTATTACCAGTAAAATTCGTCGTTAGAACAGATAACATCCAAGTAAGAGCTTTCATTACAAATAAAATAGACTCTTTGCCAGAACTAAATAAGAGAAGAAAATGACAATCATTCTTTTATTGTTATGATTTTATTGTCAGAAATATATCCGGGACTAAGAATATTCTAGCTGATTTTCTTAGCGGGTACAACGATGTCAACCAGTAGTGACAAATTCGAAGAATATATTACCAATGTTACAGGAATCATCAAACAAAACCAAAAAATTATTACAACCACAATGGAAGAAAATACACACTTGCTAGAACAGCTGACAGAAGCCTTTAAAGACTTCAAAACCCTACAAACCTTGAAATCTTCCCAAACCCCTACATAAAAACCAAAGACTTTCACATCTAAACTTGCAGTCATGCCAACCACTATACCATCACCCATAACAGCATCGTCTTCAACGGCAGTAACAATGTGCGACAAAGTGAAATTCTCACCTGAGTATATTACAGCTTACGAGCAAATTAATAAGTTTTATGATTATAAATCAAACTCACACATTTTAAGAAATGCAAAATTAAGCAAATACCAAAGGTTTTTATGCAGTGAAAAATCAAACCCTGATATAGTTCTTAAACTATTTACTTACGGATTTATAGATAAAATACTAGTAGATGAAACTTTTTATAATATTGTTAAATTACCCAATATTTTAGTAGAATATGATAGGTTAATGATGGAATCATTTGGAAGAGGTATCTACGGCATACAACTGTTCGACGCCTCGACAGACTTAACAGGAAAACCTATCATTATATGCCAATCATTGAGTGACTATTTGTGAGTCGTGATACTTAAACTCACCCTAATCCCTCGATCACCATCCAAAACCATCCAAAAAAGTCTACAAACTCAATATCAACTTATGTGAAGTCTCAAAACTCAAAATGGGACAAAACGAAAATGAGGACTGGGTTGTTAGATTTGTACCGTTTATACGATGCACACCTGACCTATTTTTTGTCCTAATTATTCCTTTAAACTTGACACTTTGATAGCCTTCACACTTAGGATGTGGGCATGCAAAGGGAGATAATACATACTTTTGTGCACGATACCTAAGTGATCTTGGGTTCGGGGCTAAGCCCCACACGCGCGCCACCGCCGCCCGCCCGCCTGGTCCGGGTCGATTCACGATCTGTGGGCTGTGGGCTCTATTCCAAAATTTTCTTTTTTGATCCCTGAAGTGTTTCTTATTTACATTTTGGTCCCTGAAAATTTCGGAAACGTTGCAACTATTCGGAGAGTTCTGAAACGTTGTAACGGCCCTCTTCTTCAAATATAAATTGGACACTTTACTGTTCAATTTTAAGAGACAACTCTATTCGAACACAAAAACTCAAAACTCTTCTGTTCGAAATACAGAAACAGAGTCTGTTCTGTTCAATTCGAAATACAGTGACAGAAACGAAATCATCTGTTTCCTCAGCAATCTGTTCTATATTTTTTTTTCCCGCCAGAATCAACATTATTTGCCTTGTATTGTTGATTGTTGTTGTTTCATCTTGGGAGACTATTGTCCAATACTGTAAAAGCATCTATACGGGGCAATTTTGTCTTAAAGACAGATATTCATCTCTCGACTCAGCAAATCATTATTTCTATTTCATCTTTCTGCAACACTATTACCAACAGATCTCTTTATAGCTCGTAACAATATATCTTCCGCGGCATACGACATTCTTTCACGACTTGGCATGTTAATTTAACTACTAAAATCTCAGCCGTTCCTTCGGGAGGTAAATATAACATATATAAAACAATGGTGAGGAGCTGCTATAGTGGGCAGGTGGTGGAGAAAATCCCTAAATATGGCGTCTGTTATTTGTGTGTCCTTTCTTCTTTTATTATCAAAAAAAAAAAAAGACCCATCTCCCTTTCTTCAGAGGATTCTCCTTTAAGAGACGTTAGAGGAGATCAAAAAAATTGCATGGAAAGAGTGACTTTTTTTGTAAAAAAGGAAAGTGAGATTTGTGTGAAGATTTTATGGGTTCTCCGATCTCCTATGGTAAAATTTAAAAATTTGAGATGGGATATCGACGTTATTTTGGTTAAAAGATCTTGAAGAACTGGCTGTCATATAATTTACATTTTGCCAAAATAGTTAATTTAATATATTGATAAACTTATAGAAAAACGTACAAATATAAAGAGAGAATAAAGTAATACTATTTTTTCAATTAAATTGATGCTTTGCATAGTTGAAAAGAAATGTTCTTTTGATAAATGGTAATGCAATAAAATAACGTCGTGAAGTAAATAATGAAATTATGATAAAAATATTAGTAAGAATAATATTGTGCAACGATGTGAAATAAATATAATAATGCTTGAAAAATTATTTGAAAAGTATTAACCCCTTTATTAATGAAATAAAAGTGCATAAAAATATATGGATGTGCTTAAATTATGCAATATTTTAACATGTAAAAGTTGGTAATTATATTAACCTAATAAGCAGTAAAATAAATTAGGATATGTGGGTAACATATGAAAATAAGGTAATACTGCTTGTAATAGTATTTAAAATGTAATATATATTACTATAAATTTTTTTTAAAATTGCAGCTCATTAGAATAATTTAGAGTAAGGATTAATAAAATTGGGTGTCAACACTAGCTGCCTTGCCTTCCGGCGCATATCCACGCCCAGCTAGCCCTGCGGCGCATGCGCTCGCATTGTGTGCGTGCCAGCCTGCCCTAAAGTGCGCGTTCATGTTATCCGACCTCCGCCATTTCACGTGCACCTGGTGCATCGGGCGCCCGAGTCGCTTGCGAGGCCAGCAGCCTTGACGAGCCAGCGACAGACTCTGACCTGTGATCATTTTAAGCTTGCACCTTTTTGTCCAAAACAATCTCACGCTCATCCTAGTCCATTAAATATTTTTTGATTTTATTACCCTCGGATGTTCTCATATCCGCGCTTGGTTCGATTTTGACATTTTTAAATTGGATTTGTCCAAATTTAAAAGTTTGAATTAACGCAGTCTTAATCCATTTATCATTTTACTAAAAGATGTCCTTTCAGAGAATGTGCGCGAGGAAAGCAAAGTATATGCCCAGAATCAAAGAGGTGGGATTTCATGTATGCTACCAAATCCACATTGATAATTTCTATAATCTTAAATGTAGATTGTCAGATGTGGAATACTCAAACAAATTGAAATATACAAATTAATAGAAGAAAGTAAGTTTGAATGTCGCTTTGAGATAAGTTGAGGTTACTTCCCTAAGTCAATGATCAGATTAGACTGTGCTTACTAAATCCTGATATATTGCTTGATTATGAAATTCAAAATTACATATTTGAACATTTTAGTGGCAATATGATTACTAGCTTACATTTTCAAAATAAATTGCATGAGAAATAAAGTTGTGTGTATTATGCTTAATAGTTGCTAAAATATTATAAAGTGATTAAATTGCATGATTTGAATTAATTAATTGCTTGTTATGTATAAAATTGCGTGTATTAATTGCTCAGATTATAAGTTCATATTCTGATTAATGTGATCACACTCATAAAGAGAGAAGTGTTGGAAATTTGTCTTTGGCGGGGAGGTGTGTCCACCCATATTTAATGAATTAAACACTAGTGTTCCGCATGTTGGAGGCTTTGTCTCTTCTCACATGGATAATCTACTAAGTGAGTATATGACCGTAGGGCCAAGAATAGTCAAATTTCCTTGAGAAATGAAAGAGATATTGGTCCACGAAGTAAGGTGTTTGAGGCATGGAAATATGGACCGTGGGCTGTGGGGACTTTCTGATATTATCTTTTTGGACCCCAAATTGCTTAATATTTACAGTTTGGTCCCTAGAGTTTTTGAAAAGTTGATTTTGGGAATGACGGAAGGCAGAAACTTTCTGCCTACCGTTTGAGCTATTTTTTGGAGCATTAACCAGCCATTACTTGGTTGTTAACTCCTCCATAAACACCCCTCCTTCATGACCATAAATCAGCCTCTCTAAATGGCCATTAACAGCCCTCTCTAATGCCATTAACAACCTTGTTTGTGGCAGTTGAGGAGTCCCTCCTCCATGCTATATATTGATGCATTTTGGCTCAATTGTGTTGTACCTACATACACGAAAACAACAGCACAAAACAGTGACGAAAAACTGTGAGCAAACACACACATATACACAATAGAGACACACTATATACACAGAGACAAAACAGAAGAGAAAGTCAGTCCAATAATGTTGGACGAAAACAGAAACTCTTCCTTCCTTTTCCATATCTTCAACAAGTCGATTCATATTTGTTTTCTTCGTCAGACTCAACCTATTTGCTTTGTAGTGTTGAGATTAAAGTGTTGTTTTATCTTGGGAGACTATTGCCCATTAACGTAAAAGCATATATACGGGGCAATCTTGTCTTAAGGACAGAGTGCAATCACTCGACTCAAAGACACGTTGTAACCATTCAGATTTAGTTGTTTCTTGATTTCAGGTTATCAAAATTCAAGACTCAACAAGCTTGCGGCAATTCTCAACATTGCCTATTTGTTTATCCTTTCGAACACTTATAATATTTATTTACTTTCCGTACTGCTTTACTACAATAAAAAGCCAACAAGAAGTAGCCATTAGCCAACCTCCCCCAAAATGAGTGTGACAGTGGCTAGGCCTAGCTATACTTGCCTCTGTGTGTTGTCAGATTTTTAATATGATTGTAGGGGAGATAGGAAGACACTTCCCTGAGCGTGTCCTCATATTTTTACGTACAATAAGATCATGGTATGTATGATTGTTAGTTTGGGAGAAAGACCAACACTTCCTTGTGTGTATTGCTAAATGTCCACATAGACATGACACAATATGATAAACTCATTTTAAAAAATAGAAAATTTATTTCCTTAAAAATAACTCAGGTTGCAGCTTCAGTTTTAGCTAGTAGTTCAGACCCAATTTCCACCTTTATTTTCAACTTTCAGACTCAGTTTCAGTGCATATCTCAAAATTCATGATAGAGTTTAAGCTAACAAATTTTAGTGTTAATTAAATGAATTGCTTAATTTTCCTTCAGCATTTCATGACAATTATTTAGCACAGACTAGTCTTGTTCATCCTCTTAAGGTGTTGTGAACGAGTTTATTTATTTGCATTTAATGAATGTCTTAATCTTAAACGACATCCATAACCACCACCACTAGCCAGCAAAATCTTCAACCTCCATATAATTTTATTAAAACTATTTTCTTGGCATAGTATTAGATTAATTTTGTATTTTATTAAATTTTATATTTATTAATTTTTTGAATAAAGATAAATTTTATACATTCAGATGTTTAAAAAATAAATAATCTTAACTATTTTGTATTCAGTTTTAATACGAACATCGCAATATTCAGATATGCATTTAACTTCAAACATCTAAATCTTAATGCAAATCTTAATATTCAGATATGTATAGATTCAGACGTCTTAATGCAAATGAAACTTTACTGAATATCCTTTCGTGGTTCTTAGCCCATTTAAGCATGTTACATTGTGTGACAGGTGTTTAGAACATATGTGACGAGACTCGTAGCAGAAAAACTTTCTAGACTTAATTGACATGTTTCATTGATTCATTCCAGCGATCACGAATTCTTTTACACTCTTGTTTAGTGTAAGATATTTATATTATTTTTGGGAAATGGCTTGAAGATTTATGTATTCAATTTTAAGCTCATGACTTGATAGTGAATTTTGAATTTATTTATATTTTTAACGTTTGATTTAGCATGTTAGCTTTCAGATTATAATATCTAAATGTTTTTCTAGTAGTTATTTGAATGTTATATCAGCTCATACCTTCAGTTAATTAGTACAGAATTCACTCATAAATAGTAAAAGTTGGTTGTCAATCACGTCATACCCAAAGCTCAAGGCGTGACAAAAAAAATGAAATAGAGAGAAAAATGTATTTCCTCCGTTTCAAAAAGATTAGTCGATTTTGACTTGACACAAAGTTTAAGAAATAAAATAAGACTTTTGAAATGTGTGGTTCAAAATAAATCTTAGATATTTGTGTGGTTGTAAATGATCTCATAAAGTTAAATTATTTCTAAATATAGAAAGAAGTCAATCTTTTTCGGATAAACTAATAAAGAAAGTAAGTCAATCTTTTTGGGACTGAGGTAATAACTTTAAAGGGTAAAGACTAACATAATCGGGTAAGGGGATTTTCAAATCCCCTAAAGCATGGGATTGTGGAATAATTAGAGATATTTGATTAGGATGACAACTGATCGGATCTGGACCGGATCCTACTAGATCCAGATCCGTTTTTCATACTTGGATCTAGATCCGGATTCAGATCCATCGGGTCCATAAAAATCATATCCAAATTCGGATCCATCGGATCCACCGAGTCCACGGATCGGATCTGGATCCACATGTAAAAATTTTTGCCTTGTTAAGAATGTAACCTTGCTAAGATTTTTTTTTGAACTGACAAACGATTTTTACTTAGCTAACAGTTTACTGTGTTTCAATTTTGAAATGTTCATATGAGATATTGTATTCGTTGTCTCGTTTTGATTGTGAGTTATTAATTGAAAATGTTGGACAATGACAATAATTGTGAAAAATGCTGACTAGTATTTCCACAATGCAGAACTTACAAGTGCTTGGAATCTTCACAAATGAAATGAATATAATTTTAACTACTTGTTTATGGAGATGTTAGTCATTCACTAATATAACATTGATTTTATTATCGAAGTCAACTCTTTATTTTTTTATTTTTGAGTTAACGCGGGGATAAATTAAACTTGTTTTGAGAATTAAACTTGCAAGGATGTGCTTAACAATTTTAAGAAAATACTTATAAAATTACATTCTAGATTATGAATATATTTAATAAAAAATGGATCCATGGGTCGGATCTGGATCGGATACAGATCTCAAATACAAGATCCATATCCAGATCTGATCCGTCAGAAATGGATCCGGGTCCGATCCGGATCCGTCGGGTCCAAATTTTGAAGATTCATATCCTATAAAACGGATCTGGATCCACCGAATTCGGACCGGATCCAGGATCCACTGCCATCTCTACATTTGATAAGATGGTATATAATGCCATTTAAAAAAATTTAAAAGTATATAAAAAGTAATTGTGGGTACTGGATTAAAATTAAACAATAAAATGCGTTGAAGTAATGTTTATGTAGGGCATACTGCGTAGTAATATAATTGGGAATTACGACGTGCACCAATATCCGATTTAGGGTCACCATTTGATTTTTACTGAAGGTTTACCTGCTTCGGGCACAAATTCAGATAGTCGCGTTTGAAGTTCGGCAATTTCAGACACTTACGTCTGAATGTAGCCTTGTGAAAGCCAAATAGCATATGTTTTCATCTGAAGTTTATGGCCTGACAAGGCCAAGTTTGACAGTTTTTATCAAAGTTGTGGACTTGACAATGCCAAATTTCAGATTACCGAAGTTTTACCTGACTTGCCAAAGTTAACTTCAGACTTTTTTGACTGATATACATATAAAAATTGTCTAAAATTATTAAATATACCCGTGATATACACGGAATATACGCCGTGTATATCACGGGCTGCCTTTTGGTTAAATGGATTGTTGGGCCGTGATATACAAGGTGTTGGAAATTTGCCTTTGGTGGGAGTTGCGTCCACCCATCTTTAATGACTTAAACACTAGGGTTCCGCATGTTGGAGACTTTGATTCTTCACACGTGCATAATCTACTAAGTGAGTAGATAACCGTAGGGCCAAGGATCGCCAAATTTCGTTGAGAAATGAAAGAGATATTGGTCCACGAAGTGAGGTGTTTGAAGGATGAAAATGTGGTATGGACCATTTCTCTCTCATCAGTGAGTGAAGGAAGATTTGTTTAGTTTATAAGTCTCATAATTGGCTAAAGGTTTGGGACCCCAAGGGATAACTCATGTGTTTGAAGGAGGGAGGACCTAGATGTACTTTGGTTCGAGGCTAAGTCCACGCGCGTGCCGTCGCTGCCCAATCCGGGCCGGGCTGGGCTCGGGTCGTGGGCTTTGGGCTTCTGATATTATCTTTTTGAACTCAAATTGCTTCATATTTACAGTTTGGTCCCTGAAGTTTCAGGTAAGATAAAATTGGAAAGAGAACTTGTGCATTTTGGGTTGTTTTTTGGAACGTTAAACCTCCATTAATCTACACATCAATTCAGTCATTTACTTGGCTGAATAACTCCTCACTAAAGCTCCAATACGTTGCACATTTAATTCAGTCATTTACTTGGTTGAATTAATCCTCACTAATTGCCATTACATGACCATTAACAGAAATTAGTTGGGCAGTTGACAAGTCCCCTCCATGCACTATATATTGTAGTCTTTGGCTCAATTGTTGAGACTACACAAGACAGAATCGGAAAAACAGAAAATTAGAAACAAAACAGAAATCTTCTTCGTACTATCCAACATCATTTCGTTACTCTAAGTTCTTCAAAGTAACACTTGAGTTTCCTTTGCTCATTTGTTAAGTTGTTTTATCTTGCGAGACTATTGTCCAGAATATAAAATGATATATACGGGCCAATCTTGTCTTAAAGACAGAGAGCCATCTCTCGACTCAGCCACAGTTGTAACAATCCAGATTTAGTGTTTCTTAATTTTAGGTTATCAAGATTCAAGACTCAACAAGTTTGCGGCAGTTCTGAATATTGGTTATTTGTTCATCCTTTCGAACACTTGTAATATTTATTTACTTCCCGTACTGCAATTATATCCAACATAAGGTGTATATCACAGTTTAGTGTCCTAGTTTAGGTAAAGTTTGGTTGTAATTATTATTGTACATTTACCATAATTGTATAGTTAGTGTCCAAATAAAATAAGTTTTTAGGAGTAGAATAGGAATAGGATTTTCCTATTATGGAAATATGTAAATTGTATATATACTCTTTCAATTAATGAAAATAATCAAATGATTATTTCTTTCATGGTATCAGAAGTCTAGGTCTTAAAATCCTCTCTCCAAAGTCCTTCTAATTCCCGTCGACTAAACCTCAAAATCTGAGCTTCTTTTTCTCGGAATTTGTGCCTGACGGTCCCTCCTCTCTTCCCAATTTTTTTTCTTCTTAATCCCTACATCACGTCTTGCGTTGCTATTCTGGCTAAGAACATGTTTCACCCTGCTCTTACTGTTTCTAACATCAAGAATCACATCTCTATCATTCTTGAAATAGAAAACGTCCAATACGCGACATGGGCCGAACTGTTCAAAGTTCACGCACGCTCGCATCAAATACTCCATCATATTATCCTTGTGGCTCCTACGGATACGGAGATGCCCAACCCGAGGATGATCCTAAGTTATGGACAACCCTTGATGCTACTGTTCTTCAGTGGATTTACTCCACTATTTCTACCGACCTCATGCAAATGATTATTGAGCCAGACGCTACGGCGACGGCTACTTGGGATAGAATACGTGATATATTCCAAGACAATCAAAATTCTAGAGATGTTACCCTTGAGCAGGAATTCTCTCACGTCAACATGAAAGATTTTCCGAACGTTTCAGCTTATTGCAAAAGGTTGAAGGAATTGGCGGACCAACTCCGCAATGTTGGCGCGCCCGTTTCGAATGATCGTTTGGTCCTACAAATGGTTGCAGGCCTATAGTGTTGTTGGCACGCTTCTTCGTCAAAGCAGCCCTCTTCCGCAATTTTATCAGGCTCGTTCTATGCTTACGCTCGAAGAAGCCGGCTTGGCCAAAAATGCGGCTACCGGTGCTAGGCTCATAGTCATGATGACGTCCTCCACAAATTCTCTGACTTTTTTTGATAATTCGGGCCAAAATCATGCTCCCGATGGCGGCAAAAATACTCAAGAAAATAATAGCAAAAACCGCGGGGGCAAACGCGACGGTTCCGGCAGTTGTGGCGGTGGCCAAAATAATGGCAGTGGGCCCCGTCCAGGCAGCTGTGGGCCACCGTCCCACTGGTCCCAGCCCTGGGCCCCCTGGCAATAGGCCCAACAACCTCTACGGTCCAACAGTTCCAGCGCCTGAAAATTGGCCCAGTTATCAGTTTTCTCGGCCTTATCCATACTGGCCCAGTAGATTTCGCCCCAATTTTAGGCCGGGGCAGTAAGCCGGTATGCTTGGGCCCCGACCTCTTCAAGCCAATCATGCAGCGGGCCCCACCCCGACCGACATTGAGGCTACAATGCACACTCTTGGATTAAATCTGCCAAATGGAAATTGGTACATGGACACCTGTGCAACCTCTCACACGACGTCCGATCAAGGTACTCTCTCGTCTTATTCCAATTTGAGCAACAGTCGTGGTATAATTATTGGTAATGGTACTTCAATTCTAATTCGTGGTTATGGTCATAAAACTTTAACTCTCCCCATCCACCTCTTATCTTGAAAAATACCCTTCATCCCCCTAAATTGATTAAAAAATTGGTGTATGGCCGTAAATTCACCACTAATAATTTTATTTCTGTTGAATGTGATCCGTTTGGATTTTTTGTGAAGGATTTCAAGACGGGGATTCCTATCATGAGGTGTGATAGTACATGGGATATTTATCCTATCACGCAAAGTTCTGGTATCTCGAGTCAAGCCTTGCCATCAACTTTTGCAACCCTTGCTCCTTCTTTTTGGCATGCTCGTCTAGGTCATCTGGGGTCATCTATTTTGTCTTCCTTAGATAAAAAACATTTTATTTCTTGTAAGGGTATGGGTAGTACTCCGAATTGTCAATCTTGTTCTTTAGGAAAAATTGTTAGATTGCCATTTGTAGACTCTCATTCTCATACTTTAATGTCATTTGATATTATTCATAGCGATTTATGGATATCTCTTATTCTCAGTTCTTTGGGTCATCGTTATTATGTTCTATTTCTAGATGATTATTCTAATTTTCTATGGACTTTTCCGATAGTGAAAAAATCTCAAGTTTTTTTCACTTTCTTAAAATTTAGAGCATTCATTATAACCCAATTCCAATGGAAAATCAAAAATATTCAATGTGATAATGGCAAAGAATATGATAATGGGGTGTTTGGGGAGCTTTGTGCTAATAATGTGATTAATTTTCATTTTTCTTGTCCTCATACGTCTTCACAAAATGGGAAGGTTGAACGCAAAATTCATACCATTAATAACATTGTCCGTACTTTATTGATTCATGCCTCTGCACCCCATTCTTTTTGGCATCATGCTCTACAAATGACTACATATCTCCTTAACATAATTCCTATCAAAGGTTTGACATATTTCTCCCCTCTTCATATCTTAATATCTTATATAATAAGACTCATTCGTATTTCCATCTTAGGGTCTTTGGGTGCTTGTGTTATCCACTCTTTCCGTCCACCACAATTAACAAACTCTAGGCTCGGTCTACCACTTGCGTGTTTTTGGGTTATCCTTCCAATCATCGTGGTTACAAATGCTTTGATTTATCATCTAATAAAATCATCGTTAGTCTCCATGTTATTTTTGATGAATCCTAATTTCCGTTTGCTAAAGTGAGTAGTCCCGTGCCTAGTTCGTATAATTTTTTAGATGACAATGTCTCCCCGTTTATTATCCACCATTTATTGGACATGTCCCGCACCCAAAATCTACCAGCGGGCCCATTGCCCGATGGGTCCACAGTCTCGTCACCATCCATTGTTCTCAGTCCAGTGACTGGCCAGTTTCGTTCATTGGGCCAGTTACCCAGCCCACTACCGAAACTGTTCCAGTCTCGATTTCTGCTAGTCACTGTGTTTGGCCAGCGGGCCCATTGCCTGCTGGCCAGTCCGTCACGTGTCCCAACATTTCCCAAAATCCGCATAATTCTCCCCGAGTCATAGACCAATCACTCTTAGTCAACATGATATTTTTAAACCAAAACGACATTTTAATTTAAATTATAATGTTCTTAAATCACCCTTACCTCATAATCTTCTGTTTGCTTTAAATGACCCGAATTGGAAAATTGTTATGACCGACGAATATAATGCTCTTATTGATAATAAGACGTGGGAGTTGGTGCCCCGTCCATCCAGTGTTAATATTATTCTGTCTATGTGGTTTTTTATTCATAAGGACAATTATGACGGTTCTCTTGCAAGGTATAAGACTCGCCTTGTAGGTGATGGTAAAACTCAGCAGATTTGTATGGATTGTGGTGAGACATTTAGTCGGTGGTCAAACCAGCAACCATTCGCATTGTGCTTAGCTTGGCTCTTTCGAAAGCGTGGCTCATTCATCAGTTGGATGTAAAGAATGCTTTCTTATATAGTAATCTTAAGGAGACAATCTATATGCATCAGCCCTTGGGGTTTCGGGATCCCAAATATCCTCATCATGTCTGTTTATTGAAGAAGTTCTTGTATGGGCTTAAGCCGTCCCCACGGGCTTGGTATAAGAGGTTTGCAGACTATGTTTTGACTATTGGGTTCTCTCACAGCAGGTCTGATAATTCAGTTCATATATCATCGTGGTTCTTCACTGGCTTATATACTATTATATGTGAATGATATTATCTTGACTGCCTCTTCTGATGCATTACGCCAGTCTATCATGACAATGCTCAGTGTTGAGTTTGCTATGAAAGACTTGGGGCCCTTGAGTTATTTTTTGGGGATTGTTGTCTCTCGTCATGCAGGTGGGTTGTTTTTATCCCAGTGAAAGTATGAAACTGAGATCATTGAGCGAGCTGGTATGTCCTCATGCAAGTCCACTTCAACTCCAGTTGATACTAAACCCAAGTTAGGTGATGCAGCTGGCTCCCATTACGAGGATCCGACCCGCTATCACAGTCTTGCAGAGGCTCTTCAGTATCTCACTTTCACGAGATCCGATATTACGTATGCCGTACAATAGGTATGCTTGTTTATGCATGATCCCAGGGTTGAACACATGAATGCGCTCAAACGCATTATTCGATACTTCTAGGGGACACTTGACTATGCCCTAGATCTATATCCGTCTTCGACATGTACACTTGTCTCATAGACAGATGCTGATTGGGGTGGTTGTCCGGATACCATATATTCCACGTCCGGCTATTGCATATTTTTTGGTAATAACTTGGTCTCCTGGTCTGCAAAACGTCAGTCGACATTGTCCCGCTCTAGTGCAGAAGCCGAGTATCGAAGGATAGCCAATGTGGTCTCTGAATCCTGTTGGTTACATAATTTTCTTTTGGAGCTTCATTGTCCTATTCAGAAAGCTATCTTGGTTTACTATGATAATGTTAGTGCCATCTACCTTTCTGGTAATCCGGTTCAGCACCAGCGCACTAAACACATCGAGATGGGCATTCACTTTGTTTGCGAAAAGGTAGCTCGTGGACAAGTACGCGTCTGCCATGTCCCTTCCAGGTATCAAATTGCAGACATCTTTACAAAGGGTCTTCCCTCAGTCCTTTTTAAAGATTTTAGGGACAATCTCAGCGTACGAAGACCGCCCGCTATGACTGCGGATCTGTGTTAAATATGGTAAATATACTTGTGATATACACGGAATATACGCCGTGTATATCACGGGATGCCTTCGGTTAAATGGATTGTTGGGCCGTGATATACAAGGTGTATATCAACCGTATATATCACGGTTTAGTGTCCTAGTTTAGGTAAAGTTTGGTTGTAATTATTATTGTACACTTACCATAATTGTATTACCATAATTGTATAGTTATTGTCCAAATAAGTTTTTTAGGAGTAGAATAGGAATATGATTTTCCTATTATAGAAATATGTAAATTGTATATTTACTCTTTCAATTAATGAAAATAATCAAGGGATTATTTTTTTCAAAAATTTCAGTCATGTGTGTGAATTTTTATGTATGCTTGCATGACTGAAGTGCACACAAAAATGACCAAAAAATAATTTGTTCTTCGAATTTCAACAATCAAACACACGATTCAATACCCAAATCTACTACAAATAAGCTCAATTTAAAACATAAGTTTCATATATCATAAAGAACAAACGTCAATCGTCAATTTGTCAAAACAATAACAAATCTAACAAACTCATTTAGAACTCTTTTAATTTATTCATGTATGCTTGAACTTAAGTCATACATAACTGAAGTTCATGTAAAAATTGACAAAATTTTAAGTCATGGGATCTGAACTTTTTTCGAATTTCAACAATCCAACACCTAAATCTACTCCAAATAAGCTCAAATTTAAAACATAAGTTACATACTCCATATCATAAAGAACAAACCCCAATCATCAATTTATCAAAAGAACAACAAATCTAAAAAACTCATCTCACAAGTGACTAACCATTGTTTTCAAGACTCATTTGATTTAAATTTTGAAATTTTTTCAAAGCATTGTATTTCAATTTCTATAAATTTAAAAACATTGTCGTACAACAATTGAGAAGAAAAGACAAAAAAGCGGAGAATAAGAAGACACTTTTGTCAAATTATCTAATACTAGGTATTAGTACAAAACAAAACGCGAGTGGGTACTAGTTTATAATGACCCTCCAGGTCATTTTGAGCTTTTAGCCTATTTTTCTCAATATGCCCTTACTGTAGCTTTAACATGATTTTTGTGAATTGCGGGGATGGGCGACACAGTTTCTGAGAAAATCGGGTGAGTATCGGAGAAGAATTAGTAGAATCGAAAATTTCTAAGTTAAAGAAATGAGAAAGTTTGACCAAAATCAACATCGAGGGTAAATGGGTTCGTGTTGGAGTTTCATCGATTTCATTAGGTCCGAAACATGATTTATGACTTAGTCGAGTTGGTTGTTCGAGTTCCGAGGGGTTCGGGTGTGATTCGGATCGTTGGTTGAAAAGTAGTTAAGTTTGAAGTTAAGAGTTGACCACGGTCAAGACGATCTCTTTTCGGTGTTTTGAGTACACGAGCAGGTTCATAGCGTGTTTTATGATTGAAATGCCTATATAAGTTATGTCCAAGAGGTTCCAGATGAGTTTCGGGTGCTAAAATTAAGATTTTGCACTTGCTGAATTTTCTGGTGCAACAATTCCGAAAATACTGGTTATGTCCCTAATGTTGTCCATAAATTTCACACTTCCTTTAAAACTTCAAAACATCATATATATCTCATCTTAAGGCCGAATTGTGCGATTCAAAAGGCTATCGTAGGTGAAATTTTGCAAAGATTATGTTGGGTTGCTAAAAGTGAATTTCGAGATCATCTAGCATCTGATTCGAGCTGGGACAACTGCTGTAGTTTTTTCACTTGTTTCGGGAAACTAATCACTTTTTCTAACAAGTTTGAGAGCTCGAATTGAGGCGACTTAAAAGGCATTCTTCTAGTATCTGTGTTGAGGGGTAAGAATCTAAACCTTTTTTCATAGTACTTCATTAATTTCTTACATTATTTGAGTTGATTTCATGGTTAGGTGTTGGAATTTTTTTATGGGGGGGGGGGGGGGTTTACCCTAAGTTGAATTTTCGGAAAAATAAAAAATTGAAGGTCAAGTTGAAGTCTTTTTGAGTGAGTTTTCTGGATTTAAGTCCTTTGAATTGAGGGCAAACTATTTTAAATGGAAAATTTTGATTTGGTCACCGGAGTTTGGGGTCACTTTTTGAAAATTTAAAGCCCAAAGTCCTATGAATTTCTTCAAATTGGAAGTCGGTTTTGAATCATTTTCTGGATAAAGACTATACACTATGAGTAAACTGGTTTTGGATGAAGTTATAGTTTTGCCCTTCGGGTCTGGGATTTACCTATTTGAGTTCGTTTTTTAGTTTCAAATTAAAGTATAGTAATATGGATGTCTACGAACTCTTATACTTATACATATTATGTATTTGATAGTTTTAGAGCGTTCCAAGACTTTGAGGAAGGAAAAGGCGAAATCTTGAGGTTCGTGACGCATTTGCTTGGCATTCAAGGTATGTTAAGACTTTCCAGACTTCGTTTGAGGAATATTTTGTTAAGTAAAGATTAAAACAGAATAATAATAATAGGGTACGGGTGTAATGAGGTTCTCATATTCTTAATGTGACAGGCATTGTTATGAGTATCGGTGTTATGATTTGAGAGTTTGTATCGTATTTGAGTCATTTATGTCTATGGTAGAATGCCAAGGCATGTGGGCATTAGTTGTTGTGTGATATATGTAGACTTGATTGTTGTTGTGTTTTAAATCTTAAAGAACCTCGTAAACTCTTTAAACATATTGGTAAACATATTGAAATTGTTGGCTACTAAGTTTGATTAGTTGATGAACTTATCTGAACATATTGTCTACTAAGTCTGATATGTTGATGAACTTACTTAAATTTGTTGATTATTAAGCCTGGACTTGTGATAGATTCACTTAATTTTTTTTTTGGCTATTAAGTCTGGATTTGTAATGAACTTACTTAAACTTGTTAACCACTATGTCTGGAGTTATTGATGAACATACTTGAACGTGTGGACCCTAGAGTTCGCATTGCTAAGTTATGTGTTGTGTCATGTATTGGAATATGGTTGGCTCATGTTGCACGCCTGTAACGGATTGTATCATGGTTGGCTCGGGTTGCACACCTGCAACATAATATATTACGGTTTGCTCGAGTTGCACGCTTGCAACAGATAAATTATGGTTGGCACGGGTTCACGCCTGCAACGGGTATATGAAAATTGCGAGTTCCCCATGATTCACGAACTCCGAAAGATTACCGAGGAGTTTCGTGTTTATATGATTTGAGAGAAGATTTTGGTGCTTGAGGCACAACATAGCATTGCATTGTATTGCATCATCATACTTTTACTTATTGATTTTCGGCATTGTTGCTCCCACTTGGATACTTTAGCTTAAATGCCCTACCTGATTGCCTGATCATCTAGCTAATTCACTTACTTTATAACTGATTATTCTCTACCATGTTAATTGATCGTTTCAGATTAAGTTAAATTGGTAAAGATAATAAGGTTTTTCTTAAATACTTTATCAGTACTTCTTTCGTTGTCGGTCTATAAGATATACTGGGTACACGTGGTTTCGTACTCATACTATACTTGATGCACTTTTTTTTTGTGCAGATTCGATCACGAGTGCACCTCGTGGAGCACTTAGAGTTCGGTTCTAGCTATTCGGAGTTGTGGTGAGCCACCTGGCTGTTCCGCGGCCCACTTCTCCCTCTATATCCTTTAATGTTCTGTCATTTAGTATTCAAACAATGTATTTCTTTATTTAAACAATATAATTATAGTATTCAAATTTGTATCGTATTGTAATAGTTCTTGTACTTGTGATACAAATTTAATATTGGATATTTTATATAGCTCTTTACTTTCTGCTTTAAATTATTAATGATTGAATTTTGGATTACCTTAATGGTGGAATAGTTAGGCGCCATCACGGGCTCCAAACTTTCGGGTCGTGGCACAGTTAAATGAGGCGGCCGAAAGAGAGCACCCCATGAGAGAGTTTTACAAATTAAGTTTTGTTGGCCCAATTGAGAGCTTCTTTTCTTATTCTCCAAGCCTCCGAGTTTTTCATAGCTCTTTGATTTCAGATTATCAGCTTGGTAAATCACTACTGAAAACCTCAAACTCTGCCGTTGCTTTTTTTTTTTTGTAATCAAGATTGCATTTTTGCAGTCTCTAATCTCTTTTGTTTTAGCAACAATGGCGTATAAAGCAACAATAGATATTCCTACAAAGGGTGGGTTTAGCTTTGATTTGTGCAGAAGGAATGAGATGTTGGTTAATAAAGGACTCCGTTCTCCTTCTTTCCTCAAGACTGGTACTACTATCGTTGGCTTAATTTTTCAGGTACACTCTTTAATTTTGGTTATTTTTCGATACCTCTAATAATATGGTGTAGCTAAACCCTTAAGACTTAGTTCTTCCTAATTGCTGGTTAAATTAAAACAAGAGGTAAAGTGAAATGCTTAGAACTAAGAAAACCATCAGTAAAATGTTTTAGGATAAATCAAAGAGTAAAGATTCTAGAGCTGTAACTTTCCTTGACACTAAAAATCTTGTATCGTAATAAGAGTCTTTAGATCTATTATTCTCTAATCATATTAACCAACTTCCTTTATTTCTGTGAGACTTCAATTAAAAAGGTTAACCCAATTTATGGACTATGTAGGCGAGCAAATATATTTCTATTCTACCCGAGAATAATGCAAGGTTCAACAACATATATTTTTCAATCCAAAGCAATCTTGGAGTTCAACCTAGGGTGCATAGATAGTGTTCAACTGTAGCCATTAAATGATCAAATACACGATTAAATCAATAGTGTAACTACATAGATAATTTATCAAATAAAACATACAAATCACAATAGTCATGTCAACTTCTGCCACAACTCTAGATCAAGAGTCCCTAGCTGCTCATAATCACAGTAACAACAATAAATGAATAAAAAGATACCTTAAACTCAAGAACAATGGAGAAACGATGAAGCTCTATGGTAATCTTCTCATTGTCCACACTCCTTTTTGCTTCCAAATGGCTGAATCATTCTCAAAAGAGGAGCCTTCGGTATTTCTTATGCCCAAAACATTATAAAAGACAAAATTGGCCCTATAAAAGTGCTTCCCGGTAGCAGGTGGTGCAATTGATCCTAAATTTCTTGGCCTTCACCCCACAAGATGTCGTGATCGCCTATTTTCCCAACACAGTGTGCTGCACTGTTGCGATCTCGTTCCTGCAATGGCTCTTTTTCCTCTTTCCCTTGTCTATTTTGATCTCACCCTTTGTGTACGCCCTTGAGCTTTGATGCGCATGTTTTTGACACTTAACAAGATCGTTTCTCATACCAGTTGCACCTAGCACCAAAAAAACATCAAATTATGCTTTTCCACGCTACAAAACATTAACTCAAGACGTGCAAATGAGAAAATCGCCCTTTCTTTACCATTAAAAAAGAAGAAACTACACAAAAGCATTTTTGAGTCATCAATGAAATTCACATAAGGACGTATTTCTCAATGGTGCACTAACTCCAAGAATGGAATGGAAGATAATGGGAGATTAGGGATTCGGATCCTAGTAGAAATAAAACAAAAGGTTGGTGATATTTTTCAATATATCTAAACCTTGGTGGACAAAGTTATCTGGTACCAATATTGGTGTGAGGATGCAAGTGGTGGAATAGTCAAGGTGCAGGCGAACTGGTCCAAACCTTAAAAGAAATCTGCAGGAGTAAGTAAAAGCAGTGCGTTCATTGTCGTGTTATAGGCACAGGGTGTAAGCATTTGCCTTCTGTATTTTCATCCAGCTGTTGGAATTTTATGCATATATATATATATATATATATATATATTTCTAATTTAAGAAAAAAAAAAGATTTGGTTTGGGTCATTTGCGTTGCAGTACAACATGGAGAGAGCATTTCAGGATTCCATCATTTAGTTGGGAAAGAGATCATTTCAGGCCAAAAGCATTTGAGTAGTGTTGTTAACGACTAGTTGTTTGCTTTCATTTGTTTGGACAAAATTTCTATGGTTTTGCAAACTACATGACAGAGTAACTTCATTGTGTTTGAAGATTTTTCAAGGCAAAAACCCTCATACACATTAAATTGTATGCGCTGAAATAGATCAAATAGGTTGTATATCTAGCCCAAATATTTTGCTACTGGTATCTAATGTTCGGCTGTTGGCGGCAGATGTAATAGGAGTTTTCTGTGAGGAAATTGTGCAGGCAAAACAACTTTGCTTTACCATCGAAAACTTGTCTTTGTTTATTAGAGATCCTTTGACAAATTTGGAGTAAAAAGGAAAAGAAAAGAGAAAAAAGAGTATTTTATTTTATGCATGGAGATGTCTATGGGGAGTTTTGTATGCCAATCATACTGAAGGATTCATATCTTTCATTTGATACCTACGCCCTTGTTTTGAGGGACATGAAGAAGAGAAGATATGAAGTAAAAAAGTTGCTTAGTACACCAAAAATATATTGCATTTGTGGCTCAGGATTTCTTCTTGTCTTTCCTTCCCCTTCCCTTGCTTCTGTTTGCTTTGAAATATGTAGTTTGTAATGCGCTACTGAGTTTGATATATAAATCCTGGAGAACGCTGCTTATATTTTCCCCTGGAGTCCTTTGAAGGGAATGGTTTACAAACTCTCACCAAGTTACTTGTGGGATGAATAAAACCATGAATTGACCATTCATTATCTTTGATCTTCCCAACCTACATCAGCAGATGTAAGCATATCCATGCCAAGACGGTTAACCTATATCAGTTGTTAAAAGTACTACTCAATGTGTATTTCCCCGTGATAGTGATAATACTCGAAAATCTTCATTTTGGAGATCTTGTTGCTTTTGCACATCACAATTAACTTACTAAATCTTTTTATACTTTATTTGGAAGCTAAGATTATATATCTCCTTTCAATATATGTCAGAGCTTTCAAATCTATATGTTAATAACACGTACCAAGGTGGGTTTTAGATCCTTCAACTTAATTAATTGCGAAGAGAATCTATATGAAAGGTGATGTTTGGTGGCAGGGAGGGTTTTTTCTTTGGAAGGTAAGTCTCAGCTTACCCCATGGAGAATACATAGATAAAACGTGACGTGGAAGGTAAAATAGAGAAAGAAGTTCGTTATTTTGGGGAAAAACAAGAAAGTAGGGAGAGCTTTCCTCTTTTCATCTGTGACAACTCAGATATGGGGTTTGTTATTAAAATCTGGTCATGACATGGATGTTGTGAAAAGCAGAGCCATCAAGAGTCGAAGTATGTTTATACCTAATGTTTATAACTAGTGTACTTACCTTCTTAACTTTGTTCCACTATTATTTTTTTCCAGTTGGAATATTTTATGAGTAGCTCGATAAAAAATAAGATGAACCTCGTTTTATCGATATCATAAACATACTTGCAAAGACCTCCTAAATCCCCCTGCCAAGCATTTAGTTTAGTTTGAATTTGCGGCAGAAGTAGTTCCACTCCATGCTAACTTCCAGGAAAGAAAGGATTGGGCTATCCGCTAATTCTAGAGCTTACCTTATCATCAAAGGGAAAGGTGATTTTACAGATCAAGAGGTGAGTAAAGAAGGGCATGGTTTGACCTCTCAGCCGCAGGAACAAGAACCCTCCAAAACTAGCATCACTTTGCAATTACAACCACAACAAAGCCGCTGCCCTTGGTCTTTAGTGATAGAGGCACCAGCTACTAGCTTGAGGCTATCTTCCATAAATGAAATTAAGAACCATAGACATAGCTAATTGCATTGATGAATGGTATTTGTCAAAAAGCCTTTGCCATTCTTACATGTTTTTCTTTCTTTTTCTCCTTTTTACGGTATCTTAGATATACCTGCATCTTCATTTTTTTAGTTTATGGGTGATGTAGCTTTAATGAGTGCCTGTCTTATTGAATATCCATGGGTTGTTGTTGCATGAGGGATCAGCAGACTCAGGAAGCTACGTTTAATATACATCATTAAATCTTTTGTGAGGAAAATGTGGCCTTTAGGAGTATCCCGTCAAAACAATTATATCCCTGATTGCTGCATGTTTGCAAGTGATTCTTATTTAACAGCTTAAGAATATCTTTTGTATTCCAGGATGGTGTCATTCTTGGAGCAGACACACGAGCCACTGAAGGACCCATTGTTGCTGATAAGAACTGTGAGAAGATTCATTACATGGCCCCTAACATTTACTGCTGTGGAGCAGGGACAGCTGCTGATACTGAGGCAGTAACTGGTACTTTGAGTTTGATACTCATGTATTTCTGTTTGCAATAATAACATTTTTCAACTTCCAAATCCTACTTTCTCTCACATACCTTAAATAGCAACTGCTATTCTGTAGACATGGTCAGTTCCCAGCTGAAGCTTCATAGGTATCACACTGGTCGTGAATCCAGGGTTGTGACAGCTCTCACTCTTTTGAAGTCTCATCTTTTCAGGTGAGCATATATTTTAATGTTGCTTCGTGGTAGAATAACATCTTTACATGCAGTTAAATTTGGTCATACAGAGACTTAACTATGTACTCTTAATCAGCTACCAGGGACACGTCTCAGCTGCTTTGGTCCTTGGTGGGGTTGATGTCACAGGGCCACATCTGCATACTGTGAGTGGTCTTGTATACGACTCACCTATTATTATTATTATTATTTTTCATTGCAAAATACCTGAATGTTGCTGGTTAATGGCCTGTTCTCAGATTTATCCACATGGATCAACTGATACTCTGCCATATGCTACAATGGGCTCTGGTTCCCTTGCAGCTATGGCTATCTTTGAGTCAAAATACCGGGAAGGGTTAAGTGTAAGTTCATTTGCTACACTTACGTTTAGTCCACTG
The DNA here is from genome assembly GCA_034509755.1 of Anisodus tanguticus. Taxonomy (NCBI): domain Eukaryota; kingdom Viridiplantae; phylum Streptophyta; class Magnoliopsida; order Solanales; family Solanaceae; genus Anisodus; species Anisodus tanguticus. The sequence goes on along the minus strand of CM067543.1, from coordinate 45,803,165 downwards.
AATTTGGCCTCATGTACATTGTAAATTATTAAATGTTGAGATGGAATTTTGATGCAGAAAGATGAAGGGATAAAGCTAGTAGCGGAGGCCATATTGTCTGGAGTGTTCAATGATCTTGGTAGTGGAAGCAATGTTGATATCTGTGTGATAACAAAGGTCTAATCTCATTTTAGCAATCAGTGACAATTTTCATCTTATTATACATGAATCCTTGTTCTATTTTGCTAGTATTTCAACTCCTATGCTGATTTGTTAGGGTCACACGGAGTACTTAAGGAATCATATGTCACCTAATCCCCGGACCTATCCACAGAAGGGTTACTCATTCCCCAAAAAGACTGGTTAGTATTCTCGTACTTGTCAGCGTCCAATATAAATGAGAAATACCGTGTTAAAATATACAAGTTAGTTTCTGTAATATGCTTCACGTTGAGCCTGGATTTTACTAATGTTGTTAGTTGAATTGTGCTTACAGAAATTCTTCTTACAAAGATTATACCATTGAGAGAAATGGTAGAGGTGATTGAAGGTGGAGATGCTATGGAAGAGTAACTATATTGCAATTTTGAGATCCATTGTCATTTCTTTGAAGGAGTGTTGCATTCTCTAACAATTTCCAGAGTATCAAGTGTTTGTAATTTTCTAAATGATCTGCTCCATCAACGTCATCAGATATAGCTTCCAAACAAATTGTTGATGGAGAATGAAATCCTGGCTTGGTCTGAATGAAGGATTTTGTAGTTTGTTTTTGTTGCCCTGCTGCTTTCATTAGTTTCTCTCGAGGTTGAAGTCTATTTTTTTTGGTCGTTTGCTAAGGAAAGAAAGATCTTTGTCGTAAATTATGCCAAGAGAGGATGATAGAGATGTTTCCCAGGTGCTGTCAATAGTTTCTCTATCGATGTTTGCTGGGTTCACTATCTGCTAATTAATTTACCGAACTTAGAAAGGAAAAGACAAATGAAGGGAAAAAACATGGGGAGTTGACACTTATATACAACTTGCAAGACCTATTGTGAGCCGCTTGGCCAATCGGTATTGGCACTTGTAACCCAAAATGATTTGGCAAATAGACAACTATGGTAATTTCGTCTCTTTCAATTTTTTTCTCAACCCACATCAGTTCTCTTTCCAACAACCTCTCAATAATCCATAAGATTTTCAAGGTATTCTTCTCTAGTTGGATAAGAAATGGTAGGTCGTTGGAAAGTCCTATTTTCTGCACAATTTCTATCCCAAATGATATTGTGGAAGCATTAAGGTTGAGGAGGTTAAGGATGTTGTTTGCAAGATGCGCATGGGACGAATGATCGGGTCTGACGAGATCTTAGTTGAATTTTGGAAGAGCGCAAGCAAACAGGTTTGGAGTGGTTGACTGAGTTGTTTATCGTCATTTTTAAGACGGCGAGGATGCTCGAAGAATGAAGGTGTAGTACAATGATTTCTTTGTACAAGAACAAAGGTGATATATCTAGAGTTGCAATAACTATAAAGGTATCAAACTGCTAAGTCACACTATGAAAGTTTGGGAAAGAGTCGTGGATATAAGGGTGAGAAGAGGCGTGTCTATCTCCAAGAATCAGTTTGGATTCATGCTAGGGCGTTCGACTACAGAAGTCATTCATCTTATTAGGAGGTTGGTGGAACAGTATAGGGAGAGGAAGAGACCTATATATGGTTTTCATCGACTTCGAGAAGGCATACGACAAAGTCCCTAGGGAGGTTCTGTGGAGATGGGGCATACACTAGGACAATCAATGATATGTATGATGGAGCCAAGACCAGGGTACAGACAGTAGGAGGAGACTCGGAGTTCTTCCCAGTGATGACGGGGCTTCACTAGGGATCAACTCTTAGCCCATTCCTATTTGCATTGGTGATGGATGTACTGACGCGACAAATCCAAGGAGAGGTGCCATGGTGTATGTTATTCGCAGACGACATAGTCCTGATTGATGAGACTCACAGTGAATGTTAAGCTGGAGGTTTGGAGACAAACTCTGGAGTCTAAAGGGTTCAGGCTGAGTAGGATCAAGACAGAATACTTAGAGTGCAAGTACAACAATGGGAACGACCTTGAGACAGGTGTGGAGGTAAGGCTTGGTACTCGAGTCATTCCAAAGAAAGGGAGCTTCAAGTACCTCAGGTCTATTATTCAAGGGAATGGAGAAATTGATGACGATGTCACACATCGTATTGGGGCAGTGTGGATGAAATAAAGGCTCGCATCAGGAGTCTTGTGTGATAAAAAGGTGCCACCAAAACTTAAAGGCAAGTTCTATAAGGTGGTGGTTAGATCGATTTTGTTGTATGGAACGGAGTGTTGGCCGGTCAAGACTTCGCACACCCAAAAGATGAAAGTTGCGGAGATGAGGATGCTAAGATGGATGTGTGGGCATACAAGGAGGGATAGAATTAGAAATGATGATATCCGAGACAGAGTGGGAGTGACCTTGGTGGAGGATAAGATACGGGAAGCGAGGTTGAGATGGTTCGGACACGTGCAGATGAGAGACACAAATGCCCTAGTGCGGAGGTGTGAGAGGTTGACTATGGACGGGTACATGAGGGGTAGAGGTAGGCCGATGAAGTATTGGGGAGAGGTGATTAGACGAGACATGACGCAAGTGCAACTCACTGAGGACATGACCTTAGATAGGGGGTTATGGAGGACACGTATTAGGGTAGAAGGGTAGTAGGTAGCCCATCGTAGTTCCGCCTACGCTTACAAACTGTTAGTTGTAATATTATTATTGTAGGCTCGCTTAGCCTATCATACTAGTAGGCACAATATTGCCGTATAGTCACTTGTCGTTTGATTTATGATACTATGTGTATTTTGTTTGTCTTATTTACTTGCATTATTATTGCTTCTTTTTCTCCTTCAGAATTCGCTATCATGACTCACCTTGTTTGTCTTACTTTACTTAGACTTGTGTTTTGTCTTGAGCTGATGGTCTCTCGGAAACAGCCGCTCTACCTATCAAGGTAGAGGTAAGATCTGCGCACATTCTACCCCGTCCAAACACATATTGTGGGATTTCATTGGGTATATTGTTGTTATTGCTTCCTCCGTTGCACTTACCAGTTTCCCTCTTCTCTGTTGCGGCATCCCTGAAGTGTGAAAAACATTCTTAAATAACCATCAGATAGTCCATTTACTTTTTCTTAATCTATCAAAATCATAGAATAAGAAATTGGAAAAACAAAATATCCTCCTGGGTATGAGTAAATTTATCAAATCTCGATTTACCACTACAAACTCGAGAAGCATAGCTGCTAATTTATAATTTGTTCAAAAGATTGTTTTGATGTGATTGACTGAAGCATGAACGAAGACGAGCTAAATAGAGGCAAGCTTGAGGTTATAATTGTTAGGAACAGCCATGCATGCCTACTCTTTGAGTAATGATGCTGTAGTTGAATCAACAACGAAAGTTCATTAAAGAGGAGAATTGCATATAAACTTATTGGGGGAGACTGCAAGAGGACGGCAGGGAATGGAATTGGCACGAAGTGCATATGATAGGTGGGACTGGTTATATTCCCATCATTCTCCTTTAAAAATTTTTACACTGGACATTTTCTAAGCATGTAATAAGTAGTTAAGTACCTTTTTTAATCAATAATAAGTAGTTAAGTACTTGGGTTTTCTGTGAATATGGAGTGCGAAAATCAGTTCCCAAAAGTGGCTGAACGCCCCTCTCCAACCACCAAGTGGCTGAAGGCCGAGTATAAAAAGGAGTGCAAAAATCAGTTCCCAGTAATGTTTAAATAAAACAAAGCAAATCTAAACCCTCAAGGGAAATACATAATTCCATGGTCTTTCATGCTGATACATTTGAATAATGAAAAAAAATATTCAAAGAACGTGAACAACAAGCTGGATCGGTGAATTTAGTGCAATAGTGTTTAGAGGACTCAGAAGCTATTATCAGGTCAGGAAGATTTTCTTTTTTGTAGTTTTAGATAAAGGAAACAAACACTTTAAACTACATCTGAGAACTAAACTATTGAGTAAACATGTTAAGGGTACAAATGTTCGCGACAGAAAATAAGTCATGCTGTTAAGAGCTTCCAGGTTTCAACAAGTTTTAATGGACTCTTTCAATTTAGCCTTGACAATGAGAGTTAGATACACCATTTCTTCTCCATTAAAGTTTATTGGTTTGTCCTCAAATTTTGGAAGTGTGTAATATCAACACCTCAACCAAGATGATTTGCTCGTCCCCATGTACAATTTAACCGAGTATTACACAATCACTACCTGCTGCATTCTACCACATGCTTCCCAATGATTTACTTGTGAAAGGATTGATCATAACAGTGCACTGCTTTTGATACTTCTGGTCAGCCATTTTTAATTAGGTGGCATAGCCCCGACATTTGAATTCTTGGTCAGTTTAGCACCGTTTTTATAATATTTATCATGTGTTTTTTTTTAAATCAAAGGTAAGAGTATTTCTAGTGATTAATCTGTTGCTAGTAGGATGTCGGGGTTGTTCCTATCAAAATTCTTGTGTGCTGATTGTTAGAAAATTCTACCAGCCACTTACCAATAAGGCTCTAGCGGAAACTCTTAGAAGGCGGAAGGTTCTTTGCGTCAGTTGGTGTTACATGTATAAGGAGGTGGACAAGGACGTGGATCATTTTCTTCTTCATTGCGGGCTTATCATGAGATTATGGTGGGATATGTTCAGGTGATTTGGGCACTCCTTAATGCCAAAGACTGTGAAAGAGTTAACGTTCAGTTGAAAGAGCAGGAGAAGGATGAGGAGATGAAGGGCCTGAAATATGGTCCCTCTTGCGCTAATATGGGTAATTTGAAGAGATAAATAGGAGAGCTTTTGAAGGAATAGAGTCGAGTTTCTCTCAGTTGAAGAATAGTCTTTGTTCCCTTATTTTCTTTTGATGTACACACAAAGTCCCTTGTTGTATTAGATGATTGCGAGGATTTTGTAGAGAAACATATTTTGTAGATTCTTTACTTTTTGGTATACCCTTGTATACAACCAATTTGGTCGTGGTCATGTTTATGAATGAAAATATACTTCATTAAAAAAATAAATAGGGTGGTCTTGGTTAAACCCTTTGGTTTGTTAATTTTTAAGATGTAATTGATAAAATGAGGTTGGGTCCCTTTTCTTATTGATTTAACGTGATATATATACAAGAGGCAAAATCAGAGTTGCCTAAAATTGCCCCATGATACACAACAATAATTTGGGAAACACAACATATTTAGGAAATGATTTCCTATATCAAAGCAATCATCCATATATTCTATCCTAGAATCAAGGGATAAATATCATCCATATATTCTATCCTAGAATCAAGAGATAAATATCACATAATATCATAACACCCCCCTCAAGTTGGAGCATGTAAGTCTAAAATGCCCAACTTGTCAAGAAGAAAATCAAATTGCTTCTTTCCCAAAGCCTTGGTAAAAATGTCTGCCAATTGAACCGTCGTTGGTACATAAGACGGAGCAATAAGACCTTCCTAGATGGCGTCTTGCACGAAATGGCAGTCAACTTCAATGTGTTTTGTGCGTTCATGAAATACCGGATTCTGCGCTATATGCAAAACAAACTGACTATCACAGAATAGAGGAATCGACTTTGGATGATGAACTCCCAAACTCAAAAGTAGACCCTTCAACCATTTAAGTTAACAAGTAATAGAAGCCATAAAACGATATTCGGCCTCGGCGGAAGAGCGAGCTACAATATGTTGCTTCTTAGTTTTCCACGAAATTGGCGAATGCCCCAAAAAACACAAACCAACTAGTGAGAGACTGCCTGGTAAGAGGGCAGGCTGCCCAATCCGAGTCACAGGACAACTCACTGTCTGAGCGCAATAGAATATTTGACCCGGAGATTTTTTTAAATAGCGAACAACTCGTAATGCAGCATCACAATGTTCCTGTCTTGGTTCGTGCATGAATTGCGATAGGACATGAACCGAGTATGCCAAGTCAGGACGAGTAACCGCCAAATAAATGAGACACCCAACCAAACGTCTATAGGGCTCAGGATCCGAAAGATAAGGCCATGTGGCACGCGCTAACTGATGATTTTGTTCAATCGGAAAGGAAGCCGGCTTTGAGCCCAATAATCCAGCCTCTGAAATAATATCAAGAGCATATTTCCTTTGACATAAGAGCAACCCTAAAGAGCTTCTAGCCACATCAATGCCAAGAAAATATTAAAGCACACCAAAATCCTTCATATAAAAAACATTTGCTCAAATAGGATTTAAAACACGTCACCGTAGCAGAATCATTACCAAAAATTACCAAATCATCAACATACACTAGTACATTAATGTGTATAGGCCCTTTAGTGTAAGTAAATAGGGAATAATCGGAATAGGATTGAAGAAAACCATACCCCTTTAAAGTTGTCATGAGTTTTGCAAACCAACATCGAGGTGCCTGTCGCAAACCATACAACGACTTACGCAAACGACAAACCAAATTTGAATCAGTAGAGCTAAAACATGGAGGATTCATATACACATCCTCGTCTAAATCGTCGTGAAGAAAGGCATTATGTACATCCATCTGATGTAACTCCCAATTCTTTGATGCATCAATAGCCAGGAAAGCTCGAACTGTCACCATTTTTGCTACTGGGCGAATGTCTCATTATAATCAATCCCTTCAACTTGATGATTGTCAAGAACAACTAATCTAGCCTTTAATCTTTCAATGCTACCATCTGAATTGTACTTAATTATGTACATTTGACTGTTTTGCGTCCCGTAAGGTCATGCCATCATTCCGATCCTACCCATAAAATATCATCATAGCCCCGTGTCTCAATTCCGGCGATTGTTTTGCGTCCTTCTCTTCCAGAGCATTAGTAAGAAAGTATCCATTGTGCAATATTCCAACGAAGATTCGAAAAAAAAAATATCACCACCGCGCATAATTTTTCTGGTGATTGCTAGTCACATCTCTATCCAGTGGTGTTGTGCAGAATCCGACACCACCACAACATAGATCAGGTTCAAGCTAATGAGAGACTAATTATTGTGCAAATTTTCAATAATTTCCAGAAAAGCAAATCAGTCACCGCGCAATATCTTCGGTGACAACATAGTTGTTCGCTACAAAATTACTTTTGGGTAGTGTTGCACAAATTCCAACACCACCACAAGGTAGATCAATCTCTTCCGACCAAACCTCAGTCAGCGACTCCGACAAATACCCACTCACGTGTCGCTCGAAGTGCCAGCTCCGGCTAGCACGTCAGATCCAGAGATTAACCGTTACTTTGTCAGAGAAAAGACTCCGATGATATTGTTACAAAATTTGTGAAGTCAAGTGATCAGCTTGTAGTTATTTTAACCAAGTCCCTCACTGGTCCTCATATTAATTACATGTGTAACAAGCTCGATACATATGACTTGTATGCACCAGCTTGAGGAGGAGTGTTAGAATATGAATAGAATTTCATATATAGTATCTTACTAGGAAAATGATTGTAATGTATAAAAATAGAATTTCATATATAGTATCCTACCGGAAAAATGATTGTAATGGAGTGTCTATAAATAGAGCTCAGTGTAATCACGTAGATACAACAATTCAATAATAATATTTTCTCCCATATTTTCTCACAAATAAAGAAGATTTTCAACATTCCAAGCCTCCGATCGAACAAAATCTGTGTGAAAAAGATATACCCAGATGGATGTTCAGAGATACAAACCATTCCTGATACCGTCCAGCCTATGAGTTGATTGCACTAATAAGAGTCTCAGATAAATCTGTCAGGAGTAAAACCCTTCTCCATCATCTGATCCCAAATTGCACAAGCCACTGAGAGGTTCTTCTCCTGTATGAGACCTCCAATAATCAATTTGAAGGTGATTTCATCCGGATTCAAACCTCTAGCTTGCATATCTTCATAAAGACTCAGTGCTTCAGTTACTCTAAAAGCCTTGCAAAATCCGCTGATTAGTGCATTACGAGATAACGTCAGGAGCAACACCCTGTTCCACCATACCATGGAAAATGCTCTGACCCTTCCCTATTTCACCTGTCTTACACAGGTAATCTATAATAGAAGTGTACAGTACACGATCAGGAAAAAGGTCCTTGCTGATCATCTGATCATAAAGTGCCTTGGCTACACTAGACTTGCCTTCTTTTAGTAAAGCTTCTATAAGAATTGTAAAAGTTACAACATCAGGAGCAATTCCTTTTCGCTCCATCTCATTGAAGAGATTGTATGCCTTCTTACTGTGGTCTGTCTTGCAGAATGCTCTAATAATAGTATTGTAAGATACAACATCTACCAAGCCTTTGACCTCCATCTTGTCGAAGCTTCTATAAGATTTGTAAAAGTTACAACATCAGGAGCAATTCCTTTTCGCTCCATCTCATTGAAGAGATTGTATGCCTTCTTACTGTGGTCTGTCTTGCAGAATGCTCTAATAATAGTATTGTAAGATACAACATCTACCAAGCCTTTGACCTCCATCTTGTCGATCATCAGCTTATAAGCCTTTTCTAATCTATTCGCTTTGCAGAGACCTCTAAGAAGCTGGTTATATCTGTAACCATCAGCTTCCAACCCGTTTCCTTCCATCTTCTCTATCAACTTCTCTGCCTCTTCCAACATAAGCTCGTTACAACAATAATTCAAGAACACAGTATAAGTAACCAAATCTGGTTCACACCCGTTTCTCCTCATAAATGTCTTAATTGCTTGTGCTTTGTCAATCCTACCAGCTCGACAAAACCCATTTATCAGTGCATTGTATATTTCCGTGTTGAATTTGACAAATTATTCTTTCCTTTCACGACTTTCTTTTCACTTGAGCTGCGAGGGCAAAAGAGTAAGGTCCGTGTCAACAACATTTTTGACATTTTTAACAGAGTGAAACTCTTGTAAAAGATATAACCAGATGGGTTCCACTTTTAGTTCCTTGTTGTTGCACAACAAATACAAAAGATTTTCAACATTCCAAGCCTCCAATTGAACAGAATCTGTGTGTGTGTGTGTGTGTGAGAGAGAGAGAGAGGAGGGAGGGAGAGCGAAGGAAACAAGAAATGAAAATGATATGTTCTTTCTTTCGTCTTATGATTTTAATCATCAATTTAAATATCAGTGACAATGTTGCAGGCCAATAAAAAAATTTCCAGAAAAGAAGCACACAAACCTTGATTACTTTGACATTTCCTTGAGCAGGACAGGTCTACAATAATGAGTTCCAAGAGCTGCAGATCCCATAGATATTTCTCTATGAGAAGGATTCAAAACAAGTCAACCTGAAATTCCAACTTCCAATTAAACCATCTTCAAATAGAAAAAAGTTAAAAGACAATCATAAGTTCCAATGATATCTGTTTGTTTGAAGCAGAAATATTTCTATTTTCCAGGACAGATCTTTCAATCTCAGCTATTCAAATTAATATTTTAGATGATGCAGAAATATATAGATTATTCTTTATTTGACAAACAAATACAATTGCCCGATATGCAAATGAATATTAGAAACATACAAAAAGATGTTACCACACAGGTGTTCCATCAGAAACATGGAAAAAGATATAACCAGATGGGTGTTCAGAGATACAAACCTTTCCTGATACCGTCCAGCCTATGAGTTGATTGCATTAATAAGAGTCTCAGATAAATCTCTGTCAAGCGTAAAACCTTTCTCCATCATCTGATCCCAAATTGCACTAGCCACTGAGAGGTTCTTCTCCTGTATGAGACCTCCAACAATCAAGTTGAAGGTGATTTCATCCGGATTCAAACCTCTAGCTTGCATATCTTCATAAAGACTCGGTGCTTCAGTTACTCTAGAAGACTTGCAAAATCCGCTGATTATTGCATTATACGAAATAACATCAGGAGCAATACCCTTTTTCACCATATCATCGAAAATGCTCTGAGCCGTCCCTATTTCACCTTTCTGGCACAGATAATCTATAATAAAAGTGTACAGTACACGATCAGGAAAAAGACCCTTGCTGATCATCTGATCATAAAGTGCCTTGGCTACACTAGGATTGCCTTCTTTTAGAGAAGCTTCTATAAGAATTGTAAAAGTTACAACATCAGGAGCAATTCCTTTTCGCTCCATCTCACCGAAGAGATTGTATGCCTTCTTACTGAGGTCTGTCTTGCAGACTGCTCTAATAATAGTATTGTAAGATACAACATCTACCAAGCCTTTGGCCTCCATCTTGTCGATCATTAGCTTATAAGCCTTATCTAATCTATTCGCTTTGCAGAGACCTCTAAGAAACTGGTTATAGCTGTAACCATCAGGTTCCAACCCGTTTCCTTCCATCTTCTCTATCAACTTCTCCGCCTCTTCCAACATAAGCTCGTTACAACAATAATTCAAAAACACATTATAAGTAACCAAATCTGGTTCACACCCGTTTCTCCTCATAAATGCCTTAATTGCTTGTGCTTTGTCAATCCTACCAGCTCGACAAAACCCATTTATCAGTGCATTGTATATTTCCGTGTTGAATTTTTGACCCCTTAGAATACCCAAAGTTAGCTCATAAGCCAAACCCACCTTACCACTCCCACACAGCCCGAAAACAAGAGCTCTACAAGCCTTACTGTCAGGAATTAAACCTTTCCTAATCATTGTATGCCACATTTCAACAGCATTATCGAACCGTCCAATCCTACACCGTCCACTAATAACAATGGTATGACTCACTACATAGGGTTCTCTCCCATTATTCTAAGCAACTCTCTCCCATTATTCTAAGCAACTCCAACGCAATATCCACCAAATTTTCACTGCACAATATTTAAATACATATTATAAGCCCAAAAATCGGGGACTATCCCAACCCTATCCATATCATTTAGGAGCATATGAATAAGATCAAAATTCTTAACTTTACATAAACCACAAATGAATTTCGAGAATGTCAAAGAGAACCCGACTGGCTTCATTTCATTATAGTAGCATACTGCCAAATCGAAATGGGAGTTACGAATCAAAACACCAATAATTCTGTTGTAATCAATGCTGAAAACTCTGCAATCTGACTGAGTCATTTTGTCGAACACCTGGAGTGTGTCGTTTACTAAGCCAGTTTTCATGTAGTTAGATATTCGAGCACGGTATATGAGTAGATGCTTACCAAGAGTTTTATACATATCAATGTAGGCTCCTCAGAAGCATTGCTTCTTCTCAGCTTAATACACTAATACTTATTGTCATGCACTTTGTGCTCAACTGGTTTCGGCGCCGGAGAAGACAAAGGGATTTGGGGACCCAAATCAAATAGCACAGAGGATCTATTTGATAATAGACTTTGATGCGGGTTTTAGTTGGCAGAAAAGCCTCCACTGACCACTTTTCGGGTGTTTCAAATTCACGATTGAAACTTCATTGCAACAAATAACTAGTACTTTTTATCCCCCATAATTGAAAATTCATGGAGACAAACAATTACTCTTTTCCCCATATAATAGAGAAATAGTCACTGTCATAAAGTCTTAAATTCTACAGATGAAATATTAAGATATTGCAAGTTTCATCTGTGAATTTGAACTTCATCACAATGGTGATTTTTCAAGGCTAAGGTCAAAAAGTGATTAGTAGACAATATTTCTACCTATTAAGAAGCAAAAGGACATAGTGCACCAATAACTATTGTTTGGGCAGTTGTTTAAGTTTTAACAAGGGATTTACAAATTATTTGAAATCTAGTCTACACTTAAAAAATCCATTGTTGCTTCTCTTCTTCTTCTCATTGTCGCTTATTATGTGCTCTTCTTCTCTTAATATCCACATCAACAAGGATTTTCATCTCGCAATGAAGCATGATGCTCGAATCATATAAACTGTCACTTTAACCTTACAGAAGTACAAATTAAAGCTTGAATTATGAAATTCAAATGCAAGGACACAATTTCATGGACGTACGCATCATTTTATTCACCAAATCATTAAAAAATCAAATTGATCACTACTACTAGTACTTCTTCTTTCGCATTCTCATTATTATTTTCTTCCTAAATGGCATAACTTTGGAATCACAACAATTGAATTTCTTGATACAATCCTAAAGTTTGAACTACACCGTAAACGGGTAAATATAGGAAACAATATATTCCCTACCCATAATTAGAATATTTCTATATATTGTGTAAATATAATTATGGTAAGACTAGGATTCGTAGGCTTAGGATTCCTATTGTATAAGGGATGAATATTGTACTTTATATATACCTTGATATTAATGAAAGACTTCCCAAGTGAGATTAATATCATCTCACGTGGTATCAAGAGCCAAATAAACAAAACCCTAAAAACCTTTCTCTTCCACAGCCGCCGGCTGCCTCTCCTACGCCGTGGCCCTCCCGGATTTTCTTCTTGTTTTTCAGGTTTTGTTCTTCCTTTCTTCTCTTCTCTAAATGACTATCCCTGATTCTTCCACACTTTCTGACGCCTCTACCTCCACAAATCCCACCACAAAGTCATCACCCCCGTTTCATCCCGCCCTTACTGTTTCCAACATCAAGAACCATATTCCCATTATTCTTGATCAAGAAAACAACCAGTATTCTCCCTGGGTTGAACTTTTTCGCAATCATGCACGTCTCTATAACGTGCTTGACCATATTGATGACACTATTCCGCGCCCTACGGAGGTTGATGATTCTATCTGGCATCGTCTCGACGCCGGCGTCAAACAATTGATATATGGTAGTATCTCTCGGGATTTGCTCCTTACTATCATGAAATCGACTCCATGCCCTTGACTTGTGGAATCGTTTGGAGGAAATTTTTCAGACAACAAGCACACTCGTGCCGTGTATTTGGAAGAACGGTTCAACAAAACACGTCTTGAAAACTTCTCCAATGTCTCCGAGTACCGCAAGCGACTTAAACTTCTAGCGGATCAACTCTCCAACATCGGCACGCCCGTCACCGACGATAAAATGGTGCTACAAATGATTTTCGGCCTTACTAAGGGCGAATATGATACTTTGGCCACCATAATTCAACAAAGCAGATCGCTACCGAGTTTTAACAAAGCTCGCTCACAATTGTTGCTCGAAGAAACCCATTGTGCTAAGCGGGATGAGCACGCCCGGCGGTGTTAGCGTCCACACGCAACCCCAAGATCGACGCCACCGGACAACTCCCAACGGCGGCGGGGTCGCGGCGGCAAGGGTGGAAAAGGCCGCGGCGGTAGAGGAGGCCGTGGTCGTGGAAAGGGTCGCGGTCACGAACCAACAACAAGAACAACGAACGAGAGATCGCAGAAAAAGCGGGCCGCGGCTCCTCAACGGTTCGTCTACGGCGCGCGGTGCCCAAGATGCTGAGAGCCGCGGCGCCCCGGTTCGAGTCGCGGCGCCAAGTCCATTCCGATGCCGGCGGCCATACAATCCGTATTCTTACCTCGGTTTGTTAGGCCCCGCTCCAAACCCCCCCACGGCGAGGCCCACTTCATGCAAGGTCGAGTCCGCGACCCCCTCCTCCGACATGACACCCACCGAGTTGGGTCGGGCGTTCAACACCCTCTCTATGCAACGACGACAATACTTGGTACATGGACTCGGGCGCCACATCTCACGTCACCCGGTCTGCGGTACTATTCCTAAATTGTTTAGTTTAAAGCATCCTCAATATGTTACGAGTTGGTAGTGGACAACGCATTCCGTTAAGGGTTATGGTACCTCATACACACAACCTCCTCATCCACCCTTCTCCCTCAAAAACACCCTATATGCCCCACACATGATTAAGAACCTCATATTTGTCCGCCAATTTACTCGTAATAATTTCTCTCGTGGATTTTGACCCTTTTGGTTTTCTTGTGAAGGATCTTCATACGGGGACACCTCTTACGAGATACAATAGCACGGGGGATCTCTATCCATTCACTTCCACCTCATTTGCCGAGATCTTGCTCTCCCGTCACTCTAGCGGCTGTTTCTTCTTCAACTTGGCATAATAGGCTTGGTCATCCAGGAGTCCCAGTTTTTAATTTTCTTAGAGGCAACAATTTCATTGCTTGTAATGGGAAACTTGCCCAAAATTGTGTTTCTTGCTCTTTAGGCAAACATATTCGTCTTCCGTTTAAATCATCTACTAGTGTTACATTTGCTCCTTTTGATATCATACATGCCGATTTATGGACATCTCCTATCTCTAGTTCTCTCGGTCATAAATACTATCTTGTGTTGCTTGATGATTTTTCACACTACGTTTGGTTATACCCTCTTAAATTTAAATCGGAAGTGTTTGTCAAATTTCTTGAGTTTCGCAAGTTCATTCAAACACAATTTGAAAAAGGCATAAAATCATTTCAGTGCGATAATGGTCGTGAATTCAATAACTCTATGTTTCACCGCTTTTGTACCAATAATGGCATGGTCTTTCGCTTCTCCTGCCCTCACACCTCACCCCAAAACGGTAAAGCTGAAAGAATCATCCGCACCATTAACAATATGATTCGCACCCTATTGATTCATGCCTCCCTCCCTCCACCCTTCTGGGTCTATGTTGCTAAAATGTCATAATACACTCTAAATATTCTCCCTACTAGCACTCTTCACAATATGACCCCAACCGAAATCCTCTACCATAGAATCCCCTCTTATGATCATCTACGGATTTTTGGTTGTCTGTGCTATCCCAACCTTAGCTCCACCGCCCCTCACAAGCTCGCTCCTAGGTCCACTCCATCTGTCTTTCTAGAATTCCCGCCGAACCATAGGGGCTATCTATGCTATCACTTGTCGACTCGTCAGATCCACATATCTCATCACGTCACATTCGACGAGACCACATTCCCGTTTTTGAATCTTCCAAACTTCCAAAAACAGGACTACTCATTTCTTGACGAGTCTGCCATCTCTCCCATCATAATCGAACAACTCACATCCTCTGTTCCGTCGTCAGAGCCACGGCCTCGAGGGGAGACGCCGCGACGCCTGATTTCCAGAGAGCAATCTTTTAAAACACCGTCGACAGCGCCACGGCCCTGTGCTGAGGCGCCGCGGCACCCAAACTTCAGATAAGCCTGTCAACCTTCTAGCGCCGCGACTCTCGATCCAGGAGCCGCGGCGTCTCCGACGGCTTCGCCCCCACCTTCTCCTTATCCGACTTTACCCCCCGTCTCAGACATCACTCCGCCACCCACTGTCCCTACCCATCCAATGGAAACTCGTTCAAAGCATGGAATCTTCAAACCCAAAGTCCATTTCAACTTGTCTTCCCAAACCATCTTTCCACTTCCAAAGAACCCAAAATTGGCCAAACAAGACCCTAATTGGAATGCGGCTATGTATGAGGAATTCAATGCTTTAACTAAACAACACACGTGGGATCTAGTACCTAGACCTGAGGGGGTGAATGTCATTCGTTGTATGTGGCTATTTCGTCACAAGTTCAGAGACAATGGGGATTTTGAGAGGTATAAGGCCCGTCTTGTGGCTAATGGCACAAATCAGTAGGAGGGCATTGATTGTGGTGAGACCTTCAACCCGGTTGTCAAACCGGCTACCATCCGCACAATTTTGAGCATTGCCATGGACAAACACTGGCCGATCCATCAGCTTGATGTGAAGAATGCATTCTTACATGGGGATCTGAGAGAGACAGTCTACATGCATCAGCCACCAGGTTTCACCCATCCAGCAGTTCCTCACTATGTGTGCCGTCTTCGTAAGTCACTATACGGCCTGAAGCAGCCCCCCCCCGTGCGTGGTATGATTGCTTTGCCAGGTATATCTTGCAGATTGGGTTTGTATGCAGCAAGAGTGATACATCACTTTTCATTTTTCATCGAGGTAGTAGCACTGCTTACTTATTACTTTACGTGGATGATATTGTTCTTACTGCCTCATCCGACGGATTGAAAAATGAGATTATTGTCTTGCTCAAGTCCGAATTTGCAATGACTGATTTGGGGAAGCTGAGTTACTTTTTGGGGATATCAATGACCAGATCTGCCAATCATATGTTCTTGTGTCAGCGTAAGTATGCATAAGAGATTGTGTACAGGGCTAAGATGGTGAACTGCAAAGAGGTGCCTACTCCAGTTGATTCCAAATCTAAGCTCAGTGCTACGGATGGTGCTCCAGTCTCTGATCCCACTCTGTATAGGAGCTTTGCAGGTGCACTTCAGTATCTCACATTCACCAGGCCGGACATATCTTATCGTTGTTCGGCGCAGTGTGCTTATTCATGCATGCCCCCAGGGAGTCTCATTTCACTGCTCTTAAGCGTATCATTCGATACATTAAGGGCACTCTTGATTATGGTTTGCACCTACACCCCTCTGCACCAGACAGTTTGCTTTCATATACGGATGCAGATTGGGCAGGGTGTCCGGACACGCGACGCTCCACCTCCGACTTTTGTGTTTTCTTAGGGGATAATCTGATTTCTTGGTCTGCCAAGCGACAGGCTACCCTATCTCGCTCCAGTGCCGAGGCTGAGTACAGAGGCGTTGCAAATGTAGTAGCTGAGATTTGTTGGCTCAGAAATTTACTGTAATGAACTTCAGTGTCCTTTGCGTCAGGCATCTATTGTGTATTGTGATAACATCTCTGCCATCTATCTTTCTCATAATCCGGTTCAACATCAGCGAACCAAGCATATTGAGATAGACCTACACTTCGTTCGTGAGAAAGTTGCGTTAGGCCATGTCAGAGTGTTACATGTTCCATCATCCTATTAGTATGCAAACATATTTACCAAAAGACTTCCCAGACAGTTATTTCTTGACTTCAGATCCAGTTTCAGCGTCCGGCCTCCTCCCGCTCCGACTGAGGGGGTGTGTAAACATGTAAATATAGAAAATAATATATTCCCTACCCATAATTAGAATATTTCCATATATTGTGTAAATATAATTATGGTAAGACTAGGATTCCTCTTTTGTGTAGGCTTAGGATTCCTATTGTATAAGGGATGAATATTGTACTCTATATATACCTTGATATTAATGAAAGACTCCCCAAGGGAGATTAATATCATCTCACATACACAATTCGAACTTCAATACATAGTGTCTTAAAATTTGAATTGAAAAATTAAACTTTATGATCATAAAGTAAAGTTGAAATCCTAAAGTTTACTTCAAGACATAGTATCATAAAGTGTTGAACTTGAGGACACATTGTCCTGAAGTTTGAAGAAGCGGGGAAAAGAAGCAATATCTTCCCGATTAATAAATAAAAGGACAATTTGGTGCACTAAGCTCCCGCTATGCGCGGAATCCGAGGAATGGTCTATTGTAAGACTTAAATAATTCGCAAATGTTAAGTAAGACTTAAATATTGGTCCAAAATGGTTATCTGGTGCCATTTCACACTTCTTAATATAGATATCGTGCCCATAATAATTAAGCGAGCTTGTTGTCCCAAGCTTGTCTTTTGGGGGAATAGGCTTAAAATACACTCCAATCTTTGCCCGAACTTGCTATAACACACTTAATCTTTACGGTGGTCCTATTACCCTGAATATAATTTTAAAGCGTTTCTTTGACATTTATCTGAAAAATTCAAGTGAAGACTCGATTATGAAAGAATATAGTGATTCAAAAGATCAAATTTCAAGAGAAGGGAGTGTAGGAGAAAATTCTAATTTTTTATTTTGTTCGAAGAATGAAAATGACCGGACTCTTTTGTTTGTTGATCTTTTGTTCAACACGTGTTTAAATTATTATTCAACTCACTTGATAAATGTCAAAAAATGCTTTAAAAATATATCCAGGGGTAATATGACCCCATAAAGATTAAGTGTGTTACAACAAATTCGGACAAAGATTGATATGTATTTTAGGCATTTTCCTTTGTCACACCCCAACCTTGAGAGGTGCGGGGTGCCTAACGGCTCGAGCGTACCATTCTCGTCCGTGCCCCGGATACACATATATTTGAGCCACCAAAGCCTCAAAATAACTCACATAAGTCGAATACCACGTAATAAGCCATAAAATCAGAAGATCCCAACATATAAAAATACAAAGAAGAAACGACAAGGTCATAATACATATCAACTGACTGATAGATAGGTCGGCAAGGCCATACATGACTTCGACACACAGGAAAACTGTCTACAAGACTCTAAGAGTAGATAAACATCATAAGGTCAAAACAGGGTCCCGCTATATCCGTAATATATACATAAATCCATACCCAAAACTCAAACAACAACTCCGAAAGAAGAGGAGTGTTCCAACTCAATCTGAACAGTGACCCTACCAAAGAGGCTCATTAAGTCATCTAACTGAACCTGCGGGCATAAAACGCAGCGCCATAAACAAATGAACGTCAATACGAACAATGTACTGAATATGTAAGGCATGTGAACATAAGTAAAGACAATAACAAGTGCGAGAGTGTGTAAAAAACAAGATGAACCTCAGGAAACCACTGTGAGCGTATGAAAATGCATAATATCATTGAAAATCAGTTATATATATAGCCACACTTTGGGAAAATGTCAATATCATATCGTACCCGGCCCTAAATGGGACTCGGTGTTATCGTACCGAGCCATAATAGGACTTGGTACTATATACCGAACTACAGTGGTGTGCACATATAAGTGTCGTACCTGACCGACTATAGAGCAACTCGGTGTCATAAAATAAATACATACACACATATATATATACACACACACATATATATATATTTACATATACACATTATGAACATGGCTGGAGTGACATAAAAGTCGTTACCTTCCGCTTATGTTATGTAACTCTGTATATAAGCTGTCGTGGAACCAATAAGGAGCATAGAATAACACAGATTGAGAGATAATATAAAATGCAGAAAAAACACTTCAGAAAAGGGCCAAACAAGATTCAATAACATTTCAATAGAACGAAAGATATTAACACTTCTAACTTCAAGAAGAGAGTTATTTTGGTAGAACGTTAGTTTCTATTCGAATCATGCCAAAAGAAGAAAATATTAGTCTTAACATACCTCAATTCAGCCTTCGAACGCCTACGACAAAACGTTTAATCTTGATTGCCTTTTTAAAAATTTCCCATCACTTTACTTAGCTACGAAGTAGTCTTCCACTTACTACGATCTTTAGAACTCTTTGAACCAAGATCTATGTAAAATAAATCTTTTGAAGAGCTACCAAACTTCGTAAGAATAAGGATGGAAGAAAGTAACATTTTGTTATTCTTCAAAGAACTTGAAAGAAGGAAAAGAACATATGTTTGCTGCTTACGTTAGAAATTTTTAAGAAAAAGGTTACAACACACTATTGCTTATGAAACGTTCAACAAAAGAGAGGTCTTCCTATATGTATATATATATATATATATCCTACTATAACGTTGGCAATGGGAAAGTGATGACAATTATATGGAGGGCTAATGTAATGCCACATAGCAACTACGTGGAAGTCATACAAGATTATTTAGTAATGTGTACTAAATGACAAATAGCTTTAATATATATATATATATATATATATATATATATATATAAAAAATTAAATATGTACTAATATCTCATAAGAATTAAAATATTCAGAAAATATATTTTATTAGATTCTAATTTTTTTTCAATGTAATATCAAGAGTACAAATTTTTGTACTATAAATTCTCAAAACGAAAAAAGACAACTTTTTTTTGTGAGAAAATAATTTCTATCCTCATAATAAATAAAATCTCATTTACAAATTTCTTCATGTCATATATAAAATTTAAGACGTATTCGAAAATAGTAATAAAATATCTATATAAAAATCAAACTTATAAAATTATTACTAAAAGATTTCACTTAAAGAAAGATACATATCAAAGCAAATATAACGGTTTGAAAAAAAAAATTCAAACGTACGAGATGTTACATCCCTGTCTTTTGGTTAATAGTAAAACATTTATAAAAAAGAGAAAAAATGGACCAATAGCCCCCTTTTTATTCGCTATTCAATTAAATTGTCTCAAAGCTAATTAAATTTTAGCCATTTTTAATATGAAAATAAAATTTAGATTAAAAGATCCTTACTTAAAACACGTAAAAGCTCCATGTAGCACTGCAAAAAATTTCATATGGTACATTCAATTTTACAAGTAAAACTACAAAATAGTGTGTTTTCAAAAACTCCATTTATGCGAAACTCCAAGTAGCACGCCAGAATATTTAGAAATGTTTAAAGCCTAATAAGAGATTCAGCCATTGATAATTATTTTATTTTGTGTGTCAATGGGACTCACATATGAGAATAATATAGTGGAATGGTATAAAATTATTACACTATGATTTGAAAGTGTATAGAAGTTCGCAAATAAGGATCATAACTTGAAATTTTGAAAACGGAATAACAAGGAACATGGTCAACTTCACAGGATGTCATGCGCCATGCCTTGTGTCAAGAAGCACATAGCGAGGCATCCTGGGAGTTGATGGCGTGGATGAGAGAGGCCACGAGAGTAGGCCTGAGACAAAACAAAAGGTGTTTATTGTGAGCGCAAGCCCGAGAGAACTTGAGAAAGGTTTTGGTTTGAGGCACCTCATTTATTTGGATCCAAATATTTTTTAAGTATAAAAGATATCTTTAGCGTGGTTTAGCATTTGATGAGAATCTTAAGGCTAAGGCAAGTTGGAAATATGCAAAAGCTAAAGATAAAAACAAGCAAATACGAGTCCTAAGTTCAAACGAAAGCTTTTGAAGTTTAATTTTCAACGCTAAACCATTCATCATTTGGATATTCCTACAAGTTATAAATATTTTTACTGAAGGATGTATAGCAAAAGAACCCAAGGCAAAGAAAATTGTCTCGCCCTCACGCACAGACCTTTCTGCAATGTAAAAAAGCATGTGAAAGATCCTAGGGGTATATATAAGACACTAAAGTCTGGCCAAACATTTCCTTACACTTTGGGACCATTCTTGGAAGCATTTTTTTAATGATCTGCTGGGTCATTTTTAGAACTAATACTCTGTTTCGCGTGTCATAAGCTTCAAATGCTCTGCTATATTATTTTTGACTTGCAATCGAACGTCGTTTGGTTCACTTTTGGTCAAGAACTTATTTTGAAAATTTTGATATAATATTACTTGAGATGTTGAGGTCGTATTAAGAAAATGTGCTCTATTTGATAATTGAAAGGTTCTGTTAGGCTCATATTATCATTTGTGACCCATATAAACTTTTGGAATTGATTTAATAATCCAAAGGGTGCCTTGACAGACTAAAGTTTCAAATGAGCGTATACCATACCTAACTTCAAACGAGAATAGCGCTCATTCTATAATGTATACGAAAAAGTGCAAAAAATGAAGGTTGTATCCCCTTGAGTTTAGTTTTCAATGCATTAAATTATTTATTAATTTGAGTTTTGGTACAAGAGGTTATGAATATTTTACTGAAAGGTATCTGGCACAAAAAAATATGAGTCTTGAGTTACAACTTGTGAATTACATTTTACAACCCGTTGAAGCACATGGGGATGTGTAACATGAACACGGACATCAACATTTTTTTGTGAAATTTTGAGCTAAAGCTCTGATACCAAAGTCGGAGTTGGAGATTATCCTACCAACTAATATGAATTTAAGATAGTTGTTTGAGTTTATTTTACTTATTATACATGGTTTATAACATCAATCTAACCTCATTTCCTCCCTCAATTTCATGATTTGGTTGAATAAAAGTGGATTTTGAACCCTAACTTGAAAAGATAATTTTCTTCTAGGAAATGAATTGAAGATTTTCCTTTGGAGATTATTAACTCATGGAGTATGTACTCAAATTTGGTGGTGTTTCATTCATGGAATCTTAATTTTTATTTTTTTATTTTGGGTTGAGGTTGTTCATGAACTCAAGAACACCTTTAAGTGAGAATCAAATGGACGTTTGGAGATGATAATGAACTCGGATTGACTTGGTTTTTGAAATGGTGTGCTTGTAGGAGATTGGGTCATCGAAATCTTGACTTGGGTTTGGGTTTGTTGACTTTTCACTTTGATTTTTGACTTTGACTTCTTTTGGAATTAATAAAAATATGTATCCTAACCTAATTTCACGCGCTCTTTCATATATTGGATAGTATGGAGCGACTTGAGATCTTCTTGATCGACTTTGGTTACTTCTTGATCGTAATTCTTTGGGAATTTCGGCGTTATCAAGCCTGAGAGTTGGGACTATCAAAGGCTCCGTCTGTGAACTTTGGCAAGTGCTCAGTCGTAGTATTTCGCCGGCTGTGAGGTAGGGAGACTTGAACTACTACTTACTTGTTTCTGTTAACTTAGCGTGAAATAATTAATGAGAATTTGTTGTGAAAACTCTTAATATAATATAGTTTAACATTAGAATATGGGATTGTTTTACCTAAATTGGGCCATTTAGAAAGTATTCAACATAAAGTTGTGAAATATTTGGGATATCCATGGGGATTTATTGAGTTAAGTTGGGGACTCCTCCGCTGAGATTCATTTTATTGAGATAGTGAATTATTGTTATTTATTGATCGAGCATTTTGGAAATTATGTACATCCCTTATGCCCTTATGGTTTATTAGTAGTTGTCTTATTTAAGTGAACTTTTATGCTTTAAATTAAGCGTTGACACTAATGATAGTTGATTATATTGGCTTAACTGTCATATTATTCTATAGTGAGTTTTGGCCTTGATATAGTTATATATGATGTTTTATGATGTTGTTATGATTCATATCTGGGGTCTTCAGGTGTATAAGATGATTGTGCCAGAGTCACTCTTCGCATCTCGATGAGACTCTGCGAGAGACGTCGGGACAAAGCCATCCTTCATAGCCGGAATGGTAAGACAGTTGGACCAGAGTTACCCTTCGTAGTTTCGAGGTTTTATTATTGTTGATTATTTGTAAGACGATTGGGATAGAGTTACTCTTCACAGTTTCGAGGTTTTATTATTATTTATTATTTGGTCAAGCCGTATGAGTCAGTAAGGACCTATTATTGATGTAACATCCCCCACCTTTTTTTTCTCGTTAGGTTACACAGGAAGCTGAGATGAACTTGGAGAGTTTATAACAGTGTTACTATAAGACCCCGCATATTCGACAACCTTGAAACCATTAAATATTATTTTGATATGATATTTTCTTTTAAGTGAAATACTTTTGTAAAAAGTTTTATAAATAGGATTTTATATAGTTGTTAATATTACTACTTTTTCGATACACTTTAAATTTTATATGATATGAGGAAATTTAAAAATGTGATTTATTTTAATAGAAATTATTTTCTCATAAGAAAAGAAAGTTATAGTTTTACCGTTATGAGAATTAATAGTACAAAAATTTATACTCTTGATATTAGATTGGAAAAAAATTATAATTTATGATTTTTGTCAATGTCTTAATCTTTATAAAATATTCATATATGTTTTAATGTTAGAGAATATGTATTACTTATTGATAATATTATTAAAATTTTAGAAATTGTTAATTAAGAAAATATTATGTTTATTGTATCAAAGTAGTACATTTAAGAATAAGTATAAATTATGGGGTATGTTATAGCAAGTCATATGTGTCAAAATATTACATTTTCAACACCACTAAGAGATACGTGGCAAAATATTGTCATACCCACTTGTACTTATTAAAAGATTATCACTTTTATTATTTTAAACCCATTTTTGTTTCTTTCAAATTAAGTGAATATATATATACACACACTCATATGCATCACCAGTCAGCCGGTGGGGGTAGACAACATTTATTGCATGTTCTTAACTTTGGGAGAATTTGTATATGGGCATATAAACATATTTTTGTTCTTGTGCAAAGCAACAATAAGTTGCTGCAATTCGTTTTTCCTTTCTTCTTTATTAACTGACGAGTGCAACTTCAAAAATTCACTCAATTCTTTTAAACCGTTTCCAGCAATTAGAAGGTAGAATCGAGGTATGTTAAGACAATTTTTTTTTCCTTTTGGCATGTTTCATGTAACGAAATATAACCGTAATATTGCTCTATAATTTATTCTACTCCTAGTGGTTAAGAATATTCATGTTACCGATTCCTATGTTAAAAGCATGTCTAAATATGTTTCTAAATCCTTATTGAGGCATACGGAAAAGATGTTGATGTTCCCAATGTTAGCCGAAGGTTAAAGGTATTATGTCATCCGTTGAGATTGGAATATTGTGTTACCATCCATGCATTTTCATTTGCATTATATTCATATATTACCCTGGACCCATTTGTGCTATGCACACTACTATATGGTAAATATTGTATATATAGGGGATATGGGGAAAGGGAAAGGTGTTATATACGCAAACCACCTGCAGCTGGTACAAACTATCACAAAAGAACCCTAAGAGGCCATATATCGAACATGTGTGGTCAAAATGGATGTCTGTGTGGCCAAGACGATATGATAATATTGAAGCTTGTGTGGCTTATATGATATAACTGAATGCCTGTGTGGCGGTTATGGATAGAATTCCTGTGTGGACATTAGTATACTGCATTTGCATTATGCATACATTCATTAATCATTACATGGTATAGTGCCCACAGAGGCTGTTATGGTAAGGAAGGTGCCCGATGAGGCCGATGTATAAGTATACTGCATTGTGCATAACATTTAGGCATATGTATTAGGGCCCTCAGAGGCATTTACTGTTGGTCAGTTGTTTCTGTTTCAGTTGTTGTTATATCCCTGTTATATTTTGTTCATGCCTGACATACTCAATACATCAGTCGTACTGACGTCCCTTTTGTCGGGGGACGCTGCGTTTCATGCCCGCAGGTTCACATAGGCAGGGTGACGGTTCACGTTAGTTGATTGCAGATCCAACAGATTTTTGGAGCACTCCCCTTGTTCGGAGTGTTGGTCTAATTTTGGTAAGGAACATTTTGGCTTGTATATATGGGTATGGCAGGGCCCTGTCTTGACGTTGTTACTCTTAGTGGCTTGTAGACAGGTGTCCTGTGGATAGTGGTCTTGTATGGCCTTGTCGGCCTTGGTATGGGTATGTATATACATAAGTTTGTTTTCTGGATAAAGATTTCACGTAGTTTTCTTTCGGCTTAGTCCGTAATTAATGATGATTAGGTGATAAATGTACGATTAGACTGGTCGAAAGTGATATGGTCAGTATCCTACGAGTCTAGTGAGACTCATACCCCTACAGTTTGGTTGCAGGTTTAACTTTTCATGGCACAACAGACATTTCTTGGTCATCTTCGTGACTATCTCTCAACGGTGTCGAGTATTCGTGGTAGAGTATATCTTTCCATATTACATTTTACTTTCATTGTTGGACTTAAATCAGTGTTGTAGTTTGAAAACTTTGTAGGTGTTCCATGATTACCGTGAGTTGGGATTTGGGTAGGTTTTGGTTTCATTATCTATTTGAAACACTTGTATCATATTCCTCATTTATATTACTTCGCACATTTAAACTACTTTTCTTGATTAAATATTTTCAGACTTACTTTCGCTTTCTAGACTTGATTCTTTCTTTCACAAAATGGTCAATTCGCTTTAAGTTTGTTGAAATGGATAATATTTTGAAGAAGTCTGCCTAAGGGTTAGTGGCTCATTAGGTGTCTTAGCGTCTCGTGAAAATAAGGCTTTACAATTGGAGCTGAAGCAAAACAAGACTTCACAATATTCAACCAAGGTAAGTTGGTATCATCCTTTTGTGTTTAATATAAATCAATAACATTAGTTTTAACGATGAAAATTTGCTAGATTTGTTTCAAATTTTGAAAAAAAAAATCAAGAACACCCAATGAAGGATATTTTTAAAATTTGTCATTAAAGGTAATCTCACGACTCAATCTTCATATATTGCGTATAAATAAGTACATAAAATATGACTCGGATTAGAAATAATAGATCAAAGACATAGATTGCACCCTAAACTATACCCAAAATTTTGATATCATACTCAAACTATTAAGGCGATCTATTACGCATTGTCACCTCACATTAGCGTCACGTCAGTGCCACATCAGAAATCCTCTAATTTTTAATTATAAATTTTTTTCTTTTCTTTATTTATTTGATTTTCTTTTGTTAATTATATTCATACTAATTAATTCCTAATTAAATGTTTAAAATCCTCTAATTATTATATTTCTTCATCAATAAACCACCCCACCACCCCATCTCACCGGAAACACCGTTTCCGTCACCACCACCACCATCGCCATCAATTTCATTTCACTAGAAGCACCACTATTATAGTTTCAGATCTAACCTGCTATTGAAGCTTCAATTCAAAGCTCAATGAATAGTCAAAGATGTTGTTGGGTTACCAATTTGGAATCTGATTTTTGCTTGTTGGTGATTTGTAAGTCAAAATTAGTTTGCAAGTAAAAAGATGAAGGCTATGATGGAAAAATGAAGAAGAAGAAGAGTTTGGGAGGTAGGGTTACTAAAATTATATCTTTTAAAGAACATGAAGCAAATCTAAAAGGAAGAAATTAGCACCAAAGTGAGTCTTCCACTTTGAATGACTCCACCACCCCTCTTCTTACTTCTTACCCTTCTCTTCATTATTCTGAGTATTTTTTGCCCGAGGCATACACACAGAGCCGTCCTTGGGGCGGTCAAGGCGGCGCCGCCGCACAGGGCCCCCGGCTGGCGGGGCCTCCGCCCCAGAATTTTCATTTTTCTTTTATTGGTTTCAAATATTAAAATATGTATTAAAAATGCCTTCAATTTTATCAATGAGAGTTGTAGCCTAGCGGTTGAAGGCTCCCTTCAAAAGCTCTTCCCTACTGAGAGGTCGTATGTTCGAATCCAATGAGTAGTAAAAAAAAAAAAATTTAAAACACAAAATCAGATTTGACTCCAAGTCTCAACTAGTCAGCCCAAGTCCCAAACAGTCACCCCTCCCCCCTCTTTAAACAAAAAACAAAGTTTTTTTTTCTTTTTTTTAATATTAATTAGTTAATTTTAATTTTTCATGTAAATAAAAAAGGGCATCTTTTTATTTTTCGCACTGGGCTCTTAAAAGTATAGAAACGGCCCTGCATACGAATTTGGTAGGTGGAGAAGAAAGGAGGGTGGGGGAGGGGGATGGTAGTGGTGGTGAAATGAAGAAGAAGGGTTTAGGGGGTTGGGGGTTGGGGGTAGGGGTGGCGTGAAGGTGGGGGAGAAGGGGGTGAGGGGTGGAGGGTGAAATGAAGAAAAAGGAATTGCAAATAGTTTTCTATTATTTAAAAAATATTTTTTTACTTTAATTTTGACTTCTTCACTTGCCTATTTTTTGAATTATAATTTTTTTTCCCCCCACATCAGCATTTAGAATGATATTAAATTTACTTTTTAGATGATCAAGGGTGTAATAGGTCGCCTTAATAGTTTGAATGTAATATGAAAATTGTGTATAATTTAGGGGTTAATCTATATCTTTTGCGAGAAATAATAGTTTGATGGAGTTGTTGGATGTGTTGGTACTCTATTGTACTTTATAAAGCAGTACGGAAAGTAAGTAACTATTACAAATGTTCGAAAGGATAGATAAATGGTCAATCCTCAAAACTGCCGCAAGCTTGTTGTGTTTTGAATCTTGATAACCTTGCAAGGCCAATGTTGAGAACTGCCGCAAGCTTGTTGTGTCTTGAATCTTGATATCCCGAAATCAAGAAACAACTAAATCTGGATGGTTACAACGTTGTGTGTTGAGTCGAGGGATTGCCCTCTGTCCTTAAGACAAGATTGCCCCGTATATATGCTTTTACGTTAGCGGACAATAGTCTCCCAAGATAAAACAACACTTTAATCTCAACGCTACAAAGCCAATAGGTTGAGCCTGACGAAGAAAACAAATATGACTCGACTTGTTGAAGATATGGAATAGGAAGGATGAGTTTCTGTCTACTCTTCTCTTTTGTCTGTGTATGTAGTGTGTCTCTATAGTGTATATCTTATGTATACGTGAGGGTTTGGTCACTGTTTTTGACTGATTTTCAGCCACTGTTTCGAGCAGTTTTGCTCACTGATTTCGTGATTTTTCAGTCTGTTTTTGTGCTGCTATATTGCTGTATTTCTCATCTGTTTTCAGCCAAATGAAGCTCAATATATAGCAAGGAGGAGGGGTTGTACAACTGCCCAAAACATGGCTGTTAATGGCCATTAGGAGGGCATTAAAACAGCCAAGTAAAGGTAGTAAATGGCCATCAAGGAGGCTGAATTATGGACATGAAGGAGGGTGATAATGGAGGAGTTAATCAGCCAAGTAATGGCTGATTTTTTCTGCCTTCCGTCACCTTCCCAGAAACTCTGAGGACCAAACTGTAAATATTGAAACTTCAGGGACCAAACTGTACATATGAAAGAATTCAGGTCCAAACTGTACATATAAAACTTCAGGGATCAAACTGTACATTTGGCAGAGTTCTCTGGTCCAAAAAGATAATATCAGAAAGTCCCCACAGCCCGTGACCGGACCGGACGGGCGGCGGCGGCGCGTGTGGGCTTAGCCATGAACCCAAGCACATCTAGGTCTTCCCTCCTTTAAACACATGGGATACCCCTTGGGGTCCCAAACCCTTTACCAATTTGAGACATATATAGAGAGCAATTCTTCCTATTCCCACGGATGTGGTAGATTTGTCCCACACCACATTTTCATGCCTTAAACACCTTTCATCTTCGTGGACCAATATCTCTTTCATTTCTCAACGAAATTTGACGATTCTTGGCCCTACGGTCATCTACTCACTTCGTAGATCATGCATGTGTAAAGAGACAAGGTCTCTAACATGCGGAACACTAGTGTTTAATTCATCAAAGATGGGTGGACGCATCTCCCCGCCAAAGGCAAATTTCCAACAGGATGAACCCTAAAGATGATCTTGTGAATTAGATGGAGCGGTTGGTAGGAATGATAAATAGTAATTTAGGAATGGAATTGAACTATCTAGTAATCTTGATAGTTTTAATGACGTGTTAAACTTCAAGAAATGGATTAATGAAGTCCAATTACTGCGAGACTTGTATAATTTGGTTGAGCCCTAAATGGGGTTTGTTGAGTTGAAATGAACACGTATTGACATAAACTGACAATACTTTTGTACGTTGTGATGTGTTAAAATGAAAATTATGCTTCTAAGCTAATTGTTAAAATGATATTTGAAATTAAATGTACTAAGTTTTTTGAAAAGTTGTGGCATTAAATGTGATTTATATAAGGATTTCAAATTTATTTTTGATAAATATTGCATTGAAGTGCTATTTGTATAGAATGATTTATAATCATTGGTACATATATTCTTAGAGCTAAATGATTTGAAATAGAATTTGTTGAATACTTTGAGATTTAAATTTTCATGACCAAATGAGTGGATCTAACGTTTCATGCATGATATTGAAAATGAATTATTTTGGATTTAATGTACATGGTTGAGGTATATTGTACTGATTGGTTCGCTCGGTACAAGCACAATGTCAGGTGTCAGTTATGTCAATCTTTGAATTTTTGAGATGTTTCACTCCAGCACTGCGTACTGAAATTTATAACTTTCATAAGTGAAACTCTAGCACACTGAACCCCGCAGAATGCTATCATCAAATCTTTTACATAATTAATTCCTTTCAAAAAACATAGAAATCAAAATTTCTCTTTCAAATACATCTAAAAATGGAGATCGAGTTTGTCATAGAAGACCATTAATCCAACCTTTTGAAGTCCATTTTATAGTGACAATTGAGAAAGAAATCCCAAAGTTTCAATGTTCCATCAAGAAAATTTCCCACTTTCACCCTATTATGTTTTTTTCACTTTGTATATGCTTCTCAATACGCCAAAAATATCAAAAGCTGTAAAAAAAATCTCAAAGAATCGCATAGACTGATCTAACCTAGGATTAAAATATATAATAGTGTATATGAATGTATATAAACATGGTACATGCTTTTCAAGTGTACTAAGGTAGTATACATACAATGTTATACAAATTAATAGTGTATATGCGCTACCTCGAGACCAAATATTTCATCCCTCAAACCACTGATTACCATCACCTTCAGTTCTTTCTTTCTTTGCATCTTTTTTTTTCTCAAGCTAGAGTGAGCACACCACTATTCACCACCATAAAAACTCTATCTTCAATGATCGGAAAAACAAAATAATGGTAAAGTAAACTATCGGTAATTCACTATCATTGGAATCGTACACCACCAATAAACCACCGTCCACTGACTATTTTTGAAATTGTTCAGCGCATCTCCTTGATTTCTAAAAACTTTGGTCTAAAGAGTGGATGGATCCAACAAATTTATTGAAGTTGATAGAGTGAGCTAAACCAATAATAATAAAAGCGATAAGGCATAAAAACATACCTGAATTATAGTGAAATTACTAGTTACACCTGAACACTGTGGGGGTCTTATTGTAAGATTGTATTAATCTTCCTTGGGGAGTCTTTCTCATTAATATATATAAAAAAAAGTTGTAAAATGTGGAATCCTTATACAACAAGGGATTCTAATTCTACCATAATTACATAACACTAAATATGGTAAATATAAACATGGTACACTTGCTAATACACCCCCTCAGTCGGAGCGGGAGGAGGCCGGACGCTAAGACTGGATCTGAAGTCTAGGAAGAGTTGTCTAGGAAGACCCTTTGTGAATATATCCGCATACTGATATGAAGAAGGCACATGCAATACTTTTACATGACCGAGAGCAACCTTCTCACGAACAAAGTGGATGTCCATCTCAATGTGCTTGGTTCGATGATGTTGAACTGGATTATGAGACAGATATATAGCGGATATGTTATCAAAATAGACCAAAAACGCCTTACAGAGAGGACACTGAAGCTCCAAAAGAAGGTTTCGAAGCCAGCAGATCTCACCAACAACATTAGCAACACATATGTACTCTGCTTCTGCACTCGAACGAAATAATGTGGCTTGTCTCTTGGCTGATCAAGAAATGAGGTTATCCCCTAAGAACACACAATAGCCTGAGGTGGATCATCGCGTGTCCGGATAGCCTTCCCAATCGGCATATGTGTATGATAACAACCTGGTCGGTGCTGAGGGGTAGAGATGCAATCTATAATCAAGTGTGCCCTTAACATATCAAATGATACATTTGATGGCAGTAAAATGAGGCTCCCTGGGGGCATGCATGAATAAGCATACCTGCCGAACAACATAAGCAATATCAGGTCTGGTTTTGTAAGGTATTGTAGTGCTCCAGCAAGACTCCTGTATAGAGTGGGATCTGACATTGGATTACCATCCAAAGCACGGAGCTTTGATTTAAAGTCAACTGGAGTAGACGTGATCTTGCCATTTACCATTTTACCCTTGTACACAATCTCCTCTGTATACTTACGCTGACAAAGAAATATAGTATCTGCAGATCTAGTCACTGAAATCTCCAAAAAATAGCTCAACTTCCCCAAGTCAGTCATAGCAAATTCGGTTTTGAGCAGTGCAATTATCTCATTTTTTAACACATCGGAAGAAGTAGTAAGAACAATATCATCCACATATAACAATAAATAAGTAGTGTTACCGCCTCTATGGAAAATAAACAGAGAATTATCACACTTGCTGCATGTAAACCCAATTTGCATATTGTATTGTGCAAAACGAGCATACCACGCTTGAGGGGCCTGTTTCAGACTATAAAGTGACTTACGGAGACGACATACAAATTGAGGGGCGGCTAGAAAGACAAAATCGGGCGGCTGGTGCATGTAGACAGTTTGGGTAGACATGTTAAATTGGACTTTGGGTTTGAAAATCTCGTATTGGGCACGGGTTTCCATATGGTGTGAGGTTGTCTGGGTATGGTTATGGGTTGTCAAGTGAGGTGTACTGTTCTGGTTTGTATAATGGTTTGGTGCAGTGACGGTGTGTGAAATAGGGATTTGGGGTAGGGTGGTTAACTGGTGATTGGTATATGTGGTTGGTGGTGGTGTCGGCTATTCGGGTGGGTCGATGGCAGGTGTAGTGGCTGTGAGGGGTTCTGTTGTCGGTGTCGGTGAATCGAGGTCAGCTGAGGATGAGAGTGTGTGGTATTTTATTGGAGGTGGGAAGGGATCAGATTTCGGGTTAGTCGATGATAAACCGGGGTTGAGAGGTAGGTTGTCGGTGGTTGGAATGGATGCGACATGTGGGTGGTGATGTGGAGACGCTGCAACGATGGGGAGGGGTATCGGTGAAGGTACAGAGATGGGGAGCTGATTGCCGGTGGTGGTGGCAATCGGCGGTGATGAAGACAGAGACCAGAAAGACGGTAGAGATACCGGAGGTGACCCTGTGGTGGTGGCAGTGGGTGAAGGTACAGAGATGAGGGGCCGATTGTTGGCGGTGGTGGCAATCGACGGTGATGTGGCAGTGGGTGGCGGATTTAATTTGGTGGTGTTTGATTGGCACAGTTCCCTGAGGATGACGGGGAAGATATCGGACTCATCAAGGAAGGTATAGTCCAATTTTCAGAATTTTTGGATGTTTGAAAATGGGAATGTGGTCTCGATAAACGTGACATGACGAGAGATGTGAATTTTACGAGTGGACAAGTGATAACACAAACAACCCTTATGATTAGAAGGAATGCCTATGAAGACACACGGGGTGGTACAGAGTGCTAATTTATGAGGGGCAGTGGAGGCAAGGTTCGGATAGCACAGGCAGCCAAAATTTCTAAGGTGGTCATATGAGGGGATCCGATGGTAGAGAATTTCGGTGGGAGTTTTGTTGTGAAGAGTATTGGTAGGTAAAATATTAAGAATATATTCTACCATTTTGACTGCATAAACCCAAAACGGTGGGAGAGAGAGGCATGGAAAAGAAAGGTACGAACCATGTTGTTGATAGTACGGATGATTCGTTCGGCTTTTTCGTTTT
Source organism: Anisodus tanguticus (assembly GCA_034509755.1). Taxonomy (NCBI): domain Eukaryota; kingdom Viridiplantae; phylum Streptophyta; class Magnoliopsida; order Solanales; family Solanaceae; genus Anisodus; species Anisodus tanguticus. The sequence goes on along the minus strand of CM067543.1, from coordinate 45,770,345 downwards.
GGGGTGAGGTGTGGGGATAGGAGAAACGGAAGACCATGTCATTATTGGTGCAAAAATTATGAAACACGGAATTATTAAACCCCCGACCGTTATCACATTGGAATGATTTTCTGAATTTTTCAAATTGTGTTTTGATAAAGTTATGAAACTCAAGAAACTTGGTATAGACTTCAGACTTGAACTTTAGAGGGTAAATCCATATAAAGTGCGAGAAGTCCTCTAACAACACAAGATAAAATAGGAGAGACATGGCGCCCGTATCCATATACCACGCAGGACCGGGCTTCCGAGGAGTCAACGTGCCAAAAGTTTGGCCCAAACTGGATCGGAGAAGGCCTGGAGAGGACTGTTGGGCTCCAGGATAGTGGGTCGGAAGGTTGTGGCCTGTTGTTGGTGCACCTAGACTGTTGGGCCGCTGATGGGTCGCGGGCATTAGAGCTTAATGGTTGAGGCCCAACGGTGTTGAGCCTAGGATGTTGGGCCGATGAAGCAGCCAATTGGACATGTGGGTGGCAGGCTCTGAGGAGCGGGTGGAGGCCCAGGCCTGCTGTGTGTGCCCACTACTGCCAGAAAATCCACCAAGGGTGGTGTCTGCCATAGGTTCTGCCGAAAAAAAAACTTTGGGGGGGGGAGGGGGGGAGGGGGGAAGGGAGGTTCGCGGCGTGGCCGGCGTGGATGGGAGGCAGAATTGGCCGTATACGAGGTGTATATCTATTTTAGAGAGGCTGTATACGGGCAGTTTCAGCAGTATATGAAGTGTATATCGGCTTCGAGAAGCTGTATACTAGTAGTATACGGCATGTTGGAGATTTATTAGAGGGAAGAGGACCGTATATTGGTGATATATCAGAGGTATACTAAGTAGTGGAGGTCATTTGTTGTATACGAGGTGTATATCAATGTATATTTCCTGTATACCGGTGGTATATGGTTGGTTTGGTGCTGTTAAAACATAAGGGGAAGGGCAACCGATTTAGGGGTTTAGGGTAGGAATAGAATTTTGGCTCTTAATACCATGTAAGATTGTATTAATCTCCCTTAGGGAGCCTTTCTCATTAATACAAAGTATATATATATATGTGTACAATGTGGAATCCTTATACAATAATGGATCCTAATTCTACCATAATTACATAACACTAAATATGATAAATATAAACATGGTACACTTGTTAATAATTATTACCCCTAGACTTACTTTTTCAGTTAGTTTCCCCTTCAAGTAATAACCTAGTGAATGAAATAAGTTAGAAATTGTCATGTGCATACACGGGCCTATACAAGACCAAAAAAAGGAGTCTTGTGTCCATTATTTCATTTTATGTTCTCAGATCAAAATCGACCAGACCCTCTTCCATCACTCAATCCCTTCATTCTTTCACAATTATTCGACCAAAATCTCATCTTTTACTCTTTTTTTATTCTTCTTCTTTTATGAATCAACATTACCCACTTATGTACAAAAGTCTATTTCATTGTTTACAGTTGTAATTACGTCGTAACTTGAAGAGATCAGAGGATTATTGAGTATTACACAGCTAATCCTAAAATTATAAACAAATTTTGGGAATAAATTAAAAACCTTAATTTTAAACTGTAACACTTCATTTTGATTGAAAGATAAAGGGGGACGACTAAACTACCCAAAATATGACTTCTCCTTGAAGTCATGGCAGGTCATTGTCCTTACGACCACACATTCTCCCAGCGACTTTCTCAGTAGCGGCGGGGTAGAAAACCCCAAATCTGATCGGTGTTGACGAAATGCTCCACCTCAAATTTGAAGGCTTCACATTCCTCAATGTCATATCCTAGTGCTCCTGAATGGTACAAGCAAATCTTCCTCCTTAAAGTGCTGACAGAGAGTTTCCAATTGGATTTGATTGGGCGAACCTTGCCGGTGCGGGCTAAAATGGAGAAGATGTCTGTGTAAGAGTCTTCACAGGCTGTGAAGTCGTAACGCCAAATTTGGGTTTCCATGGTGATTTCTTCACCAGGCATGATGGAGTCGTAGACCAGTAGGGAATGTGGGCCCCACAGGTTACGAATGATCTTCTCGTCAATCAATCTGATAACTCTTCTTTTGAAGGTCACACACTCATATATAGTGTGAACGAGCTAATACCTGTAGAATATGCATCTCTTGTGGGGATATATGGATGCACAAGTTGAGAGGATAGGTGCAACTCTGAAAAGTGAATTGCGAGCTTTGAGGGAAATGGCCTACCACGTAGGAGATGATGTACGGGGAGGCCCTTGTGGTGCCCTGTAGTGGTTGACAACTTCATTGCTAGTTGCGGTGACTCTCTCATGTACCCTACTTGATTCTCTATACGGGATAGGATCCGCTGCAGGCAACTCTACTTCTTGATTTGGTGTTTTGAAATGTGGGACATAATCATTGACCATTTTCTTGACCTTTTTATAGAGGTTTTGGTATTGGTGTTTCCCACAAACTATAGAATTTCATCAACCTCTTTCATTTTGGCTCTAGCCAAGTCAATCCTTGTATCAACCTTGCAGATTTTTGCCCTAAGTGTCTCCTCAGTCTCTTCATCACTAACCAAATAAATAACTGGTGATGTGGCACTTTGGCTATCGGGAGTGTCCATTATAGCAAATCAACCTTTAAGAAGAGGTACAGTTTAGTTTAGTTTGGTATTTTCTTGTGTTTTTTCTTTTAAGTTGGTGTCCAGAATGTGGAACCAATCACGAGTTCAGATGGAACACATGAAAATACATAAGCACATAAGCAGTTGTAATATTCACGTTGGTATCCACTTTGTTTATCATGCCTTTTATGAATTTCAAAACCTGCTCCTAGAATAGATTTTAAGGAACGATTTCACTTCCTGTTGTGTCATTGAGTCTTGGCTTATTCTGACTGTTCCTTGCAACACCTGGGGCATTCGCTGGTGGTGTTGCTGCTGTCGTTGGCGTGCTACCAGTGTTGTTGGACACGAACTCAGAGAAAAAATGATCAGGTTTTCCTACTGTCCGCTCATCGCGACATTTTGTGCCCTTGGGTTTGCATAGCTTCCTCGGGCACCTCAGCGTTGAGAACATCCTCCTCTTGGGTCTGTCCACCTCCGGAGGTGGATCCGTCTGCAACCGTCATATCCTCTAGTACCTGGCCTGCTATTAGTAGGCCATCTGGTCAGATTGGGACATTGCCGATATTATCCCCGGTATTGTGGTTGCCTCCAAGTTCTTCCATTTTTGTCATCTTTTTGTTCTAAACAAAAACAAGAATTAAGAAAAGATTAGATTAGTGAAGAGGGGGTCTTGTGACACCACAATTGCCCAGGCCCCACAGTGGGTGCCAAACTGTTTACCCGTAAAACAATATAGTTGAATTTGTACAAGTGGTCAAGGACACGTGGATCTCAAGTGACTGATTTATCAAATATGTTAGCTAATATACGATGCAAATAAGTAATAATAAGATAAAGTTTAGAGATAATTAGCCTGAGCCTACTAGATGCTTCTCGACAAAGCTTCCGATTAGTACTTCTGACTAATATGAAAGCACTAAAATTGAGACAAAGAATAATATTGATAAGTGTATTGTAATAACTTGCATATGATGATTTACAATGGGTTATTATGTCCTATTTATACTTGAGCTCACGGGTAAACACCCCACGATATATGCCCTTATTAATATAAGAGAATGAATGATGTAATAATTTGGACAACTAGTGTCTCCATAAATGCATTAATGCTTCTTTGGAAGATGTGGAATCGGACTGGTAAATCCAAACCATTCACCTGACTTTTCCGACTTTCGGTACCTTGCACCCCTTTAATGACCTCAGTGTTGCTCATGCTCAACTGGTAGCACCAAAAACTGAGTTGGATCTGACTCATCGCCACCTGTCACATGTCTTGATGTAATTCGCCCAGCTGTTATATAAGAATTTTTTCCTATACAAGAAATAAAGAAATTATGTGCTATTATAAATAGGGCCATGGTCCCTAATCTGAAGTATGAATTTTTTCACAATTTCTCATAGTTGTAAAGGTGAGTCACAATATCTCATTGTCGGAAAGGGGAGAGTAACATATTCTTTAATTCATACGTCTTAGTTTAGTACTATCGATAACCACAAGACTTGAAAAAATCATTATTGTAATGAATTCAGGTACTTCTGCATCTACTTTATTTTCTTAATAGGTTGACATAGTAGAACTTGTGACATATGATACTTTTCATCTAAAGTTATGTTCCAACATTGAAGGCATTCTATTGCTTTTGTAGCAAAGATCTAAGTCCTAACTACGTGACATTGTTGTCTGACGAGACTCTTAGATCCCAACCCTCTCTCTGTGAAGACGGATACCTTAGTCCAAGGGGTTCAACTGAAGTTTTGTCGATGTAAAGTTAACTATCTCTATACATTTAAGAAAATATATATATACTATGTATACATGAAGTCCTTGAATAAAGAATGTGACTAGATCAATGGTCAAAGAGGTTCAATATTTGTATGAATTTCTTTTCCAGATTTTCTCAAATCCCCTTGATGAAAATTCTGGACAGTTTGTGCTGATTCACGGATGATAATATCTTTCTGTAATTAATTAAATGTACTATCCACATTTAGAGAAAAAGACACATTTTTATATTTAGAGATAATTTAATCGTAAACTTTTTAGTTTACTTTTAATGACATAATTTTACGGCCTAACAAATGTCATACTTAAAAAATAAGTGTTTTCATAAAAATATTGAAAAATTTATGTTTAAAAAATTCACATAAAATGAAACAGATAAATAAGTACTTCCTCCATCCTAAAAAGATTGTCTTAGTTACTATTTGGACAGTAATATTTTGAATTGTTAACTATATTTTTTATATAATTTCTAAATATGTTAATTTTATTTCAAAAAAAATCAAAGATTCTATGTTTGAATTCACACCAAACATTTTAGTTTGACCCTCATAATCCGATAAAGATAATTTTTTCGGGACGAAAGAAGTAATAATCTAGAAAGTCACGCGGTAGGATTATAGTCGCTCACTTGGTCGCCTGCCTGAACTATTACTTTGTTAGTGTGTTAATCACCATTTCCCCTTCCCTTGTAATTAAAAAAAAAAAAAATCTAGAAAGCCAAGACACAACATATGGCAACGGACCAAGTGGCGTGACCGTTCAAATTGGGACACTTCCACATTCAATGTCACGTCTGCGGTCTGACCAACATATCAAATGTTCCAAAGTCACAAATTGAGCACTAAAATTACTCTTTAGTCTTTACTGAGTTGTTCTTTTGTGTGTTTTCCTGTTACGTTGTTTTACCTACCTACCCTTCAATTCTATAGATTGGATTGGAACAAACTTGGTTCAAAAGAAGATTCTAAAAGCCGTACGACTATGATGATCAAACCATGTGGTTGGCTTCTTCATTTTGGCAACCCCCAAAAGACCTCTCTTCAATTTTCCTCACAAACAAAGACAATCGTTGTTGCTTCTCCATCTGAATATTGGAGTTATATAGATTAGAGGGAAAATGGATAAGATGACGACTACGGGTACAACAACAAGGACGGGGTCATCTTCAATTTTCACAAATTATCCCCTTATGTCTGCTCTCATTACCTTTGCTCTCGCCCAATCCACCAAGTTCTTCACTTCTTGGTATCTATTCCCTCCCCTCACCTCCCCTCTTTTATTATTCTATATATGTGTGTGTCTACCCGACGTAAGTTCTGCATACATCCTACCCTCCTCAGACCCCGTTTGTGGGATTATACTGGGTATATTGTTGTTGTTGTTGTGTGTGTGATTTGGATTCAATAATAGAATTGGTCTGCATTGTCTGGAAACATGTTTGCTACTATTTGGTCTTTAAACTCTGATTCAGATTGTAAGCTTATTATATTAAATGCTTTAGGACCTTATCCCGCATTCACATGAGGATCTTTCCATTCGCACCTGGTTCAACGTAACCTGCTTTTAATTTGGACTTTGTATATATATGTGAAAAAAACATTAGAATATGTATAATATAATAGATCACACCCACTTCGGGAACACAACAACAACAACAACAAACCCAATGTAATCTCACAAGTGAGGTATGGGGAGGGTAAGATGTAGAGGTTGTTTCCAATTGACCATTGGCAACCCTCCTCCTTTATCCGGGCTTGGGACCGGCAATGTGAACGGACTCACATAGGTGGAGTTGCCCCACTTCGGGAACATTGTCTCTAAAATAGATATCTCCATCGTAGGAATAGGGCAGTCATGCTAAAGTAGAGTGTTAGGGACTTGACAAAGTTTGATAAGATAGGGCACCAAACGGCCCACGCCGGACTGAATCTGCTCTGCAATTATCTACTTTCTGTCTTTTGATGAAATACGATTTTCCTAGACCAAACAGTTAGTTTTGTTTAAAACCAGTATTACAAATTCCAAATACTCAAATTGTCTGTCCGTGTGTGTATTTGGCTCAAAAGAAGGAACCGTTACATGGGTATTTTTCATTATCATTGGCATTTCAAAGGTGTATCCACATTTCTGCTTACTATTATCTGCTTATCTTACAAGTGGATTACATGATTTAGTTAAACTTCAAAAAGTGGAAGTGAAAAAGGATTACTTACAGGTACAAGGAAAGACGATGGGATTTTAAGCAACTTGTTGGATCTGGTGGAATGCCATCATCCCATTCAGCAACTGTAACTGCTCTAGCTGTGGCTGTTGGTTTGCAGGAGGGCTTCGGGGGAGCGCTCTTTGCCTGTGCATTAGTTTTAGCATGTGTGGTATCATCTCTCTCTCAATTATATACATCATTTTTGAACTTCGACCACTTCCACATATAAACTTATTGCACTGTAGAAAGATACAGTTCTCAGCTTGTACATGCTCCCATCACTAGAATTCGAATTAATTTTTTGTGCCTGTATGATTTTGTACATGCCTCATCTCAGAAAACTTATGTATTAGTGCCTTTAAGAGTTGTTTCTCATTTATCGGTTTGGTTATTTATGCACAACATATCACCTCAGGTTTTTTTTTCATAAAAAAAATGGATAAAAAATATTGATCATAGCTCATAAAGAGTAGGAAATTAGAAATTAGTATAAGAAAACTAGTATCTAAATCTAATTTTGAAAATTAAAATTGCATCTTTGCATAGATGACTGTTTGACACGATTGGCATGGTTTTTACTTCATATATCTCTTAATTGCAATTGCTTCAATTCCAGTTCTCATATTTATAGTTATTTTCTCTTTCATTAAACAAATACATACATACATACATACATATATCAGTAAAGGACATGTTTTAATTGTGTTATGCACTTAAAGTTCTGAAAGGTGTTGGCAGTTTCTACACTTGTAGCTTTTAAGAATACTACTTTTCTGTCAAAATCAACTTTTACTGGTAGGTGCATCTATTTAAAAATTGTGCAGAGAGAGAGAGAGAGTTAAAATGAGAAAGATAAAAAGGTTAGAAGAAACATTAACAAATGCAAGAATTCAGAATCTTTGATGCTTGATAGGATTTCGTTTTTGTTTACTACATTGCATATTAATATATGTCATCAAACCTTAACCATTTAACATAAAATAAATTTTGACGAACAAATTTATTTTTGATGTTTTGAAGGAAATAAAGTCCATAAAAATTAAAACAAAAATGTCAGCCATAAGTTTTCTCTATCCTAGTGCTACCTTGTTGAGTTTGTGGTATCATTGTTGAATTATTGAATAGTAGTTGAAATGTTCAAAGAAATTGAAGCTTTTAATGATGGTTCAAAGAAAACAAAAGCTCCTTTGATTGGAGAAGGGGTTGTGCTAGACTTGTTAAATAGGGAGATGGATAAACAGAATGTAGGCTGTAATGGTGACAGGCTGGGAATTTTTTTAGCATAAAGAATCTAAAATACCACCACTCGGGTAGATCATTGGGGACGTCTACTTCTGGAAAAAAGAGATAGAAAGGGAGAAAGTAACCAAAGCTCAATATGTACTCAATAAGATCCATCAAGGTTGAAGTTATTTTTTGCATGTTTACTGTCTAGGATGTGGATATTGCCTTAGTATTGGCCAAGTCTTATCAGCTATATATGGACACAACAATGGTTCTCGTGGTTGATACCACTGTCTTTCCATCTGTCACGAACCCGATTTGCTTAAATGGCACCTAATCCCAACCCGTTAGGTGAATCCGAAAAGTATTAACAGCTCAACATGATATTTAGGAGACTTGAATAAGTCTAAAAGCAGTAAAACATCATAAGAATATAAGTCTAGAACCAGTACAATGCGGAAAACCATTACAACCCTCAGAATTTTGTGATACAAGTCTTGAGCCTCTAGGATAATAGAATAATACATCTGACTCAACATAGAAATGCTGTCTGGAATAAAAAGAATAATATGGAGTGTAGAACAGGGACTCCAAGGTGCTGCTAATAGGATCAAGCAGCTCACCACGATAGTCTTCAATCAGCTCCTGGCTCACTCAGCTCTACTGGTGCACGGATCAATATCTGCACAAAGTGCAACAAGTGTAGTATGAGTACACCAACACGTACTCAGTAAGTATTATCAACCTCCCTCAACACGGTAGCGAGAGTTGGTCTGAAAATACTCACTTAAATAACAAGTGCAATACATCATATTAAGATATGCACAAATACATCATATTAAAATATGCACAGATACAACATATTAAGATATGCACTACTTACGAGTCAGAAATTAAGTATGTATGATAAAGACTCAACTTTTACTCAACACTGGCGCTCCCAACGCTAACAATCCTGTGTGTACATTGCGATAACATAATCCACACAGACAACTCACGTGCCATAGTCAAATCTAGGTGTGAAATCAGCTATGCAATTATAAAGCATACAAACAGTACATGACTATAGATACGCATGTAATCCGACATACATATAGCTCATAATGTTAAACTAGCATAGATATGATGCCTATAACATTATACTAGCATGAATGGATGCTTAAATTATTCATGGCACAGGAAAGAACATATAAAACATGTATGTTAACACTCTATATCCCGTATAGCAATTATAACCCTGGTATCCGCATATATTCGTCACCTCATATATATGGTACCCCCATATATATAGTATATGTAACACCGTATCAATTTGGGAAAATTTCTTCATTGAGGTTAAAATCTTAACTTACCTCGGTCTGAAGTAACTTTAACCTTCTCGAACTGCTTTCCCATGCTCCAAATCAACCACACGAGCTCGAGTTATTCCAAAGAATACTCAACGATGCTAGGCAAATACATTGATTTCAATTCTCATATTTTTAGACTAGGTTGAAGTCAAAGTCAACCCAAAAAGTCAATCCCGAGCTCCATGGTCAAACACCAAAATAAATTACGTTCTCAAGTTACCCATAGCTCCACGAGTCCAAATCTATGATTAGATTTCTAATCCGACGTCAATTCAATGTTCAAATCCCCGGTTTGGTGTTTCTAGGGATTACACCCAAAATCCCCAATTTCTACATTCAATTTCATGATTTAAATACCCAAATTTAGCAGGAAACATGTGTAATTGCTAGGATAAGTGTAGAAACGTAACTTCAAAGCCTATGTTGCTCAGACTCTTCAAAAATGTCAATTGGGTGCGTGTCGGATTCTCCAAAAGTAGTAATTTTTTGGAGAATCCGACACGGGTGCAACATCGGAAGTGAATAGTCCGCGCAACTTAGCTCAAAGCTATAAGTTGAATCCAAGTCAAATCCCCTAGGTCATACAAAATTGTGTCGGAATGTCAAACATCCCCAAAAACAGCCCATTTATACTTCAGGTTTCATCGCAATTGCGGTGGCTAGCCTGCATTCACGGCATCACAAAAGCGGCCAGAGGCTCGCAATTGCGGTATGGCCATTTCTAGCCACTTTTGCAATTGTTATGGTCAGTCTGCAATTGTGGCCTCGCAATAATTGCGACGCATCAGAAAAAAATTATAGGCCCAAAATTAAATCTGCAACATTCTGGAATTGATTTCTTTCCCGAAACTCACTCGAGGCCCTACTCGAACCATCCCAACAAGTTCCAAAACGTTATATGGACCTATGGGATGTCTCAAATCAAGGAACAGGATGCAAATAACAAAAAGAGAGGTTGTTTGTTATACCATCAGATTTACCTTCTTCGTTAAATTGGTCCTGAAATTAAAATGAATATATGCCTGACTGCTGGTAATCGGAAGGGTCCTTTTTGTTCCCATGTGCTCTTTTGGTTTGGGAGACATTTTTACACACTTACACTTAGAGTTGGTCAAGATGTCATAGGAAAACCACCCATCTTATCTTTTTCCAAAAGTAGCCTTTCATCTTGTTTTCTTGTTCGCTTAATTTGTTGGGAAGGTGGGATAAATATAATACTTTGATTGTTTGATAGCAAGTATTATAACTAGAAGGTTTATTATTAGATCCAATTGTTTCGTGATAGTAAGAAAAGATCCTTCTTATGTATTGTCCAAGAGTAAGTCTAGGGGCTGGTATGTCCTGGTTGTGGCCAAAGATGTCCTCTTTTGTGATTTATCTAATACTATTCCCTGAAGAAGAAACTGAGCATTTGGTCTTCTGTTATATTTCTGGTAACCAAGAGATCTCTAATGTCGTAAATGCTTGTGGCAGGTCATGTATGATGCCACGGGTGTAAGATTACATGCTGGACGTCAAGCAGAGGTATGATTGTCCTGTTGATTTTTCTATTTGGATATCTGCTTTGATATGCAAGCATGTGGGCATGTCCATCAACTTACATGCATGCTGCCTTGCTTACATTTGTCTACAGGAATTTTCAAGCAGAGACTTTCTATCCTTTCCAGTACTTTTAGATTAGCACTATAATCAATTACACAGAAATTTCAGTAAACATATACCAACATTCAGCTATAACTCTTTTTTTTTCTTTTTCAGGTCCTGAATCAAATTTTATGTGAACTTCCTTCTGAACATCCTCTTGCAGATAGCAGACCATTACGAGAACTCCTTGGTCACACTCCTCCTCAGGTTTCTTTATTTAACTTTACTTAAAAATACTTGTAAATTGGCTTTAATCCTTATCCACCGTAAAAGCTTTCTGAAATTTTAATCCCTCCCCCACCCCATTTTGCCATGTTCACAAATTTCTTTTTAGTCTTCTCTTCATTTTCCTTATGTCTGCCGGAATATCAGTTTCACCTTCAAAATATAATTGATTTAATTACTTGATCATTCTCTTTTCTTGGGGTGGAGGGGCAGGGAGCACATGAATGACAATGTACGTGTGTGTCTGTGTGCAGTCTGTCCTTGTGAAAAATCTTCTCAGCTCGGAATCCTTCATGGGAAATTGACTATGGATAGTACCTCTTCTCACTGTCTTTCCAACAGTAGAACATTATTTACTTGTGACCTTTCTCTTCTTGCACTATAAAAAGTTGTATGAAATAACCTTGCTAAAAATGTCTTGTGGAATAATGCTAATGGAAAGAGTTCTTACGCAGCAACCTAATGTTACCTATCCTGCATAAGATGCAATTCCATGCGTGAACATCTATGCTTCATGTTTCCTACATATGACTTGATAAACTGTAACAAGTTCAAAGAGGAAATTCTTCACAGCTTTAATTTGGAAGGCTTTCCACTGCAGGTTGTAGCAGGTGGATTATTGGGATTGACGACTGCAACGGCTATTCATTTTATCACAGGCTCGGGAACATCTATGCTTCATGTTCCCTGAAGTACTTGACATTTGTGATATCAGGCCCAAAGTTGCAGATATCTCATTTCACCTCTGAATTTCGCTGGATGGTATTGACTGCAGTGGTGCACATTTAGTATTTCAGATACCTCATTGCCTCCTAACAGGGTTCAGAAGAATTGCTAATATTCATTTAGGAGTTTATACACTTTACACGATGTAAATAAATATTGATAATTGAATTTAAGCTACAAAGAACTGCAACCTGTAACTTAAGCTGCACACTTTTTCAGGAAAGTAGTTACAGAGTGTTTGCCATCTGGGCTTATGTTACCTGAATAACTCAAGTACCCCATTCCCAAATTCTCTAACTCAACTTCTCCACTTGTCCAATTAATTCGGTAAACAATTTTCTTCCAGTTCCTAAATATAGATAGCAGATGTATACTGTTCATTTTTTTCCCGACTATACCATGGTGCAAGTTGGACTATGCTAGTGCGTCTTTCCTAAAATAGAGCAGTCATGACTCCCAGCTAAAAGAGAAACCAAAATCCAGAGTCAGTCGGTTCAAAATAAGTAATTTTCGTCTAAACGGAAAGCGAAGTGCGATGATATCACGATCGCTTAGAGGTATGAAGTTAAGTGAATCTTTATACGTGTCTATTTTAATTTATTTTGCATATTTATATGTAGTTTGAGTAAACAATTGAGTAACTTTATTATACGTGTCTATTTATTTATTTTGTATATGTATATATAGTTCAAGTTGAAAATAACAGGCTCAATCAAACCCATTAAACTTGCTCTTGATCTTCGCTTCCGAGTTAGGATTGAAATGGGACAACAGTTCAAGACCACCTCTTTTTGGGGACCCTAAGTGTAATTTTATGCTTTTATTCAAGCGTAACGGTCGATCAAATAAAACCCGTACTTATGATTTCATGACTATTTTCAAAAAGTATTACTCCCACTATATGTGATGTAATAATATATGAGTCTACCAAACAAAGTAGAGAACCAGGTTCTCAATCTATTCACTGAAGTAAAGACAGAAGGAAAATAACGCAGGATGTTTACGTGGAAAACTTCTTGCTCAATGGATTAAAAACCACGACCTACTACTGTAAGATTTTTCCAACTTCACTATAACTGAGCAATGTTTAGATTACAACCTCTTATAATCTAGGAATCAAACTCTTAATCCCTCACCCCGTTACAACAACTCTATTGCAAAGACACTCATTGACGGACTCTAGCCAAGAGATTTGTTAACCTCTCTTACTCACAATAACTCTATTGTAAGACCTTCACAATAACTCTATTGCAAGGACACCCTTTAACTAACTCTAGTCAAATTTACAACTCAAGGTTTGGAAACACAATTACCTGCAAACAACTTCTTACAAGAAGAGTAGGTTTACTAGTTAGAGAACAAAATACAAAGACTCAACAAACCTAAGGACTTAAAACATCATCAGTGATAAAGAACTGGTCCTTGTGTTTGTTGCAGCTTCGTTCTCGATGAGAGCCATGGTTGGGACAACGACTTGATCTTGGGATATAGGAGGTTTTCTGATTTTCAAGCTCACCTTTTTCACTCCTTAACATGTTGTATATAAAGGATGAGTGAAGGAAGTGACAAAACCTTAAACCTTTGGACCAATAGAAATCCCACAGCAACTCTGCATTAGTGCCGCGACATTGCCACATTGTCAGCGGCTTTACAACTGTAGAGTTGATTTGCATAGGCGGAACTGGTCCATCCAAATATGAAACTGATTCCTTTAAACAAGTTTGTCAAATCATCAAAATAATAAAACAAACGTAGCATACATTATCAATTTCCCCTTTTTTTATGATGACAAACTCGGAAATCAAAGTTCCCCTGAGGACCAGGTCCCCGCTTTGTTCCTCCTAAGAATAAGACTCATGTCCCATGCTTTGTTTCTCCTATCAGACCCATGTCCATGCTTTGTTCCCCCTAAGAATCCGACCCATATCACACAATGCGTACAAGCATATAATTCCTATCACAAAATGCGTACAAGCATATAATTTATTTCCCCCATTTGGCATCATTGAAAAGGGACATAACAAGGGTAATAATAGTAACTCATGGCCATAGGACAATATAACATGATTAGTAACAATATAATATGATTAGTAACAATATAAACACAAGGTAAGCAGCATTGCAAATCAGAAAATAATGCCCATGTTTAATTTTAACAGAACAACAGAGTAGTTACAAAAGTACAAAATGTGATACTTAAATAACCAATAGTGCCATAGTCATTTAACAAAAGAAGAGCAATAAGAGGATTGAGAAGCAAGGAGGATGTATGAAGTATAGATAGCGTAGGAAAAAGAGAAAGATACTGCTTAGGAGGATGAGCCATGTTATTTTATCAACTTTAGGATAGCGTCGATCCTATCATTGGCAGGCCGCTGAACATTGACCAATTGTTTGTGCAGTACCTCCACTTGTTCCTTTAGTTGTTCATTTTCCTCTTTCAGAGCTGCAATGGCACCAATTTCCTCACCTCCTTTCGCTAGCTTTTGATTCTCAGCCTTTAGAATTGAGATCTCATCCATCAACCTAGCAATTTCAACATTTGCTTGCTCATGTGCATTGATCAGGCTTGAAATCATTGAATTGTTTCCAATTCCTCCCTTTTGGGCACATATTTGCACTCCTCAAGGGTAACAAAAGAGAACATTTGCTTTTTCATTCTCATAGTTGCTTTCCCGACCCTGACTCCAAAATGCTCAAATATCATGGTGAGAAATAAGCTATAGGCTAGCGCATGTCTGCCATTTTTGTCATTGACAATTTTCTTCATATGCTCTATCATGATGGCAGGCAAGTTGATGGGATGGAAGTTAGCCAAGGCTTCAATGAGGAACGTGTCTGAAATCGTAGCCATTGCTCTTCGTTCAAAGCGAGGCAGAAGAACTTTGTTGACCAGCTCGAAGAGCAGTTGAAACTCAGGCTTGAGTTCCTTTTTGTAGACCTTTTCTCCTGTCATACTTCCTTATTGTTTGGCCATAAGATTTAAGAATCTTACCAAAATCGACTCCCCTTTAACAGACTTTATTCCATAAGTGGGAACTTCCAAAATGTCTCTAATTGTTTCCTCATTTAGACTGAATTCATTTCCATATACACTTACAATAATGAGTCATCAGTGACAATCAGACTCGTGTAAAACTAGACAACCCCTTCCTCAAACATGCTTAGAACTAGTGGTTTGAAAAGATGACTCCATTTTTAAAATTCGACCATTTCCAGCATTTCTTTCATCCCAAACCTTTCAGTTATTTCTAGGTCAAACACTCTCCCATTTAGTACCTTTTCAGATTTCAAATTTTCTATTCTTTTTCTTTCAGACACTATTACAAACTTTTATTTCTTCGGAGGAGAACCTAGTTCCTCATCCACTAATGCCTTTCTTTTGCAAGAACGATGAATATTCTCCTCTAGTTTCTTATCTGCAGCATTAGGAACAAGTGCACTGTCTACTCCAGTCTTTCCTTTTCTTGTGATTTCTTTGTCGGCCTTGTTACTATCAGCACTAGTTCCTTGTGCAACCCCTGCTAATATGTCTTTCCATTTTCTCTCAAGTGGAGTTTCATCCACCTCTTCCTTTTCATCAATTTTTACCTCTGCTACATTTGAGGGTTTCACCATTACTTCATCCACCAATGACTTTTTGACGATACACTTTCGATTTTGGCATTTTCCTTTCACGTTGTTTGCTACAAGAGCAGATTCTAGTTGAGCTTGTCATTTTTTGTTGAGTTGTGGGTTCCTTTTGGGCAATGTGCTTACGCACAATTGGGGTACTTGTTGGAGATACTTCGGACTTTCTTTTACACACACGATCCAAGGACACTTCATCATCATCCTTAGTTCCTTTGGAGAAACTATTAGTGTCGGGTTCCTTTTCAGTAGAAAGGTTTCCTAGGGGTACAGATAGGGTAAGCCCAAGTAAAGTGTCCACATCTCTCTGTGAGACAAGTGTTCCATCTCATACATGATATGCAGTATGAACATGGGACTCAGACTCCCCTTGAGTAAAGGGACATGTTTCTCAACAGTTTTTCCACTCTTTAGCTTATTCGTAGTTTCCAAAAATCCAGGCACTACTTCAGCTGCTTCACTTTCTAGTATGCCAGGCCCTCTCTTTTCACCTTCATCCAAACTTTTGTCAAACATCTGGCCAATAGAGGACTCAGATTGCCCTATGTCAAACACCTCTCGTGACTTGTTGACTAATGGAGTAGTGGTACCTAGTTCATATGTAGATTCAGTAGTCCTTTCTCATTCCTCTTTGGCACCAAGCACAGAACTCGGTTGTGTAGATGGTTCCATCATTTTTAACTTGTCACCCTCTATTTTGATTTAGCGTTGCTGCCGACTAAACACCTCAGAATTTTCATCCTTTTATTCAAATTCAAGATTGAAACCAATTAATTTAGAAGCTGGGACCATCTCAGGACTTTCATTAAGCAAAAATTTCTCTTTTGGAGCAGGAGATACAAAATCAGAAAAAAAAATCTTTGGGTTTTTGTCTTTACGACTCTGAGGATGATCGGGGTGAGTGGATGTCACTGGTGAGACTGGGTTTGAAAGAGGAGAGTTTGGGAGTGAGTTTTCAGGGTTTGTGTCAGATAGATTTTGGAGATTTGAATATGAAGCGGCAGGGTTGAAAGTAGGAGAGTTTGGAGATGAAGAATCAGGGTGAGACATGATGAGTATTTGGTTGGAGAGTGCAAAGATGCGAGGTAGTTTAGTAATGGTGCTTGAACAAGGGAAAAGACAAGAGTACTTTTGAAATTTTGAAAGAGATAGAACCAATAGTGAAGTGCGAGTTTGGTAAAGTAAGAGGGATATAAGTGATGTAAAGAAGGAACCGTTTGGGATTGGATGAAAGTGATGAGATGTATCATTTCACTTGTTTCATGATTTTTGGACTGGTTCACAATCAGGCAGAGTTTAGTGGGAGATTGTTTTAATGACGTGGCACACTAGGCAGTTAAAAAAATACATAAGTATTGATGAAACTACTAACCTGAGTTGCAAAGACCAAGCTCCCTTGATGATTTCTGAAAGTGAGGCAAAATCTCTGAAAATGCAATATCACTTATCCTTGTACCGTATTGAAATTTCCATGCAGGTATACCTGTAACAATTTAGAGATGAGTTAGATATTATCAAGAACTCTTCCAATATACATGTCCTCTAATCACGATCGATCATTGAGGGATCTTGATCAACTCTACCTCCAAATAATTTCTTTCGAAATGCCTTATGCTTAGTGCCTTTCAAAAAGACCCTTGAAGATATCTGCAACCTTTTGGAGTTAACTTAGCCTGATTCCTACTGATAGTTTTGTCGCGAGGTCTAGGTATCAGGTGTCATGCTTGATTTCTCTTGGATTGATGAAGCTCTTCTTGTATCACTCGGGTTGACTAGTGCTTTGAGGATCTGATGGACCAGGTTCCGCAAAGTGTATACATCATTGTCTTCACCGTAGGTCGGGTCTTCATGATTGGTTTGTCCAAACCCTGAGTTACCCGATACTACTTCAGTAACCTGATATTCAGCTTCATGGGACATAATACTGGCGCAAGGTTCATGCGTGCTTCTTGATGATTCTGCATCATCATCTTACTTGACTTGGCTTATCAAATCAGTCACTTCATTTAAAATATCAACGACCACACCAAAAACCTTTGAAAAGTACTCATCTCCAACTTCATCATCATACATTTGTCACTCACGTCAGTTGACTCAATGCAGACACATACATTTTTTGTCAACCCATTGAGATCTTTTGTTGAAGACATTGTAGGCCTTGCTTCTTTGGCTTGAAAATATAATCTGACTTGCATCCATTAAGTACCGACCACACCGAGGGACAGGCCCTGAAGCGAAGGACGGGAACGAGCGGAATCAATGTGTTCCTATTTCTGACCTTGCACCGACCATCCAATGGACCATGGACTAAACGGCCACTGCCTGAAAGGACTATGTCCAGGGGACCGCCTCCTCCCTCCCCCCCCCCCACAAGGTACATCTCGCGCCTATACACAAGCATTGCATGCCTCGTGATCCTTGAACTAGGCATCCCACGAACCAGGTCCTTCACAACCAGTTTGTTCAGCAGTGAAAAATTTGAGTGCCCCAGCCGTCTGTGCCTCAGTTCAGCATTATTCAAAGTACTGAGACATGTCAGATTATTGCCATTTAAAGAACCAAAGTCAGCCATAAAGATGCTCTTTTTCTTCTTGCTATCAAGATCGCCTCTCCGGATTAATGTTGGTGACAGTACATGAATCAGAGAATTTTACTTCATTTTCTTTATAACAGATTTAAGAGATACTTAGTGAACTGTACTTTAAGCCATCCACATAATACACATCATCAATTGTATGGGGAACTGTCTTTTCACTTTTGTCAATGCCAAGAATGTAACATTTCTTGATGTTTTTGAGAGAGACACTCCCTCATTGAAAGGCTTTGAATGAGAGAGAATCTTCTATTTTTCAGTCATATACTTCGAGCAGCCACTAGCTTTTATCTTGACTGCTTCCTCTCACTTCAGCTTCCAAACAATGTTACTTATTCGATTTAGAAACCCAACTCAGCTTGAGTCCCCTCAATTTATGGAAAGGATGAATCAGAGTTCTTCTGGTCCATGTAAGCAAATCAGATTTTTACGTTGAGGACCACGTTCCTCCGTTATGTACTTCATTTCAACAAGCTTCATATTTTTCTGAATGGCTTGGATTCTGGCTTTGCAAGCATCCTTATAATGACCTGATTGACCGCAGTGAGTGTATAACCAATTTTCAAAGTTAGAGACGTCCTTGCTATGTGGATTATGACAAGATTTTGCTTTTTGAAATCCAACACCTTTTCTACTTCTGATTTTACTTTGTACATGGAGGTGACTACTTCATAGGACCAGGTCAATCGAAGTGACTTATCAAGTTCATATTTTATTTTCTCTATGTTCTCTTGGAGCTTTCTATTCTTCTCAATCTCAGTAGTGAGACTTGTCTTGACCTTCTTAAGTTCATCTTCAAGTTCAAGCTGAACTTTACTAGCTGCCCCTTTTCCTTTTGAGGAGATATCCATCCAATTCTTAAGCTGCCCTTTTAATTAGGAGTTTTCTTAAGACACCTCATCGACACGATCCTTTGAATTTGTGACAATGTCTCCCAACATTTCCTTTTCATGATCCATTTCACCAAGATTTTTAGTTAACACATCTCTTTATGTTATGAGGCTATGATAAGCATCTATTAACACATTTACTAATGAAATCAATTTTTCTAGAGTAATACTTCAAGTTTTTCTGAACATCAAGAAAATTTACCTCATTTTGTTCACTGATGTCATCAGCGTTACATTCTGCCACAAGCGCAAATACTGACTCATATGTAGACAATCCCTCATAAATAGCCATCATAGATGTATCCTCTTGATCATCTTCATCTTCAGATTTACTGGAAGAGCTTCGCAGACAGCCAGAGCCTACTTCATTGCAGTCAGCTGCAATTTTTCTTTTAAATTTCTCACGTACATGGTTCCTCTTTGCTATCTTTTCAGAGTTGTTTCTATAATAATCCTATTTGTGAAGAGGGCATTCTTTGATTAAATATCTAGGCTTTTCGCACTTGTAGCAATAATAATTTCCTATGAGATTATTACTTGTTTTTGCCTTTCTAGAGAAGCCGCCATTTTTTCGAACCATTTTCTGAAAGCTTCGAGTGAGGTAAGCCATATCTGACTCATCATCACTTGAATTACTCTTAACGGCCTTAAGGACCAGGTTCCTTTTTTCTTTTGGCTCCCTCTCTCATCATCTCTCAATTTTTTTAACTCATATATTTTGAGATTTTCGATGAGCTCATCAATGGTCATTGTTTGCAAGTCCTTAGCTTCTGAGATAGCGTTGACTTTACTTTCCCAGGAAGAGGGAAGAACGCTGAGAAGCTTGCATATGAGCCTGTGGGTTTTAATGATTTAACCAAGGGAGTGAAGTTCATTAATAATGAAGGTAAACCTGGTGTGCGTGTCCTGAATGGACTCTCCGTCTTTCATCGTGAAGAGTTCATATTCTATGGTAAGCATGTCTACTTTGGACTACTTCACTTGATCGGTCCCCTCATGAGCAGTTTGTAAGGCTTCCCAGATCTCCTTTGCACTTTGACAAGTTGAGATTCGATTGTATTCATCTGGACCAATGCCTCAAACAAGGATTTTCTTTGCCTTAAAGTTCTTTTCAACGGCGTTTCTGTTTGCATCATTGTATTCCCTTCTTGATTTTGTAGTGGTTGTAACACTCACTAGATTAATGTTCATAGGAACGTGAGTACCATCACATATGACATCCCACAACTCAGAGTCCTCCGCCATAATAAAATCATGCATTCTGATCTTCCACCACCCATAGTACTTTCCATTGAATCTAGGGGGTATGGTGGTAGATTGCCTTTCCTCTAGGTTTGGTGGAGCAGACATGAAAAAGATCATTTCTAGGTGTTAACCTTTGAGAAAGAACCTGCTCTTACACCAATTGATGTAATATATGAGTCCACCAAACAGAGTAGAGAACTAGGTTCTCAATATGTTCTCTAAAGTAAAGACATAAGGAAAATAACACAGGATGTTTACGTGGAAAACTCTTTGCTCAAGGGATTAAAAACCATGACCTCCTGCTATAGGATTTTCTCAACTTCACTATAACTGAGCAATGTTTAGATTACAACCTCTTGCGACCTAGGAATCAAACTCTTAATCCCTCACCCCGTTACAACAACTCTATTACAAAGACACTCATTGAGTGACTCTAGCCAAGAGAACTGTTAACATTTCTTACTCATAATAACTCTATTGCAAGACCTTCACAATAACTCTATTGCAAGACCTTCACAATAACTCTATTGCAATGACACCCCTTAACTAACTCTAGTCAAGTTTACAACTCAAGATTTGGAAACCCAATTACCTACAAACAACTTCTTACAAGAAGAGTAGGTTTACAAGTTAGAGAACAAAAGACAAAGTCTCAACAAACCTAAGGACTTAAAACATAATCATCGATAGAGAACTGGTCCTTGTGTTTGTTGCAGCTTCGTTCTTGATGAGAGCCATGGTTGGGACAACGACTTGCTCTTGGGATATAGGAGGTTTTCTGATATTTCAAGCTCACATTTTCACTCCTTAACATATTGTATATAAAGGATGAATGAAGTAAGTAACAAAATCTTAAACCATGGACGAATAGTAATTCCGCAGCAACCCTGCAACAGAGCTGCTACACTACCACAGTGTTAGCGATTTTACAGTTGTAGAGTTGACTTGCATGGGCGGAACTGATCCATCCAAATATGAAACTGATTCACTTAAATAAGTTTGTCACATCATCAAAACAATAAAACAAACGTAGCATACATTATCAGTATGTCACCTTGAAATTTAATTATGTCATCAATCTGGAACATACTTTGATCATAATGAAATAAAAATTATCTTCAACAGTCGTGCTGAATTGACAAAACCGCATAAAAAAGTGTCGTTACTATCTTTGTTCTATTGCATTCTGTCTTATGACAAAAAGAAAAGAAAAGAATCATCAAAGTCTCATTTTTTTGTGCGAATTTCCCTTCAAACGAATTGGTCTTTAATTTTTGCCCTTCATATCTGTGGTCTTTAATTTTTACCCCTGCTATTTATTTTATGAAAATATTCACGTCTACTTCGCAAGGCATGGTCTCTATAATATTTTTCTCTTCGAAAACTGAAATTTTGCTTCACACAACATAAATTATGTAGGGATTAAATTATGCAGTATAATTTTATAGTAAATCTTATATTATGTTGAGTGTTGAAAATTATGCCTTATCCGGCATAGTTTGTGTGGATGTTATGATACATATGTTGAAATTAAACGCTAACTATGCCCAACGAAATTTATGCATTTTTCATATTATGTTGAGTGTTGACAGTTATGTCTTATCCGGCATAATTTGTGGGTTGTGTATGATACATATGCCGAAGATAAACACTAATTATGCCGAGCGAAGTTCTAATAATGCCGCCCCAAAATAATAAAAGACAAATTAAAGAACTCAAATTTGAAGGCCAAAAATTAAAAACCACCCCCAAATAGGGACATTTGTACGAATGACCCTCAAAGTTTTGCATAGGATTGCACGGGCCCAACAATTTGATTTTTGGTGTGTTCTTAAATCATAAGTCTTATTTAATGTTCAACATTTATCATAAAGGGACAAAGTGAAGGTTATAATAGCAATATCACAAGAAATAATTATACATAAAGCTGACTCTGATAGATATATAACGTAACACATACAAAAATTCACATCCTTGAAGAACTCGCACAACACATCAATCGCAGAATGTCAATACATGGGAAACAACCTTTAAAAATCAACAGAACTTGTTAAATATATCATAACCCTTCCACTATTTTGCTTTTAGTTACTGCACTACCAGGAAGAGTCCCAGGTTCAGATAACTTGACAGCAAAGCTATGATTTCTATTCAGCAGCTATCTAGAATCCAATATGAAATACTCAAACCACAGCAAAATTAAATGCATATGTTAACATATCAGTAGCCTAAGTAACTTTTCATTTAGCAATTGCGAGGAGTGATACAGCTTTGACAATCCATGCTTTTCCAACTTTTGAGTTGCTCTTGGGTATCTCAGCGTCCACATTTCCTTCATGTCTTGTTAGAGCGGATTAAACTGTCAACAAAAAGTGGAGTCTAAGGCCTTGTAACATCTACAAATTGTTGTAAACCTTATGATGCAATATTTTTGGGAGGTTAAATTTTGAAACAGTTATTTCGACTCTTTAAGCATGTTTTACTGAAAGTACACTCAGCTTCTTAGGAACTATTACGGATCAGAAACCTCAGCAGATGATTAGACCAAACACCTTTTAGACCAGATTTTCCTCGATTTAAATCTTAGAACGATATTAATATTTAAGATGCATGCTTACAAAGAATTGAATACAATCTTAGTGTTGCCTAGTAAACTCTTCAAAACCAGAATAAACTAAGGCTGGCCAGTGGGCCGGGACGGCCCGACCCCGACCCGATCCCGTCCCGAGCCTGCCCCGGTCCCGCCCCGACCCCGCTTAAAAAAATAAATAAATAAATAACGGGGGCGGGACTCGAACTCGGGACGGGACGATGTCTCGTCCCGCCTGACCCGAGCCCGACCCCGACCCCGCCCTTTTCCCCCCTTTGCAAAAATGGCCGTTGCACCAACGGCCATTTTAGATTATGGTCGTTGGCCAACGGCCATTTTAGGCCCCCCCCCCCCAACCCCCCCTACCCCTTAATATTTATTTTTAACCCATAAGTTATTATATTTACACTTTAACCCAATTTTTCAACTATAAATAACTCATTTTCTCTTCATCTTTCTCACAAATCTTCCTACAATCTCTCTAATTTCTCAATATATCTCTCTACATTGTTTGCTAAATATTCAATTTTATTAATTCATTTGGGAATTGGGAGTGAAGTTGGCAACTAGCTTGAGGATCTTCCATCGAGCAAAGTTTCAATTTTCAACCTCTCGATTACACGTCGACGTTACGTCGGCATTTGGTACATTCGTTCCTTCATTAAATTATTATTGTCTGTTTATTTTATATTTTTATTTAGCGCACTTAATTTTATTGTCTTTAATTATTTATTATCATAATTAAAATGGAAGGATTAAAAGGTATGTTTAAGGGTAAGAGTGTTTCTTCTAGTAGGGGCAACCAGGGCAAGGGTACTTCTTCTAGTCATCTTATTCCTACACAGGATGATTTTGTTGATACTCAACATTTTCCTACAATACCATTAGATTTAGACCAGGAGCTATTTTCTGGAACTCAAGAAGACTTTAATTTAGACGATGATCTAGATGATATACCCACTAATGTTGATGACAACACACCCACTAGTGCACCTTCAACTGAAATACCTCATATTCCCCCTAGTATGAGACGAGGTCCAGCAAAACGACCATTAAAATCAAATGCATGGACATTTTTTGATAGGGACGTAGAGAATCAAGTAGCCATATGTAAAATTTGTAAAAATGTTTTAAAATTTAAAAATGGAAAAGGTCACGGTGGGATGGGGGGGTTTAATTAGACACGTAGTAAGTGCTCATCCAGCTAGGTATGCCCAATACCAGGCTTCAAAACCGGGTGCGCAAACGCCGCTCCATCGGGACAAGGTTCACATACCGATCGTCCCGGGACCAAGTCGTGGTCAAATTAACCCTATGACGGGGGAAATTATAGGCTCTAAATACAATAAACATAGAGATAGGGAAGCAATATCAAAATTAGTTGATGTGGAGGGTTTGCCTTTTTCATTTCCTTCATCTCCCAGTTTTATTCATTACATTAGAGATATATAATCTTGCTTTTAACGATTTTTCTAGATCAACTGTTAAGAGAGATGTATTTAAATTCGCGCATGAATATCAACAATATTTACGTTTTTCATTATATCATTTTAATGGCAAAGTATCTATCACGTACGATATAGGTCGTAGTACTAACGGCCATGATTATTTAACCGTAACTTGTCATTGGATAGATTATAAATGGTCTATGCAAAAACGTATTTTAGCGTATAGATATATAGATAATAGGCACACTGGTACTTTTATTGCAGAAAATATTTATCAAGTGTGCGATTATTACGGAATTACCGATAAAATTATGACTATTACATTAGATAACGCTTCTAATAACAATTACGCAATTACAATGTTAAAAAATAGTTTAACTCCATCTTTTCCGGACCATTTTCATATAAAATGTGCGTGCCATATATATAACTTAATTGTAAAGGATGGTCTATCACTTTTTGAAGACATTCTTAGTAAAATACAATTTGCTATAAACTTTATTTTTAAAAGTAATAAAGTACAACGTAGAAAAGTATATAAAAAAACTTGTCACGATTGTGGACTACCTTATAGAAGAATTCCACAAGAAGTATCCACTAGGTGGAATTCTTTATACGAGCAACTACTTGTTGCTTATGACTATAAATTACCTATAACTTTATTTTTTAACTCTCATAATAAAAAGCCAGTTGATATGATTTTAGATAGTGATTGGGTAAAAATTTCCGAACTTATTGTATTTTTAGAGAAATTTTTTCAAGCAACAAAAGAATTTTCCGGTATATATTATCCTACTATTTCAACTATGTTATTTTATATAACTCTAATATTTTTATTACTTAGTGAATATATGGAAAAAACAGCTTATAAGGCAGCTATTAAAAAAATGTTTGTCAAAATTAAAAAATATTTTATTCATATTCCCTCTATTTATATTATTGGTTCTGTATTAAATCCTACTATTAAAATAGACGGTACTAAATCACTAATTGAAACTATTTACGATTGTATAGAAGTACTACCACCTCCAAGTCCCAAAAATCTAAATCACCCACCACCTATTGAACAAACTAAAGAAGAAGCGGTGTCTAGCGTAGAACACCAATGCAAAAATATATATAAATTTTATCAACAACAAAATGCTAGTAACTTACCGGCTTCCATACCATCTTCTTCATCTTCAACACAACCTCACAAAAGACATCTTTGTTTCGCGGCTAGTATTGAAAGCCTCGAAATAGAATGTGCGGCCGTACCTCTACTACTAACCAAATTAGCGAGTTGGATATTTTTGTTTTGCGGGGTTCTCGTACCGTATCAAGAAGTTATCAATGAAGATGGACAAGAAGACTTTGAAATCGGAGGGGGAATGAGAAGACCTTTCCGACACTTTCATTGATGGCTCGAGATGTTTTGAACATTCAAGCGTCATCAACTGCGTCGAAAGCGCTTTTTTCGCAGCAGATATCAAATAGGAGACCACAGACACTCATTGGCGGAGACGACTTGGAAATTGCGTATTATTCGAGAGATTGGATACGAGCGGAGCGGAGAAGGTGCGGTCAACCGGAGATCAACGAAGAAGATGATGAAAACTACAACGAAATCTTAACCGAAGGTAGTGGAAGCGACGTGGATCAATTTGACCAACAAATACCAATTCCAACCGAAGAACCACATGAAATCATCAAGCAATTAGAACAGTTTTTTTGAAAATGTAATTTTTTTAATTGCAATTTTATAATGTAATTTGCAACTTTTGGACAACACCACAAAGTTGCAATTTAAATTTAGACAATTGTATTTGTATTACAAAAAAATCATGTCTATTAAATAATATAAGAGGCACAAAAACAGCCTTGGGATGTTTTTATTACACTATCTTGTTTTGTTTATTGAGTTTTTTTTATACATATGTTATTTATAAAAAAAAAAAAAAAAGGAAAACCCGACCGTACCCCGCCCGAGCCCGAGCCCGCCCCGACCCCGCCCCGCCCGATACCGACGGGATCGGGACGGGGACCGGAGCAGGTCCCGCCAAACCCGACCCCGCTAGACCCGACCCCGACCCCCTGGCTCGTCCCGCCCCGACCCCGACCCCGCCAGACCCGGCCCGCCAGACCCGAGCCCGGCCCACTGGCCACCCCTAGAATAAACTGCCTTTGCCCTGATCCTTTAGCAAATATTAAGTAACTCATTTTTGCAGCGTCAAATGAGAAACATAGGCTGTAAAGGGAATAATTTTTTTTTGTAGAATATAACTGTCACTTACCATTGAAAATTTTGTTCATAAATCCTTTCTGTATCCGAATCGAACTCATCTTTGAAATGGACTCAAAGTAATCAAATGACCAAATCCGACACGCAGCTGATGAAATTTTTGGAGAATCTGAGCAACACAACAATTAGTATTGGAATGAAGAAATGATAACAAAAGAGAATCAATGAGCAAATGTGTGCAACAAACTCTATAAGCAAGAAGTCACTCCCTTCGCTCGAGCTAAGAGCTTCAAATTACCAATCTGGAAATCAAGCTGTTGACGTAAATGGCTTAAATCGATTGATCTCCTAAAAAGGACCATATCTTTCATTAGCTTTTCTTAGTAAGTATAGTTATAATCAATCACCTCAAGAAAAATATAGCATATAGCAGAGTAATTGTTACAAACTGAAGTTATTAACATCAGCCAACAACAATTAAGAACATGTAAAAAAGATAATCCTGTTCTATATCAAGCTCGTAAGTGAAGCAGCAAGGATTGATTCTACTCTACACCAGATCACTAATACAAATGAACATAAATGAAGTAGCTCTCTTTGGTCTGGACCAGTTTTGCAAGCTCTCTTTTAGAAATATGTACACTTCGGCTATCATGGGACTCACTAAGAACTCCAAGTAACTATACTACAAAAACAGAACCAA
The DNA here is from genome assembly GCA_034509755.1 of Anisodus tanguticus. Taxonomy (NCBI): domain Eukaryota; kingdom Viridiplantae; phylum Streptophyta; class Magnoliopsida; order Solanales; family Solanaceae; genus Anisodus; species Anisodus tanguticus. The sequence goes on along the minus strand of CM067543.1, from coordinate 45,743,256 downwards.
AAGGATAGCAGTTAAGCAATACTAATTTGCTCGTATGAACTGCACTTACTAAATACTAACAGAGTTTTACCACTTATTCAAATAATTATGAGGTATCAGTTTTTGTGAAACGAATGACTTGATTTTTACGACCAAAATCATGCAGCCAGCCAGAAGAATTGTAAAATAATATATCCAAGGAAAATAAGCTGTCTAGATCCCCCCCCCCCCCCCCCCCCTTTTAGTTCTATTTCACAGAAACATCATAATTTATTTTGCGGAAGATGCAGGCAGTTAAACCACCAATAGCAAGAGAACTTCTTTCATGCTTTATCTGCATTAAACTTTACCCTTCCTACCATATTATTGAAATTGAGATACGATAAGATTCATTGATGCCCATGCTCTAATAAAAGTATTTAGATCCACCCCAGATAATAGAACTTGCATAGATCACATGATAGCGGAGAAGGTAAAAAGGGCAGCCCGGTGCACTAAGCTCTCGCTATGCGCGGGGTCCGGGGAAGGGCTGGACCATAAGGGTCTATTGATAGCGGAGAAGGTAATGAGATAATAACTTTGCTCCCTTTGGAGGTAGAGAACAACAGTATAGAAGTTATATCAACTTCCACAAAAGGATCTTACCCATATATTATATTGGCTGACACCCCATCCCTTTTATCATCTGTAATAAGTATGTTAAGCATAATGCATCTAATTTATATTAAAGTGTCTTACTTAGTGGTAGCCCTTCTGAGCCAACATTTCTTCTCAAGAATACTGAGGATACCTCATTTGAAGGCAACGGATTAAGGGCAACATTAACTGCAAAAGTCATTGAGATGCTTCCTCGTCAATCATCGCTAATGCTTTCTATTCCCGAATGTATAGCTTCCTGTAAACCAAGTTGAAGCTAGCATGAATGCATGAAAAATCCACCACGGTAGCAATGGAATAAAGTACATTCCTCTGCGCAAGGGAAAGTGATCAGAAAGTAGTCGATCATCTAAATGCGAGTAGAGGGAAATTTTAGTATTGCCGTGGATACAATAACATGTTTATAATAGGCAGATGCTATGTTCTGAACCAGGCTTTGGTTCTTTCCTCCACGAACACTATGAATAGAGTACCACAAAAGTAGTCATAATGTTGACCCACTAAGGCTCCCATTAGGACATCGGATACATCATCTTCCTACTTTTACTGAATATAATACGATCATTCAAAACGTCATCTTTCCAAAACCAAATCCTCACATAATTTCAGATTGATGGCTATATCATAATGCATTACATATCTTTTTCCACTTATCTTGTCTGTCAAAGCGAGCATAAAGAGCCAAAGGCAAATATAGGAGACGTTTACATGGAAACCTGAAATTTCTTTCTGGTGCGTCGATATTTAATGTTACCGTTTCAGTTTGAGAGGTGAATGATTATATGAGGTTATTTTGACATTCAATTAAAAGCTTTATGGAAGGCAAAAACAAAAATAAAAGAAAACCACATGTTGAACAGCTTAAATTAGCTATCCTGCCTATTTTGAAAAACAGCAACATAGCTATTGATTTACTCTGTGAAGGAATATACAGAGAGAAAGTGGAATTTGTCGTGCAGTATTCCTGAAACATAATCAGTAAAGTAATAAAGCTAAGTGAAACTACACAGTATAAGCACAATATGCAGCTGAAAGAAACTTCCAAAAGAAAATCAATTTACCACTGACAGAATCTTTCGTGAAATTGAAAGAAATTAAACTTCACTCACATAATCAAATTAGAATGAATGAAGCATAGCATAGTTAAAGAACGTAAGCCGATGCTTCTCAATTATTGAGACCATGGACAGGGAAATTGCGAACTTAACCCAGGAAAACATCAGCTTATTTGAACCTTTTTTATGCCAAACCTGGCTTCTTCTCTGCTTGCGGAGCTTAAGATACCTACGGGAAACTCGAAATAAAAACTGAAAACATGCATGGATTTCGTTGGGAAAATTGAAAACGGAGGACCCCACAATCAACCATCTTTACGCCATCAAAAGAAAAATCTCTCACTTTGAAGGAAAATAGTAGAGAGCAAGGAAGGAGTAGCGCGGAGGATTAAGAGAATACGTGTTTCTCAAAAGTTTAGTTGAATCCACGTGTCCATTCACCAATTTAAAAGGGCAAGTTTATAGTACAATTTACAATGCCTTCTGTACAACAATTTATTGCCGTGTTCGTACACCACAAGTGCCATTTCTATATAGCAGTAATACATTGTAGTTTATCTAAGATGCATACAAAATATCCACGAGTATTTGATTCCAATCAACAATGAGGAAGAAGAAATTTTGAAGTATGAGAAAAGAAAGACAAAGCAAGTTTAATAAATACCAATACAAGTTAGAGGAATTATGGGATTTGATGTTGCAATCACCTTTCTATTGCTTATCATAAGAAGCACCCGATATCTTTTAAATAGTTGAGTTCATACCAGATAGCAATTATATATGTACAAGCCTACAACTAAACTTCCAAAACCATGCAAGGCGATTTCACCAAAATCAAGGTACTTTTGGTGGTGTCCGAAAACTTGTGCCACCTCAATTACTCAGCGAGTACCTGCAAGCATAGGTACTGGGTAACTTTACCCATCCAAAAGGAAAGTACTCCAACCTTCTTTTCTAGCTAATGAAAATCAGAGATGGAATGCCAGGCCTACCATACATTAACGGGTAAAATTTTCATAAAAGGTGCTATCAGATGCAATCAACTCCTGTAACAATGTGGAAAATGTTTTTCATCTTCATGATGGGATCTGCAATTATGGATTTTGTACGCCAAGCAACATGCTCGTCAGGTCTCACTAATATGGCTCCTCTGTCTGTCATCTGGACAGATGTCCCACCAGGATGGCGAATCTGATGAGCTCTTCACTTCCAAAACGTCTTCAAAAAAATTCCAGGGTGTCAATGCAGCCTCACTTCTTCCAGTTCCGTTAATACTACCATTTGGCCACATTACACAAACCTTTAAAGGCACTTTAAAATTGTTGGCCACCTCTAGCGCAGCTCGTGCCAGACAGTAGGACTCATTCAATGGTGCTATTATAAGGACAAACTCAACCTTATCTACAGATACAAGGTCCAGAGTAGAGAATATTTCCTGCATAAGATCTTATTCTGTTAGAAAAAAAGTAATTATGGAAACTTGAAACAAGATGGCTGCAGGTCGAATATTGTAATCTATAGGAAGGCTGGAGATAAATTAAACAACCCCTTTTGATTCAATTATTTGGCTTCTTCACACGTGTCAAAAGATGAACGACCTGACAAGACAGTGATCTTACAAAGTCTGGCTCCTACCAAGGCAAAGTCCCCTTCAAAGACTCCATACCTTACTTGACGGGTTAGAAAGCAGTTTAACATTCATATGAGGGAGCCTTGATCCAGGTTCTGAGCAAGGAATATAATCCCTTCTTCGTCCTGTAGGTGCTTCATGCGCATTCAACACACTATCATCTTCAGACAGCAATGCTCCTTTTTGATACCTAAGGAAAAAATCTTGAAATTAGAGTACTGATGCAAACAGTATTGCCAACAGGATTATAGTTAAGATAGATAAATCATCGGGCATACATCCGATAGGGCTTTTTTGGAGTTCTATTCAGAGTTGAGACAGCATCCAGCATTTATAGGAGCCCATGAATTAGACAGAAATATCAGATTGAACAATTTGCATTAAATGGATAAAATAAAAGTAGATAGCAACCTGAAACCAAGATCCTCAGCAGGGAACTGGAGCTGAAGGCTCTGTCCTTCTTCAAATATCTGTCTTAATTTGGCTAGCCTTGCAGATCCAAGTGGGTTATTTTCATTCAATACAAAATCTGAGAGTTGTGCACGACCTATGCTGAATATTCCATCTAATATTGTCCTTTGAAGTGAAGATGGCAGAATGGAACCAACCGTGTCATTAAGAGCTCGATGTACTGAAAGCAAAAACACGTAAGTCTTTAATTAAACATTAATGTAATAAAGATGAAGTTTCAGGTTTTCACTTTACCTGCATTTGCTACAGTTGGATCAAGACCAAGTGCAGCAGGAACTCTCATTGCCGCTTTAAAGTTTTCAACGCTAAGTTCTGTATTAAATTGGGCTATCTGAAACATTTTATGGAGTGTGTTCAGATCATAATGACAAGATCAGAGCAATCTGTAAAATATAGACTACTATATATATATTAAGAAACCAAGAATTGAGGAAATGAATACCTGACTACGTTCTAGTTCGTAAGAGTTAAGAATTGATATTGGTGAGACACCCTTGATTACAGAAGCTAATTTCCATGCAAGATTATGAGCATCTTGAATACCAGTATTCATCCCTGAATGAAAGAAGAAATAATCTTGAGCAGATCTCCTTCTGCCAGTCTCAACTATTAAATCCTAAAATAAACAACAACTGCAGATATATTCCATGAAGCGGAGTTGGATGCATCTTATATGACACCTTAACTTTTTCACCACCTAATTTTGAAGTTATCAAAACACAGTTCTTCTGTCCCTGCAGGATTGAAAATTATTGGTGAAGTCCCTCATATTCGAACAATCTCATCTAAATGTTCAATCAGTAATAGAGGGGAAATGACACTATTTATTTACCTAATTATGTCTTTTATAACGGTGGTGTCTAAGCTAGCGTGCATGCACCTCGACTATTTCACTGGTTACTTGCTACTTCCCACCAACACGTACCGGGTACCTCTGTCTACCAAGGCTTAGACAGATGAGAAGAAATCACCTAGTGTTTTTTTCTCTCAGCTGGTATTTGACCTGGTCTCCAAAATCTATACCCACTTCAGTCAGACCTCCTCTTTAAGTGTTGGTAAGGATCTCATGGCCAAGCATGTTAGAATTATTATTTTTTTGATAGGTAGCAATGAGAGAAAGAACAAGGAAACACTTTGATTACGTATTGAATTGTGTGAACCATCTCATCTAAAAACTTTCATTGTTAGAGAGTGAACACTATTACGAACTTAACTGATTATGTCCTTAAAGATTACCATATTGCAACTAGCCAACTAAGTTCTCTATATATAATCAGATACAATATCAATTGTGTTAAAATTACCAGGGCAATGCATAGTAACTAACATCATAATGTGGAGACTGATTGCAGTTCAGATCTCCTCCAAGCAACAAATGCTCTCTTGAGCTTAATTTAAGCTAATTACAGATTCAATATTTGTGTTAAAATCTTTTATCTCCTTGCCACAAAAATAACTTTGCTATTTTTTTTACCTTTACATCAACATTTTAGGAAGCAGCCTTGTACGTCTCAATGACAAAACTACACAGTACAACTATGCATTAATTTATTTTCTCTCCCCTCCTCCAATTCTCGCAAGAGAAAAGGAATAGCAAAAATATCTAAGATTTGACAAGATAATGCCATTTCTTTTAGAAAGGTAACAATTACCATTTTTAAGCTGATATAACAAAAACTTAATCAATACGCAAACAGATTGCATACCAAAACCACCAGCAGGAGGAAATCGATGAGCTGCATCACCAGCAAGGATTATCCTGTTGTTACAAGACAGAAACTTCTCAGCCACTTCAGCATGCATCACCCAAGGCTTAATATCCATCACATTAACGTCTGCAAGCTCTAGGCCGACCAATTTGAAGATCAATCTCTTACACATCTACATCCATTTATGAAGTACAAAGAACAAACATGGTAAATAAACCATATTGGTTCAAATGTCAGGCACTGCAGCCATAACACCCATATTGTAGTACACCAAATAAATGAATCAGGAGAACATAAAACCCATTGATTCATTATCTTCCACTGAAGGAAATTATTGGAACTAAAAGAATATACAATCAATGAAAGAGTAGAAAAACACCTCATAACTAAAGTCCTCAAGCTTCTGTTGAGGTGGATAAAATGGTACCTACAAAATTTCCACCAATACTATCAAAATGTTGTTAACCAATATCAACAGATTTAGATTTATTAATATGAGCAGGTAGATATTATAGCATTGCCAATTTCTCACACAGTACAGAACAGGTTTACCTGCAGGACAAATTCCCCTTGCTTGAGATCATGGGCAACAAGAACACCAATAGCATCTTTATTAAAGATGAAAAACAGCATGCCGGGTCTTTCCTTGATGAGATACTGCCCTAACTCTTGGCTCAGGAAGTGGACACTAACAAGCTTTTGTAAGTCCTTTTCACCTCTCATGTTAATTCCTAAGGACTTTCGTACACTACTTCCTGCACCATCTGTACCAACAAGGAAGTGGCACTGAATATCTCTCGTTATATACTTCCCTTCAGTAAGGAAAGATGCTGTTACAGTGACACTGTGCTCAGAACCATTGATTGCAATGCACTCATGCCCCATAAAGATCTCCCTCTCACCAATAGAGCCATGCTCAAGTTTTTCAGAGTTCATCGTACGGAAATCAAGTTTCTCAAGGTGCTTAAGCAGTAATCTGGAGAGCTTGTACTGGGAGAAGTGTGCAACAGAGACAGGACTCACAATCTGATCAAAATCTGACAACAAAAGGGAAATTGTTTGCAGAAAACAAAACAATCATAAGCAAGCATATAAGACGTATCTTACAGAAAGTAATTCAATAAATTTGTGATGCAAAAAATGTATTTAATAAGCTGGATATCATACTACTTTCCCCATATCATTTAAGGATACATACTTTCCATTGGTACGTAGAAATGTCTGATGGGCTAATGGAATAATAGTAGTTTATACACCTGCCAATTTTTCATGGATTTGATAACTTGAAATTTCAATCTAAATTGCAATGTATCTTTAAAAACAGATTTTACATATATGAACTTACATCATTGATTCAGTGATATCTTTGCTGATTGGGATTGGGTACAATTATACCATTTCATATGTTAAAGAGGATCTGAGGTGAACAAAATGTAGTTTGACGACTTAAGAATAGTCACTTGTTAATTTTGCATTAGTTCAGCCCGTTTAACATAAAACTTGACAGAGAGAGTATTTACTTTGCAATAAAAATAACTATGAATAGAACATTGACTAAAGCACAACTATTTGCAAAAGATGTAGAATAAAAATCACATATACCTTGAGGTTGCATATGATCAACAGCACCTAAAATAGGTCCCGTCAGTGAAGTACAATATATAAACTTTCTCCAAAACTCTACTGGTGGTTGAGACGTTAGAATCTCATCTCCAAGACCATCCAATTTGCGAAATACCTAGAAACAATAGCTACATCAAAACAAACGTTTTTCAATCAAAGCATTCGCAACAAAAGAAAAGGCAAAAAGGCATGCTTCCACATGACAAAACCAACCTCCATAGACCGGTTGTTGATGAAGTGTGCTTGAGGATGTGTAGAGAAGATCTTGTTCTTCTCTAAGATGGCACATTTTACACCTAAAGGAGTTCAAGCAAAAAAATGCAGAATTCAAACAAACAGAAATGACTGTACAAATTTCAAAAAGAGAAGCCCAGAATCCAGAGCTTGACAATAAGCTGAGTGCATTTGGTTTGCAGAAAATTGTTCTCCTCTGGTGTTAGGTTAGTTTGGGATTTTGAAACTGTTTTCTTCAAAGAAAATACTTTTCACCCCTCACTTATAAGTCTTTTTCCTTCACAAACACCCAAACTCTTGCTCCATATTACCTATTGTGAATATCAAAATTATTTCATACTGGAAAACGTTTTCCAATTACACCCTGTTTGGTTGGTTAAAATCTTTAAAAAATATTTTCTTTAGGAAAACAAGTTCCTTAAAAATGAGGAATATGACTTTCCTAGGTGGAGAAGGAGAGCCTTGGAGTATCTGTTAAAGTTGTTGTCATGTGACGAGGAGGTCATGAGTTCAAGCCGTGGAAACAACCTCTGACAGAAATGCAAAGTAAGGCTGCGTACAACAGACCCTTGTGGTCCGGCCCTTCTCCGAACCCCGTGCACGGTGGGAGCTTAGTACACCGGGCTGCCCTCCATGACTTTTCGGGTGGAAGTAGAAAAAACAAGTTCCACGAGTGGCATTCCACATTGATTGTGTTCTCCTCACTCTCCAACACACCTGATCTTCACCCCAACCCAGGGGCGGATTTAGGTATTGGTGAGGACCATAACACAAAATACCCTCGGAAAAAAATTACACTATATATTTAGAATATAATTTTTTGTGTTTACGTACATATATTAATAGTTGAACACCTTAACCAAAGCAAAAGTTAGTTCAAGTGGTCCAGGGTGTTCAAAATTACCTCCAACATCCTATTCGATTCTATGGACAACATTATTTTAGCTTTTTTTGTTTTTTTCGAACAAAAAAATTCTAGATCCGCCAATGCCACCCCCACCCCCCATCTCCCTCTCCCTCTCCCATAATATTTGTCTAGAAATACTTGTAGGATAATACTTTTTTGCTTACGAATACAAGAAAATAACTAAGAAACCCACTTATTTTATTTTTCAAGAAAACATTTTTCATCGTATCGAACACACCCCTTAACTTATGCTTTTTATATTCAACCAACCACTGTAAAAATTCTCGAAGGTAAAATATATTTGAATGGGCAGTGGGAAGAAAATGAAAATACCTAGTTTAGTTAGAAGTATGGAGAGAACGAGGCCAACAGGACCAGCACCGATGATCAACACAGGCAACACGGAATCCTCACTTTTCACTGAAAATGTTCTTCCATTGAATGACTGTGTACGAATGATATTGCAGAGCCCAATCCAATTCCTCCTCCTTCCACTAATTCCCCAAATTCCCATTTCTCATTTGAAGGGAACAATTCTACTATAATAGGCGTTTTCTGCACTACTCCTTCTGTTTGGTTAATATATTTTCTTTTGTTCATGTACCGGATTTATAGACATTTCTGATTTCATAGTTGCTTTGGGCACTACGAATTACTAAGATAAAATTATCAAAATGGTCCTTAATGTATTATTTTAGTCCTTTATACCTATATATTAAAAGAATTCTTAATTTATAGAAAATGTAATTTTTTTAATCTTCCTATTACAACGTAATCCAAATAATTTTTAATATATAAAAAATGTGATCATTTTAATCTTCATAGCAGGAATTATGATGTAAATCATTCTGGCTTAATTAAGACTTTTAATTACGGATAAAGAAGTAAGTATCACTCCGTCATAATTTTTTGTGGTATGGACTTTATAACTTAAGACTATTTAAAGTTGCTACACAAAAGATATGTAACTCCTCCTAAATTAATTCTATTAAACAGTGCAGTAAAACATTTGTATGAATATATTTTATAAATTTTTAGTGGAAGACATAATGGGAAAAGTAATAGGGATAATGTTTTAGATATGCTAGAATAAGACCCTAATTACCATGGCCAATAATATTATTTCATTTTCAAAACATAATAATGATTTCTTTACAAATATAACAACCTCCAGTAAATCTCATAAAATTAAGGGTCTTTTCTTCTCTTTCACACAAATTCTAGCTTTTCCCCCATCCCACTCGTCGGTCACTGCTGCTCTGCCATTGACGTTTCCATCAGAAAATTATCAGAGATGCCTAGACAGACCCTTGAGGTTCCCTCAAGGTGGCTCACTTGGTACGGCTTGATGACAGCATGCAAAGGGGAGGCTGGCTGAGCATGCAACACTTGTGCCCCCATTATATATGCTCTTAAGAAAAATACACAGACTCCTAGGCAAGACAAGCTTTGGCCAAATAATCATAATGAGTCTCCTGAACTCCAAATGAGGCATCGTTTCTTCCCAAAGGTTCGTCTTGACTTCCTTCACACCTCCATGAAGTTTCATCCCATTCTCATATACGTGGAACGAGATATGGCCTTTGGAAGCTTTGGATAATTATGACAATGACACCGCTCTTTGGATAAGTGAATCCCAATGGTAAACGAACTTGGAATGGCGCCAAACTTGGTAAGCATATTCATAAACATCCTAGGAATGGAGTTTTTACCCGAAATCCCATGATTCCAACTATTGCTTGAGAATGTGCGACATTGATACTCGTGGCACGCATGCGGCCGTCGCCCATAGGCTAGACCCTTGGGCTCGCCCCAAGTCCATGATGAGATACTTTGGCACTCTTAGGACATGCAATATAACATTGCTAGATGGTCATTGCCTCCCGCATTACCCTTCTACCTGATGCTCTGTATGATGACCAATGTCGGCGCATGATGCTTGCACGATTGACACTCGTGCGACCCGCTCATGGCGCGCTGCGTTACGGGCGCTAAGGCACAATGAAAGCAACCCGTAACAGGACTCACGTTCCAGTTGTTGCGTGTGGAATTGAGGCCTTCCTCATGAGACATTGCTCTTGGAACGTCCTTGACAATCTGCATGCATGTTTAAATGATTTAAAACATTAGTTTATGAGTATAGTTTGAATCTTTATTATGTATATTTATTTTTTACATTTGATTGTGCATTTTTTATTAGATGTTATTGGAATTGTGCAAATGACACATTACCTCCCTTGATTTCTCCATAATTTTGCTTTTTAGTTCCATTCTGGCTCAATTCATCCTTCTTTTTCGGCAAGACTTCCTACACGTCAAAATTCCACAATCAAGCGCTCAATAGACTATTTCACCATTTAACGCACTTAAAACACACCAATGTAAGGGGTAAAATGCATCAAATACATGCAAAAATGACCTATTATCAGCTAGTATTGCTTGTTTTGACAACTCGTGATTGACGTGGATGTGGCCAATCCACACCCTAAAATAAATTGGTTGTGGGGTTAGGGAGGAGACCACGATGAGTCTAATCAAAGCTTATAGATTAAGCAAATTGAGGGAAATGCCTTTGAGGACAAGATAATACACAGCTTACGTGTTATGTTATGGCTTGTCAAAATATTCATCCTCTTATGGAGATATGAATCACACTAGTCAATCATGACAAATTTAATCAAGTCCCTAATTTCAGAATTAGATAGAATCATATGAGCTTCCAACGTATTTCTAACAATGGTTCCACACCGGAACCTAATTATTTTGTCCATAACAAAAAATAGGACAAAAAAAGAAAAAGAAAATTTATATGACAATTATAAATTAGGAAGATTTAGTTACCTAGTTTGTAATTATGTAACACTATATATATTGTACACAATAATCAATGAAAGGCAAGGAACATATTCCTACATGCCTACATGGTATCAGAAGTCAACCCTAACTTCTTTTTCTCCCTAAGTTGTCGCCCCTCCCCCCTCGGCAGCCCTCTCCCTTCTTTCTTCAACTTTCCTCTCTTCATCTCTAATTTTCAATAGCTGAACAACCTAAATTCCATCATGCTCTTGCAGTTAACAACATCAAGAATTTCATTCCCATAACTCTTGAGATGGAAAATGTTCAGTATTCATCTTGGGCGGAATTATTTAAGATTTATTGTCGTGTATACAAAGTCATCGACCATATCATCCCTCCAAAATAAAAACCCCTAGAAAGACCTGATGATTCTGACGATGAACTTTGGTCCCGCTTAGATGCGATTGTCCTACAATGGATCTATGGCATAATATCGAATGATCTATTGCATACAATCATTGAAATCGATGCCACTACACGACAAACATGGGAGCTCGTGAAAAGTAATTTTCATGACAACAAGACACAACGTTCCTTGTATTTAGAAAATTAATTTCAGGCCATTCAGCATGACGATTTTCCTAATTTTCCTAATGCGTCAGCATATTGTCAAGAACTTAAGATGATTGTCGATCAATTCTCCAATATCGGTGCACCGGTCACTAATCAACGATTGGTGATACAACTTATTATGGGTTTAAATGAAAATTATGACAGTGTCTCTACCATCCTCCAACAAAGCATGCCATTGCCTCCATTCTATGAGGCTCATTCGAGACTCATTCTTAAAGAAACCGAAAAAACAAAGTGGGAAATGAATAATGCCAGCACAGTCGACGCCGCCCTCGTAGCCACCGTGGCAACCATGCTGACTCGAGAGGCTCTGCTCTCGCCCCATCCCATAGGAAAGCCAATGATCTGACACATGACTCACGTTCCCAGAATAACAACAGAAGAAAAAAATTCTGTGAACAACCGCGACAACAACGGCAGTGTCAAAAATAGTGGCAACGGCGGTAAGAGGCAGCCTCTGTCGGCTAGCAGCCACTAACAACGGCAGCAGCCTCCGTCGTGGGCTGCCTACCCGTCATGGACTGCATGGGCCCCACCAGCATGGGCTGCTCCACCATGCCCCTACCCGACGTCCTCCTGGGCCCAACCTCCAGCCCGACAGGCCTAGTTAGGCATCCTCGATGCACGTCCTCAGCAGGCATACAGTGCACACATTTCTCCTCCTTCAACCTACGCACCGACGGATATTGTGGCAGCTATGAACACGATGTCTCTCAACGTTGACAATAATTTGTACATGGACATTGGCGCCACATCTCATATGACGGCATCCCAAGGTACTCTCTCATCTCATTTCAATATGAGCAATTTAAATCATAATATTATTATTGATAGTGGACAAGGCATTCACATTCGAGGTTTTGGACAATCATCTCTTTCCCCACCCCCACCCCACCCCCACCCCCGTTAGCCTTAAAAATGTCCTACATGCCCCGAAACTTATCAAAAATATAATCTATATGTGTCATTTCACAACCGACAATAATGTTTCCCTTGAATTTGATCCTTTTGGTTTTTCTGTGAAGGACCTTATGACAGGGATGCGAATACTGAGATGTGATAGCACCGAGGACCTTTATCCCATCACTACCTCCGTCAGCCATCCAGACTCCTCTCTATCAACCTTTGCAGCAATTTTATCTCTTTTATGGCATAATATATTAGGACATCCGGGAGACTCTCTTTTACGCTCCCTTAGCAAAAATTAATTTATTGGTTACAAACATGTCCATTCTCCTCCTGTTTGTGAATCTTGTGTGTTTGGGAAACATGTCAAGTTTCCATTTTATTCTTCATCCACTTGTACTTTAATGCCTTTTGATATAATACACAGTGATTTATAGACTTCTCATATCTTAAGCACGGCCGGGCATCGATAATATATGTTGTTTTTAGATGATTATTCAAACTTCCTATGGACGTTTCCCATTGGTAATAAGTCCCAAGTCTATTCTATTTTTTCGTCATTCAGCACTTTCATTAAGACACAATTTGAAAAGAATAGTAAATGTTTCCAATGTGACAATGGGATGGAATTCGATAATAATCAATTCAAACTTTTCTGCGCCAAACACAGCCTTGTTTTTCATTTTTCCTGTCCCTACACCTCTCCACAAAATGGCAAAGCGGAACAAAAAATTAAAACCATAAACAACTTAGTTCGTACCCTCATTGCTCACGCCTTCCCCCCATTTTTGGCATTACACTCTATCAATGACAACATATCTCTTTAACATTCTCCCAAAGAAGTATGTCAAACACAAGTCTCCCACTCAAGTTCTCTATCTTCGGGATCCTTTCTATAAGCATTTACGAACTTTCGGATGTCTGTGCTACCCCCTCCATCCCTCCACACAAATCAACAAGTTGCAACCTCGGTCATCCCCGTGCGTCTTTCTTGGATACCCTCTAAATCATTGAGGTTACAATTATTACGACTTGTCAAGCTGAAAAACAATTATTTATCGGCATGTCATATTCGATGAGTCCAATTCCCCTTTGCCAAACTCAATTCTCTATCCCCAAATTCATATGAATTCCAAAATGATGGCCTGAATCCCCTTCTAATTCATCATTTGCAAAATCAGTCGTCACCGACACTGACAACCGTACCTTCTACTGCCGTCTCGGGCGGGTAGTCCACTCAGCCCCGCAGTGGGAGCCTCGGAATAGCCTATAATGGACTTCCATCTTGGCTGTCTCTCGGCCAGCCCCTCTTCTCCCCGACGCCACTTCCCCTTCTAGGCCCTACCCTTTGACGTCAATTCCCCTTCTAGGCCCCACCCTCTACTCCCGGCAGTCCACCTAGTCCCGCCTCTATTTCTCGGCCACCCCATCCCAATCCTATCCAACCTCTCATGACACACCCACAGACAATGGAAACCCATGCTATGCACGACATTTCCAAACCAAAACGGCTACTTAACTTATCTACTTCGGTTGCCCCTTCCCCTGCTCCTCGTAATCCGAAAGATGCCTTGTCCGATCCTAATTGGAAAAATGCAATGATTGACGAATATAATGCTCTTATTGAAAATAAGATGTGGGATCTAGTACCTCGTCCTCCTGATGCTAATATTATTCGTTCTATGTGGATTTTTCGACATAAAAAAAAATTTGATGGTTCTTTTAAGAGGCACAAGACCCGTCTTTTAGGTGATGGCAGGTCTCAATAGGTGGGAGTGGATTGTGATGAAACTTTCAGCCCGGTGGTGAAACCAGCAAATATTCGGACTGTTCTCAGTATTACTTTGTCCAAGTCTTGGCCTATTCATCAGCTTGACGTTAAAAATGCTTTCTTGCATGTAGTCCTTTATGAAACCGTATATATGCATCAGCCTATGGGATTCAGGGATCCGATTCATCCAGGTTATGTGTTTTTTTTAAGAAATCACTCTATGGATTAAAACAGGCTCCTCGTGCATGGTACCAACGGTTTGCTGATTTTGTATCATCTATCGGGTTTTCACATAACAAATATGATCATTCATTGTTCATATATAGCAAGGGTAATGACATGGCATACATCCTACTATATGTTGATGATATCATCCTCACCACATCTTCTGATGCACTTCGCCAATCCATTATGTCACTCATTGCCTCTGAGTTTGTTATGAAGGACGTGGGCCCCTAAGCTATTTTTGGGCATTGCTGTTATGAGACATGCAGGTGGCTTATTTCATTGTCAAAGAAAGTATGCCGAAGAGATCCTTGACCGAGCAGGCATGACATCTTGCAAATTGGCTCACACACCGGTGGACACTAATTCCAAACTCAATGCCACTTCGGGTTCTCTGTATGCCGACCTGACTCACTATCACAGTTTAGCAAGAGCGTTGCAGTATATTACTTTCACGAGACCAGATATATCATATGTCGTACAACAAATATGCTTACATATGCACAACCCGATGGATGAACATATGAATGCCCTCAAACGTATTTTGCGATATGTACAAGGTACTCTTCATTTTCGGCTTACACATGTACAAGTCCTCACTCTCTGGTCTCACATTTTATTCTAATGTCGACTGGGGTGGATGTCCTGACACTCGTCGATCCACGTCGGGTTACTGTGTGTTCCTAACTTGCTTTCTTGATCTTCTAAAAGACACTCTGTCTCGATCTAGTGCCGAAGCTAAGTACAGAGGTGTAGCGAATGTTGTTTTTGAGTCTTGTTGGATACGCAACCTTCTACTTGAGCTTCACTTCCCACTCCATAAGGCTACAATGGTTTACTATGATAATGTAAGTGCGATATATCTTTCCGGTAATCTCGTTCAACATCAGCGCACTAAACACATTGAAATGGATATTCACTTTATATGTGACAAAGTTGCTCGTGTTCAAGTTCGTGTTCTACATGTTCCTTCCCGATATCAGATTGCTAACATATTCACTAAAGGACTTCCGCGCATCCTCTTTGATGACTTCCGAGCCAGTCTCAGCGTACGAGAACCTCCCGTTTCAACTGCGGGGGTGTGATAGAATATTACCATATTTTGTATATCTTTTATATTAGGTAAATTTATATTCTAATTGTAATTAGTAAGATTTAGTTACCTAGTTTGTAATTATATAACACTATATATATTGTATATAATAATCAATAAAAAGCAACTAACATATTCCTACAATATTCATTCTCTTACGGAGATATGAGTCAAATTTAATCAAGTCCCTAATTTCAGAATTAGATAGAATCATATGAGATTCCAACGTATTTCTAACCATGGTTCCACACAGGAACTTAGTTATTTTGTCCATAACAAAAAATAGGACAAAAAAGAAAAAGAAAAAAAGAGCTACTAAAGTAAATATGAATATAAAACACTAAGTTTACAATTTAGTGGAGTCGATGTAAGTCTTTCAACTCAATAGGTTGGTGTTTAATTTTTATTGTCCCTTTTTCCTTGCTCCTTGTCGAATACAAGCGCACCAAGTTTACAGGTTAGGACTTTTTTATATTTAAAAATCAATAATGTTACACAAACCTCAATTTGCTTAATGTACAATTTGATGGAGTTAATGTGACATATCAGATTTCACCTTTTTATTATTTGTAGAAGATGGGTAAAATATAATAGAGGAGGTTGATAAACAGAACACACACAATATTTTATAGGTTCATTTTCTTTTATTTAATTCAATTATAAGTGATGACAGGGATCATTTTTTACGTCTGCTTGGGCAGCTCAATTGGTTATAAGGGAGATATTTGAAAAATGGTCAAGGATCGAATCCCGTCAGCGGCAGTGTGGGGGTTACTTCTTGAAATAAAGAAGGGCCCCTTGTGCGCAGCGTGGTACTAGTCTAACCTTTAAAATCAATTGAGTCACCATGATTTATCTCCTTCACAGACATGTCGGATTGGGGTGTGAGGACTCCTGGAGTGGGAGTTCCACCTATTTTTGGAAAAAGGGATCATTTTCTACGTAACTTTGTCATTTAATGACCTACTTTGAGTTGGACATTCGTAGGTTAATTAGTTAAATTGTGTGTACAGAAGTCACAGGATATTTTCATTTTAATCAATGCAATTACTTCTCTCTCTCTTTGTTTCTTCCATTACATCATTGTATATAGTGGGAAACGGGAATCATGATAGTTTAGTTGTTTGTTTACATAAAAGGAAACCAAACTAATTATATCGAATTTTTACTTTTTCCTTTTTTGCTTTCAGTTCCCTCTGAGTTTTTTTCCTTTCATTTTTTTTGTTACTATGAAGTACAAATTCAATCTATTAAAGTAAATGGATAAAATTCTCCAGAAGTATATGTTAGCAAAAATTAAACAAATCGTGGTTTCTATGATGTAATTATTATCCTTATGTGAGAAATCTTCTCCTTGATACTTGATAATTATTCACTTTTCATCAATCCAACAATGTGAAGCAAATTACATTAATTTTGTGAAATCCGTTGATACTCATAAAAATACCCCTTAAATCAATTTTTGAACAGTATGCGTTAACAATAGGGGTGGGCATAAAAACTGGAGAACCTTAAATTCGGTTAAAAAAATTTAAAAAATCGGGTCTTTAAAAAATCAAATTTATCAGGATTAAATAAGTCGGTTCGGTTATTTAGAATTTTTGATGAACCGAACCGAACCGAAAATCGGGGACAAATTTGTAATTAACCATAGGCAGTATAAATTAAAATTGAAAGTTTGAAAACCTAAAATCCTAAATCGTTTTCATTTTGGATGTGCTGCCGATGTGCAACAATGTCTTGATATATTCTAATTATGGTGGTATTGGTTGTACACGTTAATAGGCATCCTGAGACCAGATCATTGCTCTAAAAAGGTCATAACTTCTTGTACAAATGCGGGGTAAACAATTTCCCGCGTTACTATATTTAGAATAGTGATCGATCCTTCGGGAGTTACATTCGTAACTTAATGTAATGTTATGTACCATTAATGTAAATGATAAAGTAGAAAGAAAATAAGTTTAACATTACCATCTTGTTCTCTTCTTTTATAGCTTTTGATCTTTCGAGAACGAATGTCAAATAAGAGTTCAACACCATTTCCTTGTACTTCTTGTTGAAACTAAGTTCAAACGATTTTCGTTCCATGTTTTCCAAGGAGAAGCCGCCGCCTTCATAATCAAAACTAGTCCTTTGAGTTTCAACAATTTTCAATTCCCAAGTGAGTTCTATACCTTCAAAAGTGTCTAAGATATTCTCATCCTTACCGATAATGGTTGAAAGTTTCTCTTCCTTTTCGGCCTTTGCGACCTTGAGACATCACGTTTACCGCGTAGTAAGTAAGTCGATGGTATTCAACTATGGAAGGTTCAAAGCGGAAGCTACCTATCCTGATGCAACATCGGTCCGCTGAAAGATTGCTGGAAAGGCGCCATGTGAGTGGGCCAAAATCTCTTTCAAGAGGGAATTGTTGGAAATTTACTAATGTGGAATTAAGTATATCCCATTATTTATGACTCAAACAATTGGGGCCCCGTACTTTGGAAACGTCGTTTCCACACACGTACACACGTAGTGCCAAGTATCGCAAATTTCATTAGTGAAAGAGATATTGGTACATATGTAATACGTTTGAGACATAGAATGATGGACGGTTATTGGCCAAATGACAAAGTATTCCACATTGGTAAACGAAGGAAGAAGTGTACGAAGTGTAAGATGTAACGTGTCGGAAATTGCCGCGAAGGGCCGCGACGTAGTCCCGTCGGAGTCGAGGCGCCGGAGCGCCACCGCGCCTCCCAGGGAGCGCCGCGACGCTAATTGGGTCTTCAGTTACTGGAGTTGCGGCGCCGCGGCAATAATTCACAGAGTCGCGGCGCTTCGGAGGCAAAATGCTGCGACGGGAAGTGGAAAAGTTTTGACCTTTGGGCTGGTTTTGGAGCATTGAATCTCCATTACTTGGCACATGAATTCAGCCGTTATTTGGCTGAATGTAACCCCTCTCAATAAGTGTCATTACATGGCTATTGAAGGTCATTAGTTGACTAGTTAAGGGGTCATCTCCTTACACTATAAATTGAGGCCTTTGGCTCAATTGTTGAACACTACACAACACTTAAAAATATTTACAGAATTTCTGATTTCATCTTCTTCCTCTCTAGCAAGTCTACTACACTCAAAGTTTTTCAAGAATAGCACTTGAGTTTCATTTGCTCAATTGTTAAGTTGTTGTTGTATCTTGGGAGACTATTGCCCGACAACGTAAAAGGAGATATATGAGACAATCTTGTCTTAAAGACAGAGTGTCATCACTCGACTCAGCAAATCACACAAGAAGTTTGTTCCATTCTTGATCTCTAGTTTTATTGTAATCTTGAGTTTATCCTTTCTAGTAATTTTAATATTTACTTACTTCCCGTTCCCTGCAATTGTTGTATCCCACACTTTCAAGATTCAACACATCAACAAAAGTTCATTCTTCATTCGACAAAGACGCTACATTGACCCTCAAATCAAGGCAAACAACACAAAACTTAGAATCAAGGTATACATCCAGAGTTATACTCACAAAATAATCAATAAAATAATTTTTTTTCTCACATTTATTTTATGATTGCATTTATTTATTTTATGCTAGCAAAATTTATCACGAACAATAACATAATAAAATCACGAAGCTCGCTTAAATTATATGGCCGGATATATTTTCTTGTATCATTGAGGAATAATAAACTTTGGTAAGGTAGTAATTAAGCACAAAATAGTAAATACTGAGATATAACATTGTAATGGAAAGATCAAAATTTGACGTTTCTTTTTATTTATTTTTTAAAAATAAGTCTAGTTATTCAAGTTAATAGATAAAAAATCTTTTTGACCAAGACATTAAAAGTTTAAGTTTATCAAGTTAATTAACTGGTTATATTGTAATATTTAATTTCTAATTTTATTATTTTTCTTTGTACGACTTATTATTCGTAAATAATTACAAGAACGTGGGCACATGCTCTACTATATATATAGAAGTCCTACCAGACAAACTTTATAATGCATGCCTTGTGATATGCTATAGAAAGCATTTTGAGTGCCAAAGTTTTGGATCAATAGCCCAAAGTAGCCTATTTTGTTGCTCCTTCTATATGTATAAAAGTATGACTCGTAGGGATTAAATATTTGTTCGTGTCAAACTATCTTCAATTAGAGGGATTTTAATCATCAATGATCCACCAAAATAGGCATATTAAATTACATAAAATAAAACAAATACAGGAAGAGAAGGAAATTCAGATGGTTATTAAAACTAAATGTTGGGACTCTTAACCGTAGAATTGCTACAACTGATGCCAACCTACAACTCACAACTACATTCAACCAATTCCTCAAGATCTATCTTCATTTCTTCTACAACTGTTTTCTAAATATTCACAATTTTAATTCACCAAGAAGAAAAGGTAAAAAAAAAAAAAGTTTACATGAAAAACTACTACACATTATACATGTAATCATGAAAATTCTCAATTTTGTTTGGAGGATTGCTGAAAGAATTGTCAGGTGCAGTGTCCCATTTATATCCAAGGTACATGCTGTGATATGCATCTCTTTTCCCAAATCTTTGATTTCATTGTTTTATGAATTTAGCCATGTCCAAAATCCCTTAAAATCACATTCAATTTCAAATTTCAGGGATCAAATTTAAGCAGTAAAATGCCAAGACGTCGTCCATTGTACACTTGCGTAGCTTCAATCTTTGCAATAATTGACATTGCCTGCAGAAAAGCAGGGGATCTTAATGGACCTATTGGATCGATAATAAATAAAATCGCGATAGGTGTGAGTTATATAATGCCAATTTTGTACACCATGCAATTTCAATGGCTATCGGTCCTCTCTTTTGTAGACAATTGTTTGCTTACTTCAGAAATTGTGATAGAAAAGTTGTTTCCACCGTCGTCCAGATTGTTTGATAAGATTGATGAAGTAGCTTATGTAGCAGAAAGCCTACCAGGAAAATTTGATGATACTATAGAAAAATTGCCTATGATTATTCATCAGGTTCCATTACTTGATTGGGCGCTCGTTCATCTTATAGCCTGGTTGAATTTCTGGATTTCGTGTTTGACTCGTTGGGAATCCAAGAATTCTAGGGAGAAAGATATAACTATCGATGTGGATCACAACGATCAATATCTCGAACAAGAATCAACAATAAAAGCAGATAAACCTTTTAATGAAAAATCGGAATGTGGGGTGAACGAGAAAAAGGTTGTTGGATCAGAAATTCAAGCAGTTGAAGAAGCAATAAGCCCTGCAAGTTCATCAACTTATGATCCGTTCGAGGACGCGGTTTCATCTCCAATATTTTGTTCTCATGAAGATGTAAGCAAAGCGATTGGAATTGGAATGACTAATAAAGCTTATCATGTTGACAAGTGTAGCTACAAGGAGATGCTAGAGAAAGGGTCTGAAGAAAAGAAAGAGGAGAACGTGACCATCGTTTAGCAACATCGAGGGTCTTCCAGAAACAGTCTCTCTATCTTCACAGGATAGGGATAAAGTCTACGTACACTCTACATTTCTTAAACTCCACCAGTGAAAATATACTGTGTATGTTGTTGTTTGTAAAGGGGACAATATGGAAGATCCAAAATGGCATCTTTTTTACACAAAGCTGGCACATTGAAACGAATGAATATTGCAGAGATAATCTCATTTCAGTTTTAGTAGTATAGACATGTATAATCAAGAAGAAATTTATAGTAAGCCAAGCCAATTTTGAAGTAGAATAGGCTTGTTCACTAGTGTAATCAGGATAAAGGTAGTCAAGGTAGAGTTTATATTTTCCTCTATATAATTCGGCTTATGAAGAAGAGGATAGTATGTTTCTTTTTCCAATGAAACAATTTCTTTGAAAGCGAGGAGTACAGTACTTTCTCTCTGTCAATAAATTCCTACTTTTTACTGAATTCTTTTCCAGAGTATAATGTTAAATTTATATTTGAAACGGGACTGGCCCGTGAATAGTAAGGGACACAATCCCCTCTTTGGTAGAATTAAGAATGCAAAAATCTGTTGGAAATTTGCCTTTGGCGGGAGTTGCGTCCGACCAACTTTAACGGCTTAAACACTAGTGTTACGCATGTTGGAGAATCCGGTTCCTCACACGTGCATGATCTACTAAGTACGTAGATAACCGTAGGGCCAAGAATCGTCAAATTTTATTAAGAAATGAAAGAGATATTGGTCCACGAAGTGAGGTGTTTGAAGCATGGAAAAGTGTGGTATGGGATCAATTCTCCCTCATCGGTGGAGGAAGAAAGAATTGTTTTGTTTATAAGACTCAAAGTTGGCTTGGGGTTTGGGACCCCAAGGGGTATCCCATGTGTTTAAAGGAGGGAGGACCTAGATGTGCATCGGTTCGAGGAAAGCCCACACGCGCGCAGGCCGCCCGTCCGGTTCCGGGTTCACGGGGCGTGGGCTGTGCTTCTTCTGATATTATCTTTTTGGACCAGAGAACTTTGCCATATGTACAGTTTGATCCCTGAAGTTTCATATGTACAGTTTGGACAGAATTCTTTCATATGTACAGTTTGGTCCATGAAGTTTCAACATGTACAGTTTGGTCCCTGAAGTTTCAAGAAAGTCAGAATTGGGCAGAGAGATCAGAAACGTCAACAATACTCAATTCAACCATTTATTTTGGCTGAATTACTCTTCCTAAATGGTCAATCCGTTGCACATCTTCACCATTTATTTTGGAGGAATTATTACCTCCATAATTGTCATTACTTGGCCAGTAATGGCACTTATGGAGGCAGTTCATGAGCCTCTCCTTCAACTATATAAAGACTCCTTGTCACCATTGTTGAGGTACACACAAAACAGAAGAAAAACAGAAACAAAGAGTTCTTCCTACAACCTTTCAAGCATCATTTCATTACTCAAAATTCTTCACGGTAGCACTTGAGTTTCCTTTGCTCAATTGTTCCATTGTTGTTTTATCTTGGGAGACAATTGTCCAGGACGTATAAAGGATACATACTGGGCAATATTGTCTTAAAGACAGAGTGCAACACTCGACTCAGCATACACAAAAACAATTCCAGTTTCTTGTTCAAGATTATTGTAATTTTCAGTTTGTTGTTGAATTGTAATTTCAGTTTAGCAGTTACTTGTAATTTTCGTTTCCTGCACCTTTGTAACCAGCAAGTTTAAGACAATTTTTACTTACTGTAACTGCTGCAACATGGCTGGAAATATGAACGATGCTACTGCTACTGCTGCTGCCTCTCAAGGCAACAATGCTGCCTTCCCGCCCACCGCCGCAGCATCGCGCAAGGCGTAACTTTGTCGCCTTCATCGTCTGTTGTTGCTACTATTCAAGGCAGCAACTCCGCTGCCTTCCCGACTGCTGGTGCTCCACCTTCTGCCTTACACCACCATGATCGCCCTGAAAAATTCATGGGATCAGAATTTAAGAGATGGCAACAAAAAATGATATTCTACTTAACTGTTATAGGCATGGCCCGATTCCTAACGGAAGATCCTCCACAAGCTGGAGATGAAATGGACTATTCGCATACTGAAACGGGTGAAGGGGGCCTTGGTATCCATGTCATTAACGGCATGAAGATGGTTCTTGATGCGTGAAATCATAGCGATTTCATGTGTAAGAATTACATACTGAACTGCTTGGCAGGCCCTCTCTACACGGTCTATTGCACCGTTGGCACTGCCAAAGAGTTGTGGGAAAAACTACAAAAGAAGTACAACGCACAAGATGCGGGTACTAAGAAGTTCATCGTTGGAAAATTTCTAAAATTCCAAATGGTGGATAGTAAGACAGTGATGTCCCAAGTCCAGGATTCCAAATGATTTTACATCACCTGAATTTGGAAGGAATGAAACCAAACGAGCAGTTTTTGGTTGCATCGCTGATCGAAAAGTTACCTCCTTCGTGGAATGAGTTTATGAGTTACTTAAAACTCAAGAAAAATGAGATGACCTTTGAAAATCTTATTATCAAACTCCAAATCCAGGAAGATAATAAGAAGACCTTGCCAAGGGGTAGACAACCTACTGAGGCAAAGGCGAATCTGGCTGAGGCCAAAGGGAACTCAAGCAAGAAGCGGAAGTTCCAGAAAGACGGCAAGGCCCACACAGCGGAGATGTTCAGAGGTAACTGTCACCACTGTGGGAAACTTGGTCATAGGATCAAGGAATGCCGCAAGATCAAGACTGAGCAACAACAGAAAGCCAAGTCTAAAGGCAAGGCGCATGCTAACGTCATCAAGGACACTCTCCTGGATGACATGATTGAGGAATTCTCGGCAGTGGTGCTAGAAGCCAACTTGGTTGAGAATCCGATGCAGTGGTGGATGGACACAGGTGCTACTAGACACATCTGTTCCAACAAAGATGCCTTCTCCACGTACACACCGGTCACCGACAAAAAGCTGTTCATGGGCAACAACGCTTCCTCTGATGTGCTGGGGGTAGGAAAGGTGGTCCTGAAGATGACTTCCGGTAAGGAGCTCACTCGAAGGAAGTGATGCACGTCCCAGAGATTAGAAGAAATTTAATTTTTGGACCTTTATTGGTTAATCGCTGGTTTTAGGCTAGTGTTTGAATCCAATAAGTTTGTACTCACTAAGAATGGCACATTTGTGGGGAGAGGCTTCGTCTGTGAAGGCCTCTTCAAAGTAAATGCCATGTCTGTAAAGCGTCCAAGTAATAAAGTTGAACTTTCTTCTTATTTGCTTGAGTCTTCTAATTTATGGCATCATAGATTAGGACACGTTAACTACAAGTCTATCCAAAGGCTGGTAAATATGGAGTTGTTGCCGTCTATCGACGTAAACCCTCAACATAAGTGTGAGGTGTGCGTAGAGGCAAAACTCACCAAGCTTCCTTTTCGATCCGTCGAAAGGAATACCGCTCCTTTAGAACTTATTCACACAGATATATGTGATTTGAAGTTCGCACAAACTAGAGGGGGGAACAAGTACTTTGTGACATTCATTGATGATAGCATAAGGTATTGTTACCTTTACTTGTTGAAAAGTAAGGATGAAGCCTTCGAAGCGTTCCGGCGTTACAAAGCAGAAGTTGAGAATCAACTAAGCCTACGGATTAAATCCATTCGTAGCGATAGAGGGGGAGAATACGTAGCGCCTTTTGAGGAATACTGTGCCCAAGAAGGCATTGTTCATCAAACGACGACTCCATACTTACCTCAATCAAACGGTGTGGCGGAACGTAAGAACCGCACATTGAAGGAAATGATGAATGCCTTGCTTATCAATTCTGGTCTTCCCCAAAATATGTGGGGAGAAGCCGTCCTTACCGCTAATACGATTCTTAACAGAGTCCCACATAAGGGTAAGGACAAACTCCATATGAATCATGGAAGGGAAAGAAACCCACCTACAAATATTTTAAGGTGTGGGGTTGTTTGGCAAAGGTTGAAGTACCCAAGCCAAAGCAGGTCAAGATTGGGCCTAAGACTGTAGATTGCATATTCATCGGATATGTAAATAACAATAGTGCTTATCGCTTCTTAGTGCATAAGTCAGATATTCCAAATATCCACCAGGGCACAATCATGGAATCAATGAATGCTCTATTCTTTGAAGACACCTTTCCTAGAAAGGAAAAAGACATA
This sequence comes from Anisodus tanguticus, assembly GCA_034509755.1. NCBI lineage: Eukaryota > Viridiplantae > Streptophyta > Magnoliopsida > Solanales > Solanaceae > Anisodus > Anisodus tanguticus. Next base: position 45,717,963 of record CM067543.1, on the reverse strand, counting down.
ACCTCTCGCAAACGAAGTTATCAAGAACCAGGAGTCGTTGACGGCCCAGATCTAGATGATTCAGATCTAGCGGATCTCGAGGTGGCTGAACATCCGGAATCTAGTGTTCTAGATTCTCAGAACTTGGAGACTCCAGAGATGGATCTAAGGCGAAGTAAAAGGGCCAAGAAGGATAAATCCTTCGGTCCTGACTTTGTAGCTTATATGGTTAATGATGAACCAAGGACAATTGCTAAGGCGTTGTCAACTCCAGAAGCACCGCTCTGGAAAGAAGCTATTGAGAGTGAAATAGGATTCATTATGCATAACCATACTTGGGAGTTGGTTGATCTTCCTTCGGGAAATAAATCGTTGGGTTGAAAATGGATACTCAAATGGAAATACAAAGCAGATGGGTCCATAGACAAGTACAAGGCCAGGTTGATAGTCAAGGGCTATCGGCAGACAGAAGGTTTTGACTACTTTGACACATACTCCCCGGTATCCCAGATGACATCCATACGGGTATTCATTGCGATCGCAGCTTTGCGTGACCTTGAGATACATCAAATGGATGTCAAGACACCTTCCTAAACGGTGATTTGGAAGAAGAAATTTATATGGACCAACCCGAGGGGTATGTGGTTCAAGGGCAAGAGAAGAAAGTCCGTCGGCTTGTCAAATCTCTGTACGGGTTGAAACAAGCCCCGAAGCAATGGCACGAAAAAATTGATAGTACTCTACTATCGAAGGGTTTCGCCATTAATGAGTGTGATAAATGTGTCTACACGAAAGGTAACTCTGACTCATTTGCTATGATATGTCTGTATATAGATGACATGTTGATCACAGGAAGCAGTCCTAGGGTAATCCTAGAGACTAAGAACATGTTGAAACAATGCTTCGACATGAAGGATATGGGTATCGCAGATGTCATCTTAGGGATTAAAATCTCTAAGACGTTTGACGGACTGGTCTTATCTCAGTCTCACTACATCGAGGATGTTTTGAGAAAGTTCGAGATGTTAGACAGTTCACCAATAAAGTCACCAATGGATACAAATCAAAAACTTGATAAAAATCTTGGTGCACCTGTATACCAGGAGCGATATGCACAGGTGATCGGTAGTTTGATGTATATAACAAACTGCACCCTACCTGATATTGCTTATGCAGTCAATAAGTTGGCTAGGTTCACCCGTAATCCGAGTGATAATCACTGGAAGGCATTGAATTGGGTATTACAATACCTGAAATACACTTTAACTTTCGGGTTACACTATTCGAGATATCCATTTGTACTAGAGGGGTACGGTGATGCAACCGGATATCCGATATAGAGAACACCAAGTCCACCGGTGGGTATGTATTTACAATTGGTGGTGGGGCTGTGTCTTGGAAATCCTCTAAGCAAACTTGCATCGCCCGATCCATAATGGAATCAGAGTTTATCGCTTTAAACAAAGCAGGAGAAGAAGCTGAGTGGCTTCATGACTTCTCAGAGGATGTTCCGTATTGGAACAAACCCGTACCTTCAGTAATGATCCACTACGACAGCCAGTCGGCTCTAGGAAGGGCACAGAATGCTATGTACAATGGCAAGTCTCGTCATATTCGACGGAGGCATAAGACCGTTAGGCAACTGATCACCACGGGTATAATATCCATTGATTACATTAAGTCAAAGGATAATATAGCAGATCCATCGACAAAGGGCTTACCCAATGATCAGATGGCTTGCATGTCAAGGGGAATGGGCTTAAAACCCAAAATATAAGGACCAATATAGTGATAACCCAACCTTACTAACTGGAGATCCCAGTAATTTGGTTCAATGGGAAAACTAAGATGTAAAGGTTCAGTTGATCGCTTCAGTGGAAGCATGAGCACTTCGGATAGTGATTTCTGTAAAGAAACACCAAATCCAAAGCCGTTTCCGCAATAGACGTTAAGTGCTATCTGCAGTATGGGTAAATGTTAAGTTTTCAAAACCTTTAATGATCCTCAACAGTTGAGGTTAGGTTTTGGGATACTTTTAATGGTTCTTAACACTTGTGAAGTGGGGTATAGCAGGATACCTTGTAGGAGACCACCTATTTAAGTGCGAGGAGGGGCCGCCTCAAATGAACGCACTTAAGAATCCAAGAAGTTGTCCATGGCCAAAACGGAAAAAAACATTACGAAGAAGAGAGTAATGGAATTTGTTGTGTTGGTACTATTGACTTGGCTTACACTAAACACTGATGGTTCAAGACATCACGTTCACCGTGTAGTAAGTAAGTCCGATGGTATTTAACTATGGAAGGTTAAAAGCTGAAGCTACCTCTCCTTATGCAACATCGGTCCGCTGAAATATTACTGGAAATGAAAAAGGCACCATGTGAGTGTGCCAAAATCTCTTTCAAGAGGGGATTGTTGGAAATTTGCTTTTGGCGGGAGTTGCATCCGACCAACTTTAATGGCTTAAACACTAGTGTTACGCATGTTGGAGTATCCGGTTCTTCACACGTGCATGATTTACTAAGTACGTAGATAACCGTAGGGCCAAGAATCGTTAAATTTCATTGATAAATGAAAGAGATATTGGTCCACGAAGTGAGGTGTTTGAAGTATGGAAAAGTGTGGTATGGGATCAATTCTCCCTCATCGGCGGAGGAAGAAAGAATTATGTTGTTTATAAGACTCAAAGTTGGCTTGGGGTTTGGGACCCCAAGGGGTATCCCATGTGTTTAAAGGAGGGAGGACCTAGATGTGCTTCGGTTCGAGGAAAGCCACATGCGCGCCGCCGCCGCCCGCCCGGCCGGTTCAGCGTTCCGGGTTCCGGGTCACGGGTCGTGGGTTGTGGGATGTGCTTCTTCTGATATTATCTTTTTGGACCAGAGAACTTTGCCATATGTACAATTTGATCCCTGAAGTTTCATATGTACAGTTTGGACTAGAATTCTTTCATATGTACAGTTTGGTCCCTGAAGTTTCAACATGTACAGTTTGGTCCCTGAAGTTTCAAGAAAGTCAGAATTGGGCAGAGAGATCAGAAACGTCAACAACACTCAATTCAACCATTTATTTTGGCTGAATTACTCTTCCTAAATGGTCAATCCGTTGCACATCTTCACCATTTATTTTGGAGGAATTACTACCTCCATAATTGCCATTACTTGGCCAGTAATGGCACTTATGGAGGCAGTTCATGAGCCTCTCCTTCAACTATATAAAGACCCCTTGTCACCATTGTTGAGGTACACACAAAATGAAAGAAAAACAGAAACAAAGAGTTCTTCCTACAACCTTCCAAGCATCATTTCATTACTCAAAATTCTTCACGGTAGCACTTGAGTTTCCTTTGCTCAATTGTTCCATTGTTGTTTTATCTTGGGAGACAATTGTCCAGGACGTATAAAGGATACATACGGGGCAATATAGTCTTAAAGACAGAGTGCAACACTCGACTCAGCATACACAAAAACAGTTCCAGTTTCTTGTTCAAGATTATTGTAATTTTCAGTTTGTTGTTGAATTGTACTTTCAGTTTAGCAGTTACTTGTAATTTCCGTTTCCTACACCTTTGTAACCAACAAAATCTAACATAGTCAATTTCAATAACTCAAGTCCACCACTCCTAAGTTGGGGTCAAAATATTATTGATTAAATAGGATAATCAATTAACACAATTGCAAGAGAGGTACTTCTGTATATGACCACACTTCCAGGAAGTTAATAGTGTTTATTTGTTAAAGGAAAATTTTATTTTAGAAAGTTGAGGTATTTGGCCAAGCTTTTAGAGAGAAAAAGTGTTTATAAAAATTATTTTTCAGATGCTAAAAAAAAGGACTTCTTCCGTCCCATTTTAAGTGTCTTAGTTTGACTTAACACAAAGTTTAAGAAATAAAATAAGACTTTTGAATCTTATGGTTCTAAATTAAAGATACGCGTAATGTACTTTGAATCTTGTGATTTTTAACTGATCATGTAGAATGTTTGAATTGTAACTTACTAAATGTAAAAATAGACACTTTTTTGGATAGATAAAAAAGGAATGTAAGACACTTAAATTGGAACTGAGAGTAATAATTCTCTCCCAAAAACACTTTTGAAACATTGTCCAAACACAAAGTACAACTGTAATATTGATAAAAAGTGATTTTTCAAATTAATTAATCAAATATAAACGACTACTTTTCAAAAGTAATTCTAACAAAAGTACTTTTATAAAACAAAAAACTTATTTGGAAGCCTGGCCAGACTAGTGTCTAGTAGACTTTGGTCCAACAAGTTCACTAGGAAACTTGATTCATTTATTTCTTCACTTTGACAATATACTTTCCAAGAATTGCTTAAGAAGTTGTGTCCATTGTCATATTTGACCTTGTCCATGCCCTGCTCTTCTTTTGAACAAGCTAATGTTCCCTTCACGTTGACTAGTATGCCTCTGGACAAAATTTCAATTAGCTTCTGCTAAAAGTTTGCAATTTAGGTGGTTATAAAAGCCTTGTTTAGCCATGCAAACAGAACAAATCCTCTTATTCCTATTAGCTAAACCACTGTTGAATCCAGCAACATGTTTTCTCTTTCAAATATGCCATCAACTACAGCAGTGCTATCAGCATACACCACTGTGACTGCCCCAGCAGTTTTAGTAAGATCTTTACTATATGAAGTTCAAAATTTGACCAACCAGCTCTTACCAAGAAACCTGCAAGAGAAACTCATGTCTGGAATTGGATATCTTGTGGGCAACCTCTCTTCCCAAATGAGTATCATCATTGAGGAAAACAATGGCCTCATCCCCAATGAAGTCTTTGAAGCTTCTAAATTGTACTTGGGCACTATACAAAGCCCTTCAACTCAAAGGCTCAAGGTCGCAAAGGCCGAAAAGGAAGAGAAACTTTCAACCATTATCGGTAAGGATGAGAATATCTTAGACACTTTTGAAGGTATAGAACTCACTTGGGAATTGAAAATTGTTGAAACTCAAAGGACTAGTTTTGATTATGAAGGCGGCGGCTTCTCCTTGGAAAACATGGAACGAAAATCGTTTGAACTTAGTTTCAACAACAAGTACAAGGAAATGGTGTTAAACTCTTATTTGCCATTCGTTCTCGAAAGATCGAAAGCTATAAAAAGAAGAGAACAAGATGGTAATGTTAAACTTATTTTCTTTCTACTTTATCATTTACATTAATGGTATACATAACATTACATTAAGTTACGAATGTAACTCCCTGTTAAATATACATAATTATGTGTAATTTATGGTAAATATTTAGTATCCTAGTTTAGGTAAGGTTGTAATATAATTAGTATTGTATTACCATAATTAGTGTATAACCATAAATGTATAGAATAAGGTTTTAGGAATAGGATTCTCTTATTATGTAACTTGTATATATAACCTTTCAATTAATGAAAATAATCAAGGGATTATTTCTTTCATACATCATATCATCTAGAAAACATAAGATAGAAAATAAAAGAAAAGATAGAGGAGGTCCAGCGTTGGCAAAGTACCTGCAACTCTCCCGATTGAAATTTCTTTCGTGGTTGAAAGAAATAATCCCTTGATTATTTTTATTAATTGAAAAACTATATATACAAGTTACATAATAAGATAATCATATTCATATTCTATTCCTAAAACTTTATTCTATACATTTATGGTAATACACTAATTATGGTAATACAATACTAATTATATTACAACCTTACCTAAACTAGGATACTAAATATTTACCATAAATTACACATAATTGTGTATATTTAACACTCCCGAAGGATCGATCACTATTCTAAATATAGTAAAGCGGAAAACTGTTTACCTGGCATTTGTACAAGAAGTTATGACCTTTTTAGAGCAATGATCTGGTCTCAGGATGCCTATTAACGTGTACAACCAATACCACCATAATTAGAATATATCAAATATATTGTGTAATATTTAGTGATGTATAATTATGGTAGATATAAGATTCTGAATGTGTTAGGATTCCCCATTATACATTATAGTATTTGTATTAGTGGGAGATTAATGTAGGATTTTGTTGGATTCAAAACACATAAGTAAGGCACATCGGAAGTTTAAAATTTTGTTCTTACTTACCCCAACAATTACTTCAGGTATGGTTATATGACAATCAAAGACCTGTAACATGAAACGTGAATACTTACAGGTTGTATTATCTGGAGTTTTTATCAACTGTGGGTTCGCACGCGAAAGCCCTTTCGATTGCAAGCTTCAATGTATTTCTCTTTCGGAAAGCTAGAAAATCCGGCAGAGGTTCGAGAAAGTGATTTGATTCTAAGTCTCTAAGACTTAGAATAATAATATGAAATTAGTGTATTGAATAATGAAATGAATGTCTGTATTTATAGGTGAAAAATTAGGTCAACCCGGATTAGGGTTTCACCTTGGGCCTGACCCATAAATCGAGATAAATTAGGACATTAGCGCCGCGGCCCTATGGTGTGGGCGCCGTGGCGCTCGACGCGGCCCTACACCATCTCGATTTATTTTCCGCACATTCTTAATTAAATCCAAAATCCAATTTTGACTTAATTAAAATAATCATTATTCATTTAAATATCTCGATTCTAAATCGAATATTTAATACCCTCTCAGTACATCATTAGATCGAAAAGACAATCGACATAGTGTGACCCTACAAGCCTTCACATATCGACATTACTCAAATTAAGGTCTACGCGGAACTCCTAGACGACGCCGCAAGACGAACTCAATATGTGAAGTACGTTTACAAGAATCCAGTAAACTTAACCTCTATGTGGTAAGATAAAATCATTTCATTCACGACACACCCGATAAAGCTTATGATTTGTCAAGTGTCTATCCAAATGGCTTAATCATTGTATCTCATCTATATTAGTTGACAACTAGACCATATTCTAAATATGTCTATTGCGTTGGCCAACGACTTAGTCAACCTAATATCACTGAGAATCTGAGTGTTCTCTCGATTATACATTTGAGGAATGAATCCTAATCTTGGCTCAACTACCACCTTTAATCCACATCGTAATGTACCTAATACAAGTCGTATCTCAACCTATAAAGCATTTGAGCTTAGGACATGATCAAAGTATATTGCTTTGTAGACAATGTGCGTATTGACCTAAAGTCTAAGGACTTCTATCTCCCATACGCTGATCATACTTTAGACAAGTATAACAAACAGTATATCAGCAGGGTATACCAATACTTTCAAAGTATCCATGTGTCCATCACGAGTAGCTATTACTCGTAGCAGGTGAGACATACTACATCCTCTAAGGATGTGATGCAGACCACATGTCGACTTATCACATATCATCGATATCCCATTATCGATGATCATTAGTCAAGGCTATTTTAAGAGTTACGTTATAATATTAATATCTCACATTATTAATAACAACGTAACCTCCAGGGATGCATATTATAGAATATTATAAACAATCAAATAATAATTCAATAATTGCAAATGCCAAAATATTAATCTCCATTAATAATAATACGAATGTGTATAAAGTACATTTGTCCTAATACAGATTATCTCTAGGACATAAATACATTTTCAATCTCCCACTTGGCCTAGAGCAAATCTCCAACATATCTAATGCCCATATTCTCAAACTGACCATTATGCTTGACTAAGCTTAATGGTTTAGTGATTGGGTCAGCTAGATTATCATTTGTGGGAATATAGTCTAATCTAATCTCTTCAGTCTCCACCATCTCCCTGAGTATGTGGTACTTCCTTGGTACATGCTTGTTTATGTTTGTTGATCTTGGTTCCTTAGCTTGCGCAATCGCACCAGTGCTGTCACAATAAATCGTTATTGGACAAGTGGCACTTGGAACAACCCCTAGTTCCTTCAGGAACTCAGAAATCGTGACAACTTCTTTACCAGCTTCCGATCCAGCAATGTACTCAACTTCTGTTGTCGAATCAGCAGTTGTAGCTTGTTTGGAACTTTTCCAGCTTACTGCTCCACCATTGAAAATGAACGTGTACCCAGACTAAGATTTGTAGTCATCAAGATCCGTCTGGAAGCTAGCATCAGTGTACCAGTAGCAGCTAGCTTTTATTCCCCACCATAGACTAAGAAGTAATCTTTAGTTCGTCTAAGATACTTAAGAATACTCTTGACTGCCTTCCAGTGTTCTTCCCCAGGATTCTGCTAGAATTTGCAAGTCATACTAAGTGCAAAGGCCACATCTGGCCTAGTATAGGTCATGGCATACATGCTTGATCCTATAGCCGAAGCATATGCAATCCTTTTCATGCGTTCAAGTTCTATAGTATTAGAATGACTATCATTCTTAGATAACTTGATGTCTTATCCCATAGGTAGACCGCCTTTCTTGGAATTTTCCATAGAAAAACGTCTAAGCACTTTGTCTATGTAGACTAACTGTGAAAGCCCCAACAATCTCTATAGATCCTAATTCCCAGAATATAGCAGGCTTCACCTAAATCCTTCATCATGAAGGTACTGGACAACCACTCCTTGACTGACTGCATGAGAGTCTTATTGTCTCCTATTATCAATATGTCATCTACATATATGATAATGAAGGCAATACTCACATCCTTGCATTTACTATAAACACATGGATCCTATTTGCTTCTGACGAAATCAAATGACTTAATAGCCTTGTCAAAGCAAATGTTCCAACTACTCGAGGCTTGCTTAAGCCCATAAATGGACTTTTGTAGCTTGCATACAACATTTGGTTTGGACTCAAGTAAAAAACCCTCAGGTTGTTTCATATACACCTCCTCAACTAGATTACCATTGAGGAAAGCAGTTTTGACGTCCATCTGCCAAATGTCATAGTCATAATATGCAGCTATTGCAAGCAAAATCCGAATGGACTTAATTTTCGCAACAGGTGAAAAGGTTTAATCATAATCGACCCCAGGCCGTTGATTATAACCTTTAGCCACCAACCTTGCCTTATAAGTCTGTACCTTTCCATATGCATCAATCTTCTTCTTGAAATCCCATTTGCATCATATGGGTCTAACCCCTGTTGGCAAATCAACCAAGTTCCAAACTTAATTTACGTACATCGAGTCCATCTCAGATTTCATGGCTTCTTACCATCTCTGCGAATCAATGTCTAACATAGCTTCATTGTAGGTTGTAGGTTCATCGTCATCAGGAATATCTATCTCATTGTGTGTTTCAACAAGGAGATTAAGTCTTTCAGGCAGATGATGAGTCCTAGTGGTCCTACAAAGTTGATTATTCCGCGTTTCATTATTTGTTGCATTCTGATTGTAAGAGGTCTTTGTGAGCTGGACAATCCATCACCTTGAGAGCTTTCAGGAATGTCACTTTCATGTATTTCCTGAATTGAATGATGTACAACCATTGTATCATCTTTCATTGGTTGTGTATGAGAGCCTTGCATTTCTGCACTATCTCTCACAACACTCCCACTGGCTAAAGGGCGTACTCTAAGTACCCAATCTTCACCAGATACTCCCATTGAATCATTGTTTAGGTCATTCGATAAGGGTTCAATTTCTGTGTTATCTTGTGGTTCTTGAATTTCTTCAAGTTATATCTTTGTGCAACTATGTTCCTTGTAGACATATTCTTCTTCAAGGAAAGTTGTGTTCCTGGAAACAATGACCTTACGTTCTCCAGGAAGATAGAAGTAGTATCTCTTAGTTTCCTTTGGATACCCCACGAAGTAACATTTCTCACTTTTGGATTCCAACTTGTCAGTGAGCATCTTCTTAACATATGCGGGGCACCCCCAGGGTCTCACATGTTTAAGAGTTGGCTTCTTGCCACACCATATCTCATAGGGTGTCTTTTCTACTGACTTGGAAGGAACCATGTTCAGAACATATATTGAGGTTTGTATAGCATATCCCCAAAGGTATGTCGGTAGAGTTGAAGAGCTCATCATGAATCGAACCATATCTAATAAGGTTTGGTTTCTCTTTTCGGCAACACCATTCATCTGTGGTATTCCAGGAGATGTCCACTCTGATTGGACTCCATGTAGCTTTAAGTAATCTAGAAAATCCTTGCTCAAGTATTCACCTCCTCGATCCGATCGAAGGGTTTTGATACTTGTTGCAAGTTGCTTCTCTACTTCCGACTTGTACTCCTTGAACTTCTCGAAAGCCTCGGATTTATGTCTCATAAGATACACATATCCATACCTTGTGAAGTCGTTAGTAAAAGTGATGAAGTATGGGAAGCCTTCTTTAGCTTGAGTCGAAAATAGCCCACATACATCAGTATGGACCAATTCAAGCACCTCCTTGGCTCGCACACCTTTTCCAAAAAATGGTTTATTGGTCATCTTTCCTCTCAAGCAAGATTCACAGTTACCATAAGACTCCAAGTCAAATGGTTTGAGGTAGTCTAACTTCCTCAACTTTGCTATCCTTGATTCGTTGATATGACCAAGTCTGAAATGCCATAGGTAGGTAGAGTTTATACTACTTATCTTAGCTCGTTTATTTTGTACATTGAATATTTCTACTACAATTTAGTGTATATAATCCATCTACAAGATGAGTAGTTCCATATATAACATTATCAAAAGACAGTACTTGACTGCCATTATAAATATACGAGAAAAAGCCCTTCATGTCCAAAACATGGATAGAAATGATATTCCTCGTTAACGAGAAGACATAGTTGCAATCATTTAACACTAAACAATAGCCATAAGGCAAATTTAATCTATAAGGTCCTACGCGCTCAACATCTACTTGTGATCTATTTCCAATGCGTGGGTCTACCTCTCTTGGTCCAACCTTCCTTCTATCAGTTAGCCCCTGCACATTTGTACAAATATGTGAGCCACACGCGATATCCAATACCCAGGAATGAGAGTTATTTATAGATATATTTATTTCAATGACGTACATACCTTGTCCACCAGAGATAAAAACACCTGGTGATTTTCCTCCTCCTGGTATCGTGCAGTCCTTCTTCTAATGGCCTTTCTAGTTGTAGTTGAGGCATACATTCTTACCTGAATTCACCTTCTTTTTCTTCACACCTCCATTAGGCTTCATAGCTAAGGGTGCAACGATTGCTTTGCCCTTCTTCTTCTGCCATTCCTTACCTTTCGGCTTGGGTCGGCTAGTAGAGCTCATCATGAGCATAATTTTGTCTTTGGAAGTGGAAGACTCAAAGGTCTTGAGCATATTATGCAGCTCCGACAGACTCGTCTTCGTTCCATTCATATTGAAATTCACTATGAAGTTTTCAAAGGAACGAGGGAGAGAGTTCAAGATGAGGGTGGTAGCGACATTCTTTTGCAGCTTCGTTCTAATTGAAGCAAGCCTATTTATCAGCTCTATCATCTTCAATACATGCTGCGAGACCTGGGCCCCTTCATTTAGCTTACACTTAAAAAGTTCTATTAGTAACTCATATTCCATAGTCTGGGATTGTGAGTCATAGAGACTCTTCAAGTGTTCGAGCATCTCATTGGGACCCATGTTCTCATGTTGTCTATGAAGTTCCATAGACATGGAAGGCAACATCACGCATTGTGCTAAAGTAGCATCATCTAGGTGTTTTTGGTAAGCATCCTTATCAAAAGAGGCATATTCAGCAAAGTCTGTCGCATGAACTGTTGGGAATACCGTGTCCAACACGTATTCTATTTTCTCTTGTCTCAGCACTATTCGCAAATTTCTCAGCCAGTCAAGGTAGTTAGGTCCAGTAAGTTTGTTCATTTCAATCAATATTTTCAATGATAAGCTCGACATCTTTGATAAATTGAAGAATTAGATAGACTGGAAATCAAACTCAAAACCTATTTCCTATTATACACATTCATTTAGGCTAATCAACATGGCCTTTTATTTAATTAGCTCTCACTATTTTAACATACTTCTACGACCCCATGGTAGAATACAGACCTATAATAATTGAGGTCATAATGGGCCAAGATCCAAGCCTATGCTATATCCGCGTTTGCTTTGGCTGATAACTTCAATAACACATCTTGGTAGGTTCTAAACTAATTGTAAAACTTATTTGCAACTCTTAGTTGATCAAATATTACATTTAATCTTATGTCCTTAGAATAGTCTGACACTTTGGCGCCAAGATTTGTCTAAGCAAGTCAACTCCATTACACAACTGCATTTATGTATCTAAGTAAATTTGGCCTTTGTGAGCAAACACTTTGGTGTAAATACCCACAAAAGTTTATCGTTTACCTTTACATTTAAAACACATCTATGAAATAGTCTGGGTCCTCGTAGACTTAGAGCAAATGCTTTGGCATAAATACTCGTATCGCCGAAAATGATTTTGCACTCTAACAATTATAATGGACGACGCATTTTATTTTAGACTTGTATTCAAAATTTTGGGGAACATTTAAATTCAGGGTTTTAACCAAGATCAACTCTTTTACACTATATCCAATATGACATCTTAATATCATGCAAAACTAATGACACATATAGTTGGGAACCGCCAACCCAATATGTATGATATAAGATGGTTTAATCAAATATTGGGTGCCACCTGCCCAGACAGTTATAGCGGACGTTATTCTAGTAATTTAAATGACAAACAATTTGACATTTATCACATAAATAGTATACTTATCAAATATACTGTATAATAATAATCATGGGTTAAACATTCTGAACAAAAAATATTCCGGACCGATGGGGTCGCGACGCTAATCATTAGGGTCGCGGTGCCAGTGAGGCAGAAACCGAATTTCTGCTTTTGCAATGCATTAGAGCCGCAACGCTTCACCATGGGGCTGCGACTCTTACAAGGCAGAAACCTTCGGCTTGCATTAAGGCCGCGACGCTCCACCATGGAGCTGTGCCGCTGCCTTGAAAACCCTAGCAAGCGCCGCGGCGCCCTACCATAGGGACGCAACGCCGATGTTCTAACAAAATATTTCTGTGTTGATTTTTCAAAATCGTTCGATCCCTAAATTCAATTTAGGGACCAAATCACAGATCCTTCATCATCACACACCATTATCAATAACGCACACATCGACCATCATCCGTCGTTACCCGTTCTTTGCCGTGCACCGTGCAATGAGCCGGACAACACAATTTTGGCTTAGTTCGAGTTAGAGCGGAATGACTTCCTCGAGTTAGCGTAGCAGATAATTTAGGGTGATATCAAAATGTTAACATTCGGTCAAGACATGTAGGATTTCAAGAAGCCTTGTTTTAATCCAGTTTTATGTTTAACCCATATTATTATGTTATTCACTTGTTATATAACCATTGAACCAGTCTGGGCTCTGATACCACTGTAGGGTTTTGTTGGGTTTAAAACACATAATTAGGCACAACGGAAGTTTAAAATTTTGTTCTTACTTGCTCCAACAATTACTTCTGGTATGGTTATATGATAATAAAAAACATGTAACATGAAACATGAACACTTACATGTTGTATTATCTGGAGTCTTTATCACCTATGGGTTCGCACGCGAAAGCCCTTTCGATTGCAAGCTCCAAGCTTCAATGTATTTCTCTTTCGGAAAGCTAGGAAATCTGGCAGAGGTTTGAGAGAGTGTTTTGATTCTAAGTCTCTAAGACTTAGAATAATAATATGAAATTAGTGTATTGAATAATGAAATGAATGTATGTATTTATAGGTAAAAAATTAGGTCGGTTTGATCTTGGGCCTGACCCATAAATTGAGACATATTAGGTTATTAGTGCCGCGACCTTATGGTGTGGGTGACGCGGCGCTCGACGCGGCCCTACACCGTCTAGATTTATTTTTCGCACATTCTTAATTAAATCCAAAATCCAATTTTGACTTAATTAAAACAATCATTATTCATTTAAATATCTCGATTCTAAATCAAATATTTAATACTATCTCAATACATTTTTAGATCGAAAGACAATCGACATAGTGTGACCCTACATGCCTTCACATATCGACATTAATCAAATTAAGGTTTACGCGGAACTCCTAGATGGCGCCGCAAGACGAACTCAATATATGAAGTACGTTTACACGAATCCAGTAAAGTTAACCTCTATGTGGTAAGATAAAATCCTTTCATTCACGACACACCCGATCAAGCTTAGGATTTGTCAAGTGTCTATCCAAATGGCTTAATCATTGTATCTCATCTATATTAGTTGACAACTAGACCATATTCTAAATATTTCTATTGCGTTGGCCAACGACTTAGTCAACCTAATATCACTGAGAATCTGAGTGTTCTCTCGATTATACATTCGAGGAATGAATCCTAATCTTGGCTCAACTACCACCTTTAATCCACATCGTAATGTACCTAATACAAGCCGTATCTCAACCTATAAGGCATTTGAGCTTAGGACAGGATCAAAGTATATTACTTTGTAGACAATGTGCGTATTGACCTCAAGTCTAAGGACTTCTATCTCCCACACGCAGATCATACTTTAGACAAGTATAACAAACAGTATATCAGCAGGGTATACCAATACTTTCAAAGTATCCATGTGTCCATCACAAGTAGCTATTACTCGTAGCAGGTGAGACATACTACATCCTCTAAGGATGTGATGCAGACCACATGTCGACTTATCATATATCATCGATATCCTATTTTCGATGATCATTAGTCGAGGCTATTTTAAGAGTTACGTTATAATATTAATATCTCACATTATTAATAACAGCGTAACCTCTAGGGATGCATATTATAGAATATTATAAATAATCAATTAATAATTAAATAATTGCAAATGCCAAAATATTAATCTCTATTAATAATACGAATGTGTATAAAGTACATTTGTCCTAATATAGATTATCTCTAGGACATAAATATAGTTTTAATTAATACAATCTTACATGATATCAAGAGCCAAAACCTAAACCCTATTTTTTCCTTCATCCGCAACCTTTGCTTTCTGTCCCGAGAAGCACAGTGCTTTGTTTTTTTTCTTTTCACCCAAAAGTGTCAGAAGCACCGAGAAGCACAGTCATCTGCCTTCTGCCCTTTTTTCTTTCTGTTTCATTACACGATAAATAAGAAAAATACCAAACTTCTTATGACACTTTTTATTTTTGTTCATTACACGAGAAACAAGAAAAATAAAAAACTTTGCCCTCTAACCCGTTGTCTGCTATTTGTTTTCTCTTGTTAGAAGTTTTCCTCCTTTTTTTTCTCTTTTCCCGTTCCCCGAGAACAATCAGGAGCACACATATTTTTTTTTTCAATCAGCAGTTCTGTCCTTTATCCGAAAAAAAATATTTTAATGGCAACGTCAACACAGCACTGCACAGCATTTAGGGACTTGCAGCCAATAACCACGGCCCAGCAACAGTTGGGGCTACAGCCGCGGCCCAACCTATAGTAGCCTAACAGCCGAAGTTCTGGAAATCAATTTTGGGCCTAATTTCAAGCAGCCTACTAGTCCACCCCAGGCCAGTCATTGGGCCACAGTAATCCGACCATATTTCATGGTGCCCAACAGTCAGCTACAAGCCTCTCCCAATCCAATTTGGGTCTGGCTTTCGTCACATTGACTCATCGGCAGACCGATAATGCGTGGTATATGGATACGGGTGCCACGTCTCACCTCACCAACAATTATGGTAATCTTCCTCAACTGCGAAGTTTAAATACTCCACAATCTATTATGATTGGAAGCGGTCATCGCAATACAATTCAAGGGTTTGGCCACACACTAATCCCACCACCGCATCCTCATTTCTCCCTGAATAATGCCCTATATGCTCTCACATTATCAAAAACCTAATCTCCATTAAAAATTTGTCACCGATAATTCTATATTAATTAATTTTGTCCCTTTTGGATTTTCCGTAACGGACCTCTGTACCGGGAAACTTCTTACGAGATGCAATAGTGAGAGTGAGCTCTGTCCGTTTCTATCCACCTTCACTGCTAGTGTCAATCCTCTCACTTCTCTAACTGCTCATGTCACTCCTTCCACCGCTTTAGCAACAATTTTTCCGTCCACCTGGCACAATAGATTTAGACACCCAAGAGCCCCTGTTTTTAACTTTCTTAGAAACAATAATTTAATTAATTGTAATAATGAAAAAAAATCCCAACAATGTCTTTCATGACCTTTAGGAAAATATGTTCGCCTTCCGTTTCAGTCTTCTTCAAGTGTTACGTATTCTCCATTTCACATTGTTCATGCAGATTTATAGGCATCTCCAATTACTATCTCACTGGGTCATAAATTTTATCTCATCTTATTAGATGACTATTCTCACTTTTTCTAGGTCTATCCGCTTAAATTCAAGTCTAAAGTGTTTGTCAATTTTCTTGCATTCCGTGTCTATGTCAGAACACAATTCGAAAAAGACATAAAATCGCTTTTGTGTAATAACGGTCGTGAGTTCAATAATTCAGCATTACATAATTTTTGCTCTACTAATGGCATGTTTTTCCGATTCTCATGTCCCCACACCTCCTCCCAAAATGGCAAGGCCGAACGAATCATTCGCACTATCAATAACATGGTTCATACGACTCTGTTTCATGCCTCTCTCCCCCCTCATTTTGGGTCTATGCTGTTAAAATGGCTGAATATATTCTAAATATTTTGCCCACCCAAACCCTTCAAAATAGAACACCGTCTGAAATTCTATTCCGTAGGATCCCAACTTATGAGCACTTACGGATTTTCGGCTGCCTGTGCTATCCGAATCTTGCTTCCACATCCCCGCATAAACTTGCACCTCGCACCACTCCTTGTGTGTTCTTAGGTTTTCTGCCAAATCATAGGGGTTATCTGTTCCATGACGTGTCTTCTCATAAAATTATTGTCTCTCGTCATGTCACATTTGACGATACCACATTCCCATTTTCGAACATCCAAAAATTCTGAAAACCATACTATACTTTCCTTGACGAGTCTGACCTCTCTCTCGTCACCCTCCGTGAACTGTGTCAGTCCACCACCATCCACCCATCTCTACCACATGCTACCTTCACCACATAGCTCAATGACATAGATCTGCAGACAGTATGTTTCTTTGCCAGCGTAAGTATGCAGATGAGATTGTGTACAGGGCCAAGATGGAAAATTGTAAAATCATTTCCACTCCAGTTGACTCTAAATCAAAACTTAGTGCAGTTTATGGTAATCCAGTGGCAGATCCTACTCTTTATAGGAGTCTAGCAAGTGCACATCAGTATCTTACTTTCACCAGGCCTGACATTGCTTATGTTGTTCAGCAGGTATGCCTATTTATGCATGCCCCCAGGAAGCCTCATTTTACTACTCTTAAACGTATCATTAGATATGTTAAGGGTACACTTGATCATGGATTACACATATACCCCTCCGCACCGATCCGATTATTATCATATACGGATGCTGATTGGGCAGACTGTCCGGACACGCGACACTCTACATCTGGCTACTGTGTGTTTTTAGGGGATAATCTCGTATCTTGGTCTGGCAAGAGGCAAGTCACATTATCACGTTCGAGTGCAAAAACAGAGTATAGAGGAGTTGCAAATGTTGTTGCTGAGGTTTGTTGGCTCCGAAACCTCCTTTTTGAGCTTCAGTGTCCCTTGCGTAAAGCGTCTCTAGTCATGTTGCTCTCGGTCATGTTAAGGTATTGCATGTGCCTTCAAAAGGAGGTTGCTCCACTTTGTTCGTGAGATGGACATCCACTTTGTTCTGAGAAGGTTGCTCTCGGTCATGTTAAGATATTGCATGTGCCTTCTTCCTATTAGTACACAAATATCTTCACGAAAGGTCTTCCTAGACAGTTATTTCTCGACTTCAGATTCAGTCTCAGCGTCCGACCTCTTCCCGCTCTGACTGAGGGGGTGTATTAACGTGTACAACCAATACCCCATAATTAGAATATATCCCATATATTGTGTAATATTTAGTGATATATAATTATGGTAGATATAAGATTCTGATTGTATTAAGATTCTCTCATTGTACACTATATATATTTATATTAATGAGAAATATTCACCAAGAGAGATTAATACAATCTTACCATATCTATAGCCAAATGTGTATGGATCCATGTCTCAAATAATCCCTCTAATCACGAGTCACCATGTGACAGGTGGTGTGACACGACAGATTAAATTTTGGTCTATGTAACCCTATAACATGGATTATAAAAGAAAAAAGTCTGCACAGTTATTCCAAAACCTGAAGTCCACCTTCAACCCAAAGCGACCTAAACCAATCGCCATCATTCAAAGTGAGTTTTGACATGATCCAAGTTGGATTACTACTCAACAACGTAGATTATAACAAGTTCATCCAAGCAAGATTTAAGGTGAGTTGAGACGTTTTCTTATTAACGTTATTTTCTCACCAAGACGTGTCCTCTATATGTTCGATAAAATATTTTAGAACGTTAATGTAAGTCTAATTGGAGCGTTTCATCTAACTTAATCCATGCAAGATATTTTTTTGATTTCATATTTTGAATATGGTCGACTAGTGATTTTCTAAAGTGTTCTAGAAGATCGCTTCTCTTTATAGCTTTACATGTTTAACTTCATGTTAGCCAAAAAAATACGTGTTTTAAACCATATCTATTTTTAACCATGACAAACAACAGTGATGAAGATTACGTGAAGAAGGCAAATCAAGTTTTGTGAAGAAAATTCAAGTCAAAAGAGGAGATTTGTTAGGATTTTGCCCTAATTTTCTTACCATATTTGAATTTTACCTTTTTTTTTAGGGAAGAGAAAAGGGTTTACCATAATTAATTTTACTTTTTCGAAAGGAAAATATAAATCTTCCATATTTGAGTAACCCTTTTTTTGGAGGAAATTTTTTGGATATCTATAAATTGAAGATTTCCTTTCCACAACTAGAATACACATATTAGTATCCACAATATAGTCGTTTAAAGAGTCTTGTTTGGGGGGGGGGGGGATTTTCACCCAATAGTTTTTATGTCTTGTTATTTAGTTTTCTCATATGTTGGCCAAACCATATCAAGTTTATTATGCATATTTTAGCATACATTTTTGTTATCTTATTTATTGTCGTTGAATGTTTATAATTATTAGTTTTCGCATGATGTCTTGATTTTTTTGATCCCAACATTCATCTCATGAGATGAAATCAACGTTAGGACATGCAATTTCATCTTATGATTTCATCTCATGAGATGAAATTCCAAATCATCCAAAAAGGCATGATTTGTAATTCTAAACATGATTTCAATTTTTTAAATTTAAAAGTTGACCCATAAATTTATATTTTACCAAAATAAATGCATAAGTCGGTAGATATATTTACCAATCATGTTTACCAACCATTTATATCAAATATTAAAAGCTCTACAAGTCAGTAGTATATTTATAACAAATTTACTCTTACCAGTCATGTGAGATATTTATGTTAAAGAGTAGTTACACTACAACTGGTGTTCAATTTTCTATTTTATTGAATTAAAAATTTGATCAATTGATGTTATATTTTTTAAAAACCTTCTAATAGCTTACTACTTTTGTTATGAACTATGACTTGCTTATTTGATAAGATTGTATAGAAATTGAGAAAGTTTAGATAGTTTTCAAAACTTGTGCGGTTTTTATAAATTTACTCTTACCAATCATGTGAGAGATTTATGTTAAAGAGTAGTTACACTACAACTGGTATTCAATTTTCTATTTTATTGAATTAAAAATTTGATCAATTGATGTTATATTTTTTAAAAACCTTCTAATAGCTTACTACTTTTGTTATGAACTATGACTTGCTTATTTGATAAGATTGTATAAAATTGAGAAAGTTTAGATAGTTTTCAAAACTTGTGCGGTTTTTATATATATATAAAAAAATATAATTTAAAAAATTTAAATTACATGCCTAAATAAAATTTTAACTTCAAATTTTTATAATTTTACTTTATAATTTCAAATCATGTCCAAACAGCTCACGGGAGAAAAAGTAAGACAAAACATCTTGAAAGAGAGTGTACATTATATTATTGCTATAATAAATATAATATAAGTAAGTAGTTTTCTAATGTTGAGCAAATTATTCAGCAATTAATTGATCTTTACACGTCACCCTCCAATAAAATTTTCCTAACACGCTCCTCAACATAATATTGGAAACCGCGTATGGTTATGGACTCTCAAACAAGATAAAGTTCCCACGTCATCCGCCTTGCACTTAGCTCGTACTCCACAATCGCCAATGCCAGCGTACAAAACATCTCTTTTCTCTTAGCCAATGCCTTCAAGATAAAGAAACTCTCTCCTTGCTAGTGTTCAATGGTTAAGTTTGAACACTCGCTTCGAAATTTGAATAAGAAAATTATGATCGGTAGCTCGCTTAAGGTTCAAGCCTTCAAGTATAAATATAATAGCATTGCATTGTCTTTGTTCCGCCCAAAATGGGAATGGGCTAGGGTCGGGCAGAAATAATTTACTCTCTTTTAGGATAAGATATTATAGGTGATATCAATTACTTTGTTTTCAAATTCTGATCATTCAAATATATTTCGCAATTTAATGATAGTAGTGTTGAGTGATCGGGATTATTATATTCAAAAATAATCTGGCGTAAGCCGAAAAACTGGATATCAAAAAAAATAAAACTCTCTTTATAAGCAATAATTCTCTCATTCTTTTATCTAATTTAAATTTCTCTGAAAGCTCTCTCTTTGATTAAACAGGCAAAGGAAAATAAAAAGCCTCTCAAGGAAGAAAAAAAAGAGGCTTTAATATTATTGAGTGGATAATTATAAGTCAGAATCCTCTCATAGCTTTATCCATTTGCCTCGTTTTCTGTAATTTCCATTCTTACTAATTTTATCCAATAATTTCAATAATGATGAGAAGGCAACAGGATCAACAATCTAAATTTTTCTATGAACTTTCTTCATTGATTTTAAATATTCTAAGATCACCACCGGGGCCGATTGAGTTATACGATGATTCTTTGTCGGCTACGGCGGAGTCATCAGGGAGGAGGACCGCAGCGGGGACGATGCAGCAGATTACTCCGGCGGGATTTGCGTCTTTGCTTTTGGGGATTTCTTTTGCTTTGATGCTATGTGGATCGGTGACTTTCTTTATTGGGTTCTTAATGATGCCATGGGTGCTTGGTTTGGTTATGGTGTTTTATGTGGCTGGGATTGTCTATAGTTTGTCTATGATTGGAAGAGCTATTTTCTGTCATATATCTTCTCCATCCTCACCCCGAAAAGATTTTCAGTGTAAGATGTCAATCTCTTTCTAGTTTGGATAGTTGTTACCTATTCTATTGTATTGTATTTTTATTGTTATTTTTAATATAATATTTATTTTCATCGTTATTTACTGCTTGTTTGTATGGTTGTTACATAATCCCATGTACAAAAAGATCTTTATTACATTTACTCATTTATATATTTAGAAATAATTTAACTTTATGAGAGCGTTTACAGCCACACAAATATATAAGATTTGTTTTGAACCACACATTTCAAAATTCTTTTCTTTAACTTTGTGCTAAGTCAAACTAGGTCAATCTTTTTTTGGGACAGAGATAGTATTATCTTATTTTAAATACAATGTTTGATTAGATTGTTACTTTAAATTTTATTGAATCGTATTAAATCCATCCTTATGTACAACAACTTACCCAGGGGGATTTGAAAAATAAATTCATCATTATGTGAGGACGATAATTACATTTTACAGAAGGGTCAATTTGGTATGGTCGTATCATTGCCTTTTTTCTTTCTCATTTTAGCTTTACTTATTATTTAATAATTCTATTCAATCATTTACCCTACCTTTTCTTATAATAACTCTACCCCAAATATTGGAAGTCTAGATATGTGACATTATGTTATGACGGGCAACCATACAATCTATCCGAAGGTTATATTCACAAAACAATACATTATGAATCTACCTGTAACAACTATCCAAACAAGCTGTAAAGTTCGTGACTTTATCATTGTTTTTTGGTCTTTTGAGGATTCCAATGGCCTGCAGTATTCAAGTTACACGTAATTATTCTTTGTCCTGTTAATGGCATATACTCATACAGTTATTGCCAAACGATGTTTGACACGACAGAAGTTTAAGAAAGAAATAAAGAATTTTGACATATAAAACAAATTTATCTAATGTATCACAATTCACTATCATCTTAAAGAACTTTTTCATTCTTAAAACTAAAGTGTTCCGAGTTTTGAAGTTTTCATCATTTGAGAATGGACATGGAGTAAAAAGAAAAGACTATCATATACAAAATGGAACTGAAGTAATGCCAATGTTATGAGCAGCTTGGGAATTGTTATTCTCGGTAGATTTCCTCTCTTGTTTGTCTTTTTAAAATGTTGGTTACTAGTTTTAATGATGATTGCTGTTGTTAATGGACAAATTTTGATGATTATGTGATTGTTGACCCGAGATAAGTAAGGTGGGCTAAACGTATTTAGATTTCAAGAGATTAATACTCTATTTTATGCCCTTCTAATAGTTGAATTAAGTGGCAACAATGTGGAATGTTTTGACTTATAGGGTTACTAGATCGGCCAGAAACAAGTATGTTATACGTAAATTGAGGAGCTTGGCTTGGACAGTAGTAAATGCTTATGTGGAATTGGACGTAACATATTTCCTTATACAAGGAAATCGGAAGTCGAATTAAATTAGTAATCTTGTGGGAAATGTCTTCCAGTCATTCTAATGTTTAATTTCCACAACTGGATAAGTTGGAGTAACAACTATATCCCTTTAAGTCTTCTCTGAATTTTCCGTACTGTCAAAAGAGTAATTTCTTTTTGAGGAATTTATCAGTGTGATTTCAGCACATAAGTTGCAGAAGTTACTGCATGATCCATATTTTATGCATATTGGCATAGTATGTGAATAATCAAATACGATCATAGTAAATTTGTACAGTTTCAACTCAAGATTCCAATGGGAGAGGGTTTGCATTCTTTCTGGTGGTGAGAAATTCTTTATAAGGGCTTTTTTGTGTGGTAGTAGAGTAGTAGTTGCCTGCAGACTTCCTGATAAATTATTTTGACCTGTCCGCTTGGAATTCTCTTTTGCATATATCAAATTGCATACCACCACCTTTTTTTTTATGACCAGGAGACCATATTGCTTGATATTTTCACATGGCTTTATCAGAGAGAGTTGAAGTATATCGCAAATAAGCACAAGGTCATATGAATGGCATATGAGATACAATTATTCCTGCTACTTCACTCTGGATGTTAATGAGGCTTTAAAATGAATTGACTTTTCATCATGTAATTGTAAGCTATGAAAGTAAATTATTCTTCATCATTGAGTTGCATTTGCATTGTCATATAAACATACAGATCAGAGATAAGCCATGTATGATTTTGCAAGGGAAGGTTCAACAGTTCTTGTCATAATTACTTTCCTTAAACATGTCGGGACTTTGTGTTTATCTACTTGAGAAGAAAACCTTATTCAGATTTCGATTACAGAGTGTACAATAGGTCCTTAGATTTATTTGTGACCTCTGAGGAGTTGTATGAGGTGATAATCTCACGTATGGTTATTGATTTATTTCTTTTCCAACGGCAACAAATAGCTTCATGGTATGTGGGCTTTTTAGAGTATTCTACTGTTAAGCATAGTCATGATTTTTTCAATCCATCTGTCTAGAAAATGTTACAATGGTTGTATATTGAAATTGCTCAAGTCTTTGCTAGGATTAAGTCGCAAGTGTTCTGTAAATTTGGAAGGAAACCTTAGTATGCCTATGAACTATGATACTCATAAGGAACCTGTTTTATTATTAGAAAGCAGCTTGACTTGCTCAGTGAACCTGCTTCAACTCATCTTTTAAGTTTAACCATAATAAACTGCACTGTGTTTTGTGCTCCCACTAGTCGTCTTTTCCTGTCAAGGACGCTGATCTGGTGCAAGATGTCTTCCCACTTATACTTGAATTTTTAAATGCAGCCTGGAAACTTTTCTGAAGCAATTTAAACACTTGAATGGGACCTTACAAGGTTGAGGAGTATGATTGATTGTTTCCGTCATTAGATGCAGCTCCCCAGCAATGTTTAGACAATGGATGCAGGAATGTTGATATTAATCAATTGAGGATATGGCAAGCTGATCTTTCCCAGTGGAGCAGGGAACAAATTTCATAGTGGAAGTATATTTTTAGTTATTAACCACATAGCAGGAAGCTCAAAATTTCTGTGCCTAATGTTTTCTTATCTCTGTGTGCTATTTTATGCCTCTTGTTCAATTAGAGATGTGGAAATTGTAGTTTTTTTTTTCCTCATCTTCAAGTAACTTTGGTGGAAGTGAAGTATGATTTGGATTATCATTGGCATTCTACTTGTGAATATTTCTATGATGTATGAACACATTACACCACTCCGGGAATATATAACGAATGACATTGTCGTGACCCAGGATAATTATATGTTTCTTTTTGCCTGTCTGGGCTCTGAATTTGAGAACTGCAAGCTTCTTTAGCTTATATGCGTTTTTATCTTGAGATCATAGTACTCAGGATTACTGTCATATTAGACATACACACAATGTCCCCACATGATTGCATATACCCTGAACCAATTTGGGTGCTCTCAACACTCATCTATAGCCTCGTTCGAGGAAAAAATAGATCCAAGTCGAAATACGAAAAACTAGTGTACAATTAATAATTTCTTTAATTTGCACCAAACTGTCCTTTTTTGCGTGTGTTTCTTTTTTTGGTTAGTTTTTTTTTTCTTAATCAAACTTACCGATTCGTAAGTTAAGATGGTACTTATCAATTTCCATCTTTGTGATAAACCAAGTCGAAAGACGGTAGCCCCATGCTTGACAAGTAGGTGTTGGATTTATGGGGTGTTTTCTATTCAGTTGACTTCTTCGTTTTCACACGTATATTATCAAACCGATTTAGTATTTCTTTTATCTCATTTATTTTACCGTTGAAAGCAAGCTTAGCTTAAAGGGTTCGCTAGGTGGGGTAGTAGTTAGTTTGGTGCCACTATCTACGGTTAGATTTGGATCGTGACACCTAAATCATTCATGGAATGCCAAATAATCATAACATAGATATGGCACGAAAATTACAATTTTATAATCATGTTAATACATCAAATACCATTTTCATCATATTTATATATTAAGGGTTCGTTTGGTATGCGGGATAAGGTGGGATATTTCAAAACTAAGTATGAAATTAATTATAGGTAGAAATAAATTTAGTTCTAGTATAAATGTATACCTTTTATCAAACAGAGTATAAAATGAAGCCCAAATTTAATTGTTGTATATCCCACATTATCCCATCAAACTTAGTACTCCCTCTCTCCCAACTTATATGAAACATTTTCCTTTTTAGTCAATCCGAAAAAGAATAATACATTTCCTTATTTGATAGTGATTTAACTTTACACTTTACCTTTTATGTTTAACGAGATGATCTATAACCACACAAGTATATTTGTTTTATTTTAGACAACAAGATTCAAAAGTCTTTCTTTATTTCATAAACTCTGTGCCCAATCAAACTACATCACATAAGTTGAGACAGAGGGAGTATTATTTAATCCATCTCCAAGATTGGATAAATTTATAACAACTTGTTTGGCCGTTAATGCATTTTGACCATTTTACCCCTATTGATCCAATTCCCGAGGTTATCGAGCGGTCCTGGTAGAAATTGGAAGAATTAGAAACTTTAAGTGATAGTGTTTGACCAATAGTTGACTTTTGGGTAAACAGACCTTTTTAAAAAATCTGTCGATTCCGTGAGGTCCGAATAGTTGGTTATGATCGTTGGGGTTGACTCTATAAAATAGACTTCGGATGGAAATTTTGAGACCATGAGTGAGTCTGTAGCGTATTGTTATGTAGGTTTACATATCTGGTTTGTCTCCGAGAGGTATCGGGTGGTTGTTGGATTTTGGGATTGTGTTTTGGGAATTTCTGGTGGCTGTTACTCGCTGGGGCAAGCCATTATGCGCTGCAGCAGACCCGCCTCAGCGAGGCCTGGTCTACCGTGACGAGTGTTGGAGAAATTGTCGAGCTGTTATAGAGAGCGTACGGCCGCTGGCGCGGGTATTGGAATTTCATGTTGGGCCGTCGTAGAGGGCGAATGAGCGCAGGCATGGACCCCGCTGCAGCGGATCAGTGACCATTGCAGTGGATAACCGGAAACCAAAACCTTTTTAAGCGTTAAATTAAACTCTTCATTTTCCATTCCCAAAGTTATTCCTCCATAGTATCTCAAGGGCGACTTCAAGTGTTTCTAGGTAGATTTTTCTTAGGTTAAGTCTCCTTAACCTTGTATTCCTTTATTAACCTTTCCTAAGCTTGAATCAATGGTGGAAACCTAGAAAATTAGTTGAAGGAAGATGAGTTTTAAATAGTTATTTCACTACTTGAGTTTTAATTGTTATAAATAGATATTATTGGTGGATTGAACTAACCTAAGCATGAAAATTGATGAATTAGTAACTAATAGGTTTGAATCTTCCATTTTGTTGAGAAATTGAAAAATGAAAAAGCTAGGGTTTATGCCTAATTTGGGGGGTTTTCATGGAATCATGAATTTGACATAATCTTGTGTTAATTTAGAAATTGATTAGTGAAATTAGACTTCTAGAGCGTTGGGTTACTAATTTCACTTTTGAATTACCGTTTTACCATTGTGGGCCCATTTCTCCCTTTTTTCATAGTTGGTTTTAGATTCAAAGAATAGTCTAGTGATATGGGTATTGATAGTTTCCATTTCTAACTTAGATTTTAATAATGACTAGACTTCGAATATAGCCGAGACCCTTAGAAATGCAAGGCTCCAGTGTGATCATTTGTGGCTCTCGCTCGGCTACCAGGTAGGTTACAGCTTACCTTTTTGGTTAAATGGAAGAGATGGTACATATGGTCAAATAATCTTTATGTTTTCAGCGTAGGGGTTGATCAAAAGTCAGAAAAGGGAATTTATGGCTTAACAAGAGTGATTTGTTCGATGATATGATTGGTTTTGGGAAAAGTATCAACTTCGTCAATGTATTATGATGGTGTGCGTGACACGGGTGTACCAATGGCAAGTGAATGATTCATCAGTGGAAGGGTATTATATGTCGATATGCGAGGATAAGTAAAAGTTCAATAAGGATCATCAGATTTGGCAAAAGTATAGTGACCGTGTGTAATAATGAGGAGCAGTTAATAATAAGGACCTGAAGGACAACTTTTGTGGGAAACGTGTTACGAAGTAATACTTCTTAAGATATGTTGGTAAGAGTACTTTTGTGTAATGGGATAGATGTGTATGGATGAGGATTTAGATAGATTAATCTCTGTTATTAGGAAGGGAAAAATTGGTATTTGATGTGCTCATCAAGATAAGGTTGCAAGATGTACGAGGACGGATTTCGTATTCGGTTATGGAAAGTAAGTTGGGCTTCGGTGTGACAGAATGGTAGTAGTGTATGTGCTCGTCTGGGCTGTAGTTACTATGGATAATTGGATCTTGTGGTAATAATTGGGTGTAGTCCTTGGGTAACAGTCGTGTTTGCATGTTCACTTGATATCTCGGGGATATGGTTCTAAGGAGTCATTCTGGACTATGAGCTCATTGATGATATAAGACTAATCTGTTTATGAAGTGAATGCTAAGAAAACATGTATGGATCGATAGGTTTGACTGAGATGTAAGCTTCTGAGGAATTAGTGACCGACGTATAGAAATGACTCCAGCGATGGACGAGCGAGATAATTTAATTACTTAAATAGAGTTACCGGTTGTTGCTCCTAAATTGGAGGAGAGATATGGATATTGTTGTTGTGAGGCGTTTGGCTTAGAGGGATGATTAAAGGTTCGAATCAATTTGAGTGATTGTTGGTTGATAGTGATAAAAGTGATCTTGAATGAAATATGGAAACTGAGGGATTATGATAAGGCATCTTACTATCGAGTTCAGGGGATTAAGGTTCGTAATACTCGAGGTGGAGTAATATGGTTACTTGAATCATGTTCGGATTGCGGTGGCATTATATTATATCTTTTAGTAAGGGTGTGATCGTTGATGTCGATTGGTGTTTTCGAGGTTAAGGACAACGTAGGGGATCGTTTGAAATAAGGGCTAGTTGATTCGAGAGTTGTGTTGCAGTTGTGGAATGTAGAGTAGACGTAAAGGTTCATGGATGAGTTGGTATGTTCGGTTATGTCGTGGGTTAAAATGGGCCAGTGCTTGACTAATGGAAACGAATCCAGTATTGAGCATGTACAAAGTTTATAACTCAGAGAGTTATCGGTGTTACATTTAATATTGGACTAGAGTTGAGGATTTGTATCCATTGTGTAAGATTCAGCTAGATCATGTTGCTATTGGTGTTAGTACTCGGCTGAGTGGATCGAATGAGAGGGATAAACACACGAATGGTTAGAGGTGTTATGGTTCGACAATCAAGGCAAGAGGTGGTTCTTCGCGAGCTAGCATCGTTAATGATCCTTGAGTAAGAGGTTTGTCAATAAGGACATTGGAAGTGGTAAATCAATTATGGGTTTGAACTAATTCAAGTGCGGAGAACATTTTTGAAATTGAGTTAAGGAAATTTAGGCAATGGCAGTTCAGTGGAGATATATGAGGACATTGGTAGGACTGCATATGTGATGTACTGGATTTAGAAAGTAATCAATTTTGGTGTTGAATGAGGTAAGGGAACTCTCAGGGGTAGAGTGTGTGGCATACTACTATCTCCAAATTTGACTCAGCTAGTTTACAAGATTTATGATTACGCGGTATACTATTGAGTAAGTTTGAGTAATGGTTGGATGGTGGCGGTGATTGTGGCCTGTTTGAAATTGAGGAATTGAAGAATCAAAAAAGGTATAGTTGATCGAGAATCGATAAGAATAAGGTACATCTTCATGATTACTTGGGTCATTATGAATTGTGTTGTTATTGTCTCGCTTATTTCAGATGAGGTGTGAATTTTGAGTACTCTTTAAGAAGGAGGTTTCATGATCAACAACTAGTGAGAAGCAAATTTCAGGTAATCAAAATGTTAAGATGTATGGAAGTGGCTTGTGTGGTACACAGTTAGGTAATTTCGTAGCACTCTTCAATGGATGAGTTAGTGTGGTTTAAAGGAATGAAATTCTGGAAATCCCTATCATGTAAAAGCTAGAGTTATATTTTCGAGATGAGACCGTATTCGTGGTAGTGTATCATATTGTGGGTATTGCTAATGGATAGCTTGGGTGAGCACTGTCGAATATTAAAGGCTTGGGAATATTTGTGCGAGGTTGGTGCAAGAGACTGGGAGATTTGATGCATTCGGAATGGTGATAGACGTATCGAGGTGTTATAGTAGGAGATTCGAAGGTTAGAGTATATTAATCGAGACGTTCAGAGTTGTGAGCGAGATAAAGGGAAGCACAAGGAGATTTTGATATATTTAGAGTTGATGCGGTCTATCAAATTCGTGTATTCGGGTGAAGGTCGAGAAACATAAAGATTGCGATCATAAGTATAGTTTTTCGATACTAAGTTGACCACGTGGATAGAATTCACCTTTGGAGTCAAGGGTGACAAACATGATTGATTACACATGAGAAAAGATTAGAATTGATCACTGTAGATGTGTGATAGGACTGTAATTAGTTTCGAAAAGTTTGGAGTCGGTTCGAGTGACTATTGCTGGTATCCAGGGATGTGTGCATTCATTCCGGGTCAAGATTTTCCGATTAGAGCCTGGTGGCCCATGTCTATATTTTCAGAAGGACTTATGGGTTTCCTAGTAAATTCAGATTCGATGTGTTTCAATTCAAATTTGAGGCATGTCATGTTTACCGAGTTTATCGGGGTTTACGAGTAGAATTGATGATATTTAACCGAATACAGCCATTCAGACAGTTATAATGGTTTACGTTGGTGCTTGGTAATGATTTGAGGAGACACCATAGTTGTGAGAAGTCTTAAGAGTGGTTAGATGGTTCGTTACGGTTTGGACTCGGCGAGGTAAAAAATGGGTATGCTTCCAGTATGATGCTTCGAAGGTTTAAGAAGGATTAGGCATTGGGTTTTGGCTAAAGTAGTTTCAACACCGGGTTACGGAATTAACACACTTAGAACTAGCGAAATTGGCTTTGAGCAAGATCAGTTTTGATGGAATCGCGTAGAAATCTCAGATGGAGTAAGGATTTTTTTCTTGGAAGGAGTAAGTCATGGTTTTGAGCTTGTGGTATGTGTTTTTGTGTTTCTAAGAAATCATGATGTGAAGAACGACTTTAGAAGGTGTAAGAGAAAGGTTAGGGGAATAAGAATATTTTACGGGTTCAGAATGGGTTATGGTTGTGTCTATATCTAAAAGATTGTGTTGTTTGGGAAAATGTTTGTGGGACCCATAATTGGTTGAACCGGGCGATAGCTTCGCGATCGATAGCTCAGTGAAGTACACCACCCGCCCTACTTCTAATGATAGATAGTTCAATCGCGATAAGAGGTATGATTTTATCGAATCAGAGGATTCCAGCGGAAATAGTTCTTATGCTCGGGGATCAATTGTGAATGAAATTTTGAGTATGGAAAACACGAAAAATCAGATCTTTGGGCTAAATTAAAGGAAGTTTTGATTAATAAGGTGAACGTGCAGTTATTTACCGTACTTCTGGCCGTAGAGGCTTTCATGTGGTTATAATAAGATTGCTTGGTTATCCTTAGCTTTCGTACTCTCTTTCTTCGTTCGAGGATGAACGATTGTTTAATTGGTATCTGGTGTAACGATTTGTTTGGTTGTTAATGCATTTTGGCCATTTTACCCCTATTGATCTAATTCCCGAGGTTATCAAAAATAATTTATTGTTTAATTTACCCAACTTCTGGTAGGCTAGGAAGTCCTTTAGAAAACAAAACAGACTGATAAGCCTTTCACATTACTAACTCTGAATTCGAAGCAGTAAAGATGTCATTCGAATACAGTAGTTCCTGGGAATTCGTTAGGAAAGGTTAGAGCACTTGAAGCGATATATTATCTAAAAGCTGGAGAGAACTAAAACTAACTCATTCTAAAGCCAAAATAAATATTTAAAGCTAGGAAAAGTTAGGAAAGAAAGACGGAGCTAGCTTCTTGAGCTGCGAGAGTTAAGTCAATATTGATATTCTGATTTAGTAACAAGTCTTTCCTGGAAATTCCTGAAGAATTAGAATTTTTAAGTGATAGTGTTTGACCAATAGTTGATTTTTGGGTAAATGGACCTTTGTAGAAATTTCGTTGATTCCGTGAGGTCCAAAGGGTTGTTTATGACTTGGGGGAGTAGTTGGTTTGACTCCCGAGGCTCTTGGGAGTATTTTGGCTATTGATTGGACAGTTGATTTTAGCCGTTGGGGGTTGACTCGGTAAAATAGACCTCCAATAGAAATTCCAAGAGCATGAGTGAGTCCGTAGCATATTTTTATGTAGGGTTACATGTTCGGTTTGTGTCCGCGAGGTCTCGAGTAATTATCGAATTTCAGAATTGTGTTTTGGGAATTTCTAGTAGTTGTTACTCGCTGGGGCGAGCCATTGTGCATCGCAACAGACCTGCCTCAGCGAGGCCTGATCCGTTGTGGCGAGTGTTGGAGAAATCGTCGAGCCATGTAACGAGCATATGGTCGTTGGCACGGGTACTAGGATTTCATGTTGGGCCGCCGTAGTGGGCGAATAAGCGCGGGCCCCACTGTAGTGGACTAGGGGTGGCCAGTGGGCCGGGATCGGGACATTCAGGTCAGGTTTGGCAGGATTGGGTTGGGGCAGAACGTGGGAAGGGGCGGGATCGAGTCGGGTCGGGTCAGGCGGGATCGGGATAGACGGGATTTGCCGATGTCCCGCCCCGATCCCGATCCCGATCCCGTCGGGATCCCGGGCATTTTTTTTTTCCACTTAATTTAAAAAATAACATATATACAAAAACTCAATAATTAAACAAGACAATATAGTGTAATAAAAACACCCCAAGGCTATTTTTGTGTCTCTTATATTATTTAATAGACATGATTTTTTTGTAATACAAATACAATTGTCAAAATTGCAACTTTGTGGTGTTGTTCAATAGTTGCAAATTACTTAGTAAAATTGCAATTAAAAAAATTACATTTTGAAAAAAACATGTTCTAGTTTCTTGATAATTTCCTGTTGTTCTTCAGTTATAATTGGTATTTGTTGGTCAAATTACTCCACGTCGCTTCCACCACCTTCGGATAAGATTTCATTGTAGTTTTCGTCTTCTTCTTCGTTGATCTCCGATTTACCGCACCTTCTCCGCACCGCTCGTATCCAATCTCTGAATAATACTACAATCTCCAAGTTATCTCTGGCTAATGAGTATATGTGCTCTCCTATTTGATATCTTCCGACAGAAAAAGCGCTTTCAGACGTCGTTGATGACGTGGGAATGTTCAAAATATCTCGGGCCATAATTGAAAGTGTCAGAAAGGTCTTTTCATTCCCCCTCTAGTATTTCAGCAAGTCTTCACGTCCTTCTTCATTGAGAACTGCTTGGTACGGTACAGAACCCTGTAAAACAAAAATATCAAACTCGCTAATTTGGTTCGTAGTGGTATGACCGCATATTCTATTTCTGAGGCTTTCAATACTAGCCGCAGAAATAACATGTCTTTTGTGAGGTTGTGTTAAAGAAGAAGAAGATGGTATGGAAGCCTGTAGGTTGCTAGCACTTTCTTGTTGGTAAAACCTATATACTTTTTTGCATTGGTCTTCTACGCTAAACAACACTTCTTCTTTAGTTT
The DNA here is from genome assembly GCA_034509755.1 of Anisodus tanguticus. Taxonomy (NCBI): domain Eukaryota; kingdom Viridiplantae; phylum Streptophyta; class Magnoliopsida; order Solanales; family Solanaceae; genus Anisodus; species Anisodus tanguticus. The sequence continues at coordinate 45,685,291 of CM067543.1, read as the reverse complement.
GTTGAATAGGTGGTGGGTGATTTGGATTTTTGGGACTTGGAGGTGGTAGTACTTCTATACAATCGTAAATAGTTTCAATAAGTGATTTAGTACCGTTTATATTGATAGTCGGATTTAATACAGCACCAATAATATAAATAGTGGGAATAGGAATAAAATATTTTTTAATTTTGATAAACATTTTTTAATAGCTGCCTTATAACCTAATTTTTCCATATATTGACTAAGTAATAAAAATATTAGAGCTATATAAAACAACATAGTTGAAATAGTAGGATAATATATATCGGAAAATTCTTTTGTTGCTTGAAAAAATTTCTCTAAAAATACAATAAGTTTGAAATTTTTTACTCAATCGTTGTCTACAACCATATCGGCTGGATTTTGATTATGAGAGTTAAAAAATAAAGTTATAGGTTTTCTATAGTCATAAACAACAAGTAGTTGCTCATATAAAGAATTTCACCTAGTGGGTAGTTCTTCTGAATTTTTTTTATAAGGTAGTAGGCAATCGTGACAATTTTTTTTATATTCTTTTCTTCGTTGTATTCTATTATTTTAAAAATAAAGTTTATAGCAAATTGTATTTTACTAAGAATGTCTTCAAAAAGTGATAGACCATCCGTTACAATTAAATTATATATATGGCACGCACATTTTATATGAAAATGATCTGGAAAAGATGGAGTTAAACTATTTTTTAAAATCGTAATAGCGTAATTGTTAGAAGAAGCGTTATCTAATGTAATAGTCATAATTTTATCAGTTATTCCGTAATAATCGCACACTTGATAAATATTTTCTGCAATAAAAATACCGGTGTGCCTATCATCTATATATCTATACACTAAGATACGTTTTTGCATAGACCATTTATAATCTATCCAATGACAAGTTTCCGTTAAATAATCATGGTCGTTAGTACTAGAGCCTATATCAGAAGTGATAGCCACTTTGCCATTAAAATGATATAATGAATAACGTAAATATTGTTGATATTCATGTGAGAATTTAAATACATCTCTCTTAACACTTGATCTAGGAAAACCATTAAAAGCAGGATTATACATATCTCTAATGTAATGAATAAAATCGGGAGATGAAGGAAATGAAAAAAGGCAAACCCTCCACAGCAACTAATTTTGCTATTGCTTCCCTATCTCTATATTTATCGTATTTAGGGCCTACAATTCCCCCCGTCATAGGGTTAATTTGACCATGTACTTGTTTCGGGACAGTATGTGAACCTTGTCCCGATGGAGCGGACGTTTGCGCACCCAACTTTGAAGCCTCGTATTGGGCATACCTAGCAGGATGAGACCTTGATACGTGTCTCGTTAAACCACTCATCCCACCTTGACCTTTTCCATTTTTAAATTTTATAACATTTTTACAAATTTTACATCTAGCTACTTGATTCTCTACGTCCCTATAAAAAAATGTCCATGCATCTGATTTTAATATTCGTTTTGCTGGACCTCGTCTCATACTAGGGGCAATAGGAGGCATTTCAGTTGAAGGTGCACTAGTGGGTGTGTTGTCATCTACATTAATAGGTGTATCATCTAGATCATCATCTAAATTAAAGTCTTCTTGAGTTCCAGAAAATAGCTCCTCGTCTAAATCTAAGGGTATTTGTAGGAAAATGTTCAGTATCAACAAAATCATCCTGTGTAGGAATATGATTCTGTCTAGAAATAGGACCCTTACCCTTGTTGCCCCTACTAGAAGAAGCATGACCCCTACCCGTAAGCATACGTTTAAATCATTCCATTATAAATTTATAATTATACTAATAAATAATTAAAGTAACTGAAATTAAGTGTGCTAAATAAAATAAACAGCCAATAATAATTTAATGAAGGAACAAATGTACCAAACGTCGACGTGTAATCGAGGTTGAAAATTGAAACTTTGCTCGATAGAAGATCCTCAAGCTAGTTGCCAACTTCACTCCCAAATGAATAAATAAAATTGAATATTTAGTAGACAATGTAGACTTGTAGAGAGATAGATTGAGAGATTGTAGGAAGATTTGTGAGAAAGATGAAGAGAAAATGAGTTATTTATAGTTGGAAAATTGGGTTAAAGTGTAAATATAATAACTTATGGGTTAAAAATAAATATTAAGGGGGTAGGGGGGAGGCCAAAAATGACCGTTACACAACGGCCAAAATGTAAAATGGTTATTGGTGCAACGGTTATTTTTGCAAAAGGGAGGGTTTCGGGCGGGACCGGGATTGGGTTGGGACTGGCGGCCCTGGGGCGGGCCGGGACGGGACGAAACCATGTCCCATCCCGGTTCGAGTCCCGATACCGATTCTTTTTTTTAAAATGTCGGGTTCGGGGCGGGACCGGGCCGGCCCGACCCACTGGCCAGCCTTACAGTGGACCAGTGACCACCGTAGCGGATGACGAGAAACCAAAAACCTTTTTTAAGAGTTAAATTAAACCCTTAATTTCTCATTCTCAAAGTTATTCCTCCATAGTATCTCGAGGTCGATTTCAAGTGTTTCTAAGTGGATTCTTCTTTGGGGTAAATCTCCTTAACCTTGTATTTCTTTATTTACCTTTCCTAAGTTTGAATCAATGGTGGAAACCTAGAAAATTAGTTGAAGAAATATGGGTTTTAAATAGTTATTTCACTACTTGGATTTTAATTGTTATAAATAGATATGGTTGGTGGATTGGACTAATTTAAGCGTGGAAATTGATGAATTAGTAACTAATAGGCTTGAATCTTCCATTTTGTTGAGAAATTAAATATGAAAAAGCTGGGGTTTATGCCTAATTTGGGGGGTTTTGCCTGGAATCATGAAATTGACTTATTCTTGTGTTAATTTAGCAATTGATTAGGAATTAGACTTCTCCAGTGTGATCGTTCGTGGCTCCCGGTCGGCTATCAAGTAGTTTACGATTTACTTTCTTGGTTAGACTCCGGTTAGTAAATCATATGTAGAGTTAGTAATTATTGGAGAATGCATGTACACCTTCGGGTATGAAGTTGGGATGAACTACTTAGGTTAGTACTGTTGTTGATTGTGATTGTTGCCTGATCTGATTTAGTGGCTCGTCGCCACGTGCATTATACTAGATATGTCGTATGTAGATGAAGGATTGATATCCTCTTGACATGATGATTATGTGTTCATGTGTGGTACGATTGACTTGATATATTCTCATTGGCATTTTCTATCATTCATACCTACATGATCATGCATTTGGATTGGGTTGCGCACCGCAACACACACACACATAATATATATATATATTTGTATATATACTTATAGGATCGGGCTGCGCGTTCCGCAACATATACATATACTGGATCGGGTTGCGCATTTCGCAACATATAAATATATTGGATATGGTTGCACATTCCGCAACATATACATATATTAGATAGGGCTACGCATTACGCAATATATACTTTTATTGGATCGGGCTATGCGCCACAACATGTATATGGACTTCGCAGATCCCTATAGGTCATTGGGATGTAGAGGTATTCCGCCTCCGAGTGTGTATCATTGCATTGCATATGCATTCATATTCTCATATTCATACTTATTGGATTCAGACTTGGTATTTGAACTGCGATGCTATTCTTGGACTGTGTAGTGTTTATATCCGATTGTGAGCATACTTATCTTTCAGTCTCTTTCTTTATATATGTTATCTAACTATTGTCGGCTTATGATACTTATCGGTACATAGTGTTTGTACTAATACTACCTTGCTGCATTCTTTTATGAGTGCAAAGTTCATGACAAGATTCACTTCCTCTCCTCGAGGTTGATTCTGTGGCGTGTCTATCGAGCATCTAGGGTGAGCACATGAGCGGATCCGCAGCCCGATCACTCTCTTTTATTACATGTCTTATTTTGCCACTCCGAGACAATATTCCACTTTTTAGATTTATATTTATTACTCAGACTTGCAGTGATGTATTTAGTGGTTCTTGTACTGTCCCGGCCAGATTCTGTATTATTCCGCACTCTTTCTTTATCTATCTCAGACTTGTTATTATTATTGATGGTTTGGATTTACTTTATTGTTGATCAAATTGTGATTAATGGACGAGTTCGCCTACCAGGTGGGAATGGGGTAAGTGCCCGCGCGTTCCTCCATTTGGAACGTGACAAAATTAGTCCTAGGATAATAATTCCAGGACAATAATTCCGGAATAACTGATCCGCGTACCAAACGACCCCTAAGGATTAATGGTACAAAAACCCATACATTGAGTGTATGCGTCCAGTAAAGACGATAACAATTTTCAAAAAGGTTTTTCAATTATTTCATATTTAGTTATTTCTAGAAAAATAAGTTCGTTAAAAATGAGAAAAATAATTTCCTCTAACACAAACAGGAAAAGCAAGTTCATAACTAACATTCCAAGAAATGTCTCCTCCCACTCAACCAAAGCCCTAATCCCCACCCCTGTCAACCCCGAACCCCCATTCTCCACCTTATCCTATTCCTGTAGTGTTTTGCGTAAACTATATATAAATATTATTGGATAATATTTTTTCATATTTATCAAACATCAAAAAGGAAGTAAGAAACTACCTATGTTTTGCTAGACTAATTTTCTTACCTTTATTATTATAGTGATAAAGAGACCTAATTAGAGTAACAGAAAAAGAAAAAGAAAAAAAATCAAGGAACGACAAGATCGGCTCACCACGCTTCGTTCCCTTTCTTAAACTTTCTCTATAGAATAACTTTTTGACTCTGTACAATATTTTAACCCTAATCTTCTTCTTCAATTTCTGAAAGTGCTGTAAGTATTGGTCACTGAATCTTCATTCTTATTCAGAAAGCACCCACTCTTTTTTCATGATGAGAATGACGATTTTGATGAGTTTATAGTTGAAACCATCAAACATTACAAATGGAAATCTTTTGTGCAATATCCATGTGATTTTTGTCTAGAACTCATTTTAATTTTTTACAAAATCTCAACAGTGACAAATGAATCTGTTGTTGGAGGAAAAAAATCAACATCTCACCGAAAATTATAAACCAAATTGTGTCCATTTGGGCCTGATTGGACATTTTATGCCACTGGAGCACGAAAAATTTTGAATGGAAGAAATATTAGTTATTGTGATAGGCTATGGGTAAACTTTATAAGTGGCAAATTGATTCCACACGCATATAACTCAGTGGTTATGCTATTAGTACTCATTTGTCAGTTGATGTTGGAAAAATCATCAATTTCAACATCAAGGATTGTGTAACTAATTCAACTGTGAGGAGCATTTTCATTCCGTCAACAATTACAGATTTGTTAAGAAAGTTTGAAGTGTTGGCATTTAAATATATATAACAGTGTAATTCTCCATGGTTGGAGCCTTCTCATTTATGTAATATATATAGGTGTTTACAATAACAAATCTAACTGTATAATGATCACTACTTTACCTAATTACACTAGAATAATAATTACAGAATATATGAAGAATATTTATTTATTATCTATCACACCCTCTTCGTTGGAGCGGGAGGAGGCCGAACGCTCAGACTGGAACAATGGCTCATGGCAACCTTCTCACGAACAAAATGAATATCTATCTCAATATGTTTGGTTCCGTGATGCTGAACCGGGTTGTGAGACAAGTAAAAGCAGATATGTTATCACAGTAGACAAGAGATGCCTTACGTAAGGGGCAATGAAGCTCTAGAAGAAGGTTTCTGAGCCAGCAGATCTTGGCAACAACGTTTGCAACGCCTCTATATTCTGCTTCTACACTCGAACGGGAAAGCGTGGCTTGTCGTTTGGCAGACCACGAGATGAGATTATCACCCAAGAATACACAGTAGCCGAAAGTAGATCGACGTGTCCAAACAGCTGCCCCAATCGGCGTCCGTATACGATATCATCCTGGTCGGTGCAGATCGATAAAGATGTAATCCGTAGTCAAGAGTACCTTAACGTACCGAATGATACGTTTAAGAGCGGTAAAGTGAGGCTCCCTGGGAGCATGCATGAACAAACACACCTGTTGAACGGCATAGGCAATATCAGGCCTAGTGAAGGTAAGATACTGGAGTGCATCAGCAAGACTCTTATAAAAAGAAGGATCGAGCACCAGATTCCTGTCATCGACACAGAGTTTCGACTTCGAGTCGACTCGAGTGGGCATGATCTTGCAATTTTCCATTTTAGCCATGTAAATAATTTCTTCGGCATACTTACGCTGACACATGAACATTGTATTTTTGGATCTGGTCACTGAAAACCCCAAAAAATAACTCAACTTACCCAAGTTTGTCATAGCAAATTCGGATTTGAGCAAGGTAATGATCTCGTGTTTCAGCACATCGGATGATGCAGTCAGAATAATATCATCCACCCAGATAAAAAGGTATGCAGTGTCATTACCTCGATGAAAAATAAAAAGTGAATTATCACTTTTACTGCACACAAACTCGATCTGCATGATGAAAGTGGCAAAGCGCTCATACCAAGCCCTGGGACTTATTTCAAGACATAGAGTGACTTTCGAAGATGGCACATATACTAAGGAGCCTCTGGATGCACAAATACAGGCGGTTGATGCATATATACAGTTTCTTTCAAATCCTCATGTAAGAATGCATTTTTCACGTCAAGTTGATGAATCGGCCAGTTCTTTCCCATAGTTATGCTCAAAATAGTGCGAATGGTGACTGGATTAACCACTGGACTGAAGGTTTCACCACAATCAACTCCCTCTTGTTTCCCCGAGCCATTTGCCACAAGTCTCGCTTTATGACGTTCAAACTCACCACTATCTCTGGATTTGTGATGATATATCCACATGCAACGAATCACATTTACCCCATCTGGTCTCGGGACAAGATCCCAAGTGCGTTGTGTAGTGAGCGCATTAAATTCCTTACGCATGACCGCACTCCAATTCGGGTCTAGATTGACTAATTTTGGATTTTTAGGTATAAGTGAGATAGTTTGAGTGGAGAGGTTAAAGTGGACTTTTGGTTTGAAAATCTCGTGTTGGGCATGAGTTTCCATACAGTATGTCAGAAGTAGGACTGTTTGGGTCACGGGCAGTGGGATGGTTTGGGACATGGTATGTTTCGTGACTAATTGAGGGTGGGGCAATGGTTAATTACGGTGGGTGGTCGACTGGATGGGGGGGAGGTAGTCGACGGGTGCTTGGGCTAGTCAATAGTGGGGTAGTGGGTTAGGGCAGTGACAGGATGGGGGTAGACATCTGGGGTAGTCGACGGTGGGGCAGTGACGGGATGGGTGACATGATTTATGGCATTTCTAATGAGAGGTGACGTGTCCTGATCATCAAGGAAGTTGTAATCAGAGACTTGAAATTTTTGTATGTTTGCAAATGGGAAAACGTTCTCCTCGAATGTGACCTGATGAGAGACTAGGATTTTATTTGTGGACAAATTATAGCATAAATAGCCCCTATGGTTTGGCGAGAAACCTAAGAAAATGGAAGGGGTAGTTGTAGGTGCTAATTTGTGAGGGGTCGTGGAGGCAAGATTCGAATAGCATAGACATCCAAAAATCCGAAGGTGATCAAAAGAGGGGATTCGACGGAAGAGAATTTCGATTGGAGTTTTATTTTGAAGTGTTCGTGTTGGTAATATATTAAGAAGGTATGCTCCCATGTGTAAGGCGTACACCCAAAAAGGGGGGGATAGAAGCATGGAAGAGCATAGTGCGGATCTTATTGTTGATGGTGCATATGATTCTTTCAGATTTACCATTTTGAGGAGAGGTATGGGGTCAAGAAAATCAAAACAACATGTCGTGGTCCGCACAAAATTTATAAAAGGGAAGGTTATCAAACTCATGACCGTTATCACATTGAAACGTTTTAATGGTCTTTTCAAATTGGGTTTTAACATATGCTTGAAATTCAAGAAAGATTTGTGTAAACTTGGGACTTATATTTTAGAGGATAAATCCAAAGAAAGTGAGAGAAATCATCCAAAAATACCAAATAATATTTGTAACACAGGTTGCAAGTAATGGGAGATGTCCATAAATCTGCATGAATAATATCAAAAGGAGAAAACGTTACAGTTAATGAAGATTGAAAAGGAAGTCTAACATGCTTTCCTAAAGGAAAAAAGTAGCAAGGGGGGGGGGGGGGGGGGTAAATTTGTTGTTATTATATTGAATGAAATTCTAACTTCTAAGAAAATTAAAAACTGATTCTCCCGGGTGTCCGAGTCTATTGTGCCAAGTGGATGGAGAGATGGCAGCTAGAGAGGTTGGTGGATTGACACTTGCAGCGGAATTGGATGAGAAAGGATATAGGTCCCCCACATGATTGCATCTCGTAAGAGTTGTCCCTGTACGTAGGTCATTTACAGAAAACCAGAAGGGTCAAACTCAATAGATTTGGAATTGTCACTAGGAAACTTCGTAACCTAGATTAAGTTTTTAATGATGTTAGGAGCATATATGACATTTGTAAGGGTAAAGGGTGGGTGAGGTGGTTGTGTTTGAGTGGTGTCATAGCCTTGAATTGGAATGCGATTGTCATTGCCGATCAAAATAAATTAAGGATTGTTCAAATTGAATAGGTGAGGGAGATTACTAGAGTCGCGAGTGAGGTGGGATGTGGCACTTGTATCCATGTACCATGTGTCATCGGGCTGCTGGTGATTCATAGTGTTGTAAGCCTGACTTAGTTCGGTAGGGGTCATGGGGCCGTAGGGTTGCTGTTGGGCCGTGGAGAAGTGGGTCTAGTGCTGGTGGCTTGTGTACCGTGGGCCTAGAGGTGGGCCCAGGATGCCGGGCTACAACGAGGAATACCGTGCCATGTTCGTGGATGGTAGGTTAGATAGAAAGACGAGGTTGTTGAAGAACCCTAAAAACGAGCAATACGTTTTTTATGGCGGCGAAAAGTTGCCGAAATCCGTTGATTGGAGAGAGAAAGGTGATGTTGAAGGAATAAATCAAATTGTAACGAGGGAATTGATTCCAAAGCATCGGACTCCAAAGCATCTTTATTACGGTCCAAGAAAACACGAAAAGCAACCAAGAGTTTGCAGGAAGATATGTTTGATCAATTTGATGATGAGCCACTTGACTTACTTGACCAGAAGAAGACCAGATCAACTCTTAGAGCATTGATGACTTGGATGTAAGGAGCAAAGCAGGAAGTCACTTTTCTGACAGCTCAAAGAAAACTCTGAAACAGAGAAGAGTGTTTACTAAGGGGTACAAGGGGTTTGAGAGGAGGCTAAGGTTTGACTTCTGATATCATATAGAATAATGTAATTCTCATTGGTTGGAGACTTTTCATTTATGTAATATATATAGGTGTTTACAATTATAAACATAATTGTATAATAATCTCTACTTTATCTAATTACACTAGAATAATAATTACAAAATATATGGAAAATATTCTATCAAAGTCAATGCATGTCATATCTTATCCCCGAATGATCAACAAACACTGTTGGGACAACATTGGAGAGACTATTAGTCCAAACAAGAAAGTTAGGCAAGAAAAAAAACCGACGCAAGTACTTTATATGTCGAACGCAGAATTGAAAATTATGAAGCAGCTGATAGTTCAATTGAATGGTTTGGTTGGAGACTTTTGAGAATGAAAAGCCCTCCAAGCAGAACTAGCTAGTAGGGCAATGTTTTTGGGTCTTTAGTCTTTGGATGCCTAAGCCACCATGTTCCTCAGGAGAGATAATGATTTTCGAGTGGATGAGATCAGTGGCATATCTAGAATTTTCGGCTCGTCGGTGTTCACTACTTTTAATATAAAGTTATTACAAATCACAGAATATAAGTGCACAACTATTTAAACGTGATAATTTAAATAGATTAATGAGAAAATTACGATTAATATTAACATTACATAAAAAAGACCTTTCCCGTTTTGGAAAACAAAATGAATTAGCTTGAAGGATTTCTTCGCCACAAAAAATTCTCAAGAAAACTCAAGAAAACTCAAGAAAAATAAGAAAAGTGATTGGACAATGATTTTTCTCTTTTTCTATGTACAAGAAATTACATAAATGAAAAAGAAAATTAGAAAATAAATGTAAAGTAAACAAAGAAAGTAAAAAAGGAAGAACAAAGAAGACTTATATTGAAAAAAAAAAGGGGAAATAGGAAATGTTAGCTATAGATGACTCTGAGAGTCAGAGTCAGAGTTAGAGTTATAAAACAATTGGGTCACCAGAGAATCAAACCCTCAACACTTCACAAATATACGACCTTCAAGTTTTCTTATCTTAGGCTTTTCGTTTAGTATATATTAACGCAAAAGCACCCATGGAGGAGATGTAATCTACGACATCTATTATAGGAGCCCCCCAAAAAGTCATGTTCATAACATTCTAGTTTGGAAATGATAACTGAAGGAATTTTAATGAGTTGTATGATTTGGAATACTATTAAGAGTACTCCAAATTAGCGTTCTACCTGTAGGGTTTTGTTTGGTTCAAGCATATAAGTAAGGCACAATGAAAGTTTAGAATTTTTGTTTCTTACTTACCCCAACAACATTTCTGGTATGGTTATACAACAATCAAACCTGTAACATAAAGAATAAACTTACAGGTTAGAATATCTGGAGTCTTTATCTACTATAAGGTGCACACGCGGTTGCCCTTCCAATTGTAAGCTCCAAACCTCAATGTATTTCTCTTTCGGAAAGCTATAAAATCCGACAGAGGTTTGAGAGAGTTTAATTCTAAGTCTCTAAGGCTTAGAATGATAATCTGAAATTGGTGTATGAATAATGAAAAGAATGTCACTATTTATAGTTGAAAAATATGTCAAAAACGGATTAGAGTTTGACCTTGGGCCTGGCCCAAAATTCGAGGCAGAGGTGTCGCGGCGCTCGATAAATTTCTGCATTGTCTCGATTTATTTCCCGCGCATTCTTAATTAAATCAAAAATCCAATTTTGACTTAATTAAAATAATCATTATTCATTTAAATATCTCGATTCTAAATCGAACATTTAAATTACTCTCTCAATACATCCTTAGATCGAAACAGACAATCGACATAGTGTGACCCTACATGCCTTCTCATATCGACATTAATCAAATTAAGGTCTACGCAGAACTCCTAGATGGCGCCGCAAGACAAATTCAATATGTGAAGTACGTTTACGTGAATCCAGTAAACTTAACTTTTATGTGGTAAGATAAAATCCTTTCATTCACGACAGACTCGATCAAGCTTAGGATTTGTTAAGTGTCTATCCAAATGACTTAATCATTGTATCTAATCTATATTAGTTGACAACTAGGCCATATTCTAAATATGTCTATTGTGTTGGCCAATGACTTAGTTAACTTAATATCACTGAGAATCTGAGTGTTCTCTCAAATATACATTCGAGGAATGAATCCTAATCTTGGCTCAACTACCACATTTAATCCACATCGTATTGTACCCAATACAAGCCGTATCTCAACCTATAAGGCATTTGAGCTTAGGACGGGATCAAAGTACATTACTTTGCAAACAAGGCGCGTATTGACCGCAAGTCTAAGGACTTCTATCTCCCACACGCTGATCATACTTTAGACAAGTATAACAAACAATATATCAGCAGGGTATACCAATACTTCCAAAGTATCCATGTGTCCATCACGAGTAGTCATTACTCGTAGCATGTGAGACATACTACATCCTCTAAGGATGTGATGCAGACCACATGTTGACTTATCACATATCATCGATATCTCATTCTCGATGATCATTAGTCGAGGCTATTTAAGAGTTACGTTATAATATTAATATCTCACACTATTAATAACAGCGTAACCTCCAGGGATGCATATTATAGAATATTACAAACAATCAATTAATAATTCAATAATTGCAAATGCTAAAATATTAATCTCCATTAATAATAATACGAATGTGTATAAAGTACATTTGTCCTAATACAGATTGTCTCTAGGACATAAATATACTTTCACTACCTACTTGTGTTTAGAAAGTTTATTTTCAAACTTAGCTTAAAGGGTTCTTCTGGTGGGATAGTCAGAGGCGGATCCGGAATTTAAAGATAGCGAAGACACCATAATCTTAACATAAACGCCAAAAAAGGTTTCAGTGACGACTTAGGGATAATACCTTGTCGGACTGGTCATTGATAGCATGAGCAGTCGTGAATATATATATATATATATATATATATATAGTCAACTATGATTTATGTGCTAATAATTGAACTTTAACACAAATTAAGCAATTGAGAGAGGTATCTCAATGGTTAAGGTTATGCAAAATGTATGCACTGTTGTAGGTTTGATTCTCAGCTCACTCATTTGCGCTTACTGTTTTTTTAAACAACAGGTGCAAAAACGGATATTTAATATGAAAAGAACTAATATAAAAAGTGACATGCGGTTTGATCTCGGCCACAAGTATAGAACGGAACGGCTGCAACCATTGTGCTGCCAACCCACATACGTTCTTTAGAGTACACAATCAGATATATATATATATATATATATATATATATAAGTTAATGGATGCACGTGCACCCCAAGCTTCCACGTGAGTCCGCCTCTAAGGGTAATTGCTCGTTTTTGGTGCCCTATCACGATCTAAGTGTCAAATTTAGATCGTAATACTTAAGTCATCAACAAATCATACATCGAATACTCGAATAATCACAACATAGATATGATTAGAAAACTATAATTTTATAACCATTTTCATTATGTTTATAAATTAAGGACCATTTCCATCATATTTATATATTAATAATGAAATGGAACAAAAACCTATACATTGGGTGTATGTGTTTGGTACGAGGAAAAGTTTTTCAATTTTTAATGTTTGGTTGGTTAAAATATTTTGAAAAATATTTTCTCTATGAAAATAATTTTCTAAAAAAATGAAGAAAATGACTCCTCTAACGCAAATAGAAAAAACATATTTCAGAAGTGACGTTCCAAGTTAATTGTTTTCTTACCACCCATCCAACACCTAAAACTACCAACCCTTGACTATCCCACCCCGCCACCCTCAGACCCCACCCACTCTACACCACTCCCATATTATTTTGCTAGATTACTGATACGATATTGGATGGTTTATGTGCTCAACTTTCTTCAAGGCCTTGTACTAGAAGTCAAGCCAATGACTTTCAAACTTTACAAGTCAAGTTCATGGAGAATGAAGCTATGGAAGTACTTGAAGAGAACCATTGGAGGTAAGCTTTGCAAGATAGCATGGAGGAAGAGTGCAAGACACCAAGAGCCCAAGGTTCAAAGCCCAAAGCTAGAGCTTGCCTCTTAATGAAGCCCAAACGCAAGTATGTGGCTACAATTGCAAGCTTGGATAGTTAAATATTAAATCTGGCTAGTTATTAAATAATTGTGGTTAGACATGTAAAGACAAAACTATATAACTTGTCTTAGCCTAGTTAATTCCTTAGTTAGTTTTGAGATTTATGACGAAACACTTTTGAGTGTAGTTTTCTCCTTCTACGGAGTTTAGGTTATGTTAGGATAAGTGAGAGGATTCTCTTATCTCTTTACTTTGATTTTCTCTTGGATTAGATTTTCATGTATGAGTTCAAATTCCCTTCCCCCTTAGATTGATCTCATCTTTCGATTGTTAATTAATTGGTGTAAGTATAAAGTCCTATGTTGATTAGTCACAATTTCTAGTTGATTTGATCCATTATTTATTCTATTCTCATCTCTTATTTCTCCTATCTCATCTATCGATTTCTCCTATCTTAATTTCCGTGTATTTGATTGTTGTTTTCATACTTTCCTAGTTAGGACCTTATCAATTACATAGAAATGCTCTTGAATTATTAATTTACTTATTTATCAAATACTAGAAAATAAGTAAGAAAATTACTAGTTTTTCAAGAATTTTTTTCTTAGAAAATATTTTTGTTCGTAGAGTTTTTAGCCATAGTTGTCTCTTATCAATGAGAGTATATCTATTTTGGTTCTTCAAATATAACCTTGAGTATCTTTATTCCATAAGATTGCTAAAGTGGAGCACATTTGGTCCAACTAACAAAATGGACTTAAAAATTAACAGTGACTACAAAAAGAAAAATATGATAAAATTGACAAAAACAATCGATCGACTTTTAAATCATCTGACTTGGTCGGTTTGGTCCCCTTTTTCTTAAAAAATTAAACCGATTGAGTTTGATCATTTTTGTTGCGCCAAAATTTGGAAAAATAAAAAAACCAGCTAAGCTTGGTCGGTTTCTCAAAAAAAAAATTTAATTTTTTTAAATAAAACCGACCGAGCTTGGTTGGTTATACTAGAAATATTTTCGCAAACTATATAAACTACTGAGCTCGGACGATTTTGTTTTCTCACTTTATGCACAAAAAAGATTGATCGAGCTAGGTCGATTTTATTAAATCAAAATTTAAAAAAATAATGGGGATCACATAGAGAGAGTCGATCGGTTTTTCAATCGGTCCGAAAGTTAGTCGATTTTTACCATATTTTTAGTAGTGTTTTTTTATAGTCACCGTTAGATTTCTAAATCCATTATGTTAGTTGGATCAAATGTACACTTTAACAAACATAAGAGACTAAAATTGCTCAAGATTATATTTAAAGGGTTAAAATAGACATACTTCTGTAACTAATGAATAACTTTGACTAAAAACTTTACCAAACACACCCATTAAGAACCATTTTTATAAAGTTCTCCTTTAATCTATTACTAGAGGTGTACATGGACCGGGTTGGTCCGAATTTTTCAAATATCGAATCAAATCAATTGTTTCAGAATTTTAAATTTATAAATCAAACCAAACCTATAAAAGTCGGGTTGTTCAATCTCAATTTTTTCAGGGTTTTTCAGGTTTGTCAAATTTTTGGTTTTTTTTTTGTTCGATGCGAAACATCTTACAATAGCATTTTATTGATCAAAAATAAGTTTTTTTGCTCTTTTTATCTATATCTGTACAGATTTTGTTTTGTTGGTCATGAACAAGAAGCTTCTTTTAGCTATAGCAGTGAAAGTGTTTGTAGCTTTCAAGTTTCAACTATAGCAGTGAAAGTGATTTCTTTTAGAAGAATAAAATTAGGTTTCACATGCTTTTTTATCCCAGTTTGAGAGGGAAGCTATGGCAAACAACATATTACGCATCTTAGCCTTGCGATTGTATATTTCCCCTAAAACATTTAACTCACATCTGTTTGCTGCTCAATGTAATCCAACCCTACAATACTATAATCAGGGGTGACTTGACCTCCCACAAACGATAGAACATATTATTTATCTGATAATGAAATCATTATCTCATAACTAAATGGCGACTCAATAATATATGTATAAAATAATTAAAAAATTGTATACATATAATTGGGTCAGTTTGGTCTCAGTTTGACTTTTGTTAGTTAAAACCAAATCTATTGTGATCATGTTTTCTTTCTCATTACCAAACCAAATCAAACCAAACAACTAATAGGGTTTTCTTACCGGTTTGATTTGGTTCGTCAGTTTGGTGCGATTTGACGGTTTTCTTTGTGTATAGGGCAAAATTAGTAGAATATAGCTGAACGAATTATGTCATGACACGTGGCAGGTGATGGTGAATCTGATCCATATCAGCCTCTAGTGCTACCAGTGAAGCATGAGCAAGATCGATGCATTGTAAGAACGCGAGGTACCGGTGATCAGATGAACGGTTTGAATTCAAACGGATGGCCGTTACTAGTCCGATCTCACATCTTTCAACGGAGCATTAATGACATTTATGAAGACACTAATTGTCTAATTATTGAGGCATCCATTCTCTTGTATTAATAAGGTATATATCGTGGGGTGTGTACCCGTGAGTTCGTGTATAAATATGACACATTATTTCATTGTAAAGGATATATGCAAGCTATTATAATACACGTATCAATATTACTCTCAATATTTGTGCTTTCATACTAGTCATAGAAGTTTTGTCAAGAAGTTAACATCAGACTCAGACTAACTATTTCTTTACTTTGTCTTAATAATATTTATTTACATTACATATTATTTAATATTCGTCTCAAATCAGTCACTTGAGATCCACGTGTATTTGAGCACGTATACAAATTCAATTGTACGAATTTAGGGAGAAACACTTTGTACACCCCCTACTACAGTGATTTTTAGAGTAACTTAAATTGAACGACGACGTGCTAAAGACATTTCTAACTCTTTACCCTTTCGAGCTTGACATCCAATAGAATTCGACCACGTATGTGAAGCGACGTAGTTTAGACGTAATTCTCCAACTATAACGCGTTTTTATTGAACTCCATCTGTTTCCCAGTTTCCTCCTCCACCTATAAATATCTTTTCAACAGTTTAGATTCATCAGAAAGTATTTGTTAGAGAAAGAAAAAGGAAGAGAAGAGAGGGAGGAACAAGGAAAGGAAATTCACCTTAATAATTCTCTGCCTTTGGTGTTCTTAACAGTCGCCCGTCACCAGATCTGCGCTCAACCATGGTAAATATAAACATAAATCCTTTCTTTATTGGACTAGTTTGTGTTTCGATTTTGTTTGATCCTCGTTCATTCTTTGGATTTTTCTTATCTGGATTAATTATGTTAAACCATGATCTCATCGTTGGAATTGATTGCATTGTAGTCTTTTTTTCTCTATTTTTTTCTTCTTAATCTAGTTAATGTGAATTTTTGTATATCTTGTTCCTTATGATTAATGCAACAATGGATTCAAGTTATGGTCATACACATCTTGTAGATCGGTATGCATTGTGTAGGATGATTTGGTAATATTTGTCCAATTGTGGTCGATCTGTTAGTTAGACTACTTGTTGTTCTTAGATCCCATTGTGAAAAGAAAAGGGAAGGTACGAGAGTTAATTAATCTCATTTTATATTTCAATTTTTTCTGAAATTAAACTTAACACAGCTAAACTATCATTTGTTCACTTTTCCTACTTCAACTATCAGGTAGGAAAAGTAACTAAATGATTGGTTAGATGTGGTTTACTAACTAGTTTAGTTTAGGTAGGAAACTCTCACAATTGATAGTTCAGGTAGTAAACTCAAAAAACAATGATACTTAGTGTGTTTTTGACTCTTATCTCAATTTTTTTTAGGTAAAAACAATTTTAAAATATTTGGAGATATCATAGTCAAAGAAAAAATAGATGTCTCCAAGTAGTTAAAGTGTGAAACAATTTGGGAAGAGGGAACATCAAGGTATCTTCATTGAGTTAATGATTGAAGCCAATAGACTTGAATAGACTTAAAAAGGATACAATGGTGACCCACTACGGTAGTGTTAGGTTATATATATGAATGTAGAAATGGAAAAAAAAATGTACAAAATCCAACCGTGTTGAATGAAACTACAAAATACAATAAATCTATGAGTTCAGGAGATTTGGGTTTCATAGTTAAGTTCAAAAGTAATGAAAAGGTTTGAGATTTATTAAGCTGCGATATATTGGAGGCTATGCTGGCGAATTTGTTGTATCCAATTTAACTCCATTGATCTTTATAGAAGCCATTTCATGTTAGCCCTATTTAGGGTTGCCTTTCTAGCTTGGTCTGCCTGCCGGAGGACTCCAACGATGTTTCTTAACTCATTTTATTTTGGCGTTGTTGCAGACTACATCAAGACGTCTTGCTGACAGGAAGGTGGAAAAGTTTGAGAAAAACATTACGAAACGAGGAGCTGTTCCTGAAACTACCATAAAGAAGGGTAACGATTATCCTGTTGGTCCTATCTTGCTTGGGTTCTTTGTCTTTGTCGTCATTGGCTCATGTAAGTTTTTCTTATTCTTTTATACATTGTTTAAAGTCCAAAGAACATCACATTTATTGTATTATGCTTGCATCAGAGCTAAAGGAATTGACTTCAAAGAACAAGAGTATTCACAATTCTGAGTATAAATGTCTGCATATATAAGATCTACTCGCAACTTGAGTTTAGAGGAGGTTGGCATATTGATAAGAACTTAACTATCAGTGTAATCCATTATTTCGTCTGAAGTTGTCCTTGTACATGTTTATTGCCTTACATTTCTATTGCTTTATGTGAGTTTAGGTATTTGCCAGCGCATTAGTAGCACATCTAATTTGATTAAAATATATTTGAGCTAATCCTCCCTACCTTCGCTACCAGCTTTATTCCAGATAATAAGGACAGCAACCAGCGGAGGAATGGCTTAAGCTTGCAACTTATTTTAGCGCTGGTGGCACAAACAAGGCTGCTTCTTGTAATGTCTTTTCGTGTTTTAGCCCCAATGTAGAAATTGGAGAGGAACTATAGAATTTTACTATGTCGTCAAATACTTAAAAATGTATGGATTTCTGTTCTGTCCCATGCTTAGCATGTATGTTCTCATTCCTGTAGTTTCTTCCTTTTCTCTTTTTTCCTGGTGGAGGCCGAGAGAATGTTGTGCTAGTGTAGCAAGGTTGCTGGTTCTGTTGAAGCACAAAAACGTAATTAATGGCAGGACCCTATTCAAAAACGGCTTTTCTTGTTTTGGTAATCATTTTGACACAATAAATGAGCTTGTTACGGCAAGTATGCTTTAGAAAACATCCCGGCAAAAACCGAGTAGCAATACCAGGCTAATTCTAAAGAACCAGAGAAGTACTTTACAGTCTCCAAGCAGATTGAACAAGAGGCTACTCACTCGATTGCTACAGCCGACAAAGTATTTGTCCATAATCATCACGGGTAAAACGTAGAATACCTTCGCTTATGCATCGTTGTTAGGTAAAAAAGGGCAGCATGGTGCAGGGTTTGGGAAAGAGCCGGATGCTAAGGACTTGCTCGCATGTGCTGGCCTAAAAGCTTCATCTACTGTAAAATTGCTTATTTTGAAATTTGAAAATACCAATATTTTGTTTGGTCTAATCATTTGACAAACGTTTTTGTCAATATTAAAAAGTAGCTTGTGTTTTGACTAATCATCTAAGAAATTGAAAGTGCAAGAAGGAGATGAATTGTATCTTTTTTGTTTTTCTGGTCGACTGACTATGTCAAGTAGTCGATTGTTATGCAGTAATTTAAAACTTAAGTAATATGGAAAGTAAAGTTACACAAGCATATCAATCTCTCGTAATTTTTCTTTTATACAATAATTCACCTACAATATTTTTCTCTTCTTTTTTTTTAGTACGCAATAAATCACTAAGAGATATAATCCTTGTTAAAAGTAGAGCAAAGAACTTTAGAATATTGAGACGAAAGTATATTGTTCTTCTTCACAAAGCCTCTTCATATAATCTTCAAAACTAGCCATTTTGTCTTTGACAGAGAATCCGCGAGGAGATAGAAGAAGATCGTTGCTATATGACTATCTCAAAATTCAATGTATGAATAAGGAGGCTTTTAAGCGCCTCCCTCGTCTTAGAGCTGCTTTAACTTTCCTAGCTTCAACTTAGCATAAGGGTAACCTTCTCCTTCTTACTTAACATAGGGTCCGTCAATCATGACCCAACTTAAAATCAATCGCCTCTAATTCCTGAGCTCCACCCTCTGCTTCTTGATTTTGATGTCGTGGTAATCTTCAGGTGTCGAGGTTAATGGTGGTGGTTATAGGTGTTGTTTGTGATGGTAGTTAGTGGATATGGTGATTGTGGGTAATAATTAGTCATGATGGTCGTTGTTAGAATCATGCTACTACCTATGTTCTCAAAGAACCAAGTTCTTTGAGTAACTTTGCGTAAAGTGCAGAATGTAAAATCAACACAAGTATTTTAGTGTGTAAACGCTCCTAAAGGAATTTTCCCAAACTTCCACTAAGCTCGAGCTCAATATTTTAAGGTTTACAACCACCCTTGAAACACTTAAGGCCCAACAGTTCCGCTTCTACCCACTTAACTTTTATCTTCAATGACTCTACCCAGTTAAATAAGTCCATTCCAAAACAACACCTACTACAGTCAACTAAGAAATTTAATAAGTGGAACCACAATAGGAACCTAACTATTACAATAAAAGAACTGAATGATAAATCTTGATAATAAGAGGTTCTTTTTTGGTGTTTAGTCGGCTCTCTCGAGACTCTGATGTTGACTCTCAATCACTCTTGATTGTCTCTATATTTGGATATGTTTATGGTTAAGCTCCAAAGCTTCTTGATGTGTTGTTTATATAGGAGTGGTTTCTGCCTTCTTCTTGTCTGAATCCATCCAAGTCTTGATTTCATAATATGTCTGAAAACTAATTCTTATTTGATATGGATTTACTTCTTTCCTTGTTTGTGCGTGTGATTTCTCTTCTCCTACTCCAATGCTAATTCAATGTATTCAACTTACGGTAACTTGAATTCCAACTACTCACCGAATAAGAACAAGTTAATAATTCCAATTCTCCTAGTCAACACGAAACAACAACTCTTAGACAGTCTCCAATCTTCCTTCTAAGGATCAATTCCTCTATTGTTGTGGCTATTTTCACTAGTTTCTTTGGAGATGTTTGGACTTCTGGATTTTCAATGTCTTCTTTCAATTGTCCTTGTATTTGATTGTTTTTGGATATATAATTTGTTAATCAACAAAATTTTATTTTAAGCTCTGAACTATTATTGAGACAACAACATCTCAACAATCGCTGATAGTAGTAATTAACAATGGTGATTAATTGTGGTAGTTGGTGGTGGTGGAAGTGATGACAGATAATGACGATGATGAATGATGGCGATAGTTGATGATATATTCGATGACTGATGGTGGTAATTGCTGATTGTGATTGGTGATGTCTAATGGTAATGATTGTAAATAATGGCTAGTGTCGTGACGACTAATTGTGGCGATTGGTGATGATGGTGGAGTTGTGGTTAAGGATGATGGTTGTGGGCGACGATAGTGAAAGTAGATGTAATAGTGATAAAATGTCTTATTTGCATAAATTCTTGAATTAATAGCATTTTAATAGTGTTAAGGCTTTATTATAAATCTTAGTAATTATTTACATTTATTCACACGCGTTAAACGGTTGTAAAGAATCATACACTTAGTAATTAAAAATTAAATAATTAAGATATAGATCTAAAAAAATATATTTAATAATTAAAATGTAAATAATTAAAATTCAAACTTCGGTGAGAGAAATGGATTTTTGCCCTTTATAATTTTTATTTTTAATATTATAAACCTTTTACAAAATATCTTCATTTTTACCTGAAAAGGTCATTTGCTTGGCAAAATATTTCGACTGTTTGAATATTTTGCTTAAAAAATGCACTCCAAATTGGACGTATCGGAAGTAAGGAAAAAGGGCAAAAGTAGGGGGCGAAAGGGCGGTAAATGGGATGAGCAACAACAAAACATGAAAGTCATTCATAGTAGTATTAGTAGCACGGAAAAGTCGTTCTTCCACTTCCGGTGTTGATTCCAATGAAACCCTAGATAGGGGACCATAAGAAAGATCAGCTACCATTCCAACGAAAATGTTTTTCCTTCGTCTCCGGGATGATAAAAGAGGAAACTTAAAATTCAGCTGGTATGCAGCGTCGTGAGTTCAAATTATGGTGAGAGCAATTTACTGCGGGTGATTGACCAGGAATTTATTAAAATCTGATAGCTTTATGATGGTCAGCGGGTCCAAAAGCAACTCGACTATAAGGAGAGGAGTGAAAGCGGCTTGAATGCAAGGAAATGAGACACATGGTTGTACTGGTCAGCTTTGGGCGGGAGATTGACGATTGCTTTTGGTGGATTGCTTACTACTAGGTTGGATCGGATGTCAACCTGTGGAGGCACCCTTTGTTACTATTGGACAAATTTCTCATTTAGTTTTCTTCCTCAGTTTACCTGTTCTCAAACTCTGATAATTCAGCCACATTCCGCGATTTACTGATAGCAGTGTTGAGGACCAGAAATATTATCTTCCAGAAATAGTGTCATAACCTGAGAAAAAAAATATTTTTTTCCTTCACAGTTTGAATGGTTGTACATCTTTTTGCTTTTCATAATCAAGTGACAAATGAACAGTCATCATACAATTTTTTTTTATATGTCACCATCAGCCTAAATTGTTCATTATTATCCTTTCAGGGATTGATGGAAACATAATAATTCAATTTTTTTTTTATTTGTGAATTAGGTGGGGAAAACAGTAACTGAAAACGATGTCGTGGTATTAATAAATGCAATAGTTTGTGATCTATAATTGTCTTTTTGGAGCGGTTGTAGTTGTCGACTTATTCCTTTGTTTCTTAGTCAACCGTACTTTTTAATTCTTTCCTGTTATGGAACCCAAACTATTGTCTTAATTTGCTTCTGCTTGCTTTGGGTTATCGAACTGGAAAGAAGTTGGAGTAGAAAGATGACGATCTTGCAATTAGAGTACAACTCAAATTTGTAGCACAGTTGCATCATGAGTTGAGCCTCAATGTAAGATTTTTTCTTCTTTGTGTTTAATCCTGTATTTGTCTTCTCTCTGTCCTATATCTTTTTGTATTTTTCGAGTTTGATTTCTCACATGGTCACTCAAATATCTTCCGTCCAAAAAAATTGTCTTACTTTCCTTATTAGTTTGACATATTTATATATTTAGAAACAAACAGTCACACAAATATCTAAGTTTTGTTTTATACTACACATTTCAAAAAGTCTTCCTTTATTTCTTAAATTACGTGTCAAGTCAAACTAACATAATTTTTTTGGGACGGAGGGAGTAATATTATTATTTCAGAAATTCACTTTAATTTGAATCAAGAAGAGATAGGTGACTTTCTAAGATAATAGCGGTTAGTGAGTGACCATCTGAGAAATCAATCCTAGATTTTTCTTTTTCTGTTTTGGTTCTTCATTCTTGTTCTCCCGATTGTTTGATGAAGTCGAGTATTTGCCTTTTTGGTGAAATTATGTACTTATTTGTCGGACTAGGAATATATTGTGGGGTAATGCAGATCCGATTCCTGGTTTCTTGTTCATACTGAGATTTTAGTGGACCCGTGTTGCTTCTTTCTACAATATGGAGTGGAATGTAAAATGGGAATGGGGAAACACGATGATGTTTGGTTCAAAAGGTTGTGAAAGTCCGAAAGAACTGCAATCAACAGATTGGGGAGTTGATGAGGCGGGAGAACTTGATGGTGGATCCTTCAATTTGTCAGGGTTTGGCAGTGTTGGTGGTAGTTCTTCGATTAAGAGCTCAATATCAGCTTCAACTGACTCTTCACCAAACGAGGGGATGAAAGAATCCTACTTCACTTTTGAAGCATTTGATGACTCTGATGGGAATCTTGGTAAGGATGTGGAACAGTGCAGAGTTGAGCTATCTAGACAGTCGCCAACCATCGAGGCTTCGATAGGCTATGATGGACCATTGACTGGTTTGAAACTTGGTAAGCGAACACTTGAAAGCAACAATGGTGGAAGCAGTGTTAAGCTCCCGTCCGTCTCCATGATCCCTGTATCATCTGTTATTGCAGCAAAGAAAACAAAATCCTCCATTCAGAATGCACTAATTCCGCGCTGTCAGGTTGAGGGCTGCAATCTTGATCTGTCTTCAGCTAAAGAATATCACCGAAAGCATCGAGTTTGTCAGTCATTCCAAATGCCCAAAGGTCATCATAGGAGGTGTTGAGCGACGATTTTGTCAGCAGTGTAGTAGGTAAACCTCATTTGATGAAACCTATATTGGGGCATCTTATAGGTAGATGTTTGGCTTCCATATTTTAGTTTATAACAGCTTGTTCTTCTGGATGTATGGTTCCTATGGCGTTTTGGGGGGTTTAATTTGTCCTCAGTTCTCGAGCATATTTGATATCATAGTGGCTCATTCCTTTTTTTCTCACACTGAAGGTTCCATAGCTTGTCTGATTTTGATGAAAAGAAACGAAGCTGTCGCAGGAGACTTTCTGATCACAATGCACGCCGCCGCAAGCCACAACAGGAAACTATCCAATTCAACTCGACAAGGCTTTCTTCATGGTTTTATGGTATGGTGCCTATGTTTAGATTGGGCTTCTTTTCTTCTGAAATGTAACTTATATGAGCATTCAAATGAAAAGCTTCAGCAAGAACTACAGCAACAACAACATACCCAGTATAGTCTGACAAGTGGGGTCAGGGGAGGGTGAGGTGTACGCAGACCTTACCTACCTTTGTGGAGTAGAGAGGCTATTTCCTATAGGCCCTCGGCTCAAAAAATATCGTTTCCAGAACAGGTTTGAAAGAAATGCCAGAGTAGAAATCTACAATTAAAATATTGAAGAAAGAAAGTACTGACAGTAAAAATAGTAAAAATAGTAAAAATAACCAAAGTAAAAGAAACAACAGTAGTAATAAAATTGAAGAATAAGATAATGCTAGCATAATAACAATAATACTGGTACCACTGTAGGAACCATAAACTTCAAATCCTGGATCCTCCTCTGAGGTCATGGTTGACTTTATTAGCTCATTACACTGTGAGTGATGACTAACGTTTTTTTTTTAATTCGACCTGTACTTGATTCTACCAACATTCTCCTGTTGCTGGTTTATGTATATATATATATATATATATATATATATATATATATATATATATCATTTTACCTCGCTTATCGCCTCCCAAAAAAGGAACTACTCATCAGAAAAAGAAGGATGTAACATATGGAACTAAACTAGGATTACTTACAATAGCTATGTTATTTGCCAAGTGTATTTTTCACCTAATTAGACACTTGTGGATCTGTGTCTGAGCAAGAGTGAATAATAGAAAAATCTAGTTTTAGAGAATCCATTTCCCTTGGAAGACAAATTATTTAGCATTGAAATGAAATAGGCACGAATAGTTCAAAATTGAAAGAAATAATCCCCTTGATTATTTTCATTGATTGAATAGATATATATACAAGTTAAAATAGGAGAATCCTATTCCTAATCTATTCCTAAAACCTTGTTCTACCATAATTCTAACTATACAATTATGGTAAGTGTATAACACTAATTTATGGTAATAAATATACTACAATATACACACAATATACTTTCCTTAATATACAATATTTGTAACTGATTTTCTGCCCTAAATATGTGCAGTAGCCACGTTGTTGGGCTTGGACGAGAGGCCCGGTTGGGCCACGCCGGCCGGGGCCTGCACCGTGTCCGCTGGACTGTTTTGTCATTGGTTCTTGGCGGACGCAGCCTTCTTTGTTGAAATTTATTTGGGCCGGACCGCACCGTGTTGCTTTTATTCCACGATATATATGTGATATACACTGCTATATATTCGGTGTATATCACATGTATATTGCTCTATTTAACACACCCCCGCGATCATAGCGGGCGGTTTCCGAACGCCGAGATCGTCCCTAAAATCTTCAAAGAGAACCGCATTTGGTAGACCCTTTGTAAAGATGTCTCGCAATTTGATAACGAGACGGGACATGGCATACACGAACTTGACCCTTTGCAACCTTTTCACGGACAAAATGAATGTCCATTTCGATATGCTTAGTGCGTTGGTGTCGAATCGGATTACCCGACGGGTAGATGGCACTAATGTTATCGCAAAGATACCAAGGTTGCCTTCGAATGGGACAATGAAGCTCCAAAAGCAAATTACGTAGCCAACATGACTCGGAGACCACATTCGCTACCCCTCGATATTCTCGCTCTCGCACCGGAGCGTGACAGAGTTGCTTGACGTTTTGCCGACCATGAGACCAAGTTGTTGCCAAGGAACATACAAGAGCGAAGTCGACCGTCCGGTGTCGGGACACCCACCCCAATCAAAGCATCCGTGTAAGAGACAAGTGTGGATGTAGATGAAGGATACAAGTGCAACCCATAGTCCAAAGTGTCCCCCGTATATACCGAATGATGCGTTTGATTGCATTCATGTGCTCAACTCGGGATCATGCATGAATAAACACACACCGCCGAACCGCATATGTAATATCCGTCCGGTAAAGGTAAGATACGGAGGGCCCCCGCAGATCGCGATAGCGAGTCGGATCCTCGTATGGTGCACCCGTCGCGGCACTCGCCTTTGGGTTTGCATCAACCGGTGTGGAAGTGGACTTACGGGATGACATCCCAGCCCTCTCTATGATCTCAAAGCAAAGATACTTCCGTTGAGACAGAAACAAGCCACCCGAATGACGTTTGACGCAATCCCCAAAAAATAACTCAACGGCCCTAAGTCCTTCATAGCAAATTCGGAACCGAGCATGGCCACGATAGACCGACGCAAAGCATCGGAGGAGGCGGTCAAGATGATATCATCCACATACAAAGAATATAGGCCAATGACGAACCACGGCGGTAGATGAACAAAGAATTATCGACCGCCGTGTGTGAACCCAATAGTCGAAACAAAATCCGCAAATCGTGTATACCGTGCACGTGGAGACCGCTTAAGCCCATATAAGGACTTTTTCAACAAACAGACATGATGAGGGCGGTTGGGATCCCCGAAACCCAACGGCGATGCATATAGATCGTTTCCTTGAGATCTCCATGTAGAAAAGCATTCTTGACATCTAACTGATGAATTGGCCAAGTCTTTGAAAGGGCCAAGCTAAGTACCGTGCGAATGGTAGCCGGTTTGACCACCGGACTAAACGTCTCACCACAATCAATACCAACCTGCTGAGTCTTACCATCACCAACAAGTCGCGCCTTATGCCGAGCAAATGACCCATCTGAATTCTCCTTATGAGCAAAAATCCACATAGACCGATAATATTAGTACCATATGGACGGGCACCAACTCCCACGTCTTATTATCAATAAGAGCATTATATTCATCAGTCATAGCAATTTTCCAATTAGGGTCATTTAATGCGGACACAGGATTGCGGGGCAAGGGGGATTTAGAGACATCAGAATGTAAATTAAAATGTCTTTTAGGTGTAAAAATACCCCGCTGACTACGAGTGACCGGTCTATGACTCGAGGAAGAATTAATGGAATTATGGGAATTTTTTTCGGGCTCGGGACGATCGGCCAAGAAAAGCGCAGCCGGGCCCGCCGGCCCAAATCGGAAATGGCCGGACTCGGCTCGGACCGGTTCAGAACCGGGCTGGACCGGCCCAGCTTGCTTTCGAACTGTTCCAGTGGCCGGGAAGAGCGGGTGTGGCGCATCTTGTTGGGCCCGGCGGCGGCAAGGCCCGCCGGAGAATTTTGGGTACGGGAGTTGTCCGAAAAATTCCGAATAATATACGGGGATATTTGGTCATCCAAAAAATTATACGACTTAGGCTCGGGAGTATGAACTTTCGTAAAAGGGAATTGGGTTTCATCAAAAATGACATGACGATTTATAATAATTTTCTTGGAGGATAAATCAAAACACTTATAACCACGATGATTCGACGGATAACCCAAAAATACACACGGAGTAGACCGAGCCTGAAGTTTGTTAATTGTGGTGGATGGGAATAACGGATAACACAAGCACCCAAAAATCCGAAGATGAGAATAAGACGGGTTTTTATTATATAAGATTTTAAGAGGGGAAGAATATGTCAGACCTTTAGACGGAATTATGTTAAGAAGGTAAGTGGCCATTTGTAGAGCATGATGCCAAAAATACGGAGGTATGGAGGCATGGATTAGGAGAGTTCGGACAATGTTATTTATGGAACGAATTTTGCGTTCGGCTTTCCCATTTTGTGAAGATGTATGAGGACAGAAAACCGAAAATTTATCCCACGAGTAGCACAAAATTCTCGAAACTCCTTATTGTCATACTCCTTCCCATTATCACATTGAATATTTTTTATTTCTCTTTCGAATTGAGTACGAATGAACGCTCTAAATTTTATGAAGACGGAAAACACTTGTGATTTATTCGCAATTGGAAACGTCCACAAAAATCTAGAATAATCATCTAAGAAGAGAACATAATATCGATGACCCATTGAACTAAGAACAGGAGATGTCCATAAGTCGCTATGAATAATGTCAAATGGCATAGAAGTATGAGAATTGGAGTCTACAAATGGCAACTTAACAATTTTTCCTAATGAACAAGATCGACAAATTGGAGTACGACTCGTACCCTTACAAGAAATAAAGCTATTTTTATCTAAAACTGATAAAATAGAAGATCCCGGATGACCCAAACGAGCATGCCACATGGAAGGAGAGATGGCTGCAAAAGCTGATGGCAAGGCCGGACTCGATGGATCGAAACGGGCATGATAGGATATAGACCCCCTACTATCACACCTCACGAGATGACTCCCCGTCTTGAAATCCTTCACGAGAGAAACCGAAAGGATCAAATTCAATAGAAACAGAATTGTCATTTGTGAATTTTCGGACAGACACTAAATTTTTAATCAATTTAGGAGCATGTAAAGTATTTTTCAAGAGAAGTGGTGGATTGGGAGGAGACAACGTTTTCTGACCATACCCTAGAATTGGAATTGAACTCGCCATTACCAACAATTATTCCCCGAGGGGTGCTCAAATTGTAATAAGATGAGAGAGTACCGATTCGGAAGTCATGTGAGTAGTGGCCCCGGTGTCCATGTACCAATTTGGGTCCGGTTGAGTTAATCCCAACGTGTGCATCGCGGCCTCGATATCGGTCCGAGTGGGGCCTCGCCGCATGATGGGCTTGCGGAGGACGGGGCCCAAGGACTCCCGGCCGTGCCGGAACCGGGCCGTTACCGCCGGGGGCCGTTGTCGGGCCACCGGCCGCCGGGCCGCCAATGCCGGGTATTGGGCTCGCCGGGGCCGCCACCACCGGCCGCCGGCAAACCGATGGAGGGTGCGGGTGCCACCGCCACCGGCCCCACCGCTCGGGCCCACGGTGGTGGTGGCCCACCGTACCCCGAATGGGACCCACCGCCCGCTTGTTGCTCACCGAAACTGCCACCGAACCACCTCGTTTGCCCCCGCGGTTTTTGTTATTTTTGCGATTATTCTTGCCGCCACCATTATTATGGTTTTGGCCCGAATTATTAACAAAACCCGAAGAACTAGGAGAGGATGCCACCATGACAACCGGGCTTGCTCCGTAGCCGCCTTTTTAGCCAAACCGGCTTCTTCCAACGTCGCATGGAGCGGGCTTGATGAAAGTCGGGAAGAGGGTTGCTTTGGCGAAGGAGAGTTCCAACACCATTATAGGCCTCCGAAAGCCCGCAACCAACCGTAAAACTAGACGATTATTTGTCACCGGTGCGCCAACATTACGGAGTTGATCCGCCAATTCCTTTAGTTTCTTGCAATATGCGAAACGTTCGGAAATACGTCCATTCGAACGAGAGAGAATTCGCTCGAGTGTGACGATACGGGAATGTTGGTTGTCTTGGAATATGTCACGCAATCTATTCCATGCAGCCATAGCCGTGGTATCGGGCTCCATAATCGTCGTAGAAGGTCCACCGAAATAGTGGTGTATATCCACCGAAGAACGGTAGCATCAAGTGTAATCCACACCTCAGGATCCTCCGCAGGAAGGGGTCTAGCGGGAGGAATTATGTGATGAAGAACTTGATAAGAGATAGCGTGAATTTTAAACAACTCCGCCCACGTTGCATATTGAACGTTTTCCATCTCAAGGACAATAGGGACACTGAGCTTGATATTGGAAACCGTGAGGCAGGTGAAAATTGTTCTTAGACATATTTGAAAGAACAAAGAAGGAGGATAAATTTAAGAGAGGTTTTTGAGAGCGGAAGACGAGATATTTGGAGAGAAAAACCCGAGGGGGGGGGGGGGGGGGGGCTCTCGGCCAAAGAGGCAAAAGTTTGAGAGAAGAAAACTTTTGGTTTAGACCTAGTCTCTTGATACCATGAAAGAAATAATCCCCTTGATTATTTTCATTGATTGAATAGATATATATACAAGTTAAAATAGGAGAATCCTATTCCTAATCTATTCCTAAAACCTTGTTCTACCATAATTCTAACTATACAATTATGGTAAGTGTATAACACTAATTTATGGTAATAAATATACTACAATATACACACAATATACTTTCCTTAATATACAATATTTGTAACTGATTTTCTGCCCTAAATATGTGCAGTAGCCACGTTGTTGGGCTTGGACGAGAGGCCCAGTTGGGCCACAGCGGTGCTGGGCTGCACTGTGTCTGCTGGACTGTTTTGCTGCTGGGCTGCTGGACTGCAGCCTTGCTGCTGGGCTGGGCTGCTGGACTGCACTGCTGTTGCTTTTATTCCACTGATATATATGTGATATACAATGCTATATATTCAGTGTATATCACATGTATATTGCTCTATTTAACAAAAATGTTAACTATTCCGTGATTGAAACAAAGCAATAACTACAGGAGAAGACTAATTTTAACATGTACAGGAATGCGATTAATTGTCAATATTTTTATAAGAAATTCCTTTTTTGATGCAAACAACCAATTTCTGTGGCATTCTTTTGCTTAAATACATACATTTTAAGACACGCATACCTATAAGAATATTTGTGCAACAAATTTCTTTTGGAAAGGAAGCCCATGAGCTGCTGCTTGTGAGATAGGATATGCTGCTTCTGTCGATGAATGCTTCTACTGACTTGGGAATAAGCTTTTTCTTTAAGTCTTCTACAAGTATCATACTATGTCGTGTTTCTTTGCACATGTTCTGCTGGTGGAGCTTTATCCAACTTTTAATTCACCTCTTTTTGCATTTTTCAAGTTCTGTTGTCCTATTATACCTTTATTTTTGTGGTGGTGGGTGGTGGGTGGTGGTGATGCATGACAGGTGGAGGTTGTGGTGGCCGTAGTGACGGAGCCAGGATTTTCGCTAAGCGGATTCAAAATATAAAGAAGTAAACATTCTAAGAAGTCAAGGGGATTCAACATATAGTATATGTACATAGGAAAAAAAATTGACCTACCTACCAGCGAAGGGTTGTGACAACTGTAGCTCCGCCATTGGTGATGGGGGTGTGGGTAGGGAGCTAATTAAAACCTTTTATTTTCTGGTTTCTACCTTATCATCTGATTGAAAGACATTTCCTACATTGTTTTTTTGTTGTGCTTAGCCACTATCATTTTATGTGCTTATACATTTACAGATAATAGGCAATCGGTGAATCTTGTGTTCAACAATGCCCCCCTTGTTCACTCTAAAACTACTGCAGATTCTACCTGGGAAACGTCTGAAGTTTCCAAGTTCACAATAACAAGAGGGTTAACTTTAAAGCCTTACAAAGCTGACAGTACTAATGGGCAGTCACTTGTGGGGGGAGTCAAGCTTTCAGGGACCACTGAAATGCAGACCAATGCATCTAACTTGTACTCGGCATCCATCGGCACCACAGCCGAGGTATTCAGTCAAGGTTTGTTTTGATACCAAGGAACCCCACCCCCACAATAGTTTTCATTTTAAATTCTGGTGTAGTTCTCCTAAGTTATGCATGGAATTCCATCATTAATCTTTTCTTCTCTTGATTTAACTGGGAAAGATCTCTACGTTGCTGGTGTGGCTAATTCTCTCTAAAGATTTCCGTCAAATTACTGGATAATTAGTAGTGAGCTTCTTGTGGCTGCAAGAGTATCTTAGTATAGCAACTGATACTTGCATTATAACCACATGGCTTGCAAGAGTACTGAAACTTCCTGATGAACATATTGGATAAATTTCAATATTCTGCACATGCCTTTTCTCAGAACTGACCTACATCTGATGAGTGACGTAGAAGCACCTTGTTGAAAGCTTTATCTTTATGACATAGGAAATCCTTGTATGTTGGGTATAAAGATTGGTTCTGCAGATGGCAGACATAATTGGTGTTGCCTGATTTCTGGTTGTCTATATTTCTTTCAAAGGCCTAATAAACTCGTGAGGGTTCAAGTTCATAAGAGATGTACGATTACAAATTAGCCAAGTTGTTTTGTTTCAATATCTTTTGTTTTGCTTGTGCCTATGCTATGTCTTGAGCCGAGGGTCTTTCGGAAACAACCGCTCTACCTTCCAAGGTAGAGGTAAGGTCTGCGTACACTCTACCCTCCCCAGACCCCACGTTGGTGGGATTACACTGGGTATGTTGTTTTTGTTTCTGAGACCTAAAATAATGGTTGAAGCTGAATATGGACGGTCTAACCAGTTCGTTTTGGGTGATCAATTGGTTTGTAAGAACTAAACTTGAATGTATCAAAAACTAATAGAAGTATGCAGTGGTTGTGGATCATGACTTATTTTCTCTCTTCTTACACACAGTATCTTGGAAAATTGAAAGATTTAGGTGACAGCATAAAGCTGTTACCTAATACCACCTCAAGGTTCTCAACTAAAAGAGGGTGAGATGATGGTTAAGTTGGTTCCCTTTCATTACAGATTGTAAGCTTTGACAAAAGAAGTGAAGTGTTCAGTAGCATGTGTTATACAAGTAATATGCACTAAGCTTGTCAAAAATTAGGGGCTTCAAAGGTTCACCTCTTTACATTATAGCCATGTATAAACTTGTCAAGTTTAGGTACTAGGTATGCAGTGCTGATACAAGCCAAGGGGGTAGCCCGACAGTCAAAGACCTAAAGTGGCAATTTTGGCTTTGGAGACCACTGTACAAATACAACAGAGGCACACTAGGTGAATTTGTCCCATTTGTCTAAGCTTTGGTGGACAAAGTTATCGATTATGTGTTGGTGGAGAGTTATAGGTGCCCTGTGGATTAGTCGAGGTGTTGGTAAGTTGACCAAATGCCACTTGAAAAGAAAGGTTATCTAATCCTGATACTTTCCATTTGATGGGATGTAAAGACTACATCAGGTACACTTATATATATTTTCTTTCATCAGTCGAGGAACCATGTGCAAGCGGCTAGAAATGAGGTACATTAAGAAGTAGAACATTTACCTTTCTTCTTGGATCTGATTGAAAACTCTTGGGCAAGCCAGAGAAATGCTGGGATAAATTTTTTGTTAGGCTTTGTTTGACAGTAGTTTGGAGATGAGTGACGGGAGATGGTTGAGTGTTTGATTTCTTAGGCAATTTGCCTCCAGCATCGATATGTTTCTGATCGGAATAAAGAAGATATAATATCAGCTACATTGTTAGTTTTCATCTCACAATTGGCACAGTAACATTGATATTACATGTTGACTATAGAATTTTCTGCCCCTTGTTGGTATAATAGGAATTATTTGCTTGATTCCAATATATTTTGTTTTCACTTATGATTGGCCAATCCCAAGTTACCTTTGTAGAAGGCGCTAAGGAGAAAATTAAGAGAGAAGAATGTAGAAATGCTATGCTATAAAGTTTAAGGAGCAGCAGTGTTTAGTCAGTTTTCTGAGAGTTCTCTTAAGTTCACAGAAGTAACTGAAAATGCTAGATAATTAGATTCACCCTAGGCACCAAGTTATTTAGAATACACAATATGTCATTGCTTTATTTTAAAAGTATAATACTTTTTATGATTGTTTGATTAATAAATCAAAACCCATTGATTTCTCTATCAGATGTCAAGGAGACCATGTTCTCTCTAAATATGGGTGTGGCACAAGAATTACCTCGTGCTTTCTCTCTTCTGTCAAATAATTCATCATCTGAGCCTGAATCTATTTCAATTGGCCACTCGAGACATGTAAACCAGATCAGCATGCCGGAGCAGGTGATGCATGCAATTCCTCCGAGTTCGCCACTGGAGACTCAACACCGGCAGGCTGAACAACATCTATTCAATCCACGCATTCATACATCGGTTGCGAATGGTCACAGTGGTGGTAGCTTTCAGGAAATTCAGATTTCCAAAGATCCATTTGACGACTTCTATGTCAATGGATTGAACTGACACGGGAGACTATTTAGCTAACCCTCAACGTCAGAAATGGATTTCAATTTTTGCCGGCTTTACATTCTCCATTTAAGCAGTTGTGAAACATGGTTCATAAGCAGGCTATTGGAAGCAGCCTGTCATTCTAAAGTGGTTCCATGGAGCTCAGGATATTGAACATCCGATCTTGAAAGAAAGCTTTGGATTGAAAAGTATGCCGTTAAGTTTATTTGCTTTAATAAATCAACATGAGTTCTTAAGTTGTAGTGGTTTCATGTTTCTGCACTTTGACATGATGTTACCACAGAGATTTAATGTTGATGTCTAAAAACGCCTAGACAGTCTATTTATCCATCTAAAATCGTTCTGAAATAGGATTCGGTTGAATCAGGTTTGACTTTCACCTTGAATACCGGGGTAGAAATGACAATTATGGTTCAGTCTTGCCAACAACTTGCAAAAACAACAGGAGGTTTAGCAAATTGTGAAACTTTATCTTTCCCTACTAATTTCTGCTGGTAATTTCTTTTTGCACGTATGCATTGGCATTAAATCAGTTGTCTTCGTTTCTCTATGTTGGTGGATGTTTGCTTCTAGGTTTATTAATAATACATCGCCTTAACTTGATTTCAACTAGCAAGTAAACATGACAACTTTTAGATGCATATCTATACACTTCAACTTGATTTAAATTGGCTCTGTAAACCTTCTAACTTTGAAAATGCACATTCAACGTAAATTTAGTTGTGTCTAGATGTGCATTTTTAAAGTTGGGGCGTTTACAGGGCCAACTTAAACAATCAAGCTAAAGTGTTTAGATGTGCATTCTTAAAGGTGAGATGTTTACTTGTCAAGTTTAAGGTGTGTATCTATGTATTATGCTTTTTTTTTTCTTTCTAGAATTTTCTATTACATAAGGGATCAGGAGAGGAAAGCTGCGAGAACCGAATCCTTGTTGTTCAAAGACTTCCAACGGTACTATTAGTTATCACTACTTGTTCAAATACTTCTAACTATATTATCTTCTATATTACTTAAAGTTAAATTACTAAAAATATCTTTTTTAACTTAAATATCTCATTTAATTAACCGTACAAAGAAAGTCAACGCTTCAGACATGTTTTTTGGAGAAAACACTGTTTCTAACTTGCTCCACGAAGAGTTCTCTACCACGTAGTTGCGCTCTTTCATTTTTTAGATTTGCAAATTATAACGATCCTACGGGTCATTTTGAGCGTTTGGACTTTGTTTTTCCAAAATATTCTTCTGGTAGCTTTGTCTTGATATTTATAGCCTGCGGGGATGTGGCACGGTTCCAATTCAATCGGATGAGTTTCGGATCAAATTTAGTGAATTTGGAATTTCTTAAGTTAAGAATTTGAGAAGTTTGATCAAAGTCAACACCGGGGATTAATGAGGTCAAATGAGAGTTTCGTCGATTTCATTAGGACTGAGACGTGATTTTTGACTTAGTCGAGTTGTTGGTTTGGATCCCGATGGGTTCGGGTATGCTTTGGGTCGTTGGTGGGAAACTAGTTAAGTTTGAAGTTAAGGATTGACCACGGTCAAGACAACCTTTTTTCAGTGTTTCAAGTGAGCGAGCAGGTTCGTAGCGTGCTTTATGACTGAAATACATATTTGATTTGTGTCCGGGAGATTTCAGATGTGTTTCGGGTGTTAAATCGAAGTCCGAGGCATAGTTGATTTTTTTTTGTGGTGTTAAAATCCACTTTCGCGATCTCGAGAGGAAGATCGCGACCCAGTGATCGTGACCGCGAAAGCTAATTATTGGGCCGGGTTGGGTTTGGTCATCGCGATCGCGAGGCCGCCCCGCGATCGCGATGAAGGAAATCAGTGAACAATGTATTTAATTCTCATTTCGAACATAGACTTCATTTTCTCATATTTCAAGTTCTAGAGCTCGATTTGGAGTGATTTCAAGGGGGGGTTTTGCTCGTCTAAGCTCAAGGGTAAGATTCTAATCCTAAATCTATTGATTACTATTGATTCCTATCATTAATTAGTAGTTAAATCATGATTTGAGATTGAAAAATAGGGGGTTTACGCCCTATGTTGAAAGTTAGCTTTTCATGAAATTGGAGGTCAATCTATAGTTAGTTTTGAATGATTTTACGGATTTAGTTTATTTAGGCTATAAGTAAAATATTTCTGAAATAGAATTCCAATTTTGTCCGTGAGGATGGGGTTTTACTATTTTGGATTCGTTTTTTGGTTTCGAGTATAAGTATGGCTTTATGGGTAACTACAAACTCGTATACTCATGTAGATTCGATCTACATGATTGGTAGATTTAGATCGATTCAAGGATTCACGGAAAGGAAAGGCGATCGCTTGAGGGTTTGTGGCACGTCGCACAACTTTTGAGGTATGTTAAGACTTGACTTCACTTGAGGAAAATTTTCACTAATTAAAGGTTAAAAATGAGATTAATAAGTGGTTAAGGGCGTAATAGGGATCTTGTACCCGTAATGTGACGGACATTGGTATGAGCATCAGTGTATCTCTTATGGCTATGTTGTGATGTAGATACGAGTTGTGACCCGAGAATGCCAAAGCATATGGGCATTAGCTGTTATGTTCTATGTGTTATACTTGATTGATTGTGTGAAATGCTTAATAACCTCGTCCGCTCATGACAAGCATATTTGTGAATAAAAATGGAAACATTGGCTAATAAGTCTCCTAATTGTGAATAAAGATGAAAACATTGGCTAATCACATGTTTGTGAATAAAGATGAAAACTTTGGCTAATAAGTCTGATAACTAGTAAGTTTACGTAATTGTTGGCTATAAAGTACAGTTGTTGAGTTATTCATACTCTTACACTATCATTGAGCATATGGTTATAAAGGGATTAGGTTGCATGTATGCAACATATTGCATTATACCAAAAAGGTAAGTGTTTCATATGATTCTGAGCATGAGTAGGTCCTTGATACATGTATCCGATGTGACTTGGGAGGTCTATATTAATTTTGGGTGGTATATGGACCTCGCGATGCCCCCATGGATAACATCTTTCATACAGTTTCGGAAGCTCTGTGTATATACAGAGCATATTGTATTTTATTGCATTTCTTTACTTTCCTTATTCGTTTATGTGATTGACTTCATATCTGATTCTTTACTATGTATCTGCGTATTATCTAATTAAGCATTTAAGTGGATTCTTCTAACACTATGTATTGGTGATGATTTCAGTTATGTTAACTAAAGCATTAGTAATATAAAAGAGAGGTTTCTACTTTACGTTGTCACTACTTTTATTATCGGTTTATAATACATACTGAGTACACATGTTTCTCGTACTCAGTCTACACTTTGTGCACTTTTTGTGGTGCAAGTTCAGTTCTAGGTGCACGTGGAATCCGCAGAGCTGATGAGTTGAGATCATGATTTTAGGAGATCGTGGTGAGCCGCTTGGTTGATCTGCGACACCTTTCTTCTCTATCTATCTTTTTATTATTCCTGTCTCTCAATTCTACCCAGACTGGGAGTTAGTGGATTTCAAACTTCTATTGTGTCGTAGTGGCTCTTGTACACATGACACCAGTCTTAGATGGTATTTGTATTTCCGTACTTGTTCTTATTAAAAGACTTAGTATTTGAATATTATTTGTGTATCACTTATACTTTTCACTTAATTAACTTAATTGAATTGGTAAACGATTGGGTTGGCTTACCTATCAGTTGGGAATAAGTGTTATTACGACTTTTGAATTTTGCGTCATGATAAATTTGGTATCAGGGACTTAGATTCACCGGTTTAATGAGTACAAGAGCAATGTCTAGTAATGTCTTGCGGATTGGTACGGAGACGTCTGTACTTATCCTCGAGAGTCTATAGGACACATAGGAAAATTCCATTCTTTCATTCTTTACTATGCATATGTGATTCAGTTTAAGTTCTTAATCTCTTTGTTTCATTCTCTCACCAATGGTGAGGACACGTTCTCGAATTCTCACATGAGTGGTTGATATGACATCACGCTATATGGTATGAAATGTGTCAGCGTGATAATGGCGTGTGGCCAAGTTTAGATCGCAGTTATTACTTGAAGACTCAGTTGAGTGGGGTGTGATTAAGACTATTTAATTTGGGGATATCTCTAGGAAATGAAAATGATGATATGAAGGACTGCATAACTGTCATGTCTTCAACGGTTAGTTACTCGGAAGTCAATGACGTGCGTTTATGGTATAACAAGTGATTAGAAGAGAGTTGATGATTTGAATTGGAATAATTAACTGAACAATTGAGTGGTATGCGTCATGGCTTTGAGGATTGCTCTTGAAGGGGGATTTGACATAACAAGAATGGTTTACTGAGGTGTGATTGGAGTAAGAAAGCTTTAGCGTCGTCCTGATTTATTATGATAGTTTTTGGCATGTGTATCAATGACAAATCGACAATTCGGTGAAGGAATGGTGCAAATGTTGATATTTTGAAAATAAGTTTAAACTTGAGGAAAATCGATAGAATAGACGATAGGATACTAACCATGGTAAGACTGAGAAGAGAAGTTAAGGAAGGACAATGATATGAGAGGTAATCCTTATTTGATGAGGTTTGAGGTGGTAAGACTTGTTATGTGATTCGTGTGAAGAGTTTTCTTTCTATCCAATAGAGTTGAAGTGTACTAAAGAGAATTTGAATAGTTCAAGTGGGTGGCACGATGGTCATAATGGTAGAGTGATCGTTTGGTGGGAGCACGAGGTGCGGTAAGTCTTATATTGCATGGGGGTATGAAAAGCTAAGTTGAGATTCAACAGGATAGAATTGTGGTGGTGGAGTAAGAACTAGTGGTTTGGAGGTTCCTAGAGGAAATGGATATTGGATTAGGGCCAAGTGGGAGAAGTTACCCGAGCGGTTGAACCATTATGAAAATAGACAGCTGTGACCATTCAGTAAAAGGCGTGTTCGTAGGCCCGATTGATATTTCTAAGTTGGTGATAAGAAAAGATCATTTTTTAGCCAAGGGCTCGTTGATTTTGTGAAAAATATTATAGTTGTGATGTGCAAGGATGATGGGTGATGCTAGCACGATATCTTATAAAGGTTATGGTATCATAAGTGAGATGAATTCATTAAGTTTTTATGGAACGAGACTACTCTGTTTGTGAAGTTGATAATAAAAGAGCATGAATTTCTCGGTATGATTGACTACATCGTAGGCTACTGGGGAAGAGGGATAATGATTGATTTATAGGAATGACTCTAGCAATTTAAAAGTGTGAAGTTTCAGTACTTGAATAGTTATCGGTGGTTGCACCTAATTTTGGACATCTGATGTGAACATTGTGTCTGCTGCCTAGGACTCGACAAGTTTCTACAATTAATTTCTTGCACGATCAAATATCTATCTTACACGATACCTAATTTTCACCTATATGATAGACCAGGTTACACTAGTTCTATGCTAGCGGTTGTAGAATAATAAAGAACAAAATACCAGCGACACAATATTTGTACGTGGAAACCATCCAGCTCACAGAGGGTAAAAAACCATGACCTACACCTATGTAGGTTTTTCCCAAACTCCACTACAACGGTGAACCTCTAAAAATTTAAGATACAAACTCTGTAACCTAAGAACTAAACTTTATTTCCTATCTCACTAATCTCCCTAGACTAGTAAGCCCACTTCAAGTTATCCCAACTTAAAGTTTAATTTGACTAACATTTATACCTATGATTATTTCTAAGGTACAACTCGATAACAATATTAATACACGATTCTAGACTCAAGAACTGTAAAACATAAACTCTATTAAACAGGTTCTTCAATCTTTTTGGTCATACTAGGCAACACTTCTGAAATCAGAACTCTCTTATTTATACTTGAAAGAGTTTGCTCAATATTATGATTTTCTCTCTTTGTGAGTGCATGCAGCTTTTTTATGCCAGGACTTGAATATTTATACTTGTTAAAGTGCAGCAGGTCGACTAATTCCAAACCCTACGTGATGAGGCCCATTAGTAGAAATAGGATTTGAGTTAGTTTAGGATTATTGTATCTGCACGCGGCTTCAGTATCCTTTTAGGAGTCTGAAATATCTTGATAAGTATGACAAGAAATCCTATAACCTTGTACGCCAGTTCTTACCATAAAACACACATCCTACTCGTGATAGGACTCTGAGTTGGAGCATGTTCATAGACAAGGTTCAAGCATCTGTTCCATTCAACTCTATCTCGCATTTGTGTTTGAGATGAAACATGTTCGTAGACTTGGAAAAATTCACTTTACCTCTGTGTCCGGTTCATTTACTTTATACTGTATCTGTCTCTTTGATGGATCAAGTCCACAGACCTGGTTCAGTCGCCTTGTTCATTTACTTTGTCAATCATCAAAACCTACACTTGTCATTCTTGCTAATGCCAATAAATTCCCCCTTTTGATGATGACAAACTCATTTCTTTGACGCCACTGTGTAACATGTTCCAAACATCTCATAGCCAGAAAAATGAATAGAACACAACACCACTAAGATGAACCTGGTTAGTATACATGGGTTATAAAAATTACACAGTATTACTTCACCCTTTTGTCATCATTAAAAAGTTGATTACTGAAGTGATACTCAATTGAACGTATGAAATAATAAGCTCATGACCACTGGGCTATCATATATACATATAATAGAACAATTAGCTCAATATATATCTTCTTGAATATTGTAAGCACAATAATTTACAAAATGATATAAGAAATAAATAATTTTCATTATAGTTATACAGTAGCACCACAACCTAGAACAAAACAAATATATTGACCAAGAAAAGACATGAACGTTTAGAACATAGGTCAGAGACAGATAGCTAAATGAATCTAAGAGGAGGGTTTTGAGGTAGAAGAGGAATCTTTTGTAAGGGCATCGACCATATTCTTGCCCGTGGGGCACAATTTAGATACTAGCCAATCTCTTAAATAAGTATCTTTCGCTTACATCGACTCTAAGGGATGGTTTGGATGGTTGTTAAAGGTATTTATCCATTCAAGCCCGAATTGCATTGTCTTGACTCTTATAGTAAGTTCTGGGTTGTTGAATTTTGTACACTTTAGGTTTGCGTAAAACTCTCTCACCTATTCCTCATTAGCCTTACATGGGGAGGCAATGAAACATCTTAGAGGATGCCCATTCCCAAGTGAAGTGGGAGAGAATCGCTATGGATTGTGTTGTGGGATTGACCAAGATTTTGGGTAAGTTTGATGTTATCTGGGTCATTGTTGATAGATTGACAAAGTCTGTGCATTTTATTCCAGTTCAGACGACATATAATGCAGAAAAGTTGGCTAAGATCTACATCTGGGAGATTATTCAACTTTATAGGGTTACTATTTCTGTCATCTTGGATCGGGGTACTCAATTTACTTTGCATTTCTGGAGGACTTTGTAGAGAGAGTTGGGTACTCGCTTAGACCTCAGTACAATATTTCACTCTCAGAATGACGGTCAGTTCGAGCAGACTATTCAGGTATTGGAGGACATGTTACAAGCCAACATGATTGATTTTGGTGGTATTGAGACCAGCACTTGCCCTTGGTAGAGTTCGCGTACAACAACAGTTATAACTCCAGTATCGATATGGCATCGTTTGAGGCACTATATGGTAGGAGATGTCGATCTCCAATTGGTTGGTTTGATGCATTGAGGTCCGTTCTTGGGGTACTGATTTGTTAAGGGAGTCTTTATAAAGGGTGAAAGTGATTCAGGACAAACTCTTGGCAGCGCAGAGAAGACAGAAAGAGTATGCAGACCATAAGGTCTGAGATTTAGAGTTCATGGTGGGTGACAAGGTTCTTCTGAAGGTTTCACCCATGAAATGTGTGATGAGATTTGGAAAGAGAGAGAAGTTGAGTTCGAGGTATATTGGGACATTTGATGTTCTTCGAGAGTGGGAGAGGTGGCATATGAATTGGCTCTGCCACCGGGTCTTTCAGGCATTCATTCAGTCTTTCATGTGTCTATGCTGAAGAAGTATCATGCCGATGGTTCTTGCATCATCTAGTGGGACTCGGTATTTCTTTATCAGAATCTAGAGTTCAAGGAGGAGCCTATGGCTATTTTGGATAGGCAGGTGAAGAAGTTGAGATCGAAGGAGATAGCTTCAGTGAAGGTTCAATAAAGGCATCGTCCTGTCGATGAGGTGAGTTGGGAGACCTAGTCTAATATGTGGAGCAGATATCTGAGCTTGTTCACAACTTTTGGTACATTCCCTCTGTTTGTTTCTCTCCATTCGAGGATGAACATTGTTTTAATTGGTATCTGATGTAATGACCTGTGTGGTCGTTTCTTCCTAAAGACCCTAATTTGCTTATTATATCCATTTTGTAGACTCTTTGTGGGGTTTGTGATGTGCGGGGATGGGTGGCACGGATATCAAGGTCAATTTATATAAGTTTGGGGGGGAAACCCAAAACTAGAAATTTAGAGTTGTTTAGTTTGACTCAAAGTTGACTTGTGGCTATATGGGTTCATTTCTGGGTTCCGTCACTTTTGGTAGTTCCAAAGGGTCATTTATGACTTAGTTGAGTCATCAATTTGCTTCCTAAGGCAATCGATGTATTTTGTGTTCTTATTTGTAAAGTTTAGATTTTTGTTTTGTCCTGGATGATTCTTTAGCAAAGTATGCTTTGGCTCGGTTATTTGTGAAATCTGAGGGTACGAGCGAGTTCGTAGCACTGATTACCATAGACGAACATGTTTGGTTCGTGTCTTGGTGGTTCCGGGAGTGAGGTGTCGGATGGAGGGTTTTGGCTATATTTCATTACTGGTGTCTGGTGTCTGCCACAGCGGAACCAACATCCGCTCAAGTGGGTCTTCCTCAGTAGAAGGTTGGCTCGCCGAAAGTTGAGGAAATGAGAAGTTCTGCCATAGTGGAATCGGGTTCGCTGTGGCGAAGTATGAGGTGTCAAGTGATCCGCTATGGCAAGGCTTTTTTCTCCACATCGGGTCCACTCCAGCGGGGTCGATTTCACCGGGGCGGATCACAATTCAAGTGTCCTATATATAATTCTAGGTCATATTTTCTTTCCCAAAATAGTGTGTTCTCGAAACCAGCGCCGCTCAAAGTGGAGCGAGGGGGAGGGATGATCTACTTGGAATTGGGCTCTAGGGTTATTTCAGAGCCTTAGGAGCATTTCCCACCTTGAGATAATAGGTTCTTTCCCTTTTTGGGTTAAGTTTATGATTCTAAGCTTATTAATTGTGGTTTAGCTTATTGTGTTAATTGGGGAAGATGGGTTTTGCGTATTGGAGATTAAGAGAGTTGTATGGTTGATTTTAACGGGTGTTTATGGATTGAATGATGTTAATATCATGAATAAGAATTGAATTATGTTAGATTATCATGTTATGTCTTAATTTGGTGATATAAGCATGTTTTCAATTGGGAAAATTTTTCTAGGGTTTCAAATTGGAGCTTTTGATTATTGTTCAATTGAGGTATCAAATGTGAATAGATTTTCAATTAATTGAAGAAAGGAAGATCTTATAAGAGACTTACCAAGACCTTTCTCGTGTGGTGATTCTTTAGCTATAATAAGATGAAAGTGTCATTAAAGGATATGATTATCTAGCATGTAATCTTGGGTTTTGTATAATAAAGTTCGAGTCTTGGTGGCGTGGGCCCCGGATAGGTATTTAAAATCTTGCTTTTATTGTGTTAAGCTTATTATTAATTATGTAATACGCATGAATAGACTTCGATCATCGTGAAGCAAGAAGGAAGGACAAGGATGTATCCGAGACTTGATTTGGTAGCGCTCCTGCTCGACTTTGAGGTAGGCTATGGTTTAGCTTTTTGAGAATTTGATAGAAGTGCATAATTAGTTATAAATATTGAGGGGTGTTGGGCGTGTTTGGGGATCCCACTCAGCCGGATGTGATGAACGATTGAATGGGTACCCGTGTTGAACTATGATGATGGGATGATTTAGGGAATCAGCCTTATGTTGGTTCGACTGTTGTTTATTTGGGCTCGTCGCCATGTTTGGTGTTGTTTGGTTACCTATCACACATGCTTTCGATTGATATCCTTATTTGACTGCAATTGCTTTTGTGTGTTAAATTCTTGAAAGCATGTGTATATCATCTCTATATTTGATTGTATCTCATTATATCATGATATCTTGCCTTGTATTGTCATTGCATTCATACACTCATGGTTCTATAACTTGATGTAAGAGTGATATGAATATGTTGTTGTCCAAGAGATCGGAAAGGTAAGAGTGCTATGAGATTATGACACTTGAGATGTTATTGATACGCGGGGAGCGGAGTTGCACGACTGCAACATAATTGAGACTTAACAAATGAGTCATGGGCTCTAGTCAAATTCATGTGTGGAATTTCGGCTGGTTATGAGTGATATATGGACTTCACGGGTCCCCCATGGGTGTACGGATCATAATTAAACCTTGACGTACTATATACCAGGTTGAGAAAAGTATCTTGCATATGCATTGCATTCATATCATATATTTTATGACATATCATTGATAAATTGTGATTGAGATGTGATATTGAGCGATTATGAACATCTTACTGCTCTTGTATCTACAGATTAGATCTTTGGGGGTGTTTTGTTGGTGTTTCAAACTTGTTACTATTCCGCATTTATAGTATGAGACAACTTATGTAGTAATTCGTTATCTTCCGCTTTTACTTATGTCATATCATGTTAATGATTTGGGAGTGTTTCGCCTATGTGGTGGGATTATGTAGGTGCCACCACGACTCCTGAAAAGGGGTCGTGACAGTTCCACATCTACCTTTTCACTAGTGACACTTATCACTGGTTCTTTACTAGACTCGTTACCTAATCACACAATTAATTACCAGACAACACACAAATGCACATAATTTCCTGGACCTAGAAAATAGTCATGGCATAACCGACATTTCTAACCACATTAGCAGTTGACATCAAACACTTAGACTTATAATTATTAAACCCAAAAACTCATACACGAGAAAGCAAGCCACACATGACAACCAAATCAATTTAACAACCTTAACCATTTATCCAAGTGTTCATAAAGACCAGCCTAATCATTATTTCCAAGTATTCACAGAGTCAGGCTCAATCATAGCGACTATTTCGGTCCAATACAATCATTTCAATCCAAGTAAATCAAGGTTTCACCCAAGTTTCAATAACAAACCATATCACATTGCCAACCCACAATTAATCAATGTATAGATGTATGAATGATATGAATGCAATGCATATGCAAGGTACCTTTCTCAACATGGTATACAGTATGTCAAGATTTTATTATGATCCGTACACCCATGGGGGCCCATAAAATCCATA
Source organism: Anisodus tanguticus (assembly GCA_034509755.1). Classification (NCBI taxonomy): domain Eukaryota; kingdom Viridiplantae; phylum Streptophyta; class Magnoliopsida; order Solanales; family Solanaceae; genus Anisodus; species Anisodus tanguticus. The sequence continues at coordinate 45,640,316 of CM067543.1, read as the reverse complement.
TACCGCTCCTAGCCCGCCGGAATTCCACACACGAATCTGGCTAGAGCCCTAGACTCATTTGTCTAAATAATATCATGTTGCAGGCGTGCAACACCGTTCCCCGCCTATCAATATCCATTGCGGCATGCAATCCGATCCATCAGTATCATCTTAATATTATCATAATCTCACAAGTGTTCTTACCTTTCTGGCCTCTTGGGCCCACAACATATACATACCACTCTCATATAAATATCACAGATTCATGAGTGTATGAATGCAAATGACAATATAAGGTAAGAAATCAGAATGTATGAGATGAAACCAAGTATAGGAGATGAATAACACATGTTTTCAGAATTCAACAAGAAGTAACCCAAGTACAATCCGGATATCAGTTCAACAGTCCATCCATAATAATCTAAGTACTATCAGGAATCATACCAAACAGTCTAACCACAATGATCCAGGTATAATCAAGATATCGTATAAAACATGTGTGATGAATAAAAACGATAATATCAAATATGGCTACAAGCCCAAATAATGGCAACAAGCCTACATAACAACAGTCGAAATCAGCTTAAGATTGATTCCCCAAATCACCTATCAACACAATTCAACACCGTCACCCACTCAAACGTTCATCACAACTATTTGAGTGGGACCCCCAAACACGTTCAATAGCTCTCAACATTTATAACAACTACGTACTTCTATCGGAGTCTCGAAAAGCTAAACCATAACCTACCTCATTGCCGAACATGAGTGCTACCAAATCAAGTCTCGGTGATCAGCTTGCCCTTCCGATGAGCCTCGCGATAGTCGAAGTCTATCTATGTACATATTATTCGTTAATATAAAGCTAATCATAACAAAACAAGACTTGAAATACATATCCCGGGCTTACGTCACCATGACTCGAACTTTAATACTCAAAAACCTCTATTACGTACTAATTAATTATATCCTTAAATTAATTTAAAAAACTATACACATTTGAATCCCCAATTGAACAATAATCTAAAAGCACCAATTTGAAACCCTAGATTTTCCCATTTTTGAAAACAAACTTCTATAATCAAATTAATCTTTAAAACATGATAATCTAACATAACCCAAATCTAATTCATGATATTAACATTATTTGATCCATAAATCCTTATTAAAACCAATCATATAACTCTATTAATCTCTAAATATGCATAACTCATCTTCCCCAACATACATAATACATTAAACCACCATTAAAAGGACCCATAATCATAACTTAAGCCATAAGAGAGAATAAATCTATTACCTCAAGCTTGGAAATGCTCCTAAAGCTCTGAAAATACCCTTATGCGGCACTGTTTTCAAGGGTTTGTTGTTTGGGGAAAAGAAATCTGACCTAAAAATATTTATAGGACACTTGAACAGTGATCCGCCCTAGCAGAATCGCTCTGTTGGAGCAGCCCCACTGCGATAGAAAATACCTCACTGGGGCGAGATTCACTTCACAACTCACCCCTCACCGCGGTGGACTTTACCCCCAACTCTAAGATTCCTCTTTGGCGAGCCAACTTTTCACCAATGTGGACCCACCAGGGCGGATGTTGTTCCGTCGTGGCATACACCAGACATCAGCTGATGGAAAATAGCCCAAAACCTTCATTGAACACCTGAAACACTCTCAAAACCCCTCAGATACAAACTAAACATGATTATCTATGGTAAATAGTGCTACGAACTTGCTCATACACTCGGATTTCACAAATAATTGAGCCAAGGCATACTTTCTTAAAGACTCGTCTAAGAAAGAAACAAAAATCCAAACTCACAAATAAGGCCACAAAATATATCTAATTACCTCAGGAAGCGAACCAATGACTCAGCTAAGTCATAAATGACCCTCCGGAACTACCAGAAGTGACGGAACCCGAAAATGAACTCAATTAGACAAAAGTCAACTTTGAATTAAACTAACCAACTCTAAGTTTCCAGAAATAGGTTTTTTCATCCGAAACTTATGAAAATAGACCTCGGGATTTGTGTCACCCATCCCCGCATATCACAAATCCCATATTGAACCTACAAGAAGGGTCAAATAGGCAAGTAAGGGTTTGTAACGACCCATTTGGTCATTGTTGCACTTTTGACCATTTTACCAATATCGACCCAATTCCTAAAGTTATCGGACGATCCTAGTGGAAGTTGATAAATTAAAACCTTTAAATGAGACCATGTGACTCATAGTTGACTTTTGAGTAGACAGACCTTTTTAGAATTTCATCGATTCCATGAGGTCCGGAGCATCATTTGTGACTTGGTGGGATATTTGGTTCGGTTTTTGAGGCGCTCGGGAGCATTTCATGTTCTTGTTTGGAATCGTAATTTCAATTTTAGGGTTTGACTTGGTCAACTGGACCTCCGTTGGGAAATCTGAGCCCACGGGTGAATTCGTAGCGCATTTTTATGTGTGTGTGTGCATATCTGGTTTGTATCCGGGAGGCCTCATATGGATGTCAGGATTTTGGAATGAAATTTGGTGTCTCGCTCCAACGAGGCTAGTTGCGCTGCAGCGGGGCCTGGCCCGCTGATGCGAACCTTGGATATTTAAAGAGATCCTCTCTAGCGGATGAATTCTTCACTGAGGCGAGATCGCATGGGCGGACACAGATTGCGAGAGCGGGAAGCACTGAATCAAAAAGTAATAAATACCTCATTTTGAATCATTCTTTCCCCATTTCAATATTAAAACCCCAAAGTGTTTTAAGGTCGATTTGGAGAGCTCTTGGAGTGATTTTATCTTTGGGGTAAGTTCTTTTACCTTGTTTATTGTTTATCTACCTTTGTAAGCTTGAAATCTAATGTGGAAATGAATGGGTTTAGTTGGAGAAGATGACCATTAAACTTTATGTTGGGTATTTGAATTTTAGACCTTATAAATCAGTTTTATTGATGACTCTTGCTAATATTCAGGACAATATTTTATGAATTAAGGAATTGTAAGCTTGAATCTCTACTCTAGATTAAGATTATAAATATGGAAAACTAGGGTTTATGTATAAATTGGGGGGGTTTTGTTCTAAGGATGCAATTGAGGAATTAATGAGTCTAATTAGCAATTGGGGAATAGAATTGAACGTATTTAGTGTTGGGTTACCAATTCCACCTTTGAAATTCCCGTTTTGACCTTGTGAGCCTGATTTCCCCTTACTTTAAAGAGCAAATTTCTCTTAGAATGAACTTATAACAAACTGAGTATTGTTAATCTTCTTATCTAACTTATAGTTCGATAATTACTAGACTTTGGCTATTTGGAAGCTATTCGGAAGGGCAAGGCTCTTGCGTAATTGTTTGAGACACTAGCTTGGCATCTAGGTAGGTTACGGCTTACCTTCTGGTTAGACTTTGGCTAGTGAAGCGTATGTATAGTTAGTGTTGGAGAAAGCATGTAAGCCTTTGGGTATTAAGATGGGATAGATTACTTAGGATGGATATTGTTGATTGTTTGTGACTTGTTGCCTCTTTGTGATTGTTGGACTTGTACGTAATTGACATACCGTACTAGTGATATATTTGTCTGTCATTCATCTTAGTATTATCATGTATAGAGAAACAGACTTGACTTGATAATGATACTATGAAATGTGACCATGTGTGGCACGATTGAGATTTGATTATGATTTACACTTGAGATTGATACATGCATATCATTCATACACATTCTATGTGAATCATTGTTGTGAACTATGATTTGACATTAATAATGGTAAGAGGGAAAGTGAAATATCTGAGGATTCTTATTATAGTGTTGGCTATGTGCTTATTTCGTATGGTCTCTTACATATATAATTATTGTTACCGATTGGTCCGAAGGGAAAGTGTTCTGGACGTAGCATTGCACAGGTTTGGGAATAAGGGCAGGTTGGTAATTGATTTACGGATGCTGTTATGTTTATTCATCTCATTATTAGTGTTGAATTTGACATTCATACAAGCATTCATCCTCATTTCCATGATACATTGACATTATATGTGATTGACATGATAGTAATGCTGCGATACATTGATATTACATGTGATTGGCGTGATGGTGATAAATGAGAAAGAAACAATATTGATTCTTATGACATATTGATTACGTAGCCATTCTATGTCATGTGATATGGAATGGCTAGCGATGTGGTGGGTGGAAGAGTCACTCTAGATTGCGTGATACGGAGTGACTAGTACATAAACTTCGCGGGTCCCTCATGAGTCATGATTGTTGGAACGATGATATATTTCGCCTAGAGCATGTATGTACGACGGGAGACAGTTGGCCAGTGCATTGCATGTATTGCATTGCATCACATATACATTCACATTACATCCACTCATACGACTATTTCTGGTTGTTGTTTTCATGGTATTGTGTGATGCGGTTCAGCCTTGATTCCTTAATTGTTAATTCATTTGAGATGGTGGTTGCTTCTTAATCTCTTACTTAGGCACTTGATGGTTTTGAGGACTACATATTTCATCTAGGCTATGACTGTAGACTACTGAGATCTAGTGTAATTAACTTTATTACAAGTCTTACGTGGGTGTGCATAGTAATTACTTCATTTCCGTATCTCTTGGATTCTGACTGGATACTTCATACTTGGTTGTTTACCTTTCAGTTGTGATATTGTTTGTACTTAATTGCAAGCATGTCTATTCTTCAGTTTCATCCTTTATATATGTTAGCTAACTGTTGTCGGCCTATGATACCTACCAGTACATAGTGTTTGTACTGATACTACTCTTGCTACAACCTTTTCGAGGTGTAGAGTTGTTGCAGGAACTTCAGCGAGGTTCGATTATCCTTTAAGGATCTCATGAAGTTCATCTAGTTTTTTCTGTTTGATTCTCTTCCTAAGCAGAAGTGTATTCAGGTAGTAGTTGTAACTTTCATTCAAGTTGTATACTTAGAAGCGCTTGTACTATTCAGACCAGACTCCTTGGGTAGTCGTTGTAATCCGCACTTATGGTATTTATAATTTAGACTTCCATTTATTTTGTTCTATTTATTTTATTATTAATGAATTGATGATTAAGGGATAGGTTCGCCTACTGAGGTGGGAAATAGTACGCGCATTAACTGATTTGGAATGTGACAGGGTCTTTGGCTAAAAATGACCGGTCGGGTTGTTACAATAAATTATTTAAGATTCACTGAAATGTCTAAAATAACAATAGATATACTAATAGAAATAAGAGTAGAAAAAGAAAAAGAATTAAGAAAGATAGAAACAATATATACAACATAGATACCTTAAAGAAACTAGAATTTTTAGCCTTAAAAATAATATCAAAAAAGAAAATAAGAATATTAAAGGATAATACAGTATTAAAGTGTAATTTTAGCAACGAAAAACATATTCTACATAGTAAAGATACACAATATAATATAGTAGTTGATTTATTAATAAATTTTACTGAAAGCTTTCAAGAATACACAAAGACAACTACTAAGACTGTTGAAGTTATAGAAAATTCACAATCGAAACAAAAGAGAATTTTAGAAAAAATTGAACAAAATTTAGACTACCTAAAAATACAAAATACTGAAATAGAAAGAAAAATAGAGTTTTTAAACAATAAATTTAAAGGACAGCCAGGTGCACTAAGCTCCCGCTATGCGGGGGGTCCGGGGAAGGGTCAGACCACAAGAGTCTATTGTACGCTGCCTTACCTCACATTTTAAACAATAAATTTAACCTTGAAAATACCTACAAAAAATAGAATTAGAAAAATTAATAAAAACTATTACAAAAAATCCTAAAGAATTAGAAATAAAAACGATACAGTTAGCAACAAAAATAACAGAACAAATAAAAGTTTAAATAAAGAATTAAAAGAAAAAGTAAAGGAAATCTTTCTTTTATGAGCATACAACAATTACAAGATTTATTATACAGAAAGGCTTTACAAGTATCAGAAATACTACAACCAAACGCGGAAGGATTAACGGACTATAATCCTCCAGGTAAAATAGATCAAGTTGTAATAAGATCAAATAACACTATCATACTACTATTATTAGAAATAAACCAAAAATTAGAAAAAATCTTAAAAGAAAAAGAAGTACAGAAAGAGTCGGGTGAGATAGACAAATTAATTGACCAACTAAAAAGAGTACAAATAACTCTTTCAGAACTAAAAAAAAAAAAAAGAGAAAATAAAATCACAAAAATGAATGTTTTTTCAGGTAGCTCAAGAGAAGTCGGAGAACAACACAGACTAAGCTTCTCAGAAAGCAGCTTAGAAAATAATTTATTATCAAAAAACTCAAGTAAATGAAAGAGACCAGAAATTCAGCAACTAGACGAAATAATAGACATAGATAGAGATATACAAATATTCTAACAAAATCAATTGAGACTATTAAATACAAGAATTATATATAATGTAGGAAGATTTTCTTCCAATGCCCAATTATACAGACACTATAGAGAAGAACATGTTTCGGCAATAGGGGGAAATATAAAAACTTTAAAATTAATAAACCAAGATTCCTTAACACAAATACAAAAAACAAGAATTTACCTAATAAATTTAGTATTAATAGTAATAGGGTTAAAAGGTTTAACTAGAAAAAATATAGGAACAAAGACACTAATAATAATTTATTTGACAGATGGTCAGAAATCAATAATAGGATCAACTGAAGTAGATATGACTAATAATGGAGGAATATTTTATTGCAGTCCAGACTTTGAATAAATTCATCAGAAATTGGAAAACATATAAAAATAGGAATACAAATGAAAGGATACGAAGAAATGAGTAATGGGAATGACTTGTTGGTATGTGTAGGATTTATAGGAAAAATAGCAGTTAACAGTAATACAAAGTTTAAAATTAAAGTAGATGATGTGGTAGAACTGATGGGAAATAAAAGAATAAAATTAATAAAATCAATAAAATAAAAATAAATCCAAACGAATATGCGGGATTAGAATGAAATTTAGACGAATTTGGTAAAAGGGAGGTATAACAACCTACCTCACACTTAATGTATACAAATTTTAAAGGAGAAACGTCGGTCAGATTCACAGATTGTAATTATAAAAGAGACTTTGAAGTAGAAGCCGAAGAAAATACAGAATTAATGAATGTAGAAATAATAGACGAAGGTTTTGCGGTAAATAGCGCTTTAATAACAGCAAGAAAAATTGCACAAGAAAATAGCTCAATAACCTTTAAGTGTAAGGAATGTCAATTAGGAAAATTAAACCTTACTCAGACTGACTGAAGAGCATTTTAAAAAATGTGAATTAAGATCCGATAATACAGATTACAAAAGAAATCTAAAAGAAAAAATTAAAATGGAACAATTACAACACTTATTAGAAGAAATAGAAAATGAAGATACAGATACACAAATAAGTATAGAAGAATCAATCTTAAGCAAAGAAGAATTCAAAGAATTCACCAGTTCAAGCCCCTTTCAAAAGAACAGTTCCAGTATACTCTGTAGATAATACCACATGAAATGTACCTAGAAGAAAAGTATGGAGAACAGAAAGAAATAAATCAAGAAAATGTTAAGCCAATAAAAAAAAAAGAGAATGCCTATAGAAGAATCAATAAAACTACAAGGAGGTAGTAAAGAAAAATTATTAAATATAGCCGCTCATGATTCACAAATGTGAAACTCAGTAATAGATATATGGAAAACAATAGTAATAGCAACCTATATACAAACATCAGCTTATTTAAATAAAGATCTAGAAACAATGTATAGATATATGAAAATTTTCTTAGGAGAGTCTACTAACGGACTATGGGAAGCATATAAAGCAGAATTTCCACAAAAAATTCAATTATTATTAAATATGGGAGCTAATTCATATAATTTTACAAATAAAATACATAGTTTATTAATAGGAAAAGATCACAATAGTGGACATGTAGTATTACAAAGAAATGCTCTAATAAAACTAGAACAACTAAGTATAAGTAATTGGTTTTACATTAAAAAACTTTTTGGAGAATACTTTTATTATACAAGTATTAGCGAAAATTCTTTTGATCAAGAACTAAGAAAAAAGTTATTCAATAAATTATCAGAAGCTTTAGGAAGAGAAATAGAGGAAAGATGGAACAAAAGTGAAGTGGTAATTTAGAATCCTCATGCTATTTGGTCTATAGGACATAAAATATAACATATAAGGACATAGAAATTTTAACCAAAGATACTAACACTACAAATTTAAGAATATAAGCCTTAGAAAAGAGGGTAAATGAGTTAGAAAGAAGATTTTTTATGATAAAAAAGGCAAAAAAAATAGATGAAGAACCACTATATAATACGGAACTTGTAGAACAAGGATTAATGAACAGTATTAAGGAATATGATACACTAATTTGCAATGAAGACAAAGAGTTTAGTAAAATCAAAGTATTAGCAAGAATAAGAATTGAAGATATAGAAATAGAAACATTAGCTTTCTTAGATACGGAATGTATAAAATGTATCATGAATAAAAGAATAATATCAAAAAAATTAATAAAAATATTAAAAAGATTAGAAACAGCAATGCAGATGGATGAAATACATAATTTCTACGACCATTATATTGATAAAGCCCAAATCAGCTTTACTAATACATGTTCAGATTTTAAATCAACATATAAAATAAAATAAATATGGGTAAGAGAATTAGACATAAACACAGATCTAGTCTTAGGATTAAGTTTTATATTACATAATAATGGTAGCAGATTAATAATAAGAGACGGAGTTACATTCTTCAAAAATATTACTTATCCACCAGTACTAAGTACTAACATACAAAATACCAACTAAAGCTAGAAATGTAATAGCACCAAATTATCAAAGTGCGCCAGAGAAGCGTGGTGGACATAGCCCTACAAAGAAAAATGAATCAAGTTGTAATGTCATTTGGATTAAAAACAGCTCCACTGATTTTTCAAAGAAAAATGAATAACATATTTGGAGAATACAAGAGTTTTATTTTAGTATATGTAGATGATATACTAGTATTTAGTAAAGATATTAAAGAACACCTAGGACACTTACAGACAGTTTTTAGGTTACTAGTAGAAAACGGAATAATAATTAGCAAAAAAATGAAATTATGTAAAACTTACATTAACTTCTTAGGAGTAATTTTAGGAGAAGAAAAAATAAAATTACAACCTCATATAGAAAAGAAAGCCTTAGAAATGCCAGACAAGTTAGATAATTTAAAAGAATTACAAAAAAATTAGGAGATAAATTATGCTAGAAGTTTTATCAAAGATTTTAAAAAATTAGCAGGACCATTATATGTCAAAACAGGATCTACGAGACAAAGACATTTTAATACCGAAGATATTAAATTAGTACAAAGATCAAAGAAAAAATAAAAATATTTCAAATTTAAATATACTCCTAGAAACAGACTATCTAATAATAGAAACAAATGAAAGTTTTGATGGATGGGAGTCGTATTAAAAACTAAACATAGTAAATATAATGACAAAAGAGAAGAAAAGATATGTGCCTACCAATGTGAAAAATACAAAAAAAAAAAAAAAAAAAAAAAAAACTGAGTAGTATAGATGCTGAAATGTTAGCAGTAATATATAGATTAAATAGTTTTAGACTTTATATTCTAAATAAATCAAAAATATTAGTAAGGACATACTGTAAAGTATGTGTAAAATTTAATCAAAAAATAAATGAGAAAACATTAATAGAAGAAGATAGTTGAATTTTGTGGACACCATATCAATATATAATATAGTATTTGAACATATTAAAGGAAAGAATAATAATCTAGTTGATCAATTAAGTTGATTAATTTTAAGCAATAAATAATTTTTTTATTTATCTACAAACTCCAGCTAGAGACAATCTTAAACAAAAATAGCTTAAGACAAAGAAAAAAGTAAGCAGACGTCTTCCACACACATTTACAGTGAGACAGTGTTACGTAATCTACACTTTAAACCTCAGACTTCTTCTCATGATACACTAGAAGGATTTTTTTTCGGAAAAAATAATTTGGTCTGATTTCCAACTTTAAATATTACTTTTAATACTTTTAAAGACATACCTAACAATATTTTAGACAAACCCCAAAGGTGTCTTGTAGACAATCTTTGAATTTCTTATAATGAAAACCAAGAGTTGTTAAATATTTTATAGCATGTTTAAATTCATTATGTCAGTATTTTACAGACAAAAATCAAAACAACTGTTTTAAATGTTATGTAGTAATACATGAAAGAATTAATGGAGTTTTTCAAACTTGGTCAGAAGTGTCAAGCTCTGTCTGTTAGGTCTCATTTATAAGGGATTTGATAATTTAAATAAAGCATTAGACTATGCAAAAAAAATCTCGGTCCAAACTACTACATATCTCCTGCTTTAAAAGAGAATCCAAACCAAATCCCCCAATATAACATAAAAAACACATATAAAATTATCTTTTGCGATCATTGCTCCTCTGTGAAAAACAGTTTCAAAAGGCACAATGAAAAGAATGGGATGATGCAGCAAGAAAATATGAAATTACAAAATAGGATAAAGGCCCTTAAAAGCATAATACAGGCCTTGAAATATGAATTAGCACATATGCATCTTGAGAAAAAATATTTTCCTCAGAGTTCTCCATCTCCACAAAAAATGAATGAGACGGGTGTGCATTCCCCCAATGAATGCAGAAACATTTACTGTATTGGATAACGATACAGCTAGTCCAGTTCAAACGATAGCCGGTAAAGACTTATCAAATCCGTTAATGACTGACACTTTGCCAAAAAATGTAGCTGAATTATCAGCACCTGAAACTCCGCAGACACAAGAAAGACATTTACGTAGGACCTTCACTCAAGAAGAAACATCTAAGAAAAGGAGTTTAGCGTTAAAAAAAGAAAAAAATGAAAAAATAAAAAAGATAGTCCTAACTACTCTAGAAAAAATTCTGCAAGAAAAAAAGAAGCATGTAATTACTGAAGATCCCAGACCATCTCAAGAAAATAAAATAAAAAGTCCTAAATTGAAGACATCACCCGTACACAGCTCAGAAGAAGAAGAATGTGATAGACTGTTCAATGATGCACAAGACCCAGACGATGATGACTCAGGAATGAATTTTGACTCAATCGCTCTACATAATCTAGACACATGAGTAGCAATTGAAGACAACAATAGTAATACAAACACGGATGAGGAACAATCACGGTGTTTTATGGAAAAAAAGATCACATGTGACGATACAAGATAATTGACAGTACAAAATAAATATTTAAAAGACATCAAGATAAAGGATAAAGACTACCCTATCTTTAAAATGGACTAAGTAAGAAATTCACAACAAAACAAATATTGAAAAATGGTGATAGTAGTTGTAGTATTTTAAAATAGAAGTCATTGGAAAATGTTGACATTGGAAAGTGTTATAGTATTTTAAAAATAAGACATTAGAAAATAATTTTTGACAGAAAGTAGTAGTCTTAAATTAGAAAATAAAGTCGTAGCAGACACTGGAAAATGCATTCGGGATAAGAAGAAAAAGTTTGAAGTGAAGTCTGTATTTGAAGTCCGAAGAAGACCTATAAATTTTTCAGACTCACGACAAGAGAAGACACACTCAGAAACAAAAAAGCAAGAACATTGCAAGTAAAAAAGTCTTTCCATTTTTTACTTTACCTTAGAATAAATAAACTCATATTTGTAAAAATCTTTTTCATTTTTTACTTTACTCTGTAAAATAAAATAAATTTATATTTTCAGTGTGCTAGGTACTTTACTTTTCAGTAGCTAATCTTTCGGATTTCTCCGAAAGGAAAACCTCTCTCTTGTAATCATGTAAGTTTGTTGTTTTAAATTTATAGACTATGTTTCTATTATTTACCCCGTTGTTATTATGTTTAAATTTCAATGCATGTTAATACAAATATAGTTAAATTTTAAATCACTCTAAGTATATAATTAACTTTTTAATTTCTTAATAACTACGATGGATTAACCTGTAAATTTCTATGAGATACCGGTTAAGTTAAACTCAATTCATTGCCTATAAGGCGTTATAATGGATAATCAGTTTAACTGATGGCCAGGGTGTGGTTCAAGAAGAAAGTGTTAAGAAAATATTAACATCATTAATATTTAACAATACTAGAAAGAAGATATGAATAAAGTGAATTAAAAAATAAAAATACAAAAAAATATATGTATAGTTATTTTTCATGAGTAATAAATAGATAATAGTCTTATAATAAAAGCACTAGATGATATGATTACATTACCGAGAGAAAGTACCGAGTAAGATTTTATAACATAATTTTAATTGGGGACATTCCATTTACATTATCAGTGGTGGACCTAAACTTTTTAAGTAGTGGGTGCTGACTTTCTTTAACTAAAATTAATGGGAGACGTAAAAAAGAGTTAATAACTAAACGGAAACTAGCCAAAAATAGGAATATGATATGTAATAAATAATAATTAAAAAATTTATACTTAAGCATAAGACAGATCTCCGCCTCAGTTGTCACTTTAAAAAGAAAAACAAAAAAATAATAAGAGATCGTTAGTTGGCAAAATGAGGCAAAAAATGAGTGGTAGGGTTATTTTAAGAAAATAGATGGATGAAGTGTACATTTAAATCTTTTGAGATAGTCCAAGGCATTTTTGGCTCTTTTCCGATAATTAAACGACAAAAGATAAAAAAAATATTTAAAAAAAAAAGAAGTAAATAAAGAGAAGAAAAATATGTATTGTTGTAAAAAAAAAAAAGGAAAACTCAGCAAGATTCAAGTAAAAAAATAAAGTCAACCACGTAAATGTAAGCAAACTAATAGAAAGGGCACATATGTATTTGAGATAAAGAAGGAAAAACTAGGAAGAATAAATTTGAAAAAATGATAGGATCTATAAAAGAATTGCATCGGCTGGGAAGCATCCACGGCGTCTTTTAATCAATGGTGCTACTGAACTATAGTCTATATATATATCCATTTTGCAGAAATTTCTATATAAATACATAGTTCGCATCGGGTTTAATGGGTGCTCGAGCCCCCAAATATTATACGTGGGTCCACCCCTGTCTATTATATTATATAATATTTATTTTAAATTGTTACTTATTGTTTAATACATATTACATAATCTTACATGTAATTATCTTTTAAGAGATATTTTAAATTGTCAGTGTAAGACTATTTCAGAAAGTTTCTCTGTGAGATAGTGTTCAGGTCGTTACGTTTTTTGTATTTGTATGAACTTACTCGACAAGGACTTGACTTGTCACTAATTTTTAAATAATAACATTTTGTCTCGTGTTCAAATTCCATTCTTAATATATTATTTATCGTTTATTTTAAATGATTACTTACTAATTAATACAACAATAACATAATCTTACACATATTTACCTTTTAAGAATATTGTGTATATGATAATTTTTACATCATATAACTAGTTTTATAAAAAGAAACTCAAACTTGTTTAACTGGTCTCGACACATGTGTCACGTGTATGTCGGATCTTGTAATACACAATTTTGTCAAGTATAATAAAATAGTTCAAATGTCATACTCATAGGCAACTCTAAATCATATTGTAATCAAGTAAATGCCGAAAACATTATCTCCCCCATTCTAAAATAAATGTTTTTTTTGTTAGAAAGTTAGTTAATGACATTAATCAAAGGATGATTTGTCAATATTAACCTTCTACTTCTTCCCAAACTTTTCTTAAAACTAGAGAGAGACAAGGTTGAGATTTGAAAATTTTATTTGAGAGAAGGGTAACTTTGGAAAATCATAATTAATAGCTTTTTAGGCTTTGAAATTTTTATTTATTTTGGGGCAAAACAAAGTGTTAGAAATTTATTTATTTTGGAATGGAGGGAATACTGTTTTATATTTCTCGTTAGAAGGCATTAAATACGTTTAAAAGGGTTTTCGACTTTTATTAAAGCTCAACTTATATACTAATTTAACAACAAGTATATTTCTAGTATCTCAAATTGTTATAAGAACTTTCACATATAGAGATGATTTATCCAAATAAATTACGTAATATATATCAACTTGTACAACGTCAAGAATATTTTTAAGTGTTAATGTAAGGCTAATTCATGTTTTTATTACCTTGAAAATAATCTCTCACATATTTTCATGCTCGCAATTGTATATCAATAAACCGATATACTTTAATAAAAAATTACTATATAATAATTAACCTTAGTTATTTCTAATTCTAATATGTATTCAAGACACGAGTTTGTTAAGTTTAAAGACTTTTAGACGTATCGTCAAATGTGAAAGGTATTATTTTGTGTGTCAAGAATGATCCGGACCATTAGAAATGCCTTACATGACCAATATTAGGTATGTAATGTTCTTTGGAAGTACTTTGAGGGGTAAGGTTAGCCTAAGGCCAAAACAAGTTCAGAAGCTCATGTAAATCATAATTTCCAACTTAGCTTACACAAGACCTCACTTAAACGCATATAATTCTTAATTGGTAGCGAATTTAGGAAACTCTGGGCATGAAAGTTGTTTGATATATCTTTCCAACCATAATAAGATTAAGTCAATATGTCCTATGAACAAAAGTCATCACGCCGTACTGAATGTTTGAGGCGGTGAGGTGCCCTTATAAGTTAAAAGTTAATTGGAAACCCATTTCACACAACTCTAGGTCGACTTTTCTCTCCTCTCCCCATCCTCCCATGCAAAGATAAGACTATTTCACTTAATTCCATGGGATTCTAACATCAATACATAGATTATTAACTAGAATCACCCCTCAAATCATAGGGTTTCAAGAGAAACCTTGGGAAACATGTTTAAGTAAGGTTTTTAGCGTTCTTTGTTAGGACTCAAGTTTATGGTTTTTATTCAAATATAAAAATTTGATAAATAATGAGTTTATGGTTTTTTTTCAAATATAAAAATTTGATGATTTTATGGTTTACATACTTATGAGATGATTCACAAAGTGTGGTGAGATTTAAGAAATGTATTTACTGGCCAATGAGCCAATATGATGATTTCATAGAAGGGTAAAGGTGTCAAACTTTATGAGTTTAACATGTATATATTTATTCATATTTTGGGAGCATCCTTAGAACCTGAAAAGGTATAGGACTAAAAGAAGGTCCGCTATCAGAAGCTACACATTGTCGGTGTAGAGCTATGGTCGCCACAGAAAAAGGTGATTAGATAGTCTCCCTTAGTTGGGATTTTTCATGTTGATACATACAGACAGTCTCTCTAATTGGGATTCTTCATGTTGTTATATACAGACCGCCGTCAATCTGTTACATATCGTATTTTCGCATTCGCATGCGTTGTAAATAAAATAATGTAAAATTCTGTGAGGTTAAGATCCCATATTTGGATAAAAGTACATTTAAACGGGTGTTATGAAAGTTTTGTAAGAGTTCGGAGTCAAAAAAATAAAATAAAATTAAGTTCGTCGAAACTCGGAGAAGGGCAGACCGAATTTCGAACAAGATTTTTGGCCCAACTTAGCAGGGGTATATCTGACGCTATATGAGTAGTTATATAACACCTCGTACCTTCGGGCTAAGGTTTGATCCGTACAATGAAACCAAGATGAAGAGTGTAATAAGTGTTTTGAAAGCTAATCGAGTTATAAGAAGAGTCTTTGGGCAAGGTATAGTCGGAAGCTACTCTACTGGCAATGTTTTTAAGTGAGTTTGCACAAGGCCTCACTTCAAGAGAGTATACGAAAATATATATAAGGAATTTTGGAATACTTACTCTTGAAAGTTGTAGATTTCCAACGGTATATTATGGAGGTCAAACGGACATCTGTACAAAATGTTATGACTATTTTACTGAAGGTTTGTAGAATAGTCTGTCGGAGTCGCATATGCGATATGTGACGCAGAACGCCATCTGCGATGCATATCCCGTCGCATTTCAAGCTAAATTTCCATCCCGAAGTACCCAACCTTCAGTTTTGATGTGCGGAAGCATCCGCAGCCGCAGATGGCCATCCGCGATGCGGATGCCAGCGCATATGCCCCCGAAAATCATTTAAAGTCGCATTTTTCTGAATTTTATTCCATATTTCAGTTCTCCAAAGCCCTAGCATGAATTTTATCTCCTCTCCTCATCCTCCCACATCAAGGTAAGTCTTTCTCATGTATTCCTAGGTAATTCTAACACTTATACATCAATTCTTAACAAGATTTTCACGCTATAATCTTAGGGTTTTCAAGAAAATCCTTCTCAAGGTTTTAAGTTCAGAGTTTTGGGTTTTTTCTTCAAAAGTTCAGACCTTTCATTCAAATTTTAGAACGATTGAGGTATGTAGAGCTTCTATCTACGTGTGGAAACATCATTGTTCTTCCCCACGCCACAATTATCCATGAAACCATAAATTTCCATAACCTAGGGTTTTCACTCAAGTTCATGATAACCTTATATACATGTACAATTATATTCCATGTTATATCTTGACTTCGTTACTTACATTCATGATATGTTATTGTGACTGTCATGAACCTGTCCTTAATCTATGAATGTATGATTTGATTTCCATGAGTTCCTAAATACAAGTTATGATCATTATCACTCGGTTCCATGAAGTCATATATGTTTCTCATGATTTATACAAGTTATATTATGTATTTCTTCACTTGCTAAATTATAAATTTACAAGTTATGTTTACAAGTAATTTCATGAAATTCATGGGCTTATAAGCCACAATTTTCAAGTACATGTTTCGGGAGTTACATAGTTTACTGAGAAGGCTCAGATAGCCTGAAACTACGTATGCCACCGTATGATAAGGGTCGCTCTGCCAGAGGACGATACCTTCAGTGCAGATTGGATACTTTCATGACATGTTCATGTCTCATACTCCGGCAAGGTATGGGAAAGCTCTATTGGTCGGGCCAGGTACCATACTCCACGTACCCACATGGTGTTTTATATTTTCGATTATTCTATTGCTCTCCCCACAAATATACATATATACATATACACAACTTTACAGATTTTACACATGTTTTATACTCATGTCAGATCATGCTCATGTTACAGTTTCAGTTTCATGTCCTAGTATTTCATGTTCCCACTCATTCTTTCAGTTGCTTTACATACAGTGCAATTCAAATGTACTTATGTCCCTTTGCATGGGGCCTACACTTCATGGTACAGGTGCTGAGTTTCAGGGAGACTGATATGCTCAGTAGGATTGCTTCAGTATCAGCTATTTGGTAAGCCCCATCTCATTCGGGGTGTCAGTCTAGTTATTTATATGATTATGAATTATGGTAGAGGTGCACCAGGGCCTTGTCCTGGTAAAATAGTTTTGCAGTCATGCTAATAGTTCAGAGGTTACGTAGACTAGAACAATTCATCATGTCATAACAGATTTCAATTATTCAGACTTATAATATTTTTAGAGTATTTCCACTATGATTATTGCATACTATAAATATAGTATTATGTTTTACATGTTTTAAATCATTACTATTGCATGTTTTTTATGCACATGTTGATTCAGCAAGCCATGTGATTCGCTCAGTCATATGCATTTAGGCACCGAGTATCGTTTCACCCAGGCTATGGTTCGAGGCGTTACAAGTTATGGGGTGAATAACCTATCTAAGTAAAAGTTCATGGAGTCTTATTTCCAATGCAACAAACCATTCATCGATACGACATCATAGTAGAGATATATTCTTATTTCCGTCCAAGGGTGCAAACTGCCACGAGGCCAAGAGAGGCCTGGTCGGTGGACAACTTTCCCAACCTTATAAAATCACCCCAAACGAATTGAACCTCCATTTCTTCAACATTTCAAACTATAAACACTCCTTATACTCTATGAAACACTTCTACATGAATCATAAACAAATTCAAGAGTTAATCAAGTAATTATTATGTAAGGAATCGCATGGTAATCGTATAGTCGTCGTTTCTTAGTTGTTTTGCCTTTCGGAGGAAACCTTCATCTTGAAGTAACTTTTATTCTGGAGTGATTCTTGAAATTTAAGGTATGTTTTACCCTTCCCATAATCTCTTTCAGCTTTTACAAGTGTTTAAACATGGAAATTGAAGAAGAAATTCCATAGAACAAGTTCTTATAAATCCTTATGAACTCTTGTGATCATAGCTAGTTGTTTGGGTTGTTTTATATGATTTAAAAGCATGGATTGAAGTTGTAAAGTTGTGAATGGAATTTTAATAAGGAGTGGGAGTATAAGGGAAGAAAATGGTGGCATTTTATGGGGAAATTGAACTACTAAGAAGCCTACGAACTTACGCCCGCAAGTTGCTCGATTAAATGTTTGAATGAGAATTTCTATAAGCTATGAACTCAAAATTTATCTCAAACTGTATGTATTATGTATAAAGTCATTCGTAAGGCTTTCAAGGACTCGATAAATGTGTGTAGCTTGATCGACAAGGTATGTAGGGCTTTCTTTCCTCTTTGTGGCATGACTAGAACTCAACGAACCTTCCTTTGAAACATTTTCCGATGAACATGAGATGAACACGCCTTTTCGCGATTGAACTAAGCTCTTCTCCATATATGATTTGTATCAAAAACCTCTCATGCTTTCATATCTCTTTTGGTTACTGATTGAAATATTTCCGCTAAACTTGAGATTGATTGTACACTACCCGATTAAGTTGAACTCTTCATCATGTGTAATTCATATCAAGTGTCTTAAATGTTCTCCACGTTTGTTGTCTTTGAAATGAAAGATAGAGAACGTAGCGATAATATCGATAGTCGGAGGATAACGACAATAGGTCTCTACGACTCTTTCCATGATATTCCTTCTGAGGTTGGTCTTGCATTGCACTTATATATATGTATGTATTTTTATTACCGTGCCGCTCTATAGTCGGACGGGCAGGCACGTAGATGTGCACCTATATGTATTACTTTTATTACTGCATTATGTCATAGACGGTCGGGCAGGCACGGAGCTGTACATACCACTAATCAGTTGGACAGATATTTACCGTGTCCTATGTGGCTGGGCAGTTATGATGAGCCACTCCACAGAGGATTTATTATTATATCATATAATATATGCTTGCACAGTGAGGAATGATTTTACGTTCATGTATTTATAGTCACATTATATTCTCTGGATACCCGTAGTAGCTTATTCTGAGTTTTAGGTTGTCTTTATACCTCTTTCTCATGTTATTACATTCTTTATTCTTATGTTTATTGCCTTACATACTCAGTACATAATTCGTACTGACACTCCTTTTGTGTGTTATGATCATGCCTACAAGTGCAGGTATACAGGCCAGTGCGCCTCCTCAGTAGGGCACCAAAGTTCAGCAATTGGTTGTTGCACTCCACCTCTCCGGAGTTGTTGGTCAGAGTCATCGGGTAGGATGTATACATGTGTGTATATATATATATATGGGTATGGGTATGGTGGGGCCCTATCCCAACCATTTGACATATCTTAGTACTCCTAGAGGCTTACAAACTATCAGTCAGTGCATATGGGTTTTGTTAAGTCTTGTCGACCTTCTGGATAGTTGTCTTTCTTGGTTATGGCCTTGTCGGCCTTAGATATGCATATACGTAGTGTTGGGCCTTTTTTCCTTCGCCTTAGTTCCATCTCTGGAGTCTCCAAGTTCTGAGAATCTGGAACACTAGATTCCAGATATTCAGCCACTTCGAGATCCACTAGATCTGAACCATCTGGATTCGGGCCGTTAACGACTCCCGGTTCCTGAGAGCTTTGTTCATAACTTCGTTTGAGAGAGGTTATGTCTTTTTCCTTTCTCAGAAAGGTATCTTCAAAGAATTGTGCATTCCTTGATTCCATGATTGTACCCCCGTGGATATCTGGAATATCTGACTTATGCACTAAGAAGCGATAAGCACTACTGTTATTTGCATATCCGATGAATATGCAATATACATTCTTAGGCCCAATCTTGACCTGTTTTGGCTTGGGTACTTCAACTTTTGCCAAACAACCCCACACCTTTAAATATTTATAGGTGGGTTTTTTTTCTTTCCATGATTCATATAGAGTTTTGTCCTTACCCTTATGTGGGACTCTATTAAGAATCGTATTAGCGGTAAGGACAGCTTCTCCCCACATATTTTGTGGGAGACTGGAATTGATGAGCAATGCATTCATCATTTTCTTCAATGTGCGATTCTTGCGTTTCATCACACCGTTCGATTGAGGTGAGTATGGAGCCGTCGTTTGATAAACAATGCCTGATTGGGCACAATATTCCTCAAATGGCGCTATGTATTCTCCCCATCTATCGCTACGAATGGATTTAATCTGCATGCTTACTTGGATCTCAACTTCTGCTTTGTAACATTGGAACGCTTCAAAGGCTTCATCTTTACTTTTCAACAAGTAAAGGTAACAATACCTTGTGCTATCATCAATGAATGTCACAAAGTACTTGTTCCCCCTCTAGCTTGTGCAAACTTCAAATCACATATATCTGTGTGAATAAGTTCTAGAGGAACGGTATTCCTTTCGACGGATCGAAAAGGAAGCTTTGTGAGTTTTGCCTCTACGCATACCTCACACTTATATTGAGGGTTTACGTCGATAGACGACAACAACTCCAACTTTACCAACCTTTGGATGAACTTGTAATTGACATGTCCTAATCTATGATGCCATAAATTAGAGGACTCAAGCAAGTAAGAAGAAGAGGCTTCAATATTATTGCTTGTACGTAATACAGACATGGCGTAAACTTTGAAGAGGCCTTCACAGATGAATCCTCTTCCCACAAACGTTCCATTCTTAGTGACTACAAATTTATTGGACTTAAACACTAGCCTAAAACCAGCATTAACCAATAAATGACCTGAAATTAAATTTCTTCTAATCTCAGGAACATGCATCACCTCCTTCAGAGTGAGCTCCTTTCTAGAAGTCATCTTCAGGACTACCTTTCCTACCCCCAGCACGTCAGAGGAAGCGTTGTTACCCATGAACAGCTTCTTGTTTGTAACTGGTGTATAAGTGGAGAAGGCATCTCTGTTGGAACAGATGTGTCTTGTAGCACATGTGTCCATCCACCATTGCATAGGATTCTCAACAAGGTTTGCTTCTAGCACCACCGTTGAGAACTCATCAATCATGTCATCCAGAAACTGGTCTTTGACGACGTTAACTTGTGTCTTGCCCTTAGCCTTGGCCTTCTCTTGTTGCTCAGTCTTGAGCTTGCGGCAGTCCTTGATCATATGAACAGGTTTCCCACAGTGGTGACAGTTTCCTTTGAACTTCTCCGCTGCTTGGGTCTTGCCGTCTTTCTGGAACTTGCGCTTCTTGCTTGGATTTCCTTTGGCCTCAGCCAGATTTGTCTTTGCCTCAGCGGGTTGTTTACCCCTAGGCAAGGCCTTCTTGTTATCTTCCTGAATTTGGAGTTTGATAATAAGTTCTTGAAAGGACATCTCCTTTGTCTTGAGTTTTAAGTAACTCATAAACTCATTCCATGAAGGAGGTAACTTTTCAATCAGTGATGCAACCAAAAATTGCTCATTTGGCTTCATACCTTCCAAATCCATGTGATGTAGAATCATTTGGAATTCCTGGACTTGGGACATCACTGTCTTACTATCCACCATTTGAAATTTCAGAAATTTCCCAACGAATTTCGTAGTACCTGCATCTTGTGCGTTGTACTTCTTTTGCAGCTTCTCCCACAACTCTTTGGCGGTGCCAATGGTGCAATACATCGTGTAGAGAGGGTTTGACAAGCAGTTCAATATGTAATTCTTACACATGAAATCACTATGACTCCATGCATCAAGAACCATCTTCATGCCATTAATGACATGGATATCTAGGCCCCCTTTAGCCCTTTCAGAAGGCGAAGGGTATCTCCAGCTTGTGGAGGATCTTCTGTTAGGAAACATGTCATTTACATAACAGTCAGCATCTTTTGTTGCCATCTCTTGAAGTTTGACCCCATGAACTTTTCAGGGCGTTCATGGTGGAATCCAGCGGGAAGAGGAACGGCAACGTTCCCTTGAGTAGCGGTAAAGGCGTTGGATGAGCCTTGAGCAACCGGAAAGGCATTAGGTGTGCCTCGAGCAGTGGGGAAGGCAGAAGGATTGCCTTGAGTAGCAACAGCAGCAGAATCCGAAGTAATTTGTTCTATTCCAGTCATATTTCTAACGTACTTACAACCAATCTTATCTTAAAATTGATGGGATACAATTGTTGTAGGGAACGGGAAGTAAGTAACTATTACAATAGCAAGAAATGATAAACTAAATATTACAATAAACTGGAAAACAAGAACTTAACTGATTACTTGTGTGATTTGCTGAGTCGAGTGATGGCACTCTTTTTTTAAGACAAGATTGCCCTGTATATCTCCTTTTACGTTATCGGGAAATAGTCTCCCAAGATACAACAGCAACTTAACAAATGAGTAAAGGAAACTCAAGTGTTACTCTTGTAGAACTTTGAGTATAGTAACTTTGCTAGAGAGGAAGATAATGAATTCAGAAAATCTGGAGTATTTTCTAAGTGTAGTGTGTTTCAATTGAGCCAAAGGCCTCAATTTATAGTGTAAGGATCAACTAGCCAACTAATGGCCTTCAATAGCCATGTAATGGCACTTGATTGAGGGGTTACATTTAGCCAAATAATGGCTGAATTCATGTGCCAAGTAATGGAGAATCAATGCTCCAAAACCAGCCCAAAGGTCAGATTTTTCCAATTTCCCGTCGCAACTTTCTGCCTCCGAAGCGCCGCGGCTCTGTAAATTAGCGTCGCGGCGCTGCCTGGGAGGCGTCGCGGCCCTTCGCAGCTCCGCGGCGATTTCCGACACGTTTCATCTTACACTTCTTCCTTCTTTTACCAACGTGGAATACTTTGTCATTTGGTCGATAACCGTCCATAATTCCATGTCTCAAACGTATTACATACGTACCAATATCTCTTTCACTAATAAAATTTGTGATACTTGGCACTACGTGTGCAAGTGTGTGGAAACGACGTTTCCGACATGCGCGCCCAATTTGTTTGAGTCATAAATTAATGTGATATACTTAATTCCACATTTAGTAAATTTCCAACAAGTTATGCAGATGTTGTCAGTAACCTTGTTTCAGCTTATTGTCTCATGTTTTGAAACTAAAGGAGTTTACTTATGTATGGAACCTTTTAAAAGATATTTTAGCATTTAATCTATCTCATGATTATTCTTTTCGTTTTAAGTTATATGTCTATGTTGTGCATGTGGTTCGTTCAGTCAAGTTAAGGTACCGAATATCAGTCCGCCTAGGTCATGATTCGGGGCGTGACACTACTCATGTCGGAGAGGATATTAATGAGACCGTTGGTTTAGAAACTATAAAATTTGCCTTGATATGGAAAATATATGTGCTAGCAAAAGAACGTCAAACGTATGGCTGGGCATAGTACGCAATGTTGATAATATGGTGACTTCATACCAAAGTTGTCAGAGTCGATTGGCAGTCCCCAAATTAAATAAAACGTAAATGTTTGTTATAAAATAATTGTATATGATTTAAAATTTTAATGATTTATGAATTTAAATGTTTTAAATAGTTTCATGCTATACATTCGCATTTTGTTTAAGTCTCATTCCAGCTTAAGTGAGGGGATTATTAAGACTCACTAGTATCGATAGTTGTTGTACTGGTGTTCTCTTCATGAGAACCTACATTGGCCTATGTCAATGTAGGCACAGGTTTTGCATAGGAGCATGCGACGAATTAGGACATTCCCCGCTCTGCATTTGATTTCTATGGGGACTCCTTATGTCTTCATTTAGTTATTCCTTGATTGTTTCTTTATTAAATATTTTGAGGATTAGCCTGGGAATCAATGTCCTTTTCAATCCACTAGTTCTACTTACTTAGAGGCTTCATTGACCTGTTCTAAATTTGGGTTCAGACTTCACCATGCATGACATTTTCATAATAATTTCAAGTTATATATGAAGAAATACTTTGACTATTCATTGGTTATTCGATTAGAGCTTTTAGATTATTTTTTTAAGTAATGATTTCATGGCAGGTTACCAACACAGAAAAGACCGGATGATTCGCTCGGTCAAATTAAGGTGTTGCATGCCGATCATGGCTCGACCAAAAGTTGGGTCGTGACAATGATTAGGCATTTTGCTACCGCAGATCATATGATGAAAGTGAAAGAATTTATGTGGAAGTATGATGGTGGAATGGACAAGGTTGATACTTTTCGGATTATAAAGGTTGACTTCGTCAAGGTACTGGTGGTATATTTAACATTTATCTTCTTATTTTTCGAAACCTGAGTAATCCTCTATTGCTAATTTCAAATATTTGGGTCTGAAGTTAGATTTATAAGTCCCCAAATTTAGACCTTTTGACTGGACGTTTTAAAATTTTGCCCGAAAGTTTGAAGTTGTGAACAGGCGAAATCTAAGTTTAAGCCTGAAGGTCTAAAGTTCCAACTTCTATTCAAACTAAGGTCTGAAGTAAGGCTTTGATTTGGTTCTAACGTTTGAAATTTCGGACTCACGTTATTTTTGTAAACTTCAACTATTTTTTAAATAGAGGTCCCAAAAATGATTATTTGTGCACTTGCGCTTGTCTGAAGTTCAATCCACAAAACTTCAGAGTAAACGAAGAGGAAGAAGAAGAGAATATACAGGAAGGAGGAAGAAGAGAGGGAAACAATCATGTGTCACTACTTTTTTGTGGCATGGTTTATTCTGTCGCTTGTGTAGCGCGGCACCATGTTAGTATAGTCTTTTTAAATATATATATATATATATATATATATACACATATAATGTGAATATACTGTGAATATTTGTGAGAATAAAATAAGTAATCAGGTTTTTATTTGTTTCCCAAAAATATGAGATGGATAAAACATAGCCCTTCACGGTTTGAATAGAAGAAAATGACCCTATAAAGATCTTTTGTGAGTCAATCTCTGTGTAATATAAAGATTTCTTATCAAATAAGTCAAATTAAAAAACAAATAAAGGCTACAAAATCAAATGACCCCTCGAAACGCATGCCCTATGGGGGCTTCAGTAGAATCAGCTAGTTAACAGAGGAATTAAACTAATCCAATTTTGTCTTCTGATAAATGTATATGACATGTAGTTTAGTTATCTATTTATCATTGAAAGAAGATTCTAGACTTCGATAAAAATTATTATTAACCGCAAATGTCAAATCATCTTAAGAGGTAGTGAAGAAATAATCAAAACAAAGTGATTAGCAAGTAATCCTTCGACTTCTCCCATATAGTCAAACAAAGTGTATCTATGAAGACATATCGTAGGTTAGTATTACTAAGCGTAACTTGCCAATGGTTCAAATGGCACATCTACGTACCCGCGCCATATCAATGCAAGGTGCACATCGAACGCCTAGGCGCCTGTTAGGGGTTCAAGCCTGGCGAGGCGTATGTCTTGTCTATCAAGGTGTCATCCAATAGCATATTAAAGGAAAAATATATAAATTACCGTCCACACTTATCCCCAGAAAGCCAATAAGAATGTTTAGTTCAATGAATATTAGAAAAACAAGGTTAAACTAAAATACGAAACAACATACTGTCTTAGGTATTCCATTATATACAAAGGTAGTGAAGAAAGCAGTTTACAGAAAGTATTTCATCCTGATATCTCTCTTCATGGCCTCGTATACAGCTTGAACCTGGACGAGGGCAATCATGTCATACAATGGATTATGCTGAAGTGAATTGACAAATTTAAGGTGCAAAGGCCAAAGGATATACCTGCTCACTGGAAACAACTTGAATGGGCCCGATATTTACTGATACATATTTTCCGCCTGAAGATAGCTTCTGCCTCACCTGGCCCTGCATAGAAGTAGAAATACGTTAAGATATAGTTCAATCCATTTCTCCTTGACAAACACACACACACATATAATGTGTATTGTTACGTTCCCATAGTAGCATATGTCTATACTGTTAAAAAATTATAGAAAAACAATAGAAAAGAACCTGCATACACACGAAACAGTAAAAGGGAATTTTGTGCTTGCCCCTTTAGTCTTTGGGTTGATACCCGGTTCTTGCCTTGTCTACAAATCCTCTACATGCACTAACGGTTGCCGAAAAGGAAAGAGGCTTAGACTAGCAGGTTGTGACACCAACTTAAGGTATTCTGCCCGTTAATTACTTGGGGGTTGTTTGGTTGTTGGTTCGGAAGAGAGTTCTTTATGTACTAAAACTAGTATAGCTAATATCATGTTTGATAGCTCTTTAGTTGCTTTGTATAAAATTCAGCAAACAAGTACAGTGTTTAGTTGTATTTTACAATCCCTGATAAATAAAACATGTATTGCACCCAAGGGTGTGGCCTAGTGGTCAATGAAATGGGTTGAGAACCATCAGGTCTCAAGTTTAAATCCCAGTAGATGTTTCCATCTTTGACCTATTGATTGAGGGGTGCATCTTATCGTATCTGTGGTGCACCAAGACAAAAAAAAAATAGGTGATTTCTTCCTATTTGTCCTAGTCTTGGCGGACAGAGTCTAGTGCCTGGTAGGGAGGTGACAAGTATCCCGTGAAATTAGTCGAGGTGCGAGCAAACTGGCCAGGACACACAGTTATTAAGAAAAACATGTATAAGTAAAGAGTAAATTTATATATCATAACACATGAATAACTAAACCCTGCATAACTAATCTCTACATTACTAATAACTGTATATTGTATAATTCTAATCAGAAACCAAATGACTCCTTACTACAGTCTGATCATAGTCAACTTTTTGATTTGTCGTGCCACGAAAACAGACATTTCCCTTTATAAGGTCTTATTTTGTCTATGAATCATGAACATCCCTAGCACAGTTACAAATACAAGAAGACAACAGTTCCCAAAGATGTAGGACATGAAACAATAATGACATTGAAACCAATGTTTTTTTAATAACCGAGAAATCATTTTTTGTAGCTTTGAAATTCAGTGGGAAATGGGTCCGCTCCTCTACTTATCTTCGCTTAAATATCATACTTGATAAAAAAAGCAGGATTCAAATTCACGACGTGCGTCGACCCCACATCTCGTGCTATAATACCTTTACACTTGAACCAAAGCTATGGAGCCATGAAAACCAATGCATTTTACTAATAGATATGCCCGTATATAGCTCTTACTCCCTCCGGATCAAAAAGAGTGTGTCATTTGCACACCCCTTAAGAAAATAATAATTCCTAGGCAAAAAAAAGAAATTTGACTAAAAATGCCCCTAATTAACTAGGTATTGGAATTTGGTCATCTAACACTTAATAAGGGAAAATCTGGAAAAGTAAGGTTAATTTTTTTTTTGATTTGGTAAGTGGACACTCTTTTTTAACCAAAAAACAAAGGCTAAGTGGACACTCTTTTTTATCCGGAGGGAGTACCATTTTTTGTGACACGTGAATCAATTCCTTTTTAAATTAGTATAGTTCCGCGCATTTGTATATGGACATAATTATCTACTATTGTCAACTTTTTGTAACACAAGTACCTTGTGTCATTAAGAATACAACGTTAGTTCATCTCTTCCATTGTCATTTTCCATCCTTTTCTTCATTGAAGAAGTGGCATACAAGAAATTCTTTCTAGGAGTTCAAAATCTATAACTCCCGATGTTTCATGTTATGTGACTATGTTTGACTAGGCATGGAACTTAAGAAAGAAAGGAAGACATTTTAAGAATATGATTTTAAACATATCATTACATTTGTGTGGCTATCAGACATTTGAAACGTGTGATCTTAAAACATGCCATAACATTTAAGTAACTATAAAAACTTGTCATTAAGGGTAAAATGGAACCTTTAAGTTAAATTGTTTTCAGATTTGGAAGGGGTCATTCTTTATAAAAAAACAGACTAAAGAAAATAGGGTCACAGAAACTAGAACGGAGGGACATAAGATTTATGACTAACTTCTAGAAAGAATACCAATGTGTATAGAATGAGAGAAATTTCATGATATGCCTCACACAACTGACATTGTTGTGTAAGGCTCTTCTATTTGTTGATAAGTGTTTTATGTTTTATTGGTCCCGATCCCACCTCACAAGCAAACTCCTCTCTTATACGTCTATTAATTTTTCACACCTCTTTCAAATAATTACACTCCCCCACCCAGCTCCTCCTCCTCACACACCCAAGTTCCTTTTTTCTCGAGCTCCTCTTGTATTTGATAGGGAATAGTTTGTTGTTGTATCTTTCATCTCCATTATTTTTAGCTTGTTTAACTGAATACTATTAAATCGCAGTTGAAACTTATTTAGCTTCATGTAACTGACAAGAATCTAAAAAGAATATGGGTTTGATATTCTTTTTGGCATATTTCAATAGTTTTTTATAGGTTATTTCAATGGTTTCTTAATTACCAGATGCCAAAAGTGAAAAGATTAGAACAATTACAATAAGATTCCAAGGCAAAGTCTAGCTTCTTAAGGGATTTATTTATACTGTTTCATTTTTCTCTTTCCAGTAAGTATTATATTCATGCCTTTTGAGTTGCCTCAAACTGTTTTACTAAAAAGAATTTTATCAACTATTGGTGAAGCCAGCCGAAAATGAACCAGAAATAGAACAAAATTTCACTTTTGTCAAATATGTAATAATAACCTACAGATTTCCCTCAGTTTTCAACTACTTCTAATTCTTTACATATTGTTGTAATATATTGTGATTCTCTTTTTCTTGCCATGTTTCTCATTCATTACTTTGTGAGTTTCTTTCGAGTTTTGTGGTTGAATGCAATGAGCAATTGAGGTTAGAAAGGTGTGACAAAAATAAAGGTTAGAGAAGAAAGGTACCGGGGGTGTGAAAACAAGTAAGTTCTGGGACGTAAAACGAGATAAAAGAAAATACGAAAAGAGATTTAAGAGAAAATGGGAGTTTGTTTGGGTGGGATTGGGACCCACAAAAGCTACATGTCCTGAAATAAAAAGCCTCATACAACTAGTGTCAGTTGTATGAGACATAATGATAAGTTCCATAGAACGATTGGAACGACTTCACAGAGAGTGATGGTCAACCCGCTCATTCACTTCGTAAAATTTTTTTCACAACATCCAGGTGCAATATCATGAAATGATCTTGACTTATGAAAAACAAAAGTCAGACTTTTACAACATCTCAGTGTAACATCAATGGGATGATCTTGACTAAAAGAAGTCAGATGTGAGACTAACTTATACACACAAGGGACTTGCAATATCTTGGTCTCAGTCCAGTTCTGAAATGAAATTTGTCATTTGAGTTTCAAAAAGAAAGTGAAGTTGACAAAATAAGGATGAGATGCTTGAGATTTGTGAGATTTTCCTCTAAATGAATATTCTCGAGAAAGAGCAGGTAGTGGCAGCTAAAAAATTGATGTCTCTTCAGGAAACATTCATGCCAATTTCAGCTGTATACAATTTTGACACTAGCTGAACTAGATCCTCGCTAATTGTCAAGACTTCTATATTCGTTCAAGAGAATAGTGTAGAATATTCTAGTATGTTAATTAGGAGATTACTTTGTGTAAACACAGTCCTTGTAAAGAAAGTAACTTATTAAAATAGACGAACAACGCTTCCACTGCTTTGGTCTAGTGAAAAGAGTGCAGCGCGTTATGTGTGGTTAGGCGAATGTCAGGTGTTCAAATCCTTCCATGGACAAAAGCCCGATATTTAAGTAGAGAAGGGTAGGCACGAACCCATTATCTACCAAATTTTGAATCGTGTGACACTGGACCTCAGGGAATTTCGGTTATCAAAAGAAGAAAAAATAATACATGACCAACTCCCATAAAGGAGCCACTTTGTATTGAATTTTATAATTAAGAATAATAGCAGATTCTTTTCTCATGTCTCCTTATTTCACATGATATCAGAGCCAATAAGGGAAAACATCGGAGTCTAAATACTTATAGTCACCGGAAATGTTTTCTTGCGAGTTTGGAAAGCTGTTCATTCACTTTCCCCAAATTTGTATCAGTCCTATCACGAAATTGATCAACCAACCAAACCAAACTTCTTCTCAACTAGATGAACGTAGCATCCAATGTGTCTTATACTCTAATCTCGTCAGCTTAGTGCCACATGTCCATCTCCAATGGCACATATAGCACCATCAACCATATCATTCACCCCTGTCAGCTTGTTGCTGCTCAATCATCGTGCCACATAAGCAAAATCACATTCGCTCCAAGGTTTTATGACGTCCCGAATTTGAAATTAAAATCTCCAAATTTCACTCCTAAACAATAATGAGACCAAGAAACTATAGTTTGTCTAATCTTTACTTCTTTGAAGAACTAGATTCTTGGAGGAGGATTTTATTTTGAAGAGAACCAATGTAGCACACACAATGGTAGAAATGGACATGTCAAGGCCATATGCTAGGATATACTTGGGTTTCCATCTCGCATTGCTAATGCGGCCAAAACAAAGAGTTAGGTGCACCATCAAAGAATAAAATCATGATAGTTTTTGTTACTAATTCCAGTAAGTTCCTAAAATTTAAGGTAGCTAATTAGTCTTCAACCATATCCTTCGTACATACCGATAACTCAACATGCCTCACTCACACTTCCCTTCTGTTCTCTCGATCTCTGATTCATGTACCTTAGATCACATATCTGGTAACAGATATTTTCTTCATATCAATCCACTCCTTTATCACCATCCATAGTCACCCTTATCAATGGTATCAAAACCATGGCTAAGGACACTTGTCAAGTCTCTATTATTCCATTAAATCCTTACTGATATGACATTTGATTTTCCATGTTAAGTTTCGCATATCTTATGCAAGTTTAATACCGAAAAGCAAATGTTGTATTAACTATACGAAGATCATATTAGTAATGAAATCAAACATTGTATAAGTTAATACTAAATTTTATACCAAGACTGAACATCTTTATCGCTCAAAATAAAACAACCCCTATTGTTTTTTCATTGTTGAGTGAGGAAAGTCAGGTCGGGGATAACATTGAGAAACTTCTCTAAGCATCCCACTACCCCAATAACATGCCCTAAGATACAAGGAAACCCAACTTTGCATTTGTGTTATGTTGGTCCTCGTCTTCTTTTCCCTTCTTTCCTGCTGCAACCTTAAGGCAGACACTGGAATAGGCCGTTAACCAATCAACTAGGACCAAAAACTACGAATAGGAAGAAAATAGTTGCATTTGCAGATTCGGGTTGAGTCTATTTCTCTTAATAAAATTGAATTCTGCAATTAATGAATTTATTATAGCTTAGCCAACAGATGCATCTGAAAGTATATGTATGTCCTAGAGACAATCTATATTAGGACAAATGTACTTTATACACGTTCCTATTATTATTAATGGAGATTAATATTTTGGCATTTGCAATTATTGAATTATTAGTTGATTGTTTGTAATATTCTATAATATGCATCCCTAGAGGTTACGTTGTTATTAATAGTGTGAGATATTAATATTATAACGTAACTCTTAAAATAGCCTCGACTAATGATCATCGAGAATGGGATATCGATGATATGTGATAAGTCGACATGTGGTCTGCATCACATCCTTAGAGGATGTAGCATGTCTCACCTGCTACGAGTAATGGCTACTCGTGATGGACACATGGATACTTTTGAAGTATTGGTATACCCTGTTGATATACTGTTTGTTTTACATGTCTAAAGTATGATCAGTGTGTGGGAGATAGAAGTCACACACCTTGTCTACAGAGTAACATACTTTGATCCTGTCCTAAGCTCAAATGCCTTATAGGTTGAGATAAGGCTTGTATTTGGTACATTACGATATGGATTAAAGGTGGTAGTTGAGCCAAGGTTAGGATTCATTCCTCGAGTGTATATTCGAGAAAACACTCAGCTTCTCAGTGATATTGGGTTAACTAAGTCGTTGGCCAACGCAATAGATATATATCGAGAATATGGACTTGTTGTCAACCAATACAGATGAGATATAATGATCAAACCATTTGGATAGACACTTGGCAAATCCAAGCTTGATCGAGTGCGTCAAAAATGAAAGAAATTTATCTTCCCACATAAAGGTTCAGTTTACGGCGCCGTCTAGGAGTTCCGTGTAGACCCTAATATGATTAGTGTCGATATGTGAAGACATGTAGGGTAACACTATGTCAACTGTTTCTTCGATCTAAGGGTGTATTGAGAAAGTGTTAAATATCTCGATTTGTAATTTCTATTTGATGGAAATTATTTAATTAAGTCAAGATTGGATTTTGGATTTAATTAAAATGTGCTGGAAATATTTTGTGAAAACGGCGAGGCGCCGCGGCGCTAATAGGGAAGCAGGCCAAATCAGATTGGCCTGCTGCAATTCGTTTTGGGTCACGCTTTGACCTCAACCCAAAATCTGAATTTTGCCCTAATTTCACCTATATATAGAGCACCTCCTCATTCATTATTTGATATATTATTCATATATTATTCTAAGTCTTAGAGACCTAGAATAAAACTCTCTCTTGAACCTCTGCCGAATTTTCTAGCTGTTCGAAAGAGGTATACATCGGAGTTTTTGAAACTTGCTGACGAGGATCAATTGTGTGCGCACCCTCGAAAATTACTAGAAGACTCCAGAGTTTTCAAACCGTAAGTATTCTATCAAATATTACGGTTATATACATGTTATGTATTGACGTGTTTTATATTACTACATAATCATCCTACAGTTCGTCGCTTGTTGGGTTTGAAACACAAAATTTTCAAATTCTGCTGCGTACACGAACCCAATGAAAACCTACAGTGGCATCAGAGCCAGGGTTGTTTTGTGTGATTATGTAGTAATCATTGATAATAATATGGGTTAGAATTTGTTTAAATCTGAAATTTATGTTGTTTAAAGCTTGAAAACCTAATATCTTAAAGGCACATCATACTTTTCTCCCAAACTATTAAACAATGATGTAATTGAGGAAGTCATTCCGATCTAACTCTTCTAAGTCGATGTGCGTAACCGGTTCATTGCGAACATGGTGCACTGAAGCGAAGAACGAGAAGGGATTGGATGATGGTCGATGAACGTGTTGTTTGATAGTGAAGGGTAACAAAGATGAATCTGCAAATCTGACCCTGAACCAGTTTTAGGGTTTCGGAAATGCAGATTTTGTGTTTCTGAGACGGAGGCGCCGTGACTCCATGATGGAGCACCGCGGCACCACCTAGGGTTTGACAAGACACCGCGGCTCCATGGTGGAGCGTCGCGGCACTGTTCATCCCGACGAAAAAAAAATTGAATCAGAAACTGAAGTTTTAAAAGTTTCAGATTCTGATTCTGAAGTTTAAGAGTTTCAGAATCTGAAATTAAAACTTTTTCAAATAAGCAGATTTGGTCCTTTGGGGAAAATCTGTAATTAATTTAAATTCTGGAAATTACAGACAGGTCCCTGAAATCTGAAAATATTTTCTGAAAATTAAAATTGGATTTTCTAAATTTAAAGGGGTTCATTGAAATTTTAAATTCTTGAGGGACTAAACTGTAAATTCTGAAAATCTAGAATTTACAGAAATAACCTGAAAATCAATTTTTAAAATCAGAAAATGTTTAAGGGACTGTTTGGATTAGACTTAAATTTTAGAATTTAAACAAGTTAATCCATGATTATTATTAATTGTATATTATTGAATAATATACGAACTATATGCTAAGTGTTTAAATGCGTACATTTAATTATTAGCATAATGTCTGCTATAACTATCTGGATAGGCGACGCCAAGTAACTGATCAAACCATCTTATATCATGCCTATTGGTTGATAGTTCCCAACTAAATGTGTTTTTCAAAATTGCATGATTAAATGTCGTATTGGATATGACACAAATTGTTGATCTTGGTTAAAATCCCCGAAACTAAAATGTTCCCCAAATTTTAAATACAAGTCTAAATTAAAAACGCGTCGTCCATTATAATTGTTAGAGTGCAAGATCCTTTTCGGCGATATGAGTATTTATGCCAAAGCATTTGCTCTAAGTCTATGAGGACTCAGACTCTTTCATAGATGTGTTCTGAATGTAAAGGTAGATGATAAACTTTTATGAGTATTTACACCAAAGTGTTTGCTCACAAAGGCCAAATTTACTTAGATACATAAACACAATCGTGTAATGAGGTTGACTTGCTTAGACAAATCTTGGCGCCAAATTGTCGGACTAATCTAAGGACGCAAGATTAAATATAATATTTGATCAACCAAGAGTTGCAAATAAGTTTTGCTATTGATTTAGAACCTACCAAGCTATGTTATTGAAGTTATCAGCCAAAGCAAACGCGGAGATAGCATAGGCTTGGATCTTGGCCCATTATGACCTTAAATTAATATAGGTTCATATTCTACCATGGGGTCGTAGAAGTATGTTAAAATAGTGGGAGCTAATTAAACAAAAGTCCATGTTAATTAGCCTAAACGAATGTTTATAATAGGAAATAAATTTGAGTTTAATTTCATGTCTATCTAACTCTTCAGATTATCAAAATGTCGAGCCTATCATTGAAAATATTGATGGAAATAAACAAACTTACTAGACCCAACTATCTAGACTGGCTAAGGAATCTGAGAATTGTTCTAAGGCAAGAAAAGATAGAATACGTATTGGACAAAGTATTCCCCGCAATCCTTGCCGAGGATTCTGCAGAATATGCCACATTCGATAAGGTAGCCTACCAGAAGAACCTAGACAACGCCACTTCAGCACAGTGCGTGATGTTGTCTTCTATGTTAGTGGAGCTTCAGAGACAACACGAAAACATGGGCCCTAACCAAATGCTCAAACACTTGAACAGTCTCTACGACTCTCAGTCCCAAACTATGGAATATGAGTTGTTGATAGAACTCTTCATGTGTAAGCTAAATGAAGGGGGCCAAGTGTCTCAGCATGTGTTGAAGATGATAGGGCTGATAGAAAGGCTGGCCTCTATTGGTATAAAGCTGCAGAAAAACGTTGCTTCCACCCTCATCTTGAACTCTCTCCCTCGTTCGTTCGAGAATTTTATTGTAAACTACAATATGAACGGAACGAAGGCGAGTCTGCCGGAGCTGCATAACATGCTCAAGACCTTTGAATCTTCAACTACCAAAGGTAAAGTTGTGCTCATGGTGAGCTCTACTAGCCGGCCCAAGCCGAAAGGTAAGGAATGGCGGAAGAAGAAGGGCAAAGCATTCGTTGCGCCCTCAGCTACGAAGCCTAAAGGAGGTGTGAAGAAGAAGAAGGTGAATCCGGCTAAGGATGTATGCCTCAACTGTAACAAGAAGGGGCATTGGAAGAACGACTGCACTACACCAGGAGGAGGAAAAGCACTAGGTGCTTCTACCTCTAGTGGACAAGGTATGTACGTCATTGAAATAGATATGTCTATAAATAACTCTCATTCCTGAGTATTGGATACCGCTTGTGGCTCACACATTTGTACTCCGACAGCAGGAAGGTTAGACCAAGAGAGGTGGACCTACGCGTTGGAAATGGAGCACGAGTGGATGCTGAGCGCGTAGGAACTTATAGATTAAATTTGTCTTCTGGCTATTGTCTAGTGTTAAATGATTGTTACTATGTACCCTCATTAACGAGGAATATCATTTCTATCCCTGTTTTGGACATGGACGATTTTTCCTCATATATTTATAATGGCAGTCATGTATTGTCTTTTGATAATGTTATATATGGAACTGCTCCTCTCATGGATGGATTATATACACTAAACTGTAGTCGAGAAATATTCTATGTACAAAATAAACAAGCTAAGATAAGTAATAGAAACTCTACCTACCTATGGCATTGTAGACTTGGTCATATCAACGAAACAATGATAGCAAGGTTAAGGAAGCTTGACTACCTCGAACCATCTGACTTGGAGTCTTATGGTAACTGTGAATCCTGTTTGAAAGTTAAGATGACCAACAAGCCACTTTCTAGGAAGGGTGTGCGAGCCAAGAAGGTGCTTGAGTTGGTACATACTGATGTATGTGGACCATTCTCGACTCAAGCTAAGGGAGGTTTCTCTTACTTCATTACTTTTACTGACGACTTCACAAGGTATGGATATGTGTATCTTATGAAACACAAATCCGTGCCTTCGAAAAGTTCAAGGAGTACAAGTCTGAAATAGAGAAACAACTCGCAACGAGTATCAAGACCCTTCGATCTGATCGAGGAGGTGAATACTTGAGCAAGGAATTTCTAAATTACTTAAAGCTACATGGAGTCCAATCAGAATGGACACCTCCTGGAACACCACAGATGAATGGTGTTGCCGAAAGGAGAAACCGAACCTTATTGGATATGGTTCGATCCATGATGAGCTTTTCAGCTCTACCGACATACCTTTGGGGACATGCTATACAAACCTCAATTTATATTCTGAACATGGTTCCTTCC
Organism: Anisodus tanguticus; assembly: GCA_034509755.1. Taxonomy (NCBI): domain Eukaryota; kingdom Viridiplantae; phylum Streptophyta; class Magnoliopsida; order Solanales; family Solanaceae; genus Anisodus; species Anisodus tanguticus. Next base: position 45,603,960 of record CM067543.1, on the reverse strand, counting down.
AAGTCAGTAGAAAAGACACCATATGAGATATGGTATGGCAAGAAGTCAGCTCTTAAACATATGAGACCGTGGGGGTGCCCTGCATATGTTAAGAAGATGCTCACTGACAAGTTGGAATCCGAAAGTGAGAAATGTTACTTCGTGGGGTATCCAAAGAAAACTAAGGGATACTACTTCTATCTTCCTGGAGAACATAAGGTCATTGTTTCCAGGAACACAACGTTCCTTGAAGAAGAATATGTCTACAAGGAACATAATTGCACAGAGATAGAACTTGAAGAAATTCAAGAGCCACGAGATAACATAGAGATTGAATCCTTGCCGAATGACCAAGGCAAGAATTCAGTGGGAGTATTTGGCGAAGATTGGGTACTTCAAGTACGCCCTCTTCGGCTAGTAGGAGTGTTACGAGGAACAATGCGAAATGCAAGATCCTCCTACAAGCCTTTGGGAGTAGATGCAATGGTTGCACCTCCTCCCATTCAGGAAATACATGAAAATGATATTCCTGAAAGCTCTCAAGTTAGTGGATTATCCAACACACAAGAACTCTCTCACAGTCAGAACATACCAAGCACTGAACTGCAAAACAATCAACTCCGTAGGTCCACTATGACTCATCGTCCTCCTGAAAAACTAAATCTACTTGTGGAAACACACAGTGAGATAGATGTTCCCGATAACGATGAGCCTACAACCTATAGCGAAGCAATGTTGGACATTGATTCGAAGAGATGGCAAGAAGCCATGAAATCCGAGATGGAATCTATGTACATCAATCAAGTGTGGAACTTGATTGATTTGTCAGCTTGGGTTAAACCCATAGGATGCAAATGGGTCTTCAAGAAGAAGATCGATGTATTTGGCAAGGTACAGACTTATAAAGCAAGGTTGGTGGCTAAAGGTTATAATCAACGGTCTGGGGTCGATTATGATGAAACATTTTCACTTGTTGCTAAGATTAAGTCCATTCGGATTTTGCTTGCAATAGCTGCATATTATGACTATGACATTTGGCAGATAGACATCAAAACTATTTTCCTCAATGGTAATCTAGTTGAGGAATGTATATGAAACAACCTAAGGGTTTTTCGTCTGAGTCCAAACCAAATGTTGTATGCAAGCTACAGAAATCCATTTATGGGCTTAAGCAAGCCTCGAGGAGTTGGAACATTTTCTTTGACAAGGCTATCAAGTCATTTGATTTAGTCAGAAGCAAAGAGGATCCCTGTGTTTACAGTAAACGCAAGGATGGGAGTATTGTCTTCATTATTATATATGTAGATAACATACTGATAATGGGAGACAATAAGACTCTCTTGCAGTCAGTCAAGGAGTGGTTGTCCAGTACCTTTATGATGAAGGATTTAGGTGAAGCCTGCTACATTCTGGGAATTATGATCTATAGAGATAGACCTAATAGATTGTTGGGGATGTCACAGTCAGTCTACATAGACAAAGTGCTTAGACGTTTTTCTATGGAAAATTCTAAAAAAGGCGGTCTACCTATGGGTCAAGGCATCATGTTATCTAAGAAGGACAGTCCTTCTAATGCTATAGAACTTGAGCGCATGAAGAGGATCCCATATGCTTCGGCTATAGGATCGATCATGTATGTCATGACCTGTACTAGGCCAGATGTGGCATTTGCACTTAGTATGACTTGCAAATTCCAGCAGAATCCTGGGGAAGAACACTGAAAAGCAGTTAAGAGTATTCTTAAGTATCATAGACGAACTAAAGATTACTTCTTAGTCTATGGTGGGGAAGAAAAGCTAGTTGTTACTGGGTACACTGATGCTAGCTTCCAGACGGATCTTGATGACTTCAAATCTCAGTCTGGGTACACGTTCATTTTCAATGGTGGAGCGATGAGCTGGAAAAGTTCCAAACAAGCTACAACTGCTGATTCGACAACAAAAGCTGAGTACATTGCCGGATCGGAAGCTGGTAAAGAAGTTGTCGCGATTTCTGAGTTCCTGAAGGAACTAAGGGTAGTTTCGAGTGCCAGTTGACCAATAACTATTTATTGTGACAACATTGGGGCGATTGCACAGGCTAAGGAACCAAGATCAACAAACAGAAACAAGCATGTACCAAGGAAATACCACATACTCAGGGAGATAGTGGAGACTGAACAGATTAGATTAGATTATGTTCCCACAGACGATAATCTAGTTGACCCATTCACTAAACCATTAAGCTTAGTCAAGCATAATGGTCATTTTGAGAATATGGGCATTAGATATGTTAAAGATTGGCTCTAGGCCAAGTGGGAGATTGAAAGTATATGTATGTCCTACAGACAATCTATATTAGGACAAATGTACTTTATACACGTTCCTATTATTATTAATGGAGATTAATATTTTGGCATTTGCAATTATTGAATTATTAGTTGATTGTTTGTAATATTCTATAATATGCATCCCTAGAGGTTACGTTGTTATTAATAGTGTGAGATATTAATATTATAACGTAACTCTTAAAATAGTCTCGACTAATGATCATCGAGAATGGGATATCGATGATATGTGATAAGTCGACATGTGGTCTGCATCACATCCTTAGAGGATGTAGCATGTCTCACCTGCTACGAGTAAAGGCTACTCGTGATGGACACATGGATACTTTGGAAGTATTGGTATACCCTGCTGATATATTGTTTGTTATACATGTCGAAAGTATGATCAGCGTGTGGGAGATAGAAGTCCTTAGACTTGAGGTCAATACACACCTTGTCTACAGGGTAACATATTTTGATCTTGTCCTAAGCTCAAATGCCTTATAGGTCGAGATACGGCTTGTATTGGGTACATTATGATGTGGATTAAAGGTGGTAGTTGAGCCAAGATTATGATTCATTCCTCGAGTGTATATTCGAGAGAACACTCAGGTTCCCATTGATATTGGGTTGACTAAGTTGTTGGCCAACGCAATAGACATATCTAGAATATGGTCTTGTTGTCAACCAATACAGATGAGATATAATGATCAAGCCATTTTGATAGACACTTGGCAAATCCAAGCTTGATCGAGTGCGTCGAGAATGAAATGATTTTATCTTCCCACATAAAGGTTCAGTTTACTGGATTCGTGTAAATATATTTCACATATTGAGTTCGTCTTACGGCGCTGTCTAGGAGTTCCGTGTAGACCCTAATATGATTAGTGTCGATATGTGAAGACGTGTAGGGTAACATTATGTCAATTGTTTCTTCGATCTAAGGGTGTAAAGTGTTAAATATTCGATTTGGAATCGAGATATTTAAATTAATAATAACTATGGGATAATTTTTATTTGATGGAAATTATTTAATTAAGTCAAGATTGGATTTTGGATTTAATTAAAATGTGCTGAAAATATTTTGTGAAAAAGGCGAGGCGCCGCGGCGCCCAATGGGCAGAGCCGCGACGTTAATAGGGCAGCAGGCCAAATCAGATTGGCCTGTTGCAATTCGTTTTGGGCCAGGCTTTGAGCCCAACCCAAAATCTGAATTTTGCCCTAATTTCACCATATAGAGCACCTCCTCATTCATTATTTGATATATTATTCATATATTATTCTAAGTCTTAGAGACCTAGAATAAAACTCTCTCTTGAACCTCTGCCGAATTTCCTAGTTGTTCGAAGGAGGTATACATCAGAGTTCTTGGAACTTGCTGACGAGGATCAATTGCGTGCGCACCCTCGGAAATTACTAAAAGACTTCAGAGTTTCCAAACCGTAAGTATTCTATCAAAGTATTACGGTTATATACATGTTATATATTGACGTGTTTTATATTACTACATAATCATCCTACAGTTCGTCGCTTGTTGGGTTTGAAATACAAAATTTTCAAATTCCGATGCGTACACGAACCCAACAAAAACCTACAGCATCAACAATAGTATAGCCGTAAAACAACCATCATGTCATGTGTGTTTCTCAAGCTTTACTTCATCTTGGCCAAATTTTGGCTGGTTCCTTTTTCTCAAAATGTAGCGAAAAACATATTAAAAATATTAGCAGAGAGTGCAATAGATGGGCAGTACAACCATCTGCAATATGCATCTCAGTGCACTAGCTACATGTGAAAAGAACTAAGGAAATTAACCATCCTATCTACTTGCTATATATTTTCATTTCTATACCCAAAAGGCTAAGAGAGCTAAACATATGTGTTTTAAATTACAAGTATTTTCTTTTTGCCTTCAGAACATATTTGATTTCTTTCCTTCCACACAGTCCAACATATAGCTATTAGTACTGTGTTCCACAATTTTTTGTCACCTTTTTATAGTCCTCTCCCATTTCAACTTCTAACAATGTAATGGGTCTTTAGGAGATTCTGGCATGCACCATTTGACTTCAAGCAAATTTAAGAACATATACCATGGTTTGTGATTCTGCGATGGATAACTAAGTGTTTTGCATCTTTTTTATCTTCTTCACACATTATACATCTATTGCAATTAGTTATACTTCTTTGTAGATTGTGCAGGGTCAAGCAAGCCTCTCCGGCACTAGCCATGAAAAAGTTCTACTTTGTAAGGTGTTTTGTTTCTCCATATCAATTTTCATGGCCATACTTATTCTTGTTGTTCATTTTGAGACAAAACTTTATGTCAAGATTTCATTGTGAAAAGGTCATCCTTATCCTATGTTCCTTCCATTCTATCCTGTCTGGAACTAACTGTTGAACTCGGAAGCTTTCTGTCATCTGCAGAAAGTTGTTCATTTCCTCAATTCCCGACCATTTCACCTTCTTCTGAGGGAAATTGGTTTGGTTCTTCTTATGGTGTCAAATGGGCAAGTTGGTCAAATTTGGGCGGGTCAAAACGGTTATGTCAATAGACAGGTCATGACCTGTTTGGGCCAAAATGGGTTGGATTTAGATGGGTTAAATTGCAGGTCATAACCCAACCTGCCCAACAATTAGTTAATTACTGAATTTGAAGCAACATTGAATTACAGTTACTCAACATCTGTTTGGGTCAAATATTAGTTGAAGGTGGGATGTAGGAGGGGGAGCAGGGTAGAAGGTGGGGTGATGATGGTGTTTTTAGTCTTAGTCAGTGTTGGACTTTGACCAACACTTACATCAAGACATTTAGAAGAAGCATATCTCATTCACTGAAGTCTGAAACTTTTGCCTTTAGAAGATACTTCGACACAAAGGGAGTGTAACTTAAGAATATCACGGGTCTATTATTTGATCCGTTTAAAAGATGGGTCAATTAAGATTACAACCCAAATTGACTCGTTAAGAAAATACATATGATCCAACACATTAAGAGCTTGGGCAAGTTGGGCGGATTACACATTTCTAGGTCAAATTTCACACATATAGCTCTCAACTCTTATCCCATTGCTCAAGCTCAATGCTCAAGATAGCCATCGCAAGCTCTTCTTCAGGACCTCTCCCCTCTGTCCCGGTCCTCCTTTTATGCCTATATATTGCAGGTTGTAGCTGACTCTTTTTTTGTTAAGTGTTGCAGCTGCAAACCTCTTTCTTTACCTTAATCTTGCAGCTAAAACCTTCTCAACCCTGGTTTCTCACAGACCCAACTATAGCAACTAATACTTATCTCTCTCATTTTCCTTCCCTATAACTAAGGAGGGGACATATCACAGCAAATAACTATGACTTTGAAGTGAAGACAAAGACTTAACAACAAGACAGTAATTCACTGGCCCCTTAATTCTTCAAAATCATCCACAGCCCTTGTGTCTCACTGACTCAACTATAGCAATTAATACTTTTTTCTCTCCTTTTCTTTCTCTATACCAAAGGAGGGGACAGATCATACCGCATAGCTACAATTTTGAAGTGAAGACAAAGATGGTTCTTACACCGCTCTAACTTAACAACATGACAATAATTGTACTGGCCCCTTGACTCTTCAAAATCACCCTCAGGTAGGACGGAAGGTCACTTTACTTTTCGTGTTTAACAGGGGCTGCTAGGTTATCTTGAGCTAGTCAGTAAAGTCGAAAACTCCCAATTTCATGGTTGTTTATTTCTACTCTTGTTCTTCAATTTTTTGTATTTGAAACCAATAGCGTGATTTTCATCTATTTCAATACACTAAAGCGCAATTCTAATATTAACCTTCATAATTTCCTTCAAGTTAAAATATTCAATAATGGAGAGTTAAATTAAGCCAAAGAAAAATTTCAGCAAGCAATAAGGAAGCTCAGTAAGGGCCAAGGGGTGGCTGTTTAAGTTTCAATCTTAACTGGAAGCACTTGTTTGAATGGCAGTAGTATAGATGCTAATATTATTACATTGAAGAGAAACTTTCTTGACTTACAACTCCGGTAACACAAGGAGTAGTCATATTTCAGTGTAAGCAGAAACTCTTTCAGAAGCTTCTCAATGTTTTCAAATGATATAGCTAAGTTGAAGGGAAATATATTTTCCTATTCATTTTACTTTGAACATCATGTTTTTAACTCATTCTCCATCAACTAACAAACAGGTGAAATGGTTTGGGCAATATATAATACTTCTTTGTAAGGAGAACTGCAACTGAGCAGGCATAGAACAGCTCGGTATAAAGAACAACTCCAGAACCTCTCCTGTTTCCTCATCATATAAAGTTATAAACGTTCTAAATTTTATGAAAACATTTATAATTGTTTGGTTACTTGATCCCCTCAATATCATGTAGAGGTCAAGCACAACCAATAGTTTATTATCTCTAGAATAAAAGAGAATAAGCAAATTTATATATAGAATGGCCAAAAACAGATAAGTGTAAATCAAACTAGTCATGTAATCCTCTGAAAATTCCAAATTTAATCCTCATACTTAAACAGTCATATAAATTTAAATAGATGCACACTGAGTTGAGTATGTTATGTAATTCCCCTTACCTCAGGAACGGGCTGTTGTATCACTGACTCTACAGCAACAACCATAGAATGCACAAAATCATCACCTCCCGTACCAATAGCTGTAAAGCCTCTTTCGGTTGGGTAAGAATTCACCTTTAAGTAGAAAGTATTTATCAGCTTCTCCTCAAGTATAACAGATGATAGGAACAAGCCCTCACTTCTAATCATCTCTACAAAATATGAAGCATTTGACATTTTCTTCAAAGCTTCAACTTTAAATATTTATCCAAACATTAAAATAAAAATAGGGTTGAATCCAGGAATTTGCACCTTCTTGTCCAAAGCTAGCCACTCATTAGTTGAATCATCATGCACTGTGCCCCCAATAACAACATTGGTAGTTTGACCAACTCTCCCTTCTGTCTTGGACACTTCTGCAACAGTTAATATTGTGAAATAGTTGCTCAGATTATTCAAATGAAAAAAGAAGAAAAAAACAGATAGAAATGCTGAAAAGGACTTCCAGACCCTGCTAGGAACCTCTTAAAAAACTAGAAAACAATTATGAAGAAGAAACAAACTAGCTCAAAATATGCAATTTCTAGTCCTCCATACCATTTAAGTAAATCTCTAATGTCTATACATTAATCAGTCTCTCTAAAAGAACTGTAGGAGACACAGTGAACACACTAGAGATATAAATCCTCATTTTTCATGTTGCTCTATTTAAGCCCAGTAAGTAAATAAGTAGTATAGTACTATACATCATGTTAGCATATACTATTTGCACGCAACACATTCGACCTAAACAAATACACCTTTTTAGTCTGTCAAACATCTTTAATTTAGAACCACGAAATTACAAGTCTCCCTATAGTTTTTTAGACTTTGTGTTCGATCAAACTAAAACACTTAAATTGGGACGGAGGAGAGCACAAAAATGAAAACCCAGAGACAAAGTGGGAAAGAGACAATGAAGAAAATGATTTGGTTGGAGAAAAGTATTTTATGGTTATGGACCTGAAATGGCCTTAAGGACAACTTCTTGAGGAGGACCTTGTTCAGAGGAAGATGGGTTTTCGTAATTGGAGCAATTAAGAAGCTGAGTTCCTCGTCGAAAGCTATAACGCAAAAGGGGTATAGAAGAAGACAATGCGAGGGGAAAGGATGTGGGATTCCTTGGAAGAGGTATCCATGGTTCCTTTAACAATACCGTTCTCAACACGGTTCTGCACGCCATTCTTGATAATCCTCTTTGTCTACACTATTGAGTACTAACACCCTTAATAAAATAATTTATAGCTATACAATTGTAAGGTTTATTTTATACGACACATAACAAAAATTTGACCTTTTTTTTTATTTTATATAATCAAATGATGTCACATAAACTAAAATGAAGGGATTAATATATAAGAGTTAATTACGTAAGCTATAAGTAAATCGAAGGGAAAGGGTCCAAAGTACCTCTGAACTAGTGGAAATAGTTAAATTTGTTTTTTGTAATATTTTTTGCTTAAAATTCCTTGTTGTTACGTTTTTAATCAAAATGCCTTCTTACTCACGGTTGTTGCAAAATAAGAAAAATAGGTTAATTTTATCTTTAAACTATTCGAAATAGGACAGTTTTTCCCTCCATTTAATGTTCGTGATAAGTACTCTTATTTGTGAAGACTTAAGCATATACTTATTTTGGAGATTATGAAATTACTTTGACTATTTTAAATTATTATTATACAATGCTAATTCTATGTTTTATATAAATTTTAAAACAAGAATTACTTTTTAAAGAAAATATTTACTCTAGTGTTTCCTTTCCAAACTATTATACTAGTTGACGAGGCCAAAGTGCATAGGAAAATTCGCTCGTATTCTGTCAAAATCTAATATAGCTAAGATATCGCCTCACAGATAGGGATGGCAACAGATCGGATTTGGATCGGATCCTACTAGATCCAGATCCATTTTTCATACATGAATCCAGATCTATCGGGTCCATAAAAATCAGATCCAAATCCGGATCCACCGGGTCCACGGATCTGATCTGGATCTACATGTAAATTTTTTTGGCTTGAATAAAATTCGCAAATGTTGAAACTTTTATGACAAAATGAAACGCAATCTGATTGAAAAAAATGACTAAGTTCATTCAATCAACCTACACAAACATGACACCATTCTTCCAAAATACTGAACAAAGTTTTAGCATCACAAGAAAATAAAGATGGTTGACTTCATTAGTGATGTTGAACAGGTTGCAACTTCGAGCTAATTTTTGGAGGCTTTAGTGATGCTCCACTTGTAGTTCTACTGATTGACTTCATTAAACAACATAAAACAATGTCAGTCATATATCAAAAGTCCCATTTTTTTTGTTGATCAAACAAATGGGAGAAAGATACTTAAAGCTTACTGTTGACATCCAATTTTGTCCCATCTTTTATGATTTTATTTGCAATTTTAAATATTTTTGACACTTTAAAACAATTTTAAAATATAGGCATATATATGTATATATATCATTATTATTTGCATTTTATTGTCATTTGCATTTTTTATATCATAATCATACTTTTATCCTAATATGTTATTTTTATTTTCGCAAAACGGCATTGCATTTTTATTTTTTTATCTTTAAACATCAAACATTTCACAAATATTATATTTTTATCATATTATCATATTTACAATTTATAATTTTTGCAAAGCTTTTTTTTATATTTTTATTTATTTATAATAAAACCCTTTTTATATTTTAAACCCATAACCCATTTATTTCCCCAACCCAAAACAATTTCAAACACTCATCCCTTTATTCCCAAGCCCAACACCCTTTCCCCTTATTATTCACAACCCAAATCCCACAAACAAAACCCATTTTCGGCCCAACCCGGTCGGCCCAACAGCCCAATCCCCTTCCCTTTATTTCCCCCCTTTAAACACATAATCCTAAAAACAAAACCCTACACCACAACACTTAAAAAATATATCACCCCCTCTCTCTCTTTTAAAATCGCCGCACACCCCCCCATACCCATCACCCGCACCCCACACCCCATACCGGCGACCCCACGTCGCCGGTCACCTCGCCGCCGCACACCCCATACCCCTGACCCCAACGCGACCCCCACACCCCACACCGGCGACCCCACGTCGCCGGTCACCTCGCCCAACACCAACTCAACTCACCACTGCCGCCACATCACCGCCACTCTACACCCCTTAAAATCCGAAAATCCATCCATAAAATACCCCCTTTTGTTCACTGTTTTGGGGTCGATTTTTGTGAATTTTTTGTCCGAAAAAAAGGAGTTTTGGTCGGAGCTTACGTCGGAAATCGGGTATTATTTCGCCCCTTTTTGCTCACTGTCGGGTCACAATCCGGGTCGGGTCACTGTTCCGGTCGGGCCAGAACCGGGTCAGGTAAGTTTCCAGATTTTGGTATTCAATAATTTGATGTTGGTTATCTGAGAAAAAATTGAATTGATTCGGGTCGGGTCACTGACCCGGGTCGGTCAAATTCCAGATTTTTGTGTATTTATATTTTGTTGTTGGTTATCTGTAATTTGGAAGAAAATCGATTCGGGTCACTATTTCGGGTCGGGTCACTGACCCGGGTCGGGTCGACCCGGTTTGGTTAATTACCAGATTTTTGTATGTTTATATTGTGCTGTTGGTTACCTAAAATTTGGAGAAAATCGATTCGGGTTGAAAAACATCCGATTCGGGTCGGGTCACTGACCCGTGTCGGGTCGACCCGGTTCGGTTAAATTTCTAGATTTTTTGTGTGTTTATATTGTGTTGTTGGTTATCTGAAAATTTGGAAAGAATTTGATTCGGGTTGAAGTATCCGATTCCGGTCGGGTCATTGTACCGGGTCGGGTCGACCCGGTTCGAATAAATTTCCAGATTTTGTGTATTAATATTTTATTGTTGGTTATCTGAAAATTCCAAAAAAAAAAAATGTGTGATTCCGGGTCGGGTCAACCCGAAATTCGGGCCTGATCACTGTTCAGGATCCGGGTCGGGTCAAATTTTAGAATTTGGGTCGGCCGTTTTAATTGCAAACTATTGGTTTATTTTGGCATTTAAATATTCATACACGGATATCTTGTATTTTGTTGTTTTATCATTTTATCTAATACTGCATTTGGGCCGATGAAATTAAATTCGAGGCCGCACTTTTTTTTCGTTTCGTTTCTCTCTTTTTAGTTTTCTGTTTTAAACATCCGTGCCACGGATATGTACTATTTTACTGTTTACTATTTTGAATTAAATACTGCATTTTAGGCCGATGAAATTAAATTCGATGCCGCGTTTTTTTTCATTTCTGTTTCAGTTTATTGTTTTGACATTTAAACATCCGTGCACGGATTGTTTTACTGACTTAAATAAATACTGCATTTAGGCCGATGAAATTAAATTCGAGGCCGCGCTTTTCTTTTTCGTTTCTCTGTTTTTTTTATTTACTATTTTAAACATCCGTGCATGGATTGTCTTCTTGTTTTTCTTGTTTTGAATTAAATACCGCATTGGCCGATGAAATTAAATTCGAGGCCTCGCTTTTTTTCGCTTCTCTCGTTTTTCGTTTCTTGTTTTAAACATCCGTGCAACGGATATTTCTTGTTTTCTTGTCTTCTTGTTTTAAACTAAAATATCGTGTCTTTTCGGAAATTGCTTCTTGATTTCGCTTTTTCTTGTTTTGGTTTAGGTTCCGTTTTTGAATTAAATACCGCATTTAGGCCGATGAAATTGAATTCGAGGCCGCGCTTTTTTCGTTTCTGTTTCAGTTTACTGTTTTGGCATTTAAACATCCATGCACGGATTGTCTTCCTGATTTAATGCTTTGAATATTATACTACATTGGCCGATGAAAAAATATCCGTCGATTTTTTAGGCCTCCACAGTTGTAAAGACGGAAAATAAAACTTCTGGGCAATGATGAATCTTAAATCTTTTTCACCCGAGAGACCAACATGTTCGGTAGGCAAGGCAACTAAAATGACCAACGAGTCATATGTTCGCAGCCACGACGTGATTGGAATGATCTTTTCAAAATTTAAGTCTGAGTCCTCCGTAATCAAAACATTGATACGGATCCGAAGTTCATTTATATTCAATTGTTTCTAACCTTTTATTCTTGACAGCTTGCAAAGATAAAGTCAAAGAAGGAAAATACCCCTCGAAGATTATTTATTTTTGTTGTTGTCTTTTACTTCTTTAATTCAACTTTATTTTCATTCTATACTGTAATATTATTGTACTTGTGAAATTATTGAAATATTTAGAATAGGTAGACATATAATTAATTAATAGGGTAGTCTAAAATTGGAAACTCATCGCTAGTTTATTTATTTTAGGCTCGGTTAGTTTTAAAATTGAAAATCGCTAGTTTATTTATTTTAGGCCCGTTGCCCATAATAATCACTTTGCATACATTCTTATCAATTTTCAATCAAATGAATACTTATGTTTTTTTTAGCTTTACATGTATATTAATGTCATACAAATGTATACTTGTACAAATGCATCATTTCATTAAATACTTGCAACATCATTTTAACCTTATATTTTTAAACATGCATTTTCTTAGTACAATAATTAACCTGAATTTTGATCGGATAACCGCAAGTTAGCGGATCTTAAAGGATGCATAACCCCTTCCCTTTAGGATAATAAAGAACCCTTACCTAGAATCTCATTAGTTTCGCAGACCTTAAAATCGGAGTTTACATTGCAGCATTTAGTTTAAATATTCAGGTGCCCTAATTCACCTTAGAATAATTAGGTGGCGACTCCTCAAGCAAGCATTTTTAACCAATCCAGAGGGAATCGACGCCATCGCGTCGCGAAGCCCGCAGGTCAAAATCGGGCGCGACACTTACGGCTAGCAGATTCAAGAAAGGGAAATTTAAAGAAGAGTGATATTTTTTTTCTTTTTATAGAAATGAAAATATGGGAAACTGTAGAGAGCATATAGGTAAAAGAAATGAAATTTCAAAGACAAATTACATGGATGTGTAACTTGTGCCTTATCCTGGTTCAACCCTTTACCCAATACATAAATTATGAAAAAAATCAAGAAAATACTTATAAAATTATATTCTATGTTATGGATATATTTAATAAAAATGGATCCACGGATCAGATCCGGACCGGATACGGATCTCAAATACAAGATCCAGATTCGATCTGTCAGAAATGGATCCGGGTCCGATCCGGATCCGTCGGATCCAAAATTTGAAGATCCATATCCTATAAAACGGATCTGGATTCACCGAATCAGGACTGGGTCCAATATCCATTGCCATCTCTACTCACAGAGATTAGAACCACCTAGGCTACAAATTTGTATTGTCTTGATTCTTATTTGAGAGAATCAAATTAATGAAACGAGAGGTTATTTTACAATTATAAATTACTTAAAATAAAACAAACAACTTATTTGAAAAATTAAATAGAAAAGAGTCAGGGTCATTGAATCCACTTGGTACAACTAGTTTAATAATCTTATTCTAGTAAATTCCACAAAAGAATAGGAAAATGTATTTGACTTGATTTGTGTTATGAGGAGTAAAGACCTCTAGCGATTATCTCTTAAATTAATAAACTTATTTGTGTCAGTCCCTCCGCGAGAATTCGAACTGAAAGAAATAAGACATAAACTCCTCAAATCATTAAACTTATTTGAGTCAACCCCTCCGTGAGAATTAGGATCGAAAAAATAAGATAATGATTTTAAACCAACAAACTTATTTGAATTAATCCCTCCGCGATAATTAGGACTAAAAGAAGCAAGATCAAAAAATTTAAACGCACTCATATTTATTTATTGAGAATCAAAATCACAATATTTCTAATCCCAGAATATCTCACCCTATAAAGAGAGATGCCCATAAATCACATAATATATTAATTCCACCTCAAGTTCTGAATCAATTTTTCTTTTTCGCTCATTGGGGTTCCTCTCGGAGCTCATTTATCCATAAACATCATAAAATATTTTCTTTTTAGGCACGTCTCGCTATTTTTTGTCTTATCTTGAGGGAAAAACAATTGTGCATGATGATCCTTAACTCTATTTTGCATTTTTCAAAAGGATCGTTCCACACATTTTCCTGAAAATTTTCAATAACAAAATCCACAAAATCATAATGATCAAAAGAAATTAAGGAATGACGGTCAAAGAATATTTTATTTGTGCTTGTGACATCTTCATTTTTATTTTCTTCAAAATTAATTAATTTATGTGGATAAGAAAAATGGGATATACATTCAACACTTGTTGAATTAAATTCAACCAAACTTTTATTGTCACCCTTCTTCACTAGATTGATCTTTTCATCATGAGCGGTAGATAGGCTCATTTATTTTATCCACTGGTCCATCCTCACAAGACATGATTTCATTTAAAAGTTCATCATCATTATAAGAGATTACCATACTTACTAGTTGATTTAACTGCATTGTTAAATCAGTAATGGCTTTGTAATTCTGTGCATATTGTTCATCTATATTTTTTATGAAATTATGCATGGTCTTTTTCAAGTTCATGTTCTCCTCTTGAAGTGGTTCACTCTCAATAATTTGATTCTCTTGCGAGTATTGGTTGCACTCCGGATTGCAGCCATATTCACTGGAATTAGTGTACCTGAAAGAACTAGAAACAACATAAGATTGTTCATAAGAAGAACCAAAGAAATAAGAATTACTTGTTTGACATTCATGAATAAGGTGACTTCCACCACAATATTCACAAATAATGAGCCTTTGACCGATTTTATTAGTTAATCCTTCAAGGTTGTTCATTCTCTCAAAATCCGCTAGAAGAATGCTTTACTTGTTTGATATTCAAAGCTTTGGTGGTTGCTACCACAATATTCATAGGTGATTGTCTTTTGGCAGTATTTTTCTACCAACTCAATAAGACTTTCACTTGATTGGTTGAAATTCATCTTTTGAAGTGTGTGAAGTGAGTTCACATTCAGAAAATATTTTTTTAGTCTTGCTTTCTAACACTTATTAGGTACTAGAAAATAAAATACATGAAAATAAAAATATATAAATATAATAATAAATATTATATCTTTAAATCTTGTTCCCTAAAACTTGCCAGGTATTAGAATACAAAGTACTTGAAGAAGAAGTAATAAAAAAATTAAAAGTAGTAATAAAATAATTATTTTGAAGTAGATGTTGATCAATTCCCGGTAACGGCGCCAAAAATTTGACGAGGCCAAAGTGCATATAAAAATCCACTTGTACTCTGTCAAATTCTAGTATAGTTTAAGATATCGTCCCACATAGATTGAAACCATCAAGAATACAGATTTGTTGTCTTGATTACTATTTGAGAGAATCAAATTGATGAAAGGAATTTTTAAAAAAAAATTATAAATTACTTCAAATAAAACAATTAATTTATTTGAAAATTTAAATAGAAAAGAGTTAGGAGTCATTGAATCCACTTGGTACAACTAGTATAATAAAAATTTATTCTAGTAAATTCCAAAAAATAATAGAAAAACTTATTTGACTTAATTTGTGTTATGAGGAATAAAGACCTCTAGCGATTATCCCTTAAATTAATAAACTTATTTATGTCAGTCCCTCCGTGAGAATTCGAACTGAAAGAAATAAGACAGAAACTCCTAGAATCATTAAACTTATTTGAGTCAATCCCTCCGTGAGAATTAGGATCGGTAGAAATAAGATAATGATTTTAAACCAACAAACTTATTTGAATTAGTTCTCCGTGAGAATTAGGACTAAAAGAAATAATATTGAGATTTTGAATCGATGAACTAGCTTGAATTAATCCCTCTGTGAGAATTAGGACTAAAAGAAGCACGATCATAAATTTGAAAATCAAGACATGAAAGTTTTGAAGTAAGGATAATTATTACAATATCATATCAAGCTTCTTCAACTATCCAACAAAAAGAAACTACTCCATAAGGAGTATGTAAGAAAGAAATGAAAATAAAATATTACTTATACAATGAAAAAATAAAAAGAAAAGAAATAGAGCAAAGACTATTTCTTATGTCTTTCTCAAATATTGAATTTAATTTGATTGGATGGGATCATTTCTAATCAAAGTGATGTCTTTATTTATAAGAAAATGTAGTGTCTCCCCCATAAATTTATTCCTTGGAGTAATGCTCACATCCGTGAGCTTTATAATTTCTTTTTTTATGGCAAAACTTGACGAGTGTGAGTATGAAAGTGATGGTCATACCCATGAATTCTGCAACTTCTTTCTTGATGCCAACACTTGATGGATGTGAATATAAAAGTAGCGGCCACACCCGTAAATTTTACAACTTCTTTCAACTTAGCCTTTATGTAATTTCCACATGTGAAATTCCACGTTGTGACCATGGACTTGTTGTTGCACCCATGGAATATTTTTTAATCTCTTTGTCATTTGCTTATTTTTCTTTCTTTTCTGTAATTTCTTCTTCATGCAAGATTTGTTAGAAAATATGCGATAGTATAATATAATTATTTATACTTTATATTTAAAATATTATTTTTCATATAAAATTACATGAATAATTTCTATCCATCACCAGTCCTCAATTGAAAATAGGGATGACTTAAGGTTACATTAAGTAATATAGTGTATCAAGATATAATTGAATTTGAATTCTTTTATTATATCATTCTTAGAGTTAGTGATGAAAGAAAGGAGGTGAACTTAATCTTTCAACAAGAACCGAGAGGCGACTTGCTAGGGGTGCCCAAAATGGCCAACCATCCCATGGTAACGTGCTTAACATGGAACAGAATATGGAGCGGGGTCGAGGACAAGACGTGAAGACTCAATAGTGCAATAGTTTTGTCGGCCTTCATGTGGTCTTGGCCGAGGCCTTGTTATTTTCTTTTAGCTTGTGTCTTTCTTTTAGCTTATGTTTATTCTAGCTTAACTTCTTAGGACACATTTAATGAGTCATATAATAAAGAGACA
Source organism: Anisodus tanguticus (assembly GCA_034509755.1). Taxonomy (NCBI): domain Eukaryota; kingdom Viridiplantae; phylum Streptophyta; class Magnoliopsida; order Solanales; family Solanaceae; genus Anisodus; species Anisodus tanguticus. Next base: position 45,587,162 of record CM067543.1, on the reverse strand, counting down.
AGATTGCAAGGACAAATGTGTGACTTGGCCGAGGATGACAAAGTGGCAAGGACAAGGACCATCTAGAAGATGAAGACTTCAAGATCGGCCTAGGGGAGAATGAGAGTTGGTCGAGAACCACTCACTTGTGCAAGGAATGGAAGGTTCCAAACTAGTTCCAAGGAGATGAGATCTTGAGAAGTCAAATTCATGCACTCTTCAACTTGGGTGTCATAAAAGAGGTGTGAAGGAGTTTGAGTTCATCCTTGTCTCCAAGAAAAGCCAAACCATTTTCTCATTGTTCTCACAATGGTCGAGAACCTTCTTGGTCCCCAAGCTAACCCGATCCCTTCATTTGTTCCCATTCAGTCGAGAAATGGTTAGAGTTTGTGTCTTTTTGTTTTTCTTCTAGAAAGGTCCTTATGCTACTAAAAATAAGACCCTTAGGATGTTGTAAATATCATGTGTAAACAAACTTGATGAACCGCATAGGAAATATCTGGTCTTGTAAAAGTCAGATAATATAAGGCCCCTGCTAGGCTCCGGTAATGGGTAGGATCGATGTATGGAGTTCTGGCATCATTACTCAATTTTACCTTTGTATTCACTAGAGTATGTGAGGGTTTACAGGACGACATCCCTGCTTTGTCAATTATTTCTTCGGCATATTTCTTTTGACTAAGAAACATACCACATGTATATTGGGAGACAACAATGCCAAGAAAATAATTCAACGAACACAAGTCCTTCATTGCAAATTCTGCTGCAAGAAGGGACATAATGGACTGGCGAAGTGGAATGGATGATGTTGTGAGAATAATATCATCGACATACAAAATGATATATGCCATGTCAGCGCCTTTCCTATAAATGAACAACGATTGATCAGACTTGCTGTGAGAGAATCCCAATTTGGAAACAAATCATGCAAACATGTTATACCATGCCCGAGGAGCATATTTCAAACCATATAAGGATTTTTTCAATAGGCAAACATGATCTGGACGGGTATAATCTCGGAAACCCAGCGGCTGATGCATGTATACTTTCTCTTGTAAGTTGCCATGCAAGAATGCATTTTTAACATCTAACTGGTGAATAGTCCAAGATTTGGAAAGAGCCAAGCTGAGAACAATCCGGATAGTTGTTGTCTTAACCACCGAACTGAACGTTTCACCACAATCTACCCCAACTTGCTGAGACCTGCCATCACCAACAAAATGAGCTTTGTATCTCGCAAAAGAACCATCAGAATTTTTCTTATGACAAAAAACCCACATAGACCGAATGATGTTCACATTAGATGGATGTAGTACTAATTCCCACACCTTATTTGTAAAAGAGCATTAAATTCGTCTAACATGTCAGCTTTCCAATTCGGGTCGGATAAGGCAGCTTTGTGATTTTTTGGTAGAGGTGATGGTTGAACAGAGGATAGTAGGTTAAAGTGATGGTTGGGCCGAAAAATCTCGTGCATGGCACGGGTTTCAATGGTCCGAGGTTGGTCCGTCACTGGTTGGGTAGTTTGGCTCTCGGGTATGTTATTGGGCCGAGGGGAATGATGATGGCCCAAGTGACTAGGTGTAGCCGTTGCGATATGAGGTTGGGCTCCGGGAATGGTTTGGGCTAAGGGTGTGGTTGTGGACTGCCCTACTTAGACCGGACTGCCACAGAAACAGGACTAGGCTAAAAGGTGTTGGGCATTTTTGTTGGGTCGCTTCCACATTAAAATGGTGGTGTAAAATGGGATGTATTCCAGTGTCCAAAAATCATATGAAGGTGAGTATGCCACATGAGACTTAGCAAACGGGAATTTAGACTCATCAAAAATCACATGACGATATACAATTATTTTCCCATTCGTCAAATCATAACATTTATATCCCCTATGATTTTGTGGGTATTCTAAAAGGAGTTGAACGAGCCTTAATGGAATTAGATGGAAATAAAGGATAATACAATCATCCAAACACCCTCAAATGTTTAAAAGACAAAAAATGATGATATAACATTTGCATAGGAGACACATTGGAAAGCAATTTACTAGGAAGAATATTTAAAAGGTATGTAGCAATTTGAAGTGCATGGTGCCAAAACGTTGGTGGTGTGGAAGAATGCACAAGAATAGAGCGAATCATATTATTAATCGTTCGAATTTTTCTTTCGGCTTTCCTATTTTGTGGTGAGGTATGTGGACACGAAAGATGCAAAGACATCCCATTTTTGTGACAAAAATTATTAAAATGGGCATTTATGAATTCCTCCTCATTGTCACATTGAAAACATTTAATGCTTTTGTCAAAATGAGTTTTGATAAAAACACTAAATTGTTTTAAAATTGTGTAGGTTTGTGATTTATGTCCCAATGGAAAAGTCCACAAAAAAATCGAATAATCATCTAGAATGAGCATATAATATTTATGACATGTAGAACTCAAAACGGGTGATGTCCACAAATCACAATGCACAATATCAAATGGCATATAAGTATGAGAATAAGAAGAGGCAAAATGAAGCTTAACATGTTTACCAAACACACAAGATTGGCAAACAAAAGAGTCCAAATGTTTAGTACACAAAACTAAATTATTCTTCCTAAAATTATTAAAAACGTGTGCTCTTGGGTGTCCCAATCGATTGTGCTATATAGTAGGAGAAATGGCAGCAAAGGTTGATGGTTTGTTCATGCTATTTTTGGAAACAGAGGTGATGTGATATAAGTCCCCCGTGCTATTGCATCTCATAAGTGACATCCCCGTCTGAAAATCATTCACATAAAAGCCAAACGAATCAAAATTTACAGAAATATTGTTGTCAATTGTAAAACGTCTAACAAAAATTAGATTTTAATTAGATTTGGCGCATGTAAGACGTTTTTCAAGTGTAAAGGTGGGTGTGGAGATGGTAGTATTACATAACCAATATCACGAATTGGAATTTTCTGCCCACTGCCGACAACAATATTTTTATTATTGCTCATATTACAATAAGACGAGAGATTACCTTGAGACGCTGTCATGTGCGACGTAGCCCATGTGTCCATGTACCATGACTCATTGGGAACACTTAGATGCATGTTATTCATGGCATGTTCAATGTCCGTGGGTGCATAACCAACAAAAGATGGTACCCGAGCCGCAAATGCATGTTGTGGACGAGATCCAAGAATACCGGGTTGGCAATTTGAAGAGGAAGAAGGTCGGGCCCACGAAGAAGTCAGATATGGGCATGGCGGGGCAGCCCATTGTGGGGCCCAGGCCCACGGTGTGTACTGCCCCTACTGAGTACCGCCACTGCCAGTCCGCTACTGCCCGGACTGGCCACTGCCGCCGGCGGGTTGGCCACCTCCTCTCCCCCGTCCCTTTCCACCGTTATTTTTTCCTTTATTGTTACGGTTTGAACCCCATTTTTTACCATTCCAATTATTTGTTCACCGATGTTGGGCTCCCAAATTATATTATCCACGCTCCAGTTAACAAGGTCTGGGCGTGCGGGGAGTGTTAAGAGTCCCACATCGGATATGTAATGAGAAACATGGACTCCTTATATGGAGTTGGACAATCCTCACCCTACAAGCTAGCTTCAACTTTGCGTTATAGGGTTTTAAATAGAGAGTCTATACAAGGAGTTGAAACATAGAGAGACAATTGTCCTCATTCAAAGGAGGAGAAAATGAAAGTATACGCTATTGTGATCATAGTCTTCGCTTCTGTGGCTTTCACAATTTGTAATTTATTCTGCTGCATATGCTCCGGCCGAGGTAGATTTAAGAAGCCAAAATTAGGACTCGACGACGTAGAATGTATGAAGAAGACCGCCATAAGAGGCGGGAATATGACTGTTTTGGCCGGAGTTGGGGGTGCAGCTACTGCTGTGACTAGTGATAATAAACTTGCTTGTGATAAGGGTAATAGTAATATTGGTGGCTGTGGAGTTGCAATTGGAGGTGGTGGAGTTAACTGCGGTGGTTATGGTAGTTGGCGATACCATTTCGGTCACAAAAGAGAAGAAGAAAATGATGAAATGGGTCGGGTTGCATTAAATGGGTGAGTTGCTAAAAGAATTGGGTATTTAAAATTGGAGGCGAGTCATTTGAACCCGTGACACATGTTCTTTTATTAAAATTAAGTACTTTGTATGTCAAATTATAATGCGAGAGTATATTTGGATCGAAAGTATAACAGAAAAGATATATTTGAATAAAAAATATGACGAGAGTTATATTTAAATTCGGATAATACAACAATATATTTGACCCTTTTTTGAGATTTTATCTCAGATGCTCACCTTTTTCCTTGATTTAATTACGTTCACGGAAGAAAATAAGAGTTCGTTTGGATGGGTTTAACTCAAAAGTCATAAGTTAGATGGTATTTGAATTGACTTATTTTAAGTATTTTTTTGCTATTAATTTCTTTTTTATTTTTTGAGGTGTTTAAGTGAGATAAAAAATAAACGTTTATTTTTAAGTTATAAAGGTACAAAAATAAGTTAAAAGCCAAAAGCAAAAAATTAGATAAGACCAACTTATGGCTTTTAGCTTTTGATTTATAAGCCACTTTTAAAAACCATTTCAAACACGCTTTTAGAAAATTATGACTTTTGACTTATTTTTATTATTTTAATCAAACACCACAAAAAAATATTTATTAAGCTATTTTGACTTAAAAATACTTAAAATAAGCGGATCCAAACAGGTTCTAATGTTCTTGAATCACACCTAATATCATACCATAAATCTAACATTTTAAATAAAAGACACCCCAACCGAACCAAAACACCTCTAATTAGGAAAAACACGTGAGGAAATCAATGTATCCGTATCACCTATAGCGTGTAAGGCATTACATAAACCCTAATTCAAAAGATTTATGGAAAGGTTAAAGATGTACGGTTCCACCCCTACCACCGACGATGTAGAGCGAACCGCTTTCAGGAAGGCGGAAAAGAAATACAAGCTCTATTACGACAATACCCGAAAGTAATTAAACTTCCATGCTTCTTTTTGAATTGATTTACGTTAATGGGACACTAATGTGTTGTTTAAACTCAGGAAAAAGCAGCCGAGAGCAGTAGATTTGTCGGAGGTAATTGATTTTAAGTCAATTTCAGAGTCTTACCATCAAAATGGTGAACTTCCCTCTGGCATTTCTGCAATCCAAGGCGATTTTGATAGTCCTGTCTTCTGCTTGGAAAGTCATCCGGGTATGCCAAATTTTATCCTGTTATTGCACAGTTTGCATTTTTTATTTGAACCTGGAAACCATTAAGTTTTAACTAGTTGATCGCAAACTGCGTAAGCAATTCAACCTTCTTTATCACAAAGATCTGAGCTTTGAATGTAGTTTGTAAAACTCATTAAGATAAGAATAGAGACGGATACTTTCTTATATAATTAATGGAGTCTCAATATAAATACAGGGTTCGGAGAATCCACAGCCGATACCCTGAATCCTCCCGTAATAGAAACCAATCCTTGAACACCTTATTACTCAATAGATGTACTCTAATTTTATGGTGAACGAGACAAGTCAACCGCTATGTGCTTATTGAAGAGCTATTCTCCCAATACATTACTTCACTAGCTTTTTAGTCTTAACTTGTATGTTACAACAACATATCCAGTATATTCGCACAAGTGAGGTATGGGGAGGGTAGAGTGTACGTAAATCTTACCTCTGCCTTGGGAGGTAGAGAGACTGTTTCCGATAGGCCCTCAGCTCAAGAAAAGATATTTCAAATAAGGCCTGACAAACATTTTAAAGAAGTCATCGCAAAATATAAAATAAAGCATAAAAAAACATTATGTAGAAAGGAAACAGTAACTACAACAACTAATACGATAATCGAAGTACAAGAGACAACATATAGTTGCAAAAATCGAAACGCAATAAGCTACATGATAAACCTACGCCTACTAGTATGCAAAATTGGTGAGACAACACTCTACTACCTACTAACCTTCCGTGTCCTCCACAATCTCCTATCTAAGGTCATGTCCTCGGTAAGCTTCAACTGTCATGTCCTGTCTAATCACTTATCCCAATACTTCTTCGGCCTACTTCTACCTCTACTTGTACGTTAGGGTAGGGTAGTGATAATTGTGTGAACTAAATAACCTTTAGCTTTAGAGCTCATAATTTGCTTTAAAGGAAATTTATTTATAATCTAAGTAGTAATGGAATTGTTGTGGGCTCGAATAAAGTAAATGGTTATAGAGGATTATAGCTGGCTGCAACTTTGTTTTGTGTTGAGGGGTAGTTGGTTGATTGATTGATTTTACATTACTTGTTGACTAATCTTCTATTGTTAGTGTTAAGAGTCCCACATCGAAAATAGATTGAAATTTTGAACTCCTTATATGGACTCGGGCAATCCTCCCCTCATGAGCTAGCTTTTGAGGTTGAGTTAGGCCCAAGATCCATTCTTTACATGGTATCAGAGCCAGACCCATTTCAATTCTATGTTCACCGATGTTGGGCCCCAAATTATGTCATCCACGCTCAGTTAACGAGGTCTGAGTGTGCGGGGGAGTGTTAAGAGTCCCACATCGAAAATAGAATGGAAATTTGGACTCCTTATATGGACTTGGGCAATTCTCCCCCCATAAGCTAGCTTTTGAGGTTGAGTTAGGCCCAAGATCCATTCGTTACAGTTAGCACGCGGGAGCTTGAAGCTTTTGTACCGATTGTTGCAGGGTTTTATTTCATTCCTGGAGCATTAACTGTTGAGGAGCAATGCCGATGGATAAAGGAGAGCTTAACAAGCTTTCCTCAACCTCCTAACAGGACCAACCACAATGCAATTTATGGGCCTCTACAGGACTTATTTGCTGCTGCCAAGGACAATAAAGTTTTGATTCAAGAGGAGCAGTACCGTGGGACCAATAATTCTGAAGTGGAAATCAACCAGAACATAAATGTTTCCACATGGAAGTTTTTTGATCAATCAGGTGCATTATCCAGAGGAGTTACATGCAAATCAGTGCCATCCTCTGTTTTGCTTCGTAAGTTACGGTGGAGCACCCTTGGCTTGCAGTTTGACTGGCCGAAGGTCTTGCTGATTTTCTCCTCATAGAGTGCAGTATATTGTACAAAAGATTCATTTTGATGGCTTGTTAGCCCATTTGCATACAGTCTGATGTGAGGATCTTTGATATTTCTCACTTGTGCATCATAACACCCTTTATAAAATATTCATAGGAGTTGGACTTATTTTATATGTGAACCAAACAAGCTACGTAGGCTTTAAATACCATCATGTGATTTTTAATATGGCACCATTTGTTTCTTCACATGCTGTTAAAACTGACTGATACTAATGAAATAGGACTTGTACATTCCTTCCTTCTCAACTTGTTTCATGACTTTATCTATAACCACAGATCTTATTGTTATTTTAGCTAAGCATTGGGAATATATTGTCTTTGAATAATTTGTTCATTGTGGCACTAGCATTATTTTCTGGTGTCTACACCTGCTCATCAGACTTTGTAGCAATTGTACACTTCATCATTGCTTCCTTTCCTGTACAGTATAATTTATCTCTTTCATGTACTTGATTTTGTTTAATTTCGGACTTGTTTTCATCGTTTCCTGTTTCCTTAATTAGTATCTGTTCTGATTTTTTTCTTGGCATTTGTTCAGCGGAGCTATAATATTTCTCTGCCTCATAACAAGATACCTTATGCACTTTGCCTGCTGGCTGAAAGAATGGCAGCACCTACCCTGCCATTAGGTGAAGTGTTCCAGGCAGAAGCAGCAATTGTCAATTACTTTGGTCTAGGTACCTGTTCTAAAAGATTTGACTTCTAGGTCTTAAGCATATGAATCTTTACCTATATTAGGTGTATGTAGAATGGAGCCGTTACAGTTGACTTCTTATTTGCTCATATTCTAGTTTCCTCTACTCCTTTAAGGTGACACGCTTGGTGGCCACGTTGATGACATGGAGAAGGATTGGAGTAAACCTATTGTTAGCATGAGGTATGTGCTGTTTTTTTACAAATCTTTCTTCTTCAATTAAGTTCAAACTTTGATCTGTAGGAAACGTTACTAAGGCCTGCCAAATCTTCTTTTTCTCTCTAGTTTGGGCTGTAAAGGCATTTTCCTTATCGGGGGAAAGTCTAGGGAGGTTCCACCTCTTGCAATGTTTGTTCAAAGTGGTGATGTTATTCTTATGGCGGGACAAGCAAGGGAATGCTTCCACGGTTAGTTGACTACTTATGTTTTAGTTCTCTGTTTGTGGTATGCTAGCAGTAGGTGATGATTATCGCAGGAATTTTGGGCATCTACATGTAGTTGACAGAATTTGGAGGTCATATAACTTTTTGAATCATTCTTGGTCTACTAGTAGAGGTATTTTATATCAGTCAGCTGATTTTACTTGGGAATAAATGATCTTGTTCCCATTTTTTGATTATCTAGGATGGTCACGCATGAACTACTTGAAGAACTGGCTTATGCTGAAGTTTAGCATTCTTAGGTACTAAGTTGAGATAAGAAACAAAAAGTAAGAGTTCTTTTTTCATTTTCAAGTTCATCTACAGAAGCCTCACATATTTAGTGATCTTATGCCCTTCGGAGACCAGGCTCATAGCATATTTTGATGATAAGTGGGTATTTGGGTGGGTATTGGTTTAATTTGCCACTGATAAAAGTTGGGGGAAGTTGTTGAAAAGAACAAATTTTTGGCAGCTCCGGAGAGGTTGGAAACAATACGACGACATTTCGACTGCTGTTGGTGTATGATGAAAGAGCTGGTGATGATTTGAAAATTTCCCATGTCATAGAAGAAGAAGAAACATAAGACGAGGGATACATCACCAAAAAATCAGTACTGCTGACCACCTCTCTTCCACTGGACCATCTCCACAAACCGAAGAAACTCCTCTACTCCCTCACAGACCTAAAACACTGTATTATCTGAGTATACAATGTATACTATACTCGGTGTATAGTCACTGAGTATACCTTATTATACATTGAGTATACACTAAGTATACATTAAATATACACGGAGCATACACTGTGTATATAGTGAGTGTATATTCTTCACTACCAGTGAAAGAAATTGGCAGCACCATCATCCATTACCTCCACAACCACTACCTCCAACTCCACCTTCAACCTTATCAAACAACTCCACCAGCAAAAAGAAAAAAGATCTGAAAACTCCTCTTTCAGATCTACATATCTGAATCAGAAAGTTCTTCGGCAATCAATGATATTTTGCTAACATTACTTTTAGATCTGGAATTGCACGGTTCTTTTAGTGATGGTTGCTGATTTTGATCAGGTCTTGGGGTTGGTATCTGAGTGGGTTTTGAGGGAGGGAGGAGTGAAGAGTTGAAAAGGGTGGTCTGTAGCTGGTTGCAGGAGAGTGCTGTCAGCGGCTTTATTTTGAGGATTTTGTGGCGGTGGTCGGCCAACTAGGTTTTTATAACCTAGGGAAATGATAGAGATGGTTGGTACCGGGGGTGGGCTATGATATGTAAACTACTTTGGTCCATTTGCTATTTTGGGTAGTTAAAACTGGGGCTAAACAACTTGGATCCATTTGTTATTTTGGTTAATTACTTAAAACTGGGGCTAAAATGTGTTATTTACCTTTTTCTAATAGTCAGACTGTAAAAACCCAAATAAGATTTCAAGTTAAGTTGAATAATGAAATAATACGTATTGATAAAAGGGCCCTTGGTTGCTTAGGATTGTGTTTGGTGGATGTTTGTAGTTTAATTGTGTTTGATAGAAATTTGGTGGATTGTTGTATGTGCTTTGGTTATATTCTTCTTTCCTTGAATTGAAGGGGAGCTTTGGAGTAATTGGTAAAGTTGCTGCTATGTGACCAGGAGGTCACATGTTCAAGTTGTGGAAACAACCTCTTGCAGAAATGCAAGGTAAGGCTGCGTACAATAGACCCTTGTGGTCCGGCCCTTCTCCGGACCCCGCGCATAGCGGGAGCTTAGTGCACCGGGCTGCCCTTTCTTTCCTTAAATTGACAGGTAGTAGACATAAAAATAGCAGTGAGTGTAATTTTCAGATTTTCGACAGAAGCCGTCAAACAAGGTTTGAAATTATAAAAATAACTCTTAGACATTATGTTGAAAGTTCAAAACATTTTTCCAGAATGTAACACTTTTCGACGACCCTACTGTAAAAAAATCAAAGTATTTTTCCAGAATATCAAACTTTCTGCGGCCTGTTTGTCGAAAAGGTAAAATAACAACATACCCAGTGAAATCCTACAACGTGGGGTCTAGGGAGGGTAGAATGTACCCAGACCTTACCTCCACCTTGGTAGGTAGAGCGGTTGTTTTCGGGAGACTCTCGGCTCAAGACATATTATAATCAGGCAAAGCAAAACAAAGTATGAGAGACGGTCAGACTCATACGAGAAATTAAAGCATTGTGGGCATGCATATAGTACAATCAAATACGCAATGGTAGCGCATCCTAACAACAGGAAGCAGTAGCTAACACAACTACATAAGATATATAAATTACACTAAAGAACGCATAGCAGCAGGAATCAAACTACCGGGTACTATAGAGCAATAATGCACCTATAAGTGTGATAGGCTAATCGAGTCTACAGTAATAACACTACACTATCATTTTGTAAGCGTAAGTAGGACTACGCTCGACTACCTACTACTTTTCTACTCTAATCCGTGTCCTCCACAATCCCCTATCTAAGGTCATGTCCTCAGTAAGTTGCACTTGCGCCATATCCCGTCTAATCACCTCTCCCCAATACTTCTTTGGCCTACCTCTACCCCTCCTAAACCCGTCCATAGCCAACCTCTCACACCTCCGCACTGGGGCATTTGTGTCTCTCCTCTGCACATGCCCGAACCATCTCAACCTCGCTTCCCGCATCTTATCCTCCACCGAGGCCACTCCCACTTTATCCCGGATATCATCATTCCTAATCCTATCTCTCCTTGTATGCCCACACATCCATCTCAGCATCCTCATCTCCGCAACTCTTATCTTTTGTATGTGCGAAGTCTTGACTGGCCAACACTCTGCCACATACAACATAGTCGGTCTAACCACCGCCCTATAGAACTTGCCTTTAAGTTTAGTTGGCACCTTTTTGTCGCACAAGACTCCAGATGCGAGCCTCTATTTCATCCACCTTGCCTCAATACGATGTGTGACATCATCATCAATCTCTCCATTCCTTTGGATAATAGACCCTAGGTATTTGAAGTTTTCTTTCTTCGGAATGACCTGAGTACCAAGCCTCACCTCCACGTCTGTCTCAGGGTCGCTCTCGTTGCTGAACTTGCACTCCAAATATTCTGTCTTGGTCCTACTCAACTTGAACCCTTTAGACTCTAGAGTCTGTCTTCAAACCTCTAGTTTGACGTTCACTCTGCTGCGAGCTCATCAATCAGGACTATGTCGTCTGTGAATAACATACACCATGGTACCTCCCCTTAGATTTGTTGCGTCAGTCCGTCCGTGACCAAGGCAAATAGGAATAGGCTAAGAGCTGATCCCTGGTGCAGTCCCATCGTCACCGGGAAGTGCTCCGAGTCTCCTTCTACTGATCGTACCCTAGTCTTGGCTCCATCATACATATCCTTAATCGCCCTAGTGTACGCCACAAGTACACCTCTAACCTTCAAACATCTCCATATAACCTCCCTAGGGACTTTGTCGTATGCCTTCTCGAGGTCGATGAAAATCATATGTAAATATTTCATCTCCCTATATTGCTCCACTAATCTCCTAATAAGATGAATGACTTCGGTAGTCGAACGCTCCGGCATGAATCCAATTTGATTCTCGGAAATAGACACGTATTTTCTCACTCTCATCTTCACGACCCTTTCCCAAACTTTCATAGTGTGGTTCAGCAACCTGATACCCCTATAGTTGTTGCAACTCTGGATATCACCTTTGTTTTTGTACAAGGGAATCATTGTACTCCACCTCCATTCTTCGGGCATTCTTGTCGTCTTAAAAATGACGTTAAACAACTCAATCAACCACTTCGAACTTGCACTCCCTTCGCTCTTTCAAAATTCAACTGGGATCTCATCAGGCCCGGTCGCTCGTTCCCTGCGCATCCTACGAATAGCACCCTTCACCTCCTCAACCTTAATGTTTCTACAATACCCAAAATCCCGATACCTACCAGAATGCTCCAGATCTCCCAGAACAATGTCTCCATTTCCTTTTTCGTTCAAGAGTTTATGGAAGTAAGACTGCTATCTCCGCCTAATATGCGCTTCCTCCATCAGTACTTTGCCGTCCTCGTCCTTGATGCATCTCACGTGATCCAAGTCACGGGCTCTTCTTTCCCTTGCCTTGGCTAGTCTGTACAACTTTTTATCCCCGCCTTTCTCATCTAATTCTACATACATGCATTCAAAAGTTGCTGTTTTCGCCGCCGTAACCGCTTGTTTTGCCTCCTTCCTCGCCGTCTTATACAGTTCCCTATTTGTCCGCTTCTCCTCATCATCCTTGCTTTCTACCAATCTCACATACGCCGATTTCTTCGCTTCCACCTTCTCTTGAACTTTACCATTCCACCACCAGTCCCCTCGATGCCTACCACTGTTACCCCGCGAGAGCCCTAGCACTTCTCTAGCTACCTCCCGAATGCAACTGGCCGTCTTGTCTCACATACCGGTCGCATCTCCACTACTCTCCCAAGCCCCATTGGCCAACAACCTCTCCCCCATCTCCTTTGCACTAGCCATGATCAAGCTCCCACATTTGATTCTTAACCTGTCATCCACAACCCTCTTCTTCTTCTCTAACTTGATCTCCAAATCCATCATCAGAAGCTTATATCGGGTTGTAAGATCCTCTTTCGGAATAACCTTGCAGTCGTTACAAAGACCTTTGTCAACCTTCCTAAGGAGCAAAAAGTCTATCTGGGTCTTAGCCACCGAACTACGGAAAGTCACCAAGTGTTCCTCCTTCAGGAACCTCGAATTGGCTATCACCATCCCACTAGCTCTAGCGAACTCCAAAAGGGAGACGCCTCCCCCGTTTCTGTCCCCGATTCCAAAGCCTCCATGCACGTCGTCATAACCCCCGGAAGTGACTCGATATGACCATTGAAATACCCTCCTACAAATAACTTTTCAGTGGGTGGTATGCCTTCCACCACTTCGTCCAAATCCTCCCAAAGCGTCTCTTCTCCCCTTCGTCCAAGTCCGCCTACGGCGCATAAGCACTAATAATGTTATAGTGCACCCTCCAACTACCAGCTTAGTCGTCATCATCCGATCATTGGCCCTCATCACCTCTACCACCTGCTCCTTTAGCTCACTGTCTACCAAAATGCCTACTCCGTTCCTATCATGCGACCTACACGAGAACCATAACTTATACCCGTCTACATCCTTAGCCTTAGGTCCTACCCATTTGGTCTCCTGGACACAGGCTATATTAATCCTCCTCTTCTTAAAAATCTTAAGTAGCTCTATGGACTTCCCCTTTAAAGTCCAATGTTCCAAGACCCTATCCTCAGTCTCGCCTCTCTCTTACCCCATTTACCCCCCCAACCCTCGCCCCTATCCCCGACCGAGAACATGACCCTAGTCTACCATCAGTTACCAAAGCCACTAAAGCAAATATAAAATAATAAACTACTCAAATGTTTACCTAAAACAGGAAGGAATCAAAGTGTAAGCATAAGTTAACAAGAATCTAAAGGCAAGTAAAATCACTATGCGAAGAATGCTATAACTAAAGACAAGAAATGGCAAAATTTAACAAGGTTAAGGACAAAGAATGGATACGGGCAACCGGAGGTACCAACTCCAGTTGAATTGAACCTGTTACCGGCAAAAATCATTGTTCACCGTTACTGTTCACAGTCATTGTTCACGCATGTCCCGGCAGTCACTGTTTCCGATACTGTTCACTCACTGGAGTACTGTTCATTGAAAGTTTTCACCAAAAAAAAATCGAGCACATGCGCAGATATAGTAGAAAAAGAACACAAGAACAAGAAAGGGAACAGAAGAACAAAAACAAATGAAAATTTCTAAAAAAGTTTTTTTTTCTTTTTCCGCCGCCGCCGGTGGTGGCCGGAGCGAGCCTTGCTGATGTGGTCTTACCGCCGCCGATGAGTGGTCGGAGCGGCACTTACCGTCAGAAATGGGGAGGGGGGGGGGGGAGGGGGATGGTGACTGTTGGGGTAGGTTAGAGAGGGGAGAGAGAGAGAGAGAGAGCCGTTAGAGATTTTAATTTTTGATGGCTCGCCAAATGGAAAACCAAAATTTAATATACCGATGGGAAGGTCGTCGAAAATCCATTGGTACAGAAGGTCATCGGAAATTGTTAAATCATCATGTCTTCATTACATTGAAGTTAGTGAGAAATGCCATTGAAAAGTATCAATGAAATCTTATTTCTGTTGAAGATTCATATCTACTAGCCGGTTTCAATCTCTGTATTTTTGACGACTTCCTCTGTCAAAACTCCTGAAAATCCTAGCAGTGTGCTTTTTGAGTTTAAAGAGGGGGTGAAATATCTTACAAGCTGATAGACAATTCTATTGGGTGTTGCAAGTAGGCACTATAATTTTTGTGAGTACTATAATTGCTTACTGGAAGTTCTCAATGCCCCGTTTTACTAAATCTATCATCTCGTCGCTTAAACGAGGGGGTGACTTTCAATTTTCCAAGGGATTATTGCTTCATGGGTGAAGCCATGAGCTTTAGAAAAGTGTGCGCTTCAAAAAATAAGTGATCCAATTGAGAACTGGTCGGTTCTTTGAATCTTTCCACTTTTGAAAATATTGTCAGGGTTGTATGTTTTTATCCCATTTGACCATCATTATAAGAAGCCATATTGTTTGGGTTCGTCTGGAGGTGTGCTGGAAATGAGAAAGAAAATCCCAAATCCTTTATACTTTTTTGAAATGCACTAAGTTGACTTTGTGTCTTGCAGGTGTCCCTAGGATCTTCACTGATAAAGAACATGCTGAGATATCCTCCCTTGAATTGCAGTTTTCTGATGAAGAGGATTCTGCTTTCTTGGAGTACATTAGGACTTCTAGAATCAATATCAATATTAGACAAGTATTCTAGACTGAGTTTTCTATTGAAAGTTTTGTAAAGATGTAATACGAAGTAGTAACATTATTGAGCAAAACATAAGCAAATGTTGAAACTTCTTCCAAAAAACGTTTTTTTCCATAAGAAAATGTAGAATTCTCTCATATTTGGGGTCATGCTGGATGTTATTTTGGAGCATGTATGAGTGGACAACTTGGATGAGATCATTGAAATTGTTTGGTGACTACCAAATCACCTGCGATTATGAGTATTGTTGAGAAAATTTACATTTGCTAGTCCTAAACTAGAACACAAGGGTCCTTTCAATTTTCAGCTGTTTCTCTTAACGTGTTAAAACGCTGTTTTATTGAAGTTTAAAACCTACCCACACTCCTCGTTTACATTAACTAACGCAAATTTTCAGTCTGCTCGATCACGTTAACCCGTTGGGTTTCTGATTCAAATACATAGCGCGTAGCATATGAGGGTACAAAATGTAGTTGCTAAAAGACTCTGAATTCAAATTTTGGCGACCAGTAGATTACCTCGTAAAACTTGCTCTCTTTGTTTCATTTTATATCGTTTAGTTTGATAGTGCACAAGGTTTAAGAAAAAGAAACTCTTAAAATTTGTAATTTTGCAGCGGATGCGGGTTTTCTTGTCATAAAAAAATTGTAAAATTAACTCCCCATTAAAGTTAATCTTTAACATTTGATGCAACATTTCACCTCTTTTGTTGCAAAGTTCAGTTATCAAAATTAAATAGTTGATAAATTCTCTTATCTTGGTATGTTAAATTCTGCTTAATAATCATCATATACAAATGGACTTACAAATAAAAATATTCATAACCCTCACATTTAGAAGAAACACAAAAGGAAAGCTCCATGTATTCTTTTCCTATTAATCAATCAGGGTCTTCCTGTGATCGCAAAGATCTTTCACTTAAACACCTCAATAAATTCTTGTTTCATTTAGACACCTATGGTAAGGCTTGATAGTGCCATTTACACTTTTCGCTGACTTGATATGGTGAATGTGATACACTCATTATTGGCGCGTGAACGACTTTATTTAGTCGGTTTTTATTTTATTTTCTCTTCTTCTTCCCCTTTTTCTCCACACATTTCCCCAAGCTTAAACTCCTTCAATGGAGGTTCTAAAATCATGTGTTTTATCTTCTTTCCTCACCTTCATTGTTGTCACTATTCTTATCTTTTGATACGATTTTTACCATAAAAAAACTCAATTTCTTGCTCTCTCCTAATAAAAAGAAAAAGAAAATCAAAGAGTTCATCATAAGACCATTAATGATTCTTTAAAAAACTTAGAAATTTAAAATAGGTTACTTTATTTGATGAAAAATTTGAAAAATTAATGTTGAGGTTCTCTTTGGGTCTTCATGGGAAATTAGATGAAATTATAACAACTTTGGAGGAGTTTTTCTTAAAAAATTAAATTGAAATCATGGTTGGTACAAGAACACATGTAGATGGTGAAGAACACCAAGAACATGATTTTCAATTTTTTTTTATTAGTAAATGTCATTTTTGTGTTAATAATGTGTAGGGTTTAAAAAATAGATTTTTCTTTTCTTTTTGAGATATTAGTTTTTACTCAAAACTTATTTTTATATAAAATATTTTTTTCATTTCTTTTAAATTATTATTTTGCACTAAATGCCACATATCCTTTTTAAATTAGTCATTCAACCACGTCATCCACGAGTGTACTACACACTTTGTAAGTTTAGCTGATTGTCAAAAAAAATGTCTAATAAAAATAAATTCAATGTACATTAAAATCTCTATAAATTGATACTCGGTAAATTAATAAATTCTCTAAGATAATATTTTTCTCCGGTCCCGACTTGGGCCAGTTGATAAATTAACAAATTTCGATAAGATAATAAGCTATTATATTTTCAAAAAACCCCTACGTAAATATAGAGTCCCATTAATATCATAAATTAATAATTATATAAACTTACACAAATTGAATGTTTTAAGTAAATTGAATGTTTTCACAAGTGGGTGTCATCATACATTGAATGTTTTTAGTAAAAAATACAATGAATAATACTTAATTATTAAGAAACAATGAACATTATTTATTAGTATTCATTAATATTATGTACAATGAATCTATGTAATTCAATTACGTAATATGATACATGAATTTTTCTAAGATACAACCTTTTTGATGTAATCAAAATTTAACTTCAATAAATTACAAAACTCACTTTAAATTTATCGATTAATTAATATCTTTATAAAATAATAAAATATCATGGTCCCAACAATATTAATTTATAGAGGTTTTATTGTAGTCTGAATACAAAATTTAATTGATGTGTTTAAGTGAAAGATCTTAAAAACCATAAGGGACCAATGGATTTGGTCCCATTAAAAGTTAATCTTTAACATTTGCTATAACATTACCTCTTTTGTTGCAAAGCTTTCGGTTTTCTTCAGTTATAAAAATTAATTAGTTGATGAATTCTCTTATCTGGTATGTTAAATTCTCCTTAATAATCATCATATACAAATGGACTTATAAGTAAAATATCCATAACCCTCACATTTAGAAGAAACACTAAGGGTGTGCTCGATACCGAGGAAAATGTTTTTCTGAAAAATGAGTTCTTGAAATTTCTTACTTATTTTCTCATGTTCATTTGGTTAGCGGAAAATAAGTAAATTTCTTACTTATTTTATTATGTTCGGTAGGTTAGTAAAAAATATTTTTTTCGGAAAATTCTCACCCAAACCCCATCTAACCCCACCACCACTCCACACCCCCACCACCCAACCCCACCCACCCCAACACCACACTATTGTTCCACCTATCCAGCCACCCCCTCCCAATTTTTGATTTCATATATTTTATTTTTTATATAAAAAAATTATAAGAAATAAAAAAAATTCTTACCCCGGCCCCTTGCACTCCCCAACCACAACCCATCCACAACAAATTTAACCACATAATTTTTTTTATTTTTTATAAAAAAATTATAAAAGTAAAATAAAACATATGGATTAGAAAATTAGGGAGGGGAGGTAGGGGTGCGGGACACGGGGGAGGGGGTTGGGTGGGTGGTTGTAGAAACAAAAAAAATTATAAACTCTTTTTTAAATTTTTTTTTTTTTTGTAGGGGGTGAGGGGAGGAGGTCACAAGGGCGGGGGTGGAGGAGTGGTGTAAAAAATCAAATAAAAAAACTTTCTTTTAAAAAAATTAAAATTTTCGGAGGGTGGGTCGGGGGTGTGTGTTGTGGGGTGGGGGTGGGGTATGGGGGTGGGTTGGCGTACAAAATAACAAAAATATTAAAACTTTATTTTAAAAAATTTTAAAAAAAAATTTTAATTTTTTTTTTTGGGGGTGTGGGTGTGTGGAGTGGGTTTGGGTGAGGGGCGGGGGGTTAGCAGCGGGGGTGAGGAAGAATGGTGTAGAAAATAAAAAAAATTAAGATTTTTTTTGGAGGTGGGGTGCATAGGGTGGTGGGAGCCTGGGAGTGGTTGGAGTTTGGTGATTGGGTGGTTGGGGGATGGGTGAGTAGTGATGTACTAGTTGGTTGAATATTTGAATGTCACTCTTGAGACTTATTTTTTCTACTTTTATTAAAAAAATTATTTTTTTCTGTTTTAAGAAATACATTTTTCTAAAGAAAATATTTTCTAAAATATTTGACTAAACGAACATGAAAAAATTAAAAAATGTTTTCCTACGTACCGAACACACCTAAAGGAAAGCTCCAGATTTACCATAGATGTTTCTTTTCCTATTAATCAATCCTTACCGTTGATTTATTGATATATTTATAATTTACAATGTTAATATTCAAGGAATGATAGGATTCTTTCGAATATAACTTCGAACGAGTTGCAATTTCATTCACTAGCTTATTTATCTTCACAAATTTCTGTGGCCGTGATAGTTCCTTATTATCTGTAGCATAAAACATATATCTGATTTACAACTCCACAGAAAGGAAGCACAAACGTTCAACTGGTATCAAGTACCCATATACTTTTAGGTGCCGGATGAATCAGATGCCATCAAGTCCACTATAGAGGAGTTGGAACAGATTGCACTAAATCCAAAACTCCAAATAGGAAGGTATACCCAGGCACCGGGTTAACCTTGGAGCTCAGGGATTTAATTCTTAAATCTTATATTTAACACTGATTACTTTGCATGGTCTCAGGAAGATATGACAGACATTCTTCCAGAAGTCACAACTCATAAGTTGGGTCTGGATCTCAGTTTCCCTCCAGTCGTTTGAAGAAACGACCGATAACCGAACTCCGTAACAGGTTTGTTAAGGAATAGGTAGTTAGGTTACTAATATAAGACCGATCTGGGACGTAAAATACCTGGATTGATTAGCAAACGTAGTTGTGGTACCTAAAAAGAGAAATAAATTTAGAATGTGCTACCGAACATTGATCAAATGATCGATGCTATGGCCGGGCATGAGATAATAAGTTTTCTCGATGTGTATTCCGGGTATAACCAAATAAAATTGCACCCAGAAGACCAAGAAAAAACATTTTAAAACTACTTTCATTACTTATTGTTATAACATTATACCTTTTGGACTAAAAATTATCGGGGCCACATCAAATGTTAGTAAATAAAATGGTTGACAAGCAAATAAGTAAAACAATGAAAGTATATATAGACGATATGCTTGTTAAAAGTCTTCGTGCAGAAGACCATTTAAGTCATTTGCAGGAAACCTTTGAGGTACTGAGAAAATATAATATGAAGCTGAATCCTGAGAAATGTGCCTTTGGGGTCGGTTTCGATAAATTCTTGGGTTTCTTGTTTTTTCAGAGAGGAATCGAGATAAACTTGATAAAATAAAGGCTATTAAAGATATACCAGACATACTAGAAGATGTCAAAGCAGTGCAGCGATTGACCGATCATATGGCAGCCTTAAGTAGATTTATATACCGATCCTCAAAAAAATGTCATAGGTTCTTCTCACTTTTAAAGAAGAAGAATGATTTTATATGGACACCCGAGTGCCAGCATACCCTAAGGGACATGAAGACTTACTTATCCAGCCCTCCGTTCATGTCAAAGCCAAAGGACGGATATCAACTACTCATATACATAGCAGTCTCGAAGGTAGTGGTAAGTGCAGGACTGGTACATGAGGAAAAAGGTACGCAATTTCCTATTTATTACGTAATTAGAATAATGTCAAGTGCCGAAACCTAGTACCCGTTACTTGAAAGATTGGCTTTTGCCTTAGTAATGTCGTCGCGAAAGCTTCGACCTTATTTTTAATGCCACCCTATTGCCGTAGTAACAACTTTTCCTTTAAAAAATGTGTTGCATAAGCCCAAACTATCCGGACGCTTGGCTAAATGGGAGGTAGAGTAAAGTGAATTTGATATTGAATATAGACCCCAGATTGCAATAAAGTCGCAAGTCCTTGCAGACTTTTGGCCGACTTCAGCCCGGGGGTAACCTCACAGGAAGAAAAAAGGCCATCCTGGTCTCGGGGACTGCCCCTGGGATCTGGACACTTTATATAGATGGTGCCTCGAATGTCAAGGAGACCAGCTTGAGTGTTGTATTACGAACTCCCACTGGTGAAGTTTTAAGACAAGATATACATAGTATTCATTTGACTAACAATGAAGCGGAGTATGAGGCTTTGATTGTAGGTTTAGAACTAGCTCAAGGACTGGGTTCACAAATCATCGAAGTCAAATGCGACTCGTTGTTTGTCGTAAACCAAGTCCACGGAGTGTTCGAGGCAAAAAAAGAGCGGATGTCAAGATATCTTGAAAAAAATTTGAAGTTGTTGTCCCGTTTCCAAGAGTGGACGGTGGTACATAGACCTTGTGAGGAAAATATAGAGGCATATGCACTAGCAAACTTAGGCTCCAACATGGTGTCTGAAGGCTCTAAAACCGAGTCGGTTGTTCAATTATTACATTCGGCGCTGGATCCTGTTGGATATGACGAAGTGAATTCAACCAGCCTAACTTGGGACTGGAGGAATGAGTTCTTAGATTATCTCATGAACGGAAAGCTCTCGGAGGACCTAAGAGCATCCGGAGCTTTGAGGACCAAGGCAGCCCGGTACAATGTCGTAGATGGAAAAATCTACCGTAGGTGTTTTTAAGGTCCCTTAGCCCAGTGTGTGGGCCCTAATGAAGCATATTACGTGATGATAGAAGTCCATGAAGGCATCTATGAAAATTATTCAGGAGCGGAATCCCTAATGAAGAAGCTTATAAGGGTCGGTTACTATTGACCCCGGATCGAGGAGGATATGAAAGCGTTCATACGGAAATGTGATAAGTGTCAACGCCATGCACAACTATTATACCAATCGGGAGAGGAGTTGCATCCGGTAGTATCGATGTGGCCGTTTATGAAGTGGGGGATGAACATCGTCGGACCCTTGCTAGCGACTCCAGGACAGGTATCTCAAATTATTTTTATGATTGACTATTTTTCTAAATGGGTTGAAGCTGCAGCTTACGTAAAGATATGGGAGAAAGAGGTGAATGATTTCATCTGGCAACATATTATTTGTCGTTTCGGTATCTCTAAGGAGATAGCTTGTGATAATGGCTAGAATTTTATCGGTGCCAAGGTCACAAATTTCCTTGATGAATTAAACATCAAGTGGATCACCTCTACTCCCTATCATCCAGTGCAAACGGATAAGAAGAGTCAACAAACAAGATGATAATCCATAATTTGAAGAAGATATTAGAGGCTGCGAAAGGAAACTGGTTGTCCAAGCTACCAGAGATTTTATGAGCGTATCGAACCACGACAAAAACAAGTATCGGAGAAACTCATTTTCCCTGGTCTATGGTGCAGAAGCCTTGATTCCAGTGGAAGTTGGAACTCCCAGCCTAAGATACCTCCAGGCTGAGGAGGATTCAAATACAAAATCAATGTCCTCACACCTAGATTTACTTGAGGAACGTCAAAATTTTGCATACGTTCGGATGGTGGCTCAGAAGCAAAGAATGGAGCGTTACTACAACAGGCGCACAAACCTTAGACACTTCAAACTCGAGGACTTGGTGCTCCAGAGAGTCAACCAGAGTACTCGCGAGCGTAATGTTGGAAAACTAGGAGCAAATTAGGAAAGACCATATACTGTAACTAGCATCGCCGGTAAAAGAGCTTATCAACTTGCATACCAACAGGGGAATATACTTCATAGCAATTGAAATGTGAGTCACTTGAAGAAGTACCATGTATAGTAAGTCAAAGCATGCACTGCACTATTTTTCCCTTCGACCGATTTTTGTCCCAATTGGATTTTTCCAACAAGGTTTTTAATGAGACAACACCATGATATAAACATGTTATTGATCTTACTACCGAAGAAGTATATCGAGTATTAAAGTCTTCATAATATAAATTCTCAAATACTGGGGGGCCATACACCGAAAATGGAGTGAAAATTTAAAATTTTGAATACTAGGGACTGTCCGAATATTCAGCATATATGTAACCGGACTGACCACACTAGATGGTAGTCGGATTATTGTTACAATTGACTTCACATTTGTAATTCAAAGGAATCAATGAAAATTTCCTTTTATGATTAATGAATCTTTGCCATCACGAGCATAACATATGTTATTATATTAAACATATCAAAAATTTTGTACCATAATGAACGGGGGACATCCTATTCTACAACACCATTAAAAATAAGGGCCCTCTCTTACTAAAACCTTAACAGGAAAGTTAAGGCTCCAGGTACAAGAAGTACCGGGGTTTTTAAGTTGTTCGGAAATAAGTTAAGCCCAGAACTAACTTAGGAGGACATAAGAAGCTTATATTAAGGATGAAAAGAAAACACATATGTGGAGTTTAGTTAAGGTTATTGGAAATTTTTTAAGCTTCAAGTCCTAACCTATTCAGATAAGGTGAACCTCTAAAAATAGGTTCCGGTTCACAAAGCAAAGTAATAAATTTTGAAACTAATGCTTGCTTATGAAAACAAATAATGAATGAAAAACTTGGAGAAAAATTGCAAAAAGGGGAAAACTATTCATTCATTCATGTGTTTTCCGGACTGAAATCAGTCCAGATACAAAAGTTACCAATCGGGCCCAAAAGTGACCCGGTAACAAAACAAAAAACTAAAATAAAAACCCGCGTGAGAAATAGGGGTTAAGTGAGGCTAATTTGAGGTTGATGCACCGGGTACATTGTCAGAGGCAGAAGGCACATGCTCTTGGGAGTGAGGATCTTCAGCTTCCGGGAGGACTTCGTCATCTCTGGCCCTCCCCAGATGAAGCACTGCCTTCTTTCATGGATAGGGAGCCATTGGGGCTGTCAGTAGAGGCCAATTCTAATTGTTGGGCCTTGAATATTTCTTCGTCAATGTTTATGAGCCCGATTTGCACTATTTCCAAAGCTTTTCGACGCATCATGTAACTATTCTTGATCATGGCAAGAGTGTACTTGTCAATGGTGGCATGGACCTCATCCTCTATAGTTTTAACGGCATGAGAAAGCTCGGCACCGGTGGTACGAAGGAGTTCATTGGCACGCGTCAACTCAACAATCTCTTCCCATTGTCTCTCATTTTGAGCAGCTGAAGTAGAAGACGGGAACTCAAGCATTCGGTCTCTTTCTTCAGAGCTTCTATCTCTGTTTATTTAATTTGGAGATGATCGGAGAAGGAACCCACATTAGCTTCAAGGTCGGAAAGTCGCATAGTCAGATCTAACATAGTGTATGAAGCCTCATTCCACTTTTTCTGCCAATCCCCGACCCAGTCCTCGTGTAAAGTAGCCTGTTGCTTATAAGCCTCTTTTTATTCATTCGGAGCTTAAGTTTTATGCGCAGCTCGTCAACCTTGGCAAGTTTCACCTATGCAACTGTTAGCCGATGAACGACGTTGTCCCTTTCAGTTTTCAAGACGGCTTTTTCTTCAATCATGCGTTAGAGCCCATCGTAACAGAGAAAGTTAGCATGGAAGTTGAATGTATTTGTCAAAAAGGGTTTTTGCGGTAAAAATTAAAGCATGAGCGAGTTGGAAAAAACCGATACCTTGGCTGCAATATGCATCCCTTCATTCATAACGCACTTAGAGGACACCCGACGAGCTTTCTGCTTATCCTTTTCCGATGCCACGTGTTTCATATAATTAGCCACTCTGATGGGCTTAGAACAAAGATGGAGTCGGCAGGAAGTTGGAAGGTTACAGTCCAGAATTCTGCAGGCTGAGCTATCGAGGCTGGGTATTCATTTACCAACTTATCCCTATATGAAGAAGAACCCTAGTCCGGGGAAGAGGAAATTTCATTATCTTCTTCTGGGACCATAGTCGGCATATCCAGAGTCTTCATCAATCGGAAGGAGAGAGGTATCGGAAGGTGCATGCCGGGGCTGATGAGCAACGGAACTTGCAGGGGCAAATGAGCCAGTAGTATAACCGGTGCCATGACTGGCAATTTCCATTTTAGCAAAAAGTATGGGGGTTTCATTCCTCCTTATTTCCAGAGGTTGTTCTTCCTCGGGACCTTCATCATCCAGGTCCACCATAGGGAGAGAACCAACCGTCAAATCGGCACTATCGGGAAAATAGAGAGGAGTTCGGTCGAGATGATTGGAGGTCTTATTCCTTAAATGTTTTCCCTATATGAGGGCTAGCAGAAGATTCACCTCATTGCCTTTTCTGTTAATGGGCCTATTCAATCATGCGAGCAACTGCTTCCGGGTCAGCAGTTTCCTCTTTAGGAGGAGCGGTGTTCGTTGATTTGGAAAGATATAGCAAAAAGGAAAAATGATTTTGTTAAAAGGTCAAGGAAGAAATTTGAAATACGAGTTACGATGCATACTGTGGTTGTGAGTTGCACATTTCAGCTTGAAAGTAAGTTTTTTCCATGTTCAAAGTTTCGGGGTGAAGACGTTAAGGATCTTCTGAACCCAGGTCCCAAGGTCGTCAATGTCCGCATGCTCCCATATGGTGGCTGGGGAAGGAATTCAACTCGGTCAAAAGAAGAAATTAAATGTATAAGAAAAAAGGCATCGTTAAAGCAAACGGTGGTGGTTCCATCGCTCCAGGATCGGGCGGTTGTTATCGGGGGAAGAAGATCGGCAGTCTGAATAAGGATGAATCTTTACGTCCAACCTCGGTCACGATTATCATCAAGACTGGCAATAATGGTCTTGTTTCCTCGACGGTGCAAGTTAAGGACTCCATCACGGAAATTGCGCGGAGAATAAAGGTGAATCAGATGGTCCAGGGTAAGATCGACTTAGGCTTCATGAGCAAAATGTCGGAGGCACGCGACTGCTCTCCAGACCTGAGGACCCACTTGGGCTATGCACACTTTGTACCAGCGACAGAATTCTAGAATGACGCCATTAATTTCCTTCCAGAGTTTTATGGAAAAGGGGTAAGTATAAACATAAGAGTACCCTTCTCTGTAAGAAGTAACCCTTTATTCACTAGAAGGGATTAGGACCTCAATTGTTTCCCAGCCGCGATTCGGGTTTTGAAATCACCGTTAGGGGTATCCCTACCGCCAATTAGGACATTGGAGGTTGTTTTTTTGAAGATCATGGGTGAAATACCATGACCTCGGTATAAGAAATCAAAGGATTTTGTGGCAAGGGGTCCTTGTTTGAGAGCTAGGGTTTCTCCTGTGAGAAGAAGTGTTGCCACACTTGGAAGGATTAGTCATGTTTGCAATAAAGAGGATGAAGGTAGTCAGAAAGTTGATGATGCTTTTTATAAAAATGAGAGAGGAATGGCTGAACCTTCGAGTTGATGGGGTATTTATAAGTAAAGAAGTGGCGACTTCATTTGAAAATATGAGGTATTGCATGCTAATCGATGGCAACACGTGGATGACATATCAGGGACGATTAGATGGCGCGCCTCATCATTACTTTGTAGGTCTCTCATAAATCGAGGAATGGTGGGAGGATGTCATCATTTCATTAAGGTGACGATTGGATCATCAAAATATGTGAACAACATTTCTCAAAATTTCCCGCCAAAACACGAAGTGTCGATTGGTTGGTAATTCAAATTCACTTCCCGGTTGCACGAAGAGTTTCCACTGGAAAGTGTAGGGACTATCTGTATAGGATAAAATTCATATAAAATAGTTGTACGAATTATGGCATGACACGTGGAGTATGATGCTAAGTACGTCAGTTTACAACACAACTGGTTTGATATGCATGATACCGGTGCGACGTGAGCAGAGCCGATATCGGTATTAAAAAAGGCTGAGAGTCGTTTACATCGTAACAGATGACAGTTACTCAATCCGGTCACATGATTTCTAACATCCTTTTAATAGCATTTATTGAGATATTGATTGTCCAATTATTGGGCATATTTATGAGGGAATATTTCGTGGGTTTTGTACCCATGTAGCTCTTGTATAAATATTACATTGTAACCCCATCAGATTCTTGTTTTTCACAATATACTTACTGATATTTTTTTGATTTATGTGCTTACATACAAGTTATCGTCACTTTTACTCAGAAGCTATCTCAAGACTCAAACTGATTATTGCTTACTTTGTCTTATTGTTATTTATCTTAAGCATAATTCTTATCTAACGTGTTACTTGAGATCCACGTATAAAAATTCAACTGTACCGTTTTACGGGTAAACAACCTAATTTCACAAGGCATAAGTTTAGAGAACTTTTGTCTTGTCCGACATAAGTTCTGTAGGAATGAAGTTATCCGGCATAAGTTGTATAGTATCCAATTCGCTCGGCATAAGTTTAGAGAACTTTTTCCTTGTTCGACATAAGTACTGTAGGAACTAAGTTATGCCTTACGCATAACTTGTAGATTTTGAACTGAACTTATGCCTCTATCGGGATAAGTTCTGTAGGAATTAAGCGGCATAACTTGTTGTGCCTTGTAAGGCATAATTTGTTTTATATTATGATGCAAAAATATAAACTTATGCCGGCTGATTTTTATTTTTATTCTTTTATGTTAGAAGTATTTTTGATCACTTTTTTATTACTTATTATTTTGTCCTTTCCATTCACTCGGATTTCTTCCGTTTCTTCGATTTTTTCCGGATCCCACCTTTCTTCCGAAAAAAGGGAAGGAGTTCTTTCATTCCATTGATAGAAGTTTAACTAGAAAAAGACTCTCCCTATTACTTTGAGAAGAGACTCGTTGGTTTGACCGACGAACTACGTGGGAAAATAGACCTTCTTTCTTTGATTTGAAGCAAGACTCTCTGTATCAGATGTTCCTATTTCGTCAGTCGTCTTCCTCTGAGAGTTGAGTTCGCGGAGACTGAACTTAAACGTACGGTCGCCCCTCCAACAAGAAAAGGTATAAATATGGAAACTTCTCTGCCATTTGGATCGGAGAATTTATGGAGGTCAAACTTCAGCCCCTTCGAGTTGGCCACGGGTAACAGCCTCTGACGCCCCACACCATTGCGACAGGAGGGGGCTTGCCCATCAGCTTACTTTGCCAAGAAAGTGTCTTAGGAAAAAAAAAATTAAAGACTACATATATGAGGGCAAAAATTAAACACCATCCCAAGATAGGGCATTCGTGTGAATTACCCTGTTAGTGGATCAATTTTTTTAATATTAAGAACAAAACCCAACGAGGTTCTTGTTAAACCCTGGACTTCACCAATCTTGAACTTGCAAAAGATCGAGTCTTTTCTATTTTTTGTTTTATTTTGCTTCCAAGAATTCAAACGGTTTTTTGTTGATTGTATCTTTGAGGTGGGTTTTGATTTTTCCAAAAGAATTAATTACTTTATGTGTTTCTCAAGATTCTGAAATGCTATTTTGATATTGTGGCGTAGTTTTTATGGGTTCGTCTAATTTATTTAAATTAGCATTTTTTTCTTCCTATTTTTGCTTGTGATTTGGATTTTACGGTCTGTGGCCTATTGGGATCTCTTGGGCTAGGGTTTTACTGAGCTAATTGTATGTAAGCTTGTAGTGTTAGATGTATTTCAAAAGTTGAGGAGCAAATCTGAACCAACTAATGATAAGACATTTTTTGGGACCAAAGTTACAATAAGGGCAAATTTACTCTATTTCTCATAATTGAGGAGCATTTTTGACAATTTTAAAATTTTGAAATTACTAACTAAATTTACTTCTCTAGTAAGTAGTCATATTGACCTTTAATAAGTAAAGTAAAGAATACCAAACAAACTAGGACAGATAAACTGAATATTGCATAA
Organism: Anisodus tanguticus; assembly: GCA_034509755.1. Taxonomy (NCBI): domain Eukaryota; kingdom Viridiplantae; phylum Streptophyta; class Magnoliopsida; order Solanales; family Solanaceae; genus Anisodus; species Anisodus tanguticus. The sequence continues at coordinate 45,558,945 of CM067543.1, read as the reverse complement.
TGATATATTCATAATTCCAGATGGATATCTCTCCAATAATTCCCATTTTGAATGAACAAGAACCTAGTTTTCCTCCTTTTTTTTCTTGTATGTTAGGAAGAATACCAAGATTAAACCTTATTAATACAAGTTTTAATGGTTAAAATTGGTGGAAGGCCTAGACGAGACCAAAGTAAAAGTTAAAAGGACTGGACTGGACTGATTGCAAAAATCATTTAAGGACTAAATATGATACTTTTAAAAAGTATAAAGACTCTATGGTCCTTTTATTACTTAGCTTTTATTGAAGCAGTAGCCCAAAATATAATAAATATTTGCAGAAGTGGTATGTAAAATTTTCAATTGAAAGAATGGAGAATTTTTCTCACTCTTATTGTGAAAGGAGAAGGAAAAACTTTAATGTAAAGATCCTACTTACTCAACATTATTTTTCATGGGACTAAATGTACCCACATACAAATCAATTAAATTAAGCCGGAAATGATAAATCCAATTTTTTTGAATACATTTAACAGTTCAGGTGATTTTTCTATATACAACAATTTCATAAATCAAATTTCACTGGAATTATCTTCTGCTCGGGCAAGACCAACATCCCCTCCTTTGACTTGCATGAGTTGTATTATAATAGCCAAAAATGTGATGAAAAATTGGTCAGGCAGCGACTTTGAGTTGCAGACACCATACATAATTGGAACAAAAGAAACCATTTGACAAAATTCAGCTCTCTGAAAGCGCCAGCACGTGCTGTTGTGTAGTAACTCGGAGCGTACCACCTAATTCTACCGGAACAAGGGGGATTAAGGAATGTAATACGTCTGTTATTAGGGGACGATAGCTTGCCTCTGCCTGAACACACAACACAGCAACTGCAGCAACCTACACGTTACCACAATTTCAGTGCTCTGAGGTAGTTGAAAATAACAAGTTTTCAGCTAGTGCAAACAAATGTCAGTTGACTCTATGTGGATCAATTTAATGTTCTTTTTGAAAGTATATCAGGTATACACGGCATATACAATGCCTTGTGTATACCGTGTATATCACGTAAATGCAAGACAAATAGGAAACCGTGATATAGACGGTATACACAGCTGTGTATACCTATATTTGGTAATATATTATTTGTAGTTAATTAACAATGTACACTTACCATAATTGTAGAATTCTTGTACAAATAGAATAAAGTTTTGTGCTTAGAATAGGAATATGATTTTTCATATTATGGAAATTGTAAATTGTATATATACTCATTCATTTATTTTTTCTTTCATGGTATCAGAAGTTTAGGTGCTTCTACCGATTTTTCTCTCTTCTGCTGCCTCGGTTTTCGTGTCAATTCTCGGAATCCGTGCAACATTACCTCATCTCTTCCCAAATTTTCTTCCAAATCCCTCATTCACCTATTGTTTTTTCGTTATGTCTACGTCAAAGAACATGTTTCATCCTGCCCTTACTGTTTCCAACATCAAGAACCACATCTCTGTTGTTCTTGAGATGGAGAACGTCCAATATGCGACGTGGGCAGAATTGTTCAAAATTCACGCAATCTCACATCAAGTCCTCCATCACATAATTCCTCCCGATGTCCCTACACCCGCGGAGGATCCTCAGTTATGGATCACTCTTGATACTACCATCCTTCAGTGGATTTACTCCACTATTTCTACCGACCTTTTACAGACGATCATTGAGCCAAACACTACCGCTATGGCTACCTAGAATAGATTGCGTGATATATTCCAGGATAACCAACATTCCCGAGTTGTCACCCTTGAGCAAGAATTTTCACAAGTCAACATGGAAGATTTTCCGAATGTTTCAGCTTATTGTAAACGGCTCAAGGAATTGGCGGACCAACTCCGTAACGTTGGAGCGCATGTTACCAATAATCGTATTGTTCTACAAATGGTTGCAGGCCTATCTGAGGCATATAATGGCGTTGGGACTCTCCTCCGTCAAAGTAATTCGCTTCCACCTTTTTATCAAGCTCGTTCAATGCTCACTTTAGAAGAAGCCGGCTTGGCAAAAAAGGCGGCTACCGGCGCAAGTTCTCCACGGGTTTGTTGACAATTCAGGCCAAAACCGCAACAACGGTGGCGGCAAGAAGGGTCAAAACCGTAAAAATAATGGCAAAAATCACGGCGACAACAACGTCGGCAGATGGAACAGTACCAACGCCGGCAATGGGCCTCGGGGTACTGGGCCCAGCCCGCCTGGTCTCAGCCGTGGCCCCCTTGGCAGTGGGCCTAGAATAGTGGCTAGTGGCCCAGTCCAGCCTACTGCCCGCCTAGTTATTTCCCAGGCAGTTGGGCCCCGGTCCAGCCCAATCACATGCTCAATTTTTTAGATCCTCACGGTAACAACCAGCCGCGATCTGGGTCGGGTCAGCAGGCCGGTCTTCTTGGGCTTCGGCCCCCCGCATGCCTTCACTGCTGTGGGCCCGAATCTGATCCCGACACCTACCGATATTGAGACCGCCATGCATACACTTGAATTAAATCCTCCAGACTCGAATTGGTACATGGACACCAGCGCCACTTCACACATGACGTCCGACCAAGATACTCTCTCGTCTTATTTCAATTTTAGCAAAAATCGTGACATTATTGTTGGTAATGGCAACTCAATTCCTATTCGTGGTTATGGTCATACAACTTTGTCTGCCCCACATCCACCTCTTGTCTTGAAAAATACCCTTCATGCCCCTAACTTAATTAAAAATTTGGTGTCTGTCCGAAAATTCACCACTGATAATTGGGTTTTGTTAATTTTGATCCATTTGGGTTTTTTGTGAAGGATTTCAAAACGGGGATACCTCTCATGAGATGCAATAGTAGGGGAGATCTTTATCCACTTACGACCACCACCAGTCTCTCGAGTCCAGCCATGCCATCAACATTTGCAGTTCTAGCTCCTTCTGTGTGGCATGCACGTTCGGGTCACCCTGAGTCGTCTATTGTTACTTCTTTGCATAAAAATAATTTTATTTCTTGTAAGGGTACGCGTAGTACTCCAATTTGTCATTCCGTCCGTTAGGAAAACATGTTAGATTATCATTTGTAGCCTCTACTTCTATTACTTTTGATGCATTTTGACATTATTCATAGCGATTTATAGACTTCTCTCGTTCTAAGTTCTTTCGGCCATCGTTGTTATGTTTTATTTTTGGATGATTATTCTAATTTTTTATGAACCTTTCCGTTAGCGAAAAAATCTCAAGTGTTTTCTACATTCTTAAAATTTAGAGCATTCATCCGTACCCAATTCGAACGGGAAATAAAAAATATTCAATGTGATAATGGCAAAGAATATGATAATGAGTTGTTTCGGGAATTTTGTGATGCTAATGACATAGTTTTTCGTTTCTCATCCTCATACGTCCTCACATAATGGGAAAGCCGAACGGAAATTCGTAGCATTAATAATATTGTCCGAACTTTATTGGCCCATGCTTCCGTACCTCCTTCTTTTTGGCATCATGCTATACAAATGACTACTTACTTCCTTAACATTCTTCCTACCAAAGGATTGACATATATATCTCCTCTCAAAATTCTCTATACTAAGAATCCTTCGTATTCACATCTTAGGATCTTTGGGTGTTTATGCTATCCACTATTTTCATCCACTACAATTAACAAACTTCAAGCCCGTTCTACCGCTTGTGTGTTTTTGGGTTATCCATCTAATTATCGTGGTTACAAATGTTTTGATTTATAGTCTAATAAAATCATAATAAGTCGCCATCTTATTTTTTATGAAACCCAATTTCCATTTGCTAAAGTGAGTAGTCCCGTGCCTAGTTCGTACAATTTTTTAGATGACGAGATCTCCCCATATATTATCCAACATTTATCGGACTTAACCTGTGACCAAAATATGTCAGCAGGCCCACTGCTTGCTGGCCCACACATTCCCACTGTTCCATCGCCTCTGGCCAGTGGGCCAGAACCACGGCCAAGTACCGATCTCGGTACTGTTCCAGTGGTCCAGTCCACTGGTTCTGCCCCTGTTTCAGTTGTTGGGCCAGCATGCCTACCGCCTGCTGGCCGGTTCGTCACCAGCCCACCCACTGCCCAAAATCCACTCAATTCTACCTCGAGTCATGGGCCCGTTACTCGTAGTCAAATGAGTATTTTTAAGCTAAAACAATATTTTAATCTCAATTCTAATGTCTCGAAATCCCCACTACCACGTAACCCAGTGTCTGCATTAAATGACCCGAATTGGAAATTGGCTATGAACGACAAATATAATGCTCTTATTGAAAATAAGACATGGAGTTGGTACCCCGTCCTTCTGATGTTAATATTCTTCGATCTATGTGGATTTTTACTCAGAAAGATAATTCTGATGGTTCTTTTGCAAGGCATAAGACTCGTCTTGCAGGTGATGGTAAAACTCAATAGGTTAGCGTGGATTGTGGTGAAACATTTAGTCCGGTGGTCAAACCAGCTACCATTCACACTGTTCTCAGTCTGGCTATTTCCAAAGCATGACCCATTCATCAACTAGATGTGAAGAATGCTTTCTTACATGGTGATCTTCAGGAGACAGTTTACATGCATCAGCCTTTGAGTTTTTGAGACCCCAGATATCCTAATCATGTTTGTTTATTGAAAAAGTCCTTGTATGGGCTTAAACAAGCCCCATGGGCTTGGTATAAGAGATTTGCAGACTATGTATCTACTATTGGGTTTTCTCACAGCATGTCTGATAATTCTCTATTCATATATCGTCGTGGTACTTCCCTGACATATATTCTATTATATGCGGATGATATTATCTTGACTGCTTCTTCTGATGATTTACGCAAGTCTATCATGACACTACTCAGTTCTGAGTTTGCTATGAAAGACTTGGGGACCTTGAGTTATTTCTTGGGAATTGCTATCACTCGTCATTCAGGTGGGTTATTCTTATCACAAAGGAAGTATGCCGCTGAGATTATTGAGCGCGCTGGTATGTCCTCGTGTAAGTCTACTTCCACTCCAGTTGATACTAAACCCAAGCTAGGTGCTGCGGTTGGCTCACCTTATGAGGATCCCACCCACTATCGTAGTCTTGCAGGGGCTCTTCAGTATCTTACTTTCACGAGACCAGATATTACGTATGCCTTACATCAGGTGTGTTTGTTTATGCATAATCCTAGGGTTGAGCACATGAATGCACTCAAACGCATTCTACGATACATCCAGGGAACACTTGACTATGTCTTGCATCTATATCCATCGTCGGTCTTTACACTTATCTCGTATACATATGCTGATTGGGGTGGCTGTCCAGACACCAGACGTTCCACGTCTGGTTATTGTATGTTTCTTGATAATAACTTGGTCTCATGGTCTGCAAAGCGATAGTCTACATTACCATGCTCCAGTGTAGAGGCCGAGTATCGAGGGATAGCCAATGTGGTATCTGAATCATATTGGTTACGTAATCTTCTCTTAGAACTTCATTGTCCCTTTCAGAAAGCTACCTTGGTATATTGTGATAATATTGGTGCAGTCTATCTTTCTGGTAATCCGGTTGAACATCAGCGCACTAAACACATCGAGATGGATATCCACTTTGTTCGCGAAAAGGTAGCTCGTGGACAAGTACGCGTCTGCCATGTCCCTTCTAGGTACTAAATCGCCGATATTTTTACTAAGGGTCTTCCCTCAGTTCTATTTGAAGATTTTAGGGACAGTCTCAGCGTACGACAGCCGCCCACTATGACTGCGGGGGTGTGAAAGTATACCATAATATACAAGGTATACACGGCATATACAATGCCTTGTGTATACCGTGTATATCACATAAACCCAAGACAAATAGGAAATCGTGATATACACGGTATACACAGCTGTGTATACCTATATTTGGTAATATATTATTTGTAGTTAATTAACATTGTACACTTACCATAATTGTAGAATTCTTGTACAAAAAGAATGGGGTTTTGTGATTAGAATAGGAATAGAATTTTCCATATTATGGAGATTGTAAATTGTATATATACTCATTCATTAATGAAAATAATCAAGAGATTATTTCTTTCACTTTTTCTGATGTTAAGCTTTCTCCAGTTGATGCATGTCAGTTGATATGCCAAATGCTAGTGTCTTCAAAGTTGTAGGAATAGTGTTAGAAAGTAAAACCCGGCCCAGCCGGCCTAATCCTGAATAGATATGTAATTTCTTCCTCCGTCCCATAATAGTTGTCCACATTACTAAAAATAGTTTGAACTCTAATACTTGTCAATTTACAAAACCAAGATAGAATTAAGTAAAGTTTTTCTATTTTGTCCTTAACATTAATTGTTTTTTAAAGTAATCGATATTGATTGGAATGCAATTAATTGGAGAGAGATAAGCGTAATGTAGTAAAAATGCACCATTTCTTAAGGGGCGTGTAAAGGGGGAAGTGGACAAGTAATATGAGACGAGGGGAGTAATTTCTATACTTAAATGGCTTTTTCTAATGGTAGTCGCTCATTTTCTCACAACCTCTTCCTAATAAAAGGGCAAGGAAGTATTAAATGTCACATTTCAAAGTTAAAGCTAGCTCAATTTTGCAGGCAAGAATGAGGGAAAGTTTGATGAATCTGAATGTCGTTAGCCTTGAGAGCATTTTTGTACAAACCTGATATAAATGCTTTAAGTCCATTGTATTTTGTATCACAGGATCCACAATATTTGGAAGCTTTGATCTATCTGTAAGTTGAGGCATGGCCTGTAATTCCATAAAAGTTAAGAGCAATGAGGTTCAATTCTCAAAAGATAAACCAAATGGGGTGTCATAAAGAGGAAATATTCAATAAATAGATTGGATCTGAGAGCATTACTTACCCATGTGACTATAGACTGGCAATGAGTTGGTGCCAGTTTCTCTACAGGCCTCCTTCCCAATAGAAGCTCCAAAAGAACAACTCCAAAAGCATAAACATCACTCTTATCAGTTAACTTGCCTGTACAAAAAAAAAATTGCCAACTCTTTCAGAGAGAAAGGAAAATGGAAGAGAAGAAAAATCAAAGTGACACTATTACATAAACTACTTGTACTAAATTATGGCAGATTATTTGTATTGGAATAGAGAACTCCATATCCTCTTTAGTATCCTAATTTGCAAATTTAGTTGGATTTATGAACTTAAAAGGAAACAATTCTTATAATATAAAGACTTCTTGTGACTACTGGCCCCTCATTGTTAAAGGATTTCAATGTTAAAGTAGCTGCAATTATACTTTTTTGCTTTAACAATCATATTGTCCACTGTACTCACATGTGCAGTTCTATGCTTAAGTATACTTTGAAAATGATCTTTCAACTTTTGTTCAAAATTCATCGTAACTAATTAAGTATCTTTTTCTATATACAGAAAGGAAATAAGAGTAAAGGAAAATGGAAATCATTTCTACAGTAGAAGATGAGAGAGTTAAGAATGCATACCATCTAACAGGTATTCTGGGGCTACATAACCTAAAGTTCCAGAGAGCTTGATGTTGTTTTTGTTTTGAGCCCCACCCAACACAGCAAGACCAAAATCTGAGAGCTGAAATTAAACACAACATTAAGAGCGAAAACTAGAGGAAGGGTCCATTTTTAAGCTGCATAATGTAAGATCGCGACAGCAAGTAATGGAAATTCTAATGAAGTTTTTACCTTTGCATTGAAGTTGGAATCTAGAAGAATATTAGATGATTTCAGATCTCTATGGATCACTGGTGGATTGCAGTGCTCATGCAAATATTCTATTCCTCTGGTAAAACAGTAGCAACTTGTTAATACCAAATGTCAATAATTCAAATTAAATAACCACATGGTCTTGTCTACTTTCTAACATAACCCTACTCACCTTGCTGCATCAAGGGCAATTTTCATTCTGTGGTGCCAAGTTAATGCTGATCCACGAGAAGGTCCTAAAAAAAACCCCATCAAATCAAGAAAATGACAACTAGAAGAGTAATATAATACTAACTTGAGTTGTTGAAATTTAATACCATGTAATTGACTTTCTAGAGATCCATTCTGCATGAGTTCATACACAAGCAATCTTGTTTCACCGTGAATGCAATATCCCAACAATGATATTATATTTGGATGTTGAATTTGACTCAACAACTCTACCTCAGTCTGCAATCCATTTTTTTTTTTAAGAAAGAAAACAAGTTACAAATCAGTGACAGTTGTTCGATAAAACATGGTACCTCGAATTCTTTAATGGCATCCTGGGTTCCCCCTTGTAGTTTCTTGACAGCTACATACAAATTGTCTTCCAATTTAGCTTTGTATACACATCCAAAACCTCCTTCACCCAAAATCTCACTTTCTTGAAACTCGTTGGTGGCTGATTCTAATGTCTTGTACTCCATTAAAGAAATAGATGCTTTCCTACTACAAGTGGACTTCAAAGAATTGAATTTACACATAACTGGTCCTAATGCAATCCCCTTCACAGCATCTTCAAAATGAAACAATCCAATATCAAGAATCTCAGTAAAAGAACTCAGAGCTATGTACGACACAACCATAATTCATAGGGATAATTACATTTTTTGGACCGTTCAAAAGAATAATAGCAAGTAAATGTATAGGTTTTGTATATTAAGTATAAATATACATATCATATACACGATTTTGTATATTTTGGCTAGTGCCCGTAATTAGTTTCGGCCGACGGGACAAAAATGAAAAAAGCCCAAATTCATAAGTGTGAATATGTGAAGAACAAGAAATGTACCTGAGCTATAATTGCTGTCCTTATCAGACTTGTGTAATTTCTTCCTGTGATAAATCCAGAAGCAAAACATGAAGAAGATGATTGCTCCCAATGCAGTAGAAGCTGCAATGAGTGCTATGAGCAGCTTCCTATTTTGATCCATATGGTGCTTCTGACTTCCCACTCCAACCTCTGAATAAATACAAAGTCAATCATAGTCAAAGTTGACACCTTTGAATTAAATATGGAATGAAATCTAAGAAATAAAACCAAAGGGTATGGCTCAAATTACTGAAGATAAAATGGAAAATAAATAATTACTAGCCCCTACTAGAAATTAAAAACCAAACATCAACAAGAAAAATTCATATATTAAGAGGATTTGGTCAAAAGAATCCGAAAAAAAAAATCCCACTTAAATGCACTTCTATGACAGCTCCCATAATTTGAAATTTAAATTTGGATCTTGAAGCAAAATTCAGAAAACTCTGAGCCCTTGAGGGAAAAAAAAAAGATTACAACAATAACAACATATTCAGTATAATCACACAAGTGAGATCTGCAAAGGTTTGCATAGGATGTATGCAAACCTTACATCTACCTTTGTGGGATAAATAGATTGTTTCCGATAAACCCTTGGATCAAAAGATTAACTTGTAAAATAGAGTACCTGAAAAAATGGGTGCTGCCAAAGGTGAAGAATCAGGTGCATTAGTGGAGGAAAAAGAAGGGTGCATGTTTAATGTTGCATCAACTAGAACAAATAAATCAAGAATCCAAATGGGTCCATAAAAAAGAACCAAAAACAAGATAAAATCTAATTCTTTAGCAAAATTTGAAGAAGGATAATTTTTTTTCCTGAAAAGATGGTTGTTTCAGTCTTGGCTGCAACTTCTGTTGCTGTTAGAGCCTAATAACGACATAACAGATAAGACAGAAGGATAATCCTATGAGTGGCGTTAGACAATTTATGATGTTTGTTTAGGATTCAGACAAGAAATTTGAATTTATTTTGCTTTCTCTTTTATTTTATTTATTTTTGATATACAGCTTTTCGACTTACGCTAAATTATTCCTGAAGATAGTAATTCAGGTCCCACCTACTAAAATTATTCCTGAAGATAGTAATTCCGGTCCCACCTACTACCAATAAATCGCAGGATGTGCCTGAATGATCAGAGTTTGAGAACAGAACAACTGATATTACCTATAAGGTCCTACCCAGAAGAGAGCAAATTGCTCCCACCAGGGTTCGAACTCACGCTCTCCTTTGCCATCCAGCTATGCTCGGGACTTTATTTTGCTTTCTCTCCCTCAAGAAACTGGGCAACAGTGGCCAAATGGCGACAAATATAGTAGTTTGCAAAACCCAACAATCACGACCAGAATGAAAAGATAAAAGTCTTTTGGGTGTATGATTGCAAATTATGGAAGTATCATAAAAGTCACTGTATATACTATAATAAACGTCTGCTGCTTTGGTCCATAAAGATGATAAAAAAAGTGCAAACAAACTTCTCAAAAGAAAAGTAACGGAAAAAAGAAAGCATCTTTTGTTTCGTTCATAATTGGGTACTTTTTCTATTACTTTGAAATTCATTTATTTTTACATGGATATATTCTCATTCTAAAAAAGATGACGATATTTTTTTATTAGTTTATTTTAAAGAAAATGATATATTTTAAAAATGTGAGAAACTTTGATTTGAATCATGTTACACTTAATGCTAGATTTTATATACATACAAATATAATATATTTAAAATCGCAAGCTTTAAAAGGCTTATAAAATGTTATACTATATGTTTTAAATCATATATTTTAAAAGTATTTATTTATTTCTTAAATTATATATCTAATCACACAATGTCAAATATATAAATTAAAACAGAAGCGTATAGTTGATTTATTTGCAACTATGAACGAAAGTTATCTTCAAAATCTTAGCTAGGACACGTTCAACCAGCTCAATATAATACTCATGTTATTTAAAGCACAAAAATAATGTGAAAACACAAGTAAAAGCCATTTTGAGACAAACCTCAATATATTTCAAAAGTATTGTGCCCTAGCACATGCTCATCCCACAAAAACTAGACATTTAAAAATTATTCTGATATATTTATGCAACTCTTATAAATCATGTTTTTAGAAAAACAAGCAATTAAGAGGTTAATGCCTCACTTACTTCGAAAACACTTCAAGCATAAAACTTCTTCAAGACCTTTTGTGTTCTCCCTCAACCAAACACCTTCAATCTATACAAGAGATGCAATAACGGGGTAAATTACTCATATTGACTCGTCCTCATAATTTTAAACTTGATCAAAGTCAAAGTCAACATTCAACACTCAAATCTTGATCAACAAAATCGACCCTGACACTTGATAAGTTTTTGGATTACTCATAATCCAGTGAATCCAAATATATGATTAGCTTTGAAGTCTATTTAGGTGTTTAAAAGCTCATTTCTCTATATATAGTAAGTTAGGGCTCAAATTCAAAATTACCTCTTCAAATCTCATGTTTCTTTCATAGAGATTCATCGATAATTATGTAATAAGCGCAAGTAAAGCTCAAGAATCAATACCTTAATAGTTCATGAAGATATTGTGTCAAAATCTGTTGGAAATTAGCCTTTGGCGGGAGTTGCGACCGACCAACTTTAACGGCTTAAACACTAGTGTTACGTATGTTGGAGAATCCGGTTCTTCACACATGCATGATGTACTAAGTACGTAGATAACCGTAGGGCCAAGAATCGTCAAATTTCATTGAGAAATGAAAGAGATATTGGTTCACGAAGTAAGGTGTTTGAAGCATGGAAAAGTGTGGTGTGTGATCAATTCTCCCTCATCGGTAGAGGAAGAAAGAATTGTTGTGTATATAAGACTCGAAGTTGGTTTGGGGTTTGGGACCCCAAGGGGTATCCCATGTGTTTAAAGGAGGGAAGACCTAGATGTGCTTCGGTTCGAGGAAAGACCACACGCGCGCCGCCGCCGCCCGCCCGCCCGTCCGGTCCGGTTCCGTGTTCTCGGGCTCACGGGCTGTGGGCCGTCTGATATTATCTTTTTGGGCCAGAAAACTTTGCCAGAAGTACAGTTGGATCCCAGAAGTTTCAGATGTACAGTTCGGTCCCTGAAGTTTCAAGATGTACAGTTTGGTCCCTGAAATTTTTCAGAAAGGCAGAATTTCGACGGTCCGAACGAGAAACGTCAAAGCACTCAATTCAGCCATTTATTTTGGCTGAATTACACCTGCTATAATGGTCAATCCGTTGGCAATTTTCTCCATTTATGTGGTGGCTTTACTACCTCCATAATGGTCATTATTTGGCCAATAATGGCTGTTATGGAAAGCGATCAAACAGTCCTCTTCCTCCTATATAAACACCCCTTACACCATTGTTGAGGCACACTTGATATACACGAATAATACACAAAGCAGAAAGCAAAGCAGTTTCTTCCTAATCTTCCAAGCATCATTTCGTTATTCAATATTCTTCACGGTAGCTTTTGAGTTTCCTTTGCTCAATAGTTCCATTGCTGTTTTATCTTGGGAGACGAATTGTCCAGGACGTATAAAGGATACATACGGGGCAATATTGTCTTAAGGACAGAGTGCCTCACTCGACTCAGCAAAAACAACTTTCCAGTTTTCTTGATCAACAAAATAGTAATTTCAGTTTGTTGTTATATTGTAATTTTCAATTTTAGAGTTGAATTATAATTTCAATTCTTACATAAGCAGTTACTTGTAATTTCCGTTTCCTGCAAATCCTTGTAAACTCCAACAACTTAAGACAATATTTTTGCTTACCGTAACTGCAATAACATGGCTGGAAATATGACCGATGTTGCTCTGCTGTCTCGCCTCTCGAGGCAACGTTGCTGCCTTCCCCGCCACTGCCGCTACTGGCCAAGGCAGTAACTCCGCCGCCTTCACTGCTGCTGCTCAAGGCAGTAACACTGCTGCCTTCCCCACTGTTGGAGCTCCACCCTCTTCATCACACCACCATGATCGCCCTGAAAAATTCATGGGATCGAGAATTCAAAAGATGGCGCAAAAGATCTTGTTTTACTTAACGATTATGGGCATGGCCCGGTTCCTTACGGAAGATCCTCCACAAGTCGGAGATGAAATGGACTCTTCGCCCAATGAAACGGGTGAAGGGGGCCTTGGTATCCATGTCATTAATGGCATGAAGATGGTTCGTGACGCATGGAATCATAGCGATTTCATGTGCAAGAACTATATCTTTGAATCGCTTGGCGAGACCCTCTCTACACGGTCTATTGCACCGTTGGCACCGCCAAAGAGCTGTGGGAAAAGCGCAAAAGAAGTACAACGCACAAGATGCGGGTACTAAAAAGTTCATCGTTGGGAAATTTCTAAAATTCCAAATGGTGGACAAGAAGACATGATGATGTCCCAAGTCCAGGAATTCCAAATGATTTTACATCACCTGGATTTGGAAGGACTGAAACCAAATGAGCAGTTTTTGGTTGCATCGCTGATTGAAAAGTTACCTCCTTCATGGAATGAGTTTATGAGTTACTTGAAACTCAAGACAAAGGAGATGACCTTTGAAGAGCTTGTTATCAAACTGCAAATCCAGGAAGATAATAAGAAGACCTTGCCAAGGGGTAGACAACCTGCTGAGGCGAAGGCGAATCTGGCTGAGGCCAAAGGGAACTCAAGCAAGAAGCGGAAGTTCCAGAAAGACGGCAAAGCCCCCGCAGCGGAGATGTTCAGAGGTAACTGTCACCACTATGGAAAACGTGGTCATATGATCAAGGAATGCCGCAAGCTCAAGTCTGAGCAACAGCAGAAAGCCAAGTCTAAAGGCAAGGCTCAAGCAAACGTCGTCAAGGACACGCTCCTGGATGACATGATCGAGGAATTCTCTGCAGTGGTGCTAGAAGCCAACTTGGTGGAGAATCTGATGCAATGGTGGATGGACACAGGTGCTACTAGGCACATCTGTTCCAACAAAGATGCCTTCTACACGTACACTCCGGTCGCTGACAAGAAGCTGTTCATGGGCAACAACGCTTCTTCTGACGTGCTGGGGGTTGGAAAGGTGGTCCCGAAGATGACTTAGGCAAGGAACTCACTCGAAGGAAGTGATGCACGTCCCAGATATTAGAAGAAATCTAGTTTCTGGACCTTTATTGGTTAATGCTGGTTTTAGGCTAGTGTTTGAATCAAATAAATTTGTACTCACTAAAAATGGCACATTTGTGGGGAGGGGCTTCGTCTGTGAAGGCCTCTTCAAAGTGAATGCCATGTCTATATTGCGTCAAGGAAATAAAGTTGAGTCTTCTTCTTATTTGCTTGAGTCTTCTAATTTATGGCATCATAGATTAGGACACGTAAACTACAAGTCTATTCAAAGGCTGGTAAAGATGGAGTTGTTGCCTTCTATCGACATAAACCCTCAACATAAGTGTGAGGTGTGCGTAGAGGCAAAACTCACCAAGCTTCCTTTTCGATCCGTCGAAAGGAATACCGCTCCTCTAGAACTTATTCACACAGATATATGTGATTTGAAGTTTGCACAAACTAGAGGGGGGAACAAGTACTTTGTGACATATATAGATGATAGCACAAGGTATTGTTACCTTTACTTGTTGAAAAGTAAGGATGAAGCCTTTGAAGCGTTCCGACGTTACAAAGCAGAAGTTGAGAATCAACTTAGCCTACGGATTAAATCCATTCGTAGCGATAGAGGGGGAGAATATGTAGCGCCTTTTGAGGAATATTGTGCCCAAGAAGGCATTATTCATCAAACGACCGCTCCATACTCACCTCAATCAAACGGTGTGGCGGAACGTAAGAACTGCACATTAAAGGAAATCACAGGAAAATATGTGGGGAGAAGCCGTCCTTACCGCTAATACGATTCTTAACAGAGTCCCACATAAGGGTAAGGACAAAACTCCATATGAATCATGGAAAGGGAAGAAACCCACCTACAAGTATTTTAAGGTGTGGGGTTGTCTGGAAAAGGTTGAAGTACCTAAGTCAAAGCAGGTCAAGATTGGGCCTAAGACTGTAGATTGCATATTCATCGGATATGCAAATAACAGTAGTGCTTATCGCTTCTTAGTGCATAAGTCAGATATTCCAGATATCCACCAGGGTACAATAATGGAATCAAGGAATGCTCTATTCTTTGAAAGTACCTTTCCTAGAAAGGAGAAAGACATAACCTCTCGCAAACGAAGTTATGCACAAAGCTACGAAGAACCGGGAGTCCTTGACCGCCGGATCTAAATGGTTCGGATCTAGCGAATCTCGAGGTGGCTGAACATCCGGAATCTAGTGTTCCTGATTCTCAGAACTTTGAGACTCCAGAGATGGATCTAGGCGAAGTAAAAGGACCAGGAAGGATACATCCTTCGGTCCTGACTTTGTAGCTTATATGGTTAGTGATGAACCAAGGACAATTGCTCGGGCGTTGTCAACTCCGGAAGCACCGCTCCGGAAAGAAGCTATTGAGAGTGAAATAAGCTCCATTCGCATAACCATACTTGGGAGTTGGTTGATCTTCCTCCGGAAATAAACCGTTGGGTTGTAAATGGATACTCAAACGGAAATACAAGGCGGATGGGTCTATAGACAAGTACAAGGCCAGGTTGGTAGTCAAGGGCTATCGACGGACGAAGGCTTTGACTACTTTGACACATACTCTCCGGTATCCGGATGACATCCATACGGGTATTTATTGCGATCGCGGCTTTGCGTGACCTTGAGATACACCGGATGGATGTTAAGACGACAGCCTTCCTAAACGGTGATTTGGAAGAAGAAATTTATATGGACCAACCCGAGGGGTACGTGGTTCAAGGGCAAGAGAAGAAACTCGTCGACTTATCAAATCTCTATACGGCCTGAAACAAGCCCCGAAGCAATGGCACGAAAAATTTGATAGTACTCTACTATCGAAGGGGTTCGCCATTAATGAGTGTGATAAATGTGTTTACACGAAAGGTAACTCGACTCATTTGTTATGATATGCCCGTATGTAGACGACATGTTGATCACGGGAAGCGATCCTAGGGTAATCCTAGAGACTAAGAACATGTTGAAACAATGCTTCGACATGAAAGATATGGGTATCGCGAGATGTCATCCTAGGGATTAAAATCTCTAAGACGTCGACAGATCGGTCTTATCTCGGTCTCACTACATCGAGGATGTTTTGAGAAAGTTCAAGATGTTAGACAGTTCTCCGATAGCGTCACCAATGGATACAAATCAAAAGCTTGATAAAAATCTTGGTGCACTGTATACCGGGAGCGATATGCACAGGTGATCGGTAGTTTGATGTATATCACAAAGCGCACCCGACCCGATATTGCTTATGCGATCAATAAGTTGGCTAGGTTCACCCGTAATCCAAGTGATAATCACCGGAAGGCGTTGAATCGGGTATTACAATACACGAAATACACGTTAAATTTCGGGTTGCACTATTCGAGATATCCAAATTTGTACTAGAGGGGTACGGTGATGCAAACCGGATATCCGATATAGAGAACACCAAGTCCACCGGTGGGTATATATTTACAATTGGTGGTGGGGGCTGTGTCTTGGAAATCCTCTAAGCAAACTTGCATCGCCCGATCCACGATGGAATCGGAGTTTATCGCTTTAGACAAAGCGGGAGAAGAAGGCGAGTGGCTTCATGACTCCTTAGAGGATGTTCCGTGTTGGAACAAACCCGTACCTTCGTAATGATCCACCTTTGCGATAGTCGGTCGGCTCTAGGAAGGGCACCGAATGCTATGTACAACGGCAAGTCTCGTCACATTCGACGGAGGCATAAGACCGTTAGGCAACCGATCACCACGGGTATAATATCCATTGATTACATTAAGTCAAAGGATAATATAGCGGACTCATTGACAAAGGGCTTACCCAAAGATCGATGGCTTGCACTGTCTAGGGGAATGGGCTTAAAACCCAAAATATAAGGACCAATACGGTGGTAACCCAACCTTACGAACTGGAGATCCCGGTAATTTGGTTCAATGGGAAAACGAAGTTGTAAAGGTTCAGTTGATCGCTTCAGTGGAAGTATGAGCACTTCGGATAGTGATTTCTGAAAAGAAACACTAAATCCAAAGTCGTTCCCGCGATAGACGTTAAGTGCTATCTGCAGTATGGGTAAAGGTTAAGTTTTCAAAACCTGTAATGATCCTCAAACAAGTTGAGGTTAGGTTCTTGGGAAACTTTTAATGGTTCCTAACACTTGTGAAGTGGGGTATAGCGGGATACCTTGTAGGAGACCACCTATTTAAGTGCGAGGACAGGCCGCCTCAAAATGAACGCACTTAAGAATCCAAGACGTTGTCCATGGCCAAAACGGACAAAACATTACGAAGAAGAGAGTAAAGGAATTTGTTGTGTTGGTATCATTGTCTTGGCTTACACTAAACACTGACGGTTCAAGACATCACGTTCGCGCGCGGTAAGTAAGTCCGATGGTATTCAACTATGGAAGGTTCAAAGCTGAGGCTACCTCTCCTTATGCAACATCGGTCCGCTAAAATATTGCTGGAAATGAAAAGACACCATGTGAGTGCGCCAAAATCTCTTTCAAGAGGGGATTGTTGGAAATTAGCCTTTGGCGGGAGTTGCAACCGACCAACTTTAACGGCTTAAACACTAGTGTTACGTATGTTGGAGAATCCGGTTCTTCACACATGCATGATGTACTAAGTACGTAGATAACCGTAGGGCCAAGAATCGTCAAATTTCATTGAGAAATGAAAGAGATATTGGTTCACGAAGTAAGGTGTTTGAAGCATGGAAAAGTGTGGTGTGTGATCAATTCTCCCTCATCGGTAGAGGAAGAAAGAATTGTTGTGTATATAAGACTCAAAGTTGGTTTGGGGTTTGGGACCCCAAGGGGTATCCCATGTGTTTAAAGGAGGGAAGACCTAGATGTGCTTCGGTTCGAGGAAAGACCACACGCGCGCCGCCGCCGCCCGCCCGTCCGGTCCGGTTCCGGTTCCGTGTTCTCGGGTTCACGGGTTCACGGGCTGTGGGCCTTCTGATATTATCTTTTTGGGCCAGAAAACTTTGCCAGAAGTACAGTTGGATCCCAGAAGTTTCAGATGTACGTTCGGTCCCCGAAGTTTCAAGATGTACGAGTTTGGTCCCCGAAATTTTTCGAAAGGCGCGAATTTCGACGGTCCCGAACGAAACGTCCAAAGACTCAATTCGGCCATTTATTTTGGTGAATTACACCTCCTATAATGGTCAATCCGTTGGCAATTTTCTCCATTTATGTGGTGGCTTTACTACCTCCATAATGGTCATTATTTGGCCAATAATGGGCTGTTATGGAGAGCGATCAAACACGATCCCCTCTTCCTCCTATATAAACACCCCTTACACCATTGTTGAGGCACACTTGATATACACGAAAAATACACAAAGCAGAAAGCAAAGCAGTTTCTTCCTAATCTTCCAAGCATCATTTCGTTATTCAATATTCTTCACGGTAGCTTTTGAGTTTCCTTTGCTCAATAGTTCCATTCTTTGTTTTATCTTGGGAGACGAATTGTCCAGGACGTATAAAGGATACATACGGGGCAATATTGTCTTAAGGACAGAGTGCCACACTCGACTCAGCAAAAACAACTTTCCAGTTTTCTTGATCAACAAAATAGTAATTTCAGTTTGTTGTTATATTGTAATTTTCAGTTTTAGAGTTGAATTATAATTTCAATTCTTACATAAGCAGTTACTTGTAATTTCCGTTTCCTGCAAATCCTTGTAAACTCCAACAAAATCATCTCAAATTCGCGAGTTTCGCCAAAATTCTAAGAATATAGTTATGTCACGTCACTGCTTTATTATCCCAAGGACCTTCGTATTCACAGAACCGATCTTGAGTTCACACACTAAGTATAAAACAAACCCTTGCAATTGCCTCGTTTTTGCGAAACTGGCCAAGTTTACCTGGCTCAAATTCCCAAATGTGGGTTTCGCGATAGCGAGAGTCAACAAGGTTGATCTTCCTATGTTTGTGTTGCCTACTTCGATTTCGTGGCCCCTTCCCTATCACAGAAACTCACGATTGCAAGCCTTGCTATGCGATCGCGGTGCACCAGATATTACTAAATTTCAACTTCTATTTTAAATCTTCAAGTGTCACGAAATATACCAGAATCATGGTCTCAACTCAAAACCATACCTACAAGTCACAATGACCATATCAATTCAAAACATAAATCGAAACAGAAATATTCGGAAGAGGGTTGGGTTGCTACAAATCAATTGATTTTCGACAATTTATTTTTATAATGTCATGTGGGAATTGTTATGTTATTAGAATGTTTGATTCAACATATAAATAACAAAAAAGATTTAATATAACTCATAAAACATACAATCTCATAAACACATGAGACTGATATGGTTCAAGGTTATTCATGATGATAGCGTTAAATTGATACAAAACATATCATACTCCTTATCATGGCTTATAATGACAAGGGAAAATACATAAGGTGTTCCTTAAACTTGTTTGAGAAAATCAGTTACACACTTAAATTCATGGACGCCTCTTATCACCCTATTCTAATTCAATATTTATTTAATATCCCCTAAAAGGTAACATGACACAAAAAATGTATTCTCCTCCCTAAATGTGCATGAGAAGGAAAAAATGTCTAAATGACAAACTTATACACGCGTTATTTTTGGACATTATATAACTAGGTGCTCTTAATTTTATTTTCTTAATATATAATTATACCTAATACAATTAATTATGTTAGGTTTTCTTATTTTGATACAGATTCTTTTTCTATGGGTCCCACTTTTTTTGGCAAATAATTGTATTATACCAAAAGTGAACGTTTGAGTACAAAAACAAGAACCTACTACTTGACACAGTCCTAATAGAAGTTCATCAAACTAAACCTATTTACTTAAGAACGCATCAAATTATCTCTCGCCGGAGGAGCTGTAAGCCACTTGAATGGTTGGAGAGGAGCTTTGAGTGATTTTTTTCTTTGCTCTTCGACAGGCTTAACAAGTCACTTGAAGCTTTGCCCCGTGATGTCTTCCTCTAGTAGCCCCCACCCAATAGCCAATAGGCCGAAAAAGGTAAGGTAGGTTTTGCGAAAGCCCTCCTAACTTCAATTAGTTCATTACAATAGAGGGGATCACATTCCCTTTAAATTCTCCTCGATAAAGGAGAAAGACAGAAAAAAGCATCGAAGGGGTCGGATCACCCTGAGTTATTGAAGAGTTGTCCGACTTCTCGGTGACCGAATAAGAGAGGTTTTTACCGCTGACGTCTAAGATCTCAAGGACTCGGATTTTTATGGATATTGGGAACGTTTAAGAAGTAGATTTGATTCGCTTCATCAAGACTATCTTACCCGGAGCTATGAAAGTGAAAAGCTTTCGTAGTTGCCTTTATGTGACTTTTGGCTGAGTCTTCAATATAGGCAGGACAAAAAAGCCCAAAATTGGGCTTCTAGACGTCTTACAATAAAGATGCCCCGGCCCCTTGGTGTCTTACACGTCTTCTTCGACCCTGCCGACCTAGATAATGATCCACCCAAAATGGTGGGTGGATCATTATCTAGGTGTATTTTTTTCCCTACGCCATTTAGCTCTCTCTTAGCGGAGAGCTACCAGGTTGATCGATCGAACTACGATGATTGGAATGAAGATAGACAGACGCGAAGCAAAGCGCATGGCAAAGAAGCAGCCATTTGATTGCCCCCTTCCACAGGGCGAAGTGCGTACCCAGTCGCTGAATGAAAGTATGATTACACAGGGTAACAATTAAACTGCTCTAGCCACTTTCTATGGCGGAGCCACATAGGTCTGAAGGGGGAACCCCCTTCAGCGGAAAAAAATACCATTTATACACGGTTAAAATTATTTTTTATGTGTATATAGTAGATGTTGAACCTCTTTGACTTCTTCGTATATTTACTTTTTTATATTCTAAACCTCCTTAGTGAAAATTTTGACTCTGCCACTGGTCACTTTGCAACTTTTGAATTACCTCTAGCTTTGAAATGAACCTCCTGGATGATACATTTAATCAAAACTCTTGCAGGCTGCTTTTTGTTCTGAAAAACTCTCAGATTTCTTTCCTTCCACAGATGGTAAACAGCTCCAGCTAGTAACATTCTATACACTTGATCTCTTGGACTTCTCCCTTTTTCCTGCTGCTCTGCCCACTGAACTTCATCACTCCACTGCATTGGGTTTCTAGGCATGTTGATTCATTTGAGAAGCATCCTCCACACATATGCTGATTCCTCACATTTAAAGAATAAATGACTAATGCTTTCATCTCTCAGATCACATAGAGGACACAATTTGTTTGTAGTTATGCCCCATTTGAATAACCTATCCCTGGTGGCTAGCCTTCTGTGTATAGCCAATTGTAGCACAAAGATCCACCTTGGCAGTCCCAAGTTGTTACACACAAGCTTTCTCCATGACACCTTTTCATAATTGTCCCTGAGCTTGATATATAATTCTTTTGTTGAGAAGGATGGCATATTCATGACAGCATTCATTGTGTATCCAGCTTGATGAAAATACTTAGTGCTCTTCAATATCTTCTGGATTATCCATGATGCCTGTTTGGGCACCTCTTCCATCATATTCCTTCTCCTCCCATAATAAGCATGTAACCATCTAACTCATAACTTGTCCTTCTTAGTGCATATGTTCCACAATAGCTTCCCAATTGATGCCTTGTTCCAAGTACTGATGATATTCAGACCACCTACTGATTTGGGATAGCAAAACTTTTCCCAAGCCAACAATGCCTTTTTTGACATATCAACCCCACCAGGAAATTTCTACATGTAGCTTCAATCATTTTTACAACAGCTTTTGGTAAGACAAACACCTGTGCCCAGAATACTTGAACAGAAAATAGCAGACTTTATAAGTTGGGCTGCATATGAAAGAAATCTAGTAGTCCAAGACTTGACAATAGCTAGAATCTTATCTAGCAAAGGCTGACACTGTACAATTGACACTTTCTTTGAACTCAATGGTACCCCCAAATATCTAAAAGGCAATTTTCCTCTGCGAAACCCCAGGACATCTTGTATTTCCTGTTGCACTTGATCAGAAACACCAGTACTATATATGAAACTTTTAGACATGTTTGCAATGAGCCCAGAAGCAGCTGAGAATTCTTTGAATTTATCATAGACCCTCTGTACAAAAGGGACATCTCCTCTACTAAAAAGGAGCAGATCATCTGCAAATCCTAATTGTATCAACTTGATTCTACACTTCGGGTGATATTTGAACTGAGGTGAGGTATGCAGCATTTTGAGTGACCTACTGAAATACTCCATGACTAGGACAAACAACCTTGTCTAAGACCTCTCTTAGCAGAAAAAGGGACGGTATGGATCCCACTTATATCTATTAAGAGTAACTTTCTTTTTATTTCTTCTTTACTAGCAAGTACTTCTCCATTGACACAAGCTCCAACAATGTCCATTTAAGCTTTGGAAGAGGAGCTCTAAGAAAGAAAAGAAAAAGGAATGGAGAAGATACTATAAAGCAGCCAAGATATCATAGGCACTAAGGCATAGTAATTAAGATAGTAATATAATGTGATATGAACTTAAAAAGAAACAAAACTTTTTATACAATTGTTAATCCCAATTCCAATAGGGTGGAGATTCGTAGAAGAAATGATTAGCCTCGAGGGATGTGGTTCCAATTGAAAGTATGTATGTACTAGAAACAATCATTATTAGGGACAAATGTACTTAAACACATTCGTATTATTAATAAGATTAATATTTATGACAGTTGCAATTATTGAATTATTATTTGATTGTTTGTAATTATTCATTAATGTGCATCCCTTGAGCTTACGTTGTCATTAATAGAGTGAGATATTGATGATAGAATGTAACTCTAAAATAGCCTCGACTAATGATCATTGAGAATGAGATATCGATGATATGTTATAAGTTGACATGTGGTCTGTGTCATATTCTTAGAGAATGTAGTATGTCTCACCTGCTACTAGTAATGGTTACT
This sequence comes from Anisodus tanguticus, assembly GCA_034509755.1. NCBI lineage: Eukaryota > Viridiplantae > Streptophyta > Magnoliopsida > Solanales > Solanaceae > Anisodus > Anisodus tanguticus. Next base: position 45,536,171 of record CM067543.1, on the reverse strand, counting down.
AGTGATGGACACATCGATACTTTTGGAAAGTATTGTTATACCCTGCTGATAAACTATTTGTTATACATGTCTAAAGTGTTATCAGCGTGTGGGAGATCAAGGTCCTTTGACTTGAGGTCAATACACACTTTGTTTACAGAGTAATGTACTTTGACCATGTCCTAAGCTTAACCTCCTTATAGGATAAGATACGGCTTGTGTTGGGTGCATTATAATATAAATTAAGGTGGTAGTTGAGCCAAGAATAGGATTCATTCCTCGATTGGATATTCGAGAGAACACTCAACTTCTCAGTGATATTAGGTCGACCAAGTCATTGGTCAATGCAAGAGACATATTTAGAATATGGTCTAGTTGTCGACTAATATGGATGAGATAAAGTGATCAAGCCATTTGGATAGACACATGGCAAATCCTAAGCTTGATCGAGTGTGTCGCGAATGAAAGGAATTTATCGTCTCACATAAATGTTATGTTTTCTGGATTCATGTAAACGTACTTCACATGTTGAGTTCGTCATACGACGCAATCTAGGAATTCCGTGTGGACCTTAATTGGATTAGTGTCGATATGTGAAGGCTTATAGGGTCACACTATGTCGATTGTCTTTTCGATCTAAGAGTGTATTGAAAAAGTATTAAATATTCGATTTGGAATTGAGATATTTAAATTAATAACAACTATGGGATAATTTCTATTAGATGAAAATTATTTAATTAAATCAAAATTAGATTTTGGATTTAATGTGCTGAATATATATATTAAATGAAAACGGAAAACAAATTTCACGTAAGGCGCCGCGGCGCCAACCCGATAGTGGGCCCAGTCAGACTGACCCATTGCACCTCGGTTTTTGAGTCAAGCTTAGAGCCGTACCCTAATCTGACTTATGACCTAATCCTCCCTATATAAACAGCACTAAACCCCATAAGTTAAACACACTAATTCTCATAAACAATTCTAGACTTAGAGTCTAGGATAAAACTCTCTCAAACCTCTGCCAAGATTTCTTGGCTTTCTTGACAGAGGAATACACCGTAGCATTGTGCTTGCAGTTGAAGGGACAGTCGCGTGTAATCCCTAAGTAAAGACTGCATATAATACAACCTGTTAAGTATTCATGTTTTATGTTACATGTTTTGATTGTCATATAACCATACCATAAGAAATTGTTGGGGTAAGTAGAAAAAAAATTTAAACTTCCGATGTACCTACTTATATGTTTTGAACCCAACAAAACTCTACAGTGGTATCAGAGCCCAAGCTGGTTCAATGGTTATATAACAATTGAATAACATAATAATATGGGGTAAACATAAAATTGGATTAAAACAAGGCTTCTTGAAATCCTACATATCTTGACCGAATGTTAACCTTTTGATATCACCCTAAATTATCTCCTACGCTAACTCGAGGAAGTCATTCCGTTCTAACTTGAACTAAGACAAAAGTGCAGATATCCGACTCATTGCACGGTGCACGATGAAGAACGAGTATGAATGGATGATGGTCGATATGTGCGTTATTGATAATGGTGGGTGAGGATAAAGGATTTGTGATTTGATCCCTAAATTGGATTTAGGGCTCGAACGATTTTAGAAAATCAACACAGAAACGTTTTGTCAGGACGTCGGCGCCGTGACGCTTGCTAGGGTTTCAAGGCGACGGCGCGACGCTTGCTAGGGTTTCAAGGCAGCAACACGACTCCATGGTAAAGCGCTGCGGCCCTAATGCTTCATTTTTTAATTCTGGACATTAGGTGTCGCGGCTCTATGGTGGAGCATCGCGACCCTAATGCAGGTCGAAAGGTTTCTGCCTTGCGAGCGCCGCAGCTCCATGGTGGAGCGCCGTTGTGCTAATGCATTGCAGAAGCAGAATTTCGGCTTCTGCCTTACTGGCGTCGCGACCCTAATGATTAACGTCGCGACCCCATCGGTCAGATTTTTTTTTGTTCAGAATATTTAACCCATGATTATTATTATACAGTATATTTGATAAGTATATTATTTATGTGCTAAATGATTGTCATTTAAATTACTAGAATAACGTTCGTAAATAACTGTCTGGGTAGGCGGCACCCAGTATGTGTTTAAACCTCTTAATATCATGTTTGGGCAGGCGGTACCCAATAAGTGCTTAATAGACTTTGCATGATAGTTAAGATGTTATATTTGATATAGAATACTATAGTTGATCTTTGTTAAAAACCCTGAATTAAACTATTCCCTAAAATTTTAATACAAGTCTCAATTTAAATGAACGCGTCGTCCGTTATAATTGATTGTAGGGCAAAATCCTTTTCGGCGAGATGAGTATTTATGCCACAGCATTTGCTCTAAGTCTACGAGGACTCAGACTCTTTCATAGATGCATGTTAAATGTAGAAGTGGGTGATAAACTTTCATGAGTATTTACACCAATTGTCTGCTCTATAAGACAAAATTCACTTAGATACATAATTGCAGTCGCATAACGGGGTTGACTTGCTAGGGTGTCTTGGCGCCACAGTATCGCACAAGCCGAGGGACGCAGATCAATTGTTTAGAACATTCGGTCAAACATGAGTTACAAATTATTTGTAATTGGTTTAGAGACCTACCAGGTTGTGTTGTTGAAGTTATCAGCCACAACAAATGCGGAGATAGCATGAACCTGGATCATGGCCCATTATGACCATATTTGATATGAGTCTGTATTCTTCCATGGGGTCGAAGAGTATGTTAAAATAGTGGGATCTAATTAAACTAAAGGACATGTTAATTAGTTAACGAATGTGTTCAACAGGAATTATATTAGAGTTTAATTTCAAGTCTATCTATTTCTTCAACCTATATATAGAATGTCGAATCTATCACTGAAAATGTTGGTCGAGACAAACAAGTTGACCGGATCAAATTACCCTGACTGGTTAAGAAATCTGCGATTGGTGTTAAGACTAGAAGGAATTGAGTATGTGTTAGACACAGTGTTCCCCACAGTCTCTGCTGAAGATTCTGCTGAGTATGCCCTGTTTGAAAAGGCGGCTTATCAGAAACATCTAGACGATGCTACCTCGACACAATGTGTAATGTTTTCCTCCATAACCTTGGAGTTACAGAGGCAACATGAAAACATGGGCTCCAACGAAATGCTAGAACACTTGAAGAGTCTCTATGACTCATAATCTCAGACAATGGAGTATGAACTGTTGAGGGACCTTTTCAAGTGTAAGCTTAACGATGTGGGTCAAGTGTCAGCACATGTTCTGAAGATGATTGGGTTAATAGAAAGGTTGGCTTCGATTGAAACAAAGCTGCCTATAAATGTCTGTGTCAACCTGATCCTGAATTCACTTTCTGGTTCATTTGAGAATTTCATTGTGAACTTCAATATGAATGGGACCAAGGCAAGTCTTCCAGAGCTTCACAATATGTTAAAGACCTTTGAATCATCTACCTCTAAAGGTAAAAATGTGCTCATGGTGGGATCTTCTAGCAAGTTCAAATCCAATGGTAAGAACATGCAGAAGAAGAAGGGTAAGACAGTTGCTGCACCTACAGTTATGAAACCTAGAGAAGGTGTTCAGAAGAAGGCAAAGGTAGCTTCGGATGTGTGCCTCAACTGCAAGAAGAAGGGGCACTGGAAGAAGGACCGCACTGCACAGCTCCAGGAGGAGGCAAAGCACTAGGTGCTCCTGGCTCTACTGGACAATGTATGTTTGTCATTGAAACAAACATGTCTATAAGTAACTCTCATTGATGGGTATTAGATACCGTTTATGGCTCACACATTTGTAATAATGTGCAGGGTCTGATTGACAGCAGAAAGGTTGGACCTTGGGAGGTAGACCTGCGCGTTGGAAATAGAGCACGAGTGGATGTTGAACGCGTGAGAACTTATAGACTAGATTTACCTTCAGAATTTTGTTTAGAACTAAATAATTGCTATTTTGTTCCCTCATTGATGAGGAATATTATTTCTATCCTAGTGTTAGACATTGAGGGATTTTCCTCATTTATTGCCAATGGCAGTTATGTACTATCTTTTAATGGTTTTGTTTGTGGAAATGCTCCGCTTGTGAATGGTTTGTATGTTCTAAACTGTAGTCGTGAAATTTTCAATGTGCAAAATAAACAATCTAAGATAAGTAATCCAAGAAACCCCACCTACTTATGGCATCAAGAATAACAAGATTAAGAAAGTCAGACTACCTGGAACCATTTGACTTGGAGTCCTATGGTAACTGTGAATCTCGCTTGAGATGAAAGATGACTAACAAGCCACTTTCTGGGAAAGGGGTGCGAGCCAAAGAGTTACTTGAGTTAGTCCATACTGATGTATGTGTGCCAGTTTCAACTCAAGCTAAGAGAGGCTTCCCTTACTTCATCACTTTTACAGACGATTTCACAAGGTTTGGGCATGTGTATCTTATGAAACATAAGTCCAAAGCCTTTGAGAAATTCAAGGAGTACAAGTCAGAAGTAGAGAAGCAACTTGAAACAAGTATCAAGACCCTTCGATCAGATCGATGAGGTGAATACTTAAGTAAAGAACTTTTGGATTGCTTGAAGCTTCATGGAGTCCAATCACAATGGACACCTCCTGGAACACCACCGATGAATGGTGTTGCTGAAAGGGGAAATCGAACCCTATTAGATATGGTTATATCCATGATGAGTTTCTCAGCTCTACAAACATACTTAGGGCTATGCATTGCAAAGCAAAATTTATATTCTGAACAAGGTTCCTTCAAAGTCAGTAGAGAAAACTCCATATGAGATATGGAATGGCAAGAAACCAACACGTAAACACATGCGACCCTGGGGTGCCCTGCATATGTAAAGAAGATGCTTACTGACAAGTTAGAATCTAAAAGTGAGAAATATTATTTTGTGGGGGTATCCAAAGGAAACTAAGGGATACTATTTCTATCTTCCTGGAGAACATACGGTCATTGTTTCCAGAAATGCAACTTTCCTTGAAGAAGAATATGTCTACAAGGAACAAAGTTGCAATGCGATAGAACTTGAAGAAATTCAAGAACCACAAGATAACACAGAAGTTGAACCTTTGTCAAATGACCTAGACAAGGATTCAATGGGAGTATCTGGTAAAGATTGGGTACTTAGAGTACGCCCTTCAGCTAGTGGGAGTGCTATGAGAGATAATGCAGAAATGCAAGGCTCTCATACACAACCAATGGAAGATGATACAATGGTTGTACATCATTCCATTCAGGGAATACATGAAAATGACATTCCTGGAAGCTCTCAATGTGATGGATTGTCCAGCACACAAAGACCTTCTCACAATCATAATGCAACAAACACTGAAACGCAGAATAATCAACTCCGTAGGACCACTAGGACTCATCGTTCGCCTGAAAGACTTAATCTCCTTGTTGAAACACACAACGAGATAGATATTCCTGATGACGATGAACCTACAACCTACATCAAAGCGATGTTAGACATTGATTCGCAAAGATGGCAAGAAGCCATGAAATCTGAGATGGACTCGATGTACATCAATCAAGTTTGGAACTTGGTTGATTTGCCAACAGGGGTTAGACCCATAGGATGCAAATGAGTCTTCAAGAAGAAAATTGATGCATATGGCAAGGTACAGACTTATAAGGAAAGATTGGTGGCTAAAGGTTATAATCAACGGCCTGGGGTTGATTATGATGAAACATTTTCACCTGTTGCAAAAATTAAGTCCATTCAGATTTTGCTTGCAATAACCGCATACTATGATTATGACATTTGGCAAATGGATGTTAAAACTGTTTTCCTCAATGGTAACCTAATTGAGGAGGTGTATATGATACAACCTGAGGGTTTTACATCCAAGACTAAGCCCGAAGCAGTATGCAAGCTACAAAAGTCCATTTATGGACTTAAGCAAGCCTCAAGGAGTTGGAATATTTACTTTGACAAAGCAGTCAAATCGTTTGACTTTGTTTGAAGCACAGAAGATCCCTGCGTTTATAGTAAGCGCAAGGAATGGAGTATTGTCTTAATTATTATATATGTAGATGACATATTAATAATGGGAGAAAATAAGACTCTCATGCAATCAGTCAAGGAATTGTTATCCAGCACCTTCATGATGAAGGACTTGGGTGAAGCCTGCTACATTCTTGGAATTATGATCTATAGAGATAGACCTAATAGGTTGTTGGGGCTGTCATAGTCCACATATATAGACAAAGTGCTAAGACGATTCTCTATGGAAAACTCCAAGAAGGGAAGTCTTCCTATGGGTCAAGGCATCAAGTTATCAAAGAAGGATAGTCCTTCTACTGTTGCAGAACTTGAACGCATGAAAAGAATCCCATATGCTTCAACTATAGGATCTATCATGTATGCCATGACCTGTACGAGGCCAGATGTGGCCTATGCACTTAGTATGACTTGCAAATTCCAGCAAAATCCCGGGAAGAACACTGGAAAGCAGTCAAGAGTATTCTTAAGTATCTTAGACGAACTAAAGAATATTTCTTAGTCTATGGTAGACAAGAGAAGCTAGTGTGTACTGGGTACACTGATGCTAGCTTCCAGATAGATCTTGATGACTTCAAATCTCAATTTGGATATGCCTTTATTTTCAATGGCGGAATAGTGAGTTGGAAAAGTTCCAAGCAAGCTACAACTGTTGATTCGATAACTGAAGCTGAGTACATTGCTGGATCGGAAGCTAGTAAAGAAGTTGTTGCGATATTTGAGTTCCTGAAGGAACTAGGGGTTGTTCCATGTGCCACTTGTCCAATAACGATCTATTGTGACAACACTGGTGCGATTGCGCAAGCTATGGAACCAAGATCAACAAACAGAAACACACATGTACCGAGGAAATACCACATACTCAGGGAGATGGTGGAAACTGAAGAAATAAGATTAGACTATGTTCCCACATATGATAATCTAGCTGACCCGTTTACTAAACCATTAAGCTTAGTTAAGCATAATGGTCATTTTGAAAACATGGGTATTAGATACACCGGAGATTGGCTCTAGGCCAAGTGGGAGATTGAAAGTATGTATGTCCTAGAGACAATCATTATTAGGGACAAATGTACTTGAACACATTTGTATTATTAATAAGATTAATATTTATGTCAGTTGCAATTATTGAATTATTATTCGATTGTTTATAATTATTCATTAATGTGCATCCCTTGAGCTTACGTTGTCATTAATAGAGTGAGATATTGATGATAGAGCGTAACTCTAAAATAGCCTCGACTAATGATCATCGAGAGTGGGATATCGATGATATGTTATAAGTCGACATGTATTCTGCATCACATTCTTAGAGAATGTAGTATGTCTCATCTGCTACTAGTAATGGTTACTAGTGATGGACACATGGATACTTTTGAAAAGTATTGGTATACCCTGCTGATAAACTATTTGCTATACATGTTTAAAGTATTATCAGCGTGTGGGAGATGAAGATCCTTTGACTTGAGATCAATACGCACCTTGTTTACAGAGTAATGTACTTTGACCCTGTCCTAAGCTTAATCTCCTTATAGGATAAAATATGGCTTGTGTTGGGTGCATTATAATGTAAATTAAGGTGGTAGTTGAGCCAAGAATAGGATTCATTCCTCGATTGGATATTCGAGAGAATACTCAACTTCTCAGTGATATTAGGTCGACCAAGTCATTGGCTAATGCAAGAGACATATTTAGAATATGGTCTAGTTGTCGACTAATATGGATGAGATAAAGTGATCAAGCCATTTGGATAGACACATGGCAAATCCTAAGCTTGATCGAGTGTGTCGCGAATGAAAGGAATTTATCATCTCACATAAAGGTTATGTTTGCTGGATTCATGTAAACGTACTTCACATATTGAGTTCGTCATACGACACAGTCTAGGAGTTCTGTATGGATCTTAATTGGATTAGTGTTGATATGTGAAGGCATATAGGGTCACACTATGTCGATTGTCTTTTCGGTCTAAGGGTGTATTGAGAAAGTATTAAATATTCGATTTGGAATCGAGATATTCAAATTAATAACAACTATGGGATAATTTCTATTAGATGGAAATTATTTAATTAAATCGAAATTGGATTTTGGATTTAATGTGCTGAATATATATATTAAATGAAAACAGGAAACAAAATTTCACGTAAGGCGCCGCGGCGCATGCTAGGCTGAGCCGCGGCGCCAATCCGGTAGTGGGCCCAGTCAGATTGACCCATTGCACCTCGGTTTTTGAGCCAGACTTAGAGACGAACCCTAATCTGACTTATGACCTAATCCTCCCTATATAAACAGCACTAAACCCCATAAGTTAAACACACTAATTCTCATAAACAATTCTAGACTTAGAGTCTAGGATAAAACTCTCTCAAACCTCTGCCAAGATTTCTTGGCTTTCTTGACAGAGGAATACATCGTAGCATTGTGCTTGCAGTCGAAGGGACAATCGTGTGTAATCCCTAAGTAAAGACTCTATATAATACAACCTGTAAGTATTCATGTTTTATGTTACAGGTTTTGATTGTCATATAACCATACCAGAAGAAATTGTTGGGGTAAGTAGAAAAAAAAATTAAACTTCCGATGTGCCTACTTATATGTTTTGAACTCAACAAAAACCTACACCAATATGTTAGCTACCTTATTTAATTATCCTACATCAATACTTCTCTACTAACTAATATTCATCAAAACTGTAATATTGTCCCAACAAAGATTAATTAAACGATTTGAAAAGAAAAGGAAAGAAAAAGAAAAAGAGTTCAACAATAATTATAATCAAAACGACTTAATTAAAAATGTGTGAGTTTGAGGATGAGTAATTAAAGTGCAAGATGGAGAGGAAACCATTCTTGTTATTTCTCTAGGAAGTCCATCTAATTCACCTGTCTTTCGACCCAATGCCTTCAAATTTTCTATCCGGTTGTTTTACTTTTCTCAATCGACGTTTAAAGGAAAAAGATAATTAGTCATAGGATTTGTACCTTTTCATACCATTGGCGGTTAATTAATTGATGTTGATCTTACTATGGTTATATAAAAACTCTCTTTATCTTTTCATCTGGGTGCATATTTATATATTGAATTTAAATGAGATTTAATGAATGTGTCTTTACACCTACAGGGATTACAGTGAAATGGAAACTATTTTTCCACTCATAATTACAACTTATAAGTGTTGTATTCAAGCCTTGAAAATGAATTAATTAATCTTGATAGGTATCACTTTCCTTTTAATTGATCTTACTCAATATTAATTAAAATTAATCAGTGATATAAGATCCTGAGTGAGAAAAGAAGTGCATCTTCACTTTCTTTTGTTATTCGTTCATTATATGTGTTTAGATTTCAAACCAATTATTGCCGATAGAACCTAAGTGGCTTTCAAAATTTATATATAGGCATTTCTAATCGTCAATCTCAAGCAAGATGTGAGACTTTGAATTGCTAATATCTAGTACCTTTATGACTGCATGGCATAAGAATAGTTGTTTTATTCACTTTTAATCTCTAACTAATCTCAATAAAGTTAAAGAGCAGTCTGTTAAGCAATTTACTCTCATGTATGTCTGCAGCCTTGTGGTTTGAGAGACAGAAATATGGTTATTGTTGAAATTAAATCAAGATTAATAATTAGAATTTAATATTTAATAGTGTATTTAATCCAAGCCTAGTTAGAGTTTATTTATCAAAGTCATATAGGAATAGATTTTCTAGTCCTGGTCTATTTTGGTTTTATAGTATTATAAATAAAGGTATTTACTACATATTTTCTATGGTTGAGAGGTAACTCAGATTGTAATGAGATTCTAAGAGTTTTGGGTTATTGAGTAAAGCCTCATATCTTATCTCTCTAATTTGATAAATTTCTTATATATAGCTGTCAAATGTCAAATGCTATGGAAAATAAAAACAAGAGATGGAATAAATCGAATGTCAATTCTGTTTCAGAATGTCGTCAATTATGTCATCCGACATCAGTAACAACACTTAGTAAAACAACAACTTTAAAGAGTAAATGCAGCGGAATTTAAGAACACAAAAGTTTAAAATTTTCATAAGTTATATATATTATATAACTTATGATGGTCAATGACCAAATGTATTGTATATATATTATATACAAAATTACAAATTTCTTTCTTTATAGATTTACAATATAAAACGGAAAGGAATTAAAAGTTGAAGTCGCAGATGACTTCTGCCTGAAAAATCTAACTAAGTAGACATAGACAGCCTCTCATTACAATCGCTCCATACAAAACTAATCTAGAATCTAAACAGCAATTGTAATGTTGGACAAAATGTTGTCGACACACTCAAGCAACACTTGTGATCCAGATTTCTGAGATGAAATCCCGAGAGCTCTCTTGGCATTTTTGCAATCTGATTCTGGATATCGATTCACTGTTGTGGCCTCTCTATTTATACTGGAGAGTTCAATTGAAAGTCTCATCGATCGGTTGTGGAGGTTGAGGGAAAGATGGGCAGCTTGTGGTAGATGATTAAGGAGTGAAAATCTCAACAACTTTGACTTGTTCCTTACTCGATTTCTTCCCCAAGCTTTGGCTCTTTCTCCCACGTTTTACACAGCTCCAATTCACCACGCCTAAGTCATTTTTACCTCACATAAAATATTACTGCTTATCGTGAAGTAAGGCAAAACTGTTTTTCAAAGATGTTAGACCGAATGTTATGACATTTGTCCCAACATTTTTATGCATTCAAATCAGTACTTCAGAAGATATGTTGGGTCAAATGTCACAACACCAAACCCAATATTAACAATCTCCCATTTTTTTCCTTTCTTCACAAAATACATTACAAACCTAAACTGATTTAGGATATTGAGACAAATGTTTGTCCTACATTTGTGATCAATAATATCAATGATATGCTCCCCCTTAACCGGCGATGGCTTTCAAGTAATCATGTGTGTACTGATTCATAGGATTAGAAAAGAAGAAAGATGTTAGCGCATAAATACATATATCATCCAATATATACAAAACACAAATAGAAAGAACCCATTGTCATAATAAACCATTGTCAGAATAAACCATTGTCAGAAATTAACATCCACATCAACCATTACCAAAAAAATTCATAATCCAATCACTCATAAACCAAATATTAAAAGATCATGGTGCAACACATCAGCCTTCTTCTCCTTGGCTCATTATGAAGGAGCTTCCAGCAGCTTTCTACTTCTTTATAACAGCTTCAACCCTCAGCCTTAGCCTTACCTTCCTCCCAATAGCTTCTTCCTTTTGCACAGAAGCATCAACAACTTCTTTAGCAGCAACATGTGCACCTTCAGCCTCTTCTCCATGCTCCCCCTACATAGATCCATTTCCCCCTTTTTGTGAAGAAAGTAACAGCAAGTAATGGTATCTGGCTTGAACCAAGGCATCCCTGGCAATATCAATCTCTGAAATCTGTTGGTTGATTTTAGCTGTTTGACTAGCCAGTCTGTTGACAGTGTTTACTATCCTGAACCAGTGTTGCCCTGAATGTTGATGACATTCCTAGCAACATTCTCACCTTCTGCTTCCTTCTTCCAGGGCAAGTCAATCACTCTTTCTTTGCTCCTTAAAATTGTTTTGTTTACTATGTACAGTTCAAGAGCTTTTCCTATAATATCCTCTCTCTCTTAGGTTCAAAGCCTTGGGTAGTCAAGATTTGGTAAATTATAGAGGGATAAGGGATGATTAAAGTTGATTCCTTTTCAGCCAAGTTGGCAACTTGATAAAAGATCATTTTTTTCTAAATCAACTGTTAAATCTTTCCCAATTTTAAACAATAGGGAAGCTTGTTTAGATGTTACAACTGACTCATTCAAGGAAGGAAGTCAATTGTGAATAGCAATTTTGTGGAGGGTGGAGAATAAGGCAGTTAATTTAGAAGCTGGGCATCTAGGGATCCGCTTTTTCATTATACCCCAGTGAAGTATTCATTTATTCTATCCCTATTTTCTGTCACTAATACTGCATCTCTAACTCTCTCTACAGCAACAAGTCCCATACAATAATTTATGACTGAGGGTGTAAACTGATAGATCTTGTTATAGAGATATACCTTCCCAAAATTTATTGAGGATACATCATCTATAACAGGACTTAGATTAGCATAGAACAACTTAATCACCTCATCAACATAGGGTACTTTTTCTGTGACAGTTTTGAGAAGTTGTTTATCCTCAAGGAATTCTATTAAGCCATAAACAACACATGAATAAATATCTAACACTTTCTCATGTCTAATTACTCTATTCTTGTACCAATATCATTTATCAAACTTAGCTTTAGAATAGAATTTTTCTGAAAAAACAGATACCTCAGTGTCTGAATCAGACATGGCTGCACTCTCGGTGTCTGTACTGCTGGAGGATGTTGGTATTTGTGTCTCCTCTGATATTGGCTGAAATATTGCCTGAGATGTTGTGGCATCAGTGGCAACATTTGGAGCAGCACTCGACTTGTCACATCGGGGAATTCCCTTTGGAAAGAATTGCTTCAGTGGAGTTTCATCAGGAATTTCCTCATTTTCTTGAAGCATATTTGGTTGTGCTGAAATAGATGGTTCTTCTTCACTCTCCTCTGTTGAGAATACATCGTTCGTATATTCACTTGCACTACTTGAATAAGAGGGTATAGATATTTCACATCTAGACCTTTTGTTACTCGGTCCTTCTTGGACTATTTTCTCAAACATTCTACTCGATCGATGAGTTGGGAAGGTCGAAGACCTTGGTCTTTTACCTAAGGATGTAAAATCAGCAGTTTCATCAACATCTATAGGGTTATTATTATCTCCAAGGTAGCTAATATCTAAAGGTTCATCAAACCTTTTAAACATTAACGCCATAGACAGATCCTCTGGGGGTGTGAAGAAGATGACTGGCATGGTTGTTGAGGTTCATTATGCTCAGATGATTCAGTGTTTAAAGGAGGGCTTGTACTCATTGGGGTGTTGGTTGCAGTGTTGGCTGACATTGGGGTTGACATTTGAGAAGTTTCCATTAGTGAATATTGTGGAGAAAGTTTTGGGAATTTAGGGTTTGAGATTGAGAATGGAGTTTGGAATGGTGATGGTTCCATCGGGTAGGTAGGGTTATACCCAAGGTGTGATGTGATTTTTCCTCCTTTTTATAATTTTTAGGGAAAATTGGAAATGATAAAAAAAAAGTACCAAATGAGAGGAATATTTATATACATGCAAACATTTCTAAGCAATAAAAAAATTCCTTAGTTTTAGGAGTTTATGATTTATCTGATAACTTATACCTAAAATTTTGGGATAAACATCACGGTAGGAATTCAATTTAATCTTATCATTTTAAAGTTTGAAATTCCTATTAAAATAAGACATAAAATAGGGAGAATATGATAATTCAACGATCAGATAAGCACAACATCCCAACACATATCACCTTCTGAAAATCTCAACGGTAATGTTAGCAACATTTTGGACAACACAAGAATTTTTCGTTTTGGCAACACATCAAGACACGTTTTATATATATTTCATGAGTTTGACCACTGGACCAATGTAACATTTTCCCATCGTGTCCTTGATCTAATCATAAAACACATACAAAAAAAAAATTCGTGTAAAAAATAAGAATATTTATTTAGTATTCTCAAAATTCTTATGAAGCACTCGATACTCCTATAGAATAGGAATGGTATCTTTTCAAGGGCTTTGCTCATTTCGTACAGTTGCCAAATATTTGTAAAGGCTTTGCCTTATTTTGATACTCTTTTTTATGATATATATGTATTTATATATCATCGCAGAGAACAGTATCATGTTGGAATCACATTCTTATTGAAGGATCATGCTTGTGTGACCAAAATTTATGCACCATACAACAACAATAATCAATCAGTGATATTCCATAGGTAAATGTCACCCGAAATGTTCGACAACATTTCAGCCGACATTCACCAAAAATACCTTCTTTTAGAGATTACAAAGACCAAGATATTTCTTCAAACTAGAAAATCTCTCATGGTCCAAAGCTTTTGTAAAAATATCATCTAGTTGATGAAGAGTGTCAACATGTTCAATTTTAACTAGTTGTTTTTCAACCAAATCTCTTAAAAAGTGATGTATAATATCAATATGTTTTGTACGTGAGTGATGAACTGGATTTTTGGAAATATTTATAACACTTAAATTATCACAATACAAAATCAAAATATTGCTAGTGAATCCATAGTTGTCTAACATGTGTCATAGACACATTAATTGAGAGTAACAACTTCCAGCTGCTACATATTCATATTCAGTAGTTGAAAGTGAGACACAATTTTTTTACGACTGTACCATGAAACAAGGTTATTGTTAAGATAAAAACATCTTCCACTTGTACTTTTTCTATCATCCACATCTCCAGCTCAATCTGAGTCACTAAATCCTATTAAGTTAGGATTAGTGTCTTTGGAATACCAAATTCCCAACTCACATGTGCCAGCAACATATCGAATAATACGTTTCACGACATTTAAGTGGGACATTTTGGGACAGGTTTGAAAACGTGCACAAACACAAACACTAAATATAATATCTGGGCGACTAGCAGTAAGATAAAGAAGGCTACATATCATAGATCGATATAATGTTGGTCGACATTTTTACCAATATTATCCTTACATACCTTCTGCGATGAACCCATTGGCGTCTTCATTTGTTCAGCGTTCTCCAAACCAAATCTCTTAACTAGATTCTTGGCATATTTACTATGTGAGATGAAAATTCCATCATCACTTTGCTTTATTTGCAAGCCTAAGAAAAAAGTTAATTCTCCAATCATGCTCATTTCAAATGTTGATGACATAGCTTCGACAAATGAATTTAGATACGACTGTGAGGTCGACCCAAAGACTATGTTATCCACTTAGATTTGAGCAATAATGATATCTACACCGTGACGTTTAATGAATAAAGTATGATCAGCTTCACCACGATTAAAACCAAATTCAAAAAGAAAGTTAGTTAGACGACCATACCATGCACGAGGGGCTTGTTTCAACCCATACAGAGCCTTATTGAGCTTGTACACATAGTGTGGATGGTAAGGATCTTCAAATCTTTTTGGTTGTTCAACATAAACTTTCTTATCTAGATAACCATTTAAGAATGCACATTATACATCCATTTGGTGTAAAGTAATTTTCAGACAACAAGCAATAGCAAGTAAAAGTCTAATTGACTCAATTCTAGCCATAAGTGCGAAGGTTTCGTCATAATCAATTCCTTCAACCTGAGTATATCCTTGTGCAACTAGACGAGCTTTGTTTCTAACAACTGTTCTCGATTCGTCTGATTTATTTTTAAAAATCCACTTAGTTACAATTACATTTGTATTTTTTTGACGTGGAACTAAGTCTCAGACTTCATTTCGAGAGAATTGTTCAAGCTCTTCTTGCATTGCTTGAATCCAAAAATTATCTTTGAGTGCTTCTAAAACATTTTTTTGTTCTAAAGTAGATATAAAACAAGAAAGATTATTTCTTGGTATATGGTAGACATACACACATACCTAACCATTTCTCTGTAGTTGAGTGGTTCTTTCCCTCTTGTTTTAATTTCTTCAAAAACACCCTATCACCTGGCCCGTGGGATGATTCTGCCTAATCCTTGATGAGGGGTCCCTTCGAACTTGATCTGATAATTCATCATGTGACTCATCATCCATGGCCTATGTGGTCTCTATTCCAGGTTCAGATGTTGCCTCGGGTGTGGCAACATTTGGGGCAACATCTGATTCTTCAATAGTCTACGCATTTTTCACTGAAACTATAGTGTTATTTTCAGTTGTATTTCCTGTAAGATCAAAAAAACATCAAAAATAACATTTACAGACTCTTGTACAGTTCTGGTCCTTAGATTGTATACTCGGTAAGCATGACTATTTCGGGAATAGCCAAAAAAAATTCCTTTATCACTCTTAGAGTAAAACTTTTCCAGATGATCTCTATTATTTAAAATGTAACAAATACACCCAAAAACATGAAAGTAACACAAGTTAGGTTTCTTTCCATTTATAAGCTCATAGGGAGTCATCTTTGTTTCTGGCCTTAAGTAGACTCTATTAGCTATGTGATTAGCAATATTCAAGGCTTCTGCCCATAAATGTTTTGACAAATGTTTAGAACTAAGCATTACTCTAGCCATTTCTTGCAATGTTCTATTCTTCCGTTCCGCAACCCTATTCTGTTGGGGTGTTTTGGGAGCGGAAAACTCATGGAAAATTCCATTTTTCTCAAAAATTTTGTGAATGAGCTATTTTCAAATTCTTTTCCATGGTCGGATCTAATCCAAAAAATAGGAGAATGGAACAAATTCCTGATGCTAGAGTGTAAAATCTTAAACATGTCAAAAGTTTGTGATTTTTCTTTCAAAAAAATATATCCATGAATATCTAGAAAAATCATCTACAATCACATAGAAATACCTCATGCCTCCTAGACTGTCTACTTCAATTGGACCCATTAAACCCATATGTAGCAATTGAAAACAGTGAGACGTACCTGAATGTTGTCCGTCATGTTGGACAGCATTATGAGAGACACGGGTTTGCTTGCCTTTCAAACAGTCTTCAAGATCCGTTTTCTAATTATTTTGCTTTACTTCCACCTCCATAAGTCACATTTCCTCATTGAATGACTCATAGTTCGTTAGAAATCCTTTTGTACCTGTCATGTGGCGAGAACATCCACTATCAAAGTACCAAGAACCTGAAACGTTAGTTCTTAATACAGTTATACAGACATTACAAGTTAAATTCATTTTGGGAATCCAAACTCTCTTAAAATATTTTTTACCTTTTAGCTCAGAAATGTTGCTCCGATTGTTATTCGAAATGTTGGACAATAATTTAGGCAATATTTTTCTCACTGAAGTTTGAAGTTTGAAATAATATGGTTTTAAGTGTCCAGGGGAGTTACAGTGATGGCATACAAACTTCATATTCTTTGACATATATGAGAACATGTTATTTATGACTTTTTCTTTTCCAAAGCGTATTTTCTCATTTTTATCAAAGAGATTAGAGCATATGGTTCTAAGAGAGTTTTCGTACCCAATTCATGCATGTGAAGGATTACTAAGGTTGAGTATCTCATTTAATTTCGAAGTCCCTGAGTTGAGCTTGCGGAAGGTTTCTTCGGCTAAATCCAATTTTGCATTAATCTTACCAAATTCAATATTTTTTTTGGTGAGTGCAACCTCAAGTCGGTTATTGTGCCTGTTAATTCTAAATTCTCATGAGTTAAAGATTTTACCTTTTTGTTAAGTTGCTTGATTCTATGATTAAGGCTTTGCAAATACTTTGTAATTCATTAAGCATATCATCTTTGCATTCAACTTGATTCATACAATCATCCGCACTAACAGAAACGGAACCACTAAAGCAGTTAACATCTGAATAGTTAAAGAATTCATACCTTTCGGATGTCACTAAGGATGTTGATGTCGTTGCAGATGTTGGAGCAAATGTCGTGACATCCGAGACAATATTGTATACGACATCTTCATTATCCGATAGAGATTGTTTGAAGACAGTAGCCAGCATTGCTTGTGTTTCAGCTTCTCGCTCTCCTTCTTCTTCTTCTTCTTCTTCATCATCACTAAGAGAAACACATAGGTTCTTACCAAATTTTCTAAAAGTGTTTGCACATTAGTTAGCATAATGACTCCAACCCGAGCATGCATGACATTGCACGGACTCAAGTTGTTTGGAATCAAATTTGGTACGATCTGAGTTGGTTCTTCTTAGTTGATTTCCTTTTTGTACATTTGGAAGGATTCTAGTGGGCTTTTGATTGAAGGTTTGGTTTTGGTGCTCTTTAGATTTAGATCGACTTCTCTCATTGTTGAATTTTCTCACCATCGAATTGTATTTTTGAGTGAGTAAGGCAATATTTGCACCTTCACTAATTTTTTCAAGATTCTCATCCTCTTCTTCGATTTGACTCTCCGAGGATTGAACTTGAAGTGCCACATTCTTGCTTTTATATAATTTCTTTTGATTCTCAATGTTCATCTCATAAGTTTTGAGTATGCTCATCAAGGTATGAAGGTCCATTGTGGCAAGATTGTGAGCTTCTTCAATAGCACAAATATTTAAATTGAACTTTTCAGGAAGTGAACGGAGAGCCTTTTCAAGAAGTTGAGTGTTGGTTAATGGTTCTCCAAGCACTTGACATTCATTTGAGATGTCAATCCACTTTTTAAAATAAGATTTAATATCATCCGTTTCTTCCATCCTTAGACTTTCATATTTACTCATGAGCATGCGTAACTTTGTTCGACGAACACTTGAGCTACCTTCATAATGAATTTGTAAAGTATCTCATGCGTCCTTAGCCGTGGGGAAATTCTGAATGAGTTTAAACATGTAATGATCAACTCATCCAAAAACTGCATTTAAGGCCTTTTCGTTAAAGCTGGCATTATTTGTTTCTTCTGTAGTCCATTCAGATTTAAGTTTAGCAATAATGTCACCTTCCTCATCCGATGGCAACATTGAAACAACATACCCATTGGTTATAGATCTCCATTGCACAAACATCAATTGATTTGATATGCGTTCACATAGGCAAATCTTCCAATAAGAATAATTTGATCCATCTAAAATAGAAAGTCTACCAATAGTTGGATTTGTCGGATCCATAGCTTATGACAACAGGACCAAGCACTTATTGTGTTAAGTGTCGACTCTGATACCACTTGTCAGATGTAAAATGTTGTGGGAAATAAAACAAGATATGGAATAAATTGAATGTCAATTCTGTTTCAGAATGTTGTCAATTATGTCATCCGACACCAGTAACAACACTTTGTAAAACAGTAACTTTAAAGAGCAAATGCAGCAGAATTTAAGAACACAAAAGTTTAAAATTTTCATAAGTTATATATATTATATAACTTATGATGGTCAATGACCAAATGTATTGTATATATATTATATACAAAATTACAAATTTCTTTCTTTGTAGATTTACAATATAAAACGGAAAGGAATTAAAAGTTGAAGTCGCAGATGACTTCTGCTTGAAAAATCTAACTAAGTAGACATAGACAGCCTCTCATTATAATCGCTCCATACAAAAACAATCTAGAATCTAAACAGCAATTGTAATGTTGGACAAAATGTTGTCGACACACTCAAGCAACACTTGTGATCCAGCTTTCTGAGATGAAATCCCGAGAGCTCTCTTGGTATTTTTGCAATCTGATTTTGGATATCGATTCACTGTTGTGGCCTCTCTATTTATAGTGGAGAGTTCCCTTGAAAGTCTCATCGATCGGTTGTGGAGGTTGATGGAAAGGTGAGCAGCTTGTGGTAGATGATTAAGGAGTGAAAATCTCAACGCCTTTGACTTGTTCCTTACTCGACTTCTTCCCCAAGCTTTTGACTCTTTCTCCCACATTTTACACCGCTCCAATTCACCACGCCTAAGTCGTTTTTACCTCATAGTAAAATATTACTGCTTACCGTGAAGTAAGGCAAAACTGTTTTTCAAAGATGTTGATCCGAATGTTATGACATTTGTCCCAACGTTTTTATGCATTCAAATCAGTACTTTAGAAGATATGTTGGGTCAAATGTCACAACACCAAACCCAACATTAACAAAGCCATTGTTGGATCTTTCACTTGTGCTTGTATTATTCCTTCGATTATTTTTATTTCTTTCAAATTGGTATCAGAGCCTGTGAGATCCAATCAAAGCCTCTTGTGAGATCCAACACATATAAAAGAATATAAATATTTCATATTTACTAAATTGTCCCTTTTTGTGTTTGACGACAAAAATAATTTTGAGAGTTGGTATCAAAAGATGAAGATTTTTTTCAAAATTGTTGGACTATGGTTCATTATTGATAAAGGATTCGTGGAAACCCCAAAAGGCACAGTATTGACTGGTGAAGTTGTTACACAATTGGAGAAAAATAGACAATTGGATTATAAGGCATTCTACTACCTCAATAGCAAAGTCTAATCGCATGTATAAAATAAATATTTGCATGCAAAATCAACAAAAGAGGCTTGGACAATTTTAGTGAAATTATATCGACGTGTTGCAGACATGAAGAGAAAGAAACTT
Organism: Anisodus tanguticus; assembly: GCA_034509755.1. Taxonomy (NCBI): domain Eukaryota; kingdom Viridiplantae; phylum Streptophyta; class Magnoliopsida; order Solanales; family Solanaceae; genus Anisodus; species Anisodus tanguticus. The sequence goes on along the minus strand of CM067543.1, from coordinate 45,516,071 downwards.
CAAGAGCTTTGGAGGCAGTATGAGTTGACCCAGATGAAACCAATGGAATCTGTGAAAGAATTTTTTTACAAGAATTAGAGAAATTGCTAATGGTATGAAGGTCAATGGAGAAGTTTTGGAAGAAGTTAAAGTTGTTGAAAAGATATTGAAGTCTCTAAGATTAGAGTTTCACACCAAGAAGATAATTCTTGAGGCTACCCAAGATATTAATACTTTGAGACTTGATGATCTAGAAAATGAATTGGTGACATATGAGATGTCCATGAATCAAGAAATATATGAGATAGTGGAGGCATTGCAAACAAAGGATGATCAGCCAAAAGAAAATGAAGAGTCATCGAATCTGGCATAAATGAATGAAGAAGGCCAGAATTCGGAAATAATGGAGAAAAAAAGAGAAGACTGAAGTAATTCTTATTGTGGTATGGATATATTTGACTGCAAAGCGGACTCTAATAATGTTCAAACTAATTTGTCAATAATTCCTGAGATAGCTAAAAAGGATGATTTGGTTGAAACTGATGCTCTTTTGATAGAGGATACTAGTGTTTTAAGTAATAAGACATGTAATAGACATGATTGGTCTATGCAAGGTGAGACTACTGTAAAGGAATAAAAGTACTCGTCATTATTACACAAGAAAAATTGTTTGAAGGTGTTGAAAATGAATCTAGTGATGAGAGAAGCAAAATATTTCAACAAGAGAAGGTTTATGATGATCTACCCAAAATTGAAGCAGAAGTAATCAAGGGTTCAGATCCACAATTGATGTGCATAATTATGGATATTGAAGATACAATAAACTTTGAGCCACTATTCAAAATTCTAGGTTTTGAAGAGCGTAAAAAATTATTAGCTGACGATACTACTCTACCACATACAAAAAGGTGAATTTAAGTCGAATGGCTACGCAAGGTCAAGTACAAATCAATTGGAGAAACACATGCTTTTAAGGCAAGACTTGTTAATCAATGGTACAAGAAGAAGAAATAATATGATGATGATATTTTGAAGATGTTTCACATGGAAAAAGTCAAATTAACTTTGAATCATGTTAAAGAGAAACTGAAGCTGACTAAAGATAACGCCCGTAATTTTGTCGATGCTACATATTTTAGGAAATTGCTCGAGAGTCTAAGGTGGTTGACTTCTACAAGATATGATATTGTTCATAGCACGCTCAAGTTTGAATATCTTGAATTAAGGGAGGCTATGTTGAAATTAAATTAAGATTAATAATTAGAATTTAATATTTGATAGTTTATTTAATCCAAGTCTAGTTAGAATTTATTTATCAAAGTCATATAGGAATAGGTTTTCTAGTCCTAGAATATTTTGGTTTTGTAGTATTATAAATAAAGGTGTCTGCTACATATTTTCTTAGGTTGGGAGGTGTCTTAATCCAAGTCTAGTTAGAATTTATTTATCACTTGTGCTTATATTATTCCTTCGAGTATTTTTATTTCCTTCAGATATACTTCATTTCTTCGAATTAATAGGGAAATTCAAATTTTAATTTTTGGTATTGCCCTTTACTCCTTTAGTAGGAGTACTAAATAAAGTGCTGTTTAATTTGAAAGAGAGAAAGAAAAAAAAGAGATGTTGGAAATTCTCCCAATTCAACAAATCTATCATTAAATAATTAGGTATTTACTTGTAAGATAGATCAAATGAGAAGACAATTTGTTTAATGTATGGACAAAATAAAAGAAGGCATGTAAAAGCAGACAGTCACATGTTAGGTAGATTATAGGTACATCAATACACACTTAAAAGTCTTTCAAAGAACAAAGCATTAATTAAGTATGGACTATTATATTACTACTACTACACAAACAAAAGTAACAAGTACTATATTCTTTAGATCATTTTCTCTTATATATTTCCCTTCCTGCACTATTTATCAATGTATCCCCACAAACAAAAGTAACAAGTACTATATTAAGATATTTTCGTACAAGTATTACTTCCTTCTTTTTCACTTGTTCAGTTTATTAATAATACCTTTTTTCATTTAATAAAAAATATGTTTTAATTTTTTTCCTTATTAGTAAGTAATTATTTCTAAAATATATGGAATACGAGTAGTCAAATAAAATTTCTCAAGTATCGTAAATATGAATAATTTGGAAAATAAATAATTATTATTTTTTTAATGAGAGTACAAAATATATATTTGACAAGTAAAAATGAACGAAAAGAGTAACTTCCACTTATGAGACTTCCTTCTCAACCAAATGAAATTATATATTAAATAAAGCTATAATATTGGAGACATCAGAAATCATATGATCTAAGATTTGAATCTAGCACAATTATAAATTACTCACATAAAGCTCGATAAAAGTAGTATAAAACATAACTGAAAAAATTCATTATTTTCATTAATGAAGAGGTATATGTACAAATATATAATATTTAAATATGGTAAATAAATCTATTTTTTCCTAATACAAGCCTAATACATTTTCCTACTATAATATTAATACCATAATTACACTTGTACAAGAATTCTACAAACATGGTATATTAATTATTGACTTTTCGGACCATGTGGTATACCGTGTGTATACCACTGTCTATCACACCCCGCAGTCATAGTGGGCGGTTGTTGTACGTTGAGACTGTCTCTAAAATCTTCAAACAGAACCAAGGGAAGACCCTTAGTAAAAATGTCAGCAATTTGGTACCGTGAAGGGACATGCAAGACACGTACTTGTCCACGAGCTACTTTTTTGCGAACAAAGTGAATATCCATCTCGATATGTTTAGTGCGCTGATGTTGGACCGAATTTTCAGAGAGATAGACTGCACTAACATTATAACAGTAGACCAAGGTACCTTTCTAAATAGGAAAGTGTAGCTCTAATAGAAAATTACGCAGCCAATATAATTTAGACAATACATTGGCTACCCCTCGATACTCTGCCTCCGCACTGGATTGCGATAAAGTAGCCTGGCGTTTTGCTGACCAAGAAACCAAGTTATCACCCATAAACATACAATAACCAAAGGTCGAACACCTGGTATCTGGACATACTGCACAATCAGCATATGTATAAGACACGAGAGTAGAGACGGAGGATGATATAAATGCAAACCATAATCAAGTGTGCCATGTATGTATCGTATAATGCATTTGAGCACATGCTTGTGCTCAACCCTCGGATCATGCATAAATAAACACACATGCTGGACTGCATAAGTAATATCTGATCTCGTGAAGGTAAGATACTGAAGAGCCCCTGCAAGACTGCGATAGTGGGTGAAATCCTCATATGGTGTGCTAGTATTAGCACTCATCTTCGATTTGGTATCAACCGGAGTAGAAGAGGACTTACAAGATGACATGGTAGCTCTCCCAATGATCTCAGCTGCATACTTCTTCTGTGATAAAAATAGACCACATGCATAACGAGTGACATCTATACTCAAAAGATAATTCAAAGGTCTCAAGTCTTTCATAGCAAATTCTGAACTAAGAAGGGACATGATAGACTTGCGCAGATTATCAGAAGAGGCAGTCAATATAATATCATCCATATATAATAGAATATATGCGAGAGAAGTACCACGACGATAGATGAACAGAGAATGATCAGACCTGCTGTGAGAAAATCCAATAGTAGACACATAATCTGCAAACCTCTTATACCAAGCCTGTGGGGCCTGCTTAAGCCCATACAAGGACTTTTTCAACAAACAGACATGATGAGGATAAATGGAGTCTCTAAATTCCAAGGGTTGATGCATGTATACCGTCTCCTTAAGATCACCGTGTAAGAAAGCATTTTTCACATCCAGCTGATGAATGGGCCATGCTTTAGAGAGAGCCAGACTGAGAACATTGTGAATGGTAGCCGATTTGACCACCGGGCTAAATGTCTCACCACAATCCATGCCAACCTATTGAGTTTTACCATCCCCTACAAAACGGGTCTTATGCCTTTCAAAAGAACCTTCAGAATTTTTCTTATGAGTAAAAATCTACATAGAACGAATAATATTGACACCATGCGGACGGGGCACCAACTCCCATGTCTTATTTTCAATAATAGCATTATATTTATCATCCATGGCCATTTTCCAATTCGGATCATGAAGGGCATACACTGGGTTACGTGGTAGGGGTGATTTAGTGACATTATAATTTAAATTAAAATGTCGTTTAGTTTTAAAAATACCCCTTTTGATACGAGTAACATGCCCTTGACTCGGAACATAAATGGACTGGATCGGGGACATTGGCGGACTACTTCGGAATGGGCCAACAGACTCTGCTGGCCATGAAACTGGGTCAGGCGGGTGAGTTACTGGGCCAACAGGCAGTGGGCCTGCTGGCCTGGAAAATTCGACGGTATTGAAGGTAATTGGGTCAGCCACATAGGCTGATTCGGTAGGGACTGGGCCTGGGTCACGGGACTGTTCGATAGTGAGATTATTTAGGCCAACAGGCAGTGGGCCTGTTGGCAGATTTGACTCACGGGAAGGGTGGACCTACTGTTGGAGAATATTCGGGGATAGAGCATCGTCCAAAATATTATAATTACTCGACATGAAATTAGACATTTTAGCAAATGAAAATTGTGTTTCATCAAAAATAACATGGCGACTAATTATGATTTTATTGAAAGATAAATCAAAACATTTGTAACCACGATGATTAGACGGATAACCCAAAAATACACAAGCGGTAGACCGAGCTTGAAGTTGATTAATTGTAGTGGACGGAAAAAGTGGATAACACAAGCACCCAAACACCCTAAGATGAGAATACGAGGGATTTTTATTGTAAAGAATTTTAAGTGGGAATTGATATGTTAAACCTTTGTTAGGGAGAATGTTAAGGAGTTAAATAGCCATTTGTAACTAATGATGCCAAAAAGAATGAGGGAATGAAGCATGGGCCAACAAGGTTCGGACAATATTATTAATTGTACGAATTTTTCTTTCGGCCTTCCCATTTTTTGAGGGCGTATCTGGACAAGAAAACCGAAAAGATATGCCATTAGTGTCACAAAATTATCACATTGAATATTGTTAATGTCCCGTTCAAATTGAGTATGGATGAATGCTCTAAATTTAAGAAGATTGAAAAAACTTGAGACTTTTTAGACAAAGGAAATGTCCACAAAAAATTAGAATAATCATCCAAGAATAACACATAATAACGATGACCCAAAGAACTTAAAATGGGAGATGTTCATAAATCATTATGAATAATGTCAAAAGGCATCAACGTACTAGAAGAAGGGGCTACAAAAGGTAATATAACATGTTTCCCTAATGGAAAAGAAGGACAAATATGAGTACTACGTGTACTCTTACATTCAATAAAAAAATTATTTTGAAGAGAAGAAATAATAGACGACTCCGGATGACCCAAACGTGCATGCCACAAAGGAGCAAGAACGGCAAATGTTGATGGAGTGGCTTGACTCGTGGAAATGGTGGTGGTGGTGATTGGATAAAGCTCTCTCCGACTATTACATCTCATTATAGGTATCCCCGTCGTGAAATCCTTCACAGAAAAACCAAATGGGTCAAAGTTAATGGAAATCCAATTATCAGTTGTGAATTTTCGGACAGACACCAATTTTTTAATTAAGGGGCAATGAAGGACATTTTTTAGGACTAGAGGTGGATGTGGGGGGGGGGGGGATTTGTGTGACATAACTACGAATTGGAATTGAATTAACATTACCAACAATTATACTACGATTGTTGCTCAAATTGAAATAAGATGAGAGATTACCTGGTGCGGATGCCATGTGAGAAGTGGCACCGGTGTCCATATACCAATTTGAGTCCGGGGGATTTAATCAAAGTGTATGCATCGCGGCCTCGATATTCGTGGATGTCGGAACTACTACTGGGCCCGCAGCCGCTAAGGCCTGCTGAGGCCGAGGAAAGAGCCGACCGCTGCGCAAGGCCCAAAGAATCGGTTTTCTGGAATGAAACTGCTACGAATTGGGCCTCTACTGGCTGGCCCAATTCGCTGGGTAAATTGCTGGGACTGGAAAGGGGTAACTGGGCTAGTTGGGCCACTACTAGGCCAACTGGCTACCGACATTATTGGCCCACTACCCTGGCCCAACCTGGGGTTGCCTCTCCCGGCTGCCACTCTAACCACTATTGTCGCCACTGTTGCCGCCGCGGCTGCCACCTTTTCCGTTAGAGTTCCGATGTTGACCTCGTTTTCCACCCTCGTTGTTCTGATTTGGAGTGGAAATAGCCGAAGATGATGGAGAGTATGGCGAGGCCGCCATCATGGTAGAATTTGCTCCAGTTGCAGCTTTTTTAGCCAACCCCGCTTCTTCAAAGGTTAGCATAGATCGGGATTGGTAAAACGGATGAAGAGGATTGCTTTGACGAAGAAGAGTCACAACACCATTATAGGCCTCGGATAGGCCTGCAACTACAGAATTCCTGCTCAAAAGTGATAGCACGAGAATTTTTGTTATCTTGGAATATATCACGCAACCTATTCCAAGTTTCCATCGCCGTGGCGTCGGGTTCAATAATCGTCTGCAAAAGATTCGTAGAGATAGTGGAATTTATCCACTGGAGTACGGTAGCATCAAGAGTCGTCCATAACACAGGGTCATCATCGGCGATAGGCACCTTCTCCTTGCATGTATCTGCGGGGATGATGTGATGAAGGACTTGATGCGGGCGTGCGTGAACTTTAAATAATTCTGCCCACGTCGCATATTGGACGTTTTCCATCTCAAGAACAATAGGGATGTGGTTCTTGATGTTGAAGACCGTAAGGGCAGGATGAAACGTGTTCTTTGAGGCAGACATAATGAAAGAACAGGAGGAGAATTAAGAATTTGGAAAAAAAATGGGAAGAAAAAAGAAGGGGTGGCCGGCGGCCAGGTCTCGGTTTCCGAGAAGAGGGCTGCGGAATTGTGGGTTGGAGAAGGAAAATATTTTCCCTAGACTTCTGATATCATGAAAGAGAATAATCTCCTTGATTATTTTCATTAATGAAGCGGTATATATACAAATATACAATATCTAAATATGGAAATTAAATATACATTTTTCTAATACAAGACTGACACATTTTCCTACTATAATTGTAATATCATAATTACACTTGTACAAGAATTCTACAAATATGATATATTAATTATTGATTTTTCGGACCATGTGGTATACCGTGTGTATATCGCTGTCTATCCATAACTACCCTACTATCAAAAAGAGAAACCTAAAATTTTGACAATCTAATTAGTATATCTCATCTTTGTCACTTTAACAAGGCCTCATTCTAATTCTTACCTTATTTTATTTTTTCTTCCTTAATCTTATTTAGACCTAGTTAAACTCACTGACAATATATATGTCCATAGAAAGGGGAAGAAGCCCTCTATCCCCTGAGGAAATTAAAGCTTTTCAAAGTCGGGTAGGTTAAATTTCTCTTTACCATTTTTACCAAAATAATGAACTTTCAATTATTTGGTACATTAATGTGAAATAAAACAAAATTTAGGAAAAGATGCAGATCTTTTCTGCATATGTCATATTAGCAGATTCTACGTTTTTGGTGGAGACTTCTATTTTGTTTATGCTTTTCTTTTTCCTCTGCGTTGGTGATCGTAAGCAAACAAAGTGTCTAATTAGTCATTTGAAACAGATAAAGCAAACACTCTTTTTTTTCTTGTAGATAGTTCATAAATAGCTACTGGTGGTTATTTCTCTTCTCTGTCCTTTTTTATTCAATCAATCATTTTTCTTATTTCTCAACAAACATAAATATTACCCTTGAAACTTGAAGTACACCCATTTTAATTAGAGAATTGTCGAGCCGAGCCTAAGGTGTAGATGGATCATGTGCGCTAACATTTTCGATTGATTGAAAAGTACTACATCTATGTCAACATCATTTCTAGAATTTAATTACTGTACTACTATACATATGATAAATACCCCATTATTTAGGAAAACTAACTGAAATATCCCAAAAATAAAATAATTCTAAACTAATTATCCGCCGTACCTCCTCGCCCAAAACTATTTACCGACATACCCCCTCACTCAATCCTATTCCTTCATGATATTATTGCAGTATATTTATTTATCATGGAGGACTAAGAGGACTAAAACAATCCTCTATGATATCATCTTAGTATATTTATATACCACGATGATATCATGTTCCTGAGAAGTGTCTCATCGAATGATTGAAGCAGTACTCCGTGATACCATCACAGTATATGCATATAAGACGATGATATTATAGAGGTTTTTTTTCAAAAAAAAATGTGTCTTTTTTTAATAAACCTGTCCTTGAGAGGGAACAACAGTTGGAAACGGCTGCTAATACCCCGTAGGCTGAGGAGCAAAAGGAGGAATCCACCCGAGGAGGGGCTCACGTCTGATTAGCTAGTTGGTGTTCCACTTTCCACGAGTCAAAAAATGTAACGATAGCTAAGAGCAGCCCGCTGCAGCGATACGATAACAAACTCAGATAGTATCATGAAGGACTAAGAGAAAGACTGGAACAGTCTTCCATAATACCATCTCAGTATATTTATATACCATGATAGTATTATAATTGAGGGGCATCTCGAATGAATAATTTTGATTTTTTCTGGAGGTACGAAAGTAATGGAAGTATGAGCGGATAATTATTTTAGTTTGAGGGCACACACAAAACTTCCCTTTAATTTTTGGGACATGCATGAATTTCTTAAACAACCCCACGGGGCCACGACCCATGTTACTCAATAATCACGAGTTTACCTCTCTTTAACTCAACATTTAACATTAAAATTTATATATTTGAAAACTACATGAAAAGTACTATAAGTTGCAACTTTTCTCATATCGATTTGGTGAAAAAATACATCTTAAATTGTTGGTCAAAATTCATGCAGTTTGAATCTCAGAAAGTGAAAAGTCTCACATAAATTGGGAGTATGTTTTTAGTGAGTTGCAAGGATTCAGTAGGCTGCCAAAGAGCAATGAGTTTGGTTCGAAGGTAACTATAAGCCATTTTCTTGCCTAGAAGTTTTATGATAATTGCATATTTCCAGGGGCAGTAAAATGTTCCATGTCGATCATGGTGATTGGAATAAAGTGGAGATGGTGCGATGGATTGTCATGTTCATCTTGTAAATTAAGTTTTTTGAAAAAGTCTGTTCTAAAGTCTGGTTGGTTAGTGGGATAAGTTTCTCATTGGATGATGAATCTTTAAGGCGGTGCATGCTAGGACGTAATTGGTCAAGTTCTTGTTCTGTCATGGTGCTTTTTCTGATGTAGTTGTCATCGATTAAGGAGCAGGGAAGGGATTGCCGATTTCAACTCCCTCACTAGGTTAGAGAGAAAGCAGAGTGGTTCTTTTAGTCCTTCTATTACAAATGTTACCTGAAAAGTAACAAATTATTTTTGGACATTAAGGTCACGCACTTGCCTGTAGTTGCTTCTGTTGTGCCACGAAAAAGCTTGGTGGAGGCACAGCGAGTTCTGAGGACGAAGGGGTTTAGTGTCACTAACTACATCCCAAAAAAATAGCTATTGAAGAAATCTCTAAGGCATATAAAAATGTTCAGTAACTGTAGAAAAGGAGGAAGTTGCATCCAATTAAAGTGGAAGTGGATGAAGGAGTTTGGAATGATTATGTTACGTGCGGTTGTTGCGGTCCCAATGGACTAGTGTAATGAGGTGAAGGCGTGGGTGGGGTAAACCTTTGAATCACTCCTTATGCAGCCTCTGCCATGTGAATGATTTGTCTCCACTGAATTTGAACCCGAGACCTTGTAATTCTCCCCTACTTCATTGACCATTAGGACACCTTTGGGTGCAATAATGTGAGATGTTTTATCCTCATCTATAGCCTTTTCTTCCCGTGTTCACTGCCTCGTTATTCATTTACCTTAAGAGTAGTGGTTACAGGATGGAAGATTTTCAGCACCATCGTCTATAGCAAAGTTCATTAGTTTTCCCTCTACAAAAGTGAAACTTTGATTTCTAGCCGTCAAGACCATACTTACATGTAATACTAAGTTAACCACTGATAAGTTTGATGATGTCCTCCAGACCAAAATAATTTGTCTCCGTGCTGAAGCTAGCTAAACCCTTTGTGGAAAGTAAGTTTACTAAGAACAACTTAACTGACTGGCATTTGCAGCAAATATTGTAGCTTCTTTCTTTCTCTAGTTCTCTTTCAGATAGTGCACACATTCAACTTTCACATCATGAGATAAGTAGAGCATCCAAGGCAAATATCACAGCCTCACAGGTTCTTCAAATTAAGGACTCAAATACAACATTAAGAAAACAAAAGCTAGATCCTTATGAAAACAAGGTACATTTAACATCATTGATAACATCACAATTTATTCAATTCTTCAAAATAGTCTAGCGCGGAGAATGTTCAGAAACCAGATAATATGCATTAGAAACAACTGGATCACCAGGTACTGTAAAAGAGCTCCTTTGCTGACGTCTCCTGGTTATCCTGCAAGTAAAACCAAAACTTGAACTTCAACGTGCTTACTCATAGCGTTGTCAATCACAATTTAATACAACTACTACTATGCCTAAATCACAACCTCATTAGGTCTTCCATGTGAATCCTCACTACCATTACACCCCATTTGGACCCGTTTCTTTCTAATATTCAATAATTTGAGGTTCTCTACCACAATTGTCAATAAAATTATTTACCTTATAAAAAAAAGGTTCTCTACATTTTCTATTGACTAGGGTGGGCGTTCAGTTCTTCGGTTCGTACTTCAGTTTTTGGCTTTCGGTTCTTCACTAGTACATACCAAATATCGAACCGGAATTAGTTTGGTTCGGTTCAGTTTTTCTAGTTCGGTTCTTCACTATGTATGCATCAAAATGACAAAAAGTAGAAAACTAGAAATGCAGCAGTTAAAGCAACAACCAACAATAGCTAAGGGAACAACCAGCAGCAGAGTTTGCACTAAATGCAGTAGCTGCTGCCTCATCCCTTGCTCTGTCGCTCAAAGGTCAAAACTCAGAAATCAGAAGACACGCTACAATGAGAAATAGAACTAAGGAAAGGGAAATCAGAAGATATATGATATTGGACCTTAGGGATGGGTTTAAAATAAGGGCTTACTGGATAGAAGTGGCAAATATTGGTTTGGGCTCAAACTGTATATAATATAATATATAAGAACAACAACAATGTACCCAGTATAATCCCACAAAGTGGGGTCTGGGAAGGGTAAGATGTACGCAGACCTTACACCTTTGTGGGGTAGAGAGATTGTTTCCGATAGACCCTCGACAAACTGTATATAATATATATTGTATAATTATATAACTACTAGTTTGTTATTTCAGTTAAATACTTTAAAATCGAATGCCTAACTTTTATAAAATAAAACCAAAATTGTACCGTAGAACCTAATTAATTTGGTTTTTTCAGTTTTAATGCCCACCCCTCTTGACACACACATCCAAAAAAATCAAAAATTCCTACACAAAAACTGGACCCTAGAGCAAGTGTACCAACATGACTAAATCTTAGTCCCAATTAGTTGATACCATCTATATGGATCTTCTGCTTCCTTTATGGTACATCTTTTGCTAGATTTGCATGAATTCCTACAAATAGTAAGTCTTTTGAGGATAACTTATTTCCATTTGACTTTACGTCTACTTTGTTGTGAGCTTTTAACACCTATTATCATGGCTCTACTAATGTTTCAGGTAAAATCTACTAATGATTAAACAATAAACTGGAGGAACATTTTGTCTGTCGTCCAAAAGTTAGCACTTAGTACTTGCCTCACGCCAATTTAATGGACACGAAGAAAGCAGAGTACAAGCATTTCCAGGCTTCGACGGGTACGAGTCAGACTGCACACTCTCTCTCTGCCCATATTCCAATCCATGATAGATGAAAATATAAATAGATAAAGCTACTCAGTGAGTAACGCATGAGTTGGCATGGAAGTGAGGCTTGATACACAGACCATCCCCAAGAGAGGAAGCTTCAAGTATCTTGGGTCTGTAACCCAAAGAAATGGAGAGATGGACAATGATATCACATGTCGTATTGGTGCGAGGTGGATGAAATGGAGGCTCACCTCCGGAGTCTGACCGACTATGTCTTATGGGGTAGAGTGTTGGTCAGTTACGAACTCACATATTCAGAAGATGAGAGTTGCGAAAATGAGAATGTTTGAGGTAGATGTGTGGCATACTAGGAGAGATAAGATTAGAAATAACGATATTCAAAACAAGGTGGGAGTAGCGTCTGTGGTAGACAAGATAAGGGAAAGCAAAGTTGAGACGGTTCGGGCATGTGAAGAGGAGATGCGAAAATGCCCTAGTGAGGAGGTGTGAGAGGTTGGAAGTGGTGGGTTTAAGGAAAGGTAGAGATCGACCGAAAAAATATTGAGAAGTAATTAGACAGGACATGACGCATCTTCAGCTTATAGGAGGATATGGAGGTCGAGGGTTATGGTAGAAGATTGGAATAATCGGCAATGGTAAATTGTTCATTGTCAAAGTCTCCGCCCTTTTGGTGCTATCATCGTATATATAATAGAATAAATCGCGCCTCTAACTATAACTCAAAATTTCATAAGAGAAGAATTGACAAGTCAGGTAGTACTCGTGCAACAACGCTGAAGGCAGCTTTTAGCTATTGTGGGAGAGATTGATTGCAAAGATCACTGGAATGAATGGTTGAGACAGAGAGTGAGGGAAAGCTCGGTTCTTGCATACCAGTAGCATTAGTACAAGTCTCGTAGTTTATTGTCCTTCGATTCCTGTTACTACCTGTTATTTCTTTGCTTTGGTTATCGCATTATTTTGTTGTTCCGGTTCCTTTTTTTGAATACTATGTAATGATTTCTCGATTATTTGTTATGTCTGCTTTACTTCTGTATTTTACTTTACAACATTTAAAATTGTTTTAATATCGTTACTTAAGCCGAGAGTCTTTCGGAAACAATCTCTCTACCTCAACGAGGTAGGGGTAAGGTCTGCGTACACTCTACCCTCCCCATAACCTACATGTGGAATTACACTGGGTATGTTGTTGTTATTGTAACCAGTAGTTTAGAATCTTTAATTTGGCAATGATGGAAAATATCTTGCTAGTGCATCAGTGTAAAACAAATCAAGCTCTAGGAATAACCACATCTACACTACAGGAAAAATACAAGTGTTTTTTCTCTTTTTGTAGGTAGCAGGAAACCAAATCAATGAATTTGGTATCAACTGCCTAGAATTCTTGATCTGAGAATTCTCTCTTCCAATAAACTGCAGCATGATCCTCCAGTCTGTATAGTGGGAACTTGTATATAGAAGAAACAATAACCAAAGTAGGACAGATTGAACTCAAAGAAATTTAGGTAGAATTTTGTGCAAGATAACTGCAAAAAGTTTCAGTAATGAAATGGAGACTAAAGCAAGTGATAGAGTCAAAGCTGGTGCCAGAGAGTGTACATTGAGGGTGTGTTTGGTATGGAGGAAAACATTTTTTCGGAAAATGTTTTTCAATTTTCCCATGTTTGGTTAGTCAATTTTGAAAAATATTTTCTCTAGAAAAACAAGTTCCTTAAAAATGAGGAAAATGATTTCCCTAGTGGAATTAGGAAAAATAAGTTCCACAGTGGTATTCCACACTAATTATCTCCTCCTCACCCTCCAACACACCCACACCCTAGCCCACCCCCAACCTTACCCCACCCTCCACCCCCCATAGTGTTTTGCCTAAATTATATGCAAATGCTTTTGGGACAATATTTTCTACTTACGTACCAAATACAAGAAAATAAGAAAACCCCTTATTTTCCAAGAAAATATTTTGTGGGATACATTTTCTTTCACACCAAACACACCCTGACTTGTTACAATCCTATGACAATTCTTGTGACAATGTCACTGAGCGGGTAATTTGTTACTCCAACATCATGCCCTTGTATAATGCTCTGCTCAAACAATGGATACAACAAGTCCTTGCTGGTCCAATTATCATAGGCTAACAGAAGAAGAAAAAAGGGACCGATTTTATGACATACATCTAGTAAGTACAACCACAGAGAAGTAGCACATAAATTTTCAAATAAAGAATAACTTTAAGTTGCACATGATACAAGAATGTTGAGCAAAAGCTACTGGAAATGATATATTAAATTTAGAGCTCACCCAAAAAGTCATCACTTGTCCTGAAGGAGGTCATCATAAGGATCGCGACGGCCAGCGACTTGGCTGATCTGTGGGTCCCAGAAATTCTGAGCATTATGGCGATCAAATGTCCAGAAACCATACGGACGGAGAGGATAACTCCACATCTCTTTAGTCTTATCGCACCTCGCCTTAGTTGCATACACATGATCACGAAACTTGCGATCTCTCTCCTTAGGGTCCTCCATTAATCTCAATATCAAGTTCTCCGCAAATTCCATTATGAATCCCATCTTCTTTCCCCTTTCCTTGCCAAAACAAATATATATATATAGGAATTAGGTATCCAAACAGAAAACCCTAGGTAATCCAACTTACAAATCTGAGATCTAATTATATGCTACAAGTGAATACCTTTGCTGGTCGTTGATTCGCGAATGTGATTTGAAACCCACGCTTGCACGGACAAATCGGGTTACTGGCTTATAGATCCTCAATTACGGCGTGGACAAATTTTTAGATGGATAGAAGAAACTAGGGATTTTTACATATGTTGCTCCTCGTATATATTATGGTCTTTAATTTTTGCCATGTTGTTTAATGAAAAATCCAGACTTATTTCGCCAGAAGCAAGTTCTGTAATATTAATCTTCCAAAATTTAACTTTTACCTCACTCGGCACAAGCTTCATGTGATATTTTTCAAATTATATTGAGTATTAAAAGTTTTGTAGCGTCCGATATAATTTATGGGATGTTATGATGCATATATGCCGAGTGAAATGTAAATTATACCGCACCAGAAGTATTGAAGAACAATAATTAAAGAGCACAAATTTAAGGGGTAAAAATAACCCGAAATAGGGATATTTGTGTGAATGACCCATTTTTCTTCATATGCTCCAAAGAATAGTTTTCATCGGTTGTAGCCCAAAACAAAATATCATTCGTTGTAGCTCAAACTCCACGTGGTTCAGACAAAAGTCTTAATAACAGGTCATTGGCACTTATATTCCTCTTTTGTGCTGGTCTTTAATTTTTTACCCTGGTAACAAATAGTTTTTGCGGGAAATGATTAAATGACAAATTTAAGGGAATGATTATCTTTGATTGAGTGATAACCTCATAACAATTTTTTTTTTTTGCGAGAAATAATTAAATGGCAAATTTAAGGGAATGATTACCTTTGATTGAGTGATAACACTACAAGTAAAGACGTGTTATGTATTCGTTAAATTAATATAAACGCCTGACTATATAAATTTCTTGTCTTCCCTAATTTAGTATTCCATCCATTTCAATTTGTTGTGTTAGTTTTTTTTTAGTTTGTTGAAAAAAAATTAAAAAAGAAAGTCCATTTTACATAGTATCTAATAGTAAACCAACATTTATAAATGACATTTAAAATCACAAAATTCAAAAAGCATTTACACATCTTCAATTTAAAATCATAAAATTCAAAGCATTCCTTATTTTCTTAAGCGTGCCGAGTCAAACTAAAACCATCAAACCGGGAGTAACAATTTCTACAAGTCTGAGATTCTTCCGAAGGAATCGGCCTACAGAGGCGAAGCAAAATCACACAAGATGGCACATTAACACCATAGTTCCTTCTCGCATAGAGAAGAAAAATCTTCAGTAGCGTAATTAGGTATGAGCGTGCCTGAAATGCTACATCTTATACAGAGAGCATGTACAAATGAGGGAAGAAAACTTGCAACTGAATATTTGAAGAGCTAATGTTCAGAAGGTTTCAGACACAAACTTATTGAGAGGAGTTTCCTCCAACCTCAAAGCTTCGTTATGGCACCATTACAAGATAAATGAGAATTACATAAATTAACCAACATTAGAAACCAGCATCTAGTAAACTGGTATAGAATTGATTCCTGTAACTCATCCAGAGCCATTGAAATCTAACAATTCAAGTCACCAAGACTGAATCTATACGGACACAGATCCTTATCTCTCAAACGCATCTCTTATAGAGTTATAAGGACAAGCAGCGGCAGCTATTCTCTCGCGAAGGTTGAATTTGCTTGCAATAATAGGTCTAACATCTTCAACTCCAACTAAGCTTTCCAGAAATGGGAGCAGTGAGAGTAACTCTTTGTCATAATGGTCATCAAACCAGCTCTCAATTGGAATACCATTGTCCACCTGGAATCCAAATGCCTGAAAATAATACTGTCTACCAATCAGGGTAACAAAGTGGAGAATGACATTCTAAACAGGAATAAATTGCCCACAAAAGCACATACAAGTACTACTCAAGCAGTAGTTGTCAATTATTAACACATTACCAGATAAGATGATGCTCAACGAAAGT
Source organism: Anisodus tanguticus (assembly GCA_034509755.1). NCBI lineage: Eukaryota > Viridiplantae > Streptophyta > Magnoliopsida > Solanales > Solanaceae > Anisodus > Anisodus tanguticus. Next base: position 45,499,616 of record CM067543.1, on the reverse strand, counting down.
GACAGTATGAAAATTCCAATAGGAAGGCGACACATAAGCTTTCATCTACTTTTTTTTTGGTAAGGTAATAAAATAAGCGTTCATCAATTTTTCTTTTGAACTGGTAAGCTTTAAGCTTTCAGCAATACTACCAAGCAATTATCAGTTCAAGAAACAGGGGAGTAAACCAACCATAAACATGTTTCTTTCCAGCTTTCATGAACATGAAAGTTTAATAGCTCTTGTAATTGCTCATGGTGCAGGTTTCTTCAAGAAAAAACAAAGGACCAGAACTTAACATGTGAAAGAAACAAAGATGGAAAGGACCAGGTAGAGTAGAGATCGGGGAAGTCTTGATAAAGGAACATTATTTAGCAAAGAGAGATTCTGACACAGCACCTGAGGAGAGTTGTCGATGATAATCACACGTGCTAAATCACGGCCAAGAACTGACAGATCTTTAAGGTAATTGCCATCAACAAATACACAAGATTCACGGTAAACACGATGCCTAAATACTTTTCTCTTTGGATCAAGCACATTCAAAAGCTGTTCGGCATAAATGCTTTGGCTTGCAGTAAATATGATAATCTCAAATAGGCCGGATACTCTATCCATAAAATCTCGGAGATGAGGACGGCATCGAACATATACAGTATGCTCTTTCAGGTTGAAATTCACTGAGAATGTGAAATCTGCATCATCACAAGGTTCAAGTGTAGAGTGCACCAAGGTCTCTGTCAAATATAAAAGATTAGACTCAGCTTAACATGCCCAATAAGAAAATGATGAGCATATACTACCATTTGACTAGGAAATCTGACTAGATGCTTGAAAGTGAAAACAAGCATTGACTTTAGCACCCATGTCGGATGTACAAACATAACAGCACACAATTCAATAGGCATCACATATTCACTTTGGCATGTGACAATTTGCATGAGTATGTCCAACACATATTCCTAAAGGAGGGGATGACATCATCTTCCAATATTGGTTTTTCGAGAGTTAGCAGGTAGACTTCACAATTTAAATGATAAGCCTATAAAGGACAGATAGCCTTTGGTAGGAGATAAGGAATATCTTCTCTTTCTTTTATCAGAGGAAAGAAGGAATATCTATCCTAGAGAATCCCCATCTACGAGAAGTGCAGTATGAAGGCCAAATAAGCCCAAGGGAGAGAGAAGCAAAGCAACAGTTGTAAAGATTCCATCACTATATAGAACATGTTCGGCAAAATTGATACATATATGTACTGTGTCCATCCGCAACCAAACATCTTTTTCTAAGACATGTTCGGGTCAGTTTGCGCACACCTCGACCCCACTGGGTACCTGCTACCCCCACCAGCACACTGGGTAACTCTACCCACCAAGGCTTAGGTAGACGGGAAGAAATCACCTTGTGTTTTTTTTGGCCCTTTTGGGATTTGATCCACAACCAAATATCTTGTTTTGGCTCAGCAAAATTCTTAAGAGAAGAGTTAATTATATTGATAGAGGAATACCCATGGACCACTATTACTCGAGGAGAGAAGGATACAGCTGTCCGGAGAAGAAAAAAGAAGACCATTTTACTTTTGAGATATGTACTAAAACTTATCCTTTTCCCTGGTTGAAAGCTGAACATTACTGGAACAGACCACAAAAAAAGAAAACAACTAGTTTAGCCTTGAGCATAGACTGCAATACCATCTAAGTCCAAAACAAGAGTGGTTGATGGGCAACTCCGTGTCTGCTTAGGCAACAGCACAGGCCGAAATGTTGGAACAACTGAGGACAAGTCTGGTAAATTCTTTATGAAAAAATATGGATCAAAGTCATCAAACTCTTCAGTCTCCTCTTCCTCCATATTAATATCAGCAGGCAACTGAACTTGATTAAATTCATCAATGCATTCCAGTTTTGAATCTTTGATAGAGAGATGCACAGCTGAAACTTCAGATGACATATGCTGGCCCCCTAAATCTGTACACAAGCCAAATTTCACATAATTAGCAATTGAAAAAAGCATCAGAAGGCATATCTCGATTTTGACTAATCATGACCATCACATCTGACATTACCAGCACATGTACATCACATAAAAACCTAACCTGTAGTCTCATCTAGCACAAAATGACCTGTCAGCAAATCAACCTCTGTATTTTCTTTTCCAGGCTCCAGCAATGGCTGGTCTACTTGCTGGAAGAATTTGAGGAAGTCTGCTGAGGGAAAAATGTGACAGGATTTTGAAAGACATACGATTAGTGAGAACGTGAATTCACAGACCTACTCAACACTTAACCGCCAATGCATCTACCTACCTCGGTTAGAAATTTCCCCTCCAACACTTCTGGATAGATGGAAGGTGGGAGAAAATATTGTATCACTTCTGCAACTATCACTTTCAACATCATAGTCCTACATTAAGAAAAATAATTAGATAATACATAACCATCTATTGCAATTCTCACTAAAGTATCTACATTTAACAAGGTGAGCTAAGACTCCCAAAAATACCACATAAAGCAAATGTAAGTTATAACCTTATTAATAGTAATGGTATTATAATCATGAACAACATCATGTGCCTCCGAAGAAGCAGGAGTATCATCAGCCACCAACCCAAATCTTATATCCAAATCTGTACCGACAACATGATTCTCAATCTTTTTCGAGAAATTGCTTCCTATAAACACGAATATAGTAAATGAGAGGTTAGTTGCCACGGATAAACACTTGCGCTCTTCCAAGATTATATGAATATAAACAGGGAATAGAGTCAACAGCAAAGAAGTCAATTACAATTAACTAGGAAGACATTATGCATTGACTAGGACCATGGAAGGTTAAATCAACAACATACCCAGTGTAACCCCACAAAGTGGGGTCCGGAGAACGCAGACCTTACCTCGACCTTTATGGGGTACAGAGGATGTTTCCATTAGACCCTCGGATCAAAAGGAAAGTAGTAGATGCAGGATTGCAAGGAAAATAAAACAACAAAATATCCATATATAAAGCAAATGGAGCAACACATAGTAATACACTAAGTTGCGCGGACTCTCTGTTTTGGGTGTCGTCCCCGTCCGGATACGGGGATACGGATGCGGGATACGTTCCGGATACGATCAACCAACTTCGGATACTTTGACCGGAGTACATCAAAAATTTGGGGGGGAAATTGAGATTTGATTTCTCAAAATTAAAGATAAAACGGATTTAAGATAAGGGAAATGGCATACCTTCAATATTATAGTATTTTTGTCTCATTTTCGCTACTTCGTGTTTCAAAGAAACCAAGATTCAAGGTAGTGTTCTGAGTTTGGATGGTAGATAGTAGCAACGATGTATCTTTATAGCTCTATTTTTTATAATTTTGAATTTTCTTAGCCGAATCCCTGCACCCGTATCCATATCTGAATACACACCCCCAAATCTTAAAATTTAGATTTTGCCGAATCCGACACTCAGATACGTACCCGCATCAGATACCCACACCCGAGTCCGAGCAACTTAGGTAATACACACATAAAGAGTAAGGATCTACGGAAGCATGCAGAGGGATATGCAGAATAGTGAAAGCATATGGAAAAGCACTTCAAATTGTACTATTTTTAGATTTTGTTTCTTGTTAGATGGTAAACTTCCATGAGAGAACAGTCACTTCTCTAATGTGGCAACAACTGAGATCAAAGAATAATATATGCAACACAACAAAAGAAAACAAGAAGTAATTACAGACATGAATATGGAAAAATTCTAATAAAATCATTACCACATCACAAACACTTTGAATCAGAAGCTTTCTGACTTGGTAATACATGCAAAAAGAATTATAGACAGATTCTGATGAAGCTTAAGTAACATAAAGAGCAAAATCCCTGCTAAATTTTTGGATATATGCCCAAATATCACACCAAGCGTGCATCTTAAGCTAAAGACTAAATAAATCATATTACTTGGTCATCATAGACCCTTGTGGTCCGGCCCTTCCCGGACCCCACACATAGCGGGAGCTTAGTGCACAGGGCTCCCCTTTTTTTTTTTACTTGGTCATCATAGGATGGGTTCCATATAATACTTACCTGATTTTTGCTTCCTTACTGAAGATGCTATAAGTTCTGTAACTTGCTTTGCCTCAGTTTGCACATTCTCAGACATTTTTCGCTGCTGCCTTGAAACTTTTGGACTAGCCAGCTCTCGTGGTTTTCTTCCATTTAATTTTTTCTTAGTCTGCATATCTAACTAGAGGAGAGTCCACTCTATAGATGATTTATCCTGCTTTAAGAATTGTGACAAAGAAGAATTGAATCACCCCCTTGTTCCAGGACACACAGTTTCCTGGAAAAGAATTGCAGTCAAGAAATAGATATAGACAGTTTGTTACAAGTTTTAGCAAAGAAGATATAGATATGACAATGAAAAGCATGCATAATTGTATAAAGTCATAGAAATCTCTCTGCATGTATAATTGATAATTCATTGCACATATAATGATGACTTGGAAACAGGTTGCATCATTTAGCAACATTTTCTGCAGACAGACCACTCCTACAATGTGTAGTAAATATTACTCCTAATAATTAAGCTTATTGTAGGTTTGAAAGATGGTGCATGTATACAGATGCACAAGTTACACCACATGCACAAAGATGACAGAAGGCAAGTATCAAACATCACATGGATCAACATACCCATAAATTAAACAGGAAAAAAATCAAAGCAGAAGGTAAAAACCCAACAATGCACGTAAAATGAGTTGGCGAGGTAATAAAACTTTTGCATTCTTTCTCACCAAATAATAAACAGATTCCCTAAACTTTTAGAATTCAACCACCAATTGTCAAACTCTTTAAAAGCATTGACTAAGAGGATTATACTTTTAATTCTTATTTCTTTTTCTTTAGAGAGGTCAACAAGTAACTAAAGTGTATGTGCACAAAACTATGCCATTCTACGCATGGAGATGTATTGCATAAGTTAGTTGTAGGGATGTGGCTCTAGATCTTTGGTCTAGTGGTAGGAGTGCAACACGTGATGTGTGGGTTAGGCACACATCACAGGTTCGGACCTCGCCGAAGACAAAAAACCTAGTATTTAAGTAGACAAGGTAAAGGAGGGGACCATTATCCACAGACTATCAAACCATATGTCATTGGCCTTGGGGATTTCTCAGTTGTCAAAAAAAGTTAATAGGGAGGAATGCTTAAAACTAAAGGTCACATACAAATGCAACTGAGTGCACCTCCATAGAGAACATCGAGGAAAACTAACATGTGCTTTGAATCTCCCTAAAGAAACTTAAATTTACCTATCCACCAAAAAAGAATAAGGAAACTAAGCCTCAAAAAGGAAACTTTCAAGTATCTGTACAGTATATACACTTCCTTGAGAGTTGAACAATACTAATTCCTTGAGCACCATTCCCCTCATTGGGGATTTTGAGCCAACCAAGCAAACAGGCCATCTGGTGGGCTAGAGTTTCGGTGCGCCTTCCAGCAAATATAAAAACCTTAGAGAAAAAATGGATTTCTCATTTTAGAATCACTTTTATCATGTATTGACAAATAAAGGAAGATCATGGAATCAATTTTTACACATATTTTGTTAAGTCTCAGATGACTAAAAAGGTTTAGGAATTTCAACTTCCTCAAGAAAGTAACTTCTTTTTTACGAGAAAGTAACTTTTTTATAAGTAGTCAATTAACTACTTAACACCAAACACAGAAATATGCTGCTCCGAATATCTTTCAAATGATGTTTGCTAATCTTATCGTGGTATTAGGAGACAGTGCCTGTTACATTCTGTACGAACCTGCTCTTCGTGCTGCTCTATAATGATATGATGCTTATCATTCACTTCTCAATACACACAATACATCTCCATCTATTGCAAAACAACTAATGTGGGCTCCAAAAGTAAAGGACCAAAAATCTATAGGTCATCCCTGAAACTTTTATACGCCATTGCAAGTCCAGTCTATTACAAAAGCTATAGCATCCTGAATGCTTATTGAAGTTCAACAAGATGACAACCAAAGAACACTATTCAAAGACTGGAAAAACTAAAGACAGAAAAGTTTCTATCTGTATCGACTAACGCATCAATAGCTTCCTGAATCAGAATTATAAGTAACTGCTAGCATTTTAATCTTTCATTTCTCAAGGCCAAAGAATTGCACCCAGTTAGCTAATTACGAGATTCTCTCTTTTGAAGGAAGCAAAACCCTAAACTCCAAGTTTGTGAGCAAAACCCTGGCAAAGGGGTAGAGTTGCCATATATTGAGGATCAGCATAAGAGTATGATGAATCCTCTGAGTACGATCAAACTGAGCAACACATACGGATCTTGACCCGTTTGGCCATAAAAATTACTCCATTATACTTTTTTCCGGAATAATTTTTCACTTTATTTAAAAATAAGTGCTTGACCATGAAAATTCCAAATTCAAATTGAAGTTGTATTTCAAATTTGGGAAACAACTTATAACTTGTTTTCCGACACACTATCACTTTTGAAGTCCTATTTAAGCACATTCAAGCATGAACATTATTCCAAATATTCTGTATAACCAAACACAACTCCAAATTCAGGTTTAAGACAAGTGGATTGATTTTAATACAAATTCCTTTGTGTGGCAAAAACAGTAAGTAAATTTTGAAAAGAAATTGCAAATTAAGTTGAAAACCCTAAAACAAACAGAGAAGAGCAAAAAGCTAAAAAAAGGGGCTCAAAAATCTTGGCATACCTAAACTTCAAACTTGAAAATCAACACATATAAAGCAATTAAATCAGTTCCTGCAAGCATGAAAATGTAGGGAGCTCAGATAGTTTGAAGGGAGAAGTGAGTGAATCATGGAAATGAAAAAATTAGGGTTTTAGCAACCTGAAAGAAGATGTTGAATTTGATGTTTGAACTAAAAATATTTCCCTCCAAAGATGAAAAGGAAAAAAAAAGAGGGGGGAAAATGGAAGAGTACAGCTTAGTAGGAATCCAAATTGAAGATAGATATTGTGGAAATCAATTCTTACTTTCCTTCATTTTCGACTTTCTTCCCTCTTGTACAACACGCGCTATACTTAGCGTTCTCTTTCTTTTTTTCATTTTAAGCATTCGAAGCTATGCTATAAACCGCGAGAGATATTCATTTTTAATTAGAATTTTTGGGTTCAAAATCAAATTATATTAAGTAAGAAGTGGTTTACTAATAATAATAAATAAAATGTTCCTTATCATAAGGACCTTTACTTACAAAACTTCAACGTGGGTCTGGAGATGGTAGAATTTACGCAGACGTTATACCTTAGTATGTATAACTACATTTTTGAAATTAATCTACTCAAAACAAAGCATAATCACAAGCAAAGTAAGAGAAATGGACAGACTCATACAAAAAATTAAAGCAGTATGAACATGCTAATAACAAAATTGAATACGTCATGGTAACGCATTCTGACAAAAGAAAGCAGTAGCTAACGCAAATAAATATACTTACAAAACTTAGAACTTAAAATTTAAGGTTAAAGATGGATAAATATGTATCATTCTATAATGGCTCGCTCAAGTAATATAATGTGTGTTTAGTTTGTAAGAGTTAATTTGGTAAACCGGTTATACAAGAATGGTAATATAAGAACTTTTTATGCTGTGAATAATAATAAATAAATTATTATAATAATAATACATGAATTGTTATGAAATATATGTTATTTCGTGATTGCTTATTGTAATGAATTATTTTCTATGATTTCACTTATTTAATTATTGTTAATATATTTATTTTATTTCACATTTATCTACGTGAGATAACACACAGGTCTTCGCATGATGAGTTTTTGGCCTTCTTTTTTAAACCCAACAGGCAATAGAAAATTATAAGTATGCACAAATAGACAATCAATCAAAATCTTAACACAAAATCATACCAATATCCACGTCCATCACCGGTCACTGGGGTAGGTTTACCAAACAATATTGCCCCTAATACAACCACCACAAATATGAATTATGCTACAATCTTAACTATTGTCATTATCCAACCAAATCAAGAACATTTTGAATTAAAAGTCTATTGTCTTTATAAATTGACAATTCGGCAAAACCTCAAAATGCTATTGAGTTATATGAACTTAGAAAATAGTCAAATACAATTTGAAATTAAGGGTACATGCAATATTGGTTTCTTGGAGGAGCGACATATTTTAATTAGACTATCCTTGTTAGAGGATTATGTTACATTAATGTCGCATGCGTGGAAACTCAATGTTCGAGGCTGATACTTTCAACTGAGATTCCTTGAGTGGAATCCATGATTTATCCCATATGAGGAAATAACCATTAACATTGCTTGTGTATCTTTCCCAGGACTACTAACAAAATTTTGTGATAAAGAATCAATGGCTAAAGCAGTTGGTACACCTTTGGTGATTGATAAGGCTACTAATAATCAAACAAGACATAGATGTGTTCGGGATAAAGTTAAGTAGACTTAACAAAAAAATTATCAAAGAGGATACAAATCAATTGTATTGATGAAGATACTGGAGAGGTGAGATCAAAATGACAGAAAATTCAATATGATTATTTGCCCAAATACCGCACCCCTTGCAATTTACAAGGACATAATATGCCTGAATGTTGGGAGAGGACAAAGCAAAAAATAGGGAGGACAAGGGTGAAGAAAAGAAGGGGAAGTGGAAACAATAAGCACCAGCAAACTGAACCAACAAGGCAAAATAAAACATACAAGAATGGAAAGGTAATAAAGCAAGAGTGGAATATAGTGCAAAATAAAAAAAATGTTTGAGTTGTGGAGCCTAATTTCAGCCGACATTATGAAGACCCTACGCAGAGTGTTGGGATCAACCGGTTGGGATCAGCCGATTAGTCGGTGTAATATTATTAGTGGAGGGGTAATTTAGGAATTTAGGCTTGTATTATGTTCATCCTAGTTTTCTCTATATATAGTCTAGGGCGCCGTTATTCTCTGTGTGTGCAATTATGCAGAGAGTTGAGTGAGTTGTACATAGCGGCCAAAAACAATTTCTTTCTTGAGAAAAAAAGGCGAGTCGTGAGACGGTGTAGCCATCAGAGAGAAAGAGAGATTGTAAACTCAAAAATCTGCAGCGGCAAGTGGACTAGCTCTCGCATTGAGGGTGAACCACTACAAAATTGTGTGTGTTATTTGTTCTTCGCACATTTATTGTTTTCGGCTTAAGTAGGGTTTGGGACGTAAATCCTAACAACTGGTATAAGAGCGACAGGTTGTGTTACGATTCAGAAAACAATGGGAGGCGAAGATGGTTCGACGCACGACATCGGTAAATTCGATGGTACAGATTATGTGTTTTGGAGAATGAAAATTGAAGACTATTTGTACGGCAGAAAGTTTCATCAACCGCTGAGCCTGAAGCCCGAGGAGATGAATGATGTAGATTGGAACCTCCTTGAGCGACAGGTTCTGGGAGTAATCCGATTAATGTTGTCGAAGAACGTTGCTCATAACATGGCGAAGGAGAAGACCATCGCTGGCATGATAAAGGTTTTGTCCGACATGTATGAGAAACCTTCGGCTAACAATAAAGTATTTCTCATGAAGAAATTCTTTCATCTAAAGACAGAGGAAGGTGCTCCTGTTGCAACGCATGTGAATGAATTCAACACGATTGTCAATCAACTATCATCGGTTGCAATCGAGTTTGACGGTGAAGTGCAAGCCCTAATTCTGTTGGCTTCCCTACCGAACTGTTGGGAGTCGATGAGAGTAGCGGTTAGTAATTCTGTCGGCAGTGACCAACTAAAGTTCAACGATGTTAGAAATCATATCCTTGCCGAGGAGGTTCGCAGGATAGATTCGGGTGAGACATCGACTAGTTCTGCTTTGAATGTAGAGAACAGAGGCAGAAATTATGACAGAAACAACAACCGAAATAAGGGCAAGGCGAAGTCAAGGAATGGCATGAGTCAATCCAGATCCGGCAGAACACTTGAGTGTTGGAACTGTGGAAAACCGGGTCACATCAAGAAGAATTGCACGGCACCGAAGGAGGAGGACAACAAGGGGGGTGGAATCAAGGAGGACAACAAGGATTTCAGATCGGTTATTTGGTTTGCAGCCATGGCGAGACAGTGAAGGAAAGGAACAGATTCAGACACAGAGAGAAGGCGTCGGCTAATTATGGGCAAAAGATAAGTAAATTAACCTAGGCTCTTGATACCATGATAGAAACGATAGAGATGATGGAATGTTTTGCCTGAATATTTCATTGAATTCATCAACATTATATATAATATTACAAGCCAAGATTATGGCTGAAATTGGGCTAAATCAAATAATAAATTATACTAAATCAAATAAACAATTATTCTAATCTAAATCTAATAAATCAGAAATTATGCTAAATCTAAATCTAATCATACTAAATATACACCTTCTAGATATATGAAGATTCTTACTTTTGCTGAATCGTATCTACATATTCTAATAGATACAAGTGTTAAAGAAAGTAGTTTAAAAGTTTTTTTTTCACTTCGTAAAGTTTACAAGTTGCTTCTTTAGTTTACAAGATTATATAAGAGCAATAGTTGCATGAAATGTAAAAGTAAACCTTACGCAATTGTTTCAAGTACAACTGAAAGTTTGTCATACCATAAAATAAATATTACAACTGAGACAAAAAAAAAAAAGATCCGAAGTGTTGCCAGCCATACACATTTGTAATGCTATTCGCTATTTGGGATGAAAATGGGACATCTGATTGTTGAGTTTCTTGAGCTGTGGACAACACAAGAACATCTCACTTCTCAAAGATGGGGAATAATTTTGTCTTATATATAATCAACTACGAATTAAATTGTGGACGAGAATATTTAACCATAAATAGAGAAAATAAGAAAATTACAAGTCCTTATCGAAGTAGTCAATTTATGTTATTTGAGTTAAAACAAATAGTTTCAATAAGAGAATCTCTTGAAATGGACACCGATTCCAACATATGAGGAAAGACTCAATGGTTGTTAAATATCATGCTGTTATCTTCCATTAGAGAAAAATTCTGGTTGTGAATGTTCATTGAGCAGCAGTCACTCGATCGCACAAAATTCTAAGGTTTGTAAAGGAGAACGACTTGTTTACTTTTATTGCTTGCCATAGAAAAAGAAACAAAAAAAAAATGATAGTTGAGAGTTAAAATTATAAAAGTGTTATGAAATAATAAAAAAATACAAGGCAACAATAATATAGCCAGAGAAACTAGGGAGAGAGAATTTTATTGCTCTTCAAATTAATGTACAAATGAACTGAATTAACTTTCTATTTATAGAAGAAAAGAAACTGTTGTGAGACTTTCAGAAGCTGCTGGCAAACTGCCGACTTGAGCTACTCGCAAGCAGCGCCTGCTTAATTGCAAGTATGAGGAAGCTGCTGCAAGGATTTTCAGGGAGCTGCATGTATGGGCTACTTGCAAGATGCATGCTTGAGCTACTTGCAAGCTGCCTACTTGATTGCAAGCTTATCCAGGAAACTGCAAGAGTACTTAAATGGACATCCACAATACAATGTATTTATAATACTCCCAATTGGATGTTCATTAATAGATTATGTGGCTCGTTAAAACCTTACTAGGAAAAATCTAGAGGAAAAAATCCTAGAAGGAAAAAGAGTACACGTATATGATAATACGTATTACAGGCTGCCTCATTAAAAATCTTACTAGGAAACTCAAATGAGACAAAACATTGGTTAAGGAAAAAAGAGTAAAACGTGTATTTTACTCCCCCTGATTAAAGCATCACATAATTCTTGAAGATGATGTACTCTGATCTTGTATACCAACTTATCATATTTTGAGGTTGGCAGAGCCTTTGTGATCAGATTTGTCAAATGATCATTTAACGAACTGGTTGATCATCTGCATCTTCATTCCTTAAATAGAGTTGCATCATCACCATATAATATTGTTGCAATCACGCAAGTACACTCTTGACTTGCTTTATAAATTGTTGTTATCTTTTATGATATGACTGTCATGTTAAACAACATGGCATGACAGTAATCCTTCATGAAAATAGATAACGTATCTGGATCGAACTTATATGTCAATCAGATGTGTCACGCCATGAACCACAGTCTGAGCGTAACACGATACTCGGTGCCTGACTGCATGTGATCGAGTGAATCAACTGGCTGGCTGAATCAACATGTGATATATACAGAATAAAATATGCAACATACTAAGATAATGGAAAGTCTTATAGAATAAGCATAAATACGGAAATACTGATATAAGTCTAAAAGTATCAATACGTAGCCAACATGGCTAACACATAAGACTGCTAAACTCTGACGGACTACAACTATAGTCTATGAAGCCTCTAATGAAGTACTGCAAAACTAACCGGGACAAGGCTCCCGACATACCTGACTATCTGAAAATACTAAAAGACTGTAAGTAAAGATAACGCCCTGAAAGAATTGGAGCTCACCAAGTAGCTTATACTGGAACCTAGCAACCCAAATAGTCAACCTGTAAATCGTTACCTGCATCACGAGATACAGGCCCCAGACAAAAGGAACGTCATTATATTTGAATTGCACTGTTATGTAAAACCAATTGAAAGAATAAATAGCTACAAACAAATAAGTACTAAAACTGAAACTGAACATGTTGATAGTTGAACTGAACAAGGGAAGTAAAGTAATAAGAACTCCTTGTTCTGAATATGAAATCACATATTTTAGCTGAATGAATAACCTATGGGGCTTGGCCCAATATAAGTGCACAAATAAGTGGCCTTGGCCAAGTAAGTGTGTCAGTCTATGACATTGTCCACGTATACATATACATAAGACTGTGCCTTTGGACAAAGATACATAGATTCAATATTCAGCAATCTATATTAAAGAACTGAGACTCATACTGTGATGCATAATACTAAAATACTAAGGAAATACTATACTGAGACATGTATTCATGAACTGATTATGGAGTTTAAAACATTAACTGATCATAAATATACCGAGTTTTCATGACTAAGACTCATGAGATATCAAACACGAGTCTATACTGATTACGTACTGAGTTCCGTCAATCAAGGAGTGGTTGTCCAGTATCTTCATGATGAAGGATTTAGGTGAAGCCTGCTACATTCTGGGAACTAGGATCTATAGAGATAGACCTAATAGATTGTTGGGGCTGTCACAATCAGTCTACATAGACAAAGTGCTTAGACGTTTTTCTATGGAAAATTCCAAGAAAGGCGGTCTACCTATGGGTCAAGGCATCAAGTTATCTAAGAAGGACAGTCCTTCTAATGCTATAGAACTTGAGCGCATGAAGAGGATCCCATATGCTTCGGCTATAGGATCGATCACGTATGTCATGACCTGTACTAGACAGATGTGGCCTTTGCACTTAGTATGACTTGCAAATTCCAGCAGAATCCTGGGGAAGAACACTGGAAAGCAGTCAAGAGTATTCTTAAGTAACTTAGATGAACTAAAGATTACTTCTTAGTCTATGATAAGGAAGAAAAGCTAGTTGCTACTGGGTACACTGATGCTAGCTTCCAGACGGATCTTGATGACTTCAAATCTAGGTACACGTTCATTTTCAATAGTGGAGCAGTGAGCTGGAAAAGTTTCAAACAAACTACAACTGCTGATTCGACAACAGAAGTTGAGTACATTGCTGGATCGGAAGCTGGTAAAGAAGCTGTCGCGATTTCTGAGTTCCTGAAGGAACTAAGGGTAGTTCCGAGTGCCAGTTGTCCAATAACTATTTATTGTGACAACACTGGTGTGATTGCATAGGCTAAGGAATCAAGACCAACAAACAGAAACAAGCATGTACCAAGTAAATATCACATACTCAGGGAGATAGTGGAGACTGAACAGATTAGATTAGACTATATTCCCACAAATGATAATGTAGTTGACCCGTTCACTAAACCATTAAGCTTAGTCAAGCATACTGGTCATTTTGAGAATATGGGCATTAGATACTGGCTCTAGGCCAGGTGGGAGATTGAAAGTATATGTATGTCCTAGAGACAATCTATATTAAGACAAATGTACTTTATACACGTTCGTATTATTATTAATGGAGATTAATATTTTGATATTTGCAATTATTGAATTATTAGTTGATTGTTTGTAATATTCTATAATATGCATCCCTATAGGTTACATTGTTATTAATAGTACGAGATATTAATATTATAATGTAACTCTTATAATAGCCTCGACTAATGATCATCGAGAATGGGATATCGATGATATGTGATAAGTCGACATGTGGTCTGCATCACATCCTTAGAGGATGTAGCATGTCTCACATGCTATGAGTAATGGCTACTCGTGATGGACACATGGATACTTTAGAAGTATTGGTATACCCTGCTGATATATTGTTTGTTATACATGTCTAAAGTATGATCAGTGTGTGGGAGATAGAAGTCCTTAGACTTGAGGTCAATACACACCTTGTCTACAGAGTAATATACTTTGATCCTATCCTAAGCTCAAATGTCTTATAGGTTGAGATACGGCTTGTATTGGGTACATTACGATGTGATCCTAAGCTCAAATGCCTTATAGGTTGAGATACGGCTTGTATTGGGTACATTACGATGTGGATTAAAGGTGGTAGTTGAGCCAATATTAGGATTCATTCCTCGAGTGTATATTCGAGAGAACACTCAGTTTCTCAGTGATATTGAGTTGACTAAGTCGTTGGCCAACGCAATAGACATATCTAGAATATGGTCTTGTTGTCAACCTATATAGATGAGATTTAATGATCAAGCCATTTGGATAGACACTTGGCAAATCCAAGCTTGATCGAGTGCGTCGAGAATGAAAGGATTTTATCTTCCCACATAGAGGTTCAGTTTACTTGATTCATGTAAATATACTTCACATATTGAGTTCGTCTTACGGCGCTGTCTAGGAGTTCCGTGTAGACCCTAATATGATTAGTGTCGATATGTGAAGACCGGTAGGGTAACACTATGTCAATTGTTTCTTCGATCTAAAGGTATATTGAGAAAGTGTTAAATATTCGATTTGGAATCGGGATATTTAAATTAATAATAACTATGAGATAATGTCTATTTAATGGGAATTATTTAATTAAGTCAAGATTGGATTTTGGATTTAACTAAAATGTGCTGAAATATTTTGTGAAAAGGGCGAGGCGCCGCGGCGCCCAATGGGCAGAGTCGCAGCGCTAATTGGGCAGCAGGCCAATCTGGCCTGCTGCAATTCGTTTTGGGCCAGGCTTTGAGCCCAACCCAAAAGCTGAATTTTGTCCTAATTGCATATATATATATATAGAGCACCTCCTCATTCATTATTAGACACATTATTCATATATTATTTTAAGTCTTAGAGACGTAGAATAAAACTCTCTCTTGATCTCTGCCGAACTTCCTAGCTGTTCGAAGGAGGTATACATCGGAGTTCTTGGAACTTGCTGTCGAGGATCAATTGCGTGCGCACCCTCGGAAATTACTAAAAGACTCCAGAGTTTCCAAACCGTAAGTATTCTATCAAAGTATTACGGTTATATACATGTTATGTATTGACGTGTTTTATATTACTACATAATCATCCTACAGTTCGTCACTTGTTGGGTTTGAAACACAAAATTTTCAAATTCCACTGTGTACACGAACCCAACAAAAACCTACAAACAGTTCCCCACTTTCTGAATATTGATTTCTGAAGAAAGAACTAGGATTAAAGAACAACAAAATTGACTACCTCAAATGATCAATGAATTGAAGAATGATGCAAATAAACAGTCAGATAATGGATGAGAAGAATGTCACCTTGAAGGTTGAGAATATGCAGCTAAAGAGATCTAGATGCTATCAAAGCTTAACTTGATATGAAAGAACTATGAGGACTCATACAAATCATTTGTTTCATCAAGAGAATTTGGTCTTTACTTCCTTTTTAGCCAAAACCAAAATATAGTCCATCTAAATATCAGTCTGATTTCTTTGTTCTAGTCTTTTAACACTATTAGAAGGTTATGTAATTGTCTATCTGCTTTGGTATATGGCTTAATATGGTGCATATAAAATTCTCCTAATATTTTGATTTGACGAGTTCATTGAATTGAAAATATTATTGAATTTCAGTTGATGTACTTGTGTATGTTCTTGCTAGTATAGCCCCAGTGATCATGAATTTGATATTTCTAAACTTTCATGCTTAACCTGACTAATACACGTGTTTTTTAATGATGCCAAAAGAGGAAATATTAATGGATGTTCATGTGTCAATATTTGAAGATGGATATTTCATGAAAAGGTGCATATTTGAAAGTGCCAATATTTGAAGAGATGTTTCATAAAGGTGCACATATTTGAAAGTATCACTGGTTTGATAAGAAAATACAAGAAGCTTAAAGAATTTGGTTCTCACATAAGAGCATTGGACAATGCAAATAGAACAGAGGAAGAAGACATTTGCACTAATTGAAAGAATTTTAGAATTGTCCTGAAAGAACATGGTCCTTGAACTTTCACTGATGATGTTTTACAGTAAACACATGGATATGATGTTCTTACACCTAATCATATAGAGGGTTGCAATGAATGGAAGATAAGGCCTTAACATACTTAAGTCAAATCACATCTTGCTAATTTAAAATTTAAATCAACATAGAGTTGGTTCTAAGAGGGAATTGTCAATATAGAAGCCGGTCCTTAGGTGGAAGATGCATTTGAGTGCACATGTAGTTGCTAGAGTACACATGAATAGCTATGAAATTGTTATGTGTTTGTCATCATCAAAAATGAGAAATTTATTGAGGATTCAAGATCTTATGAAGTTTTAATGATTGACAAATAATGTATAATTGACGATCACAATTCAAGAAGGATAAATAAACATATACAAAAAAATCAGATCCTTAATAGATTTCCTAAAGGAACTGGTAATGCTGGCAACATAAACACTTGGAAGAACCATGTCCTTTGCAGAAGAACTAGAAATTGTTTGGTCCAAGCAGGAAAAACTATTCGACGCGCAAAAAGAATTCCTTGAAAAATTGTGATTAAGACTTAATCCAATTCTGCAAGAAATAAAAGTTCAATATATAAAAAAATTGTCATAATTGAATGTATGCAATTAGCTTTGAAATAGGAGAAAACAAAAGGAGGCGGTGCGTGAATGAAAACCAAATTTGACTTGACTAGAGTTCTAGATTTCTTGAATTCTTGAACCTAGTTTGATTTGGATCTGAAGATACATGAAACAACTATTCCTACTCCTATACAAAGCATCACATGATGTTGTTGAAGATACGAGACTCCATAGCAAATAAAGAGAGATTTATTCAGAGTGTCTTCAAGTGAGCAGTTCTTTCAGTTGTAATAGTTAGATTCTTTGTGATTAAATTGTAACCTTTTACATTCACGGAGAATTTGTACTATGTGTTTGTGTTGTAAGGAGCTTCTTAAACTAGCTAGAATCTTTGAAGAAGTTAGCTACAATTAGTGAAGAATTGTAGAGGGAGAAGGTGTTGTAGTGGACAGTTTCTTAGGTTATTAAAGTTATAACCTTAAAAAAACTCGACTGTTTAAGTGGAGATTTGAAATATCCTATTGGAGATATGATTTTTCCTCTCTTGAGCGTGGAGTTCTTCACTAAAAATGCTTGTATAATATACTATTCCGGAATTTACTTCTTATTTACCATTGAAGAAGGGTTCTTCCGTGAGTTAGGTGATAGTGCACAATTACAAAATGAAATCAATCCTAGTACATTGAGAATTATTTTTTATTATTTTCTCCACCAAGCTTTAGCAATGAAAAGATGATTTTCGAAAATCACACGGTTTCACATTTTATATAAAAACATGACGGAGACTAAAATTTGACTTTTATAAGATCCTATAAGCTTGGACGGTTAGATTAACATTACGTATGTCAATGTAGACACAACATTAATTTGATCTAAAAGTCAATTAGGCTATCTAGGTAGCCCAAAGGCCAACATTATGACAAAAAATAAATAAAAATGAAAAGAAAGAGTATTAGCAGTCGTTTATATTGTTCACTTGCATAAAAAATTCTAATTGGGCTAAGTTTTCTGAAAAGAATATGACCTGAAGTTATTGTAAATACATTTCCAATTAATTGGGATTGCTTAAAGTAAATCTATGAATTTCGACTGTGTAAGCTTATTCATGGTCCTAAATTCAAATAAAGAAGAAAGAAAAACATTTTTTTCTTTGGTGATTAAATAATTATAATAATAAACAAATAATTTAAGCGGATTATATCAGTACTAATGCATCGGATTCCATCAAAACGTTGAAGTTAAGCGTGTTTGGGCGAGAGTAGTACTAGAATGAGTGACCCATGGAAAGTCCTCGTATTGCAATCCTTCTTTTGAAGGGAGTGTTGACGAAACTGGTAAAGTTGATGTCATGTGATCAGAAGGTTACGAGTTCGAGCCGTGGAAGCAACCCCTTGCAGAAATGTAAAGTGAGGCTACGTAAAATAGACCTTTGTAGTCTAGCACTTCTCCGAACCTTAGTGCACCGACTGTCTTTTTTATATATATATATATATATATATAGTAATAAACAAACAAATAAATAAATAAATTGAATAGTTGGTCTTTGAATCAATCTATTCATACTTAAATCTCTTTTGACATGTTCAAATGTAGCTCAACGGAGCATTTGACACCCCTTGAAATTAAAATAATTCCACATTTGTATAGAGGGGGCAGCTAGTTGTCAAAAAGAAATGCGCCTTAGTAGTTGTTTGCAAGAGAAAAAAGAGTTTCTGTCTATATTTTATAGCTAAAAATCCTCCAAATCAGTAGTGACGCTGTCCTGGTCTGTCAATCCTATCTTGTACACATCATACCCTCTACCCATTCATTCCACTATCAATATATATATATATATATATATATATCTTTGTTGTTCCTATAAATTCTCTCCATACTCTTTTATCCAAATCTATAAATTCTCTCCATACTCTTTTGTTTCAGACATAACTTAATTTTGAGTAATTCCTTTTTACTTCCTCTCTTTTTTTGTCTACATTTTGATTCTTTCTAACTAAATTATGTAAGCTTGAAAAATTATTAGCGATTTTTTTTTTGATATTCTTTAATTGTGCTAATGGGGCTGGTTTTACCTTTTAGCCATTCCTTTATCTTTCTTTGAGCTAATTATTTTGCTTTTCTTGAGCATTTCTGTACATGTAAGGTGTTAATTGAGATGTTTCTTTAAAAGAAATGTTTAATTCAAATAGATGAATTATCTGTGTGAAAATATGCATCTGGTAGTCACCACCATGTTAAGCAGTAATTGTTTAACATGTTGTTAAATGGAGATTCTTGGATTATTTTAGATCTGATTGTCGTACAAATTAATTTTTTTTTATGAAAGAATGTAACATTTAGCTCTTCCCGTAAGCATTTCTTTGCAACAGTGATGTTGGTGTAGTCAATTGATGAGGTAATAATTTTTTTATTCCATGTTTTTATTACATTTATAAAAAAAAAAAATTGTCGTGGGCCTAAGTCAACGAGCTTAGAGGGGAGGATTATTCAAGCCCATATGCCCGTCTCATTGGAATTTTTCACTCTTCAACATTTCTCCTTTGATTTGATAAAAAAGTTAGCTCTTTTATTAGTAACTTGGAGGCAATGACTGAGTTGTCTATTAATTGCTCTCTTATTTTGGTATACTACTTATTTACGAATTTTGTATTGCTGTTAATGTTAAAAAACTTGTTTTGGATAATGGTGGTACTTTGGTTTTGCTGTCTGGGAGATATTCTGCTTCATTTACTGAGATGAAGTAACTATAACTCGTTGTATATGATCAAGCGCAGGTGCTTCATATACAAGATGGAAGTAACAGGAGGTTAGGACCTTTAGATTTTATGGCATTGGAAGGTATTCTCCTTGTATTTTTACTCCTACGTCTTTGCTTTTCCAGTTTGAGTAGTTATCCATTGGATAATGTTAAAAATGTTTACTTTTCTTATTAGGTATTTGGGAAATGCTTGAGATAACAGAAAACCTAAGGAAAATAGAAAGTGGTATCAGCAAGGGTCTTAGAGTAAACAAGGCTAACCGCAGAACTCGAAGAATTGGAATGGAATTTGACTCTGATTTGGCTACGCATAGGGAATCGTTGACCATTACCGCACAAGTCATCACTTCTGCAAACTCTTTTATCCCTTGGTCTTCTAAGATTTCCATTAGTGAAGGATATCATGAATTTCTTTAGTTAAAACTGACAAATATTGAATTACTTTAGAGGTTCAAGGCCTGGTCGTTGATCATATCACTTTTTCAAATCTTTTGATTTAAAAAATGCCTGGTGTTTTATCAAGGATGTGTTTCACAGATTTCAGGCAGCAAGATAGTGTAGGTTGTACCAAAAGTGATAATTCCTTTTTAACTTATTGTGTTGATGATTCCCATTGCCCCATCTTGCCTGGTCTGCCAGATGATGTGGCAAAATATTGCCTTGCACTTGTTCCTCGATCAAACTTTCCTGCTTTGGGTGGTGTCTGCAAGCGATGGAGGTCATTCATTAAAAGTGAAGAGTTCATCAGCATTAGAAAGCTAGCAGGCCTACTTGAGGAATGGCTTTATGTCCTGACTGTGGATGCTCAAGGAAAAGAAAGCTACTGGGAGGTTTTAGACTGCTCTGGAAACAAACACCATCAGCTCCCACAGATGCCAGGTCATACAAAAGCTTCTTTCGGCATTGTAGTTCTCAATGGTAAACTTCTTGTTATGGGTGGTCATTCCGTGATTGATGGATCTGGGTTGGCCTCAGCTGACGTTTATCAATACGATTCTTACTTGAATAGGTTTGTCTCTGAGCTTCTGTTTCTATTCCGTTCTTATTTTTGGGTTGAAGGAAAATGTTTACTTGGAAATTGTTTTCATGAAAATAAGTGGGTTTCTTACTTATTTTCTTGTGTTCATATGTAAGCAAGAAATATTATCCAAAAGCATTTGTATATAATCTAGACAAATACTATGAGAGGTGGGAGTGGAGGGGTAGGGGTGTGGGGTGGTGGGGATGTGGGCTATGGGGGTGGGGTTGAAGATGAGGTGTGTTGGATGGTGGGGAAGACAGAATCAATGTGGTATGTCACTTGTGGAACTTGTTTTCCCTACTTCGACTAAGGAAGTCATTTTCCTCATTTTTAAGGAACTTGTTTTCCTAGAGAAAATGTTTTCAAAAATTTTGGCCAAATGAACATGAGAAAATCGGAAATCCTCCATACCAAACACACTCGCAGTGGATACATAGTTTCAGCTACTGTAAGGTGGGATAATGCATGAATAAGGCGTTTTGGCGGTG
Organism: Anisodus tanguticus; assembly: GCA_034509755.1. Taxonomy (NCBI): domain Eukaryota; kingdom Viridiplantae; phylum Streptophyta; class Magnoliopsida; order Solanales; family Solanaceae; genus Anisodus; species Anisodus tanguticus. Next base: position 45,478,289 of record CM067543.1, on the reverse strand, counting down.
TGGTTCGGTATAAGAAAATTAGCCTGCCTCCCCAAAAATAAATTAGCTACTTGACCCGACCTAGATAGAAGTTTCTGTGTTTTGTTTTTGATGCTTACAATTAAATATCGTCTGTAAAAATATTTAGTTTATCTCTGATGTTACTTTACTAGTCACTCAACTTCCATGGATATCCCAAATATTTTGCAAACTTCCATAGATTATAAGTAATTGATGCAAAGTAAAATCGTTTCACTTAAACTCTGATGCTTCTCTCTCGTTTTCTTCATTATCAATCATGAGATTCTAGGTATGTTAATCCTTATGGTAAAATTGGTTGAAGTTTCTTACAGTTCTGTGGTTACTTCATTGTTTAAAGGTTAAATCTATTCAGGATTCACGCATAACAATTGCCATAAGCAATACCTCCTTCTAACTCTACTCTACCAAACTTGAGTTTTGGTTCTGTTTATGTACTTTCAACTGCCCATTTTCCTAGCAGATCATGTACAATGCTTTTAAGTAAGCTTTGCCTCTACAACCAATAATGAAACACTATCAACCCAAGCGCAGTTATCACTACAAATTTGCCCACCTGCTTATGTTTTGTTTTTAGGAGTACTTCAAATAGTGGAATCGTTCTTATCAGGAATTGTTGAAAGGGAATCGACATTAGTGAAGATGAACCTGTTGATTTACTTGCATCCCTTACCAGAATAAACTTTAGTTGGAATTACTAGTTAAATTGACACCACAGCTAGAGTGAGCTCTTTTGGGAGTAGTACTTATTTTTTCGTCTCACAATTCCCCTCTTTTGTGGGTAGAACTGGCAAGTCTGGTATGAAAACTCTTTATCTATAGTTTGATGTCTTGCATGATCCATGTTTTATTTATTTTGAGCAGCTGGAGCAAATTGGCTAGCATGAACGTGGCACGTTATGATTTTGCTTGTGCGGAAGTGAATGGAATGATTTATGTGGTCGGTGGTTATGGAATAGATGGTGAATCTCTTTCTTGTGCTGAGGTGTATGATTCAGATAAAGATAAGTGGACAGTGATTGAGAGCCTTCGCAGGCCAAGGTGGGGCTGCTTTGCATGTGGATTTGAGGGAAAGCTCTATGTTATGGGCGGTCGATCAAGTTTTACAATAGGGAATTCAAGGTTCGTTGATGTGTATAATCCGGAGAATCACACTTGGTGCCAGATGAAAAACAGTTGTGTCATGGTTACTGCTCATGCTGTTCTGGAAAAGAAACTCTTCTGTATGGAGTGGAAGAACCAGAGAAAACTTGCTATTTTCAATCCCGAGGACAATTCATGGAAGATGGAAGCAGTTCCAGTGATGGGGAGTTCAACCATTCGGTTCCAGTTTGGCATACTGGATGGGAAGCTTTTGCTGTTTTCTATACAAGGCGATGATCCTGGTTATAACACCCTGCTATATAACCCTAATGCACCTCCAGAATCACAGTGGCAGACTTGTGACATAAAGCCATCTGGTGTGTGTCTATCTACTGTAACAATCAAGGCATAAAAATTGAAAGATGTGGTGGATCAATCATCTACGGATAAATGTCTGTTTACTCATCAGGTGTGATAGTCAGTTAAGCTGTTAGGTTCCACAAACTATTTCAATTCAAGATGACTTGTGTTCGAACTTCAATCTGATCTTTAGATGGCTTCTCCTGTAAATATGGTTTTTTGTCTTACTGTTAATTATTTTTCTAAATAATCCCTCGAGATGTTATTGTGTGTCGTTAGGTTGGACTATAGTAGTTTTAAATACTTGCTGAAGGATGTTGTACTCCCTGAAAAGATATGTGCTGTCACCCTGAACTTGGTTTTCATGTAATTATACCAAATTGTAATTGTAAATAAAAGAAATACTTAAATTCGTTTTGTTTTCCAAATATCCCCCTTGATACCAATTGAGTTGCCCAAGCGGACTTAAATTTGTTTTGTGTCTGTACATGTATTTGATCTGGTCGAGCAAAGGTAATATATATTTCTAAGAAAACTGTCATCACCAACAAGCTCCTGCAAGAAAGCATTTTCGTACAAGTGTTTAAATAGACAAGATAAGAGTCTATGAATCCTAAATTTAGCGTATGGACTGGTCTTCCCTCATGACAAGATTAGTAAAGGCAATTTTGTTTCTCATCCACAGATTATTTCCATAACGTACATAAGCTCTGCTCCTTCACCTGCAGACTCAATGCTTGAATTTTTGAAACTTTGAAAGGCCGAGGCTCACCAAGTATTTTAGTTATTTGTTTCTGCTCTTTTTGTCTTGTTTCAATTTCACAACAGCACTAGCTGATGAGAGAAATAGGAAACTTATAGCTATCAGAGTCCATGATATTACAAATGTACTTTAAAAACTAATACTCCCTCCGCTTCATAATAAGTCACTTATCCTTTTCATTTTGATTCACTTACCTAATCGAATTTTCTTTATTAAGTGTTAAGTGATGGATTCCATCGTGTCTAGTTATATGCAAATTTTAATTAAGGGTATTTCAGTCAAAATATCTATAAACTTACCCCCTCCCTCCCAAAATTGTCACGTTTCGCTTTTCGAGAGTCAATTTGACTAAATTTTACAGCTAAATTAGATTAGATTAATTTAATATTATAAAATTAAGATTTAGGTACTCAAAAACTATACAAAAAGTAAAAGTTATAACTTTTCTCATATCAATTGGTGAAAAAAATACATCTTAAAAAATTGATCAAAGTTCATACAGTTTGACTCTCGAAAAGCTAAACATAACAAGTATTTTGGAACAGGGACAGTAGTATTTTTTTAAGGGGTGTGTTAAAGGTTAAGTGAACACTTTATTTAAACCTGAGGGAGTAATGCGTATTGGAATAAACATAGTATGATGTATCTCTATCTTTATTACTTGGGGCATTTATGACAATACCTGTCCTTTTCAACGAAAAACAAAATAGATTAGCAAAGCTCAGTAACCTAACCGAACGAATTGAGTACAAAAAATCGAATCCAACACTCACTGGAATAAGATAGTGAATAATGTTTGAACTATTTAGAATTCACCACCACAAACTGAAACGTACAGAAATTTTCCTATTACGTTAAACATAAATATTATCGTCTTTAACATGTTAGATACAAAGATTACAGTCAGCAGATTATGTTTTTTTTTTTTACTTTGTGGTATCTCCAACAAATATGGAGCCAACAGGGCACATGTTTCAATTGAGATATCCTTACTCATATTTTGAAACATGTTCCAATTCAGAAACGAATATGGAGAATTGAAACAAAAATGGAGCCTGGAGTTCTATGATGGCAACTATCCATTAGTGCCGTTGATACTGTCCTCACCACTTTGTCTTCTCTTTTCTCTCAAATTTTCACCCCACATTTTAGCCTCTGCAACTGCTCTCTCTCTGTCCAAATCCCTCTTTAACATCTTTGTTGTTTCCCTCGGAGAGTCATCCCTCTCAGATCCTCCTTCCGAGTCCCATTTCCGTCCAGAACTTCCCCCTGCCCCGTCATCATTCCTAGATATCCTTCCATCTCTCTCATCTTTATTTTTCGTATCATCATTATCCGCCCTTTGTCCAGGAACTGTACTAGGATCATATGCCTGGTTTACTAGAAAAGAAATGGCATTTACCACATCCCCTATAGGAGGACGAGCAGCAGCCTGTTCTTGGATACACATGGATGCCACAGATAGTGCCTGGTAGAGACCTCTCATTGGGAATTGACCTTGCAACCGTGGATCTGCCAACTTCGCAAACTTGCGACGGTCATTAAAAAGTGGTCTAGCCTGCAGTAACGCAAAGAACACATCAGTTGTGCAAGTTCACAACCAACCATGCTTTTTTCACAGTCATGATCAGGCATAACAAAATTCAAAGCATTACTAAACTAAAGAAAGACATCCATAAAATTACCCAAGCAACAAGATTTTGCTGTCCCTGAGGTAGGCTACTGTCAATAGCCTTGCGTCCAGTGATAAGTTCCAAGAACACAACACCAAAACTATAAACATCAGATTTGACCGTTAATTGACCGGTCATAGCATACTCGGGAGCACAATAACCATAAGTTCCCATGACCCTTGTGGAAACGTGTGACTTGTCTCCAGTTGGACCGAGCTTAGCTAGCCCAAAATCAGAAAGCTTTGGGAAATAACTCTCGTCTAACAAAATGTTGGATGACTTGAAGTCCCTATAAATAACAGGAGGGTTTGTCTTATCATGAAGGTACTCCAAACCTTTTGCTGCACCAGCTGCTATCTTCATTCTTGTGTTCCAATCTAAAGGTTCTTTATCAGGAGGGAGATCTGCACAAAAATTATTCACATATCCGTAACTAAAAATAAGTATGCAGTAAGCCACAAACTTTTCTAGAGTACATCACTTCTATGAGATAAACATATTTGGCCAAGAAAGTAGAGTTCTACATCAGAGTACTCTTGATGAGATAAGGAATGACATAGGTACCAACTCATAACAATGAAGTTGACCACTAGCAATTAGAATATATATTTTTAAAAATGTGTGCTTTTCCGATTGAATTTCAATGGTGTAATACTTCCGACAGACTTTGCGGCAGTGTCTATCAGAAATTCCCAAGTATGATATTTATTAATTTACTTTTGGCTATAGTCTGTTGGTTATATGCGCGCAAGTTCCATGCAAATAGATTTCCAACAATCTCCGTCGGAAAAAAGGCGCCAAACATTTTTTTGACAAAACCAAAGGAGACTGTTGGTATATCTTAAAAAATAAACGAAAATGTTACTTGTATACTGATGGCGTCCATCGGTTACATTTGCAGAAAAATTATAAGTGACTATCGACTTAAGCCATCAGTTATGTAATAATAATTTTGAAAATAATAAGTAATTATCGACGAACTTCGGAGGGAGTCCGTAAGTCACTTCTTTATACAGCTCGGGCTGAGCCCTTTTTTCGATTTTCACTTTTCTTTCTCTTTTTCCTTCTCTCACCCGGCGACTGAGCCCAGACCCTCACCGGCGCCCACTGGCAACCTAGGCCCAGTGAAAAAAGGTATGGGGTTGTGATATCAATTGTTTATTTCAGTAGGGCTTTTAAAATTAGAGTTTCTGATTAAAAGTTTTTGGTGCATTTTCCATGATAACAGTTGTTTCGTGCTACTGATTCAATTAAATATTGGTGTTAAATATTGTACTTTTTTCGTTTAAGATTTAAATTAGGACTTCTAATTTGGGTGATTTGTAACAACCCAAACCATGTTGCTGCCATCTGACCAGGAGCTCACGGGTTCAAGCCGTGAAACAACCTCTTGCATAAATGCAGGGTAAGGCTGCGTACATTAGACCCTTGTGGTCCGGCTCTTCCCCCAGCGCATAGCGGGGGCTTAGTCACCGGGCTGCCCTATTTTTTAACAACCCAAACCCTCTTTTTGAACATTTACATCCCATTTCATGTTTTGAGACCTTGTATAAGCCAACAATACCATCTGGATCTTGTTGGCATGGTTCGGGTTGGAATCCAAGAGGTTCGAGGGTGATTCGGCACCATTAGAACAATGTCCGAAATTGCAGATTTTTCTAGTGGTAGGTGACTACTGCTATCGTGGTAGAGGCATGCAATCGTGGAGAAGGAAACCTGTGCTTCAGCCCTATCGTGAAGGTGGGACGCGATCACGATGCCTTTCCACTTGGCTCGCTCCCATGATGATTTTGTTTTGCTAAACTGCTATAGTGATAAGAGTGCCGTGATCGAGGTAAAGGAACTGGAAGTATATAATTGGCGTTTCCGCACACCAGTTCTTGTTTTCACCAATTTTGGGCAAAGAGCTCTTGAATTGAGGATCCAAAAGGGTGGATATTCAACCCATAAAACAAGGTAATGATTCCTTGCACTAGTCTTGCGATTACACTTGGTTTTGGTATGCTCTGAACGATGAATCCATGAGTTTACATAGTCTTGAGTAATTTAGACCTAGGTTTAAAAGAGGTAAATTGAGCAATTGAAAGAGTAAACAGATTCAGATTTGTAATTTGGTTTAAATTAGGACTTTTAATTTGGGGGATTGTAACAACCCAACCCCTTGTTTTGAACATTTACGCCTCATTTCATGTTTTGAGACCTTGTATAAGACAACAATACCATCTGGGTCTTGTTGGCGTGGTTCGGGTTGGATCCAAGGGGTTCCGGGGTGATTCAACACCACTGAAACAAAGTTCACCATTGCTATCGCGGCAGTGGCATGCCGATCATGGAGAAGGCAACCTGTGCTTCAGCACTATCGGGAAGGTGGACGCGATCGCTATGCCTTTCCACTTGGCTCGCTTCCGTGATTGCAGAGCCCTTGGTGCGATCGCGGTAGAGGATTTTTTTTTGCTAAACCGCAATAGCGGTAAGAGTTCCGTGATCGCAATAAAGGACCTGGCAGTATGTGATTTCGGATTTCGTAAACCAGCTCTTGTTTTCACCATTTTCGGGCAAATAGATCTAGAATTGAGAATCCAAAAGGTGGAGATTCAACCCATAAATCAAGGTAATGAGCGAGTGTACTCCACTTCCCACACCGTGATTGGTTTTTGGTCCAAAAGGGGGTAATAATTCCAGTTTAAACAAGAATAAGGGGATAAGAGGTCGCCGACAATGACTTTTCCGGACAAGTTTAGGGGTTAACTTATGTATTTTCCCTTCTTTTTTTAGAAGGAACAAGTTGTTTAATGCTTGTTACTCACTTTTTCGTCTCCCTCAGTGACAATCTCATTCTTCTATATGTCCCTCTATCGAGTCTTCTCGTTCGCTCCCTCCTAGATTCAATTCACAACCGATCAATGCCTCCCTTTGTTCGTTAAAGCGTCTATCTTTTTCCTGTAAATGAAGTAGTTGTCCACTCTTCTAGTCTATGATCTACCTCACTCTAGATCACGCTACTGCTCTTGCCTCCTCATTCTAGCTAATGATTTAAACTGAAGATGGCAGTAATCTCTCATACCTGCTACTTCAAAATCTTGCATACACAGTATTGAAGTATCATTCATTCCTTTTGCTTAATACCAATACTCCACCTATTCCAATTAATATAACATTCTTTGACTTTTGGACTTGCAGAAAATATTTAATATCATTGTATTCATAATACTATTCTATACAACTTTCAAACTTCAAGAGTTCAAGTAATTATCCTAGATAACTGTTCAACTATTGGCTTGACAAATTCTTTCCCTGCACTAATAAGATACATTAGCCAAATTATCATCTTAAACTTTGTTTCTGGTCAAATATTGTCATATAGTATGAGATGCAGGGGGTATCACCAATTTTTCATCATAACAGACAATCAATCCAGAAAAATACAAAAATCAAGCTGTGGACGTGGTAAATGCATTGCTCAAACACTAAGACCATTTGATTTGAACAATAAATTCTTAGTTGGATCCTTGACACTCGGATGCAATCATTTGAGATGAGAATAGGTAATTACCAAAGTAATAACCATCTCAATACATATACGACATCTTTCTACAGTGCATGAGGAAAGAAGCCACTTGCAGGATAAAAGGAGATCAAGATAACACAGATGAATAGAGGGGAAAGTAATGTAAGGTACCATGAAGGTGATCCTCCAATGATCCCAAAGGCATGAACTCGTAGACAAGAAGCCTCTGGTCTCCATCAGCACAGTAACCAACTAATTTCACCAAGTTAGGATGATTAAGAAGGCTGAGCATAAGAACCTCTACTAAAAATTCTCTGTTACCCTGAAGCCCATTCCTATCCAATTGCTTAACAGCAACAACCTGAGACAATGAAGTATGAATTCATCAGAACGTGTAAACTGAAGGTAGAAGTTCACAAATTTATACATTTAGTTTCAGCAGAACATAATGTTAAGCCAAACTTCTGTTTAACACAATCTAGCTAAAGATGGGAGGCTGGGAAATTTAAGTTCAGTGCTCTAGGCACAGAGATAATAGTTCTCACATGGTTGCTCCATAGTCAAAATGAAATTATACATCTTTTGAACCTTGTGATGCACTCGTAAAGTTCTATTCCAAACAACTATCGACAAACGTCTGAAATAACATGGCATATAAACAAGAGATTATGCCTAGTATATATTTAGCTACAATAATTTCTGCAATGCGGAATTGCTTAGCCGAGTTTCTGCAAGGAATTAATTCAACGAAATTTGATAGGATATGCAAGTTTATCTACCACCTTGCCTACCAAAAAGGGATGCAACATCCGATAGGAAAATTTCTGCCGTAGCTTTACTATAAGTCAGCTTTCTTAATTCAAACTCATTGGATCCTTCTTCAACCATAATAGAAGCCCAGAGTTGATGAAATTAATTCTTGAATTTTAGTTCTATATAATAGTTGAAAATATCATAAATGTCAATTGACTTTTTTTCTTCTTTTTTTTTTTTTTTTTTGGGGGGGGGGGGGGGGGGGGGGGGGGGGTTCCTTTTCGATTTTGGTGGTTCATCCCTTCTCTACCTCTCAAATTTCACCTGCTGTATAATCTTTAAAAAGAGTTAGAACTCTATGTAAGACAAAGTGAGAAACCTTATTTCTCATCCATCTCTATCAAACTTTTCTTTTTTGTCCCTTCCTTTCTATAGGTCTAAGCAAAAGCCATTTATGATTCTTAATTTTAAAAAAGTTTGAAGGTAAATGTGATCAACAATATGATTGACTAGTTATGACAATTTCCACTTTAGTTCTAACCGGAAAGATCAATAAATAAATAACAAATCATTTCAGCACAGAAGAAACCCAATTAAAGCTAATTTTCACCCCACTGTGGGAAAATGTGGCTCTGCCCAGTGATTTTTAACTACAACAAGCATGGTGAATAGTTTGCTCAATCATGTGCTTGTGCATCTTAACTATCTCCTCTTTGTTTCATAATCTATTTACCTCTTTATGTATACCCTATCACGAGAACTAGCATACGTGGTGTAAAGCGGAAGAGAAAATAAGAGAAACCGGCTTGATTATTCCCTCAAGCTATTGGGGTTTAATAACTATGTTTACATGTCCTAAAAAGAAAAGAATCAATACCTAATTATAATAGGAATAAATTAAGCTACCTACTATATTCACATATATTCTGGATTTGACCAAGCTTGCTACATACACAACTCAGGGGCCGGCTAGAGACTTGGTAATTATGTCTGCAAGTTGATGATTTGACCGCACGAACCTTGTGACGATGTCTCCTGAGAGTACCTGCTCTCTGGCATAATGACAATCAAGCTCTATGTGTTTGGTCCTCTTGTGAAATATTGGATTTGATGCAATGTGAACTGCAGCCTCATTATCATTCATACACAAGTTTCATTTCTTTAATTTATTCAAATTTCAACTCCTTCAATAATTGCTTGATCCATATGAGTTCACATGTCGCAAGTGCCCGAATTTTGCTTCTGCACTCCAAGAACTGACTCACAACACTAAGCGAGAAGGTAACATCAGGTCGAGTCACAATGAGATAATTGAACTTTCTTATCGGCCTCCTATATCAGGATCACTTAGAGTGTAACACTTGTTAGGTTGTTTTGAGCATTAGGACTCCTTTTCCTTAAATGCCCTTCGCGCAGCTTAAAAACGATCGCCATAGTCTGTGCACTAGGTTACTAGAGTACCCCTGAGCAACAATATTTGGGGGTTGCTCCATATATACCTCAGCTTTGAGATCTTCATCAAGAAAAGCATTTTTATATCCAACCGGTAGAGGTCATTGGCAAACAACAGTCATAGATAAAAAAGAAACGGACGGAAGCATTCTTAGCCAAAAGAGATAAGGTATCACCATAGTCGAGACCAAAAATTTGTGTAGAACCCTTGGAGACTATTTGTGCCTTTAGCCAATCAATCTATCTATGGGGGTCAACCTTCATCATATATACCCAATGACAACCAATAGTAGACTTACTTGGAGGTAGAGGAACAAGCACCCAAGTACCACCCGAGTGTAAGGCAGACATCTCCTCAATCATAGCTTGTTGACAGCCCGGATGAGAAAGAGTTTCACCTATAATCTTAGGAATAGAAACAGATGATAGTGATGATACAAAGGCAGAACCGAGCTGGTGCAAACGATGATAGACCAAACAACTATAGATAGGATGAGGAATACGAGTAGAATGAATACCTTTCAAAAGCGAGGATTTCATCCATAACTTTGGGGTAAGTGATTCTAACTCTAATTCGAGTTTAGATCATGAATCTAACCTAATATCTATCATTTTAACAATGAATCAAAGGTGAAAATTGGGGATTTTCAGACTGTGACCTAGAATAGCCTATCTTAAGTCGAGTGTCTATCGGAAACAGCCTCTCTACCTCTCAAGGTAGGGGTACGATCCGTGTGCGCTCTATACTCCCTAGACCTCCACTTGTCGGATTACACTAGGTATGTTGTTGGTGTTGACCTAGAATAGCGTACATCTAGATTTGAACATCCAAATGGACTTGAAATAGAAATCTAAGTACAGATTTGGACTCCTGGAATTATGGGTCACCTATTCGGGGTTTGAATATGTGAGCCCGGGTTGACTTTGACTTGGACCTAACCTAAATTTTAGGGAATGGTTCTCCTAAACTAATTTGAGCATGTTATGCATGATTTTGAATAGATCAAGGATGTTGGAGTTTGTTTGAGCAGTTCAGCATTTCAAGAGAAGTAAAGGTTCGACCTTTACAAGGCAAGTAAGACTTTTCTTAGATTACTTGCTTTTCATCAAAAGCATGTTAATGTATTTGCTTGTATGCATTTAAACTATCTAGTCGTGTGCAGGGAAAGCATGAGCTATATTAGTCAGCTTTTAAGTATCGAGAATAGACCGCGAAGGTCCTAGTATGTGTGTTTACACTGTTTTGATACTTTCCGTAGCTTTCTGTTATGATTGTTATTTCTATTAGCAGTTTAGTTTAGTTTATCACTCAATTAGCATCACAAGGTCGGGGCACTATCTGACCCTTGGCGAGCTCATAGCTTTTCATTATAAAGTTTAATACCGAGTAAGAAGTGTAGTCCATGCTAAGGTGAACCACCACCAGTTTCGTGGAGGCCATTCCAATTGTATCTTTATCTTTATAATGTTAACGTATTCGAGTTATGCCAAGACAATTTTATCGGCATTCTAAAGGTAGTGTATTCAAATATTATGGGCTTGGTGTCTGCGCTTATGTTTGTTCTACTTCTGCATTTATATTATGAGATCATCTTGCTCTTGTTCCTCTAGTGTTTAGTCACTTACTTGCGTGCTTATCTTAGAGGGTTCGCCTAACGAGGATAGTGACTTGTCGAGTGCCCTATCACGGCCTATTGTTAGATTTCAGACGTGACAACCATCTTCATTATTGCCCGTGATAACATATCATCAACACAAATGACCAAATAAATGCACCGCTTATGAGCAGTGTGTCAATAGAATACAGAATGATCAGTCTCACTATGAGTCACACCAACTCCTGAATGACCATGCTGAATTTATCAAACTATACTCGAGGAGATTATTTTAGACCATATAGGGACCGAGGAAATCGACATACAAGACCAATATACTCCTTCTGAGCAACAAAATCAGGTGGTTGCTCCATATATACTTCTTCCTCAAGATCACCATGGAGAAAAGCATTCTTAGTGTCCAATTAATAGAGAATCCGATGGCGAACATAAGTCATGGATAGAAAAAGACGGACATATGCTATTTTAGCTACGGAGGAGCAAGTACCATTGTAATCAAGCTTAAATATTTGAGTATAACCTTTGGCAACAAGGGGATTCTAAGACGATCAATTTGACTAAGTGGACCAACTTTGATTGCATACACCTGAAAGTAAAGGAACAAGCTCACATGTATCCCCTAGTATGTAAAGCAGAAATCTCTTTGATCGAAGTTTGTTGCCATCCAAGATGAGATAAATGAGCTTCACTTGTGGACTTAGAGATAGAAATAGAGGACAAAAATGACACAAAGGCACAAAAGGGTGATGATAAATGATGATAACTCTTTCTTCATCAAAAAAATGAGGGATGATAACTCAAACAAGAATAATGGGGTTGTAGAAGGTTGAACTAGAGTTGTGGGTAACGGGGCTGGAGCTATAGGTGATGCAACTGGAGTTGTAGGTTATGGAGCTGGAGCTATAGGTGATGAAACTGGAGCTGTAGAGAAAGATGAAGGAGAAGTGACTGAATTTCCGAAAGATGGAACTGATAACACCTCAAAAATGTCTAAGTGATCACCTGGATTTGTGAAGTGTGGATGGGTTTCAAAGAAGGTAACATCAGCATACATAAGGCACCTTGAGGTCAAGTGAATAGCATCAGTATCACTTGTGCGCCCTTGAGTAACCTAGAAATACACATTTAAGAGCATTGAGAGCTAACTTATCTTTCCTCGAGTAACGTGCTCCAAAAGATATGAGGTGAAAGAAATCATAGAGGTGAGTAGGGAAACAAATTAGAGTATGGAAGTTGATTCTGGATAGTTAGAGTGGCATACGATTAATAAGATAACAGGATGTGAGAACTGCATCCCCACAAAAACCCAACGGAATGTAAGATTGTATGAGTGGATACAAACAGTCTCAATGAGATGCATATACCTTTCAGCTACCCCATTTTGTTTAGCAAGATGTTTGATAAATGATTCAATGAGAGTTTATGAATGCTGAAATGGGGAAGATAAATACTCTGGGCATTACACTACAAAATGTGCGGATAGAAATCCCAAATTGGTTTTGGATTTCAGTGTGGAGGGTCTGAAAAATAGAAAACATCTCAGATTGATTTTTCATCAAGAATATCCAAGTGCACCCGGAATAATCATCAATGAAATTAACAAAGTAACGGAATCTCAAGGTAGGACTGACCCATCTAGGACCCAAATATTTGAATGAACTAAAGTGAAAGGCAACTTTCCTCAATTCGAGGGAAATGTGAGGGAGTAGGCTTATCGAGTTGACATGACTCACACTCTAGAGATGACACGTGAGACAAACTAAGTACCATTTTCGGAAGTTTTTATAAACTGGGATGTCACAACTGTATGTAATAAATCGGGTGAATCAGTAACTGGACAGGCTGTTGAAGGAGGACAAGGTGTGAGTGATTTTGGAAGGATAAGGTAATAAATTCCATGTGATTCACGCCCGGTACCAGTATAACAATAGAGTTATCGAAAAATAAAACAGAGCAGTTAAGTGATTTGGCTAAGCGCCAAATGGATATGAGATTAAAAGGACTATCAGGAAGAACTGAATTCAAGGCTAAGGAAGAAAGTGGACAAGCTTGACATATCTCAGTTGCCATAGTTTGAGACCCATTGGCTGTTGTGATTGTCGGAAGATATCGAGAGCAGGAAATAGTAGTGAAAACAGATTTATTACTAGAAACGTGATCAGACGCTCCCAAATCAATGAACCAACTACTGGAAGAATAAGAATGAGAGACCCAAGTCATGCTACTACCTGTCTGATCGACTGAGCCTATCTCAAAGGATGTATCTTTACTTGCTTTATATTAATGGAACTCAATATAATCCGATAGAGAACCCATTCGACTATTCAACGTATTGGATCCCGTTTTGACAAAATAAACTAGCAAATAGCCAAACCAGATCTACCGAAACAAAAAACAGGGAACAATAACAATCCCAAGTACTGAAACTAGTCCACAATTGAAGGAGCTTGACAGAAACAAAGAAACAACACCAGAAAGTTAACTGTCTGGTCAAAAGTGGTCAAAATTTCAGCGTAACTTGGATGGGCAGTCTCGAAATGAAGAGGCAAGCCTACTGAAGAAGGAAACCAACCCGGAAACTCCACATGCCACGGTGTGTGGGGCGCGTAACGCTGAAAATCTGAATCTGCTTGTGGCGCGTGAGCAAGCGTAAGGGATCCTACTGCAGCGGGATTTCTTGGTAGGGTCACATGAGGGTCCCGATCCTATTGGTGGTACTAGTATATGTGCAGTAACCCCTGTGGAGTGAGGAAACCTTAGTACAGTGGTGGTAGTTGCTGGAAAAGTGCTCCAAAATTGATTTTCTCTTCTAGATAATTAATTTATCACTAAATGCTTAGATACCATGTGAGAAAGAAGAGAGTTTGATGCAAAACTCAGCTTGATTATGCCCTCAAGCCATTGGGGTTTAAATTAGTCTCAACCCCCCAATACGAGCACCAAGAGAAGGAAAGAAAAAGGATTTAACCTGGGGCAGTGATGAGACAATGAGGAGTGACCTAGTTTTATAAACATCTCGGAGAACTTGGAATATCTCTAAAACTATTCGAACATATCTTCTAGCTACATCTGGAAGCAGACACAACAAAAAAAATTACCTGACCACTAGGAAGACGCCCTTTATATACACGACCAAACCCTCCTTCACCTATGAAAGATTCTGGCCTGAAGTTATTTGTAGCAGTTGCAAGCTCACGAAAAGTGAATGTTTGTGCTGCAATCTGAACAGCCGCACCGTCCTTTAGACCCAAAGACTCTCTCTTCGAACCACTGATACTTCTTGCCTTGAGTCTGTCTGCTCCTGTTCGATATATATCATCACAAAACAATCAAGATCCATAAACACCGGCAAAAACTAAGCTATTTGAAGATAAATAGAAATAATACGACAAGACATTTGGCTGGAGGGCCCCAATTACACCTTTTGTGCACGATCTCCCAAACAATCAACTCGGATACCGTTGCATACCCCAAACTAATAAATAAAGTTGTTCTCTCTCTAACAGAGTAAACATATTGATAAGGGGGTCACACAATTCACCATTGTGACATATCATTGCTCCCCGTGTTCGAGTCTCACCAAAAACAAAAATACTTCCTTAAGCTTGGCCAATCGAAAAAACAATGGAGTATGTACTATGTCCATTCTCCAACAGTTTAAACTTTACAATCCAAACACACACGTTACAAAATTATTATCTTAACTCCCTAAATGAGCTTATACCCAAATTTAAAGTTTAAACCAACCAATTCAGCAATCAAATGCAGAGAGCATCCCAATAATCAACCAGATCAACTTAGTGATCATAATCCGCTATCTCATTGGATTGTTTAAATGGTAAATTAAAGATCTTTTATTACCCAATTCATATAAATATAGCCCTTGTCAACCGAATCCTAAAGAGAACCTTCCAACTAATATACAAAATAATTTATGGATCAAACACTGAGGTGAAACAAAAATGCAGTAAATTAACCCGAACTAAAATCAGATCAAACAACAGTTTAATGTCTATTTATAAGCTGATATGTGTTATTGATACTAACCTGAAGACAACCTGGATATATTTGAGGGCGGTGTTTGGTGGACTTCCTTGCGATCTTTTTGGGTATTCAAGATTTCTTCTTCTCTTGAGTCAAAACAAGGGAAGCAACCCATTTTTCAAAATCTTCCCTGAATTTTAGCAAATTAGCTCCAAATAAGTATCAATCAGATTCTTGAATCCCGTGTAAAACGTACAAGTGTTGAATATAGAAAAGGGTATATTTATGGGTCGTCGAGAAAAGCAAAAAGCCAAGAAATTATTCTACAGATAGTGTAGTTGCTTGTGCGTGTGTCTCTCCCACCACTACCAACATGTTTTAATTACTAACTGTACGCGCTAAATTCTCTCATTGACCAAACTCTAATCTCCCTCTCTCATAATTATCAGGAAAACACGTAAATTGACACGGAGAATTGTCTCTTTCCTTTTAATTTATGTGAATTTTTTCGATGTATTAAGGTCAAATTTTATAATTTTTAAATTTAAATTTTGATATAGATTTTTTAAGTTTGTAAAAATAAAATTTATATATTTAAAAACTATATTAAAAGTATTATAAGTCATGATAATTTATAATTTAAAAAATATATAAAAAAAAACGTGATCAAATAGCTAACTCCTAGACTCCAAATATTAAAGGGATAACACTAGGCAAGTTGCCCAGTGGTTACTTACATAAATCAAACAAAAAAAAACAAGGTTCAAACTTACAAAAACAAAATAGGAAAGCAGCAGAAATAAACCAGCTAAATATATGCTGAAAACTCAACAGAAGTAAGCTTAAAACTCTATTAAAATTAGAAAACATTGATTTTGATCAAGTAGAATCCAGAAACTTTTGATTGACATAATCTAAATGCACCTTCAAGCTCTCACCAGGTGACATGACTAACAAATCAATAATAGTATCACTCCAAGCTGATGAATCATCAAACTGAACCAAGATTAATTTATTTCTAGACTATATAGTGATCAGGCAAAGGTAATTCACTCCAGAAGCCATACTGATCCAAAGCTATGAAACATAAGACTTCTTCGTTCAAGTTAAGTCTACATCAATATGTTACTGAACCTGCATTGTCTTCCTTTATCTTTCACAGTACAACGATGCATGTTTTCCAAGTATTGATAATCCTTTAATAGGATGCGCCATAGCTAATACCACACATTAAACTCTTGTTAATATCTAATTTTGCAGGATCAGTCATGTAGTCCTAATCCTTAGATAAGGAGTTTGAGATTTGTCTAGGTTAAGTATTACCCTTCATGTACTAAGCAATTCAGAAAATGAATGAAACTTTGATGTACCTGCAAAATAAAAAACAATGTTAGTTAAAGAATATGCCAAAGAGTTGCCTTCTCTTTATACATGTTGTATTATCACATCGAAGTTTTCCTTCATATGTCTGATCTTGTCCACTTCTGTGATAATACACCATGGTGATTCCCAACTTGCTTCCACGACATTCTTCAGCAACAAATAATCAGTCTCATTTTCCACACAATATGACAGACCCTCCAATATTGCTCTAGCTTCTGCCACTACAATAGTATTTTCCTTTATTTCCACAACATGTGCATATACCAAGTCCCTATGTCAATTTCTCACACAAAATCAATGGGAGTTAGGTCCTAGATTACCTCTAGAAGTATCATCTATGTTACATTTGTACCAACCTTCAAAAAGACATCGCCAATACAAAATCTTGGCAATTATAGTAGGGTTATATCCTTCCAAAAATGTGATCAAGTCCTCGTGCTTCAATGTCACGGCCCAAAAATTCTAAGTCGTGATGGCACATATTTCCCACCAATAGATAAGCCAACCCAAGAGCCTTCAATACAAATAAGTAAAATTATGTGGAAGAAGTAAAGAGGTAAACCATTATCCATAATACTAAGTCCTTATAAATAGAAATAAGGAAATACGTAACCCAAATACAATTACAAATCCACCCAAGTATGGTATCATAAGCACAAGAGTCTCTAATAATAGAAAGTACAATTCTGATACTACGAATACACTGTCCAAAATCTAAAGAAAAGACATAATGATAAAGTGATAGAAGAAGGAGGAGTGTTGCGGAACAACGAGCACTCACCACGACCTCCGGACATAGTTCGGCACGATCTCACGCGACCTTGCGAAGTCCATTGGTGCTTGGAGTCGAATCTGCACCAACGGTGCAGCAAGTGTATCATGAATACAAGAAACAAGTGTACTCAGTATTCCTCATAAATCGACAACAAAAGAAGTAGTGACGATGTAAAGTAGAAAATATCCCGTTTTCTTACACAATACTTAGTCAATATAACCGAAATCAGCACCAATAAAGAGTATAAGAAGAATCCATTTAATCAGATAAACACGTAATAAAATAGTCAAGAATCAGATATGAAGTTAATTACATAACCGAATAAGGAAAATAATGAATGTAATGCAATGCAATATGCTTCGTATGTACGCAGAGCTTCCAGGACTGTATGGAAGATGTGATCCATGGGGGACTCGCGAGGTCCACATACCACCCAGAAGCATCAACCACCTAGGTCACACCGGGTACAGGCCTCCGAGACCTAATCAAAACCACTTATCTTGCATTATAATGCAACTTGTTGCAGACGTGCAACATGATCCCTTCGTAATCATATGCATAATGATCGTATAAGTATAAACAACTCGACAATTGTACTTAATAGCCAACAATTCACATAAACTCATCAATTATCATATTTAATAGCCAAAGCTTCCATTTTTATTCATATATATGCTTATTGTGAGTAGACGAGGTTAATAAAGATTTCACACAATCAATCAAGTATATCACATAGCACATAACAGTTAATGCATATATGCTTTGGTATTCTTGGGTCATGGCCCGTATCTACAATACATCACAACCCAAATAAATACACAAGTACTCATATCAATGCACATCACATCACGGCTACGAGAACTCTGTTATGCTCTTATCACATTATTAATCCATTTTTAGTCTTTAATTAATGAAAGTATCTCTCAAGTGAAGCTAAGTTTAAGGCCTGCTTTGTTGAGAAGTGCTCCAGAAACTAAGTTTCTACAAAGGGGGGGGGGGGGGATATACAGAATATTGTTCAAGGCTAAAGTCTTTTCAAAAGTTAACTCAAGTAGAATTTGTCTTTTATCCATAACTCTAGCAGTCGATGAGTTACCCATGTAGACACTCGTCATCGGTAGACTCCTCAAAGTCATGAAACAACTCCTTATTAGCATAGAGATGCCTTGAAGCTCCCATATCCAGCACCCAATTAGTCTTGTTAGCCATTAGATTCGCCTCGACGACTACAACAACAATCACTTCATTACTCTCAGCAAGATTAATGTAATACCCATCTTCCAATACGTGTACGATTAAGTTGACGTTAACGAACCTACTAGAACTTGGGAGGATAAGGTTATATTCGAGCCTAAAGTTTGAGTGGTCGGATATACATACGTGTTAAAGGGAAAGTAATAGTTGAAGAGAATAAGATTCGAAAAGGAAATGAATATGAAACAAATTAAACTAGTCACATGCGTGTTTCACCTACTTGTTTACATGTCCTACTAGCTTGAGCTACTTGTTTTCACGTCCTACTTGCTTAAGCAACTTACTTGACGTCCTATTTGTTTGAGATACTTGCTTAATGAGGGCGACCCACATGTTCTAGGAAAACTAATAACCTACTTGCCTAAATAAGTGACATGTGGGTGATCCACCTACTTGAAATAAGAGGCCCAAATTAAAGAGGCAATGAGAGTCCAAAATTAAAGAGCAATAAATGGCCTTTATCCATATCCTCATCAGAAAATAGATCTAGAAACTCTATCTCTCTCTCTCCCAGCCCAAACAACAACGTCCTTCTTTCTCTTAGGGTTCTAAGTGAAAAGCTTCAAGTTTAATTTCTCTCCTATGGTGTGAAAGGTTTTTTACGTGGTTTTTTTCTCTACTAAACTCTTAAAAAGTTTTATACACTAAACATCCAAGGCAATCCCTCTCCTCCAAGATTAAGGTAAAAGATTAACTTTTAAGCTTAGGTTCTCTTCTCCGTTGCCACGCGGTGTTTTTGTTGAATTGTTTCTCCTATTCTATTTGTTTGGGTAAGGTTTAAAGATCAACAAGTAGAGAAAAAACAAGGAACTAGACAGCAAGGTAAGACGTTGCCCCCATTTCTCTTTATAAGCTCGTTTGAGCATTCTAAACGTGTTTTTAGTTAGAATTCATTGAATGATGATCAGAAGATGTCCGTTTAGGTTATTATTGTTGAACTAATAGAATTGGGAGTTGTGTTCGTGTGTTATGAAATATGTAGGGGCATGGCTGGTTTTGGAAATTATTTGGATAAAGTCGTTGAGCGGAATTTGAAAGGGTATGGTGATGCACTATTTAACTGGGAGTTGGGTGAGCTTGCTACCCATTTCACATTTGTGTACTATTTTATTTATTTATTATGAAGTCCGCGGAGTGCTGTGAGACGTCATGAGAAGGTCATATGCAATGGAGACACGATGGAAGGAGAAAGTGTGAAAAGAACCCCCCAACGTGACGAGTTACGGGCTTGCTGCCCAGCTACTGTTTGGTATTATAAAATGATCCGAGATTTTTGATTGGTTGCTAACATTAGATTCACCATTTGTTTCATTGTAGATTAACAACCTTAAAGGGAAAGGTTAACTCGGCGTAATATCCTAGTCGGACATCGAGGTATGTCAAGACTATTTCTTTCATTCTTTTGGCATGAATCCAACAGAAACAAAACATAAAAGAATGTCCTACCTATATAACCATATTCTTGTTAAGTTAGAGATGTTCATGTCTTTCATTCTACGAAAATGTTCCTGGATCTTGTTTGTTCCTTGTTGGGAGTACTTTCATGTCATAATAGTTATTACTCATTGTGTTATGTCTTTTTCTTGGTAGTAATGAAACATATGATAGCATGTTAGCTTCATAATGATAGTCGTAGGTATAACAACCTTATGTCACTCTAACAAGTTCAGAATGTTCTATCATGTCTCTCATGCATGTATTTATGTGTAAATGATATGACTTTACACCCCGAGTTATAATCACAAGTACGACACCTAGTGTGCGATATATATATGTATGACCACCACTGATCAGTTAGGTACGATATGATGATGACGTTTAGCCCCACATAGCGTCTTGATACGATATGATATGGCCCCACAGAGCGACTTGATATATATATATATATATAAGTATAAGCATGCATTTCGCACGCACACAATGGTTGTTCAGAGTTCCAAGTTGACACTTATTATCTCTCACTTAAGTTCATGTCTTTATTTATGCTTTATTTCACTTACGTACAAGTACATTTTTTCATACTGACGTCCCTTAGTCAGGGACACCGTGTTTCATGCCCGCAAGTCCAGGTAGACAGACTAACGGACCTCCCCAGGAGGCTACTCAATTCAGTAGTTGATTGTTACACTTTATTTTTCCCGGAGTAGCTATAGAGAGTTGGTATTCTATGAGACTTATGTATATATGCATTTTGGGTATGGCAGGGCCCTGTCTGGCCTTATTATTTTTATGGTACTCTTAGAGGCTTGTAGACAGATGTCTTATGTTTAGATGTTTTGGATGGCCTTATCGGGCATTATTTTGTTGTAGAATCTTCCATGGTGGTCGTGTCGGTCCTTTACACTATATGTGTATGCCTATTTTGTTGGGATTGCCAATTGTGTATAGTTCCTTGTTTTCATTCAAATTATCTCATGGCGGCCTTCTCAGTCCAAACCTTCTAGATGTTCAGGTTATGGTTTTAGATATGTTACGCTCGGGCCAATAAGACACCGGGTATCGGCCGCACCCTCCAAGGTTGGGGTGTGCAAATAGCTTGGAAAGCGCTTTGTCCTCGCTGCTTTGAGTTTTGCTTTTGTCTTTGATAGCACCGGGCAACACCAAGTTTTCCACTGACTAAACAAGGTCACTTTGACTTCTGGATCTAGCTCTATGATTTTTTAAAATAATTTTGCTTCTACACGTTTCCTTATTTCTCGACTTTTTTCTTCTGTTTGCCTTTGAACCTATCTTTCACAACAGTACCAGAAGTTTCCACAAGGTTAGCTTTAGAAAAATTAAGAGAAAGAGCTTTCGTCTTATCTTTGAGACGGTTTGCCTCCTTAGTCCTTATGTGACTGATCAGTTCCTGGAGAGTGAAGTTCTTCTTCTTATGCTTCAGTTGGTTCTTGTAATCACTCCAAGAAGGTGGAAATTTTTCAACCAGAACATTGAGTTGAAAAAACTCACATATTTTCATGTCTTTGGTGAGAACATCAGTAGACAAGTTTTCATACTCGTGAACCTATTCCATAATTGACTTGCTACCCTATCTAAACTTATTCCATTATTGAGTTATTGTCAACCATCTTGAACTTAATCCACTCCCAACAACATATTTCTTCTTCTCTGCATCATCAACACCATATTTGTTTCCAAGCTGTCCCATATTTCGTTTGCAGATTTATTAGTAACAAATAAATCAAACAAAGGGTTAGTCATATGGTTCACCAGATGTCCCCTAACAGTTTTGTTATATTTCTGAAATTTCTTCTTAGTAGCATCATCAACAACCATATTAGCAGTAGAACTACCACTAATATTAGAAACATCAGTAGCAATGTTAGGAACATTAATAGGTGGTGCGTCAAACAAAACATACCAACTTCTAATTGTTCAAATAAAATCTGAAGCTTTTGAGACCAACAGTTAAAATTATTTCCGTCCAAGGGCTTAAGTTTGATACATTGGGAAGAGTGTTGTTCACGTCATTAAAATAAACTATTCATCTCCCATATTTGTTGATGGCTATAAAATCTAGAAAATGGTCATAACTCTCACAAGTCCACTACCAAATGATGAAGTGTCATGCCCCAAACCTGGGGAGGTGTGGTCGGCACCCGGTGCCTTACTTCACTCTGAGCGTACTATCTGTAACTCGTGAGCTCCGGAAATTCAACAAGTAATCTGGGCAGACAAAGTTAATCTGTAAATTAATCATAATATCTCAAGCCAACAAGGCCACCATGGATGTCTAATATAGTAAACCCAAAACAAATATATACAAGGGACGATAAGACCACCACACTAACGTACTATACACACAGTATATGTCTACAAGCCTCTAAGGAGAATACAATTGTATTGTGGTCGGGATCTACCCATCATCTCTATAAAAATAACAATACTTTAGACCTGGCAACTCTGTTTGACAACAAGCTTACCAATCAAGCTAAAATCGGCATCGCTTATGGGAGAGTCTTGCCTATCTGTTTCTCAAGATATGCACGCATGAAATGCAGCGCCCCCGACAAAAGGGACGTTTGTAAGAAATAATATACCAAGTATGTAAGGCAACTGAATAACTAGCTCATCTCTTACGTACTATAGTAATATAGCTAGTCGTCCACATTTAGGATTGGGTGTATATCCCACCAGCCATAAGGCCATGCATATCTCACCAGCTCATATGCCGGGCATATCTCACTAGCTCACAAGCCTGGCATATCTCACTAGCTCACAAGCCTGGCATATCTCACTAGCTCACAAGCCTGGCATATCTCACCAGCGCATAGGCCGGTCAATCTCACCAGCTCATAGGCTAGGTATATAGTAACTATGTATTTAATAGTAATAATATATAATTGTACATCTGAACTCTCTATTCTTTCTATTAACGTAAAACCAATATGACATGAATGTGAGCTTCAGACAAGAGATAGCAAAGATGTCAGTTGTCATCAACAATGGACTATGTCCGCAAGATCTATCCACACTCATCTAGTGAGGTAATAAGCTCTAAGGTATAAAGTACTCCTGACAAGGGACAACCAATAGAATCTGAATGATATCTGAATACAAGACACTAGCTTATTATGAATATTTTTTATACAACTTATACGAATACCATTTTAGGTACGGAGTCACGCTATAGAAATAAAGGATAGCAAATACATACCTTTGTTGATTTGCTTGACAAACCAAACAAAGCAGCCCACGAATCTCTCAACCTATAACCATGATAACAAGTTTGTTATACTAAGGAATGCTAGCATACGACGTCTATCGAGCGATAAGTTTGTTTCAATAAAGAAACAGACAATATCTCATCTATTTCTTTCTCACCCCAAAACTTAACAATAAGAATAACAACAACGACAACAACAACATATATAAACAGTTTCTCATACTTTCTAGCCGCATGATATCACGAAAACAAATCCAATGTAGTCCACAACACTATAGCAACTTGAATACAACTTACACTCTTCCTTTCACAAATCTTTCATTAAATGAACTAGATAGGACTTGTAAAAACTTAAATATATAAGGGAGATTCTTACCTCAAACAACAAGAATCCATTCGAATATGAGATTACTTCATAGCAAGGAAACCTCCAAATTAACCACAAGAAGAGAACTTGTGTTCTACAAGCACCACGGGCTTCTCGGTGTAAGATTTACGTAATTTATCCTTGAATTTACTCAAATATGTATGAGAGATGAGAAATCTTACCTAAACCAGAGATATTTAGTCTTGATACACCTTACTTCCACATAAAGGAATCTTCAATTCAACTACAAGAAGAAGAACAAGTGGAGAACTAGTATCACGAGATTTCCCATGTTTGATTCACGTTGTTTGACTTAGTTTTTGCTCTTGGGTGATATAGGAACTTTGGGAGAGGGTTTACTAGTACTTAGGATCTGGAAAATGAGAGAAATGAATTTAAAATTTGAAGTCATTCAATATATATATCTTTTAAAAGTTGTACCGCCTCAAGTGGACTCTATCGTGAAAATGTGAGTATCTCTCTACTCCGACTTCATATAGATGAACAGTTTACTGTGTTGAAAACTAGACTCGTAGAGCTTCAATTAATTGGGTGGATCACCCTGTAAGTCTAAGTACATTAAGAGAAAAGCTTTGCTACATCTGACCCAAATTTCAGCGAGCTTATGAACGTAACTTGCGATGACCTTTGCCAATTTTTGTTTTACCACTTGCTTGACTTCAAGGATTATCATACGACTATTGTATGATTCAAATACCTCGTAACAATATCTTCTTATCATATTAAGCACTCTTATTCTTAACTCGAAAGTACGGGTTATTACAATCCATTTTCCTTTGGCGAACTTCATTAAAAAGTATTTTCTTTGATTCGTTTAACCCTGAACTCTTACAAAACTTACTTCAAATATGTTTAAAATCATTGTCATACAAATATGGGATCTTAGCCTCACCAGACTTTTGTTACTTTACTCACAACGCATGCTAGCACGAAAAAAATATAGGGTGAAATATATTTCCCCTCTTAGGAACATTCGTCATCGAATATAGATGGGTATATGAGAGAAACTAACTCTTAAGGGTCTTATGAAATTTTTTACAAAGTCTTCTTTGTATACTGGACTATATCCAACCTCGAGTATAAGTAACTTTGTCTCTTGGGATGCCATAACGTCTCAACTCTGAACATCATCTCTTTATCTTGAACAAACGAGGGTATTTAGATCTCATCTCCTCATCGACTACCCACGTCAAATCTCCGACGTCCTTACCTTTCCATATAACTTTCATTGAAGCTACTTCTTTGGTCTTTCAACTTACGGACTTTCCAACCTAATATAGAGATTGGGACTCTCTCATATGATAAGTCCTCAATGATCTAAATATCATCAACTATACAACTCTGGAGGGATCTCCAGTACTTTTCTTTAAAATGGATACATGGAAGATTGAATGCACACACTCCAATTCTGGAGGCAATTTCAAATCGTAAGCCACTTGGATTATTTTTCACACGCAATTTTGTACAACCCAACATATCTTGAGCTAAGTTTGCATTTCTTACCACATCTCATTAAGACTTTCATATGCGCCACTTTCAGGAAGACTTTATAATAAATCATAAAATTTTGAATATTGTCATCGCACCTCAGTATGTGTTTTATGGTAACTCTAGGTTATTAACAATTGCTCCTGAAGTATCTTTAGTTTCTCTACAGTCTGGTGGACCAAAACATGTCTAAGCAACTTTGATTCTCTCACGTTGAACCAATCGATAGGAGGTACACTCCCGACTATACAAGGTCTCATAAGGAGCCACCTTGATATTGGAATGATCACTGTTTTATACGCATACTCAATAAAGGGGTAATTTTATATCCCAACTTCATTTGAGGTCTAGCATACATAACATCATATCCTTGAGCATCTTAATCGTGCGCTCGGTTTGGTCAACTGTCTGGGGGTGAAAAGTTGTACTATGGTTCGCCTATGCCCCCAAATCTTTTTGGAATGATCTCCAAAAGTTGCTATAAACTGAGTTCCTCTATATGAAGTAATAGACATTAGAATGTCATGAAGTCGCATTGTCTCCCTAATATAGAACTTTGAAAATATGTCAACCATCACTCTTGTGGAGTCACATTTATGATAAGAATGGGGTACCCATACTAAACTTTATATTAACCACATCTCATTTTCAAGTCGAGATCCTTATTCTATGAACTGGCCCTCTGGGCCTCTGATCCTATATCTATACCTTCTGGCAATCAAGACAATGTGCCACCAACTCGGCAATGCCCTTCTTCTCCATGTCATCCTCTTAATATTTATGTATATCTTTGATATCATGGTATATCCCAAATTCAGCTACTTCTACTTGAAGATATACTTGAGGTTCTTATTTGGTTCTTTATTCAACTAGCATATCTAACACTAAGTTGTTGATGTACTTTCTTATTTGATACACACTTATATTCCGAAGGGATTAACGTTATTGGTCAACTTTGTTTTTGTAACCCACACTTCAAACCACTATACTCGAAGTAAATTCTCTTCCCTCGTCTCTCAGCTAACATTTTTTATCAATATACGTTCAGAATGAAGCTGCTCGTTCATATTAAGTTGCAAGCTCATTATTATATATCCCTGTAGGATCTTGGGTGCCCTTAAACTACCCACAATTATTCTTGACTACTCTCACTTCCATCCCTACTATGATAGTATCAATTATGTACACACGCTTTAAATGTTTGCATTAATCCTAGGCTTTATGCCCCTTTATACTTCTGAACTGTTGTACACTAGATCTTATTTGCCATTACTCCTATCTAAAATACCTTCTGAGAGTTACGATAATTTACTTGCGAAACTGAAATTCTAGGTACAAGGACCATTATTATCGTCTAAATGCTCATTTGGCCTCTTGAATAACCTTTTTCTAGGCTTTACATAAATCATCTCCCGATTGTTAACTCAACTTACCTTTCATTCACTAGTCCTGAATAACCCATCCCGGACCTATATAAACTTCTGTCTTTATTTATACTTCGTTCAATTATTTTCTGAGCATCATATATATGATTGCTCTTACTATTACTTAACTCCTCTAGCTAGGAGGTTGCTACTGTTATTCTATTAGCATTTGCATTTATATATCAATCCATAGTCATCACACCTCCATAGATTCTGGATAACACAATTTTATTCGCCTTGAAACTCTTCGGTGTAACCCTTCTTACTTACTCAATCACCAACCCAACACATTATTTTGTTCAATACTTTATTGTACTATCTCCCTTTTTGGGAGGATGGACACACCTTGCTCTCAAAGATTTCATTCCTAAGAAGTCATATTATTACTGCAACACCTTATGCAGCTATGCAAACTTTAATAACTTACAACTTGCCATAGAACAATCCCCTCTTACAAGGGACTACTTAAACGTTTACATGTATAAAATATGACGTACTCATAACTGACATGCTCGATTTCGATAAATTTACCCTCTACCCAAGATGCCAACCTTAGAGGGGGCTTCTTTCTTAATAATCTTCAAAAGTCGCTCTTCTACAGTTCATTCTCTTACTGTTTAATCGCTTACCCTACATTTTTTCACAGCACCCACTTTTACAACAATTATTCGAGTTTATAACTCGTATTCAATTAAGCTTAGGGTACTTCCCAATATCAATAATTCACGATTCAGGGAGCTAAATCATCCGGTTAATACCTTTTATTGAAATCGTCTATTCAATTCTTGAGGTAGAGATTTAGTCTCATAACATTTTCCTCTTTACAAACTCGACATTTACTTCCTCTTACCTTTCATTCTACTTGGCTACAACTTGTCGCATCACCATACTTCATCTTCCGACTCTCGTTCATTTCTCATATTTACTCATGTGCCCCACTTATCTTCTAGCAACCTCTTGCTAATGTCTTTGTTTCTTATCTTGTCATGGACAATTCCAATGGAACATTCATTCACTCTTAACTTCTCCCTCTTTAACCGACCTTATTCTCTAGGCACTTAGTACCTCTCTTTGCTTCAGACAGGAGTCTCACTGAGGGGAATACTCACCTCGCATACAGAGATTCCCATGTATATCATATGTATATCCTCTAAAGAGGTATTGTTAGCATATTCATAATACTCTTTAGTACTGTCATTCCATTCTAACGACTTGTCCAAAGTTAAGGATTACAATAACCCTTACCAAATCCCAAATTCTCACTTCTTTCTAGGATTACTTCTATTGACGTATGTGAATCATTAGATAGAGCAGGTACTACTCTCTGTAATTCTACCATTGCTAAAAGTAGGATATCAACGCTTATATCGTTGCCTGAATGCCAACCACTTTACAATCTTCTGTATTCAAGTACTTTTTACCTCTTTCACTTTATTGCTTTTGCATTCAAAAACTCGCATTTTACCTTTCTAGGCTTGCATTACCTTCTTTACATACAGGTGAGACAAATGCTTACGCTCTGAAACTTTAGCATAATACTCGCACCTCTAATGCATACATAATCTGGTAAGGGTCTTTCATTTACTTGTTACGAGTACATAGTGCAATCGAGTTCCTATGACTCAACTATGTTGGGTGATCTGGAATCAGAAAAAGGCTAACCAATCTTAAATGTCTTGTAGCCTCCTGATTATAAGTGTAGTGCACAACAAACCCATAAGCAAGACTCTACTAGACATGACTTGTAGCCTCCCTAAGACACGACTTGCTCTGATACCAAGTTTGTCACTCCCCAAACCTGGGGAGGCGTGACAAACATCCAATGTCTTACTTGACCCCGAGCATACCATTTGTAACTTGTGAGCTCCAAAAATCCAAGAAGTAATCTGGACTGACAAGGCCAATATGTAAACTAATCATAACATCTTAGGCCGACAAGGCCACCATGGATGTCTAATACAACAAACCAAACCAAATATATACAAGGGTCGACAAAGACACCATGTTAACGTACTATACACACATGATATATCTACAAGCCTCTAAGGAGAATATAATTGTACTGTGGCCGGGACAAGGTCCTGACCTACCACATCATCCCTATAAACATATCAATACTCTAGACCTAGCAACTCTGAATGACATGGAGCTTACCAATCAAGTTGAGCTCGTCATCGCTTATGGAGTAGGCATGCATATCTGTCTCTCAAGACCTGCACGCATGAAATGCAGCGCCCCCGACCAAAAGGACGTCAGTACGAAATAATGTACCGAGTATGTAAGACAAATGAATAACTGATACCGAAATTGATATATGGAATCAATTGAGAATCAAAGATACTCTGAAGGTATACTTACCTACTCAAGCTTATCTCTTACGTAATATCGTAATATAGTTAGTCGGCCACATATAGGGCTCGGTGTATATCTCGCCAGCCATAAGGCCAGACATATCTCACCAGCTCATAGGCCAGACATATCTCATCAGCTCATAGGCCGGACATATCTCACCAGCGCATATGCCGAGCATATCTCAACAGCTCATAGGTCGGGAATATCTCACCAACTCATAGGCTGGGCATATAGTAACTTTGTATGTAATATTAATATTATATAACTGTACATATGAACTCTCTATTCTTTCTATTGACGTAAAGCCAACATGAATTGGATGTGAGCTTCTGACAAGGGATAGCTAAGATGTCAGCTGTCATCAACCACATACTATGTCCGCAAGATCTACACACTCATATAGTGAGGTAGTAAGCTTTAAGGCATAAAGTACTCCAAATAAGGGACAACCAATAGAATCTGAATGATAACTGAATACAAGACACTAGCTTAGTATGAATACTTTTTTATACAATTTATACGAATATCATTTTAGGTTCGGAGTCATGCTATAGAAAGAAGGGATAGCCATTACATACTTTAGTTGATTTGCTTGACAACCAAACAAAGCAGCCCACGAATATCTCAACCTATAACCATGATAACAAGTTCGTTATACTAAGGAGATGCTAGCATGCAACATATATCGAGTGACAAGCTTGTTTCTATAAAGAAACGGACAACGTCTCCCCTATTTCTTTCTCATCCCAAAACCTAATAATAAGAATAACAACAACAACAACAACAACATATCCAAAATACTTCTCATGTTTTCCAACCACATAATATCACGAACACAAACCCAAGGCAGTCCACAACACTATAGCAACTTGAATACAACTTTCAATCTTCCCTTCACAATTCCTTCATCAAATGAACTAGATAAGACTTATACAAACTCAAATGTTTAAGGGAGAACAATATTCTTACCTCATAAGAAGAATCCATTCGAATATGAGGTTACTTCATAGCAAGGAAACCTCAAAATCAACCACAAGGAGAGAATTTGTGTTCTACAAGCACCACATGCTTTTCGGCATAAGATTTACGTAATCTATCATTGAATTTACTCACATACTATGAGAAATGAGAAATATTACCTAAATCAAAGAGATTTAGTCTTGATACACCTTACTTCCACATGAAAGAATCTTCAATTAAACAACAAGAAGAATAACAAGTAGAGAACTAGTATCACGAGATTCCCCACGTTTGATTCACATTGTTTGACTTAGTTTTTGCTATTGGTTTATATAGGAACTTTGGGAGAGGGTTTAATAGTGTTTAGGATCTGGAAAATGAGAGAAATGAAGTTAAAATTCGAAGCCACCAAATATATACATCTTTTAAAAGTTGTACCGCCTCAAATGGACACCAAACTGGCTGCATGTGCAGCCTCGCGAAAACGTGAATATCTATCTACTCCGACGTCGTATCGACAAATGATTTAATGCGTTATAAACTAGACTCATAGACCTTCAATTTCATGGGGATCACCCCATAATTCCAAGTATATTAAGAAAAAATATCTGTTACATCTGACCAAATTTCGGCGAACTTATGAACGTAACTTGCGATGACATTTGCCAACTTTTGTTTTACAACTTGCTTGACTTCAAGGATTATCATACGGCTATTGTATGATTCAAATACCCCATAACAAGACATTCTTATCATATTAAGCACTCTTATTCTTATCTCGAAAGTACGAGCTATTACAATCTACTTTTCTTTGGCGAACTTCGTCGAAAAGTATTTTTTTATTCATTTAACCATGAACTCTTACAAAACTTACTTAGCACTTGTTTAAAATCATTGTAATTCTCTTGACTTGTCCTCTGCAGGATACAACAGCACGACAACGTCGTATGACTCAATAATTCCAGACTGGTTGAAGAGTCCAAAGCTCCACCATAAGAACACATTCCTTAACACAAATCCTATGTTGATATATGATACTTTTCGTATAGTAAAAGGATATTTTTAATTACTTTTCCTTGTTAAAAATATATTTATATTGATTTCCCCAAATTTCTATGAAAATGTACCTTTTCGGGTCTGAAATATACATGGGGCCTTCCTCGCAAAATTTAGGGCCAGCCAAATGTTTCCCGCCATTTTGTGTCTTAGTACTACTTCACCCACTCATACAGTATAGTGTTGAATCAATAGGCGAAAGGAGAAGAAATCATGGAAGCTGTACGGTCACAGAGGAAATCTTCGGTATCCAACGGCGTCGTAACAACTCTCCCTCTCTATCGTTCTGCTCCTCTTCTTGAAGTCCGTCTTGAAGATTTCGAGCTTTACGCCATCGATCGCCTTCGAGGTTAACTAAAACCTAAATCACTTCATCAGTTATCCACATGTTATATCTGCAGATCTGTTAGTTGATGCTCTCTAATTGATATTTCTGTTATTACATTCAATAGTTAGTAAAAGAATAACAGTTTCTTTTTGTCCTTTAATTTTTTCTCGAGTTGCTTTCACTTTATGAAAGTAATGCTCATAATATTTTGATATCTTTACTTTATTTGTAAATTCATTTGAGCCGCGTTTAACATACTGTTATCAAGTGCTGTTTACGGTTGCTGATTATTATTTATTCAATCCAGTTCTAAAAGGAATTTCGGATGGTTTGTCTAGAGGAAAGAAGCCGGATGAAATGGAGAAACTGGTAACTCAATAGCATAAATTTTAGTAGATAGAGTAGTATATTTTATTTCTTGCTACATTTGGATTAATTTCGTGGTTCCAAAATTAGGTGTTGGATCTGTGGAAAACAAATATGAGGCATCAGCATTCATCTGAGGTTGTTAATAAGGACATAATTTCACATTTTGTCTTGCGACTTGTTTATTGCAGGACGTGAGTACATTTTCTTGGCTTTTCCATTTTTCGAGGTTCTTAAATTCTGAGAAAGGATTGTTTACTTTTTATAACTTAATCTTTTAGGGAGGAGTTACGAAGATGGTTTCTTTCAATGGAAACTACCTTGTTTCGTTACCGTTTCCGGGATGAAGCTCCTGAAGTTCAGGTTTGATATAGTTACGAGCACATTTTCTTTTCCTCTTAGAATATATTTATGCTTATTGTTGTGATATAATAAATTTGGACGTAGAGGGCGCTAATGGCAGAGTTTGATCTTCCATACAAATCTGTGAGCAATGCTGAATATGAGGTAAATTTTATGTTTACGCTACAATTCACATTTTTTTTAGGTTTTTGTTTTCTTAACACCAATACATTCTTTTGGTGATATTTTTTCCTTTACGGCTTCTGATGCAGAGTGTGAAGGACAAATTGAACCAAGTTGCACGCGCCATAGGCCAATCTACAACAAGTAGTATTACTCTTACTAATCTTTTGCTATTCCAATTGTGAACATCAATTTTGACACTATTTAAGGGTATTAACATCATGATTTTGATTATTCGCAGCTGATGCTATCTTCTACAAGGTATGCTCTTGACTTTTGCAGACACTTTACCTTCCCCCCTCCCCCTTCCACCCCCTGGTGAATGAAAATGACAGTAATAAAGGAGCCAAGAGCTATGTTGCTCGGACCTTCAAAATTTCTGCCACACCTGGTCAACTTATTTTGGATACTTTGACTTCATGTCTACATCTATGACCATGAAATATAGATTGATTGGGTATTTGGTCTGATTTTTGAGTTTATGTCATGTATCCATATAAAGTATGACAACGCTTTGCTATACACGAGATATCTTATGTATAAAATATTAAGTGTTTTATAACGAATTAAATTTTATTACTTTTAGTTCAACAACTATTAATCAAATATATATGTATATAAGTCATAATACACATTTATTGGTCGTACCCCAACATCCTTGGCCACTCTCGGATCAATGCCTCTTAATCTTAAAATTTATGTGCTGAAGAATCTAACCTCTAAATTTGCATAGTATACCCACACGTGAGTCCGAGCAACACCATCAAGACAACAATGGGTTTGCATGAACATCTATCTAGAAAAGTGCAAAAGAAAGATGTTGCTGACCATTCATACTTGTCTATTTCCGTTTCAGAATTGTGAGAATTGTTGCCTAATAGGCACACGTTTATGAATTGTCAGATTAGTTTGCTTGAGAAACTTCATTGAGTTGACCAACATGCTTGTTGGTGATTAAAGTCACACCCCAAACAGTAGGGGCACGATCGGCATCCGAGCCTTACTTAACGAGTACCAACATACATGGCTCAACAATATACCTTAACAAATGAACGGGCCGTCAAGGCTTCCATGAGTCCGAGCAACACCACCAAGACAACAATGGGTTTGCATGAACGTCTAGCTAGAAAAGTGCAAAAGAAAGATGTTGCTGACCATTCATACTTGTATATTTCCGTTTCAAAATTGTGAGAATTGTTGCCTAATAGGCACGTGTATGAATTGTCAGTTTAATTTGCTTGAGAAACTTCATTGGGTTGACCAACATGCTTGTTGGTGATTAAAGTCACACCCCAAACCGGAGGGGCATGACCGGCACCCGAGCCTTACCGTGTACCAACATACATGGCTCAACCATATACCTTAACAAATGAATGGGCCGTCAAGGCTGCCATGATAATCTGAGAGATATCAAGAAAGTTATAAACAACTGATGATACCAATATGATATGCATATATAAATATAAGGGCTGACAAGGCCACCAAGAAAGATTGTACATCAAAATATATGCTGACAAGGCCATACATAACATCTATACACAAGACACATGTTTACAATCCTCTAAGAGTGACATAAATATCTTAAGGTCGGGACAGGGCCCCATCATACCCGTAACATGCACATAAAACCATACCGACTCAGACTAGCACCTCCGGAGCAAGTGGAGAGCTCCAACACCACAACTGAGTCGAGAACCTACTTAGGAGGGTCGTCGATCCGTCTATCTTAACTCACGGGCATGAAACGCAGGGCCCCCAACAAAGGGACGTCAGTAAGAATGAATGCATTGGTATGTAAGGCAGATAAAACATATATAAAAATGTAAACGCAAGGAAAAGACAGTAAGGGTCAACTTGCGACTCTGAACCGCTACTGAGGGCGTATAACATGCATGCTTATGATCATATACATTTATATATAAAAATCAAGCCGCTCTGTGGAGACATATCATATCGCATCAAGCTGCTCTCTGGGGCTAATATCATCAGAACGTACTCAAGTGCAGTGGTGTGCACAATAGGTACTGTACCCGACCGACTATAGCGCGGTTCGATGTTCATTATATATATATATATAATGCATGAGAAACACCATAAGAACATTCTGAATCTTTCGGTGTGACGTAAGGTCGATAGCCTCCGACTCTCGTTATGTAATTACAATGTTATCAGATGTCGTGAAACTAATAGAGGAACACATGATAATCATATAAAGAGAAATAACTGCAAGATATGGAAAGTACTCCCGACAAGGGACAAACAGGATTCATGTAGTACTTTGATGAAATAGAAAACATAAACATCTCTAGCTAACAAGAGTAGAGTTATTTTTGAAGGGACGTGTTTACGTTCGTCTACATTTGGGTCATGCCAAAAGAAGGAAAGGTTAGCCTTAACATACCTGTTGCTTGTTCAACAACTCAAGCAACCCTGAATCTACAACAGCAACAATGACGCTATTGTCAAACTATGTATGATTCCTTTTTCGTATATCGAAAGTTAAACTTATTCTATAACTAAACGGGCATCATTTCCCCTGTTTCTTTCACTTTTCTCAAGTCCAAGATATGCACAGCAACAACCCAACACAACCAGCAACTTCTATAACAAGTTTTACAACTTAAATAATGATACAACGACTGGAAATCTCGGGTTGCAACCAACAACCAACTCTTTTCCTACCCTTCTCGTAACTTACTACATAACCAACATGTCCAGCATAAATATACACGCATACTCATGTGATTTCCAGCCTTGTAACCATCACAAAAAAGATCATCAAGCAGCCCAACAAGACACAACATCATATACAACTTCCGAGTATCATCACGCAATTTCTCATCCAAACAACTTAGCTACGGCTCACATCTACTCAAACACATGAAAGAAGAAGAAGATCTTACCTTAAACAGTAGCAACAACTCTTAGATCAAGCTTACTTCACCTTGTAGTAACTTCCAATTCAGCCATAAGAAGAAGAAGAGCAATCTAACAAGCACCACGGGATTCGCGACGCAAGGTTTATGTTGTTTCCTCTTAGATCTTCACTTGGACCATGTATGAACTTGTAGAGAGCATTTGGGAGTGATATGGGATCAGTTTGGAGTGAAAATGAGGCTAGGAGAGGGGTGCATTGATTTATACACAATTACAACATAACCACCGCCTCAAATTCACGGTGGAATCACGTCACGTTTTTCATTTTTACGGGCCGTTTTTCTGGAAAACATTTCCAGCTTTCTGCTCTGCAACACTTTTTTTAAAACGTACATAACTTGTACATAGATCCGATTAACGAACGGTTTGTTGCTTGGAAAGTAGACTCACTGAACTTGAATTTAGATAGGTAATGCACCCCATAACCCTTTATAAACTAGAAAATATACCCCATAAAGTTGGGCCAAAATCCTGTCCAGAATTTTACCTACCTTTTCCCTAGTTTTGACGAACTTAATTTATTATGTTCGTTCAGCCCCGAACTCTTACGAGACTTACTTAGCGCTTGTTTAAAACCTTCCTTAACCTTCTAGAGGTATCTTAACCTCTCCGAGCTTACGCTAGGTAACAATGATACAATTGACGTAAAACTACGGGGTGTAACGGTAAGAAAGAAAAGTGGCTATGATTTTGAGTCTTGACCTCTTGGTGTGGCTGAACATTTTCATGATTGGCTCAGTGTGAGCTATGAGACATAGGTTTTTAACTCTATTATGCAAGGATAGTAAAGCGGCAAAAAGGACTCTGTTTATCTTGTTTGAATGAGATTTTGCCTTGGGAGGTTCTGGTTGAGTGTTCTCTTATATTATTTTGGATTTAATAACTGAAGGTTCCATTTGAGGAGGTGCCAGAGCTTGTGGCAGGTCGACGAGTATTTATTCAGAAAGGGAATGCATATATTGCCATGAATCAGGTAGTCTTTTTATGGAAGCATCCACATGAATATATTAATATCAATATACCAATTGCTGTGACATAGCTTATTTCTGGCAGGTGGTTTCACTAGTTATCACACAGTTCCGAAGTCATCTTTCGAAAGCACTAGTGCTGACAAACAGGTTGGTCGCCACATCTTTGCTCTTCAAGGAAAAAAGAGCATACCAATTATTAGATTAGCAACATTCTAAAACTTAAGATAACAATTATCGAAAATGTCTTATCTTCTTTTTCACTATTTTAAACTTTGTTTCAAGCCTTTTGCTTGTTGTAAAAATGAAATTATCCTTTCCGAAACTTGATTCTTAATGACTGCTGAACAAATCCGTATAGCTTTTCATCTAGCAATGCACAATATATCAGACAAAAAAGAGGTGAATTGTTTACTGCTTAATTTGTAAGCCTCTAGTCGTTAGGAAGTGCATTTCCACTGTGTGTCAGATTTCTCATCCTCTCTTGTTTTTGTTACGTCTGAGTTGATGGTTTAGACCACATTTGCCATCGGTCAGATTGCTTCTATATCAGGACCTCATTAAGCTGACTATGTGTATTGTCGAGTTCGTCTGACATTTCATCTAGCATGTTGCATTTGGAATTTTATCTCCTGGTTACCATTACTCCTGTTAAAATTAAAACATAGGTTCCATCATTAGATTTTTAGAAGTTTCAGTTTATTGATTTCAGAAAATGGACCTCGATGATCAGAGAACAGGAGAAGGACCGTTTGGCTCCTGTGAGTATTGAGCTAGTTTTGAAGTTGCACTCAAAGATTGTTTATGTTCCTTAATGTAGAAACCTAACTTGCTCTTCAATATTTTAGATTATTGAAGCCTTATCCACAAGTTATCTGGGTCCTGATTATAGCCAGGTGCTTTAGAGCTACTTTATTAACATCTACTTCCTACAGTTGCAATGTTCTTGTTGCGTTTGCTTGACTAATTCAACCTTTGTTTCAGCCGAGAGAACATGCAGAAATATCACTAAAAGACATTGATCAGATTGCTAAGAGTTCATTCCCTTTATGTATGCGTCATCTTTTCGAAAAGGTTAGAAGTTGATCAAGAAACTAAGTTCATTAACATCGTATGTTCTTTTTAGGCTTTACTATCATACTGTCTCTTATTTGTTGTACATCTAAGCAGTTATGATGTTTTGGTACTGCACCTTTTCCCCCCAAAAGGTTTGCCTTCACCACACTTTATGATGTATTGCAGCTACGAGAGGATCATCATCTGAAGCACGGAGGGAGGATGCAACTTGGTCTATTTCTCAAGGTTACATTATCAGGGTTGATATGGATTTTGCCTAATAAATTTGAACTATTTGTTTTACGATGTCATAACATGATTAATGGAAATTTTGTTGCTCCGAGCACTCACATATTTTATTCTGCTGTATAGCAATCCATTATCATCATCTTCGTCTCTGATTCACAGAAAGTGAATTACAAACTTTCCTTCTCCTAGGTGATTCATCTATGTTAAATCACATTCATGCAGTCGTTCCTCTCTTTTTTTGGTTTGGTGGGGGGGGGGGGGGGGGGGGGGTTCGGGCTATTTGTGACTCTATATAATATTGCTTTCCAATCGTTGATCCACAAAGGAAATTTAATACAACTGACTGAATTTAGAATTTTTTTGCAAATGGTAATGCTCCAACAGATGGTTCTTTGTTTATCAAACATCACGCGCTAGTTATTGAACTAGGCATAAAAGAAAACGGATGATTGATAATATGATAAACATACAAATTATGCATTCAAGGATTCTGGTCAAATATACGCCTTTGAGAGAGAAAGAAGTGAAGAATAAAAAAGCAAAAGGATTTACAAAAGCTAGAAGGTGGTCAGACAAGTGGTTGTGGATGAGGGTAAGAAGTAATTGTTTTAAAAAATAGAAAATAGGCTAAGTGGTATCGAACACTTTTTATCCTACAATTTTGATCATTCGAAAGAGAAAGTAAGTTAAAAGGGGGAAAACAAAGAGAGTCCTGAATTAATTATTTTTGTTTTATTAGGGCTATCTTCTTGTCAATAATGTGTTTAGAGTTACAGATTCTTTGGTTGAAGCACGCGGAAAACTACTAGGAACATAAATATTAGTTTGAGGTTCTCTCAAAGAGGGATTGTAAGAATTGTTTCTTCACTGTTCATTTTTTGATAGTGTCTTGCTTTATTTGTAGGGTGTTGGACTGAAGTTGGATGACGCCCTTGCATTCTGGAGAGCTGAGTTCTCCCGGAAAGTGAGCAGTTTTTAGTGTTCTATGTAGTATCTTTTTTACACGTTGCAAGTGTTTTGCTCTGTAGAATGTAACGGACTGAGCATGTCCAAAAGCGAGCAAGCCATTAGAGGCAAGAAGCACCACAGAGAAGAGTTCTCCTAAGTTTTCCTTGTACATGCTAAATTTGTGGCATAGCTAGAAATAGATTCGCCACTATGGTTAAGTAGAGAATAGACTGAGAACAATGGAAAGGGGTTCAGATATTATGGCCTGCACCTTCTGAAGAAGGTGGTCTTAGATGTGTTCAATTCCTCTGGAAAATTAAGTGCATAATTCTTTCTTGTAGGTTGGTGCTGAAAGATTTGATAAAGAATATGCATACGGCATAAGACACAACTACGGGAAAGAAGGAAAGAGAACGGTAAGTAACTTATTTGAAGTTGCATTGCTGAATATGTAGAGTTTGTGAGAACGTCTATACATTTTGTACTCCATAGTCGTGATGGAACATTCTATTCTGTACTATAACTGAGAAGTACCCTGAGAAAAAAAACACCCAAAAAAGGGCTTTAAGGTCTGAAACAACCAAAGAGAAAGAAATACAGTGAGAACAAATTCTTCTAGTTCCGTATATCAGCTATCATTTCTGTTCTCTCAGGTAGGAAAAAAGCGGAAGAAATGGCTTTTGTTCATCTTCTTTCAATTTCTCTGTTTCCCTTTGCATGCCCATGAGTAAACATAGAACACTGGAATGGTTTCAAGATTCTGCTACTACGCAAAAAGAGTGAAAAGAAGAGAAATTATTTCTACATCTTGTGCCATATTTTCTTTTTGGTTGAGATTTGCATTCTTTTCTCTGTTAGATTTCTAAAAAATCCTTATTGCTTTCTTGCAAAAGTGCAGGATTACACACCTTATTCCTGTCAAAAGATTATATCATCAGCTCCTGGAGTAGGAGATCACCATGGCTGTCCATATCGTCATTTCAGGTCATACTTTCTCATGTTGCATTTGATCTTGTTCACGGAAGTGAGCAATTGTTGCTTTTATACAACATGAAGTGCTCATCCCCCATGTTTTTTTCTGAAACTATTGGACAAAATATCTTCCAAACAATTTGTAATCCCTTCTTTTTTCTCTGCTGAGTGACTTCCCTTGTGTTTGCTTCCATCTGCATGATGTGTAGCTGTAGGCTGTAGCATATTCTTGATGCAACATGATGAGAAAATAAGATCTTCCGGCTTTGTCATTGATTAAGCACAGCTTCTCATTATCCTGCAATTTGCTAAAAATATTTTTGGACATTTAAGTTTCTAGGAAGTTGTTTGGGATTGAGGTTGTAAGTTTCTAGGAAGTCCAATTCCTACCAAAAGAAAAAGAAAAAGAGAAAAAAGCCAGTGTATCAAGTATCAACTATGCAACCTAGTTGATAGTTCGGGGAGCGAGCATTTTTCTTGAATTGTTGGCTTTCCCGGTGAGAGTTCGGATTACTCTTGCTTGTGTGCTTCAGATACCAAATGCCAAAAGAAAAACGGAAAGCAATTATCCAGGTTAAGGAGAATCACGACCATACAAAAAGCTCAAGAGAGCTTAATCCATATCAAGGTTCAGATAAGGATGAAATTTGTCAGCGCCGTTGCCTAACCACAAGAAAAGAAAAAAATCCCATTTCCTTGATTAGATACTAAATTCTTAACTCCTGAAAACAATTTAAAGGCAGGCAACATATATCGTCTTTCAGTTCATGCATATAACACATTTACAGATCTTTTGAACTTGTAGCTATATGCATGAACTGAAGTCTGAAAGACGATATATGTTGTCTGCCTTTAATATTTACTTTTTATTTTTGCATGTTGTAACATCCGACAAGACTATTTATGACTACAACCGTGTTATTCCGTAGAGCACGGCGACTGAAGTTGGTCAATAAGGAAGCGTGAAAAGTAATTTGATAGTGATATTTCTTCACATTGTTCTATGTTTCAGAGATTGAACTAGTAAAAGAAACACAAGAAGGTCCCTTTTTTTATGTTTCATGGTGTTGACCTGTTGTCTCTATATGATGATAGAGACTATCAATTAGCTTATACCTAGGTAGTAGGTACTCAGATTTTAGGAAAATGTGTTGGAAAAGATTGCTCCATTTCTCGACATCTAACATTTGGTCTCAGTTTTCCATTATTTGCTTGCCAAATTTGCTTCAACAGTGAGGAGAATCTGAGAGCTGCCCTGACCAGGATGGGAGTAGGCAATCGCCCACTGGAGGATGTGATAGACAAAGTCCGAAATAGACATTATCAGGTTAGTGTATAATTTTATGAAGTATCACTGGTTTACGTCACCTTATTTCATATGTTGTGATTGTAAAATATTGTGCAGTTAGCATGCACTTTGACCTTTGAAGCTGTTCACGGCTCATCATGTGATGCCGGGGTTAACCATCCAAATCAGTACTACAATGACAGTCAGAGGATCTTGGAATCACAGGTATGTTCTTCGTGGAGTAATACTAAGATGGTTGTTTAAGGATCTTCTTTGTCATTGTGAATTTGTGATTATGGATTTGGTATAATTTATCACATACTGTGATAAAATATTTTTCCTTTGTTTCCATTACCTGCTTAAGGAAGAGCTATGATGCCGAATGCCATTTGGTGTTGGAGAAATGCATCTTAATTTTTTGACAAACTAGCCTCAATATTCTAACCCTTTTAGTGGCCACATGGCATTTCACACTTCACATCATACCTTAATATGTATCTTCTTTTTACGGTTAATCAACTCAGAATAGTTCCAGCAACCCAAAAGGAACAGCAGCAGCTTCAATGTAGGGCAATTTAGATGTGTTGCCTCCCTTATGTGAGTCTTCTCTATCATGAAGTTCTGTAGCATTCTACTATTTTTCGTGTTCCCATACTTGTTTATTTATTTATTTTACAGGCATAAACATACCATGTATTTCTACACTAATACTAGAGTTAATGAAACTGCAGTTGAAGATCAGGTTGACTCACCTGCAAGAACCCAGAGAGACCATGCATGACTAACTATAAAGAAGAGCTGACGCCTTTTCTGTCCAAAGAGCTTACAAAGGGAAAGCAGTTGAATCACCAGTTATAGTTTTTCAATGCAATCCTATCGTTTTACAGCATTAGTGGTATGCGTAGACTGTAACTTTTATTAACTCAATCCTAGATATATGTATATAATGCTTGGAATGAAGGTGATGTGACACTTCTCTTTGGCTAGAAATTGTATTTATCTCAAACTCATTTTTTGCCTTATTTCTCTACTCAAGATTTGCAGAAAACAATTCTCATATTTTTTCCTCTTTGTAATTGATAGAAGTTACACGTTATGAGTCTTTACTGTAGAAATTACACTAGTATTTAGTAGTATGAGTTTATGGTAGCAAACCAAATGGCTATTGGTAAATGTAACTGCGGGATCTTCTCTTTGAAGGATTTGAATGACTTCTTATTCATAATAAATAAGGGGAACTGTGAAAGTCTATATATAGATATATGATTCCCTCAACCCCCCTAACATTGCTCTTTGGACTGGCCCACCCCATGATTCATGAAGCCCTCGGTTGCTGGTGACGGCATTTGATCGCAATAATGGCTAAAAGAAGAGAAGAAAAATGGGTGACGCTTTTCTAAATTTTAGGCAATAATATAGGATTTCTTCGTTTTTGTTGATAATTGCTGGAAGGACATTCAAACAAAGGTGTTTAATTTGATGAAGCTTCAATTTTGGTTGTTTCCACAATAATAGTTTGCTTTAAATCACCATGAAGATTAGTAAACTCACCAGTCATCCAACTCTATGTTTGGTTACGAGGAACTGGCTTGCCAAGACTTTATTTATCGTATAAACGATTAAAAGAGATTATAAAAGCCATTTTTTGTTAGATATAGATGTGCCGAAGTGTAGAGGACTAAGACGTGCATCAACGATAGTTTAAACAATCTTATAGGAGTATATATTTTGGTGGAACTTTTCTTCTTCTAATTAATCTTTTCATTAGGGAGACAACTAAAGAAGTGCTAGGGGTCTCGAGGGGTTACGGGGACTGGTGGTGGAATGAAGAGGTCCAAGGGAAAGTGAAAGCGAACAAAGCGGCATATGTGAAGCTAGTGGAGAGCAAGGATGAGGAAGAAAAGAGGACGAATAGGGAGGGGTAAAGGAAAGCGAAGTTGCCAGTTACGACAACAAAGATTGCATCGGACGTTTGTCTGAAAAACTTGGGGACAAAGGTGGGGACAAGAAGATCTACATGCTAGCAAAGGTGAGATAGAGGAAGGCTTGTGATATGGACCAAGTAAAATGCATCAAAGACGAGTAAGCTAAGGCGTTGTATTGGAGGACGAGGCATATATTAGACGTCGATGACATACTTACTTCCATAAAATCTTGAACGGAGAGGGGAATGGGAACATTGTGCTTGATTATTTGGAGCACTCCAAGTTGTCGAGATTTTGGATATTGTAGGCGTGTGAGAGTTGAGGAGGTGGAAGAGGCTATGCATAGGATGAATAGGGAAGAGCGATCGGGCCAGACAAAATCTCGATAGAATTATGGAAGTTCGTGGGGAAGGCAGGCTTGGGGTGACTTACTAGGTTGTTTAATGCCATTTTTAGGACGACGAAGATGTACGAAGAATGAAGGTAGAGTACGATGATTCCGTTGTACAAAAATAAGGGTCTTATCCAAAACTACAACAATTATAGGGGTATCAAGCTGCTAAGCCACACTATTGGAGAGAGTGGTGAAAGCCAGGGTGATGAGGACTATGTCTATTTCAAAGAACCAACTTGGATTCATGTCGGGGAAATCGATTGTAGAAGCCATTCACCTTGTAAGGAGGTTGTTGGTACAATATAGGGAGAGGAAAAGGATTTTGCATATGGTGTTCATACACAGAAAAAGCATACGACAAAGTCTCAAGGGAGGTTTTATGAGATGTTTGGAGGCTAGATGTGTTCCTGTATCGTACACTAGAGTGATTAAGGACATGTACGATGGTACGAAGACCTGGGTCAGGACTGTGAGAGGAGACTCTGAACACTTTCCAGTCGTAATGGATTGCACCAGGGATTCGCTCTTAGCCCATTTTTATTTGCACCGACGATGGAAGTATTGGCGCGACATATTCAAGGGTAGGTGTCATAGTGCATGTTATTTGCGAATGACATAGTATTGATTGACGAGACGTGAAACGACCTTAACGCGAGGATGGAGATTTGGAGATAGACCTTAGAGTCAAAAGGTTTCAAGTTGAGCAAACCAAAATCGAATACTTAGAGTGCAAGTTAAGTGATGTGACCCATGAAGCGGACATGGACGTAGACATGAGGCTTGATATGCAGGTCATCCCGAAGAGAGAAAGTTTTAAGTACTTGGGGTTAGTAATCTAAGTAATGGAGAGATTGACGAGAATGTCACACATCGTATTGGGGCGAAGTGGATAAAATAAAGGCTCACATTCAGTGTTCTATGTGATTAGAGTGTG
The DNA here is from genome assembly GCA_034509755.1 of Anisodus tanguticus. Taxonomy (NCBI): domain Eukaryota; kingdom Viridiplantae; phylum Streptophyta; class Magnoliopsida; order Solanales; family Solanaceae; genus Anisodus; species Anisodus tanguticus. The sequence continues at coordinate 45,434,443 of CM067543.1, read as the reverse complement.
CTGCCAAGACTTAAAGCTAAGTTCTACAGAGTGGTGGTTATACTGAGTATGTTATTTAAGGCGGAGTGTTGCTCAATCAAGAACTTCCATGTCCAGAAAATGAGAGTAGCAGAGATGAGGATGCCGAGTTGGATATGTGGGCATACCAGGAGAGATAATATTAAGAATGAATATATCCGAGCCAAGGTGGGATAGGCCCTATGGAGGATAAGATGCGAGAAATGAGGTTGAGATGGTTCGGGAATGTGAAGAGGAGATATGCGGATGTGTAGTAAGGAGGTGTGAGAGGTTAACCGTAATAGGCTTGAAAAGGGGTAGAGTTAGGGCTAAGAAGTATTGGGGTGAGGTGATTAGGCAGGATATGACACAACTTCAACTCACCGAATACATGACCCTTTATATGAAGGTATGGAGGTCGAGAATTAGGGTAGAAGGTTAGTAGGTAGTCAGACATATTTATCTTCCATTCTCAGAGTATTAGTATTCTTCTTGTATATTCATATTCTTAGATTTATATTACTATCTGATGTTTCTTTATCCCTGATTATTATATATTCTTGTTGTTGTTTCTGCTTGTTTCCACAACCTTTTTCTTTTATTAAATCGAGCTATGACTAGTACTTTGAGTAACTATGCAAGAATGTAAATTGCAAAAAGTAAATCAACACAAGTATTTTAGCATGGAAACGCTCATTGCTCAAGGGAGGAAAAATCATGACCTACCTAGTAGGATTTTTTCCGAACTCTTCATTAAACTCGAGCCCAACAAATTTAACATTTACAACTGCCCTTGTAACACCTAAAGATCTGTTCCAAACTGTCCTACCTCTATCATTTTTACGCTCAACAGTTTCAAACTGCTAGCTCCCATATCAATGACTCTACCTAGTCAAGAAAGTCTCTTACAACTCAATATACACCTACTACACAATACTAAGAAATGCTAATAGATAGAACCACAACTAGAACCTAACTATTACAACACAAGAACATAATGATAAATCTTGATAAGCACATGTTATTTGTTGTTGTGTAGTCGACTTTATGGATACTCGAATGTTGACTCTCAACTCACTCTTAATATCCCTCGTTGGATATTTGTGGCTAAGCTCCAAAGATTTCTTCGTGTTGTTTACATAGAAGTAGTTGTTGCCTTGTCTTGTTCGAATTCAACAAAGTATTGGTTTCATAATTGTGTCCGAAAATTAATTCTTGTTTGACATGGATTTCCTTCTTTCCTTGTATGTCTGTCGACTTCTTTTTTTCCTACTTTAGTGTTAATTCCATGTGTTCAACTTATGGTAATATTTGTATATCTTGTAATCCAACCTCTCATCGATTAGAATGAGTAAATATTCCAATTCTCTCAGTTGGCATAAATTAGCTTCTCGACAGTCTCTAGTGTTCTTCGACAAGGACCAATTTCTTTTAGCAGTTCTTCTTCTGTTGCGACTGCTTCATTGAATCCCTTGGAGATCTAGTTGGACTTCTGGTTCTTCAATACCTTCCTTATTACTCCCTTGACCCTTGTACTTGATTGTCTTCTGGATACATTCTTTGTTAACCATTAAGAATTCATTTTAAGCTCATCACAATTACTGAGTCAATATCATTTCAACAATTTCCCCCTTTTTGATGATGAAAAATACATAACAGCTTCATATGTCTTCATGTTCTGTTGATCAACTTCTTCAATCTTCTTCATCTCTTGATCATATCTTCCCCCTTGGGCTCATCTCCTATGTTGAAAATCTTTCCCTTAGAACTAGCATCATTGTTGTTCAAACACTACAACTTCGTGTCGATACAATTAAGGCTCACTACACAAGGTTTGCAAGCTTGCAATAGTTCACCCTCGAGTTCAGCGAGGTTTGTAAGCTCACTGAGTCGGATGCTAGGGCTTAACCTTCCATTCATCACAGCCTGTTAGATGGTTAGGTTGCACAACTAAGCAAGTTTTGTGGGCCTGCTTAATCTTGCTTAGGTACTTATCTTCCACTCTTTGCAACCCTATAGGCAGTTAGGTGGGTCTTCTTCAAGAACATTCTCCTGTATGTCCCTTGCAAAACATTATTTCTGTGATATGCGTAAGGACCACGTTCTTTGATATGTTCCTTTGGACAATTATTTCTCTTTTCGTGTGTCTTTTCCAGTGCCTTCTAAATAGGATTCTGTTTTTATAAGTAAGAACCAGTTCCTTTAAAATACAGCCTAACTGGCAACTGGAATTTGTGCAGTGCAACTTCCTTTTCTTCCCCCCGTCTCTTATCCAGTACTTCTAAGTAGGACTGTGTTTTTTATAAGTAAGAATAAGTTCCTTTACAGTGTAGCCTATTTTTGTATCTGATGTACATGTGCTCTAATGAAACCAGGCCTTTATAAGTGAGAACATGTTTCTTTACAATGTTCCTAACTTTTGCACATGGAGTTTTTGTCTGCTGTTTTTAGGGGACCAGTTCCTTTAGCTTATCATACTGGTATATGAGCTGCTAACTTTATTTTCCCCCTATTGTCATTTTCAAAAAGACCAAGTGACTGCTATTTTTTCCAAACAATTTAACACACGACATTCAAGATTGCCATAGCAAGAAACATATTAAAGCATCAAAGTCATATTTCATTCATGCATTCAAGCACATAATTACAAAATTTGAGCAGCAAATGCCACAAAAGTAAGACACAAGGAGAGAATTTTGACAATTCACAAGGAATGCCCAAGACAAGGAAGCAGGTTCTCCGTTCTTGTTGGTGGAGGTTGAAGATTGAGACTTGGCTATGAATATGTCAATTCTTGTAATCGAGGCCCTCTGTTAGGTTAAAAGACAAGTGTTTTCAACTCTTAGGAACTGATCATTTTCTGCATCTACCATTTCTTTTTTCTTTCCTCACTTCTGCAAGTTCTTTTATCAAGTTTGTGACAGTGTTGTTGCTCTTGGAAGAAGACCACACTCTGCTAGTGGGGCTTTATTGATCATCTCATTTTTGCATCTTTTCCTACCAATTCCTAGAGGCTTTTCAAAGTATCTGAATACCTTGGTTAGCCAGAACCAATATGGGAGACCATGTCTACCTTGAGCAACTCCGGCTATATGCTTGATCATTAAGGCATGTAAAAATAAAATTATCCATTATAATCATGTCTCTGCAATTTGTCTCATTCCTCCTTGTGATCTTGGCAAGATGCACTTTTTACTAGTTCAAAATAAGTGTTTATGCTCAAGAGTCATTTCACCTTTAAACACTGGTCTGAGTACTTCTACTATTGCTTGCCCATACCCATTTATTTCTGATGTATGATACATCAAGAATATTTCCCAGTCCTTCTACTGTCAAGTGTCAACCCGATCTTCTTGCCTTTTACCACGGTCACAATTGAGTCCTCATTCTCATCATGTTTGAGACATTTCTTTCTCATGAATTGTAGGGTTTGAGTCATAAAGTAAGTGAGACCATCCTTGAAGCTCCAATATACCCATTAGTCTCTTTATTCCAGGCCCATTTAATAACAGTTTGCTCTTTCTTCCTCTTGACAAGTATTCTTTTTACACTTTTAGAACTGGGTCTTACAGACTTTTCCAAGAATTGATTCTTTTGTTGATTTCACTTCTTTCTAAGAGTTAGCTCTACTTGCCTCATCTTCTCTCTTATTCGTCAGTTGCTCTGTATTTTCATTGTTTTGTTGTTTAGTTATTCCCTTTCTTTTCTTCCTTCCCTTCACTCGGATGTTGTTAATTGCAGCCTTTCACATTTCAGCCATAGTAATTCCTCCTTGAGATTTTTTAGAGATATCTCCTTCTTGTATGGAACTGGGCTTCATTTTTGGATGTCATTTCAACATCATCATCATTTATTTCTCCTGTGAGAGGAACATATTTTCGATAATTTTTTCTGGAATTTACCCAGTATTCTCCTCCTCACTATTGATCGTCATCGTGATCGTGGTTGAGGTATTTGGATCCTCAAACTTGTCATCTTCTTGAATTACGTTTCCCTCAACCTGATTCTGGGCATTAACCTCCATATCGCTAGCCAGCTTCCCTTCCCTTCGATTTAATTTTATTATTGTCCTGAAAATCTTGCTCGATTTTCCCCCCCAAAAGAGTTTGGGTTCTGATTTTCTCAATGAGTGAGGTTTCCTAGTTCCATCTAAAGAGGCTTTGATAAATGATTGGGAAGTAGACATTATTGAGATTTTAGAGTACTTTGTCTTTGATATTTGTTTGGCGAAGGGATATACTGTGATGGGGCGAGAAATTTGAATGGTCACTGACTCTGTTTTTGATGGTCTAGGCTTATTTATAAGGGTTTTAATGTTTTCACAAAGTGTGAATTTTAAAGAGCCCCCTTTTTAAAAAATATTTCAATGCATCTAAGGGGACATGTTACTCAAACTTTTAACACATGGACATTGTCTAATGACATGTGGAAGTGCAAGCAATATTTTAAGCAGCTTATGTATTTGTGTAAAGATGCGGGATGGTTATAACAATCGAGTTCTTTTGATTTATTTTCTTGAGAAGTTTGATATGTACTTTCTCTTTGCTTTTCTTGATAGTTATTGCTCTTCCTTCTTGTAGGAGTTGAAGCTTCTATTGCATTCATATTATATTGGACCATTAGAGAGAGATTTGATACTTTTTAATAGTCTTGAAAGTTCTCTCACTTTGGTCTTTCTTTGTTGACTAGCTAGAAGTTTTAGAGACCAAGCTAACTTGAGTCCCATTTGTGTAACACCTCGTATCTTTGTGCTACGGTTCGATCCGTAAGATGATGTTATAATGGAATCAAGATGAAAAGTGTAGGAAGTGTTTTGAAACCTATTAAAGGTATAAGAAGAGTCCTTAAGCAAATTAAAGTTGGAAGCTAAGCTATGGATCATGTTTTCAAGTGAGTTTGCACAATGCCTCACTTCAAGCGAGTATAAACCCCTTATCAGTTAGGAATTTAGGAAACATTCCTTGATGAAAGTTGTAGCCAGTTGAAATACCTTTCTATTCATATAAGGACCAAGTCAATCAGATCCTAGTACTCAATGTTATGCATGTTTTACTAAAGAGTTGCGTATGGTGCTTGTCCACGGGCTCGCGACGCGAGCATACTGGCGTTTCTAGGCCATGTCGCATGTGTCCAGGAAGTGAAGTGAGATCGATCGCGAGTGATAGATGCCATAAACAAAGTCTACTTCAGAGATGAATATGTTTCACCATCACAGGAGGCTGAGTTGATTGATAAATTGAACCAAATAAAATCAGAAGTTATGCTTCAGTGGCTAGCTACGGTGATTGCGAAAGATAATCAGCCACTTTAGATAGATAACATGAAGGAAAAGATCTACAAAAAAACTCTGACTCTCGAGGCCAAATTTTGGTGAAGTATTGTGCAGTTCAGAGTAATTCCTACTTAAACTGACAATGCACTCACACTGGATCGAGTTGTGGTAGTCGCAGTATCCAGTGAACTTTGGGAAACAAATTGTTAGTGAGATTCAGTTGAAAGCACCCCAGCCGGCCACTGGATCGAGTTGTGGTAGTAGCAGTATCCAGTGAACTTTGGGAAACAAATTGTTAGTGACATTCAGTTGAAAGCACCCCAGCCGGCCATGTCATTGATTTTTACATGACTCACCACTGAGCCTTGTGGGCGAGTAAATGTTCCAAGCATACCTCATAGAGACCGCTACGTATGACCTGAGGAAGAGCAATGATGAAACCCTCAAGGAAGGCCACGATATTGACTTTGCATTTCCAGCGATGCTTGAGAGTCATGAGAGGCTCATGCTGATTCGAATTTTGGGGCCGCAAATGATGCCACCACAGAGGTATCTCTTGCCACTACTGCCACAGTCAGTAAGACTGCACCTGCCACCACTACTGTGCCACTGACTCTAACTACACGTACCCCTTCATAGAGTTTGACTTCTCCGGCCACTCAACCACATGTTGCGTTGAGGGTGGTTGATCCCTTTGCCCTCACCAAAGAAAATTTCAAATAAGTGGCCATCAAAGAAGAAAGGACTGATAAGCAGACAACCATTATCATGGGGCAAATTCGTAAGTTCCTGGCAAAAGAGATTAGTACAGTTGTGGAGCCTTTGAAGAATTACACACCAGACTGAATGGTTTTAAGGTCAGGATGGCTGCACTAGAGAGATCCGGTTCGGATGGTGATGTGGGGTCACTGAGGGAGGAGCTACTACAGTTGAGGGCTGCAGTTCAGGCAATGCAGGCCCGAGATCATGTTATTTTGGAGGATTCCACTTCGATGACATAGGAGGACATAACAGCTTTGTTACGTGTCAAGATATTGATAGATGATGAGGACTCTCCAATAGATAATAGAGGCAAGAAGAAATGGGATAAGGTTGATCCTTCATGCGATGAGACTGTGGAGATGACTAGGACTAGGCTACGCCGAGAGGAGGAGGAGAACATACAACTAGCCTTGCGTAAGTCTATATTTGATACTTACTCCACTAATAAGGCTGTGGGTGCCTCATCCAGTAGTGTACCGGTTGGAGAGAACTTTCCTCAGCTGCTACCCCTGCCAGTTCTAGATCTCACTATTACTGATGCCGCAGTTGATACCTCGGAGGCTGCAGAGTCTCGAGATAACACCTAGGGCGCTTTAGGTAGTTCTGACCCTCCTATACTTATTTTGATGCATTGGGGACAATACATGATTGTTTGGTTTGGGGTGGGGCTATTTGATTTGTATTATGTGTGTTGTAGATATGTATCTAGGACCCCCTCGACTTTTCTTTGCCATGGTTGTATTCCTAAAGGGGTTTTATTTAGGTTGAACCTGGTATGTTTAGGTCATGTTTAGATAAAATAGAGTAATTGTGAGTTATGTGGTGGTAGTTTGAGTAACTTATGACATGTACAATGTTTGGTAATTGAAATACTCCCCTCCTAATTTTTGTGATGTAGACTCAAAATGTGTTGCTTAATTGAAATGCATAATTCTTTTTGTGAGATTGAGAGTATTGCGTTATCTTGTGTGTGGAGTGCTTAATGGGAAAATCAGTGTGTGGAACAATCCTTATGCCGGTGTGTTGTGAGTCGTTAGTATGTGTTCAATTGCTATACGTGCAATCTAGAACTTTCCTGGTTAGTCTTGCTTTGTTTCTAAGGATAGTTGAGTTGTGAAATGATCTTAGGATTTGTTTGTATGATTTTGAACCATTTTTGCCTTTCACGAGCCTAATCCGTATACATAAAGTATTCCTAGCCTCCCATTTTGAGCCTTTAAGCCTATCATTTAACTAGCCGCTAATGAGCCTATACATTTTGTTCGAAATATCCCTATTTTTGCACCCGTTCCCTCATGGACACTTCAAAATGATGGAAAAAGAGGCCAAAAGCCTAAGTTGGTGGTGTTGTGTGAAATATGGGAAAATGAGGTTTAAGCCTAAAAGTTGGGTAAATGTGAGTTGCCTAGTAAATGAGACGGTATGGTTGTGAAAAATAATGAGTGAAAGAAAAAAAAAAGAAAAATGTTGAAAATGTTGTACAAAAAGAAATAGAGCAGCGAATAACCCACACCGAGGCAGCAAGATCAAAAGGGAGGGAAAAAGGTCATAAAAGGTTAATGAAGTGTACTGTTCAAGGAGGGTAAGTCACTATTATTCAAATATATATCCTACTCATCCCTAAGCCTACATTACAAGCCAGAAAAAGTCCTAATGTGATCATAACCGAACTGTATGAAGTTAAAGGCATTGAAAATAAGGGAAGCATATGGTATTTGCATATGTAGTTTGAGAACTTCTTTGTGAGTATGATTGTTTCTCTTCTCTGTAATCTCTTGTCCCGTGTGTTTGCATATATGTGTGTTGGAACATTCTTTGATCTATGTGAGAGCATAAGGGTTGGTAAATTGATTGATTTCCCAAAATTTGAGATTCATGTGCACAATGGTTTCTCAAATAACTCTATGTCATTGATTGAAGCTTCATCGTGAGTTGTAACAATTTTGAGTCATACATCATGTGTAGTAAGGAGGATATGAGGGGAGTCATGTTTGTACGAGATAAATGCCGGTTGTTACTTGCCAAAAGCACTGTAGACATTCTTACTTTGTGATATCTAAGAATTTGTGTAGTTTTGTGTGTTGTGTTACTTGCTTGAGGACAAGAAAATACTTTAAGTTGGGGGTGTTGATGTGACGTAGAATTATGACACATTTGATGCCTTTTGACGATAAGTTTTACTTGTTTTTAAGCAAGTTTGTATCGTTTTGATGTGTTTTGGTTATGTTTCAGGTAAATGATATAAAAAAGGCAAGAACAAGGAAATAATCATCAAACTCCCTTGATTTAGAGATGTACGGACCATACATATTTGTACGGACCGTATAATTGGGCCGTCATTGTGAAGATTGACGCAGAAAGTTGGAATTCTGAGTACAACATCGACGGTGGATTTGTACGGACCGTACTTCCACCCGTACATTTTTGGCCACTTGATTGAAGACCAAGAGAAGCAGGAATTATACGGGCCATATTTGTACGGACCATACAAAGTTGGCGTAGAAGTTGAGCGTATAAGTTTATACAGACCGTACTTAATTGTACGATCCGTACTTTGTAGTGACATGTGCAATTTTGTCAGATTTTTATTTCAATTTTTTGAACTTGTATAAATACTTTTTAGGGTTTTGTAAGTCTTTTATTATATGTTTTACGTTTTGTCTCGAGAGAAGTGAATACTTATAATATTTTGAAGCTTTCAAGAACAAGATTCCATCTTTTAATCTTTTTTATTCAGTTGTAAGTTTTAATGAATAATTTATTGCTTTGCGTTATCATCAATACTATGAGTAGCTAAATTGAATACTAAGGTTGTGAACCCAATGATGAGTGTTATGTGAATGGGTATTTAATCTTGATATACGAATAACGGGTTGTTAATATTTAATTATCTCTTATTTGTTCATGCGGTTAATAGTTGCAAACTTTAGCTTAATCCATAAATTATGCTTTACTTGGGAAAGTGAATAGGGTTTGGTAGGGATAATTAACAAGGACTCGAGACGCTAACTCTTATTTAATGAACTCACTTAGGAATAAGAGGAGTTTACTTGACATAATTAATCATTCTTACTTTCACTCTTTTATATTTGGGAAAATCATAAAGAAAAATACTTCCTAACTATTGGGAAATATTAGAAAGTCACATAGAGATTAAGTGCATATAATACATCAATCCATTGGAAGTATATCACACTAATACCTAGAGCATAACATCTAATCTAGCGGGGACACAACCTTGGTTTCTTAATCTCTTATTTATAATCAATTCAAGATAGCTATTAGAAATACACCAACTTGTACAACCTTAACGGAATACGAACAAAGATTTAAGTCAAGTACTACACTATGATAGTAACCTTTTCACACCCTATTTCTTGTGGGATTCGACCCTAACCTAGTTGGGTTACTGTATTTGATAACGTCCGCTTTACTCCATTTAATAGGTGTAATTTGAGCGTATCAATGACCAATGTGGTGATCTTCCCCCTATGGACCTCGTGTCACGGTGAACATTGTCTTCCCGTACTTAGTCATTTCTTCAACATGCTCATCCAGTGATCACACACTTAGCCAAATTTGATCTCTCTTCCTCCAAAATGGAGCATTTTCAATGTAAGGTTCCTAGTTCAACATTAAAGCTCCGATTAGTTTCATATCTCAAAGTCAATATTAGTTGGGTATATTTAATACATTTAGTTCCAAAATGAGGTAGAAACGTGAGTAAAGTAATATGGAAAGACGTATAAATACCTAACATCACTACCCACATTTAAACCTTTGTTCGTCCTTGAACAAACAACTAATACACCCACTTTCTATAGGACACCTCACCAAACTATGCCAATTTGAACATGTTTACTTAGGCTAAGTCCACTACAATCATTTAAACATATGTGAGTAAATTCTCAATTGAGTCATGCATTAAACATCAATTTCAAGCACATCAACAACCTCTTTAAAATAACCTGGCGTCAAAAACTGATTCACAAGTATCAATTTACGCAAAAAAGCTATGCCGCGTGATAGAGAAATCAAATATATCACGTGTCTCGCCAATCATGTGCCCTCACCAAAATAAGTGAGTTGTCCAATATTTTTGTGTAAAGTCAAGTAACTTCATGGGCAAAATGATTTGACAGAATTACACTCACTCTCAACAAAAGAACTTCACATGCTCATACAATGTACCATAAGATTTTCCTTAGTATTATACTACACTAACGTAAGCACATCAAGTGTAAGATCAAATAGGACTTAAAGGGTTGTAATGTAGGCTAAGGGAAGAATAAAAATTATTTGGATGGATAGTGACTTACCTCCCTAAGAACTTTAATACATCACACTTTATTTTCAATTATGCGTTCTTTTTAATTTGTCAATTCTTTAACCATTCTCTTCACTTCCCCTTATAACCCCTATCATTAAGCATATTCTTTTTTTCATACATGAATGACTCCGACTAACACACAAACGTACGTGGTCGACAAGTAATATATATTGAAGTAGAGTATCATTTTAAATGAGAATTTAATCACAACTTTCTAACTAGATCAATTAGTAAATACATCAATAGTTTGAAGATTTGTAGACAGGAAGTAAACAAAATCAAGTAATATGATTTATAATTCAGAGAAGAAAAATATCCTAGAGTCACGGGAGAATTTATCCATTCATGTCGCGTATTTATTTGAGTTAGTCCATTGAAACTTTTTATCTATATAATCCTATTTATCCCTTAGCCTACGTTACAATCAAATGCAGAGTCCTACAAGATCCCAACTTGATAGTTCCTACATTAGTGGAGAGTCACTCGATTGTCAAGCTTATGATATTCTTGAAGAGTATGACGTACTTATTTGTGAGCGTGAGTGCACTTGAACAAAGATTTTTTAAGATGTTCGTTCATAATTTTATTGTGTGACATAAATGAATTTTCTTTCTGGCGACTCATGTCAAGGATTGGTAGTGTAATTTAACTTCGATTTTTAATAGGTTATCAAGACCAACGATGAGTGGCGTATGCATCAATAGGTTTGATTCTAGTTCTTTCTTGTCTCTAATTTCTTGTGCGTCTTTGTTGGGTGAAGCTAATATTTTTAATTTGCTCGGGACGAGCAAAACTTAAGTGTGGGGGTGTTTGATGGTTGTATATTACTCGAGTTTTATGAGCTTATTTGACGTGAAATTTATGTGAAATTAGAGATAGTATGTGTGGATATTGCTAATTTACATCGTTTTGTATCTAGGTGAAAAAGAACCTAACTTGATAGAAAAATTGATGAAACAAAGAAGAAATGAGAGAGAAATAGAACAAAAAGGGGTGCGTGATCACACACATGGGCACAAGAACGCGCAAGCAAGGCCGAGTCGCTGGAAGGGTTGCGTGATCTGTGCGCGATCGCGCAACGATACTTTGGAACTCAAGAAGACTTTAATTTAGACGATGATCTAGATGATACACCCACTAATGTTGATGACAACACACTCACTAGTGCACCTTCAACTGAAATGCCTCATATTCCCCCTAGTATGAGACGAGGTCCAGCAAAACGACCATTAAAATCAGATGCATGGATATTTTTTGATAGGGACGTAGAGAATCAAATAGCTAGATGTAAAATTTGTAAAAATGTTTTAAAATTTAAAACTGGAAAAGGTCACGGTGGGACGGGGGGTTTAATTAGACACGTAGTAAGTGCTTATCCAGCTAGGTATGCTCAATACCAGGCTTCAAAACCGGGTGCGCAAACGTCCACTCCATCGGAACAAGGTTCACATATTGTCCCGGACCAAGTACAGGGTCAAATTAACCCCACGACGGGGGGAATTGTAGGCCCTAAATACAATAAACATAGAGATAGGGAAGCAATATCAAAATTAGTTGATGTGGAGGGTTTGCCCTTTTCATTTCCTTCATCTCCCGGTTTTATTCATTACATTAGAGATATATATAATCCTGCTTTTAACGGTTTTCCTAGATCAACTGTTAAGAGAGATGTATTTAAATTCGCACATGAATATCAACAATATTTACGTTATTCATTTTATATCATTTTAATGGCAAAGTATCTATCACGTCTGATATAGGTCGTAGTACTAACGACCATGATTATTTAACGGTAACTTGTCATTGGATACATTATAAATGGTCTATGCAAAAACGTATCTTAGCGTATAGATATATAGATGATAGGCACACTGGTACTTTTATTGCAGAAAATATTTATCAAGTGTGCCATTATTATGGAATAACCGATAAAATTATGACTATTACATTAGATAACGCTTCTTCTAACAATTACGCTATTACAATTTTAAAAAATAGTTTAACTCCATCTTTTCCAGATCATTTTCATATAAAATGCGCGTGACATATATATAACTTAATTGTAAAGGATGGTCTATCACTTTTTGAAGACATTCTTAGTAAAATACAATTTGCTATAAACTTTATTTTTAAAAGTAATAGAGTACAACGAAGAAAAGAATATAAAAAAATTTGTCACGATTGTGGACTACCTTATAGAAAAATTCCACAAGAAGTATCCACTAGGTGGAATTCTTTATACGAGCAACTACTTGTTGCTTATGACTATAGAAAACCTATAACTTTATTTTTTAACTCTCATAATCAAAATCCAGTTGATATGACTGTAGATAGTGATTGGGTAAAAATTTCTGAACTTATTGTATTTTTAGAGAATTTTTTTCAAGCAATAAAAGAATTTTCTGGTATATATTATCCTACTATTTCAACTATGCTGTTTTATATAACTCTAATATTTTTATTATTTAGTGAATATGTGGAAAAACCAGCTTATATGACAGCTATTAAAAAATGTTTATCAAAATAAAAAAATATTTTATTCCTATTCCCACTATTTATATTATTGGTGTTGTATTAAATCCGACTATTAAAATAGACGGTACTAAATCACTTATTGAAACTATTTACGATTGTATAGAAGTACTACCACCTCCAAGTCCAAAAAATCTAAATCACCCACCACCTATTGAACAAACTAAAGAATAAGTGTTGTCTTGTGTAGAAGACCAATGCAAAAAAATATATAGGTTTTACCAACAAGAAAATGCTAGTAACTTACCGGCTTCCATATCATCTTCTTCATCTTCAACACAACCTCACAAAAGATATGTTGTTTCTGCGGCTAGTATTGAAAGCCTCAGAAATAGAATGTGCGGCCGTACCGCTACTAACCAAATTAGCGAGTTGTATATTTTTGTTTTGCAGGGTTCTGTATCGTACCAAGAAGTTATCAATGAAGATGGACATGAAGACTTGCTGAAATACTGGAGGGGGAATGAGAAGACATTTCCGACACTTTCATTGATGGCCCGAGATGTTTTAAACATTCAAGCGTCATCAACTGCGTCTGAAAGCATTTTTTCTGCCGGCAGATATCAAATAGGAGACCACAGACACTCATTAGCCGGAGACAGCTTGGAAATTGCAGTATTATTCAGAGATTGGATACGAGCGGAGCGGAGAAGGTGCGGTCAACCGGAGATCAAAGAAGAAGAAGACGAAAACTACAACGAAATCTTATCCGAAGGTGGTGGAAGCGACATGGATCAATTTGACCAACAAATACCAATTCCAACCGAAGAACCACATGGAATTATCAAGCAATTAGAACATGTTTTTTTGAGAATGTAATTTTTTTAATTGCAATTTTATTATGTAATTTGCAACTTTTGGACAACACCACAAAGTTGCAATTTAGACAATTGTATTTGTATTACAAAAAAATCATATGTCTATTAAATAATATAAGAGGCACAAAAACAACCTTGAGATGTTTTTATTACACTATCTTGTCTTGTTTATTGAGTTTTTTTTATACATATGTTATTAAAAAAAAAAAAAGGAAAACCCGCCGGAACCCGCCCCGATTCCGACGGGATCGGGATCAGGACGGGACTGGAGCAAGTCCCGCCAAAAAAAGTGGATATGTATAGAACTACTACATCTTAAAATGCTAATTAGAATCAGCAATTGACTAAAACTTTATCAGAATTTTTCCACCTAAAATAACTAATTACTTTTAAAAAAATTGAATAAAAATTTATAAACTAACTTGAAAAGAAAGAAAAATAAAGAAGGAACCTACAATTAGAAGCATCGAACCAGAGCAAGTGATAAAGTGATGCGTTATTGCTTTGTAGTTTGCAAATTTGTCCTTTTCCCCTTTACCCGGTAGAAAAAGAGAAAAAATAAAAATTAGAGCCAAGACTAAAATAGCTTTTGACTTTTAAGTTTTTAACTTCTTAGAATTTAATAACAAACTGAATTTTGTGTTTTTTTGGCATTAAATTAAGGACTTGTTTAGCAATTCTAATTCTATGTGAGAGGTTTTACGGGCTTACGCCCCAAAGTAAAAACTCGCCCAACGCCTAAATGTATGCCCAGAATAATGGGGCTTACGCCTCAGCAATACTTCCACCATGCCAAATTGCTCCGGTGCATTTTTATTATGCTTTGCTCCTGGACTCGCTCCAAAAACACCTTTCAAAACACTAGCACTAACATTGCAAGATAAAAATCAACAACAACAACATACCCACTGTAACCCCACGAAGTGAGTTATAGGGAAGGTAGGATGTACACAGACCTTACCTTATGGGTAGAGAGTTTGTTTCCGATATATCCTCGGCTCAAAAAGAAAGTAGTAGATGCAGGATTGCAAGGAAATTAGACAACAAAATATTCAAATATAAAGCAAATGGAGAAACACATAATACACACATAAAGAGTAAGGATCAACGCGATACCTAAACAATACGACTAAGAAAAGGAGAAGAGGAAAAGAAGAGCTAGCCCCTACCTCTCCCACACAATGCGACAAAAACTCAACTACTCACTAACCTTTCCCCTAACTTTTCTCCAATCATTAACATAGTATAATTAATCCTAGCTTAGAAATTCAGTATCAAGCAATAGGCTTTAAAAGCAAAAATAAAAAATGACGTCTCTGATCCTCTGGCAAAAATGTTTTACATTACAGCATATTCAACATCTAGTAAGATAAAGTGTTGTATTAATTATGTAAAGGATTGTCCATGCCCTACTGGCTACTGCATAATACGTCTGCATTCTGGAAGCCAAAAATTCAATACTAATGAGTGTGTTTGGTATATCAGTAAATGTTCTCTACCCACTGTTACTTACTTGCTTTTAGTGGACACTTAAACTTTCTTAGCAACCTTGTAAATTCAAACATATCACAGGAGCACAATATTTATAAAATGATTAGTAAGTTTTTGAATGAATATAAATACCTCATTATCAAGCGTGGAATCTAAGGCAATAGAGGACCCAAACATCATTATTAAGGTCCTCAGAAGCAGTTGCATCATCATTTTGAGTGCGTTTATGTTTGAATAATGAAGAAGAGCAAAGGTTATGGTCATCATCGTCTTTCACTCTTTCTTCGAGACCCGAATACTTTATCTACTCGCGCTCCAAAGCTCTCATCCATATTGTACTCTTTGCTCCACCGTCTGTCGTCACATATTCTCCGTTTTACACGCCCCTTAAAAAATAGTAATAAATAAAAAATATTATTCTTATCTAATGCAATTAAGTAAATTTTTTTAATTAATTTCATCTTATTTTAGAAAATGATCAAGTAATTTAAAATAAATATTTTTAATAATGTGATATTTTGTTTCTACTGTTTATCTATTGACGATGTGGACCCATATGTTATTACATTCCTTAGTAATTATTAACATAATTTTAGCCGAAATCAACATTGATATACATTATTTAATATGTATATATTATTATTCTATTAGATGTCAAAAGCAAAAATCTAATGATAAAGCAAAAATCTAATGATATACATCTATATATCTATATATCTATTATTATTATTACTATTATTTATATTACTTTAAAAACATAAATATAAATGTTGGTTGATCAAAATATCCTTTAAATATTAAATGACTTTTATACCCTTAATGAGTTTTAATCCTTTTTCTTGTTAACATACTCTAAACCTAAAATAAAAATGTTAAGGAGTATTTCTTTTGGACATACTTAATCCTATTACAACTAGAAACTTAACTAACTAATTGACCCATATATTCTTTTATTGTTTTTCATTTAACCTTTGCCATTTGTTTGTGTCTTGACCACTTTTTATAATTGAGTTTTCACATTTATCAAGGTTTAAATATTTGTAATAATAATAGGGGAACTTTATGAAATTTGAGGACAAATACGAGAAGAATTAAGGGAATTCTTTTTTCTCAGGACTACAATAATTGAATAAAAATAAAAGTTACATTGATAAATATTTTAATCAAATAATGGATTGAATGCAAAGAATCAGCTTGAAGTATATACAACTTGTTTTGTAAGAAAGACTGATAATTTCAACTGGAAAATCTAGATTACAAAGTCGGCCGTAAGTTGAGGCCGGAATAGCTGGTTACGAAAGTTGACACAATGTCCAAAAATAATTATTAATAATTAACTTGATCAAGTTTAAAAGCTAAAATTATATTTTAAAATGCTTATTTTAGAAAATTAAGGTATTTGGCCAAACTTTTGTTGGAAATTTGCCTTTGGCGGGAGTTGCGTCCAACCATCTTTAATGGCTTAAACACTAGTGTTCCGCATGTTGGAAACTTCGTTTCTTCACACGTGCATAATCTACTAAGTAAGTAGATGACCGTAGGGCCAAGGATCGTCAAATTTCGTTGAGAAATGAAAGAGATATTGATCTACGAAGTGAGGTGTTTGAAGCATGGAAAAAGGTGGTAAAGACCAATCCTCCCTCATCGGTGGGGGAAGAAAGATTTGTTTAGTTTATAAGTCTCAAAGTTGGCTTGAGGTTTGGGACCCCAAGGGGTATCCCATGTGTTTAAAGGAGGGAGGACTTAGATGTGCTTCGGTTCGAGGATAAGCCCACACGCGCGCCGCCGCCCGTCCGGTCACGGGTCGTGGGCTTCTTCTGATATTATCTTTTTGGACCCAAATTGTTTCATATTTACAGTTTGGTCCTTGAAGTTTCTGGTAAAGTTAAATTGGGTTGGGCAGAGAACTTGTGTTTTTGCTGGCTGTTGGTATTTGGAACGTTAACCAGTTGGCTGTTGGTATTTGGAACGTTAACCAGCCTTAATATGCACTCAATTCAGTCATTTATTTATTTTGGTGAATTACTACCTCAATAATTGTCATTACTTGGCCAGTAACAACAATTATGTGGGCAGTTGGTATGTCCTCTCCTTCAACTATATAATGAAGCCTTTGCACAATTGTTGAGACACACAGAACATACAAACGAAATCAGTTTCTTCCTACTACTTTCCAGCATCATATCATTACTCAAAATTCTTCAAGGTAACACTTGAGTTTCCTTTGCTCATTTGTTGAGTTGTTTTATCTTGGGAGACTATTGTCCAGAACGTAGAAAGGATATATACGGGACAATCTTGTCTTAAAGACAGAGTGTCATCACTCGACTCAGCATATCAAAACTGTTCCAGTTTCTTGTAATTTCATTGTGCTGTAATACTTAGCAGTTACTTATTTCCGTTTCGTGCACCATTGTAACCAACAACTTTTAGAAAAAAAGTGTTTTTAGGAGTGGCAGAGGCTTTAAAAAATAGCTTTTCTCCAAAAGCATTTTTGAAATCTCAGCCAAACATAAATCGTAGCTCTAATATTGACAAAAATATTTTAAAATTTGATTAGTCAAACACAAATTGTTACTCTTTAAAAGTATCTTTTTAAAAAGCACTTATGACATAATATTTATTTAAAATAAACATATTTTTAAAGTTTAACCAAGCGTTATGTAAATAATATATATCTGTTAAAAAATATTTTAAATTAAGAGTACGTAAGATGTGTACCAAGATTTAACTATACCACCGGGCATGAAATTTGAATCTCCTATTCGTGAGATAATAGGTATCATATGAAATAAGATGGATACTTTATAAATTGACATAATTTTCTTTATAATGATGATGCTACTAAATGACGAACTATTTTCATTCGTCTAATACATGTTAATATTAAGACCACCTTAAACAAACAGTTCGTTTTTTTTTTTTGGAGCAATGTTAAGAAAAAATAGAAATTAATAAGGAAGACATCAATAAAAAGAGAAACTTAAGAAGCGAATTTATATTTTAAATTATTCTTCAAAATAAATAATTCTATATTGGATAAGTTTTTGTTGCTTAAAACTTTAAGAAGTCGCATAATATTTTTTTCACTTATAAGAAACTTACAAAAATGATGAAAAAAATATAAAATAAGGTCACAGACAAGTGAATTAGCCAATCTTGATTTACCTCTAGACGGCGGTTACTAGGTTTTATAATCACTTAATCTTTAATATTAAATTATTTTAGTCATAACATGTTTTCTATATGGGTAAAAAAGAAGGATAAATATCGAGAACATCAATTTCAAAGAAGTATTAATTAGATATAATCCTATACTATAAGTAATATTTTTGTAATTCATAAAATAAATATTCTTTAAATATTGACCGACTTTTATACCCTTTTATGTTAAAATTTTCTGTAGAAAATAATAACATATTGGGTAAAATTGTAATGTTAACTTTTTCCCTAATATCTAGGACTTTGTACTCAACTAAAACTAAAATCTTAAAGCCAACGTAATTATATTAGGATTTTGCTAAATATCTTGGACTTTGATTTCCACTAAAGAATTGTTGTTTGGCTACAATTTTAATATAATCATAAATCGATACACTATCAGGAATGGAGCGTTTTTATTATCTTGAAACATGCCGTTGTACGTTATTTCTAATTAATCTTAATTATAGTGAAAAAATCAAATAATATTATTTGTAATTATATATACTTCCTCCGTCCCAAAAAATTTATCTTAGTTACTATTTGGATAGTCAAATGATATTTTTTTTTAATTATTGTGACTTATAATACTTTTTTTGTAGTTTCTAAATATGTAATTTCATTTCAAAAAGATTTTATGTCCGAATTCATACCGAATATTTGACCCTCGTAATTCGAATTACTACAATCTTTTTGGAATGGAGAGAACTTTTACTTTATGAGTTACAAAAATATTACTATAATATAGAATTGTATCTACGTAATACTTATTAGAAATTGTTGTTCTCGGTATTTATTCTTTTTCCCTTTTCCCCATATAGAAAATATATTACGACTCATTTACTCATATACAAGTGTTGAAAATCGTTCCTAAAAAATTACATTATAAGAATAACCGTAAGAATGTATTAATCTCCCTTGAGAAGTATTTCTCATTAATACAAATATATATAGTGTGTACAATGTTGAATCTTAATTGAATAAGGATCATATATTTACCATAATTATACACTACTATTAATTACAAAATATACGGTAATATTCACTAATACACCCCCTCAGTCGAAGTGGGAAGAGGCCGGACGCTGAGACTGGATCTGAAGTCTAAGAATAGTTGTCTAGGAAGTCCTTTAGTGAAGATATCTGCATACTGATACGAAGAGGGCACATGCAACACCTTAACATGACCTATATCAACCTTCTCACGAACAAAATGTATATCCATCTCAATGTGCTTGGTTCTCTGATGCTGAACCGAGTTATGAGATAAATAGATTGTAGATATTTTATCACAATAAACCATAAACGCCTTATGCAAGGGACAATGAAGCTCCAAAAGAATGTTTCGGAGCCAGCAGATCTCAGCAACACCGTTTGTTACGCCTCTATATTCTCTTTCTGCACTAGAGTGGGATAGGGTGGCTTGCCTCTTGGCAGACCATGAAATGAGATTATCTCCTAAGAACAGACAGTAGCCGAGGGTGGAACATCGCGTGTCCGGACAGCCTGCCCAATCAGCGTCTGTGTATGATATCAATATGGTCGGTACAGAGGGGTAGAGATGCAATCCATAATCAAGAGTGCCCTTAACGTACATAATGATATGTTTAAGAGTTGTAAATTGAGGCTCTCTGGGGGCATGCATGAACAAACACACCTGCTGAACAGCATAAGCAATATTAATCCTGGTGAATGTAAGATACTGAAGTGCACATGCGAGGCTCCTATAAAGGGTGGGATCAGACACTGGATCACCATCAACCGCACTGAGTTTTGATTTCGACTTGACCGGAGTAGGCATGATCTTGCAATTCGTCATCTTAGCCCTGTACATAATTTCTTCCGCATACTTACGCTGACACGGGAACATAGTATTTTCAGATCTGGTCACATAAATCCCTAAGAATAAACTCAACTTCCCCAAGTCAATCATAGCAAATTCGGATTTGAGCAGGGCAATGATCTCATTTTTCAACACATCAGATGAGGTAACCAGAACAATATCATCCACATATAATAAGTATGCAATATTACTACCTCGATGAAAAATAAAAAGAGAATGATCACACTTTCTGCATAATGTAAGTTGCAAAGCAGTCATACCACACCCTGGGGCCTGTTTCAAACCATATAGTGACTTACGAAGATGATATACGTAAAGAGGAGCCTCTGGATGTACAAAACCCGGTGGCTGGTGCATGTAAACAATGTATTTCAAGTCTCCATATAAGAATGCATTCTTCACATCAAGCTGATGAATCGGCCAATGCTTACCCATAGATATGTTCAGAACTGTGTGAATGGTAGCCGGTTTAACCACCGGATTAAAAGCCTCACCACAATCAATCGCCTTCTGTTGCCCTATGCCATTAGCCACAAGTCTCGCCTTATAGCGCTCAAGGTCACCACTGTCTCTGAATTTGTGACAGAAAAGCCACATACACATGATCACTTTAGCCCCATTTGGCTTCGGAACCAAATCTCAAGTGTGTTGTTTCGTTAAAGCATTAAATTCCTCATGCATGACCGCATTCTAATTTGGGTCAAGTTTGGCTAATTTTAGGTTTTTAGGGATTGGGGATATAGTTAGAGTGGAGAGATTAAAATGAACTTTGGGCTTGAAATCATGTGTTGTGCACGGGTCTCCATTCTATGCATGGGGATATGGGCT
The DNA here is from genome assembly GCA_034509755.1 of Anisodus tanguticus. Lineage (NCBI taxonomy): Eukaryota > Viridiplantae > Streptophyta > Magnoliopsida > Solanales > Solanaceae > Anisodus > Anisodus tanguticus. Next base: position 45,413,369 of record CM067543.1, on the reverse strand, counting down.
ATTTGGGTAGAGGGGTAGAGTGCAGGTTGGGGTTGGCTCGGGTTAATGATATTCCGGGTTGGTGGTGTCTCGGGTGAGGGCAAGGACTATGTTACCGGATTGGTGGGGATGGTAATGTCGATGACTGGTGTCGGGTTTGTGTGTTGATGGGGAATGGTGTCGGGGTGGGGTTTCGACGGGAAGTAGGAAGTGGGTCTAGGTTTGGACTAAGATCTATGTCGGAACGGTAGTTGGTGGTTGTCGGTACCGGGGGATGTGTCGGGTTGTCTGGCCAAGGTGTGGGGGAGGCAGTGACGGACTAGAATGGTGTCGATGATGGGAGATTCGACGGGGCAAGGGTGGCAGCGGCGGAATCTGGTTGTGACGGAGCAGTGGGGGCCGGCCGTGATGGAACAATAGCGTCACGATGGAGTATGGTGTGGACTATGAGGAAGGCTTAAGACTCATCTAGAAACGTGTAATCCATGGTCCGAAATTTTTAGATGTTTGCAAATGGGAAGACTGCTTCATTAAACGAGACATGGTGGGATACGAGGATCTTACGAGAAGACAAGTCATAGCACAAATACCCCCTATAATTTGATGGGAAATCTAAGAAGACACATGGAGTGGTGCGGGGTGCTAGTTTATGAGGGGTCGTGGAGGTTAGATTCGAGTAACAAAGGCAACCGAAAATCCGTAGGTGATCATAAGAGGGGATCCGACGGAATAGGATTTCGGTGGGTGTTCTATTGTGAAGAGTATGGGTAAGCAAAATATAAAGAATATATTTGGCCATTTTGACAGCATAAACCCAAAAGGAAGGGGGAGAGAGGCATGAAAAAAGATCGTACGAACCATGTCATTGATAGTGTGAATGATTCGTTCGTCCTTATCATTTTGGGGGGAGGTGTGGGGACACGAAAATCGAAAAGTCATGCCATTATTAGTGCAAAATTTATGAAAAGCAGAATTATTGAACTCATGACCACTATCTATCTATCTATATCTATATCTATATCTATCTATCTATATCTATATCTATATCTATATCTATATTATATTACTATTTTAAAAATATGAATATAAATATTGGTTGATCAAAATATTCTTTAAATATTAAACGATATTTTTGTACTTCAAAAGCTAAACAATTTCTTTTAAACTTGACCTAATATTAATTTGCATGGGATTCTAATCTTAGTCAAGTTCCAACTTATACAGTTATACCACGTACCTATTCTTTAATACTTTGATACTATGTACACTTGCTGGGCTGTGTTGCTATCTGTCGTGGGCACGGGGAAGAGCCCAAGATCCCGGGTTGCCAATTACGGAATGCGGGTCGCGGGTGGCGATGGGTATGAGCAAGAGGGCGAAGCCCAATTGCCTTGGCTCGGCCGGTGGATGGCCCGGCCCACTGGAAATATTGGCTAGCACGGGGTTGTTGGCCGTTCGACCTCCACACACACGACCTCTACCGCCCTTTCCGTTGTCGAGACCTCTGTCGCCTCGGCCACCACCGCGGCTTCCCCGCGGCTGTTGGTTGTCCGGTGATGGTGGTTGTGCGGTGGGGGCGGCGTTTGTCACCGAATTTTCAAGCGCTAACGCCTTTTGAGTGTGCTTATCCCTGTTTGGCACGTCGGGTTTCTTCCAACAATAATTGTGAGCAGGCCTTGTTGAAGCTGGGTAGTGGATCGACTTGTTGTATCATTGTCGCTAGAGTATCGTATTCACCCTTCGGTAAGCCAACCACTAGTTGGAGAACCATCTTCATTTCGGAAACTGGTGTCCCCACATTGGACAATTGGTCGCAACTAGTTTTAATTATTTACAATACTCGGACATGTTGGCAAAATTTTCAAGACGTGTATTATTGAATTCCTCCTCCAAGTATACGGCACGGGTGTGCTTGTTTTCCTAAAAAATCTCCTACAACCGTATCCATAATTCACGAGCCGAGACAACGGTTTTCATAATCGTATGAAGCAAATCCTTAGAGATAGTACCATAAATCCATTGTTTGACAATGACGTCAAGTCGACGCCAGGCTGTGTCATCAACCTCAATAGGGCGAGGGAAGGTCGTCAATATGATCAAGCACGTTATAGGCACATGCATGAATGCGGAAAAGTTCAACCCACGAAGAATATTGACCATCTTCTTGATCAAGAACCAAAGAAATTCTTGACGTTAGTGACGGCGAAAGCCGGATGGAAAGACAGAGTAGAAGAGGTAGTGGGTGGGGTGTGGGTGACGACTGGGGAGGACGATGAAGTTGTGGGTGAGGTGGGAGTAGCCATGGGCTCCATTAGAGTGGTTGAATTTTGGTGACAAAAGACAAGAAACCGAAAACTTTGGGTTTCGGAAGTAAGGGTCGGCGACGGCAAGAAAGAAAAAAAAAGGGGTTTAGGTGTTTTTAGGGTTTGGCTCTTGATACCATGTAAGAATATATTAATCTCCCTTGGGGAGTATTTCTCATTAATACAAATATATATAGTGTGTACAATGTTGAATCATAATTGAATAAGGATCCTATATTTACCATAATTATACACTATTATTAATTATAAAATATATGGCGAATATATGGTAATATTCACTAATAATATCAATCACTTTTAAAAGTACTTGGTATTCCTCATTAAAAAATTAAGTTAATCACAAAAGTAAATTATAATAATATTTTCTATTAAAAAATATTAAGTACATACATAAAAAAAGTACATCCAAACAATCCATAAATAAGTATATATCAATTCACTAATATGCACCCATGAATAATTAGTTAGCGTAATTAAACAAGACAAACCTTACATAAATTAAATGGAAAAAACGGATTCTTAGCTCTTCCGGGAGGCATGTGCATGCTTTTGTCAAATTTATAGTAAACGTAAGAATACTCATATTTTCCTAATAGAAGTCCTACCATATAGAATTTGCATTGGAATCAAATTCACATAACCGAAACTCAATTAAGTACACAATGTGATATTCTTTTATTACCAAAATACCCAATAAAAGTATTGTAGAATTAAATTAAAAGGATATAAAAATCGTTCAATATTTGAAGGATATTTTGATCAACCAACATTTATATTCATGCTTTTAAAATAATGTATAGATTAGGTGACAAATTTATTATTCCAATTAATACATATCTATCTATATCTATATCTATATCTATCTATCTATCTATATCTATATCTATATCTATCTATCTATATCTATATCTATATCTATATCTATATTATATTACTATTTTAAAAATATGAATATAAATATTGGTTGATCAAAATATTCTTTAAATATTAAACGATATTTTTGTACTTCAAAAGCTAAACAATTTCTTTTAAACTTGACCTAATATTAATTTGCATGGGATTCTAATCTTAGTCAAGTTCCAACTTATACAGTTATACCACGTACCTATTCTTTAATACTTTGATACTATGTACACTTGCTGGGCTGTGTTGCTATCTGTCGTGGGCCTGGGGAAGAGCCCAAGATCCCAGGTTGCCAATTACCTGGAATCTGGGTCGCGGCTGCTGATGGGTATGAGCAAGAGGGCGAAGCCCAATTGCCTTGGCTCGGCCAGTGGACTGGCCCAGCCCACTGGAAATATTGGCTAGCCTGGGGTTGTTGGCCAGTTCGACCTCCACACACACGACCTCTACTGCCCTTTCCGTTGTCGAGACCTCTGTCGCCTCGGCCACCACCGCGGCTTCCCCGCGGCTGTTGGTTGTCCGGTGATGGTGGTTGTGCGGTGGGGGCGGCGTTTGTCACCGAATTTTCAACTGCTAACGCCTTTTGAGTGTGCTTATCCTGTTTGGCACGTCGGGTTTCTTCCAACAATAATTGTGAGCAGGCCTTGTTGAAGCTGGGTAGTGGATCGACTTGTTGTATCATTGTCGCTAGAGTATCGTATTCACCCTTCGGTAAGCCAACCACTAGTTGGAGAACCATCTTCATTTCGGAAACTGGTGTCCCCACATTGGACAATTGGTCTGCAACTAGTTTTAATTATTTACAATACTCGGACATGTTGGCAAAATTTTCAAGACGTGTATTATTGAATTCCTCCTCCAAGTATACGGCACGGGTGTGCTTGTTTTCCTAAAAAATCTCCTACAACCGTATCCATAATTCACGAGCCGAGACAACGGTTTTCATAATCGTATGAAGCAAATCCTTAGAGATAGTACCATAAATCCATTGTTTGACAATGACGTCAAGTCGACGCCGTGGCCGTGTCATCAACCTCAATAGGGCGATAGGGAAGGTCGTCAATATGATCAAGCACGTTATAGGCACATGCATGAATGCGGAAAAGTTCAACCCACGAAGAATATTGACCATCTTCTTGATCAAGAACCAAAGAAATTCTTGACGTTAGTGACGGCGAAAGCCGGATGGAAAGACAGAGTAGAAGAGGTAGTGGGTGGGGTGTGGGTGACGACTGGGGAGGACGATGAAGTTGTGGGTGAGGTGGGAGTAGCCATGGGCTCCATTAGAGTGGTTGAATTTTGGTGACAAAAGACAAGAAACCGAAAACTTTGGGTTTCGGAAGTAAGGGTCGCGACGGCAAGAAAGAAAAAAAAAGGGGTTTAGGTGTTTTTAGGGTTTGGCTCTTGATACCATGTAAGAATATATTAATCTCCCTTGGGGAGTATTTCTCATTAATACAAATATATATAGTGTGTACAATGTTGAATCATAATTGAATAAGGATCCTATATTTACCATAATTATACACTATTATTAATTATAAAATATATGGCGAATATATGGTAATATTCACTAATAATATCAATCACTTTTAAAAGTACTTGGTATTCCTCATTAAAAAATTAAGTTAATCACAAAAGTAAATTATAATAATATTTTCTATTAAAAAATATTAAGTACATACATAAAAAAAGTACATCCAAACAATCCATAAATAAGTATATATCAATTCACTAATATGCACCCATGAATAATTAGTTAGCGTAATTAAACAAGACAAACCTTACATAAATTAAATGGAAAAAACGGATTCTTAGCTCTTCCGGGAGGCATGTGCATGCTTTTGTCAAATTTATAGTAAACGTAAGAATACTCATATTTTCCTAATAGAAGTCCTACCATATAGAATTTGCATTGGAATCAAATTCACATAACCGAAACTCAATTAAGTACACAATGTGATATTCTTTTATTACCAAAATACCCAATAAAAGTATTGTAGAATTAAATTAAAAGGATATAAAAATCGTTCAATATTTGAAGGATATTTTGATCAACCAACATTTATATTCATGCTTTTAAAATAATGTATAGATTAGGTGACAAATTTATTATTCCAATTAATACATATCTATCTATATCTATATCTATATCTATCTATCTATCTATATCTATATCTATATCTATCTATCTATATCTATATCTATATCTATATCTATATTATATTACTATTTTAAAAATATGAATATAAATATTGGTTGATCAAAATATTCTTTAAATATTAAACGATATTTTTGTACTTCAAAAGCTAAACAATTTCTTTTAAACTTGACCTAATATTAATTTGCATGGGATTCTAATCTTAGTCAAGTTCCAACTTATACAGTTATACCACGTACCTATTCTTTAATACTTTGATACTATGTACACTTTGCCGGGTGTGTTGCTATCCGTCGTGGGCACGGGGAAGAGCCCAAGATCCCAGGTTGCCAATTACCCGGAATCCGGGTCGCGGGCTGGCCGATGGGTATGAGCAAGAGGGCGAAGCCCAATTGCCTTGGCTCGGCCGGTGGACCGGCCCACCCCACCGGAAATATTGGCTAGCCCGGGGTTGTTGGCCGGTTCGACCTCCACACACACGACCTCTACCGCCCTTTCCGTTGTCGAGACCTCGTCGCCTCGGCCACCACCGCGGCTTCCCCGCGGCTGTTGGTTGTCCGGTGATGGTGGTTGTGCGGTGGGGGCGGCGTTTGTCACCGAATTTTCAATCGCTAACGCCTTTTGAGTGTGCTTATCCTGTTTGGCACGTCGGGTTTCTTCCAACAATAATTGTGAGCAGGCCTTGTTGAAGCTGGGTAGTGGATCGACTTGTTGTATCATTGTCGCTAGAGTATCGTATTCACCCTTCGGTAAGCCAACCACTAGTTGGAGAACCATCTTCATTTCGGAAACTGGTGTCCCCACATTGGACAATTGGTCTGCAACTAGTTTTAATTATTTACAATACTCGGACATGTTGGCAAAATTTTCAAGACGTGTATTATTGAATTCCTCCTCCAAGTATACGGCACGGGTGTGCTTGTTTTCCTAAAAAATCTCCTACAACCGTATCCATAATTCACGAGCCGAGACAACGGTTTTCATAATCGTATGAAGCAAATCCTTAGAGATAGTACCATAAATCCATTGTTTGACAATGACGTCAAGTCGACGCCAGGCTGTGTCATCAACCTCAATAGGGCGAGGGAAGGTCGTCAATATGATCAAGCACGTTATAGGCACATGCATGAATGCGGAAAAGTTCAACCCACGAAGAATATTGACCATCTTCTTGATCAAGAACCAAAGAAATTCTTGACGTTAGTGACGGCGAAAGCCGGATGGAAAGACAGAGTGGAAGAGGTAGTGGGTGGGGTGTGGGTGACGACTGGGGAGGACGATGAAGTTGTGGGTGAGGTGGGAGTAGCCATGGGCTCCATTAGAGTGGTTGAATTTTGGTGACAAAAGACAAGAAACCGAAAACTTTGGGTTTCGGAAGTAAGGGTCGGCGACGGCAAGAAAGAAAAAAAAAGGGGTTTAGGTGTTTTTAGGGTTTGGCTCTTGATACCATGTAAGAATATATTAATCTCCCTTGGGGAGTATTTCTCATTAATACAAATATATATAGTGTGTACAATGTTGAATCATAATTGAATAAGGATCCTATATTTACCATAATTATACACTATTATTAATTATAAAATATATGGCGAATATATGGTAATATTCACTAATAATATCAATCACTTTTAAAAGTACTTGGTATTCCTCATTAAAAAATTAAGTTAATCACAAAAGTAAATTATAATAATATTTTCTATTAAAAAATATTAAGTACATACATAAAAAAAGTACATCCAAACAATCCATAAATAAGTATATATCAATTCACTAATATGCACCCATGAATAATTAGTTAGCGTAATTAAACAAGACAAACCTTACATAAATTAAATGGAAAAAACGGATTCTTAGCTCTTCCGGGAGGCATGTGCATGCTTTTGTCAAATTTATAGTAAACGTAAGAATACTCATATTTTCCTAATAGAAGTCCTACCATATAGAATTTGCATTGGAATCAAATTCACATAACCGAAACTCAATTAAGTACACAATGTGATATTCTTTTATTACCAAAATACCCAATAAAAGTATTGTAGAATTAAATTAAAAGGATATAAAAATCGTTCAATATTTGAAGGATATTTTGATCAACCAACATTTATATTCATGCTTTTAAAATAATGTATAGATTAGGTGACAAATTTATTATTCCAATTAATACATATCTATCTATATCTATATCTATATCTATCTATCTATCTATATCTATATCTATATCTATCTATCTATATCTATATCTATATCTATATCTATATTATATTACTATTTTAAAAATATGAATATAAATATTGGTTGATCAAAATATTCTTTAAATATTAAACGATATTTTTGTACTTCAAAAGCTAAACAATTTCTTTTAAACTTGACCTAATATTAATTTGCATGGGATTCTAATCTTAGTCAAGTTCCAACTTATACAGTTATACCACGTACCTATTCTTTAATACTTTGATACTATGTACACTTGCTGGGCTGTGTTGCTATCTGTCGTGGGCCTGGGGAAGAGCCCAAGATCCCAGGTTGCCAATTACCTGGAATCTGGGTCGCGGCTGCTGATGGGTATGAGCAAGAGGGCGAAGCCCAATTGCCTTGGCTCGGCCAGTGGATCGGCCCGCCCACCTGGAAATATTGGCTAGCCCGGGGTTGTTGGCCGGTTCGACCTCCACACACACGACCTCTACCGCCCTTTCCGTTGTCGAGACCTCGTCGCCTCGGCCACCACCGCGGCTTCCCCGCGGCTGTTGGTTGTCCGGTGATGGTGGTTGTGCGGTGGGGGCGGCGTTTGTCACCGAATTTTCAATCGCTAACGCCTTTTGAGTGTGCTTATCCCTGTTTGGCACGTCGGGTTTCTTCCAACAATAATTGTGAGCGAGCCTTGTTGAAGCTGGGTAGTGGATCGACTTGTTGTATCATTGTCGCTAGAGTATCGTATTCACCCTTCGGTAAGCCAACCACTAGTTGGAGAACCATCTTCATTTCGGAAAGCTGGTGTCCCCACATTGGACAATTGGTCTGCAACTAGTTTTAATTATTTACAATACTCGGACATGTTGGCAAAATTTTCAAGACGTGTATTATTGAATTCCTCCTCCAAGTATACGGCACGGGTGTGCTTGTTTTCCTAAAAAATCTCCTACAACCGTATCCATAATTCACGAGCCGAGACAACGGTTTTCATAATCGTATGAAGCAAATCCTTAGAGATAGTACCATAAATCCATTGTTTGACAATGACGTCAAGTCGACGCCAGGCTGTGTCATCAACCTCAATAGGGCGAGGGAAGGTCGTCAATATGATCAAGCACGTTATAGGCACATGCATGAATGCGGAAAAGTTCAACCCACGAAGAATATTGACCATCTTCTTGATCAAGAACCAAAGAAATTCTTGACGTTAGTGACGGCGAAAGCCGGATGGAAAGACAGAGTGGAAGAGGTAGTGGGTGGGGTGTGGGTGACGACTGGGGAGGACGATGAAGTTGTGGGTGAGGTGGGAGTAGCCATGGGCTCCATTAGAGTGGTTGAATTTTGGTGACAAAAGACAAGAAACCGAAAACTTTGGGTTTCGGAAGTAAGGGTCGGCGACGGCAAGAAAGAAAAAAAAAGGGGTTTAGGTGTTTTTAGGGTTTGGCTCTTGATACCATGTAAGAATATATTAATCTCCCTTGGGGAGTATTTCTCATTAATACAAATATATATAGTGTGTACAATGTTGAATCATAATTGAATAAGGATCCTATATTTACCATAATTATACACTATTATTAATTATAAAATATATGGCGAATATATGGTAATATTCACTAATAATATCAATCACTTTTAAAAGTACTTGGTATTCCTCATTAAAAAATTAAGTTAATCACAAAAGTAAATTATAATAATATTTTCTATTAAAAAATATTAAGTACATACATAAAAAAAGTACATCCAAACAATCCATAAATAAGTATATATCAATTCACTAATATGCACCCATGAATAATTAGTTAGCGTAATTAAACAAGACAAACCTTACATAAATTAAATGGAAAAAACGGATTCTTAGCTCTTCCGGGAGGCATGTGCATGCTTTTGTCAAATTTATAGTAAACGTAAGAATACTCATATTTTCCTAATAGAAGTCCTACCATATAGAATTTGCATTGGAATCAAATTCACATAACCGAAACTCAATTAAGTACACAATGTGATATTCTTTTATTACCAAAATACCCAATAAAAGTATTGTAGAATTAAATTAAAAGGATATAAAAATCGTTCAATATTTGAAGGATATTTTGATCAACCAACATTTATATTCATGCTTTTAAAATAATGTATAGATTAGGTGACAAATTTATTATTCCAATTAATACATATCTATCTATATCTATATCTATATCTATCTATCTATCTATATCTATATCTATATCTATCTATCTATATCTATATCTATATCTATATCTATATTATATTACTATTTTAAAAATATGAATATAAATATTGGTTGATCAAAATATTCTTTAAATATTAAACGATATTTTTGTACTTCAAAAGCTAAACAATTTCTTTTAAACTTGACCTAATATTAATTTGCATGGGATTCTAATCTTAGTCAAGTTCCAACTTATACAGTTATACCACGTACCTATTCTTTAATACTTTGATACTATGTACACTTGCATTTGGGTGTGTTGCTATCGTCGTGGGCACGGGGAAGAGCCCAAGATCCCAGGTTGCCAATTACCGGAATGCGGGTCGCGGCCGCCGATGGGTATGAGCAAGAGGGCGAAGCCCAATTGCCTTGGCTCGGCCGGTGGATCGGCCCGGCCCCACCGGAAATATTGGCTAGCCCGGGGTTGTTGGCCGGTTCGACCTCCACACACACGACCTCTACCGCCCTTTCCGTTGTCGAGACCTCTGTCGCCTCGGCCACCACCGCGGCTTCCCCGCGGCTGTTGGTTGTCCGGTGATGGTGGTTGTGCGGTGGGGGCGGCGTTTGTCACCGAATTTTCAAGCGCTAACGCCTTTTGAGTGTGCTTATCCCTGTTTGGCACGTCGGGTTTCTTCCAACAATAATTGTGAGCAGGCCTTGTTGAAGCCGGGTAGTGGATCGACTTGTTGTATCATTGTCGCTAGAGTATCGTATTCACCCTTCGGTAAGCCAACCACTAGTTGGAGAACCATCTTCATTTCGGAAACCGGTGTCCCCACATTGGACAATTGGTCCGCAACTAGTTTTAATTATTTACAATACTCGGACATGTTGGCAAAATTTTCAAGACGTGTATTATTGAATTCCTCCTCCAAGTATACGGCACGGGTGTGCTTGTTTTCCTAAAAAATCTCCTACAACCGTATCCATAATTCACGAGCCGAGACAACGGTTTTCATAATCGTATGAAGCAAATCCTTAGAGATAGTACCATAAATCCATTGTTTGACAATGACGTCAAGTCGACGCCGGCCGTGTCATCAACCTCAATAGGGCGAGGAAGGTCGTCAATATGATCAAGCACGTTATAGGCACATGCATGAATGCGGAAAAGTTCAACCCACGAAGAATATTGACCATCTTCTTGATCAAGAACCAAAGAAATTCTTGACGTTAGTGACGGCGAAAGCCGGATGGAAAGAAAAGAGTGGAAGAGGTAGTGGGTGGGGTGTGGGTGACGGCTGGGGAGGACGATGAAGTTGTGGGTGAGGTGGGAGTAGCCATGGGCTCCATTAGAGTGGTTGAATTTTGGTGACAAAAGACAAGAAACCGAAAACTTTGGGTTTCGGAAGTAAGGGTCGGCGACGGCAAGAAAGAAAAAAAAAAAGGGGTTTAGGTGTTTTTAGGGTTTGGCTCTTGATACCATGTAAGAATATATTAATCTCCCTTGGGGAGTATTTCTCATTAATACAAATATATATAGTGTGTACAATGTTGAATCATAATTGAATAAGGATCCTATATTTACCATAATTATACACTATTATTAATTATAAAATATATGGCGAATATATGGTAATATTCACTAATAATATCAATCACTTTTAAAAGTACTTGGTATTCCTCATTAAAAAATTAAGTTAATCACAAAAGTAAATTATAATAATATTTTCTATTAAAAAATATTAAGTACATACATAAAAAAAGTACATCCAAACAATCCATAAATAAGTATATATCAATTCACTAATATGCACCCATGAATAATTAGTTAGCGTAATTAAACAAGACAAACCTTACATAAATTAAATGGAAAAAACGGATTCTTAGCTCTTCCGGGAGGCATGTGCATGCTTTTGTCAAATTTATAGTAAACGTAAGAATACTCATATTTTCCTAATAGAAGTCCTACCATATAGAATTTGCATTGGAATCAAATTCACATAACCGAAACTCAATTAAGTACACAATGTGATATTCTTTTATTACCAAAATACCCAATAAAAGTATTGTAGAATTAAATTAAAAGGATATAAAAATCGTTCAATATTTGAAGGATATTTTGATCAACCAACATTTATATTCATGCTTTTAAAATAATGTATAGATTAGGTGACAAATTTATTATTCCAATTAATACATATCTATCTATATCTATATCTATATCTATCTATCTATCTATATCTATATCTATATCTATCTATCTATATCTATATCTATATCTATATCTATATTATATTACTATTTTAAAAATATGAATATAAATATTGGTTGATCAAAATATTCTTTAAATATTAAACGATATTTTTGTACTTCAAAAGCTAAACAATTTCTTTTAAACTTGACCTAATATTAATTTGCATGGGATTCTAATCTTAGTCAAGTTCCAACTTATACTGATTATACCACGTACCTATTCTTTAATACTTTGATACTATGTACACTTGCTTTGGGCTGTGTTGCTATCGTCGTGGGCTCGGGGAAGAGCCCAAGATCCTGAGTTGCCAATTACCCGGAATGCGGGTCGCGGCCGCCGATGGGTATGAGCAAGAGGGCGAAGCCCAATTGCCTTGGCTCGGCCGGTGGGACCGGCCCCCCCACCGGAAATATTGGCTAGCACGGGGTTGTTGGCCGGTTCGACCTCCACACACACGACCTCTACCGCCCTTTCCGTTGTCGAGACCTCTCGTCGCCTCGGCCACCACCGCGGCTTCCCCGCGGCCGTTGGTTGTCCGGTGATGGTGGTTGTGCGGTGGGGGCGGCGTTTGTCACCGAATTTTCAATCGCTAACGCCTTTTGAGTGTGCTTATCTGTTTGGCACGTCGGGTTTCTTCCAACAATAATTGTGAGCAGGCCTTGTTGAAGCTGGGTAGTGGATCGACTTGTTGTATCATTGTCGCTAGAGTATCGTATTCACCCTTCGGTAAGCCAACCACTAGTTGGAGAACCATCTTCATTTCGGAAACTGGTGTCCCCACATTGGACAATTGGTCTGCAACTAGTTTTAATTATTTACAATACTCGGACATGTTGGCAAAATTTTCAAGACGTGTATTATTGAATTCCTCCTCCAAGTATACGGCACGGGTGTGCTTGTTTTCCTAAAAAATCTCCTACAACCGTATCCATAATTCACGAGCCGAGACAACGGTTTTCATAATCGTATGAAGCAAATCCTTAGAGATAGTACCATAAATCCATTGTTTGACAATGACGTCAAGTCGACGCCGGCCGTGTCATCAACCTCAATAGGGCGAGGAAGGTCGTCAATATGATCAAGCACGTTATAGGCACATGCATGAATGCGGAAAAGTTCAACCCACGAAGAATATTGACCATCTTCTTGATCAAGAACCAAAGAAATTCTTGACGTTAGTGACGGCGAAAGCCGGATGGAAAGACAGAGTGGAAGAGGTAGTGGGTGGGGTGTGGGTGACGACTGGGGAGGACGATGAAGTTGTGGGTGAGGTGGGAGTAGCCATGGGCTCCATTAGAGTGGTTGAATTTTGGTGACAAAAGACAAGAAACCGAAAACTTTGGGTTTCGGAAGTAAGGGTCGGCGACGGCAAGAAAGAAAAAAAAAGGGGTTTAGGTGTTTTTAGGGTTTGGCTCTTGATACCATGTAAGAATATATTAATCTCCCTTGGGGAGTATTTCTCATTAATACAAATATATATAGTGTGTACAATGTTGAATCATAATTGAATAAGGATCCTATATTTACCATAATTATACACTATTATTAATTATAAAATATATGGCGAATATATGGTAATATTCACTAATAATATCAATCACTTTTAAAAGTACTTGGTATTCCTCATTAAAAAATTAAGTTAATCACAAAAGTAAATTATAATAATATTTTCTATTAAAAAATATTAAGTACATACATAAAAAAAGTACATCCAAACAATCCATAAATAAGTATATATCAATTCACTAATATGCACCCATGAATAATTAGTTAGCGTAATTAAACAAGACAAACCTTACATAAATTAAATGGAAAAAACGGATTCTTAGCTCTTCCGGGAGGCATGTGCATGCTTTTGTCAAATTTATAGTAAACGTAAGAATACTCATATTTTCCTAATAGAAGTCCTACCATATAGAATTTGCATTGGAATCAAATTCACATAACCGAAACTCAATTAAGTACACAATGTGATATTCTTTTATTACCAAAATACCCAATAAAAGTATTGTAGAATTAAATTAAAAGGATATAAAAATCGTTCAATATTTGAAGGATATTTTGATCAACCAACATTTATATTCATGCTTTTAAAATAATGTATAGATTAGGTGACAAATTTATTATTCCAATTAATACATATCTATCTATCCATATCTATCTATATCTATATCTATATCTATCTATCTATCTATACCTATATCTATCTATCTATCTATATCTATATCTATATCTATATTATATTATATTATTATTTTAAAAATATGAATATAAATATTGGTTGATCAAAATATTCTTTAAATATTAAACGATATTTTTGTACTTCAAAAGCTAAACAATTTCTTTTAAACTTGACCTAATATTAATTTGCATGGGATTCTAATCTTAGTCAAGTTCCAACTTATACAGTTATACCACGTACCTATTCTTTAATATTTTGGACTTCGAATTAAAGTTTTGAAAGGATACGAATTGGAGTTGGAGAATGAATAAGAATCATAGAAAACTAATTCTACTTATCTTATGTTTATAAGCCAAATATAAATCTTGCTGAAGAGAAAAACATGGATATCTCTGCCAAAGGTCTCACTTTATCGTTCACATCTCATCCTTTTTGCACTTTTCAGTTTTCCTGCTTGTAAGATGGACATGTTTCCTTAGATGTCTGAAAATATTTATATGAATTGTTTTCTTAATCTTACTTTTGGCGGGTTACAACTTACAACTATGGCAATCAATGATCATCAATTCCAAGTTTACAGTTTTGTTTAAAGCTAATATTTTATATATTCTATTATATGATCTCAATGAGTAGCCCGTACACTTGGTTGAATATTAAATTATTTAAATAGGAATTGATCCCCACTTTTTTTTTTTGTGGTGCACTCATATTCTAAAAAATCTAGATTCGCCTTACGCATTATAAACAACCATCTGTTCTGATGACTTAGCCGGCAGTGAATATTTTGGACTGAAACTCGCTAGCCTTACATTTAGTGAGATTGAAGTATCTATTAGGTATATTTCAATTAAGGTGAGTAGGGGTGTGTTCGGTACGGAGGAAAATGTTTTCACGGAAAATGTTTTTCTGAAAAATGAGTTCTTGAAAAATAAATAATTTTTTACTTATGTTTTCATGTTCGTTTGGTTAGTGGAAATTCACTTATTTTCTCCTGTTCGATTGGTTAGTAGAAAATATTTTTGAAAAATACTCACACAAGCCCTATCCAACCACCACCTCACACCCCACCACCAACCCCACCCGCCCCAAGCACCCACCCCACCCACCACCCAATCAAATCCCAACCCATCACCCTCGAACGCACTTCTTCTTCACCCATGCCTATTTCACACCACCACAACCCAACTCTACCCCCACCACCACCCAGCCCACTGCCCAATCACTCGGCCACCCTATCCCCCCAAAGAAAATTATTTTTTAGTTTTTTACACCCCCCCCCCCCCCCCCCAAAGTTTTAAATTTTTATTTTATTTTCTACACAACCCCATCCCAAACCCCTCGATGCGAACCACCCCCATACCCCATCCAATTTTTTTTTTAAAGTTTTAAATTCTTTTTGTTTTGTTTTCTATGCCAATCCCACCCCCTGCTGGGGAACCCCCCCCCCCCCCCCCCAAGATTTTTTTTTTAAAAAATTTGAACTTTTTTTTGGTATTCTACACCAACCCCGCACTTCGAACGCGGAGCCTTTCTTTCTCAGTCGTCGCCCCCCCCCCCCCCCCCCCCCCCTCGTCCGGGAAGCAATCCTTAAACTCATGTTACTTCGATGGGAGTTTCTCTTGAAGCAACCCCCCAAAAAAAATCATTTTTTTTATTTTAAAAAAAAAATCTTTTTTTTTTGGTTTTCTACACCAAAAACCTCACTTTAAAGTTTTAATTTTTTTTTTTTGGTTTTAAAAGCATGAATATAAATGTTGGTTGACCAAAATATTAAATGACTTTTTTGTCATTCGAAAGTTAAATTACTTTGTAAAAAGAAGCAATTTAATGTAGGATATAATTGTAATATTAAAAATATCACCCAATATTTAGGATAGAATTCTTATTCTACTTAAACTCATATGTTTAGCTACATTGACGTGTTTATCAAAATTATACTTTAAGTGCAATTGCTTTTTGTTTTGCTTCCTACTAGATTATTATAATTAGCATAAACCAATGCACCGGGAAACCGTTAGACTCAAGATGAAGACAATTTGGTTTCTTATTTAAAAAGTATTTCCCTTTATAACTCTAGGAATTCAATTTTTCAACAAAATAATTATTGATTAAAGAAAAAATGTTGTCATATCCCAAATTTGGATTTATTTTCATGAATATATATTCGTTGTTAATTATTAGATAATCGTAATATAGAATCAGGATTTAGAATATTGTTAACCAATCCTAGCTAAAATTAAACACGTTTGGCTTAGTTTTTCTTTTAGTTAGTCAAGGACTCCTTCGTACTTATTATCATGAAAAATAAGTTTATGTTGGAATCAAGTTCTTAAAACCTATTTGGTCATCTATAATAGACTTTGTTGGAAATTTACTAATGTGGAATTAAGTTTATCCCATTATTTATGACTCGAACAATTGGGGGCCCGTACGTCGGAAATGCCGTTTCCACACACGTGCACATGTAGTGTCAAGTATCACAAATTTCATTAGTGAAAGAGATATTGGTACGAAAGTAATACGTTTGAGACATAGAATGATGGACGGTTATTGGCTAAATGACAAGTATTCCACGTTGGTAAACGAATGAAGAAGTGTACGAAGTGTAAGATGAAACGAGTCAGAAATCGCCGTGAAGCCGTGAAGGGCCGCGGCGCCCCCATGGCAGCGCCGCGACGCTAAATGGTAGCTTGGGTTACTGGAGTCGAGGCGCCGCGATGCTAATTCGCAGAGTCACGGCGCTTCAGAGGCAGAATGTTGCGACATGAAGATGGAAAGTTCTGAATTTTGGGCTGGTTTTGGAGCATTGAATCTCCATTATTTGGCACATGAATTCAACCATTATTTGGCTGAATGTAACCCCTCAATAAGTGTCATTACATGGCTATTGAAGGCCATTAGTTGGTTAGTTGAGGGGTCATTTTCTTACACTATAAATTGAGGCCTTTGGCTCAATTGTTCAACACACTTAAGAAATTTTCTGAAATCTTCTTCTTCCTCTCTAGCAAGTTTCCTATATTCAAAGTTCTTCAAGAGTAACACTTGAGTTTCCTTTGCTCATTTGTTAAGTTGTTGTTGTATCTTGGGAGACTATTGTCCGACAACGTAAAAGGATATATACGGGGCAATCTTGTCTTAAAGACAGAGTGACATCACTCGACTCAGCAAATCACAAGGAGTTTGTAACGTTCTTGATTCCAGTTTGTTGTAATTTTTAGTTTATCCTTTCTAGCATTTGTAATATTTACTTACTTCCTGTTTCATGTAATTGTTGTACCCACAATTTTAAGACAAGATTTGCTTTGTAAGTGCTTAGAAAGATGACTGAAAGAGAACAACTCGCTTCTGATTCTGTTGCTGCGGCTACTCAAGGCAACCCCTCTGCCTTCCTCACTACTCAAGGCACACCCAATGCCTTTCTGATTGCTTATGGGAACGTTATTGTTCCTCCACCCTCCGATTTCCACAATGAACGCCCAGAGAAGTTTATGGGCTCCAACTTCAAGAGATGGCAGCAGGAGATGTTGTTTTATCTGACTGTTATGGGAATGGATCATTTCCTAACAGAATATCCTCCACAAGTTGGAGATGAAGTGGACCCTCAACCTAATGAAACGTCTGGAGGGGGCAAGGTATCCATGTCGTCAATGGCATGAAGATGGTTCTTGATGCTTGGAGTCATAGTAACATCATGTGTAAGAACTATATTATGAATTGTCTGTCAGACCCACTCTACACTGTGTATTACGCCGTAGGCACCACCAAAGAGTTATGGAAAAAGTTACAGAAGAAGTACAACGCACAAGATGCTGGTACGAATAAATTCATTGTTGGAAATTCCTGAAATTTCAAATGGTGGATAGCAAAACTGTGATGTTCCAAGTCCAGGATTTCCAAATGATTCTACATTACCTGGATTTGGAAGGTATGAAACCAAATGAGCAGTGTTTTGTTGCATCACTGATTGAGAAGTTACCTCCCTCGTGGAATGAGTTTATGAGTTACTTAAAACTCAAAACAAAGGAAATGACATTTGAGGAACTTATTATCAAACTCCAGATTCAGAAAGATAATAAGAAGACCTTGCCTAGGGGAAAACAACCCGCTGAGGAAAAGGCAAATCTGGCTGAGGCCAAAGGGAACCCAAGCAAGAAGTGCAAGTTCCAAAAAGAAGGCAAGACCCAGGCGGCGGAGAAATTCAAGGGGAACTATCACTAACGTGGAAAACCTGGTCACATGATCAAGGACTGCCGCAAGCTCAAGACTGAGAAACAAAAGAAGTCCAAGGCCAAAGGCAAGGCACATGCTAACGTCGTCAAAGACATGCTTCTTGACGACATGATTGAGGAGTTCTCGGCGGTGGTGATTGAAGCAAACCTTGTTGAGAATCCCATGCAATAGTGGATGGACACAGGTGCTACCAGACACATCTGTTCTAATAGAGATACCTTCTCCACATATACACCAGTTACATACAAGAAGTTGTTCATGGGTACCAATGCTTCCTCTGACGTGTTGGGGGGTAGGAAAGGTAGTCCTGAAGATGACTTATGGAAAGGAGCTCACTCTGAAGGAGGTGATGCATGTCCCTGAGATTAGGAGGAATTTAATTTCAGGTCATTTATTGGTTAATGCTGGTTTTAGGCTAGTATTTGAGTCCAATAAGTTTGTAATCACCAAGAATGGAACTTTTGTAGGAAGAGGCTTTGTCTGTGAAGGACTCTTCAAAGTTAACGGCATGTTTGTAATGCGTGTACGCAATAATATTAAAGCTTATTCTTACTTGCTTGAGTCCTCTAATTTATGACATCATAGATTAGGACATGTTAACTATAAGTCCATCCAAAGGTTGGTTAAGTTGGAGTTATATTCGTCTATCGACGTAAACCCTCAACATAAGTGTGAGGTGTGCGTAGAGGCAAAACTCACAAAGATTCTTTTTCGATCCGTCGAAAGGAATATCGCTCCTCTAGAACTTATTCACACAGATATATGTGATTTGAAGTTTGCGCAAACTAGGGGGAACATACTTTGTGACATTCATTGATGATAGCACAAGGTATTGTTACATTTACTTATTGAAAAGTAAAGATGAAGCCTTTTAAGCATTCCGACGCTACAAAATAGAAGTTGAAAACCAATTAAGCATGCGGATTAAATCCATTTGTAGCGATAGAGGGGGAGAATACGTAGCGCCATTTGAGGAATATTATGCCAAATTGGGCATTGTTCATCAAACGACGGCTCCATACTCACCTCAGTCGAACGGTGTTGCTGAACGCAAGAACCGCATATTGAAGGAAATGATGAATACCTTGCTCATCAATTCCGATCTTCCCCAAAACATGTGGGGAGAAGTCGTCCTTACCGCTAATACGATTCTTAATAGAGTCCTACATAAGGGTAAGGACAAAACTCCATATGAATCATGAAAGAGAAAGAAACCCACCTATAAGTATTTAAAGGTGTGGGATTATTTGGCAAAGGTCGAAGTGCCCTAGCCAAAGCAGGTCAAGATTGGGCCTAAGATTGTAGATTGTATTTTCATCGGATATGCAAATAATAGTAGTGCTTATCGCTTATTATTGCGTAAGTCAGATATTTCAGATATCCACGGGGGTACAATCATGGAATCAAGAAATGCTCAATTCTTTGAGGATACTTTTCCTATAAAGGAAAAAGACATAACCTCTCGCAAACGAAGTTATGAACAAAGCTCTTAGGAACCAGGAGTCGTTGACTGCCCAGATCTAGATGGTTCAGATCTAGTGGACTTTGAAGTGTCAGAATATCCGGAATCTAGTGTTCCAGATTCTCAGAACTTGGAGACTCCAGAGATGGAACCGAGGCGAAGTAAAAGGGCCAGAAAGGATAAATCCTTCGGTCCTGGCCTTGTAGCTTATATGGTTGATGACGAACCAAGGACAATTCGCTGAAGCATTGTCAACTCCAGAGGCACCGCTCTGGAAAGAAGCTATTGAGAGTGAAATAGACTTCATCCTGCATAACCATACTTGGGAGTTAGTTGATCTTCCTCCGGGAAATAAACCGTTGGGTTGTAAATGGATACTCAAACGGAAGTATAAAACAGATGGGTCTATAGATAAGTATAAGGCCAGGTTGGTAGTCAAGGGCTATCGGTAGAAGGAATGCCTTGACTATTTTGACACGTACTCCCCGATGTCTAGGATGACGTCCATACGAGTATTCATTGTGATCGCAGCGTTGCGTGACCTTGAGATACATTAAATGGATGTTAAAACAGCATTCCTAAATGGTGATTTGGAAGAAGAAATTTGTATGGAACAACCCGAGGGGTATGTGGTTCCAGGGCAAGAGAAGAAAGTCTATCAACTTGTCAAATCTCTGTACGGGCTGAAACATGCCCCGAAGCAATGGCATGAAAAAATTGATAGTACTCTACTATCGAAGGGTTTCTCCATTAATGAGTGTGACAAATGTGTCTACACGAAAGGTAACTCTGACTCGTTCGTCATGATATGCATGTACGTAGATGACATGTTGATCACAGGGAGCAGTCCTAGCTTGATCCTAGAGACTAAGAACATGCCGAAACAATGCTTCGACATGAAGGATATGGGTATCACAGATGTCATCTTAGGGATAAAGATCTCTAAGACGTCTGACGGATTGGTCTTATCTCCGTCTCACTACATCGAGGATGTGTTGAGAAAGTTTGAGATGTTTGAAAATTCGCCTATGAAGTCACCAATGGATAGAAATCAAAAGCTTGATAAAAATCATGGTGCACCCGTACGCCAGGAGCAATATGCACAGGTGATTGGGAGTTTGATGTACATAACAAACTGCACCCAACCCGATATTGCTTATGCAGTCAACAAGTTGGCTAGGTTTACCCGTAATCTAAGTAATGATCATTGGAAGGCGTTGAATCGGGTACTACGATACCTGAAATACACGCTAACTTACGAGTTGCATTATTCGAGATATACAGCTGTACTAGATGGGTACAGTGATGCAAACTGGATATCTGATATAGAGAATACCAAGTCCACCAGTAGGTATATATTTACAATTGGTGGTGGGGTTGTGTCTTGGAAATCCTCTAAGAAAACTTCCATCGCCCGATCCACGATGGAATCGAAGTTTATCGCTTTAGACAAAGCAGGAGAAGAAGCTGAGTGGCTTCACGACTTCTTAGAGGATGTCCCTTGGCTGAGACGTACCTTCTGTAATGATCCACTGACAAATGGCTTACCCAAAGATCAGATGTTCTGCATGTCTAGGGGAATGGGCTTAAAACCCAAGGTATAAGGACCAATACAGTAGTAACCCAACCTTACTGCCTGGAGATCCCAGGAATTAGGTTCAATGGGGAAACTAAGCTGTAAAGGTTCAGTTGAGCGCTTCGGTGGAAGCATGAGCACTTCAGATAGTGATGTCTGTAAAGAAACATCAATCCAAAGCCGTTCCCGCGATAGACATTAAGTGTTATCTGCAGTATGGGTAAAGGTTAAGTATCCAAAACCTTTAATGATCCTCAACGATTGAGGTTAGGTTTGGGGAAACTTTTAATGGTTCCTAACACTTGTAAAGTGGGGTACAACAGGATACCTTGTAAGAGACCACCTATTTAAGTGCGATGACAGGCCGCCTCAAATGAACGCACTTAAGAATCCAAGAAGTGTCCACGGCCACAACGGACAAAATATTACGAAGAACAGAGTAAGAGAAGTTGTTGTATTGGTACCGTTGATTTGGCTTACACTAAACACTGACGGTTCAAGACATCACGTTCACCGTGCAGTAAGTAAGTCCGATGGTATTCAACTATGGAAGGTTCAAAGCTGAAGCTACCTCTCTTGATGCAACATCGGTCTGCTGATAGATTGCTGGAAAAGACACCATGTGAGTGCGCAAAAATCTCTTTCAATAGGGGATTGTTGGAAATTTACTAATGTGGAATTAAGTTTATCCCATTATTTATGACTCGAACAATTGGGGCCCCGCACGTCGGAAACGTCGTTTCCACGCACGTGCACACGTAGTGCCAAGTATCGCAAATTTCATTAGTGAAAGAGATATTGGTACGTAAGTAATACGTTTGAGACATAGAATGATGGACGGTTATTGGCCAAATGACAAGTATTCCACGTTGATAAACGAAGGAAGAAGTGTATGAAGTGAAAGATGAAACGAGTCGGAAATCGCTGCGGAGCCGTGAAGGGTCACGGCACAACACTGTCGGTGTCGCGGCGCCGGAGCGTCGCGGCTCCCCTTTCAGAGGTGAGGGAGGTCAAAAAAAGAGTTCAACCGTTCCCTAAATATGGAGTCAATGACTTTGAAGGGCCATTATTGAGTCAAGCAACTGAACAATGAAAAGTCTCTACCGGGGGTTATTACTCATTTTTGTACTTGATTTTTTATTTTCCAATTATTTCTTCAATTAACAAAACGAAAGAGAATAGCAGCACCGCGACGCTAAATGGTGGCTTGGGCTACTGGAGCCGAGGCGCTGCGACGCTAATTCGCAGAGCCGCGGCGCTTCAGAGGCAGAATGCAAAATGGAAAGTTCTGACTTTTGGGTTGGTTTTGGAGCATTGAATCTCCATTATTTGGCACATGAATTCAACAATTATTTGGCTGAATGTTACCCCTCAATAAGTGTCATTACATGGCTATTGAAGGCCATTAGTTGGCTAGTTGAGGGGTCATTTCCTTACACTATAAATTGAGGCCTTTGACTCAATTGTTCAACACACTTAAGAAATTTTCTGAAATCTTCTTCAACTTAATTTTACTGAAATAAATAACTAATTAATATTCTTAAAAGTGGTTGATATTCAATGTAATTTTGTTATACACTATTTATTCAAGTAAGGATTTGATTGGATTATACTGACGACCGATATAAAAGTATGGCATTTGAAATTATTATCGATTTACTCAAGCATTTTCACGTGGTGGACTTTTTAAGTTGTACAAATATAAACTTCTGTCAGAACTTTTTATATGTGTTGTAGAAACTTGAAGACCTATTGTCTAATTGGGATTGTTTTGGATTGATTTTAGTGAAGAAACTTGAAAAACGTCATTGTTGAATTTTGTATAAGACAAGCTGGGTACATTAATTTTTAACGCGAGTACGTTTAGGTTGAATCAAATTATTTAAAAACATTGAAATTAGTATTAGAAGGTTGAATATCAAATTTATAACAACCCGACTCTAAATTCTAAATTTATTATAGGACATGACTCTTAGGCGGATCCATTAATTCTTGGCTTGCTTATGTTTATATGTAAATAAAATAAGAATTAACTAAATTTATTGTGGTAAAAATTATTGAGAAAAGAAAACAGACAAAGAAACAAACAACTATATTGGAAGACCCTACTACCAAAAAATAAGAAATAATAATAGAGAAACATATAAGATAAGAGCAAAAAAAATCAAGCTTGAACTACTGATGTTCAAGAATACAAGTCCAGCGAACTATATATATATTTTGTTAACGATAATTATGTACTTGCAGATTCTTGATCGTGGGGAGAAATTGAACTTTTGATGTATAAAGAGAATCTTCGTCTGTATTTATGTAATTATGTGATGCTCATGCAAGACCTTGTTTATAAAAATAATTTGACTTTGATTTATGGACAGATGTATCTTCATCCTAATTAATTATGTGAATAGGCAATAATCATAAGAATATTCAAATATTTTGCCTTTTTGGCCTGATAGCACATAACAAGAAGGCGTATGTGTTGGGAGATTTTGCTCTATGGTACTTTATAAAGCAGTACGGGAAGTATTTAACTATTACAAGTATTCGAAAGGATAAATAAAGATTTCAATAATTCAACTAGAAATCTGAAAATTACAATATAACAACAAAGCGAAATTACGATTTTGTTGAAGAGTGAAAAATGGAAAGCGGTTTATCTTTGAGTCGAGTGTAGCACTCTGTCCTTAAGACAATATTGCCCCGTATGTATCCTTTATACGTCCTGGACAATTTGTCTCCCAAGATAAAACAGCAATGGAACCCTTGAGCAAAGGAAACTCAAGAGCTACCGTGAAGAATATTGAGTAACGAAATGATGCTTGGAAGTTGTAGGAAGAAGATTTTTACGGTTGTGTATTTTCGTGCATGTCAAGTGTGCTCAACAATGGTGTAAGGGGGTGTTTATATAGGTGAAGGAGGGGCTGAAAAACTGCCTGAAAATCGCCATAATAGCCAAATAATGGCCATTATGGAGGTAGTAAAGTCACCAACATAAATGGTGAAAGACCAACTGTTTTGGCCATTATAGGAGGAGTAATTCAGCCAAAATAAATGGCTGAATTGAGAGCTTGGACGTTTCGCTTTGGTGTCGAAATTCCAACTTTCGAAAACTTCGGGGACCAAGCTGTACATCTTGAAACTTTAGGGACCAAAGCGTACATCCGAAAGAATTCGGTCCAAAGCGCACATCCGAAACACGGGATCAAAGCGTACTTCCGGCAAAGTTTTCTGGCCCAAAAAGATAATATCAGAAGGCCCACAGCCCACGACCCGTGACCCACGACCCGTGAACCCGTGAACCCGAGAACCCGAGAACCCGAGAACCCGGAACCCGGAACCCGGAACCCCGAACCCGGAACCGGAACCGGAACCGGACCGGACGGGCGGGCGGCGGCGGCGCGCGTGTGGTCTTTCCTCGAACCGAAGCACATCTAGGTCCTCACTCCTTTAAACACATGGGATACCCCTTGGGGTCCCAAACCCCAAACCAATTTCGAGTCTTATATACACAACAATTCTTTCTTCCTCTACCGATGTGGGAGAATTACACACAATACCACACTTTCCATGCTTCAAACACCTTACTTCGTGAACCAATATCTCTTTCATTTCTCAATGAAATTTGACGATTCTTGGCCCTACGGTTATCTACGTACTTAGTAGATCATGCATGTGTGAAGAACCGGATTCTCCAACATACGTTACACTAGTGTTTAAGCCGTTAAAGTTGGTCGGTCGCAACTCCCGCCAAAGGCAAATTTCCAACAATCCCCTCTTGAAAGAGATTTTGGCGCACTCACATGGTGTCTTTTCATTTCCAAACAATATTTCGCGGACCGATGTTGCATAAGGAGAGGTAGCCTCGGCTTTGAACCTTCCATAGTTGAATACCATCGGACTTACTTCTTGCGCGGTGAACGTGATGTCTTGAACCGTCGGTGTTTAGTGTAAGCCAAGACAACGGTACCAACACAACAAATTCCCTTACTCTCTTCTTCGTAATGTTTTGTCCGTTTTGGCCATGGACAACGTCTTGGATTCTTAAGTGCGTTCAATTTGAGGCGGCCCGTCCTCGCACTTAAATAGGTGGTCTCCTACAAGGTATCCCTGCTATACCCCACTTCACAAGTGTTAGGAACCATTAAAAGTTTCCCAAAGACCTAACCTCAACCGTTGAGGATCATTACGAGTTTTGAAAACTTAACCTTTACCCATACGCAGATAGCACTTAACGTCTATCGCGGGAACGGCTTTGGATTTGGTGTTTCTTTTCGAAATCACTATCCGAAGTGCTCATGCTTCGACCGAAACGATCAACCGAACCTTTACAACTTAGTTTTCCCATTGAACCAAATTACCGGGATCTCCGGTTCGTAAGGTTGGGTTTCCACCGTATTGGTTCGTATATTTTGGGTTTTAAGCACATTCCCCTAGACAGGCAGAACACTTGATCTCCGGGTAGTCCCTTAGTTTGTAAACAAGGAAGTGACACCCGTGATGATCAAGCGCCATACGGTCTTATGTCTCCGACGGATCCCGACAGATATGTCCAGACGCCGTCATCCGTGTCCTTCCTAAAGCCGACCGGCTAGCCACGATGTAGAAGCTGCTTTGAAGGCACGGGTTTCTCCCAATAAGGGACGTCCTCTAATGAGTCGTGAAGTTACTCAACTTCTTTCATGCTTTGTATAAAGCGATAAACTCCGATACCATCATGAATCGGTTGATGCAAGTTTGATTAGAGGATTTTCCAAGAACCACCATACACATTTACTTGTGGCTTTGGTGTTCTTCGGATCCGATGTCCGGTTTGCATCACTTGTGTTCTCTCGTGAGAACCGCTGGACATCCGAATACTATAATCCGTAGATAAGCGAATAATTCGGATATCGTCATATCCGACTTAACGCCTTCTATTGATCATGTATTAAGATCATCGGTGAACCTTAGTTCAACCGATGCGTTTGTTGGACGATACCTGAGGTCGGTTGTAGTGTGTACAATACATTGAACTACACGTGACCCGAGCATATCGCTCCTTGTCTATGGGTGCACCATGATTCCAATCGTTCTATGATTCATATCCATTGGTGGCTTCAACGAGACCGTCAACTATCGACCGTCCGTTAGATGTCTTAGAA
The DNA here is from genome assembly GCA_034509755.1 of Anisodus tanguticus. Taxonomy (NCBI): domain Eukaryota; kingdom Viridiplantae; phylum Streptophyta; class Magnoliopsida; order Solanales; family Solanaceae; genus Anisodus; species Anisodus tanguticus. The sequence goes on along the minus strand of CM067543.1, from coordinate 45,386,794 downwards.
ATCCAATTCCTAAGATGTCATCTCGTGATACTCATATCTTTCATATCGAGACTTTGTTTCAATATGATTTTCACTCTAAGACCGTTGGTTTTCCAACTGTTGGCTTTCTAACTTCGAGTCAATGTTTCGTGATCGATTCATTGTTTCGTTTTATCCGAGACTTTCGGGACCAAAATGTTAACATTTCGGGGACCAAAATGAAAGTTCAGGAAGAAGCCCAACAGTTCAGCAAACCAATTCTGATCCTCTTCTTCCAACTCTCCAGTTAGGAAGGTTGTTTCAACATCCATGCCACGCAAGACTGCAATGGCCCAAGATGTTAAGCTACTCACAGGGGAGCACTTGTACAAGTAGCCGAGGCTTTGAACTCGTCAGTAGATCCATCTACTTTGTACTCACTTTTGAGTATCCTTTTTCACAACCCAAAGGTTCTTTTCCCGGAGGAAGATCAACCATTACTCAAGTATGATTCTTTATGAGGAAATCTATTTCTCTCTTTGTAGCTTCTTTCCAAAGCAGCGCTTTTGGAGATGACAATTATTTGTTAATTGTCCATGGTTCATTCTCAACCATACACGCTAGAAGGACTGGAACAAGTCTTTGTCCCCTTCTTTGCTCCGTCTCGGTTCAACATCTAGAATCCCTGAGTTAACGCAGATCTGGAATTAAGTTCCGGATAGCCAGCAACTTTCGAGTCCTGTAGATACGGAACGTCTAGTTCCGAACAGTCAGGCCCTCGCGGGTTCTTGTTAACCTTGAGCAATTACTCCTTTTTCCTTTTTCAAGGAAAGTTATCTTAAAAGAATTCAGCATTCTTTGATGCCAAGAGGCGATCAACACTACTCGTTATTTACTGGATCCGGTGGATATGCAATCTACGATCTTAGGTCGAACTTGACTGTCTCGGTAGTCCAACTTCTACCAAGCCATCCCACATCACAACTTTTGTATGTGAGATCATTTCCATGTCTCACACGGAGAGTTATCCTTATCCTTATGCGGAGTTCTGTTGAGAATCGCATTAGCGATAAGGATCGCCTTGCCCTACATAATTTAGGCGTACGGGTTTGCACTTGGCTAACACCGTTAGACTGAGGTGAGTAATGAGCGGATCGTTTAACGAACGATGTTTCACATTCTCCCCCTCTATCACTACGACTTTCTCAATCCGTAGGCTTAGTTGATATTCAACTTCTGCTTTGTAGCGCTTATCCGCTTGAACAACTTCATCTTTGCTTTTTAACAAACAAAGGATTCCATACATTGTACCATCATCAATGAAGATCACAACGTACTTGTCTCCCCCCTCTATTTTGTATAAACTTCAAATCACCCAAGTAGGTGTGACTAAGTTCTAGAGGAGCGGTGCTTCTTTCGCTATTCCCTTGACGGAATTTGGAAAGGTGATTTTGCCTCTTCATCTACCTCACATTTATTTTGAGGGTTTATGTCGACAGAAGGCAACAATCTCAACATCGTTAGCTTTTGAATGACTTGCTATTTAACGTGTCTTAATCTATGATGGCATAGATGCACGGATTACAAATATATCATTCATTTGGCTACAAACGTACTGTACCATTCTTAGTTATTACAGACCTATTGGACTAGTCTCAAACTAGCTTGACCAACAGCGTCCCTTAAACCAAGTTAGGAATATGTATCACCTCATCTTAGAGTGATCTCATTTCTTGAAGTCCTATTGAGGACAACCTCTCCAGCCCCTTCTACTTTAGAGGTGGCGTTGCTTCACATGAACAACCTCTTGCCCGTGGTTAGGGCGTAACCGGATCATTTGTGATCTAGATACTCTGGCCTACTCCAGTTGCTTTGGCAGACTGAGTGTCCAATTTCTTTACTGCCTTTCTTTAGGCCTTCAGATCATTCAGGACCTGGAAACTCTGGCCCACCTTACTAGGTGTCCATTACTTTTCCTATGAAATGAATTTTGGCCCCACTCCAGTCGCCCAGAGGCTTTATATGACTAAGTGTCCAATATCATCATATCAAAGGAATTTTGGCCCACCTCAGGTCACCCGGAGGCTTTGTATGACCGAGTGTCCAATATCATCCTATCAAAGGAATTTTGGCCCACTCTAGTCGCCGGAGGCTTTGTATGACCGAGTGTCCAATATCATCCTATGAAGGATCTTCTGCCAAATAATATGACAGGCTCAACGTCATCAATTTTTAGACTTCTTCCGTTATGATTGGTGTCCAAGATAATTCTTGGCGCTTACTTAAGAGTGGTAACAGTTTTCGCACAGTTAGTGGATCTTTCTCCATCGTATGTGCGAACATACTTTACACACTTTAACAATTACACTTAAAAGAACGGATCTTTTTAAGTCATTTACAATCCAATCTTTAAACGGGAAAGAAGATAAGATTAAACTTCTGATTTTAAAGCGTAAGGAATATAAATTATTTTCATATTCCTCCTTACTTTAATCCATTTTTAATCAGACATCATTTAATCTTTATTCTTGACAAGTAAGAAAAACTACTTATCATTTAATCCTTATTCTTGACAAGTGAGAAAAATACTTATCCCAATTTCGGATTCTGGCTCACTTCAGTCACTTCATCAGACTGAGTGTCCATTTCCTTCTCACCATTATTCGGATCCTTTGTCTGGGATAGATATAGGCCTTCGCTACAAGATAGAATAATATCTTCACTCTTCTCCTCTTGTCCCGAGTTGACATCCTCAGGCTCTCGAGAGCGCTTCTTCCCACCAGTCTTGGTAGCGGTGACACCATGAACACGTTCATCATCGTCACTCTCTTCTACCAGAAAACCATTGCCATATCCATATTTGGTCACACAATTTTTGACCGACATCTTTCGAACACTAATAGTAATACTATACAAATATTGTCTTAAGTTGTTGGGAGATTTTGCTCTATGGTACTTTATAAAGCAAGATACGGGAAGTATTTAACTATTACAAGTATTCGAAAGGATAAATAAAGATTTCAATAATTCAACTAGAAATCTGAAAATTACAATATAACAACAAAAGCGAAATTACGATTTTGTTGAAGACTCGAAAAATGGAAACTGGTTTATCTTTGAGTCGAGTGTAGCACTCGTCCTTAAGACAATATTGCCCCGTATGTATCCTTTATACGTCCCTGGACAATTTGTCTCCCAAGATAAAACAACAATGGAACCCTTGAGCAAAGGAAACTCAAGAGCTACCGTGAAGAATATTGAGTAACGAAATGATGCTTGGAAGTTGTAGGAAGAAGATTTTTTTCGGTTGTGTATTTTCGTGCATGTCAAGTGTGCTCAACAATGGTGTAAGGGGGTGTTTATATAGGTGAAGGAGGGGCTGAAAAACTGCCTGAAAACTGCCTCCATAATAGCCAAATAATGGCCATTATGGAGGTAGTAAAGTCACCAACATAAATGGTGAAAGACCAACTGTTTTGGCCATTATAGGAGGAGTAATTCAGCCAAAATAAATGGCTGAATTGAGAGCTTGGACGTTTTCGCTTTGACTGTCGAAATTCCAACTTTCTGAAAACTTCGGGGACCAAACTGTACATCTTGAAACTTTAGGGACCAAACTGTACAGATAATATCAGAAGGCCCACGACCCGTGACCCGTGACCCGTGACCCACGACCCACGACCGTGACCGTGACCCGTGACCCGTGACCCGTGACCCGTGAACCCGAGAACCCGGAACCCGGAACCCCGAACCCGGAACCGGAACCGGACCGGACGGGCGGGCGGCGGCGGCGCGCGTGTGGTCTTTCCTCGAACCGAAGCACATCTAGGTCCTCCCTCCTTTAAACACATGGGATACCCCTTGGGGTCCCAAACCCCAAACCAATTTCGAGTCTTATATACACAACAATTCTTTCTTCCTCTACCGATGTGGGAGAATTACACACAATACCACACTTTCCATGCTTCAAACACCTTACTTCGTGAACCAATATCTCTTTCATTTCTCAATGAAATTTGACGATTCTTGGCCCTACGGTTATCTACGTACTTAGTAGATCATGCATGTGTGAAGAACCGGATTCTCCAACATACGTTACACTAGTGTTTAAGCCGTTAAAGTTGGTCGGTCGCAACTCCCGCCAAAGGCAAATTTCCAACAGTATGATCTATTAGAAAATGTCTCATAAAAACGCACTCTGATGATAATTACAATGCTAGATATATCCGTCTCAATAAGATTGGGGCCTAAAGCCAAATTTTAGTGAGAGGTCTTAATTTTTTTAAAAAAGAAAAAATCATCATATATATTTTTATTTAAAGTTTATTTTTCTAGATTATTTAGATGCGAAGTCGTTAATTATTATTTTATAATGAATTTATTGTAACAATTTATTTTCAATTGATAATATAGCTAATCCATTCAATCTCTTTTGAGACGTTGTTGATCTTAGATAAAATTTTATCAGTTTTAATTTTGAAAACTTCTTTCGGCTGAAACAACAGTTAGAGGAACTATTAACATTATTCTATAAGAAATATATGTATCTGAAAAAGAATCAAGTCTATTTATTTGATTGAGTATTTCGGTTAGATCATTATCTTCTACGCTTGAAACGTATCTTAATGCCTGAAAGTTGGATAGGATGGCCCTTACGTAAGGATTATATTGCCCCCAATTTTTATGAAATACAAGATGTTCATTGAATGATAAGAAAGCTATTTTCACTTAGACAATTTTCGATATTCAAGGATTGCACGTTATGTTCTAGATTAAGCAAGTCTAATTTAGAAAATTATTGATAGGCTACCAAAAAAGGACAGTATTATTTACCCCAATTAGTGCAACGGTCCCCCAAATTAAAAGGTAACAAAATTATTGTACTTTCTTTCTAAAAAAATCTTTAAATTTAACAAAAACAGCACACATATTTTTTCTTAAAAAAATATATAGGATGCATTTAAAAAAAGTTGGGCCCCAAACCACCATTTTAGCTGCCTTATATTGTAGTCGACCCTGCTCAATATATGTCTGTAAGTTCACACATGAAAAGGGCAGTTCGGTGCATTATGGAAATTTATAATAATTAGGTAAATATACTTCCAAGCATGTGTTTATCTCTAAAATTCAACTTTCGCCTCTAGATCGAAAATGAAGGATATATTTTTAAAAAAAATTCGAAAACAACTTTTAGTACACTTTTTTTTACAATGACAATAAGTAATGCATATATAGGACAATCCCAAACGTTGGACAAATTTTTGTCGCAATATGTTTACCAAACTGACAACTATATATTGCACTTTTAAGAGAAATATCAAAAAAAAAAATTGGTTTCTCACCCGATGTCCAGTATCCCGTATTGGAGTCCGATTATATCCGGATTCGCTCCACGTATGGCCCCATTCGGGAGAAAGCGTTCCCTATCAAGAATTTTTCCATACCCAAAGCTCGAACCCGAAACCTCTGGTTAAGGGAGGAGCAGCTCCATCCGTTGCACCACATCTTTTGGTGGTTAATTTAGACAAAAAGAGGGATGCAGCATGAGAACTTCCCAGGAGATCACTCATCCTAGTACTACTCTCGCCCAAAAATTCTGGTCTAACAAGAAGTATTTGGTAAAATAAGATCATATTATATATTTACTATAGGTTCATATACTATATATCTATCCAACTTATTTTAGTTGATCATTTTTGCAGGTTCGGACCGTAAAAACGTTTGGAATTCAATTTATTGTTCTTTCATCTAAACAATTGACCGAACATCTACAATTCAACATGCACTTATATTATTATTAAAAATAATCTTCAAGGCGAATTATTGATTGACTATATATATGTACGTGCAATTATAATCGATCAAATATCGACGTTCAATTATTAACATGCAACGCACGTTCGTAGAAATTAGTATATTATTATTATAAAAGCATAAATATAAATGTTGGTTGACCAAAATATCCTTCAAATATTGAACAACTTTTATATCCTTGTAAATTTCAATTATGCTACAAACATTAATGTCCAAAATTGTAAAAGTACTTTATAATTAATAAAAGATCATTAATTACAACTTTAACGGTATTGTCCACTCCTATTTTCTCTGGTTGAAATTACAATCACTCACTAACCACAACTCTAATTAATAAAATTGACTACTGATTCACTACAGATTTTGATTTATACAAATTACTTCGTGCACCTTACTTCTTTTCTCGCTCAACGATATTTTCAAGATCATAATTTGTAACCCAACACTTTAAAGCATACAACTTGGACTTTCTTCAATTTGACTGCAACTATATTAGGCTTTTGTACATGCATACTTTACTTTTTAGCCTTTTTTACAATATGTATGTGCATATATGGGTCTGTTGGTATGAAGGAAAATGTTTTTCCTACAAAATGTTTTCTTGAAAAAATAGGTGAGTTTCTTACTTATTTTTTAGTTATTTAATATACATTATAGTGCTATTAAAAGCCAAAAGCTAAAACTAAAGATATTTTGTGCGAACCACGTCAATTTTTCTTGAATTATTGGGCCACAAATTCCACTAATCAAACAACAATTTTCAGTGATAAAAATAGGGTCATTCGCACAAATCCTTTTTCAGGGTGGTTTTTAATTTTCCCCCTCAAATTTGTGGTTTTTAATTTATCCTTCAGACTTTTCACTCGACATAAGTTTAGATTTCACTCGGCATAGTTTATATTTCATTCCCACAAGTTATGTCGGACATGACAAAACTTTCAAAACGCAACATAAAAATGACCAAAAAAGCATCAAACTCCACAAAAACAAGCACAAGGGATGAAGAACATAGAGCCTAAAAGGCATAACTCCAGTTTCTAAATACTATAACAAATATCGAAAAAACTACACAACTTATGTCGCATGACTTAGTTTCTACAAAACTTATGCCGAGCGAGGCAAAAGTTCAGTTTTCGAAGATAATTGTTACAAAACTTATGCCGAGCGAAGCAAGTCTGAATATTTTCACTAAATGAGCAGCAAAGGCGAAAATTAAAGACAATAAATATGATTGGCAAAACTTAAAGACAAATGCATTTGAAGGGCAATCTGTGCAGAAACTTCATAAAAATACCAAGAAATTGCAAGATTTTCCCTTCAAATGGGTTGGTGTTTAATTTTTTCCCTTTAAATGGGTTGGTGTTTCATTTTTTGTCCTTTAGCAATCAGATTTATGTTTCGCAGGGTATAAGTTCTTTAAAGGCATGAAACATAACTTATGGGGTGTCATGATGCAAAAATGTAAACTTACTCCCCGCAAAAAAGTCATTTATTATGAGAGGTAAACATTAAAGACCAACACAAAATAGGGGCATAAGTGTCAATGAACCTAAAAATATTCACTACCTCTCGACCTACTAACTTTGACCCCATCTTGAGTTTAATTCTTCCTTTAGTTGATAAATCCGTTAACGATAGGTTTATTAAAGATGTCACCATTAATGAAATTAGGAAAGTTGTATTTGATATGGCATCCGTATGACTCCTTTCTCAGAAAGATCAAGCAATTTTCTCAAGCTGCCATTCTTCATTTTTTTTATGACACGGGAACCCACAGCCGCTATTCTGAGTGCGCACAGGGTTCATTTAAAACAAACTAAACGTTATTCAGTTGCAAAATATCTTGTTGGAGTACATGTTAGCTCGCCAAAAGCAAAAGCAAGAACCTTATAAGTTGAACGCATTCTTCCATACATTTCAAAGTTTCTTGCTAGTCATTACTTTATCCATCTATGTTCCCCTAGTGATACTATCCAAGACCTTTGCTCAATCACCCTAGCTCCATTTAGACCTGAAGAATTTTCCCATGTTCTCATAACAGAGTACCTACGGTAGCATATGAAGCTCGACAGCTGATTTGTAGTTCCGTGACCTCATAAGGCAGCTCCCCATCTAGTTCGGGTTTCTTATTTCAGCACTAATTTCTCCTTGATTTATGCTTGAACTAAACCATATTATACGCTACTTCTGTTGAGTGTCTTTCCAGCTGAAGCCTGTGATACAATAGGAGTAGATGCTTGTGAAGTTGAAATGTATCCTGAAATCAAACTCAGACCATCACCAAGAAGCTACAGAACTGCTTCAGGGTAGACAGGGAGTATGTTCATTTACAATGAGCCAAGATATATGATCCTAATTCCATCAAATAGATGCATGTTGTAAAGTTTAAGTTTTTGGGGTAAAAACAAGGGATAGCCCACTTATTTGTGTAGTTAATTTTCTATTATTTCCTTTTTTTCCGGACTTCTCATATAAATGTACAGTGTATTTTCAGAGAGTTTACTACATAGCAGCCTGTAAATATCAATGTCTATCATCTTTTCAAGTTGGTCACTTGGTCTTCTCTTTTCGCCCATTGAACAATATACCATTCTATTTGAATAATACTGGCTACCTACCAATCATTGACAAGCAGACTATGGATGAACATTAACTGAATCCCTAAGCAGGACTAAGGATAAAGACAGAATCTATGAGTGACCCTTGATATTTAAACTAGCATTGTTATAAAGCACAATGTAGACAGTAACTTCCAACCCTCCATTTCTGGTCAAATCCCAAACCGATCTCCGATCTGCTTTCAATTTTTGGGCGAGAGTGAAAGAGAGTGCTGGGTTTTTCTGAGTATATATACTGTATTATATATATTTTATATTTTGAGTACATTCCTTCTGTTGCCAATTTATATTTTTGCAACTCCAGTACCTAACAATCCAAACGAGTTCGAACCATAAGAGCTCATCAAGGATTCTATTATATTTTGTTATTTTCTTGTTCTTGTCCTTGGGTTCTTTTTCTCCTAGATCTACGCAGGTACTCGATTTTTTTAATGAAAACTATTGTGAACAGTACTTCCGGAGCCGGTGAACAGTACCGGCAGCAACGGAAATACATTTTTCTGCAAAATTTCATTTGTTTTTTTTTTGTTCTTTTTCTCCTAGATCTACGCAGGTACTCGATTTTTTTGGTGAAAGTTCAAGTGAACAATACTTCCGGTGCCGGTGAACAGTGATTTCCCTTGGCAAACAGGTTTGATTCAAATGGAGTTGGTACCTCCGGTTGCCCATATCCATTCTCTGTCTTTAAATTTTGCCGCTTGTTATCTTTAGTTATAGCATTCTTGACATAGTGATTTTACTTGCCTCTAGATTCTTGTTAATTTGTGCTTGCGCTTTGATCCCTTCATGTTTTAGGGTAAACATTTGAGTAGTTTATTATTTTATATTTGCTTTAGTGGCTTTGGTAATTGATGGTAGACTAGGGTCATGTTCTCGGTCGGGGACGGAGGCGAGGGTTAGGGGGAGTAAGTGGGGGTAAGGGAGACGCTAGGCTGAGAATAGGATCTTGGAACATTGAAATTTTAATGGGAAAGTCCATAGAGCTAGTGAAGATTCTTAAGAAGATGATGATTAATATAGCTTGTGTCCAGGAGATCAAATGGGTAGGACCTAAGGCTAAGGATGTAGACGGATATAAGTTATGATTCTCGGGTAGGTCGAAGTATATGAATGGGATAGGTATTTTGGTAGACATCGAGTTAAGGGATCAGGTGGCAGGGGTGAGGAGGGTCAATGACACGATGATGACGATTATATTAGTAGTTGGAGGGTTCACTATGAACATTATTAGCGCTTATGCGCCGCATGCGGACTTGGATGAGGAGGAGAAGTGACGTTTTTGGGAGGATTTGGACGAAGTGGTGGGAGGTATACCAACCACTGAGAAGTTATTTGTAGGAGGGGATTTCAATTGATATATCGGGTCACTTTCAGGGGACGTGCATGGAGGCTTTGGACTCGGGGACAGGAACAAGGGAGGTGTCTCACTTTTGGAGTTCGCTAGAGCTTGTGGGATAGTAACTGCCAATTCGAGGTTCCTGAAGAAAGAGGAACACTTGGTGACTTTCCATAGTTCGGTGGCTAAAACTCAAATAGACTTTTTGCTCCTTAGGAAGGTTGACAAAGGTCTTTGTAAAGACTGCAAGGTTATTCCGAAGGAGGATCTTACAACCCGACATAAGCTTTTGGTGATGGATTTGGAGATCAAGTTGGAGAAGAAGAAGAGGGTTGTGGATGACGGGTTAAGAATCAAATAGGGGAGTTTGACTATGGCTAGTGCAAAGGAGATGGGAGGGAGGTTAATGGCCAAGGGGGAGCAGTAGGGATGCGACCGGTATGTGGGACAAGACGGCCAGTTGCATGCGGGAGGTAGCTAGAGAAGTGCTAGGGGCCTCGCGGGGTAACCGTGGTGGGCATCGAGGGGACTGGGGTGGAATGGTGAAGTTCAGGAGAAGGTGGAAGCGAAGAAAACGACGTATGTGAAATTGGTAAAAAGCAAGGATAAGGTGGAGAAGTGGACGAATATGGAACTGTATAAGATGGTGAGGAAGGAGGCAAAGCTAGCGGTCATGGATGAAATGGAGGCTCGCATTTGAAGTCTTGTGCGACAAAAAGTTGCCACCAAAATTTAAAGATAAGTTCTATAGAGTGGTGGTTAGACCGACTATGTTGTATGGGATGGAGTGTTGGCCAGTCAAGACTTCGCACATACAAAAGATGAAAGTTGCGGAGCTGAGGATGCTGAGATGGATGTGTGGGCATACAAGGAGAGACAGGATTAGAAATGGTGATATCCAGGATAAAGTGAGAGTGGCCTCGATGGAGGATAAGATGCGAGAAGCGAGGTTGAGATGGTTCGGACATGTGCAGAGGAGAGACACAGATACCCAAGTGCGGAGGTGTGAGAGGTTGGCTATGGACGGGTTCAGGAGGGGTAGAGGTAAGCCGAAGAAGTATTGGGGAGAAGTGATTAAACGGGATATGGCGCAGGTGCAACTTACTGAGGACATGACCTTAGTTAGGGTTTGTGGAGGACACGGATTAGAGTAGAAGGGTAGTAGGTAGTCGAGCGTAGTCCTACTTACGCTTACAAAATGTTAGTTGTAGTGTTATTACTATAGGCCCGATTAGCCTATCACACTTATAGGCGCAGTATTGCTTTATAGTCCTTTGTAGTTTGATTTCTGATGGTATGTGTTATTTAATGTACTTTGTTTATCTTATTTAGTTGTGTTAGCTACTGCTTCCTTGTGTTAGAATGCGCTACCATGGCGTATTCGATTTTTTTATCAGCATGTTCATACTGCTCTAATTTTTTGTCTGAGTATGACTGTTTCTCTTGCTTTTCTTTGTTTTGCTTGCTTTACTTGGTATTATGATTTGTCTTGAGCCGAGGGGCTCCCGAAAACAGCCGTTCTACCTAACAAGGTGGAGGTAAGGTCTGTGTACACTCTACCCTTCCTCACCCCACGTTGTGGGATTTCACTGGGTATGTTGTTGTTGTTATGAAGCACATACAAGTTACAGAACTTTAATTAATCCTTCCAACATTGCTCAAAACCCTCTTGACATGAACTTGTCAAAATACATTTGGCTGAGACTAGTAATATTATCAGAGACGAATAACACGACATTTAGCTTTTTTCTGAATAGATACTGCTCAGCATATAAAACTCAATGAAATATAATTATCCTTGGATCTCTAGAGATGTTAATATAAGAGCTAACTTTGACGAAAATTTGATGATAGACATACCGAATCCCTGTGTGGTGTATAAACCTCTATGAGAAAAAAATACTCATTCATCTGATTGCTGTTCATCTTCTGTTATACCTTCATACACCAAATACTGAAGAGCGATGGAGTATTTTGCAGATTTGGCAACACCCAAGTTGTTGCCACTCCTAATAAGATATGATCCGAAGCCATCCCCTTCCATGTGAAGAATAAAATATTTCAGAACTAAAGGTGAACAGAAAGCAACTCCAAGCATTAGCTAAAAAGCAAAATGAATCAAGAAGAAGAGTAGAAAGCTACCTTTGATTGTGTAGATAGAAGAGACCCATCTCTTGTAAATGTATAGCAACCTCGGGGAGTCACCGTTATGAGTATCAGAGAGTAGAAGCTGACATGGCCCCTTTTCACTAAGCAAGAATATGCTCATTTCAAAACCACACTAGAAAACGGTGCATATATCAAATACAAAATTCAAGGGCAGTTTGCTCACTTAGCATACATAATGGCGTTAAGACATAGGGCTAACACTCGAACCATCGCCAAATCCCTTCCTCGACTATTATTGTATCTCTCTTGGCAGTTCCTGAAAAAAGATTTAGAAATATGCATACATAAAAATGCTGTCATATACTAGTATACAAAATTGGTTTTCGGGGAGAAAATGAAGTACCCTTGATCAAAAAAATCAGCAAAATCATCAATAATAACTGAAACCGGAGCAGGATCATGCATATGGAATGCAGCAAAGTATTTCTTAATTCCTTCCTCGCCCTCTATATACCTACAGCATTAACTTATGCCACATTAAAAACCCCATAATTTTATTTGCAAAATTAAACAAGCAGTAACTATTAACACAAGGCCAGAGTATAAATACTTACTTCATCTGAATACGGTGAATAACATCAGAGGATGGATCAATTCCCTAAAAATCAAGCGTTTGTTTTAGGGAATTATTATTTCCAAAACAACAACAGCATACCAGTGAAATCACACAACGTGGGTCTGGGAGGGAGGGTAGAATGTAAGCAGAACTTACCTCTACCTGTTTCCAAAATACCCTTGGCTCAAGAATTATTGCCAAAACAAATTTCCTAAAATTAGGAAGAAATAAAAAAGTGGATTGGGGAAATTTACCTGAGCAAGATAAGGGGGTTTAGACTCCAACTTACGACGGTTGCAAATGAAGACCACATTACCGTCACTTGCAGTTGCAGAGTTAATTGCGAATTGGAAAACTAAAGAGGTCTTCCCTCTTAATTAAGAAGAAAACAATTTTAAAACTTGCATGAAATAAGGAAAGAAAAAGAAGAAAAAAAAACAGTTTGTTAACACTTACGATGAGGGAGGGCCAGAAAGGAGGAGAAGAGGGCGGTCACTGCACAGAAAATCAAATTGCGGAACCGGTAAGAATTTCTCCAACATTTATTAGTAGTTGACGGAAAACCTTTGGTTTGGAAGATTAGTAAAATATACAAAGCTGAGACACAAATAGTGCCATAAATGCACAATAACAACATACCCAGTGATACCTTTGTTTTACTTTCTTAACCAGATGATACCCCAGTAGAGTGAATGATTACGAGTCGTTTAAGTTGTTAATAAAGGATTCAGATTTTATAAGCATTAAAGGTTGGTTTTTCTTAAGAAAAAGTATTAAATAATAGCATCAACAACAACATACCCAGTGAAGTCCCACAACGTGAGATTTGGGGAGGGTAGAATCTTACCTCTACCTTGGTAGGTAGAACGACTGTTTTCGAGAGACTTTCAGCTCAAGACAAAGCATAAGCACAAGCAAAGTGAGAGAAATGGTCAGACCCGGACAAGAAATTTAAAGCAGTATGAAAATGCTCGTATCAAATGCGAAGAAGTCATACTAGCACATCCTTAAAAGAAGCCGTAATTAATGCAGGTACATAAGATAAATAAAGTACACCAAAGAACACATAGCAGTAGAAATCAAATGCTACTATAAAGCAATACTACGCCTACTAGTATGATAGACTAAGCGAGTCTACACTAATAACAATACAACTACTAGTTTGTAAGCGTAAGTAGGGCTACGCTCGACTACCTACTACCCTTCTACCCTAATCTGTATCATCCACAACCCCCTATCTAACGTCAAATGCTCATTAAGTTGCACTTGCGCCATATCCCGTCTAATAACCTCTCCAAAATACTTTTTCGGCCTACCTCTATCCCTCCTGAACTCGTCCATAGCCAACCTCTCACACCTCTGCACTGGGACATTTGTGTCTCTCTTCTGCATATGCCCGAACTATCTCAATCTCGCTTCTCGCATCTTATCCTTGTAGGAATTGATTTCGAAAATGTTGAATGGCAAGGCAAAAGAAGGTTTTCAAATGCGTCCAGAATGATTTAAATTGAGGTCCAAAGTCTTCTTACCAAAAGAAACGATTCAAGCACATGGTGACAATATTTTGAGTTATTAGGCATTCAAAATAATTTTTTTGTTCATAAGTTCAAAGGCTAAAAGTATTTATTTAAATGATTTAAGAGATTCTCTTTGGTCATAAACAAGGAAATACATTAACGAATTGAGAAATTGAGTTGTAATTATAATTCGAAGTCTTAATAAACCGTATACATTTTGAAGTTATTTATTCTTTCATAATTAGCCTAATTATTAGTTATTTCACTCCTTGAGTTAATGAGTAATCAAAGCGCTAAAAATGATATTCAAAAGTAAAACACTCCCTAAAGCTCATTTTTCAAATAAAATATACTTCTAATAAATTAGTCATGAATAAACTTCTTTCAAACTTTATACATATAACTCTTTTAAACACATTTTACAAAAAAACAAGTTATACAATTTTTAGCCATAAATGTTAGATTAGTAGGTAAACTGCATTGGACTGATTCTTAATATCGAGGTGCTTAAAATCTTCTTCGGGGATTACCAGAACCCCTACTCATTTCTTTGGATTTTTTTTTCAAAATTAACCTTTAAATTGGTTTCTTAATTCTCATTCAATAAATTAGGTGGCGACTCTGTTCGTTCATGACAAACGCCAAATTACTAAGTAGTTTTTACGCTCGAGTGTAAAAGTGAACAGTAACACTCAAAAGTCTAAAAGAGTATAAAGAGAACCTAAACTCAAGGAGGTTCTTAATCTAAACAAGAAATATATTGAGTTGGAAGCTGAGAAATAGGAACTATTGAGTGCATTCACAAAGGATAAAGAACATGTTGAAGACATTTACGAGCACTTCGAAAAAATGCTAGGAGATGATGAGGCTGATCTTCAGATAGAAAATGAGAAGAATATGATGCTCCAAAAATATTGAGAAAAGTTACAGAACAAGTAAAGAAAGCACTTGGATGGAACAAGTCCTCAGAAACTTTAAAATCTCTGAATGAGAACAACAACAGGAACAAAGAGGGATTGGGATTCAAAAGATCCAACAAATCATATAAAGCAGGAGATCCAACAAATCATATAAAGCAGGAGCATGTATGTCTCCATTCCATACAACTGATTATGCATTCATTATGGGTACAATGGACACTACAATGATACATGTTCAGGCAGATTCCAAGAAATTAAGAACATCCAATACCTCGAGAGAAAGACACGTCAGAGGAACATGGACCTATCCTGACAAATGCAACTCAGCAAAGATGGACTAGACAAAATTCAGCCTACACTTCTTCTAGACAAAAGAAAACCAAGCATCCATGGGTTCCTAAATATCATCACTGATCTAATCAAACAGGCCTAGGCGAGAAGAACCAGGAGCATGTGTGGTGATCTGTTAGGATCAGACTACTTTCATTCGCTCCAAGAATCATTCTTAGAACAATTTGCATATGAAGGTAATGCAGCTGAAATAAATAATCAACACAAGAATTTTAACGTAGAAAACTCATTGCTCAGCAGAGTCAAAAACCACAACCTATCTTCTTATAGGTTTATCTAAAATTTCACTATAACCTAGCGGATAACAAGTTTACAAATTCCTTGCAAACCTAAAGGACTTGTTTCTTCAACAGTCTTTCTAAGAACCTAGTTTTTTGGTGGGTATATGTAACTAACCAGCGAACACCTACTACACAACACTTGAAAATGTAAATAGGTGGGAACCACAAAGAACCTAACTACAACTAAATAAATAGATGGATAAATGTTGAAAAAGCTCGGGTTCTTTGTTGTTTGAACAATTAGCTCTTCTTGATAAAGCTCGGGTTCTTTGTGGGTGTAGCTTCCAAGCTTCAAATCTTGATCGTGCTGTGTATATATAGTAGTCGCTGCTTTCAGTGATTGAATCCAAAAAGGTTTTGCTTTCATTTTGTACCAGTAAATCAAACCTTATTTGACTTGGATATTCCTTTCTACCCATATTTGGGCGTCGGCTTTCTTATCCTACTATAATGCTAATTTCTATGTTGATCAACTATAATATATTCTAGAATATTACCATAACTGAAATCCAACTCTTCATTGAATATAAATTAATCAATATTTCGTCTTCTCCAATGTCGGCATGAAATAGCTTAAGTCTCAAGTTGCGTAAGGACCAGTTTCTTCGAATGTCGTGACTGCTTCACTAAGTCCTTTAGAGAGCTGATCGGGTATATGGTTCTTCAAATGAACTCCTCCTTATATTTCATTTTGATTGTCTCGGGTAAATCATCAAAACTTCAATGTGAAGCTCATGATTATTGAGCTAGCAACTACTCAACATAATCTAAATACATGTCATTATAAAAGGGAGAAAATTTCCTCTCACTAAAGGCCTAGTATAAAGAGAGTATAGGAATTTGTGCTAAACCCACTCCCACGAAGAAGATCATTTATGACCGATATACTGTACAGAGCACAACAACAAAAAACAGGATCTGTTATTCCTTTATCATCACTTGGAACCTGGTTTTGAAAATAAAAGATGAAGCAAGTCTGATGAATAGCCATATGTTCAAAATTAATATATAGAAGGAAGGGAGAGATTGCATGAGAACAGCCAAAATGCAGGTCCACATAAACATATGGTAATCAAGAACTACTTGAGAAACCAGATGAAGGAAATGGTTCTCTGAGAGATGAAAAAGAAGTGCAAACAACATAACAACTAATTAAGAAGAGCAACAACAACAAATTTAATACCGCGTCCAAAAGAAAAGACTTATTGAGGTACAGTTCAACAGGAGAAAAGAAGAAAAAAGTGATGAAGAAGTTGGAGAGAAACATACCTGCTATTATGAAAATCAACTTGAATGAGCTAAATTGAAAGATGAACTGAGCACAATGATTTCTCCACAACTTTGGCTATGAAAAGGTAGTGTTTAACACAGATCAAAGTGGAACAATGTTTAACTCACCAATCTTATACCTTGACTAGTATGCATTCATGTCATGATTAATTGAGCTCAAGTGATAAATACAAGGAAGAAATTAGTAAAATAACCTGATTCCTATGACTATCAAGTATGAACCTCCTTTCAATAGTTAGTTGCATAAAAAAAATTATACTGCTATACTACCCAAGTCAGTCTTATAATCCCTTTCTTGATAAAACCTATTTGAGTTCGAGCATGTATGCCATTAGCCTTTAATATAATAACTAACATTCTAAACCT
Organism: Anisodus tanguticus; assembly: GCA_034509755.1. NCBI lineage: Eukaryota > Viridiplantae > Streptophyta > Magnoliopsida > Solanales > Solanaceae > Anisodus > Anisodus tanguticus. Next base: position 45,369,618 of record CM067543.1, on the reverse strand, counting down.
CCTCATATGTGTAACTTGATCTACATAAACCTCTATTACCTCATAAAAACACCAATATGAGTCTCCTGGGGGCATAAATCTTCTTAAGAGCATAAACTGGAAATATTTGTCAAGAAAAGTCTTAATCAATGGCAAAAGAACACAAGCAGAGATTATGGGGGAAAGATATAGTGAAATTTTGAAGAAGAAGAGGAGGAGGTTGATCAGGAAGACACATAGGAGGAGTTTATGACCAATGGATCTAATCTTGGTAAGAAAATTGCATTCTTAGCTGCTGATGACTAAAGGGATTGACAAGAAATAAGTTAAGAATTAAGAATAGCATGGATCAGATATTAAAATAATATGATCCACATCCTCCAAGTGGTGATGTTAGAAAATTAAGGTTCAGTGAAGAACAAGACTGATTTCAACAAGAATCAGGAAAGGTGATGGAAATAACATATGAGGATGCCTAAGAGGGGGAACACATGATCTTGATGGATGAGAATATGCAGAAGAAAAATTCAGATTAATACTAGCACTCACCTTGAAAAAATGACATGGACTCATATAAACCAATTGAGCAGAAATATAGAACCTGATCCTAATACCTTCCTAGCCAAAACCAAACTTAATCCGTATACATACCAATTTGATTTCTATGCCTTATACGTGTGTTAGAATGTTATATAGTAATATTTTGATTTGAGTCTTATGGCTTAATGTGGTGAAAGCAAAAATTATTCTAAGGTTTTAACTTGACAAGTTTATTTGAGCACTTATATTGTGTTCATGATAGTGTATCCCAAGTGGCCATGAGTTTGATGTTGATAGAGTACACTCGATCTTGTTTTGATACACTTGTTTTTTTATGATGCCAAAATTGGGAAGATTAAGTTCAAATTCATATTATTCATGTTCCATTTTCAGACATCATGCACACACATCCTATAATGATAAGCATGCATCTTTGGATGAAATAATGTGATCAATGTACAAAAGATGGAAGAACGCTGCACAAATATCTAGATTTCTAAACTTAGGATGCATTATAATGGGAGTGTTTCTTACTTATAAGAGAACAAGTCATGATTTAGAAGCATTTGATAGAAGACAAGGGGAAGTTAAAAAGAAGAAGAGAAACTTGGTCTTTATACTTATCACTAAAAAGATATTTTTTGAAAAAGACATGAGATAAACTTTTGAGAAGACATATGGACATGATCAGGTTCATAAAACCTATCCATCTTTAGGGTTTCAAAGAGTGGAAGGTAAGTCCCTAGCTGATTAAGTGAGCCTACAAATCTTACTTAGTCAAGCAAAATCTAGCCATCTAGTAGGCTACAATGAATAGAAGGTAAGTCCATAGAATGATTAAAGTGAGCTTAACATATTGATGAAATCGAGAGTGAACTAAAGCAAGCTTAAAATCTTGCTGAAGTTTGTCTAGATTAGAGTTTTATCAACATGAAGTTGTAGTGTTGAACAACATGGAGCTAGTTATTAGGGGAAATATTATCAACATAAGAGCTATGCCTATGGAGGAAGATATCGATTAAGATCTAATAAATATTGATGAAGCTGATCAAGTGGACATAAAGATGTATAAAACTGCTATGAGTAGAGATGGTAATGGATTTTGGACCCGGTGGATCCAGATCCTTTTTATAGGAGATGGATCTTCAAAATTTGGACCCGACGGATCCGGATCGGACCCGGATCCATTTCTAACGGATCGGATATGGATCTGGATCTTGTATTTAATATCCGTATCCGGTCCAGATCCGATCCGTGGATCCATTTTTTATTAAATATATCCATAACCTAGAATGTAATTTTATAAGTATTTTCTTATTTTTTTTCATAATTTATGTATTGGGTGAAGTGTTGAACCAAGATAAGGCACAAGTCACACAATCATGTAATTTGTCTTTGAAGTTTCATTTCTTTTACCTATATGCTCTCTGCAGTTTCCCATATTTTCATTTCTATAAAAAGAAAAAATTATCACTCTTCTTTAAATTTTCCTTTCTTGAATCTGCTAGCCGTAAGCTTTAAGTATCTTTCTCTCATTTATTTGATCAATAAAAAAAATTGGGACTTTTGATATATGACTGACATTGTTTTATGTTGTTCAATGAAGTCAATAAGTAGAACTACAAGTGGAGCATCACTAAAGCCTCAAAAAATTAGCTCAAAGTTGCAACATGTTCAGCATCACTAATGAATTCAATCGTCTTTATTTTCTTGTGATGCTAAAACTTTGTTCAGTATTTTGGAAGAATGGTGTCATGTTTAGGTTGATTGAATGAACTCAATCATTTTTTTCAATCAGATTGCGTTTCATTTTGTCATAAAAGTTTCAACATGTGGGAATATAATCAAGCCAAAAAAATTTATATGTAGATCCAGATCCGATCCGTGGACCCAGTAGATCCGATGGATTCAGTTTTGGATCTGATTTTTATGGACCCGATGGATCCAAATGGATCTGGATCTGGATCTAGTAGGATCCGGTACAGATCTGATCCGTTGCCATCCCTAACTATGGGTTTTCATCATCAAAAAGGGAGAAATTATTGAGATGTTGTAGTTTCAATAATAGTTCAGAGCTTAAATGAAGTTTGATGATTGACAAAACTATGTACAAGTGACAATCAAGTACAAGGATGAATTAAGGGAGATGTAGAAGAACTAAATCCTTAATAGATTTCCAAAAGGAATTGGTAAAGCAGTTACAGCTGAAGAGGAAATGATGAGAGGAACTGGTCCTTTGATGAACAACTAGAGATTGTTTGAAGAAGTTGTTTCGTGCAAGACTTGGAGAACCGGAAGTTTGACTCATTCCAATTCTACTTGATTCCAAGCTATGGAAATGTTACCATAAATAACACATGGAATTGGCTTGGAAATAAGAGACGTTTTGTTGAATATGCGTGAAGAAGGAAATCCATGTCAAACAAGGATTGATTTTCGTATAGTTAATGAAACCAAGTCTTGGATGGATTTGGATCAAAACTTTGGATCTTGACCACAATCAAAGAGAGAGACATCTAGAGTGAGAGCAGAGTCATCTAGAGTGAGAGCAGAGTCATCTAGAGTGAGAGCAGAGTCATCACCAAGTGTCTCAAAGGAGCCAACTACAACAATGTCAAATAACTTATTCTATCAAGATTTATCATATTATTCTTTAGTTATAATAGTTAGGTTCTTGTAGTTCCAAAGCAAGATCTTATATACATTCTTAATGATTGTAGTATGTGTTGTTTTGTAAGGGACTTCATTGACTGGGTAAGGTCATTGAAGAAGAGAGAAGAGAGAGAGACAACCATTGTGAGAATTGTTGAAGAAGAGACAGTTGGGGTAGAGAGTGTTTGGAATATTTCCTTAGGTGTACAAGTCGTCATAACCTTAAAAGTTGCTCAAGTTTAGTAGAGAGTTTGGAAATTTTCTACAGAAGTAAATTTTGATTTTTCCTCTATTGAGCAAGGAGTTTTCCACATGAAAATTCTTATGTTGATTTACATATCCCGTAATTTACCTTCGTGTATACTCAAAGAATCTTGAACATTACATACATTCTAAAATGGAAGGAAATTAGTCGAGGAAAAGATTAGAAGCCCAAAAATTATGGTACTTCTCTTCATAATATTTCTATTCAATTATTTATCTTTATCCCTATCTTAACCCTTCTTCTTTGGCTTTTCAGGGTTGCACAAGAAGACTTTGGGATTTTAAGCCCAGGATGATCCTCTCGACCCGAAGGCAGCCTAGAGGGAGATAGAACAAGCTCTGTCCCGCAAGGGGAGCAGGGTCGTTATTTCTGCATCCGGTGAGACACCTTCCTCTTCCAGTCATAAAGATGCAAGGAAGAGATAAAATACAAGCTCCAGCAAGTGGGGGTAAGTGAAGGGACCCTCGAACTGGAGACCCTAGAGGTCATTCCCGCCTCCGGGATAATGTACCAGTGATTTGGTCATTGAGGATGAAGAAGAAAAAGAAACCACAATGACAATAGAGGAGGACAGTTCCCTCGTGTGGGTCACGTAGTCCGGTGAAACTGACACTCTTTTTGAGGAGGCCTAGATTGTGGTCTATAAAGGTTTGGACTCTGTCATCTGACCTCCAGTTACTCTTCCCGCTTTGGGTAATGTCATTTTGGGGCCTTCAAGCATTAACACGATGCCTTCCACTTTTACTGCTCAACTTAGGACTTCTTTCGGCCTCATCGACACTCCTCCCACTCCAGTTCAAAATTCCACCGATACACGCTCGATCATTCTAGAGGTTCCGACCGAGATCCACAAAGCAGTAGGTCTTCTTAACTATCTGAGGATGTGGCCACTCCTAGGTACCAAGAGAAAATGAATGCGGTGTTGACAGAGAGCCTCATAAAACAAGCAAATGCACGCTTCTGCCAGGGTTATTTTAGCCTCTAAATCCTCAAAGTCGGCCAGAGCTTATAGAACTTTGGAGAAGAACTTATGTTTCTAGAGCACTCGAAGAATGACTCTAGAGGAGGGCCAGGTCAGCTCTGAGGATTTAGAGGCTAAAAACGTAGAGTCTTATGCCTTAGAGGACAAATCCCCATTTAATCTGCCATTGCCTTCTCCTCCCACTTAAGTAGGTAGTTCCTTCGGAGTTAGATCAGAGTCAGGCGAGCTTGAGGATGACGAAGAAGAAGAAGACAAATATACATCGTTTCCTTCTTCTCCACTCATTGAAGTTGTAATGTCAACGCCATCCCATGAGGCTGTAATTGACCCTGCCACTCTAGTTGTTTCGGCTACCGGCGGTGCCTCTTCTTCTGGAGCCGAAGAGAATGATCCTCCTTCCTGCACTCCTCTTGTGGCCACTGATGCCTTCATGATTTATGATGAATGAATGCAGAGTTTTCATAACTCTTTCTATTATCCCTTTTATGTATTTTGGTTGTTCAACTGTAAATACTACAAGTCTTGTTTATGTCCGTTAATTTGTGCATAAACTTGCTTGTGCCTTTTAGCACTTAGCATTAATCTAATGTTGTTCATGTGATCAAGTTTCACAGACTTAAAATAATTTTTGGAGATAGGAGATAAATCATAAACCTAGGATGTAAGAAACTTTCAATTCCTTTGGCTGGAGTTAATCTTTTCGTGTAATTGTGTAGGCAACTTCAGACTTCTTTCAACACTTAACCGATTTAAGAACTTTTCTGTTTCTTCAATACTTTTACCAAAACAATGTTTTCATATAACCATGTAAAAAATTGTTGAATTTATTAAATACTTAACCGGTTTTATCGGATTTTGCCACTCTTTCAATCTTTTTACCATAACTAAGTTTTTTGTGTAATCCGGATAAACGACTTCCAATTACATTTCATGATTGGAAATAAATTTTTGAATCATGAGGAAAAACCTAGGAATAGATATCTGATTCTTTATAAGAGAGGGACCTTATATGTTCGATGCTTGTGAAAGAATGTCTTGACTTCATTTAGGCACAATTGTTCTGGATTTGTGATCCCGTCTTACTTTAAAGTGCATAAAAACACTTAAACTAATCATAAGGGTTTTTTTTTAATCAGATAGAGATGGAAGAAAATGTGCATGTTTAATTTCCTTTACAGAAAAGGGCGCATATCCAAAGCAATACAAAAGTAACTTTAACATGGAATGAATGAAAAAATAAAAACACTAAAATTGTTGACCGATTTCGTGGCTTATGAGACTAAACCAATTCTTCAACTTCGATTCATCTTTTAGGACCGTCCGTGCAGTCCCAGACTGTTTTGGAATAGTCCCTAGTTTTGTAATCTTATTGCAGCCTCTTTTTACGATAGTCCGTTATTATTTGAGCAATCCCTGGTGGTTGTGTACGACAGTCCCCAATGTTGCAGTACCTTAATTTGCCTCATAGGATTATCCCTCTCAATGTTTGAGTGGGAAGTATGAGGACTCAAACACGAGTCTTTTTGTCAAATCTCATCTTTACGGTAATACGCTTTACTTTGCTGACACGTTATAAACCTTATCGGGTAAACTAATTGTTAAAAAGCATGGCTAAAGGAAGAAAAGTAAAACACCTACTTTCCGAATTTTGAGATTTTGCTATCAGTAGTACTATCTATGACATCATAAGTTATTAAATAACAGAGGATTTAAGCAATTGAATAGTCACGGGGCATACCTCTTGTTGGCGATAGTACTACTTTAAGTGGCTAACATTCCAGTTGTTTGGCAGCTTTGTGACGTTCCCATCTTCCAACTAGTACGTTCCTTTACATACTATCCCCGTGACTCAGTAAGGTCCTTCCTAGGTCAGGCCCAATTTTTTGACATTCAGATCCTTTGTTCTAAGAGTTACTTTCTGAAGGACATAGTCTCTGATTTTGAAATATCGAAGGTTTGCCTCCCTATTAAAGTACTTTTCAACTCTCTTCTTTTGTGCCACCACCCGTGATGTGATTTTAATTACGGAATTGAAATAAAAACAAGATAAAAAGGTAGACACAAAAAAATGGAATCAAAATCAATCCAAAGTATATTAAACTAAGGACCTTAATTAATTAACCAAGATAAGCCCGTAACCTATGAGACAGACCTCAAGGAAATGAATCTAAAACAACATATCTTTCCTAAGCAAAGTTCAACTAAAAGCTTAACAAGCTCTCAGACTCTCAAAGAGTAGTAAGTTCAATATTCAAGATAATTTACAAAATGGACTAGACTAGCTATTTATAGTTTAGGCTAAATTATTACAAAGAAGACCCAAAAGTGACACTTCTTGTTTTTGCAAAAATTCCCCTCGAAGTCATTCTGCGGTCCGCATTCTCAGTCTGTGGATCACAGTCTCATTATGTGGCTCGTAAATACGGCTTGCTGATGGTCTTCGCCAGTCCTTCTCCTACTGTGTCATTCTGTGATTTCCAGCCTGATTTACGAGATGTAGATCCGTTCTGTGGTTCGCAAATAGTGCATGTCACAACTCTCTTTGCCGTTTTGTCTTCCCATGCAATCTCAAACACTTGAAAACCCCGAGATGACTCCAAAGTGAACTGAAGAACATCTCTCTTCATGAATAACCCTTTAAGTACTTGTAGTTCACGGGCTTGACTCCTCGTGAATGGTCTTGAGGCGACTCAGATTGCATCATTCTCCCCTTCTTGAAAAGAATTTGTCCTCAAATTTAAGGGGTCTCTATTACATCATTTATTTATATGCTTTACATGCCTTACATATTCAATACATCTTTCATAGTGACGTCCCTTTCTAGGGCGCTGTGTTCCTGCCCGCAGGTACAGGTAGACATGCTAACGTACCTCCTCAATAGGGTACCTATTTCCAAATGTTGGTTGTCGCACTCCACTTCTCCAGAGTTATTGTACATAGTCGATAGGTGCTATTGCATATGTATATAGTTATTTTGGGTATGTCGGGGCCCTGTCCCGACTTGATGACACATGATAGTACTCATAGAGGCTTGCAGACTAGAGGTTGTTGTATATATATTTTGTGTGGCCTTTTCGGCCCTTGTTAGTTGTTGATATACTCGCGACGGCCTTGTCGGCCTTAGTCTATGCATATATGTTGTGTTGGGACTTTTTTGCTTGCAGGTTATCATTGCTTTCTATCTTATTGTTGCTACTTGAAGGACTTGTCAGCCCAAGTTTCATGTCGTAGGATTCAGGTACTACAGTTGGTTCGCTCGGGCCTTAGGGTGCCGAGTGTCGGCCACCCCTCTCAAGGTTGGAATGTGACATTACTGGGTTGATGAGACATACATAACATTTGCTAGAAATATAATCTATATCAAAACCCTCACTGGGGTAACATAAAGGAATTGCCCGAACCAACGATACGACCCTTATCCTACGTTGTCAATGTAGTTTCGGGCGCTTATCAAATGAATGGACACCTTCTCAGTTAACAATAGTAACCCCAAACATTAAAGTTATAAAGAATGTCTTATTAGTCAATAATTACATTTCATAATTCATCATGTGAATCAGAGCATGAGTGTATAACCATAAGACCATCATATTACTTATATTGAAGGAGAATCACAAGTTTACTATTTATCATATTATTGATGTGGACACAATGACACCCATGGAATAGGAAGTTATGAGAATCTAAGGATATCATAGAAATTTCATGACATTTGGAATGCAATGAACAATACACAACGTTTCATATATACTTGAAGGCATAATTCACTTATTGAAGAGAATACATCGGGTATTGAAGAACGTGGCATGGGGAGGATAATTAGAAGTTCCCACATGGAGCCTTACATACCTTAATTGCTCCAAAAATATCAAAAGAAAAACCCAAACTTTGAAGAAGAACACCAAAAACTTCACTTAAAATCTTTGAGAAGGGTTTTCAAGAAAACCCTAAGATTGTAGCATAGAATTTTGTTATTAATATGTGTATAATGGTTAGAACTACTTAGAAATACTTAGAATAGACTTACCTTGATGTGGGAGGATAAGGAGAGGAGAGAAAGTCGTGCTAGGGCTTAGAGAAGTGAAAATATAATGAAAATAAAAATTTTAAGTTGCTATCGGCGGGCCACTTATGATACCATGTACAACCGTACATGGCCACCTACAACAGTAGGTGGGGCCGTACATGGTTCCAAAATCTTGATAGTGAGCTATGTTTTTGGGGAGTTGACATACGATTTGAGGTACGACTCGTGGGTACCATGTACAACCCGCACCTTCCACCACATGTCAAAATTCCTGAAGTTTCATTTTTAAGTCCACTTTATGTCGAATGTACGATCATACCTTGTATCATGCCTCAACTCGGAACCTTCAAACATAGTTCTTTCAAATCCTTATCAACTACACACGTGAAATACTACAACACACCTAAATTGAACCTTAACTCTTGAATACTACCATATTCTCTTTGTGTTGGGCCTGATTGATTACTCACATTTAACACATCAAACCTTAGCCCAGAAATACTAGGTGTTACCTCATGCCACCACAATCCTTTCTTTATATAGTTAATGACTATCAAGGGTCCAAAATAGTCCTAACTCCTATAAATTAAGGACCATTTTGATAATTTAGAGTGTAAAACAACATTCAAAAACACAAGCATAGAGAGAGGTAAAAAGGTTTGTGAGCTTGAGAAAAGTTATACTTTACTTTTCTTTTATGTTTCTTTGTGGGGTCAAAGCTTTTCCCAATTTCAGAGAAAGAAGAAGAACAGAGGCACAGTATCAGAACGGATAAATGAAATCCTTGTGTCGGTGAAGCCAATAGAAGTGGATATTGCGTATAGCTGTCACGCCCCCTTTATACAAAGGCCCCTACAATTGCAACTTCTCCACCACCACCACCACCACCGATATCCCCCTATCAGTACAGTACGGAATAACTCTCTTCACTAATATTTACTCTAAAAAAGAAATCACTTTCCGCAATTTTCTGATTAATTGTGTTGGGTTGTTGCTCTATCTTGCTTCTTTCCTTCCCACTGATCAATGAATGTGGTTTTGAAGTAGAATAACTGCCTACATGCACGGCCTAAGCCGGCTAGGCAATGGCGTGAACTCGCCGTCGCCGCCATCGTCCCCTCGTTTCCGTCATGGCCGGAATAAGAACACTGCTTTTGGAGGTGAAGTAAAGCTGCAGAATTTTGCAGAGAAGTTAGGTTTTATGATAGTATCTGCTGTATATAGGCGAAGAGGGGTGTTGCTTTTTGCTCCCTTGTTGTATATATCTGGAATGCTGTTATATATGGGTGTTTTAGGCTTTGATGCATCTGGCCCTGTATCGCCACCACGTGGATCAGTTTACCGGAGCCCACAGGTTTTTCAAATGCTCTGGCCATTAATGGAGGCTGAGAACAATGGAACCTCCAATTTGGTAATCTTCTTACAATTTCACTACCGAGGTTTTCTTTTAATGTGTGTTTGGTATGAAGGAAAATGTTTTCTTGGAAAACAAGTGTGTTTCTTACGTATTTTCTAGTTGGTAAGTAAGCAACAACTTATTATCCCAAGAGCATTTATATCTAATCTAGCAAAACACTATGGGGTGGGGTGGGGAGGGGAGTGGGGGTTCGAGGGTGACGGGGGCTGGGATGGTCAAAGGGTGGGGGTTGGGGGCATTGGGTTGGTGGGGAGGAGATAATGAACCTAGAATGTCACTTATGGAACTTGTTTTCCCTACTTCCTGAAATTGTTTTCCTCCATACCAAACACACCCTTAGTATAGTGTGATTAAATTTCTGATTTAATATTATATGTTAGTTGTCTACTTGTCTTGTTTGGTTTGATTCTGGAACCACAATTTTGAACATGAAATCTTAGGAAGGTAACTTGTGAACTTTAATCATGAGCAAAGATTTGAAGTGTAATGAGCTTTTAGTGGCACACACGCGCCCTATTAGATATTCGGTCCATTTGTATATTGCCTTACTAACTTGCTGTGTATGTTGAAAATATAAGTTGTATTGCTTATAATGTACTAGCTTAGTTGTGTTTTCATTACTAGCGTAGTTGTAACAGTAGCTGAAGATATTTTTCTGGTTGTTATTAAGTTAAATACTTAGTGAGTTAGTTACAGGTTAGTGAGTTGGTTAGATGATTAGTATAAATAGCTTCTGTGCAGTTAGTTTCATACACTTAGTACAGTTTTCATTTGAGCTCACTTTTCCTTTCTTCTCTCTCTAGCTTACTGCTACAGTTCGGGTTCCTTCTTCTGTGATAATCCTGATTTGAACAGTGAATTTAAGCTATGTAGATGGACAGCGTAAAGATGTTTTAGAACTTAACTTTGTACTCTGTCTGACATTTTCGTAAACTGGAGTAGAATTGAGCTATTTGGGTTTGATTTACCTCTTGAAAGTTTTCCTATATTCATTATTGCTTTCCGTGTAAAGAGTCTTATCCGGAATATTTGAAGATTCTTTCAGAGGTATAAATGGGAAGTTTGGGTTGTGCTGGTAACAGATGGTTATTTGATCCTTAATGGGTAAAAGTGTTTGGGTTGCGCTGGTAACAGATGGTTATTTGATCCTTAATGGGTAAAAGTGATAGCTTTTCTCTTAATGTCCTCCTACATAGTTCTTTTTGCAGTGTGTATATGGAATATTATTTTTGAGTTGGTAATGGGTGGTTATCTGATTCTTAATTGGTAAAAGTAACGTTTATTGATTCATTCTTTATATATTCTCTATATAATTCTTTTGCAGAGATCTTGTTGGTGAATATTTATTATGAAAGTTCATAGCACTAACCCAAAAGTTTGATCGGTGTGAATTATGCAGTTAACAAATGTGTGGAATCCTAAGTTGCATCAAGTTTGGAAGCCTTGTATTGGCCATACTGTTTCTCAAGAAGGTTTTCATTCTGTTTCAGCCAGTAGCAATGCTCCTATTATTTGTCTATTTTTCTTGCAATTAGTGTTAAATTCTCTTAAACTGAGATATTGATGCAAAGCAGTATCCTTCCTTAGTCTCAACGTAAGATTGCCCAATTACCGCTTCCATAAGTTAAAGATGGTTATCTACCATGCCAAAAACATATCAATAAAGTATCTCTTGTTCCTCTTTCTCCAGCTCTAACAAACTCTCCATCCCCAACCTACCCTTTCACCCTCCATAGTGGAATTAAAGAAATCTTTTTTTTTGATAAGGTAAAAGTTTTATTAAAAGGGTACCAAGAAGGTACTTACAGTTTACATAACACCAGAAAGAAATTCAGACTACTAGACTTTCCTTCCTAATAGATCTAAGAAATCCATTAGTTGGTTCAGACTGCCTATTGAACTACTTCTACACCAGAAGAACAGATTCTGTAAACAACTATCATTTACTCTAGAAATAGGAGATCTATGTCTTTCAAAACAGGCCTTGTTCCTTTCCAGCCATATTGTCCAGAAAATGCACAATGGGATAGTCCTCCATATCTGTTTATTCTCTTTACTAGTAACCTGTTGTTGCCAACTTTCTAATAAACTTCTCACATTCTGAGGCATAACCCATGTAATACCACAAATACTTAGAAATAATTCCCAGCACTGTTTGGCAACTCTGCAATGAATAAACAGGTGCTCCACTGTTTCTAGATCTTCTTGACACAAGTAGCATCTATTACATAGTACAAAACCCCTTTTTTGCAGATTATTTTGTGTTAAATATGCCCCCCTTGTAGAAACCCACCCAAAGCATGCTACTTTAATAGGAGCCTTAGTCTTCCATTACATCTTCCATGGCACTATTTGGATTTCTTTGATTTGCTTGGGCATATAGGAGAGCCTAATGTTTTTGGCTGCCCTTGCTGAATATCCAAAATCAACTTTCCTTATGGCTTTTGTTAAAGAAATTCTGAATTATTAATGTCTAGTAATGGATATTATTTTTATGCTTCAATGTTTCACAGAACTGCCAAAGTCGAATGGCTACCTCATAGTTGAAGCAAATGGTGGATTGAACCAACAAAGGTTATCGGTAGGTTCTCGAGATATATTTTGGTCTGTTGGATTGCCATCTTGAGAGAATTTATGAACGCATGAAAGCTCTAATTTGCCAAATTTGGTTTACAGCTTCTTCTATTTTTGGCTCTTGTTTCGTGACTGCATAATTTTGTTGCTCTGAACTCCATTTTGGTGGAAAGATTTAATTTGTTCACATGCACTACGGATTAGCTAAATGTTGTATTTAAATTATTTCAGTTTAGCCCATTTCAGTCGTTCACTTCTGGCAATTCAAATAGTTAAAGTACCTTTGAATTAGAGGTGGCAGCGAAGGTTTCCAACTGACTTCTATGTTCCAAAGTTATTTCTAGATAGTGTCTATATTAGCTTGAAAAAGTTATTACCAAGACTACATTTTTATTGCTCTGAAGGAATTATTATAAAAAGAAAGCAAAAGGTGTACAGTTTCTAATACTGAGCAGTTTTTGGATTTCATTAGTACTCTAGTTTTAGAGGGAGCCAATGTATAGGGGCCTACAATTCTCTTTAGTAAATTTATCTATATGTAATTATGCATCTTCTTGATGCTTTTTAATGAAACATCTTACTTCATTAAAAAAAAAAAAAAAGCAAAAGGTGAACACAACAGACCAACTAGTCCAATTTTGTACAAATAGGATAAGATTAAATGAAAGAAAAACAAGTTGAATTGCAATTTGACGGAAGATAGTAAGAGAAATGCTTTTTGCTCCTTATCAAAAAGTAAGAGATACTTTTTTGTAGAATTTAGTAGGAGGAAACATTAGTTCTCATTCGTATATTGTTTTGCAATCTGATATAGTATTTATAGGAAAACCAATAATAAGGAAGCTAATGTCTAATATCGAGAATTATAGTTGTTGAACTCAAGGTATTAGTTTCGTAAAATACCAACAACAACAAAAAGAACTACTACGCCTCAATCCCAAGTTTTCTAAAATATCAAGATCCCAGAATCAAGGATCCTGATAAATTAGAAACTATCCTTTTATGAGAACTCTCAATAATTAAAAGTCAAAGATTACAGTAGATTCTTGACAGTCCCCCAAGCTGGTGCATACATATCTATCATGCCCAACATGCTAGTTAGAGATTCAAAACTTGGCTTATGTAGTCCTTTAGTGAGAATGTTTGTAACTTGATGTGGCGTTGATATAAATGGCATACATTGAAGTCCCACAACAGGTGGGATGAGGAAATTTGCCTCTTTTATATGGTCTTGGGTAATCCTAATCTCTTGAGTTAGCTTTTGAGGTTGAGTTAGGCTCAAAGCCCATTTCTTTATCATGTTTAGAGTCGGGCCCATCCCAATTTGTTGTTTACTTGATGTTGGACCCCATCTTATATTGTCCACGCTCCAGATGTCCAGTCCTAGGCGTGCGGTGTGTGTTGAATTCCTACACCGGGTGGGATGATGAATTGGACTCCTGTATATGATTTTGGGCAATCCTCACCTTTTGATAACTCTCAACCGGGAAGATACAAATAACGGGTTATATAAAAATAACCCACCCTAAAAACACTATCGAAGATTGAGAGGGAAGCAAAGATATGCAGAATAGAAATTAGGGCTTGAACTATCAAACAACCCAACTAAGAACTAGTTGAACACATTGATGAGTTAGCAATAATCATTACCCGAGGTATTACTTTAAAAAAATTCACTACCCAAGATAGTTAGCGTAAAAGGGATGAATCGACAATTAAGATGCAAAACAATTAACATCTAGAACAATCAAAAGAGAACTTGACACTAACCAAAATAACATTCAATTAAAGAAGCAATCCATATAAAGGAGAAAGAGAACTCATACATGAATTACCTAGCTATGTTGTAATTCAAGAAAGGTTGTAAAAGAGAACGAAGCTAACCCTAATCGAAGCAAACAAGAGTGTTCTACACTCCAACAGAACATCTCATCTTTCATCAAAGTTTACACTTCCAAAGAGGGAACAAGGGTATTGGAAATAGTAAGCAACATACTAAAATAACCCTAAACTAGGCCTTAATTACAATTAGGCCGTAATAGCCACAACTGGAGGAACAATTTGTCTCCACGAATGGGGGCCGTGGAGACGGCTTTCTTCACTTCAATTCCATTTGTCTCCACGAAGTGTGATCATGGAGACATTTCTCCATCGCTTTCAAGCTGTTCTCTTCTGTCCGTCCCACGTTTGAAGTCGTGAAGATGTCCCTTGGTCCACGAATTGGAGGCAGCCTCTCTCTCCTTCTTCCTTTGACTTGAAAGCTTGGTTTCCACTACCTTTGTAGCATTCCAAAGATTTGATATCAACGTGGAAATCCTCGTTAGCATGTGTTTTAATCAAGAAGTTATCACCTCTTGAGTTAGCTTTTGGGGGAGTTAGGCCCAAGGTCCAACATATAAATGACTCCTCCTTTAGTCTTCTCCTTGCTAAAATATCTGTCAATTTCAAGATGATTTGCTTTGTCACGCTGATCCAGGTTGTAAGCAGGACTGATTGTTGCCTTGTTTTCGCCATAGAGCTTTATAAGCATGATCATATGTTTCCTTAGTTCTTCGAACAACCTTTTAGCCACATCATTTCCAAATCCCTTGAGCCATCGATCGGTGTTCTTCTTTTAGCACTGCTGGCTACAATATGTTATTTCTTGCTTCTCTATGTCACTAGATTTCCCCAAATAAATGTGTAGTAGCACATTAGCCTGAGGTAGATCACCCATCTGAAATCCAACTTTCCTAGTTTGCATCTTTGTAGTATTAAATGCCTCTTTGCTCATTCTTTCTATAAACAACCCTCTTCTCGGAGAATTCTTCATATACCTCAGTATATGATCAATGTTGTCAAAGGCGCGCTTAAGCCCTGAAGCGAGGCTCAAAACATGTTGAGCGCTTCGCCTCGCTTTATGTGCGCTTTAGTATCATCAGCAAGTCGGTAAGACATACTTTTCCTTGCCAAGGGGCTTCTCTTGAAGAGGTGACATTAGATAATTGATATTTCACTTTATCGTAATGTTTTTACAATTTCTTTGTCCATATATTTGTTATTCATACTTATTATTATTAGTCTTGGACTAAACATATATATATATATATATATATATATATATTTGTATCTTTGCACCATTGCGCCTTTTTTCATTAAAGCCCACACTTTATACTTTATTTGCGCTTAAAACCCCAACTGACCTTAGAGTTTTTTTGCGCTTTTCGCTTTTGATAACACTGTATATGATGAATTGCCTTAAAGATGTTCTTCATGTGGTGAATGCATGATTGTGACCCACAACAAATGCAATGTCTGGTCAAGTGTGAGATAAGTAGATAAGTTCTCTTAATCTTTGGTACTTTGCCACAATGCCACATTCACTAGTTTCTCTTCTATTTTCGGACTTGTGATTGACATCAATTGACATTTTTGCCAGTTTACATCTACTTAATCCCGTTCTTTATGTAAGTCACTCACATACTTTTTATGTGAAACCGACACACCTCTTTTTGATCAAGCTATCTCCATGCCAAGAAAGCATCTCAAGCACCCAAGTTCTTGATCTCGACCTTAGATGTCAGTTTTTTCTTCAACAACTTCAGTTCTTCTTGATTATCTTCGATGAGGATGATGTCATCAACATACACAATCAAAACAACAATATTTCCTTCCGCGGAGAGCTTCACAGTCAAGGTATAATCTCCTTGCCCTTGAGAGTATCCTTGATTTTTTACAACCTGAGTGAACTTCTCGAATCAAGTTATAGGTGACTTTCGCAGGTTTCACGGTTATGGCAAGGTATCTTACAATGATCACACCAAGGTTTCTTTTTCTTGTCATTTTTTGAGTCACTTAACATTGTAGCTAGAGCAGAGTTTTCTACGGCAGGTTTTGGGTCATGGTCAGGTCTTAGCATGACTTTTCTGCTAGTTTCTTCCCCTCTAATTTCAGAAATGGCTTCCCTTGGGGTATTTAAAGGTTTCTTCCCGAAAATCCTAGCCCTTCATCAAAATCTCGATTTTAGCCAGCCAAAAAAAGATAAACATTATCATTTCTTCCCTTTCATGAACTTTATAGATTACACTATCTGTTGGATAATTCTCGTCATCATTACAATATTGGTCTAACTCTTGCCAAAGTGACACCACTTCATTATAATACACAGTAACTTCGTAATCTCCTGGCGTAGACCTCCACAAGTTAGTTCTTAATTCAAATATTTGAGAGAAATTCTTCTACATATGAACAAGTCCCCCTAGTAGTTTCCCGTACATCTTTTGCAGTAGGAAGAAAAACTTAGGGTTGACCTATTGAAGGTTCCATGGATTTAATCAGCCAGGCAATGATGATGGAGTTCTCGGACGCCAAGCGTCTCCTTTTTCGGATTTCCTGATAGATCCAGTCAGATATCCCAGCTTTCCTCTTCCGTCAATGCCCAACTTCACGGTTTGTGCCCTTCCAAGTAGTTCTTCCTGTACAGTTTCTGCAAAGTCAGCTGTTATGACTGATGAGATGAATCTCCCCCAAGAATCATGATGCTTCTGAACTGTCCAGAAATCAGGGTGCTTTCTCCTTTTGCTGCCGCTGATCTGCTACTTTTTGAAATGGCCGGTTCAGCAATATAACAGTGGAAATCTTATTCCCACTCTGATAACATGTATAAAGTTGCAGTAGTAAAAAGTAGCTCTCATTCGCATATGCTGTACAATCTGATACAGTACTTAAAGGAAAAATATACACAAAAATCAGGAAACTAATTCTATTGTCAAGGATTCTAGTTTCTGATCTCAAGGGATAGTTTCCTATAATACCAAGATCCTAAAATCAAGGATCCTGATAACTAAGAAATTATCCTTTCCTAGAAAAGCTCATCTATTAAAAGTCAAAGCTTACAACAAATTTCTTGGATATTTAT
Organism: Anisodus tanguticus; assembly: GCA_034509755.1. Taxonomy (NCBI): domain Eukaryota; kingdom Viridiplantae; phylum Streptophyta; class Magnoliopsida; order Solanales; family Solanaceae; genus Anisodus; species Anisodus tanguticus. The sequence continues at coordinate 45,352,285 of CM067543.1, read as the reverse complement.
TTATCTCATAAACAGATATTAGATGGGTTATGGTTAAAACAATTAAACCTATTCAAGAAAGTCAAACCATTTACTAATATCTGTTCCAAAACCCAGTTTCGTAGTGGATCAGATGGTTTATTTGGTGAATATCAACTTTGCCATTTCTACATGAATCACCTTTGAGAAATTTGGTATTCTTTTCAGGATGCTAGTGATAACTTTATTCACAAGGTGAAAATAAAACCAGTTTCATATTTTTACTTATCGAGGGAAAAGAACAGTTTCCATACCTTAATATTGTTGAATATAGAATACTATTGTGCATATTTTGATCATTTGCCATGTGGAGTCTAGGCAAATGAAGATGTTACTGATCATTTAAGTTGATCGTGCAGCCACCTAATTGTGTCTTAGTTATGGGGTAAGACAATGTTCAATTCATTTTCTGTAGCTAAAACATGTCTTTTTTCTATGTATAAATTGCAGATATGTGATGCTGTAGCAGTTGCAGGACTACTGAATGCTACTCTTGTTATTCCAATTTTTCATTTAAATAGTGTCTGGAGAGACTCTAGGTAAGGTTATATAGTTGACTCACGGCATTATTGTAATTTTTCTCTCCTATTATAAATCTTTATCTATTGATGGATGCAAGAAACAGGTAAATAATTAGAGGGAAAGAGAGTTAATAGGAAATAGTCCAAAGCAAGGATAGTTATTCAAGTATCATTTCAGTTTGTTCAGTAGTCACTTACATAGGACTTGTTTGGAGCTGAACAGTGTATGCTATTTAAGTTTATGTGGCTGGTCTATAAATTGAGATAAATCATGAAGAGCTTCCCAGATTCTTAAATACTCAAGAGTGGTAATTTCATTCTTCCCGTCGATTGATTTAACATTTCGTCATGTAATTGAGCTCTCCTCTTTTCAAAGAATATCAGTTCATCCATTATGTAGTGTCCTATTGAAATGTACCAGAAGTTCTTATATATTGTCATACTTGCAGCAAGTTTGGTGACATATTTGATGAGGACTTCTTCATCTATGCTCTAAGAAATCATGTGAAGGTGGTCCGAGAACTCCCTGAAGATCTACTACTGCAGTTTCACAATAATATAAGTAGCATTGTTAACTTGAGAGTAAAGGCATGGTCCAGCCCAACCTATTATCTTTCAAAGGTCCTGCCAAAGCTGAAGGAGTTGGGGTATGAGTCTTTTGCCTACGACCTAATTTGTCTTATCCTTTTTGGTTGGAAGAGTTATAATTCTCTTTGTGGTTCATTTTAGATTTTCCTCCTTTATTGGTCTCCATTGAATGATAGATCAGGTGTATATTACTTGTCATACATACTTTGGGGACATATACTACTGCTAAAAGGATCCTTCCATTCCATCAATATACATAGAGAATTCCCATAACAGCAACATTAACATAAGGAATTGTGTTGATTTTTGAATATCGATTATTATCAGATCAGATTTGTCGGATCTAAATGGACCCAATAAAATTGGATTTGCTAGGCTGCTAAGTATTTTAGGGAAGGCCGGACCCTGCTAACGCGGGATGCTTTGTGCACCGGCTGCCCTTTGTTTTTTTTAGGATCAGGCTGAAACCATCCCTTGATTTCTCCCAGAATTACGAAGTTCCTAATTTGTTTTTTCTCCTCTATAAATATGTCCTCTACAAATAAATAAAATAGAGCATTTTGGTACCTAAATGAAGTGGTATCAAAACAGCTTTATTCCTGTGTTGTTCATGTCTAAAACAACATTAACTAGGCAATGTCACCCGCGGCATCAGCAGAAGCCTAATGAAGTTCTGGTCGAGACAACCGTAAACCAAGACGGTGATTCCTCTCATTGTCTTTTTGGCTCACCTCGCAATGGCTGAATAGCAAGAATTATTTGGTAAATGGGTGCAACCATTCAGTTCGGTGATTGATACTCGAGGGAAACTTGGGCACCTAATCAGAGAGACGAGAAAGCCTAAACCAGCAGACCCGAGAATGAGCGCCTGGAGATCAGGAAACTCGATGGTAATTGCTTGGCTTCTAAACTCCATGAAACCTGCTACATGTAACCATATAGCGTGTGAAAAGCGAAATGAGAAAGTTCTGTGATATACACCGGAAATACTAATCTTGGTGATGAAGCAGAAAAAAATCTAAGAAAGGTAAGAGATCACGAAGGCTTAAACAATGAAATTGAAAAAACTGAGAGAAGAGATCCTTTTCATGACACAATTAATGACAAGGACATGAAACAAAAAAGGAAATACAGGTTTAATTGAGGAGAAATGGGAACTAGGAAAAAGTGATCAAGGACTCATTAGAACCATACGGCCACCCCACAAGATCACACTGAAATTCAAAGTAATTGTCCAAGACTGAACTCTGATGTACCATTTGTTCCTTTAGACATTGACTTTCTGGTTGTCAATCGTCAATGAGTAAGAAAAGTCACCAAGCATCTCATGTCAAATTTTGTGTCATATAGAAACTTGTCCCCTTCCTATATAACTTTTCTTTCTCAGTTATCTAGAATGGAGATACCAAGAAATGTGTAGGATACTTTGAACATTTCCAAATGGAAGGAGGTAATTCTATAAGAGATTATAGCTCTTGAAAAAATGAAACCTAGGAAGTGGTAGAGCTGCCATGTGGAAAGAAAATTGTGGATTGCAAGTTGGTGTTCACCATCAAATTTAAATCAGATGTTTCTTTGGAGGTAGGTATAAGGTGCTATTGGTAGCAAAGGGTTCACTCAGGATTGACTATCTTGAGACATTCGCTTTGAATTCAATTCACCATAGGAGTATTAGTCACAGTAGGTGCTCTCTTTTCTCTAGTAATATAACCAAACAATTTTTTAGACATAATAAAAAGCAAACAAGATTTTGACCAAGCAATATACGTTTCGCCCCATCCAATTTCACCCACTGATTTGTGAAGGAGAATTATTATATATTGCTTTGGTGTCCCCCATAATTCAACAAATAACAACCCAAAGAAAAATTTCAGAATTTGGAAAACCAACATCTGGACTTGGATGTTACTGAAAATATAATTTTTCAGATTCAGGTGACATCTACGTATGAGGAAATCACAGAGTCTCCAGAAAGTGAAAAAATGACCAGATCTACACTTTTGGTCATCAGACTTGTGTGGAAAGAACTAGGTTTTGGTCGGAATAGTTGGGCGAACCCCATAGAAGGAGGGTCTGTGTTGGAAGCTGCCAGAATGGTTTTACTTTCTCAAAAGCACTGTCCGGAAAGGGTTTGAGTCGCGGACAACCCCTAGGAGGGAGAAAAACTCGACCACTTTGATACGAACAGAACCGTAGTGCTGCAGGGAGAAAACTCACCTAAAAAAGGCAGCAATAACTCTGATACCATGTCCAACATTACCAGTTTCAAAAAAAAATTAACTCTGATACCATGTAAAATTTGAGAAAGAAGAAAAGGCTTTTTTGTACTTCGATATGTCTCTACACCCCATGAGAAGAAGTTTTAAACAATGAATCCTATAACTAAATAAGGAAAGACAATCAATTACAATAAAAGAAAATATTTTGTTCTCCTATAACTACGCTAAGAAATAAAGTCTCATAGAATGAAGCTAAATTATTAACACAATCAACAATAGGGTCAATGAGATGCCTATTCTTCCTTTCAGCTACCCCACTTTGTTGAGATGTGTAAGGCCACATCCGCTCCTTAGCTTTTGCGATTCACATGTTCTATTTTTACTTCTAAAATGTACTGTCTCAGTGATGACTGAACAATCTCCGAAAGATTCATATAATATGCTTTTTATATAATCTCATAAGGTGATGAAGGGATCATGATCATAAACTTTGGGTTTACCCCTGCCTCTCTTGCACTATCAATGAACTAATGTTTCATCTTCCTTTAACCTATTTTTCCTTTAATCTTGTAAACATGCTGCATTTACTTGTGCCTACGATGAATGTGCAGGGCTGTTCGCATTGCACCTTTTTCTAACAGATTGGCCCATTCAATTCCTCCAAATATCCAAGGGCTGCGATGTTTGTGCAATTTTGAAGCGCTTAGGTTTTCTGAACCCATACGTATGCTTGCAGCAAAGATGGTTGATCGAATGATAAAAAAGAGCTCTAAAACGAGCGGAAGATATGTTTCGGTGCACATCCGCTTTGAAGAGGTGTTAAAACATGCTTCAATTGTTTATTCTCTTTAAGGGCTACGTTGATCATCCAAGATTCTTTTCCTTTTGAAAGATAAGCTTGCAACTTAAAATTGTTTTTTCCTCTTATAATAGGACATGGTTGCTTTTTCATGTTGTACATATGATGGTGGGGAAGAAGAAAAACATGAGATGGATATTGCCCGTGAAAGAAGTTGGAGAGGAAAATTCAGGCGAAGAGGAAGAGTTATAAGGCCAGGTGCAAACCGAATTGATGGGAAGTGCCCGCTAACTCCACTTGAGGTATGTGTATCACCCAGATTTTTTGGTTGTGCTCTTTCTACTTTTTTCCTTTCTGATGCCCTCCCATTTCAGCATGTAACTTTTTTTTCTAATTTTGTTAGTAGGGTAGTAGGTAGTAGAGTGTTCCATTCTAGTAGTTGTAGTATTTCTGTTGTAGTCTCTTGTCCTTCGATTTTTGTCAGTATTTACTCTCTCTCGTTCCTGGTGTAGCATAGATTGTTCTACTGCTTTATTGTTATTGCTGTATTGCTTTATTCTTAGCTGAGGGTCTATCGGAAACAGCCTCCCTACCTCCCAAGGTAGGGGTAAGGTCTGCGTACAACCTACCCTCCCCAGACCCTTCTTGTGGGATTCCACTGGGTATGTTGTTGTTGATAAGTAATGTGATGTTTTATTGGTGATTAGCAAATTGAGAATGATGGGAGGCATGTACAACGGAAGTGTAATCACATACATTTGTAATGTACTTAGAAAACATAAAGTAGCTTAAACATCATTTACATAACCATGCTGCACAAAATGATAGCAACAAATACATTTGCGTTTGAGCTGTTTCTTTCTTGCCCTAAAAAAGTCTTGAATTCCTTTCTTTCCTTGTCACCCGACAAGACAGCTGCAGGTATAATGTGCCATATATTTGCATTCAATCTGAAATTGATTTTGAAGTGGCTAAACTTACAAAAATTTATAACTTTCGGCTCTGTTTAAATAGGGGTCCCAAAATCAGTTATCTGTGCACTTCCCCGGTCGTTTTGGCGGTATCACCATATATGCCATATGAATCTAACACTTTGAGGGGCTAGCACCCTAAATGTACCTCCTTATTTAGGATGGTATAAGTAGTTGCCAAAATGGTTCTAATTACTATCCTACACCGGCACATGTAGTTTCTAGACAAACATTTCAATTTTTTGAAATGAATGTCCTCTCAGTTCTAAGGTTCTCCAAAAACATTCAACGTCATCATTTGATCGTCATTAGATCCATTAGATGTCAAGAGTTTGGCATGATTAGTCCATGGATATTTAAAGCATCATTCTTGAAAATATCAACTTTAACATAAACTTGAATCAGTACTATGAAAACATAGAACATTAACATCATTAAATTTGTGAAATATCTTTTAACACGACTCAAGTGCTATCTTTATTTGCAAGGCATTAAATAGCCAACTTATCATATATACATGTACATAACATAGTAGATAGCACAAATCAAGTGTATAGCTCAATCGAACTTATACCAACATCTGAAACACTTTTTACAAGCTCAAAGTCATGCAATTTTGTACAATAGACCCTTGTGGTCCGGCCCTTCCTCGGACCACGCGCATAGCGGGAGCTTAGTGCACCTGGCTGCCCTTTTTTGTAAAGTCATGCAATTTTTAGAAAAGATTCCTTAATAAAAGGTACATCCTAACTTACATCGATTAAACTCCCAAAATACTCCCAACACGTAAAACAGGTTCAATACGTCCCAACAACATCAGTCTACATCAATTATAAGTAAGTTTGTCAATTCAAGTTCATAAAATCCAACATAACACACTTTAGGGATCAAAATTGACACTAAGTCATCCAAATGTTTTAATTTCCATTACTCCCATCCGTTAAGTCCAATTAGTACCCCTACAAGGTTTTTACCACTCATTTGGGTCATTTATTAAATTTTCCAACTCAATTTTAGCCCTAGCACTATCCATCATCTTCTCTACAATACCCACTTTTGGGTTTACTTCAATAACATGTAAAAATAGCAATTTCTACTCATAATCATGCTCTACATGATTGAACATTGAAATCGGAAATGGAGTAGTGGCAATTTCCTCTCCTTAAGAACCCTAAAATTTTCCCTCTTTGTGTTCTTGAAGGTTTCAATGAAAAGAACTAGTGGAGTTTACAATTTTAACCATTGAATATTCTAAAGCTTGGGAAGAAGAACTCGTTCCCTCACCCCTCTCAACTTAGCTGCTTGATACAGAGAACTAGAGAGGTTGTTCGCTGCTCTCAAAAGATAACCAAGAAAATACTTGTTTTTTTTAATACCTCACAAGTCTCTTTATAAAGTGGTCATTTAAAACCCTTTACGCAATATAGTTTTTGCCAACAACTTAGTGAACTTGATCCTCAATTTCATAGCCCTCTTATTTCTATCTATTTCTTTTTTTGTGGCTGGTACAATATACATCAAAATTCAGCTTGGTTTCACTTTTAAAACCATTATCCAAGACTCTTCCTGACCAACTGTCACCAATGCTCCAAAATGAGGACTTGTCTCACATTTCTCATGTGTAAGACCACACTAATCCCATTACTGAATTCCCTTTTTGACATAGTCATCATCTATACTCTCCATGGACTTGGTCAATTACTTATTATATTATTACATTACTATATATGTCCCTATCAAGAACAATTATATTTTGTCACACTTGAGAAATAACTCAAAGGTCTATTCCAAACAATTTGCGGTAATTAACCGGAGCCATTTAAGCATTAAGATTTATCTAGAGTAAGAGTTTTTTTTTTACTGGGTGCTACATGGTGGAAGACTGCTAAGTTGTCGTATTAGTGTATACAGTTGAAATGTGTGACCATCTCATCTAAAAGTTTAAGATGTTAGAGAGAACACCCTTTTAATATTTGATTATATTCTGAACAAGCTCCCTCGTGTGCTGGCCTGATTTTTTGTTCATGGTCCAAGCACATAGAAATTCTTTTTTGATAATGGGTGAAGGCGAGATTCGATCTCAGGACCTTTGCCTGCTTTAATACCATGTTGAAGTGTGTAACCCTCTCATCTAAAAGCTTAAGCTGTTAGAGAGAGCACACTTTTAATATTTAATTATATTCTCAACATATACATTCTTTCTAACTCCCTGACGTTGCAATGCCTTCAACGTCAATGCTCTGTGAGGAATATCGCTGGATTGGCAGCAAAACAGAATAAATCTGGGAGGAATCCTTGATAGGTTTATCCAAACCAAGTGGCATGCTAAAATTGATTTCTGCTGCGTCACCAACTTTGAAGCTTATTTTTGCAGATAATGTTTTCGAAGATGTCTGATTTGTTTCCAGATGCAAAAATATGAGGTGGATTTTTGTGGCCCATGGATTAAGAAGGCCATACTTAACCTTTTAATAACCTTCGTCCAAAGTACGTTCTCTTCGTAATTGAATCTCCACAACCATTTGCAAAGTAGGCTTGCATTGTGTGCTTTCTATCCAATTTGTTATAATTGATGAAGGTGTTCTAATTGACTAGGTTGAAGGCCTTCTTTTTGTTTCCTTTCCATAAAAAGTCCCTATAATTGTATAAATAGGAATAGAAATTACTAGGAATTACTTTCTTTTAAGGATTACTTGTAAACATTATTACACCCCAGCATGCTTAAGGGAATAATCAAGCAATCCATTCTCACATGAGTCACCCAGACCTCCAGCCTTTCCCCAACCTCTCACCGTCCCCTAAAAAACCTAGTATTTTCTCCAAATCTCAAAGTTGTTCCATTCTTTTCCTTTTTCTGCTGAGATTATTTAATTCTTTCCCTTAGTTTGATTTCATTAGAGTTCCAATCTCTAGATTCTTTTAGTTTGACTCCCTCCTTTTCTGTTTCAACTAAAGAAAAGGGAGCAGAATGGGTGACTAACAAACAGTCAAGAAACCCCTTTTCCCTGCCATCTGTACTCCTGCTCCTACAATTACGACTATAAAGTTTCATGGCAGTGGAAACTATGTTTTATGGGATGCTTCGGTGCAAGTATGATTCATATAGTTTTTTTAACGTTAGTCAATTAGAGTGTCAGTCATGTCCGCTTAGTAAACACAACAGGGTTCAGTTTCCAAGCAGAATCAATAACGAGCTAGGGCTTCTTTTGTTTTAGTTCATTCAGACATTTGGGGTGCAGCTCCTGTTATTTCATGTCAAGGTTATCTTGACTTTGTAACATCCGTTGATAATTATTCTAGAACGGTATTGGTTTATTTATTTAAAAATCGTCTGATTATATTCTACTTTTGTCTTATTTTCCACGGAGATTCAGACATAGTTTGGTATCATATTCATACTCTTTGAACTGACAATGCTCAAGATCATTTTTCATTTTTCAGCAACTTTTCCCATTATTTCACATGGCATCTGAACTAGACCCATTCCTATTCTTGGTATACCCAAGGTTGATAGGCGCTCATGTTCAACAACAACATACTCGGTGTAATCCCACAAGTGGGGTCTGGGGAGGGTAGAGTGTACGCAAATTTTACCCCTACCTTGTGGAGGTAAAGAGGTTTTTGAAAGACCCTAGGTTCAATTGCGTCAAGTCAAAGGAGTTATGAAAAAAGGAAATACGACAGTGAAGAAACATGGCAACTAACAAGGAAAATAGTACAAAACATTCAGAAAAAAGGAACAGCAGCAACAACGAAATAGTATGATTACCGAAACACAATAAACAACAGATGGTAATAGTAATCAAAAGGCAAGAGACTACAAGAATAATGCTAAAACTATGACAAACATGGTGCTCCAGACTACCACCAAGCCTACTCCGCCGAAAAGCGAGACATCGCTCAACTACCTACTAACCTTCTACCCTAATCCGCGACCTCCATACCCTCTTATCTTAGGTCATGTCCTCGATAAGTTGAAGATGCACCATGTCCTGTCTAATCACCTCCCCCGAATACTACTTCGGCTTATCTCTACCTATCCTCATACCCACCATATTCAACCTCTCACACCTCCTCACTAGGGCATCTACGCATCTCCTCTTCACATGCCTAAACCATGTCAGTCTCACTTCCCTCATATTATCCACACTCTAGATGTCAAATCATGCGCGTACTGTGGGCAGGATTGTTAGTGTCCTACATTACTGTAGGAAATAAGTTCTCTCTTTATATGATATTTGGGCAATTTTTATCTCATGAGTTAGCTTCTAGAGTTGAATTAGATCCAAAGTCCATTTCTTAACAATCTTCCAAGATACTAAATTGCCTTAGACTATAACATGTTATCCAGCGGTAGAACGTCTATTAGAAGAGAACCCTGCTCAATCAACAGCTGTATACCCTACAATTTTATCATGTCTTCAATCCTCGTAAAGTGACACTTTAATATGCTGAATGATACACTATTGCATCCCAATGAGTTTTATATGGAGAATCTAGAAGCTGATTGACAATACTTACTGAAAAGATGATAGTTGGGCGAGTTACAGTGAGATAATTAAGTTTTCCAACCAATCTCCTATATCTCACGGGGTTGATTGAGAGACTCTCTTGACAGAAATTTGACATTCGGATCCACAAGTGTATTGATTGGTTTACAGTTTGTCATTTCAGTCTCCTCAAGTATGTCGAGAACATTCTTTTTCCGTGAATGACAATGCCTGATCTGTTACTTTTGTTTTTGGTTACTTCAATACCTAGCAATACTGTAATTTTACCTAGGTCTTTTGTATGAAATGATGAAAGTGATGTCGTTTCAAGCGTAATCAAATGGCCCTTTGATAAGTGGCAGTTATATCATCAATAGTGCTAGAAATTTCAACCCAATTTTTTTGACCCACCCAGCTTGTTCATGATAAAATCCTATTCAACCCACCCATTTAAAATATGGGAAATATGGGTCCAGCCCGTATGAAAGTAGGTTGAAAATGGGCTTGGAATTAGTTGGAAGTAGATCATTCATTCAATTACCAGTCATTCTCGGTGTTGTTTGGAAGCAAATCTAAGACTGGAATCCTTCTTTTCAAACGGAATTGTGACCACCAACCATAAAAGTTTGACTGGGTAGTTGTATTAGGGCAATATATTGAACACTGTGAGGCACACCACTCTAGTTCCATTATATTTTTAGCCTCTGATATCACAAAAGAAAAATTGAATGTGTTTTGTGCTTTAATGAAAAATTATAGAGACGAAGTTGAAGCTTTCTAAGAAGCCAGGAGAAAGAGTTGCTTCTGAACTAAAGGTAGGGACAAGGTTCTTTACAAGAATCAATCAGCAACTTCTGAACATAAAGTGAACAAATGTACCACACTAAGGCAAAAGTATCCACGACGATCAAATCGGTTATGATTTTTACTCCAATTGCAAAAATAACAATGGGTTATAACAGTAAAAGATACCATCACTTAGGGCATACTTTTAAAATTCAATGCAGAGAACTTAATGATGTGGGTGTCTTTTTGAAAATTTTATGAAGAAATTGGTTGCAATATTTAACTGTTTTTAGAAAACATAATTACTTGTACAATTTTCAGTAAACTCAGTAAATGGAAACACATTGTTCTCCGTAACGTGCTCTAATATCTCTAAGAAATTTCTCCAATAAATTGTCCAAAAGCTGGCCTTGTCCAGTTTCCTTCCTTTATTTCAGTATGGAGGAAAACATTTTCCAGAAAATGTTTTTCAATTTTCCATGTTCGATTGGTCAAAATTTTTGTAGAACACTTTCTCTAGGAAAACAAGTTCCTTAAAAATTTGGAAATGATTTCCTAATTGGAAGTAGGATGAACAAGTTCCACAAGTGGCGTTCGACGTTGACTGCGTCCTCCCCACCCTCTATTCCTCCAACATACCTCATCTTCACCCCCACCTCCCATAGTATATTTGTCTAGATTATATACAAATGCTTTTAGGATAATATTTTTGGCTTACGTACCGAACACAATAGAATAAGAAACCCGCTTATTTTCCTAGACAACATTTTCCAAAAAACGTAGTTTCAACAGAAAACATTTTTCTTCATACCGAACACCCGATATTCAACTGAATTGGTGGTTTTCCTATTTTACTATTCTCCCTCCCTGCGTCCTTTGGGAAGATTCAATTGACTTTAGATGAATGAAGAATTGCTCAAGTAATCTTGTAAAAGATTAGTGTGGCTTCGGGACCAAAGTTGATATACTTTATGTTCTTCTACACAGCTCTTGTTGATATAAGCAAGACTTCTTAACTGCTTTTGTTATCTCCTTGCCTGCAACTTGCACTATGTGGCATGACAAACTGTAGAGGTAAATATTTCCAAGAAACACTTCTGGGACAAGTTATCAAAATATTATAATATAAGGGTTGTGAAATAGGTGATTTTTTTGGGTCTAAAAATAGGTGATTGGTTATTGTTCACTGATCTAGAACTTCCCACTTTGTTTATGCTTTACTGAGCTCCGCAATGGTGCGGTTTCTTTCGATAGGGTGAAGGATATGTTTCATTTTCTGGTTTATCAAGCTGACTGATTCAGTGATTTTATTCTTTAGGTAGGCATGATGCTTAGAGGTATGGGGTTTGACAATAACACCTCACTTTATGTAGCGGCGGGAAAAATTTATAAAGCTGAGAAATATATGACGCCACTCAAACAGATGTTCCCGCGCCTGGAATCAAAGGATACATTAGCTTCCACAGAAGAACTTGCTCCATTTGAGGTACAACACCGCGACTCCTTTTGCCTTATGAAACAGGCTTATTCTATCAGAAAAGTAAGCTGCATAATTTTTGGTGCAGGGACACTCATCTAGGTTGGCAGCACTTGATTATACAGTCTGTCTTTATAGTGAAGCTTTTGTCACAACTCAGGGTGGCAACTTTCCTCACTTCTTAGTGGGTCACAGAAGATATCTGAATGAAGGACATGCAAAGACAATCAAACCTGATAAAAGGAAATTGGCTCTTTTGTTTGACAGCCCAGATATCAGGTTAAAGTGAATGTAACATCCTTTTGGTTTTCCAGTGGTTACTTGCACCAGTTGACTGTCCTTGCAGGTTCTTGTGTTATTATGCTGCAAATAAGCACAAACATACTTGCATGGTCTTTCTTGCCTCTTTTCATTGCATTGACACTAAAATATCTTGAATTTCTCAACTTATTTTCTCTCTTTTCCTTTTTTATAACCGTGGTGTCTGGCTCTCTTTTCACATGTATTTGCATTGAATACACGTAAAACTGAAAACAGGGAAGAGAATAAAATCTAAAGGAATAAAATACACAGCATGGAAAGGTGTGTTTTTTCCTTTTATGTTGAACTTGTATAGTACTGGGCATCTGTCCTGGAACTAAAAAAGGATAGAAATATCTTTCATACCCTGATAAAGAGTGAAACCAGAGAGAGGGAATTCTAGAAGTCATCAGAGTTCTCAGTCTGACAGTTGAAAATCTGCAATATTTGTCCTACGCTTGAAAGTATAGTTTATTGAAACGTTATTTAAAAGTCAATAAGGGGAGAAAATGTAAACGAGAAGCTAGTTAAACATTGGAGACTACTTATTAGTTTAAATTGCTGTTCAACTTGGTCATTGTTTTTTCAAAAGTGAAAAGAATACGATATTGGTTATTGGAATGTCAGTTTTCTTGATCATGTCTGCTTCTGTAAGGTATTTGCAAAAATCTGTCATAGCAAGTGCTGCCAATGATGCATTGCCTCGTATTATAAAACATTTGGTATAGAGATAAACTTTTGCCACTTGGAATGCATATTGTGAAGTTATTTACAATATAATCCATTTGCATTCAATTTCTACAGATGGAAAGACTTCAAAAGCCAATTGCAAGACATGCTTCGTCATAGTGATACAAAGGGGATCGAGTTAAAGAAACCTAATAGCTCCCTCTACACATTCCCAATGCCAGATTGCATGTGTAAGCATACAGATGTTAAAAATGCAAGTGGTAACAGGAGAAGACTACTATGATACTTTACACAATAGCTATAGAAAAGATTATATACTTGCAAAGGGAACACTCAATAGCTATACAAAAGGTTTCCAACTTGTTAACTTTCTTTTGTGCCTTTCAGTGATCCACTTTTTTTGGACCTGAGTGGAGTGTCCATAATTCATTTGATATTTCTGAAAGTTCTTTGACTGGGTTGTTATTTAAACTGAAATTCTCAAGTTCATTCTCAACTGATGCTATAATTCTTGACAGTAATTGTATGGGAACTTATTGTTGGAATAACATTTTAATATTAAAATATGTTATTCATTTCCCATATTTGTTAGTGGCCATAAAAGATAAAAAATGGACAAATCCCACAAGTCCACAACTCCATGATGTAGAATGTGATTATTACTCCCATTAACCACTATTTCCATGTTCTACCTCACATAATATCCCACTATAATTTATTCTATGGAAGAATTTCCGCAACTGTATGTAGAGGTGCTTCTTCCATGAGTTGTGC